>JASDFA010000003.1:105200000-106532500 GCA_035772735.1 Datura wrightii
TTATCTTGTGTGGTGAGGGCACATGCTCGACGAGAGATTGAAGTTCATGTCGGATATCTTGATCGGCTGATTTATAGGAGTTTGCCGATATCGAGAGTCGATTCTTGAGTCAAGGAGGTCTTAATGTGTTGGAGGTCATCGTATTGATAAGACTATGCATGTTTTCTTGATGATTTTCTATATTAAATAATCGGTACAACCGTAGCTTGAATTGTCGAGCCAAAGTAGCCAGGATGGGGTGTCAATTGCATGAGGTGTAAGATTATTGTTTGGGGAAGAACAAGGATTTAAGTGTGGGGTAAGTGATCTTGAGCAAATTTATATGCCCAAGTGATACTCAAATGTGTCATTTTGCCTTGTTTATCTATCGATGTTTGTACATTCTCATGTGAATTGTAATAAAATGTGAATTTATACTAACCAACATGATTAGCGTTGTTTTGCAGGAAAAATATAAAGTTATGGAGCTAAGATGCATGTTGGGAGAGATCGGGATTGGACTCGGAAGCTAGCAAGGGAAAAAGCACAAGGAAAGCACAAATTAAAGGGGCTCCATGATGGAGCCGTGTCACGCTGCCATCGCGGATGCATTCTGCCTGGATGCTGAAATTATGCCCAATTCCAGTGAAGGTGCGCGTTGGGGCAGTGGCACATTGGCCTAGCCCCGCGTTGCACGCCGTGCCACGTTGGGCCTTAATACCTGGATGATCGAATTCTAGTGAGGGTCCGCATTGGTGGCTTGTCACGGAGGCAGTGCTCCGTGATGCACTCCGTGACACGTTGCTTGTTATTCCGGGAAAAATTCCCACTAGTATAAATAGAACACTTAGCTTCATTTTTAATTATTCTGACTTGGTGGAGCAAGAACGTGGGTTACAGGCAGTTGAGGGGACGAAAATCTCAAGGTTTTTCTCTATCTCCTTCTTCTTTATTTCAATTGCTTGTATGATTATCACTCATTTAACGATGTTTAATCCACAAATGAGTGGCTAAATTCCCTTCTTGCTGAGGTTAAGAACAATTGTATTGAAATGTGATTATTGATAAATTGGTTTTCATCTTTTCTTCCATGGTTGTTCTATTGATTCTTGTTCTTACTGCGTTAATGTGTGGCCAACGTTAATGTATATCTAAAAAGTCCGGTTTCACTCGAGAGAGCAAGAAATTGGAAAGTTGTTAATTGATAGGATATGATCTTGTCTTAGTTTGGGAAAATTGAGAATTGATTTATCTTCAGGATAGAAATATACCTGAAAGTCGTATTAGTCAATTAAGGAATCGGTTTTGTATGGCTAGAACATGAATTTTGTTTTATCACAAAAATGTAGGTAGAAGGTTCATGATTCTTAAGTTGGGTTAAATATGAGATTTTTAATCCATAGGCAAAAATTCTTGACTAGCAACCAGAGGAAAGATTAATCAAATTGTATCGATAATTTATTTCTCTACATGTTCATTTAACCTCAGCAGGCTCATACTTATAGTTCAGACTCAAATTGTATATTCGTTTTAGACTTAGTATAAAATTAGGAACAAAATATCAAAATCTTTTTCACACTGTTGTCTGCAGTTTAGAGTTAAAGTTTATTGACGCTTGATTAGATTGATACCTTAGTCCAGTCCCTGTGGGATGGATACTTGGCTTACTTAAGCCACTTTACTACTTGTTCGACCACGTGCATTTGCGTGTAGTTTTACCCAATAAGTCGAACAGTAGTAGACGAGCCCTCAAAGAAGAGTAAAGAAAAGGAGAAGAACGAGAGCAAGCGGGTGATATTGGAGAACCTGCGAACTCATGATGCATATATGTCAGAGTTGCAAGAGCGTGCTAGAGGAGCAGAGAGCTCCACCACCGCCCAGAGAGTGCTTGCGGATGGTGAGGACCCTTAGGGGGAGCCACATTTAGCCAGATTAGAGACTGAGGGCGGTGAGGAAACTGCTACTATGGAGGGGATAACCAATCCCCCAATTGATAGGATCGCTTAGTGCACCATAGGTATTTCCCTTGCCCTTGTTCTTACAATTGATTCTTTGGAGACGAAGCATGTTTTTCAAAGGGGGTGTACTTGTAGTTTTGAGTATCTTGTTCGTTCAAGGGTTTTTCTTGTCGTGTTTCTTTTTCCTCGATCATGCTATCTAGTGAAACCAGCATGTTTAGGTTGTTTTTGTTATTCATTTATTAGAAGTAGCTTAGGATTACTTTACAGCCAATAAATGCACTAGTCTGATATTTTTTGAAAAAATTGACCCTGTTTAAAAACAATGTGATGTTAGCTGTGTAGTTAGTTGCAATTGCATGAATTCCATGGATCTTTGTATGGAATTTACATTTTTAGAAAGTGTGGTTGTATCTTAGCCATGCATGAATTGTATAGGTAGATTCAATGAAAATCAGTACCATGAGTGAGTGAGAATTTATACTTAGTTCAATATTGTGTTGAGGATCTAGAACTTGCCTGGTTGTTCTTTACATAGGTTTTAGGATAGTTGGTTAGGAAATGATCATAAACCGTTTTTTATTTTATCCACTTTAGCTTAATTACCCTACCAAATAAAAATGAATTTCCTGATCCCGATTTTAAGCCTAACATTGACCATTTTTCATTGATTAACCCTTCACCTTTCCCATTGTTTATTGTGAATCTATTTTGGCCCTGGTCCCTACTTGGACATTGTGAACCTTAACTCAGGAAAAATTCCAAAGTTGAGGGTGGCTATTGTAGGGGTGGGTAGATTTGGGGAGGTGGAAAAGAAAGAAAAGGAAAAAAGTTAAAGAAGGGCAAGGTGTGGTGTGAAAAGAAAAGAAAAGAAAGAAAAAAGAGCTAAGAAAGAAAAAATTAACTAAAATAATAAAAGAGAAAAATAAATACAAAAGATGAGAAAAACATGTCACACCCACATATTGCATTTAAACGGAGAAAAGGGAGGAAAAATTGAAAAAGTGAAAAATAGGGTAAAAACTGAAAAGTGAAGCCACGAGTATGTAACATTGACCATTTTTCTTTGATTAACCCTTCACCTTTTCCATTGTTTATTGTGAACCTGTTTTGGCCTTGGTCCCTCCTTGGATATCATGAACTCAACTCAAAAAAAATACCTAAGTTGAGGGTGGCTATAGTAGGGGAGCATAGAGTCTGGGGAGGTGGAAAAGAAAGAAAAGGAAAAAAGTTAAAGAAGGGTAAGGTGTGGTGTGAAAAGAAAAAAAAAGAAAAAGGAGCTGAGAAAGAAAAAATTAAAATAAAATAAAATAAAAGAGAAAAATAAATACAAAAGATGAGAAAAACACGCCACCCACATATTGTATTTAAACGGAGAAAAGGGAGGAAAAAATTTAAAAAGTGAAAAATAGGGTGAAAAGTGAAAAGTGAAAAGTGAAGCCACAAGTATGTAATGTCAAGAAGGATTTAGTCATTAAATTCAATATCTACCATACCCATCTCGAAGCCTATATTACAAGCCGAACAAAGTCTATAATGATCCTAGCCAAACTATCCGAAGACCCAAAGTACAGAAAATAAGGGAAAGTTATGGTATTCGATGTGCAGTATTTGAAACTTCTTAGTGAGAGTGAGAGTTTCTTTTGTTTAGTCCCAAGTTTCATAACTTTATATATCTATGAGTGTCGGGGACTTCATTTTTTGTGAGGGTACTTGGTTTGTGTAGTATTTTACCAAATTGTCAATGTGAATAGCATTGGTGATAGCTCAATTCTCTGATAATAGTTGGATACCATATTTTGATCCATGTATGTCATTGATTGTGGTTATATATGAGCATAGCTGACTTAGTTTGAACTGAAAAGGGGTCATTAGTTGATTCTGGTTCATTGTGCAAGTTTTGTTGTGTTGGCTGTAGGTATTCTAAGTTTACTTTCGAGTTAAGAATTTTTTTTTATTTTTCTCTTTGCCTAAGGACATGTAAAAGTCTTAAGTTGAGCATATTGATGTGTTGTGAGTTTATAGCACTTTCGACACTTAAAAACCGGGAAATAAGCATGGACTTAGGTGTGTCTATATGGATATGAGGCACTTTTACTTTGTTTTCATAGAAAATAGATGTTGGAGTTGAATTGTGCAAAAGATGGAGAAAATTGCTGAAAAGTGGCTAAGTATGGACCTCAGTACGAGCCATACCATCCTGGTATGAGCCGTATTGAGATCATGGAAAATTCTAGGCTAAGAGTGTTGAGCCAAAGGCAGCTTACGGCTTATGGTACGAGCCATACCATCCTGGTACGAGCCGTACCATGGCAGTCGTAGAAAACTTCAAAAGATGTTACACAAGCTAAGTCTTCTAGCATGGGTAGCAACCACGAATCATGAGATCTACCCAAGACCCGTACCAACGATCCGTGGAAAAGTTCAGAAGAAGAGAAGAGTGGCAGTTCTCAATGTACGAGAAGGAGTCACGAGTTGTAGAACTGAGGTACGAATCGTACCAAGCCATCCATGATAAAGTTCAAAAGATTTCTAGAATTCTCAATATCAAACCACGACTAATTTTACGACTCGTAGGATCATGGTACGATTCGTACCATTTCACAATACTTAGCCAGATTCAGCAGATGCCAGCCAAAGTACGAGTCAAAGTACGACCCATACAATCTTATTATGGGTTGTAGATGAAGTCGGCAGCAGTTTTAGCTGTTTCCCTGTTTACTTAGGAAAAGGTTCTAAATATTTGTATAAATACTTCTTAGGTTATTTTCAGTAAAAAAGAAAAGTTAAAAAACACACGAAACACATTGAGAGGAAAATTGTTGCTAGCTTTCTATTCAAGTCTTGGAGATTTTCTTGCTATCATTTTCTTAATTGTTCTTGAATAATTCTTCATAAAGTCTTTCAATAATCAAGTGGGTTTTCTTCTAATCATCTCTATAAGTATTAAAATTATGTGTTTGTCTATGAAAGATGATAATTATCTTACAATCATGAGAGGCTAAAACCTCCACAACTAGGGTTGTGGGAACCATGGTGAATTAACAAACTAGGGTTGCACAAGGTGATTCTAAACTAATGCTAAACACTTGTATTGTATTTTCTTCATCTTTAATGTTTCTTAATGGAGTGCAACATTAGGACTTGCCCGAATTCTTTACTTTCTTGAACATAGAGAAGTAGATATTAGGAAAAAAAATTACAACAAACCCTTGATCTTTGGGGATCTTTGTATAACTTGAGCTGCGGTCACAGGATAACTAATTTGGGAGAAATTTGATAACGGTCGAAGTGAAATCACTCATGAGACCTCACTCAGTGATTGAGTATAGTCATCCAACAGGGACGAACCAGTCATTTGGATGAACCCTAGTTATCAAGTTCTACAAGTAAAGCATTGGGATAGATCAAAAGTGTAAAACCTGAAGTATTTATGAACCCATAGGGAACACATACCCTAGTTAATTGTATAATCTTGATAAACAACAATCAATTCTCAATCTTGTAATAAATTACTTTTATAAAACCCTCCTTTTTGGAGATAACACACTTAAAAGCTTAAATACTAGTGTTGTTCTATATCTTGACCATATTGCTTATGGGATCGACCCCAACCTTTATTGGGTTCTTTACTGACAACGTTCGCTTCATACTTTATCAAGAGTGTGAGTTTGAGCATTATCCAAAGGTGGTACAACTGTCAAGGAATACGTCTAAGATTACAGTAATTGTTGTGTTTAACTTTTAGTTGTTATTTCCTCATATACATTTTCTTTTTGTTTTTGAGATCCACAGGTTGTCTATTGGTGAATGCCAAGTACTCTATGGAGCGGAAACCCCTTAATTCCTCTTGATCTTTAATTAGAGCAAACTCTTCGAAAATCGAAAACCCAGAGCAAAGAAAGGCCCGTGTTGCTGAAGAAGCTCGGTAAGCTGCACTTTAGGAAGCTGAGGATGCTTGGAAGGAAGTCATGAATTTTGGCCACCATGGAAGCGGCACTAGAGGCTAGAGATATGCTCCTCAGTTCTATGATGAGGATGTCTCGAATATTAATGAAGTCAGGTCAACTAGAGCCATCGTACCACCACCTTTGCCTGCTGGGGCGATGTTTGATATCACTATCACCATGATATAGTTGTCAAATATTAAAGTGGCATTTAGTGGTCATGCAGTTGATCATGCTAACCTGTACTTGATGAATTTTGTTAGGATATACAAGGCGTACAGGTTACCTGGTGTAAGCCAGGATGCGATCAGGTTAAGACTATTCCCAATCCCTCTCTCTGGAGAGGCCACTTTATGGTTATCGAAGTTGCCCAATGACTCCATTACCAACTGGAGGGAGCTTAAACAGGCTCTCCTAGAAAGGTTCTTCCCATCCTCCAGGATGCTGCAGTTAAAGGAAGAAATTTATAACTTCCGAAAATTGAAGACTGAGGCATTGCATGAGACATGGTTGAGATTTAAGAAGAAGCTGACCAAGTTCTTGAACCATAAAATTCCAGATGATAGTTTGTTGGAAATTTTTTACAGGTCCTTAAATAACAACATAAAAGTTGTAGCAGACACAGTGTTAGGAAGAGCGCTAATGAGTCACACATCGGAGCAAGCTGCTATTATTTTATGCAGAGTGACTAAGAAAAATAAGGCCTGGAACTCTAGGAAAACGGAAGCAATATGTCTGCAATTGGTATGTCTACGGATCAACATAGAAAAGAGGAGGAGCATGATCAGGAACTAGCTCATATGTGGACATCATTAGACCTGCTCACGGAGCATATTATGGGTGTTGGTGATAGAAAGGTACACGCAGTGAGAGCTCAGGGTCAGGAATTGGGGCAGGAGCATTCAGATTTCGAGGAGGCACACTTCTTGAACAACCAAGTGGAAGGTTTTCTAGCCAACGCCCAAGGGTCTAGATAGGACACTTGGCGCTAAGGTACCATAAATAAAGGTCAGTACCGATATCAGGACAACTACAACTGAAATGGGTATAGGAATAGTAGCCAAGGTCGTGAGTGAGAGGGAGAATGGAGAAAGAATGATGGATATCGTAAAGATCGCACAGGTTTGTATGTTCCTCCTAATGCAAAGGGATTCTCAAGATTGGAGAACATAATGGTTGAAATACTCAAGAAGGTAAAGCGCATCGATGATCAGCTGAGGGAGACCCAGGGGGATATATCAGGTATTAACAAAAAGTTGAATCGCATGCCACAATGATCAAACAGATTGAGCAGTAGCTTGGTTAGATGTTAGCCTCCCTAAACCTAAGGCAGAAGGGAACAATTCCTAGCAACATAGTGTACGATCCATAGAGTGATAGTCATAGTGCAGAATCCATAAAATGATAGTCACTGTCTGGCTGTTGACGAGGGGTGGAAACACCATAGTTTATCCCTCTCTGCCAGTTGTAGTTGAGATGGAATGATGAAAGGAGATTTAGCTTGGAGAGGAAGATGAGGTTGCTGAGCATGAGCTCACAGGTGAAGCTGAGTTGACAGAGACTCCAATTGATGCAATGGAGTCTGAAGCTGATAATGGTAAAAAGCAAGGAGTCAAGCAAATTTATAATGCTATCCCTCGACCACTGCCACCATTCCCTCAAAGGATAAGAAAAAGACGGAAGATGGTAAGTTCCAAAAAATTCTCTCTATGCTTAAACAGTTATCTGTGAACATACAATTGGTTGAGGCATTGGAGAAGATGCCTAGATATACCAAGTTCATGAAGGACCTTGTGACTAAGAAGAGGTCTATAAGCTATGAGTCGGTCAGTAACTTGCATCAATGTAGTGCCATAGCTTCATGGGTCCTTGCTCAAAAGAAGGAGGATCCAGGTGCCTTCACCATTCCATGTACGATTGGTGATTTTGAGTTTGTGAAGGCACTTTGTGATTTAGGTGCAAGCGCCAACTTGATGCCATTAGCTGTATTCAAACAGCTGGGCTTTGGAGCACCCACACCGACATCAATGCGACTAATAATGGTAGACCGCACAGTTAAAAAGCCAGTGGGGATCTTAGTGATATTTTTGTCAAGGTGGACCGTTTCATATTCCTAGCAGACTTCATAATCCTAAATTTCGAGGTTGATTTTGAGGTCCCCAATATCTTAGGGCGACCATTCCTGGCCACTGGGAGTGTCTTTGTGGATGTTGCAGCTTGTCAACTAAAACTTAGGCTAAATAAAGAGGACGTCACTTTTAACGTTTATCGGTCAATAAAGCAGCCTAATGAGTTCAGGGTTGTCTCAGCAATCGATGATGATTCCAAGTTTCTTGATGAATTCTGTGTAGTCAAGAGACTTGCGTCGTGCTATGACATTAAATCAGACACTTCTTAGGAGGCAATCCATGAGGTGGGTTGGTGAAGTTTGAGTAACCAGACCACCTGTGTCATGCCACAACTTTAAATCAGGCGCTTCTTGGGAGGCAACCCATGTATCATAACCGTTGGTGTGTTCAGTGTGCAGGTGAAACCAAAACTGGTACCCTGATTGTACGGGTCGTAGGACTCACTGTAAAGATGAATTGCGTAAAGTGCAGAATTTTAGGTACATTGACTTACTAGGCAGTGTACGAATCGCACCTTCATGGTATGAGTCGTAACATGCACTTCTAGGTCCCTAGGTATGTTTCTTGAGTCCTAGGAATGAGTTGTAGGTCCAACCTATGACTCATGGTATGAGTCATGATGGGATAAATTAATCAACTCGACCTGACTCAACCCCAATTCCCAAAATTCCGCCCTAACCTATTTAAATCAAAACCCTTCAGACTTTAACTCCCACACAAACATACACTTTGAACCCATGACTCTCACCCACGATTCTCACACTTGTAAATCAAAATCCCAAGCAATTCAAGCTCGAGTTTGTGCAAGATTACATCTGCACAGTCACAATTCCTACTCTAATCACTTAAACGAGTAATAAGTGATGTAAACCCTTGAAAATTCTAGTAAGTAAACATGGTCAAATCACAAAGCCTTTGCTTTGTACAAACTGATAGAACTCAGTGATTCCTCAAACTCACCGAAAATGGGTTGAGGAAGATGATCATTAGGTTTTGTTATTCCATTAAATGGGTAGGAATGTGAAATGCCAAACGCTAAACTTGATTGCTAAAAGCGAGTTATAGGGTGTGCAATCTGATAGGGGTGCACCGGATAGATGTATTTAATGGACATTGATAGCATAAAATGGGGAAGTCTGAGTACTCAAATTGAACAAATCATTTTCTCGAATAACTGAACTAACCAAGGTCAGGACAGGCTTCACAAGACTTCTTATAACTCGTAGTTTTGTACTATGACTCGTAGATGGCCTCGTTGGGACTTTCCTAAGACATTTGTGACTGAACCTGATGGTAAAAAACTTGGGACGACCCATAGTATCGTACTAGGAGTCATACATGTAATCGTATCACAAATTGGAAAGGGTCAAAGTTAAAAAGAGACGATACGGTCCTTACTATGACTCGTGAAAACAAATCACGATCCGTAACACGAGTTGTAGAAAAACACAAAAGAACACAGTCTGTGGGACCCTTAAATTTTACTGTTAGTACAAACTGTACCATTAAGAATCGTAACTAGGAGTCGCATAGGCTCATCATGAACTACGAGTCTTAGTATAAGTTGTACCACCATGGTACGACCAATACTGTAGACTCTTGGAACACTTCAGAGGGCATTTTTCTTGCTTTCTTTTTCTCAGATCATGCATACTAACCTTTTTCTCCACAGGTACAATGATGCTTAAAAGGATATCAAAGAAGAAGCCCCAAGACAAGCGGGATAGAGCTGAGATAGCTGCAAGGAGGGCACTGAGAGATGAGCCCTCCGACTCTAATCAATCAAGTAGCTCCCCTAGTAGTTCAGTGGAAGAGTACCGAGTTGAGACTTCTAACACTGATGAGCCACGGACCACTAGGGCTCAAGCCAAGGTACAGGCCACTTCTGCTACTCCAGCCACTACTTCCCAGTCTGAAAAGGGAGTAGAAGAATAGGTTCAAGAGTTTGAGAGTGGCTTTTGATCTTGGGCAAATTTATATGCCCAAGTGATACTCAAAAGTACCATTTTCGCCTTGTTTATCTATCAATGTGTATACATTCTCATGTAATTGGTAATAAAATGTGAATTTATACTAACCAACATGATTAGCATTGTTTTGCAGGTAAAATGTAATTTCGGGAAGCAAAAATGCATGTTGGAGGATATCGAGGATGGACTTGGATGCGAGCAAGGGACAAGACATTGGACAGCATGAAATAAAGGGGCTCCGCGATGGAGCCGTGTCACGCTGCCATCGCGGAGGCCTTCTTCCTGGATAGGGAAATTTCGCCCAAATTCCAGAGAGGGTACGCGATAGTTCCGTGGCACGGTGGCTTGGCTCCGCGTTGCACGCCGTGCCACGTTGGGATTTATTTCCTGGACCCCCAGTTCCAGTGAAGGTCCGCGTCCGTAGCGTGTCACGGAGGCAGTGCTCCGCGATGCACTCCGTGACACGTTGCTTGTTATTTCGGGAAAAATTCCCACCAGTATAAATAGAACACTTAAGTTCATTTTTCAATATTCTGACTGGGTGGAGCAAGAACGTGGGTTACAGACAGTTGAGGGGACGAAAATATCAGGGTTTTTCTCTCTTTCCTTCTTCTTTAATTCAATTGCTTGTAAGTTTAACACTCATTTAACGATGTTTAATCCATAAATGAGTGGCTAAATCCTCTTCTTGCTGAGGTTATGAACAATTGTAGTGAAATGGATTGTTGATCATAGTGGTTTTTCATCTTTTCTTCCATGTTGTTCTATTAATTCTTGTTCTTACTGCATTAATGTATGGCATATGTTAATGTATATCTAAAAAGTCCGATTTCACTCGAGAGAGCAAGAAATTGGAAAGTTGTGAATTAATAGGATATGATCTTTACTTGATTTGGGAAAATCGGGAATTGATTTACTTTCAGGATAGAAATATACTTGAAAGTCGTATTAGTCAATTTAGGAACCGGGTTTGTATGGCTAGAACATGAATTGCATTTAATCATAGAAATGTAGGTGGATGGTTCATGATTCTTAAGTGAGGTTAAATACGAGAGTTTTAATCTCTTGGCAATAGTTCTTGGCTAGCAACTAGATGAAAAGATTAACCAAATTATGTCGATAATTAATTTCATTACATGTTCGTTTAACCTCAGCATGCTCTCATTCATAGTTCAGACTCACATTAGATAGTTATTTTAGATTTAGCATAAAAACTATAAAACTAAATATCAAACTTTTGGTTACACTGTTGTCTGCATTTTCAGAATCAAAATATAGTACACTTGAGCAAATTGCACTTCATCCCAGTCCCTGTGGGATCGATACTTGGCTTACTAAAGCCACTTTACTACTTGTTCAACCACGTGCACTTGCGTGTAGCTTTATACCCATAGCAAAAACCAGCCGAACAAGTTTTTGGCGCCGTTGTCGGGGACTTGGCAATTGGTGAATTTGTTTTAAGTGTTAATTTACTATATTTTTATTTTCTTAGTGTTGACAACTTGGTCTTAGCCTGTATTTTGCAGACTTAATTTCTGTTGAACACTGGCAAGAGACAAGGAGCTGGTGGAATCGTATATAGAGCCAGAAAGAATATTTCACAGTAAACAGAGAGAAGCTCTACAAAGAAAGCTGCAGTTGCTCAGACAGACGATCATGGAGCAACAAAAGAATCCACCGGTAGTACGGGCAGTGTTAGTGCCCGAAGAAGTAGCAGCTCGGCCGGTTCGCGAGGTGGCAATCCCACATGCTAATAATGTCACATCTAGCATCCGCAAACCTGAGCCAGGAGGGAGGTTTGAACTTAAGCAGAATATGGTGCAATTGCTGCACACTAGCGGGCAGTTTACCGATCTCCCTCATGAAGATCCACAGCAGCATCTCCAAAATTTTTTGGAGATAAGTGACACTTACATCCCCGCTGGAGTGTCATCAGATTATGTCCAGCTTACATTGTTCCCATTCTCACTATTGGGAGAAGCCAATAGGTGGTTGAAAGCTGAGCCCCCAAATTCTATTTCTACGTGGGATGATCTTGCAAGGAAATTTTTGATATGATTTTTTCCCTCCGGTAAAACAGCAAGACTTAGAAGTCAAATTCTAAGTTCCAAAAAGAGAGAGGGAGAGAATTTATATCAGGCCTGGGAGAGATTCAAGTCCATGTTGCGGGATTGTCCTCATCATCATCAGTCCAATGATGTGCTGGTGCATACTTTTATAGAGGGTTTGGAACCCCACACCAAAATATTGCTAGACTCGGCAGCTGGAGGACAAGCGCTGGAGAAAACTTATGAGGAGCTATATACCTTGTTGAACCGTATTTCGCAGGGCAATCCGGAATGGAATGCTGATTAATCAAGAGGCGGGACAAGGAAAGTAGCAGGAGTGCTAGAAGTGGATGGGTTTACAGCTATTGCTGCACAGATAGCTGCATTGCAAAATCAACTTAACACCCACTTCAGCAACATGACAATGAACCAGCCTCAAGCCCCAGTGAATGTTGTGCAGCAGATGTGGTGTGAAGTGTGTGGAAGCAGTGAGCATTCAGCTGAGTGTTGTGGAGCCAATCCTGACTCGGTAAACTTTGTGGGTAATGTACAAAGGAACCACCAACAGTATGGTAATAGCTACAATTCCAATTGGAGGAATCACCCTAATTTCTCATGGGGTAGCAACAACCATCAGGGGCAAAGTTCGGGTCAGGGTGTGCAAAGGAACCAAGGAGGGCAGTAGAATTATCAAGCATAATTCAGAAACAACAATGCACCTCCTCTACCACCATCACCCAGCATTGAGGAGATGTTCAAGACCATGATAGCTAACCAAGCTCAATTGCAGGCTGACTATGTGAAATTGGCAGCCAAAGTGAAAAACAACCAGTTAGCTACCAAGGCACTTGAATATCAATTTGGGCAATTTGCTGGAGCCCAAAACACAAGGCCTAGAAGAGGAATGCCGAGCGACACGGATCTCAATCCCAAGCAGGTAAATGCAGTGACCACAAGGAGTGGTTTGCAGCTGAAAGACGTGGAACCAGAAAGACCACCTCAACAATCGGGAGCAGCAGAAGTTGAGAGGGAGCAAAGTACTGAAAGGGGGAAGACTAAGGAAGCTGAATCAGAAAGACCTCCACTCCCGTTCCCTCAACAATTAAAGAAACACAAGGAGGAGGTGTGTTTCAAGAAATTCATGGAGGTGCTGAAACAGGTACATATTAACTTACCTCTTGTTGATGTTTTGCAGGGAGTGCCGAAATATGCTAAGTATATAAAGGAAATTGTGGCAAACAAAAGTTGGTTGACTGAGTATGCTACGGTGGCTCTAACGAAGGAGTGCACTTCCCGGATTCAAAATAGACTGACCACAAAGCTCAAAGACCCTGGGAGCTTTACTATCCAGATTACTATTGGGCAGAGCATCCGAGCTCGTGGATTGTGTGATTTGGGAGGGAGCATAAATTTTATGCCGTCATCGGTATTCAGAAAGTTGGGTCTAGAGAGTCCTAGACCCACAACAGTAATCTTGCAATTGGCGGATCGATCCTTAGCCAGACCTGATGGCATTGTGGAGGACGTTCTGGTGCAAGTTGGCTCCCTAATTTTCCCGGTAGATTTTGTCGTGCTGGATTTTGAACCAGATGCAGAAGTCCCATTTATTTTGGGACGTCCTTTCTTGGCAACCGGGAAAGCACTAATTGACGTAGTTGCGGGGCAGCTAACAATGCGAGCACACAACAAGGTGGAGGTGTTACGATCTGTACTAGGCACCCAAGCTCCCGATGGTGCACGAAGAACTCTCGGTGATCAATGTGATTAATCAAGGTGATGATGAGCAGATTAAGGATTCACGGGAGTTAATGGGAAAACCACCGGATCGGTGTAAGCACTACTGGGGGGAGGACGGTGATCGAGAGTAATCATCCATCACCCTAGAGGACAACTGAGCTTAACGACGTCGAGCCGCGACGGTAAACCAGGCGCTGCACGGGAGGCAACCCGTGAAAAATTTTTTTCTTTCTTTTTGTAAAGTGTAAATAGATTTTTCTTTTTCTTTTTCTTGATTTACTACCAAAAAATTTTAGTTTTAGTTTTTGTTTTATTTTTATTTAGAGTGAAACCTATAATTCTAACCAATTTTGTATAGTGAGATGAATTTCAGGTCAAACGGAGGAAAATATGCACGGAATCGCAAAGGAAAAGTCGAGGTATGAAAATTAACAAAAAGTGGCAAAAGAGTGAGCTGGGGCGATAGCTCCGTGTCACGGAGGTGAACCTCCGCGTTACCCTCCGTGAAATGTTGAGGTATGATCCGGATTTTTTTAAAAAAATTTCCAAAACAAGCTCGCGATGGCTCCGTCTCATGGAGGCAATGCACTCCATGACACGTTGCCGTGTATATCACGACGGGTCACACCGGGTCGCCGGGTGACCCGCGCGATTTTACTACTTTTTAACCCCGAAAAAACCTCCCTTTCCCTTATTTTTCAATTACTCCGCGACCAAAACCCCCAAAACCCATTCCCCTTCAACGTGACACGGAGTAGGCTAAGAAAATCATCAAATTTGCGTAAATGTTTCAACTTCAAGGTATGTTCTTCGATTCCACCTCAATTCTTGTTGAATTTCTTCGATATTGAGCATGTGAGGTGAGCTAAGGTTTCCCTAAGTAGAAATTAATCATGAATTCAATTTAATTGTTGTTGATGAATGTTCGAAATGTCGTTATGATTGCTTGAACTCGTTAATTGCATAAATTAATCGAATTTGCTTGATAATATCATTTCTAGGGCTTGTTTTTGAATGTGAAGTTGAAAATGTAGTGAACTTGTGAATTTCATGTCGGGATGTACATGTTGAATGAGATGAGTCGATAGGATGTTAGGATTGTTAGGATGTAGTGAACTTGTAAAAATGTAGTGAACTTGTAATTGTTAGGATGTTAATAGAATGACGGATTCTCGGGTTAGAGGAATATTGAAATTGTAAGAATTTGGTTGGTTGTATAGGTTCGTGTAGATAAATTTTTGTTGTTGTTTTCGTTTCTTTGTTTTTCCTTGCTAAGTGCGATGGGTTAAAATGTTAGCGATGGTAGTGATTGTGATTAGCTATACGAAGTCTGAGTAGTACATAGAATATATACCGTCGAATTTTTCGAACGCACTAAGAATGATTGTATAGTTGGTTATGGTGTGTAAATAAGTATGATCTTGCTGTATTGTTGTAACTGTAGCTAAGGACTAAGTGTGGGGTAACCTAGCTAAACCCGACCTTAGCCGAAGTTAATATCCATTGGCTTAACATTGATCTTGTCTACTTGGGTTGACAGGTAAAATGGCAAGCAGGCAAGAGAAAGGGAAAGGCGCATGAACTTCGGGCGCCGGAAGGAAGCGAATCAGACTGGGCACAGTAGTCCCAGCAGCACCAGCAGTTCCACGCGGCCAACGCCGCCAATACGGAACAAGATGGGTGACTGATGAGGGGAAGAAGTGGTACGCAAAGCACAAAGAAAACAAATATTTCCCCGAGGAGCATATAGCACGGGAACCATTGGCACAGGAGTTCCCTAGGATGGTACACCGAATCGAGGCAGCTGGGCTCAACTTCATCTTTGAAGAGCCCAAGGAATGCAATCTGCTCTTGGTTCGGGAATTCTATGCCAACTGGAACCCGACTATCAGAAGTCACACCATCAAAATCAGAGGGCAAATAGTCACCTTGGAGCCCCACCACCTCAATGCCATCATAGGAGTGCGGGACACAGACGCCCACGTACTCCGACAGCTGAACATTACCCCACCATATGCGGACATCAGACGCACATTGTGTGGGACTCGATCGACAGCTAGATGGAGGAGACACAAAGAGAGGGGCTACCACCAGACTTTGCCCTATTCACAAATGAACAGGGAAGCCAGAATATTGTTGAAGATTGTCTGTTCCTGCCTCATCCCGGGGGTACATATGACAGATGTAACCCGGGATCGTGTATGCCTGGTGTATGCCCTGATGAAAGGGCTGGAGATCAACGTGGGGGCGGTAATTATCTCCGCCATGAAGAGAGCCCGGTTGCATCAGGGGCACAGGTATGGCTTTGGTGGACTACTCACCATCTTCCTCAGGGGCCTAGATGTCGAGGAGGAGGCCCTTGATTATATCCCGCAGATGGAGCGGCGGGCCTTAGATGTTACTAAAACTAAGGCTGCCGACACCACCCACGGGCCAGTGCTTACACTTGGCGAGCGACATGCTCGTGATGATCAGTATATAGCTCGAATGTATGGGATGCAGATGCTCCAGCTGAGGATAGGCGGGAGGCCGGCGACAGAGGAGGAGCTATGGCAGCTCGAGCTAGACTACCCCTTCGGCAAAAACGCCAGGGTTTTATGCCGAGTGGGGCCAGCATTTGTAGAGCCCACAGATGATGACATCCCCACAGATGAGGAGACACGTCGGGAGGACTCCGATGTGGAGTCCGATGAAGACGATGGGGGTGATTCAGACATGGGAGATGAAGCAGCAGCGCCCGACGAAAAAGTGGAATACTTTGATTGATTAGGGAGTTCCACCACCCGATTTTGTGCTATTTTAATTTTTGTGAACACTGGGGACAGTGTTCGAACTAAGTGTGGGGTGGGAGTAGTTAGGTGCTGGGCTGTGCTGTTATGTATGTATGCTCTAATCTGTTGTCGTGCATGTGAAATTTTGTTGTTCCCTATGATTTATGAATTGTTAAGTGTTGTTCCGTATTTGTAAATTTATGTGAAATTGATGTGTGTTGCTGAATGTTGCTAGCTGATTCTGTACATATTTTTGTTATCGAAATGATCGATACTTTTAAAATTTAAAGTATTTTGTACATATTTTTTCTATCGAAATGATCAATATTTTCGACATTTTTTTTTACTTCTTGGGTTTCTCGGCGTTTGTTTTCGGTTCTTTTACCGAGAATGGTCCAATTGAACCGAAGTCATTGTAGTGACCGTTCCCTATGATGGATGGATGACGACCGTCTTAAGGGAAATGTAGTCGTTAGGAGTAGTTTTTAATTATTTTTTAGTTTTTTTCTTTGGTGGGTTGCATCCCAAAACCTGTAGTTACTGTATGGTTGCGAAATTCTGGTTGCGTGTTGTACATAATATTTAAAATGCAAAGGTGATTCATATGAAAACATGCAAATTTGTAAATATATTGAGATACCTAGGCCATAGAGATCGATTCAGTGTGATTGAGGCTTAATGTTTGAATTCCTGCAATTAGCTGATTGAAGAGTCTGTGAATACATCTTGAATTGAGCATGTGCAAAAAGTGTGAAGTGAGGTGTTGTTATTCCATGCTATTGTTAAGTGTCTAGAACTTGCCTGGTGTGTGTACAAAACGAAATGAAGGAGGTGTATTGTAGGAAAGGATGTAGGCATTTCTTTGTTTTAACCAAGAGTTTCTATTTTTCCTTGTTGTACCCACCTTGATTGTATACCCTAGTCAGCCCATTGAGCCTTTAGCCTATTATTTTTTCTTTTGTCATAAAGTGTAAACCGAGCTTAATCCCTTCTTTTCATTAGCCTTAAAGTCTATACAAAACTCTTAAGCGCTTAAGAAGAGAAAATCATTTTCCCAAAGTGTCAAAGAGTGAGAATGGTGAAAAGAAAAAGAAAAGCAGAGTGATAGAAGAAAAGAAAAGGTTGAAGGTGCACTTGCTATAAATAAACTATAATGAAGGTGCATGAATAATCTTTGTTGTTGTGTCAAGTGTGCTTAATACGATGGGCCAAACTAAAGAAAAACATCAAGAATGGGATGATGAAAAAAAGAAACAATGTCCATGAGTTGATGGGATGTGTTGAAAAGGCGCTTAAGGATGCTAGTGGCTATTATTGGCTAACCCAATATTTACTAGTTCCGTAGCTTCCATTACAACTAGTTAAAGTCCTACGTGATCTTACATCGCACTTCTTTATATTAGTGGAGTAATACACTTAGGGCAAGCTTATGGGTCATGACATGATGCATGTGAATTCTTTTGGGAGAGAGAGCGAAATTGTGTTTACATGCCCCTGCTTAAAATTTTGTGAGTCATATGAGCAAAAAGGGGAAGATTCTCTTGTGATTGTGAGGGCACATGCTTGATGAAAGATTAATTTTCGTGTCGGATATCTTGATCAGCTGATTTGCATGAGTTTGCCAATATCGAGAGTCGATTCTTAAAGTCTAGGAGGTCTTGATGTATTGAAGGTCATTGCATTGATAGGACCATGCATGTTTTCTTGATGATTTGCTGTATTGAATAATCGGTATGACTGTAGCCTAAATTGTCAAACCAAAGTAGCGAGGTTGGGATGTAAATTGCATGAAGTGTTGGATTGTTGTTCGAGGACGAACAAGGATTTAAGTGTGGGGTAAGTGATCTTGGGAAATTTATATGCCCAAGTGATACTCAAAAGTACCATTTTCGCCTTGTTTATCTATCAATGTGTATACATTCTCATGTAATTGGTAATAAAATGTGAATTTATACTAACCAACATGATTAGCATTGTTTTGCAGGTAAAATGTAATTTCGGGAAGCTAAAATGCATGTTGGAGGATATCCGGGATGGACTTGGATGCGAGCAAGGGACAAGACATTGGACAGCATGAAATAAAGGGGCTCCGCGATGGAGCCGTGTCACGCTGCCATCGCGGAGGCCTTCTGCCTGGATAGGGAAATTTCGCCCAAATTCCAGAGAGGGTACGCGATAGCTCCGTGGCACGGTGGCTTGGCTCCGCGTTGCACGCCGTGCCACGTTGGGATTTATTTCCTGGACCCCCAGTTCCAGTGAAGGTCCGCGTCCGTAGAGTGTCACGGAGGCAGTGCTCCGCGATGCACTCCGTGACACGTTGCTTGTTATTCCGGGAAAAATTCCCACCAGTATAAATAGAACACTTAGGTTCATTTTTCAATATTCTGACTGGGTGGAGCAAGAACGTGGGTTACAGGCAGTTGAGGGGACGAAAATATCAGGGTTTTTCTCTTTTTCCTTCTTCTTTAATTCAATTCCTTGTATGTTTAACACTCATTTAACGATGTTTAATCCACAAATGAGTGGCTAAATCCTCTTCTTGCTGAGGTTATGAAAAATTGTAGTGAAATGGATTGTTGATCATAGTGGTTTTTCATCTTTTCTTCCATGTTGTTCTATTAATTCTTGTTCTTACTGCATTAATGTGTGGCCTACGTTAATGTATATCTAAAAAGTCCGGTTTCACTCGAGAGAGCAAGAAATTGGAATGTTGTGAATTAATAGGATATGATCTTTACTTGATTTGGGAAAATTGGGAATTGATTTACTTTCAGGATAGAAATATACCTGAAAATCGTATTAGTCAATTTAGGAACCGGGTTTGTATGGCTAGAACATGAATTGCATTTAATCACAGAAATGTAGGTGGATGGTTCATGATTCTTAAGTGAGGTTAAATACGAGAGTTTTAATCTCTTGGCAATAGTTCTTGGCTAGCAACTGGAGGAAAAGATTAACCAAATTATGTCGATAATTAATTTCATTACATGTTAGTTTAACCTCAGCATGCTCTCATTCATAGTTCAGACTCACATTAGATAGTTATTTTAGATTTAGCATAAAAACTATAAAACTAAATATCAAACTTTTGGTTACACTGTTGTCTGCATTTTTAGAATCAAAATATAGTACACTTGAGCAAATTGCACTTCATCCCAGTCCCTGTGGGATCGATACTTGGCTTACTAAAGCCACTTTACTACTTGTTCGACCACGTGCACTTGCGTGTAGCTTTATACCCATAGCAAAAACCAGCCGAACAGCTTTAATGAGGAAGAAGGGTCTGAGGAGGCCCAATCTAGAGATGAGGTCAATGAGGCCACAAACGAAGAAGGTGATCAAACTCCACCTTGGGAGAATCGTACTATTAGGTGGAGAGTACTCGGTGCTTTTGAGGCCACAAACGAACAGGGTCTTTCTGTCACCTCCAAGAACCATTTGAGGCGGAGCATAAAAGAAGAACCGCGAATCCTCACCAGTGCCTTTAAATGAGGTACAGGAAATGAAGTGGATATTTAGTTTCTACAGATTCGACTATATGGATAGAACTCTAGAGAAGTGAAGTCCTGCACGAGAGTTCTACGCCAATTATTTTCCATGATGGAGTGAAATTCAAAAGGTGGGAATAAATTGAGAGAACCACCCGAGCTTGAGAGCATGGTAGTGCGAGGTCGTACAATTGATATCTTTGAGCGTACTATTTCCCAAGTACTATATGGGCCACAATTCAAAGCTTCATACATGACAGCTGAATTCGATTACAAATTGGATACACTAAAAAAAGGTAAAGCAACTAGGTTATGAGGAGAGCCAGACTCAAATTAAATGGTTAGATGGGGTTCTAGCAGAGGTCAAGGAGGACGTGGACTGGGTCGCTAGTGGAAAGCGGGTCACCAAAGCCTCACTAAACTTCATAGAGAAGGCCAGCTAGACACTAGTCCACCACCGATTGGCACCGACAGTTAATGACAACACCCTCAGTGCAGATAGAGCAACCTTGGTGGCGTGTATCATGTCAAGATAGGATATCAATATTTTGAGGGTCATTGCGGAGGAAATCCGAGATCGGGCTTTGGGATTGAGCACTACCATCCAATTCTCGAGTCTTGTGTTTATATTATCTGTAGAGGTGGGTATTTAGGCAAAGATGGAGGTTGATAATACGATTGGAGGCAAGAGGATGGCGAATATAGGCTTGATTCTAGATGAGATGAACCCGCTGAGCCGGGTTATACTTCCTACCGCAGTCCTAGTACCAAAGGTATTCGGGGACAAGCATATTGATTCCCCTACCTCAGTGTAGCAGAAGGATATGCCGGCTACAGAGGCCATCCACATAGAGGCAGCTCCTAGCACTTCCGAGCTAGACCCCAGCTGGATATGTATTGGTCTCACATAAGTTCCACTAGAAGATGGCTAAAAGGCTAACAGTGACTAAGAGAAAGGTTCAAGCTATGATGGAGAATATCAAGACATAGGGGAAGGTGGAAATTGAGCCGACCGTGAGGGTGTTGCATGGTCGGATATATAACTTCAAGCGCCGCTTCAATAATCGCCTAGCTGAGCAGCCGGACACAGGCAGCCTTATGGAGGAGTTGGGAGCTCTTTGAAGACAAGTGATTGAGGTGTCATTGATCTTGGGCATATTTACATGCTTAAGTGCTATGTTATGTCGTATTTTGATTCATGTTTGTTAAATGAAATTGATTATAGTCTCATGTAATTTTATATTTACGGGTGCATGAACTAACCAAGGTGATTAACCCTTTAATTGTAGGTGAAATATTCTAAGAGGGGTTAAATACTAAACTGCACGAGGAACAAGGAAGCTCGGAATGAAAGGCAAAGAAGTCGCATGAAGATGTCAAGAATTATCCACTTTCATGCCAACCAGCATGCGGCGCCGGCATGATGGCGCACCAGGCAGTGTGTCACACTGGCCCTTTGTCGCGCCCATGCCCGTTCCACACCTAGCCTTCCTGTAGGCGAGATGGAATGCAAGACAGGCTGTCTCCGTGCCATACCGGCAAGTCTACGTGACCAGAGTTTTTCCACGCTCTTGTTGCACTCCAGCGGATATGCAAGCATACATGGTCATACAATTAATAAAGTGAATCTTGAAGAACCGGATGTAGAACCCATAGGGACTAGTCTTTTTAGCAAATATTCAAGTTCAAGTGTTAATTCAAATTTCACAAGTGTTGATTTTTCATGATTTAAGATTTTGGTTTTTAAATCTAGAGGTGATCACAAATTAATCGAAAAACAATAATAAAGAACATCTAGAGTTAAGGCCTGACAATCATGCAACACTATATTTAACTTTGTTCAAGTATACATTATCATTTATTGTCTCACAAAGTTAATTTCCACGTTCATGGTCTTTTGAGCCTCTAAACATAGACGAACTAGCCTCACAACTATATCGTTGAGCGGGGATGTGACAACCTAGTTCATAAGCAATTATCTATGTGGAGTGGTTCACGGGGTTAATGCCCTTGGTTATGGACTTTCAAACCTCTAACCATTTAACCCACCTTGGTTTCACAAATACATCTACAAGTGGTGATGTGACAATTCCAAGTTAGTGTCTAGCTATCTTCCCATTTTATAACCAAACAAGGCGAATTAGGTATATTTCTATCCTAACCGCAAATCAAGTATTGAAAGTCTCACAACTATATCGTTGAGCGGGGATGTGACAACCTAGTTCATAAGAAATTATCTATGTGGAGTGGTTCACGGGGTTAATGCCCTTGGTTATGGACTTTCGAACCTCTAACCATTTAACCCACCTTGGTTTCACAAATACATCTACAAGTGGTGATGTGACAATTCCAAGTTAGTGTCTAGCTATCTTCCCATTTTATAACCAAACAAGGCGAATTAGGTATATTTCTATCCTAACCGCAAATCAAGTATTGAAGACTTTGAACTTGCTTCTTGCATTCTTAGTTCTAACCTAGGTTTGCTTTTTCGAGTTTTTGCCTAAGATTAACGCATATATTTTAATGGTGATCAATCATTAAAATGAATAAAAGTAAGAATGCAAGACAAACAACAATTAAAACTTGAACCAATGATGAAATTAAGCTAAAACATTCATGTCTTGTGGCCTCAACCCTAGAAGGGTCTTAGCCACTCATATTCATACAAGAAATCAAAAACATGTTTTAATTCAAGTAATTACAAGAGTAGAAAAGAAGAATTAAAGAAAAATGAACCCTAGGTGAGTTTCCTCCTTTCTCCCTTAGCTTCTCTCTGCTTTCCCAAAAATAAATCATCATGTCCAATTAAACTGCTAAGTGTTCCTTTTATAATTGTAAAAATTTGGCTTATGGTGAACTGCCTTCATGTCACGCTAGCTATTGCAGAGATTTGCCTCTGTGACACGCTGTCTATCGTGGAGATTTGCCTCCGTGACACACTGGCTACCGCAGTGATTTGCCTCTGTGACACTCTGCTATCGTGGATGCTCACTATTTTGCAGCCCCAACTCATATAAATTAATTCTTTTCTCTGTGGAACGTTGTTGAACGCCTTAATGCTTCTCTGTGGCATGGAGTTAACTCCAAATGTCCTTTTTAGCTTGTCCCAGAATCCATAATCCGTCCCTTAACATTTATCTTCAAGATTAGGACCATTATCTTCACATTGAGCTCCATACATTAGCACTTTCAACTTACAAAGAGTGCTAATCATATTTGTTAGTCCATAGCCATAAATTACCCAATATATATGTGATTATTCTTAAATTAAGGTACAAACATGGGTATAAAATAGTACTTGGGCATATAAATATGCCCAAGATCACTACCCCACACTTAAAGCATTGTGCATCCTCGAACAAATCTTTTACATCTCATGCACAAGGAAGACTCACACATTACCAATTGATGCAAGACAACTCAAATTAAGGCTACAATGAATGATTTAGATAGCAAGTTCAAATGAAGCATGCTATATATATAACACAATTCAAACCAAGTATAACCAAATTAAGACCTCCTAGCCTCAAGAATTGACTTTACAACCACAGCAAACTCATGCACATTAGCCAATCAAGAAGTCTAACATGAATCCTATCTTTCCTCAAACATGTACCCCCCACAAAAAGAGAGATACCCATTTTTACTCGCAAATTTTCAAATTATAACATGTATGGTTATATGAATGCAATTACACTAAGTCTCACAATGAATTCTCATGCAACGTGCAATGACCTATATGCTTGCCCTTAGTGTATTCCTCCACTAATATAGGAACGTCTAGAAGTAAGATCAAATAGGACTTTCTGGGTTGTAATGTAAGCTAAAGGACGGGTAGGTACTATTCTGGCTAGTAATAGTGACTATCTTCCCTAAGCGCTTTTAATACATCACTTTTTCTCATTAAGCACATCCTTTTCTTTTACTTCACCTCTTGTTCTTTCCGATTCTCAATTTTCTTTTTGTTTAGCCTGTTTCTTTAAGAATACTTATGTTATTAGTAAGGAGTACTCAAGCATTAAACATTCTTTTATTTTTTTTCCGACTCCTTACCAACACTTAGACATTTTGGACAATTGCACCCTTCACTCTTTTCTTCAACTTCCACTACCAACTATTTCCATCCTTTTCAATATTCTTACTCCTCTGACTCTTATGAATTTTTCACTTAAGCGCTTAGGAGTTTTGGATCAAACTAAAGGCTATTGAAAGAAAAGGATTAAGCTTTTTGTGTGGCTAATCAAAGAATAGGCTAAAGGCTCAATGGGGCTAACTACGATTATGCATTAAGGGTAGGTAAAGCATAGGATGAAAATAGGCTTATTCAAAGAAATTCCAATATCGTGTCCTACAATTAACATTCCTCATTTCGCTTTGCAAACACACCAGGAAAGTTCTAGACACTACATGATAGCATGGAACACACAAAGAACCTTACACTCACTGCACATGTTCAATTCTAGACAGACCCATACAGACTCTCAATACAGCTAATCACATGAATTCAACAATTAAGCACACAACATACAGAGTCATATCCATTAGCCTAGGTGTCTCAAACAAAGTCATACCTTTATCAACATGATTCACAATTAAAACTCTTCTTGCCTCTTACAATCATGTACAACACCCAACAAAAGCATCAAGTAGTCAATCAGCTAAGGGTCCAAACACATAAACCTACAGACTAATTTTCCCTCAAGACGGTCGTCATCCATCCATCATTGGGAAAAGTCCTTAACTATAACTAAGACAGCTATTTGCAGACAAGCAAACATTTTATTCTCGGTTCAAAATGCCTCCCCTTGGAGAAGAACCAAAAAGAAAAACTAAAGGCTAGGTGTACTGTGCTCAACTAAAACTTCAACTTAAACAATTTTAGACCAAGCACTAAATTCACCGGAAATCAACCTCAAAAACATTGAAATTTCCCTCACCCCACACTCAAAAGATGCTATGTCCCCAAAGAATGAATTGAAATTAAAACAAGGATTAGGGATACTTCCTGAAGCCTCTAGGCCTAGCTAGCACCATATTCTTCCTCCAATTTTTTAATGCATGGGTCACCGACCTCACACTTTTGTTTTTCCATGCTCTTTAGCTTCTGCTTCAAAGGATACTCAGACTTCCCCTCAATCTGTTCGTAACTCACAAAAACAAAAACAAAAGTTAAGATAAACAAATATAAATATAAAGAGAAAAATTATACTTGTGGAAAAATCATACCTATGTTACAACTTGGGTTGCCTCCCAAGCAACACCTGGTTTTACGTCACGGCACGATGTATCAAGTTCCACCACTTTTCCTTACACTTTGAGGATATAAAGTTCAACCTTAATTTCTTTTTTCATTTCCTATTATGCTCCAGGGATGGTTGTAAAAAATTAAGGGGCCAAGCAATAGATGTTGCATTCTGTACTTCTTGGCCCATGAGTGAGGGATGTCATTTTGTCTCTTTGGCTTAGCAAATTTTAGAATATATGGGGATTCTTCCTCATTTATTCCTTTCTATATAGGCTTGGAAGACTCTATTTCTAGGTTTTCAACCAAACATAATGTTGAGAAATGCTTAGAATGAGGACCAATACGCCCCAACTCTGAAATTGCACTATTCTTGACCTTCTCACTTTTGTTTACCTCCTCCATATCAACATCCAACCATATTAAAGAGTCAAATTGTTGGGATTCTTCTTTCTATTCCATATCATGGCTACTATCCACAACACTTCATAGTTGTGCCTCAGATGCCACAACCCTTTCATTTAAATAAGATTGTAGGTCACAGATAGTTGAGCCAAATTGATCTTCTGAGCTCTATTATCCCTTTCATGAATTTATCGACCATGTATGTAAGACCATCACGGAGAAACTCATGAGATTCTATTTTTTGAGATTGTTCTAAGAACTCACTCTTTTCTTCCCCTTGAGATTCCTCTAGAGTATTGTCTAAGACCATGACTTGCAAAGCAGTGTAAGTATTAGCCTCAGCTTTCATCTCCATAAACTTAGAGCTCATCCTTTCTATGGCCTCTCTGTTTTCCTTAGACTGCTCCCCCATTACATCCATCTTCTCTAGGAACTGTTTTACCATATTGCATATTTGAGCATAGTGTTCATAATAGACCACTTCATTATTCCTATAAGTATCAAAAACAATCGGAGGATCATAGTAGGGGCTTGGGGATGGGGAAATTGAATTTGGACAACCATTCCAATGGCCATCTTGACCACCACATATACTACATGTATGAAAGTGTTTTCATAAGTTGGGTCCTCCAAAATTCAGACAATGATCATCAAAATATGAGTATCAACCATTCAACCCATTTGTGTTCCATGATGTCATGTCAAGAAAGGTATCAAACTATAAAAAGAAATAAAAGAAATCAAAAACTATTTTTCAACACTTAGAAAATTCGACACTAACACAAAAATAAGAAATTCACTAATTTTGCTAGTCCCTGGCAACGACGCCAAAAACTTATTGCACTCCAGCGCACACGCAAGCATACGCAGTCATACAAGTAGTAAAGTGATTCTTGAAGAATCGAATGTCGAACCCACAGGGACTAGTCTTTTTAGAAAATATTCAAGTTTAAGTGTTAATTCAAATTTCACAAGTGTTGATTTTTCAAGATTTAATATTTTGGTTTTTAAATCTAGAGGTGATAACCTATTAATCGGAAAAAAATAATTAGGAACATCTAGAGTTAAGGCCTGACAATCATGCAGTGCTATATTCAACTTGGTTCAAGTATTGGTTTTAATTTGTTGTCTCACAAATTTAATTTCCACGTTCATGGTCTTTTGAGCCTCTAAACACAGACGAACTAGCCTCACAACTACATTGTTGAGTGGGGATGTGACAACCTAGTTCATAAGAAATTATCTATGTGGAGTGGTTAATGGGGTTAATTCTCTTACTTATGGACTCTCGAACTTCTAACCATTTAACCTAACTTAGTTTCACAACTACATCTACCAGCAGTGATGTGACAATTCCAAGTTGGTGTCTGCCGATCTTCCCGTTATAACCAAAAAAGGAAAATTAGGTATATTTTATCCTAACCGTGAATTAAGTCTTGAAGACTTTGAACTTCCCTCTTGCATTCTTAGTTCTAACCTAGGTTTGCTTTTTCGAGTTTTGGCCTAAGCTTAACGCATATATTTCAATGGTGATCAATCATTAAAATGAATAAAATCAAGAATGCAAGATCAACAATAATGAAAACTTGAACCAATGATGAAATTAAGCTAAAAAATTCATGTCTTGTGGCCTCAACCCTAGAAGAAGGGTCTTAGCCACTCATGTTCATACAAGAAATCAAAAACATGTTTTAATTCAAGTAATTACAAGAGTAAAAAAGAAGAATTAACAAAAAACTCTAGGCGATTTTTCTCCTTTCTCCATTCGCTTCTCTCTACTTTCCCGAAAATAAATCATGATGTCCAATTAAAATGCTAAGTGTTCCTTTTATGATTGTAAAATTTTTGTTTGTAGTGAACTACCTCCGTGTCACACTGGCTATCGCAGAGATTTGCCTATGTGACACGCTAGCTATCTTGGAGATTTACCTCTATGACACTCTATTGTCACGGATGCTCACTGTTTTGCAGCCCCTGCTCATATAAATTAATTATTTGCTTCATGGCACATTATTGAACACCCTAATTCTTCTCCATGGCACGGAGTTGACTCCAAATGTCCTTTTTATCTTGTCCCACCATCCATAATCCATCCCTTAACATTTATCTTCATGATTAGGGTCATTATCTTCACATTGAGCTCCATACATTGGCACTTTCAATCTACAAAGAGAGTTAATCATATTTGTTAGTTCATGGCCACAACTTACACAAAATACATGAGATTATTCTTAAATTAAGGTACAAATATGGGTATAAAATTGGTATAAAATAGTACTTGGGTGTATAAATATGTCCAAGATCAGTCGTCTAGACAACTGGTGATTCTAGCTGCCCCCACTCTTCTGGACATAGATGTGGAGCTTGATCAGGAGCTAGATTTGGAGGCATATTCGGTCCCGTCTGTGGCTAGTGCAGGAAAGGGTAAGAAGAGGGTCTCAGAGGAGTTTGGAGATGAGCCTTCAAAGAAGAGGAAAAAGAAGGAGAATAAGGAGAGTAAGCGGGCGAGATTGGAGAGTCTGCAAACTTATGAAGCACATATGTTAGAGTTTCAGGAGCGAGCTAGAGGAGCAGAGATCTCCATCACTACCAATAGAGTGCTTGCGAGTGGCAAGGACCCTTCAGGGGAGCCACATTTAGCTATATTGGAGATTAAGGCACTGAGGCAACTGCTACTATGGAGGGGGTAACCAATCCCTCAACTAACATCCTATTGAGTGCGCCAGCCACCGCTAGTGCCACTATTGTAGCAGAAGTACCACCTCCGCAGAATGACAGGAGCTCTTAGTGCGCCACAGGTATGTCCCTTGCCCTTGTTCTTACCGTTGATGCTTTGGGGATGAAGCATGTTTTTCAAAAGGGGGGGTGTACTTGTAGTTTTGGGTATCTTGTTTTTCTGAGGGCTTTTCTTGTCGTGTTTCTTTTCCCTCGGGCTTTCTATGTTAGTAAAACTGACATGTTTAGGTTGTTTTTGTTATTCGTGTAATTAGAGGTAGCTTAAGATTACTTTACAGCCAATAAATACACCAATTTGATATTTTGGAAAAGAATTGACCCAATTTAAAAAATTTTAGATGTTAGCTATGTAGCTAATTGCAATTGCATGACTTTCGTGGATCCTTGTATGCCATTTACATTATTATCATATGTAGTTGTACCTTAGCCATGCATAAATTGGATAGGTAGATTCAATGCAACTCGATAACATGAATGAGTGAGGATTTATACTTAGTTCAAGATTGTGTTAAGAATCTAGAACTTGCCCGTTTGGTCTTTACAAGATTTTAGGATAGTTGGTTAGGAAATGATCATAGGCCATTTTGGATTTTAGTAACTTTAGCTTAACCCTACCAAATAAAAATGAATTCCTTGATCCCGATTTTGAGCCTAACATTGACCATTTTTCTTTGATTAACCCTTCACTTTTCCCATTATTTGTTGTGAACCTATTTTGGCCCTGGTCCCTCCTTAGACATTATGAATCTCAACTCAGGAAAAATGCCTAAGTTGAGAGTGGCTATAGAAGGGGTGCATAGAGTCTGGGGAGGTGAAAAGAAAGAAAAGGAAAAAAGTTAAAGAAGGGCAAGGTGTGGTGTGAAAAGAAAAGAAAGAAAAAGGAGCTGAGAAAGAAAAAATGAAAATAAAAGAAAATAAAAGAGAAAGAAATACAAAAGATGAGAAAAACATGTCACACCCACATATTGCATTTAAACGGAGAAAAGGGAGGACAAATTGAAAAAGTGAAAGATGGGGTAAAAATTGAAAAATGAAGCCACAAGTATATAGTGTCAAGGAGGGTTTAGTCATTAAATTCAATATCTACCATACCAAGCCTGAAGCCTACATTACAAGCTGAACATAGTCGTATAGTGATCCTACCCTAATTGTCTGAAGAGCCAAAGTAGAGAAAATAAGGGCAAGCCTATGGTATCCGATGTGCAGTATTTGGAAATTCTTTGTGAGAGTGAGAGTTTCATTTGTTTAGTCCAAAGTTTCATAACTTTATATATCTGTAAGTGTTGGGGACTTCATTTGTTGTGAGGGTACTTGGTTTGTGTTATATTTTACCAAATTTTCCGAGTGAATAGAATTGGTAATGGCTCAATTCTCTGCTAATAGTTGCATGTCATATCTTGATCCTTGTATGTCATTAGTTGTGGTTATATATGTGCATAGTTGGCTTAGTTTGAATGGAAAAGGGGTCATTAGATGATTTTGGTTCATAGTGCAAGTATTATTCTGTTGGTTGTAGATATTTAAGTGTACTTTCTAGTTAAAAGTTTCTTTTTCAGTTTAGTTTTCTTTGCCTGAGGACATGCAAAGGTCTTAAGTTGAGGGTATTGATGTGTTGTGAGTTTACAGCACTTTCGATGCTTAAAAACTGGGAAGTAAGCATGGACTTAGGTGTATTTATATGGATACGAGGCACATTTACTTTGTTTACAGTAAAAATAGATGTTGGAGTTGAATTATGCAAAAGATGGAAAAAATTGCAAAAAAGTGGCTAAGTACAGACCTTATTACGAGTCATACTGAGAGTTGTGGAATAGTCCAGGACAAGAGTGTTGAGGCAAAGGCAACTTACGGCTCATGGTACGAGCCGTACCATGGAATTCGTAGAAAACTTCAGAAGATGTTGCACAGGCTAAGTCTCCAGGAACGGGTAGAAACCATGAATCGTGAGATCTACCCAAGACCAATACAAGGAGCTGCGGAAAAGATCAGAACAAGTGAAGACAAGTAGGTCTCAATGTATGAGAAGGAGTCACGGGTCATAGAACTGATGTATGAGTCATACCAAGACATCCGTGATAAAGTTCAGAAGATTGCCAGAATTCTCAATATCAAACCACGACTAATTGTATGACTTGTAGGTTCATGCTACGAGTCATGCTAGTTCACAACACTTAGCCAGATTCATCAGGTTCCAGCCAACGTACGAGTCAAGGTACGACCCATACAATCTTGTTATGGGTCATAGGTGAAGTCGGCGGCCGTTTCATCAGTTTCCCTATTTACTTAATGTCACTGCCCGAACATAGGCCCGGATAGAGAAACGGGACAAGGAACCTCGATACACTACAAGTCGACCCATGGCATGCACATGACATCTAAATCTCAACATAACAATGCGGAAGTATAACATACATAATAGCGGAAGTCTGAAAATCTGATACATCGAATATCTGAATACATGATAGAGATCTGAAACTAAAAACATACTATGTTTGATAAGCCTCTACATACTGATGAGTTGATGGGACAAGACCCTAACTAACTCACTAGAAACTGAAAATACATAATACAAGATGAAAAAGGATCCTCGAAGGATGAGGACTCACAAACCCTAGCTGAGAGATGCTAACCCTGAGGACCTGGCTAACGGCGGGACTGAATTGGAATGTCTGATCCTGTATCATGAAATGATACAGCATAGAGTATGCGGTTAGTACTTGAAATGTACTGAGTATGCAAGGTAAGTAAAAATAAATAGTTAAAATACATAAGAGTTCATGAGAGTAGGACCGCATGATCATAAAGAAAATATCATAATATAAACATAAGGCTCAAGGATTTCAAACCTTTCCTAATCCAATCATAATCATAGTTATAAGAGAAAACTTTATAAAACATAACTTGAGCAAAAGTAACATAATATAACCATGCACAAATCATGAGGAACAATGGGAGGATTCGTCTTAACCGACACCATCATGATAGAGCTTACATGATACCCCACTATTTCACCCAAGTTGACAGGATCGTCCCAGGTTTGCCAGGAAAGGGACGTGCAGTATGGTGATATCACAGGGATCCAATAATATATGTATATACCTACATTGGCACATATTTCTGAGACCACAAGGTTTACATGAATGTTGGGTCTACTCGGTGCTAGACACTACTCCCAAAAACATGCATGTGAGGGCTCATATAGTAATCGTGAAATCATTCATGAAGTTCATGGCCAAATAAATAATAACATACTGGATCCCACTTGAAATGCATGATTAGCCATGAATAAGGGTACATGAGTTGTCCATGAGTCATAAATTCATAAATCATGAAAAATATGCATACTTGTGAAAATATATATACCTGATATTCATAAATCATGATGAGTAATTAAGAGAAATTATATCAATAATCATAAATCATAATTTAGGACTTAAGAAGATCAAGATCATAATGGAATCATAAATTGACTACTCATGAACTTATATAATTGGGCATAATTTAATTAAAATTTGAAATTATGAATTAATAATTAAAATAGTTATAAAATCTACCCATAGATCATAAAACATGATTTGATACATGAAGGGAAATTGACCCACAGATAGATCATAGAGAATTTCACAAAATTTAGAATAAACCCCATAAGATCATGAACTTAAATCTAGAATTGAAATCCATGGAATTGAAAATAATTTTGAGCTTGAGAGTGAAAGTAACTCTCATTCATAGCCTCACTTACATGGGTAAATCTGATTTATACTCCCTCTTGAAAGCCCAAAGGAAATTGGAGAAAAATTGGGGAATTCCTCAAGCTTGATCTCCAAGGAAGAACTCTAACTTGCATGCATGGAATGGTAAGGCTTAGGATAGGTTTAACACTCTTAAAACACTTCTAACTAAGCTTAAAATGATGTAGTTTAGGACCTTAGAGCTTAGGAATTATGAAAATACCCTTAATGAAAAGTTTGGAAATTTTTCACTGGCAGTGACCATGACCGATACCACAGGTCATCCTTCAATACCATGAATCGTGGTATCCATCCGTTACTTCCTCCATCATTTCTTAAATTCTCAGGTCCTGGTACAATGAATCGACAAAACAGGTCGTTACTAGACACAACGATCTGTTACTTCCTCCCATCGTCACCACTGACTCCTCACCAACATTTTCTTGAGACTTCTACCACGAATCCACCAACAACTCGTACCTCCAAACAACAGGTCGTTGTACCCATCCATTGCCTCTGGGATAATTTTCACTGCACCTTCTCACGAGCACTTTCCACGACTTGCGGCTCCTCACAACAAGTTGTACCATGACTCTTTCCATCAAACCCTGACATCACAGAGACCAACAACGATCCTCATCCATGACCCGTTACATCAACCAACGGGTCGTCCTTAGACCTGTTACCACAGAATCTCCTACTGCAGAACCTAATAGTGGGTTTCTCCCATGGGTCATTACACCCTCCAACGACTTGTATCACGAGTCGTTTTGAGAAAAATCTCAGATTTCTTACTGCCTCTCATTTCAAATTCCCTAGTCTAGTCTTAGGCACTTTCGGGGTATTACAATATCTCCTCCTTGGGAACATTCATCCTCATATGTGAATGAACATACTGAAAAGCTGGGGAAAGAAACTGCCGCACCAAATACTGAACATCTAAAGCTGAAAACTGACGGAGCGACTGACTCCGGACTGGAATACATGAATGAACTGAATTCATGTATCACACATACATGCATCGACATGAAAGAAACTGGAACACATGAACTGAACATGAAACTGAATGGAATACTAAGGAGGAAACTGATACCTCAAGTTGGAACTGAGCCGGAAGGGAATTGATGCGGGTATTTAGCCAACACATCTACTTCAGCTTCCCACGTAGCTCCCTCAACATGCTGATTCTACCGCAAAACCTTTACTAAAGCTACTTCCTTACTTTGTAGCTTTCGGACCTGATGATCAAGTATTTCCACCGGAACCTCTTCATAGCTGAGGTTATCCTTCACACTTACGCTCTCCACCGGGACAACCAAAGTCGGATCACCCGTGCACTTCTTTAAAAGCGACACATGGAAAATTGAATGCACTGAAGCCAATTCTAAGGGCAACTCCAACTCATAAGCCACCTTGCCAACAAGTTTCACAATCCGATAGGGGCCACCATAGCAGGGACTAATAGCATGTTTGTCCAAGCTTCTCAAAACAGCTTATTTAGAGAAGTGCTTTTTTCAAAGTGCTTATCAAAAATGTACTTTTTGTGAGAAGAAGTTTACGTTTGGCCAATAAATTTAAAAAGCACTTTTGAGCAACAATTAGTGTTTGGCCAAACTTTTTAAAAGTGCTTCTAAGTGTATTTTTCACAAAAGTGTTTTTCAAATAAGTGCTTTTGGGGGAGAAACTACTTTTTTAGCTTCAGAAAAACAGCCTCTACTATTCCCTAAAAGCACATATTTTATCCCAAAAGCTTGGCCAAAAACCTCATTTTTTTAAAGGAAGTGCTTTTTAGGAAAAATAAGCACTTTCGACCTCCCAGAAGCTTGGCCAAACAGGCTATAACTTTTCCTTCTTTCCAAATCTCATCACTCCCTTCATGGAGATACCTTCAGAAACACCCAATCATCAACTTCAAACTCAAGTTCTCTCCTCCTCACATCCGCATAGGACTTTTGACGACTCTGGGCTATTTTCAAATTTTTCCTTATAAGCTGGACTTTCTCCATGGCCTCATGAACCGAATCTAGTTCTATCAACATAGCTTCACCGACTTCAAACCAACTAATTAGCGATCTACATCTCTGCCCATAAAGAGCCTCAAATGGAGACATTTGAATGTTGGAATGGTAACTATCGTTATAAGAAAACTCGATGAGAGGTAAATGGTCATCCCAAATACCTTTAAAATCAATCACACATGCTCTTAACATATCCTCAAGAGTCTGAATGGTCCTCTTAGCCTGACCATCTTCCTGCGGGTGAAAAGTTGTGCTAAGCTTGACTTGAGTAACAAGTCCCTTCTAAAACAACCTCCAAATAGGGAGGTAAACTGAGTACCTCTATCTAATATGATGGATAAGGGCACTCCATGCAACTGAACTAGCTCCTGAATATACAACTTAGCATAATCCTCCACTGAATCGGTAGTTTTGACCGGTAGAAAATGAGCTACTTTAATCAACCTATCTATAACCACCCAAATCGAGTCGTACTATCAACGAGTACGAGGTAACCCCGTAATGAAGTCCATATTTGATTTCCTCCCACTTCCAAGTAGGGATACTAATTTCTTGAAGCATACCTTTGGGTTTTTGATGCTCAACCTTCACCTATTGACAATTCGGACACTTAGCCACAAACTCTGCTATGTCCTTCTTTATGTCATTCCACCAATAGATTTCCCATAGATCACGGTACATCTTGGTGGCACTTGGATGTATAGAATATATAGAACCATGAGTGTCATGCAACATCCGCTCCATCAAGTCATCAACTCCCGGTACACATAAATAACCCTGATATTATAGTACACCATCTCCCCCTTGGGAGAAAACCTCCACCTTCTGATTCTGAACAGCTTCCATCAATTTCACCAAAATAGGATCCTCGTCTTGCCTAGCCTTGACTTCGATCACCAAAGAGGACTCTAATCCATTCTGAACAATGACACCACCATCTATTGAGTCAACAAGACAAACTCCCAACCGTGCAAACCGATGCACATCATTCACCAAATCCTTCCCCCCCCCCCCCCCCCCCGCTCGTCTACATAATACACACTCTTTATAGAAAGTCTGCTAAGGGCGTCTTCCACCACATTGGCCTTACCCGGATGATAAAGGACACTCATATGATAATCTTTAAAAAGCTCCAACCACCTTCTTTGATATAGATTTAGATCCTTCTAGGTAAACACATACTATAGGCTTTTTTGGTCCATAAAAACACATCCACATGGACCCCGTACAAATAGAGTCTCCAAATCTTCAAGGAAAATACAACCGCTGCCAACTCAAGGTCATAAGTCGGATAGTTCTTTTCATTGACTTTAAGCTACTTGGAAGCATAAGCTATAACCTTACTATGCAGCATTAGTACACAGCCAAGGTCGATCCTCGAGGCGTCACAATATATCATAAACCCATCGGTACCCTCAAGTAGAGTCAACACTGGTGTTGAGGTGAGTCGAGTCTTCAACTCTTGGAAGCTCTTCTCACAGGCCTCCGACCATTGGAACGTCACTTTCTTCTAGGTCAACTTAGTCAACAGTGTTGCAATGGATGAGAATCCTTCCACAAACCTCCTGTAGTAACTAGCTAATCCCAAGAAACTCCTAATATCCGAATGACTCACTGGTCTAAGCCAATTCTTCACAGCTTCTATCTTTTGAGAGTCCACCTATGCACCCTCACTTGACACCACATAACCCAAAAATGCTCTTAAGTCCAACCAAAACTCACACTTGCTGAATTTAGCATATAGCTGGCGATCCTTCAGAGTCTATAGAACCACCCTCAAATGAGTGGCATGCTCCTCTTCACTCCGAGAGTATATGAGAATGTCATCTATGAACACGATCACGAACATATCCAAATACGTCTAGAAAACCCTATTCATAAAATTCATAAAAGCTGCCAGAGCATTCATTAGTACAAAAGACATAACTACAAACTCATAGTGACCATACCGAGTCCTGAAGGTTGTTTTCAAAATATCACTCTCCCGAACCCTGAGCTGATGATACCCGGATCGGAGGTCTATCTTTGAGAAATACTTGGCACCCTAAAGTTGGTCAAACAAGTCATCAATTCTGGGGAGGGGATACTTGTTCTTGGCAGTGACCTTGTTCAATTTTCGGTAATCAATGCCATCCGAAGGGAACAATCCTTCTTCCAGACAAAGAGAACTGGTGCACCCCACGGGGATTTGCTTGGTCTGATGAAACCCTTGTATAAGAGATCTTTCAACTACTCCTTCAACTCCTTTATCTTAACTGGAGCTATTCTGTAAGGAGGAATAGATATAGTTTGTGTATCGGGAAAAAGGTCAATAGCAAAATTGATCTCCCGTTTGGGAGGAATTCCCGACAAATCATCTGGAAACACTTCTGGATATTCACACACTACAGGAACTGACTGGATAGTCGGGGTTTCGGATGTAGCATCCTTAACCCATACTAGATTGTAGATGCAACCTTAAAAGATCATCTTTCTAGCCATAAGGTAGGAAAATAAACAACCTACGGGCACAGCTGAACTACCCTTCCATTCTAGTATTGGCTCACCCGAAAATCAAAACTCTACCACACGGGTTATACAATTTACTAAGGCATAACATGCATGTAGTCAATGCATGCAAAAGATAACATCAAAATCTATCATGGCTAGCTTTACTAAATTTGTTGAGGTGACTTTTTGAAGGACCGTGATAGGGCAATTTATATATACCCGTCAAGCTATAACTGAATCACCAACTGGAGTAGAGACTGAAAAGGGTTCTAATAGGATTTCGGGACAGACTCTGAAACTACTAGCAACATAGGGTGTCATAAAAGATAGAGTATCCCCTGGATATAACAATTCATATACATCAAAGTGGAATACTCATAGCATACCGGTGACCACATCTGGTGAAGTCTCTTGCTCCTGGCGAGATGCAAGGGCATAAAACCTGTTCTGGCGCTGGCCACCACCTACACTGGTGGACGTACCCTACTGAGTTGGTGTAATGGTGCTGCTAATGAGCTGGAAGTCTGAGCACAACCTCTACCATCACCCTATACCAACCAACGGACACTCCCGGCGCCTGTGCCTTGGTCTACCATAGCCAAAACAGATATCCGACCCAATCAAGCACTCCCCTATGTGATTCCTGCCATACTTCTCGCAAACCGAAAAGGTACGCTTTGCCTACATGCTCCTCTATCCGCTCGAACCTGATGCGCTACTCTTTTGATCACCTCGCATTCTAGATGGAGCACTGGCTGATGATGGCGCTGGAACTAATGACCTCTAATAAGACTGCTGATGATGTCCACCTCTCGATCTCTGCTGGGAGAACCCAGAACTTTCTGTCCTGGCCCTCTTGGCTTCCCTCTCTCAAATGCACCGCCTGTATTCACTGGGCATACTAAACCAATCAAGGAAAGTCAATGTTTTGACGAAGCATAGAGGTCCTACAATCCTTGACCAAGTAGTCTGCTATCCCATGCACAAACCTACTCACCCAAGCTCTTTGATCAGCCACCATCTCTGGTGCATACTTGGACAAGCGGGTGAACTCTAAATAATACTCCTGGATGTCATATAATTCTGCTTCAAGTTCACAAACTCAGCTGCTTTGATTTCCCTCATCTCTAGGGGAAAGAATCGATCAAAAAACGTGGTATGGAACTCATCCCAACCAATGAGGCCCGCTCTAACTGTCCTGCTATCCTTCCATTGCCTGAACCAGATATGCGCGACACCTTTTAACTGTTATGAGGCTAGATCTGCGCACTCCTCCCCCTTCACCCACATGATCTGGGTGATCTTTAGAATTTCATCAATAAACTCATACAGATCCTCGCTCACTTTTGATCCGAGAAACTCTGGAGGGTTCATCCTAAGAGAGTCCCTGACTCTTGCTGCTGCTGCATTCCCATATTGGGGCACATGGGCTACCGCCTACTGGTTGACCTAGGTGGTCAAAGCCTATGCCAACATGTGAATGGATGCCTTAAATGCTAAATAGGAAACCTACTCGGGCACACGATCCTCGGGGGCTGGTGGGGATGCTGGTGCCCATCCTCATTGCTATTCTCATGGCCATTTCCATTTTCGTTTATTCTTCCATTAACTTGGCGAGGATACATGATTTTGTAAACGCGTATAGCATGATGTAGAAGGATAGAGAGACATTTCATCACATGAATAGATCATGAAAGAAGGGACATTTCCTAAAACGTTTCATAACCTCTTAGTCATAAGTGTGGCGCACTTCACACCCATGAAAAAGACTCTACTTAATGCAGCTTTCAGACACCTTAGAACACTTCAAAATCTAATACTCTAATACCATATTTGTCACAACCCAAACATAGGCCTGGTTAGAGACACAGGAACAGGAACCCCAAGAAACTCCAAGTCGACCCATGGCATGACCATGACATCTAAAACTCAACATAATAATGTGGAAGTCTAACATACATAATAGCAGAAGTCTAAAAATCTAATACATCAAATATCTGAATACATGACAGTGATCTGAAACTAAAAACACACTATGTTTGATAAGCCTCTACATACTGATGATTTGATGGGACAAGACCCCAACTAACTCACTAAAAACTGAAAATACTTAATAGAATCTAAAAAAGGATCCTCAAAGGATGAGGACTCACCAACCCCCGCTGAGAGATGCTAACCCTGAGGACCTGGCTAACGGCGGGACAAAATCTGAATGTCCAAGCCTGTATCATGAAATGATACCGCATAGAGTATGCGGTCAGTACTTGGGATATATTGAGTATGCAAGGTAAGTAAAAAGGGACAGTTAAAATACATAAGAGTTCATAAGAGAATGAATGCATGATCATAAAGTAAATATCATAATGTAAACATAAGGATCAAGGATTTCAAACCTTTCCTAATCAAATCATAATCATAATTATAAGAGGAAACTTTATAAAACATAACTTGAGCAAAAGTAACATAAACATAACCTTGCATAAATCATGAGGAAAAATGGGGGGACTCATCTTAACCGAAACCATCATGATAGAGCTTACATGATACCCCACTATTTCGCCCATGTGGACAGGATCGTCCCAGGCTTTCCAGGCAAGGGACGTGAAGTATGGTGATATCATAGGGATCCAATAATATATGTATATACCTATGGTGGCACGTAGTTCTAAGACCATAGGTTTTACCTGAACGTCGGGTATACTCGGTGCTAGACACTGCTCCAAAAAAATGCACGTGAGGGCTCGTATAGTAATCGTGAAATCATTCATGAATTTCATGGCCAAATAAATAATAATATACTGGATCCCACTTGAAATACATGATTAACCATGAATAAGGGCTCGTGAGTTGGATAAGAGTCATAAATTCATAAATCATGAAGTACATGCATACTTGTGAAAATACATGTACTTGATATTCATAAATCTGTGATGAGTACTTTAGAGAAAACATATCAATAATCATAAATCATAATTTAGTGCTTAAGAAGATCAAGATCATAATGGAATCATAAATTAACTATTCATAAACATACATAATTGGGCATAATTTAATTAAAAATTAAAACTAATCAAAATAATTATAAAATTTGCCCATTGATCATAAAATATGATTTGATACATGAAGTAAATTTTGACCCACAAATAGATCATAGAGAATTTCACAAAAAATGGAATAAACCCCATAAGATCATGAACTTAAATCTAGAATTGAAATCCATGGAATTGAGAAGAATTTTGAGAATGAGAGTGAACGAAACTCTCATTCATAGCCTTACATACCTAGGTAAATATGATTTACACTCCCTCTTGAAAGCCCAAAGGAAATTGAAGAAAAATTGGGGAATTCCTCAAGCTTGATATCCAAGGAAGAACTCTAAATTGCATGCATGGAATGGTAAGGCTTATGATAGGTTTAACACTCTTAAAACCCTTGTAACTAAGCTTAAAATGATGTAGTTTAGGACCTTAGAGATTAGGAATTACGAAAATACCCTTAATTGAAAGTCTAGAAATTTTGCACTGGCAGTGACCATGACTGATACCATTGGTTGTCCTTCGATACCACGACTCATGGTATCCATCTATTACTTCCTCAATAATTTCTTAAATTCTCAAGTCCTGGTACAATGAATTGATAGAACAGGTCGTTACTAGACACAATGATCCATTATTTCCTCCCGTCATCACCACTGACTCCTCACCAACATTTTTCTGAGACTTCTACCATGTGTCCACCAACGACTCGTACCTCCAAAAAATGGGTTGTTGGTATCATCCATTGCCTCTTGGATAATTTTCACTTCACCTTCTCACGAGCACTTTCCACGACTCGTGGCTCCTCACAGCGAGTCATACCATGACTCGTGCCATCAAACCCTGACATCATAGAGACCAACAACGACCCTCATTTATGACCTGCATCAACCAACGGGTCATCATTATACCCGTCACCATAGAATCTCCTACTACAGAACCTGACAACGGGTGGCTCCCATGGGTAGTTAGACCCTCCAACGACTCCTAACACGAGTTGTTCTGAGCAAAATCTCAGATTTCCAGCTGCCTCTCATTTTAATTCCCGAGTCTAGTCTTAGGCACGTTAGGGGTATTACACTTAAGAAAAGGTTCTAAATATTTATATACTTTTAGGTTATTTTCAGTAAAAAAAAGGTTGAAAAACACACAAAACACATTAAGAGGAAAATTATTGTTAGCTTTCTATTCAAGTCTTGGAGATTTTCTTTCTTTTATTTTCTTCATTGTTCTTGAATAATTCTTCATAAAGTCTTGAAATAATCAAGTGGGTTTTCTTCTAATCCTCTCTGTATGTATTAAAATTATGTGTTTGTCTATGAATGCTGATAATTATCTTACAATCATGAGAGGCTAAACCTCCACAACTAGGGTTGTGGGAACCATGGTTAATTAACAAAAGAGGATTGTGCAAAGTGATTCTAAACCAATGTTAAACACTTGTATTGTATTCTCTTCATTTTTAATGTCTCTTAACGGAGAACAACGTTAGGACTTTCCTGAATTCTTTACTTGCTAAACCTAGAGAAGTAGAGATTAGAAAAAAAGAATTACAACAAAGCCTTGATCATTGTGGATCATTGTATAACTTGAGTTGTAGTCGCAGAAGAGTTAATTTGGGACAAGTTTGATAACGGTTGAAGTGAAATCGCTCATGAGACCTCACCCGGTGATTGAATAAAGTCATCCAATAGGGACGAATCAGTCATTTGGATGAACCCTCGTTATCAAGTTCTACAAGTAAAGAACTTGGATAGATCACAAGTGTAAAATCCGAAGTAGTTATGAACCCATGGGGAGCACTTATCCTAGTTAATTGCATAATCTTGATAAACAACAATCAGTTCTCAATCTTGTTATATAATTACTCTTATAAAAAATCCTTTTTAGAGATAACACACTTAAAATCTTAAATACTAGCATTATTCTATATCTTGACCATATTCCCTGTGGGATCAACCCCAACCTTTGTTGGGTTCATTATTGACAACGTCCACTTCATACTTTATCAGGAGTGTGAGTTTGAGCATTATCACCACTTCATTCACCTTTTGAGTTCCATCTACCATTATATGCTTTGTGAGAAGGTTAATAGATGTTTTCTTGTTTGTTATATCCTGATCACACTTTTCTTCTTTTCTACGTTGCTCCGTAGTCATCCCAATCGCATATATGGTTGCAGATACCTCATCTTATCTGGTATACCAAGCACTATTTGTTTTGGTCAGCCTATCAAGTATCACTGTCACTTCCTTCCATGAGTGACTCATCAATTCTCCACCTGCTACAATAACTACTACCGCCTTGTTTTTATTATTCAAGGATTTGTAGAATATCCAGCAAGCTCTGATTTCGAATTTTGTGATTTTGGCACTTGTTAAGCTTCTTATTGAACTGCAACCATGTCTCATGAAGTGCCTCCGTCTTAAGCATCGGAAGTTATATATCTCATCTTTGAGCTACAGCATCCTTGATGGTTCAAAGAACCTTTCCAAGAAGGCATGTTTCAACTCTCTCTTATTGGGGATGAAGTGATTGGGTAACTTCGATAGAGATAAAGTGGCTTTACCAGCTAGAGAAAATGAAAAAAACTTTAGTCTGATAGCATCATGGCTCACTCCTGGCAACCTGTATGCCTTGAAAATCCCCACAAAATTTATCAAGTGGAGATTTTCATCAACAGCAACATTTCCACTAAACACTCCTTTTATGTTCAGCAGTTGGATCATCATGCTGGTGATGACAAAATTAGCCTCAGCATGTAGAGGTAGAGGGATAATGGCACCTATTGACCCAGCTTCATCAATATCCGAATTATCATCATCATCGAATTGGGGTGCATATCTATGGAACTAAGGCTTCTTCGGACCTTTGCTTATCCTATTTTTCCCAGCGTTATCAACTTCCTCCTAGGCATCAGCAGCAGCCTGAAGAGCAGCTTGATAGGATAACGCTGCCTGATAAGCCTCATTAGCTCGTCGAGCCTTATTAGCCACTCTGGCTTCAACTTGATCATGGTTCTCAATAGCAGCCATTCTCCTTTGTGTACTCTCAAGTTCTTGATCAATTGGAATCAGGGGCTCTCCATGACTCTTAGTACTTTTCCTTTGGGAGGCTTCACTGGCACCTGATGCAACACTAGAACCTAAGTCAACCTAACTGGACATATACACTTTTGAATCATTCTAGCAATACATAAATCAAATAAACAAATAAGTATAACTCTTATTAAAGAAGCCCTAATCGGTAAGGTAACTGTTACACCCCGTAGAATTCCCGGCACTCAGATGACCTATTCCCACGTTGGTTAAGCATATTTGAAGGCCATACGTGTTGGAGAAAGGCCCGGGAAAAGATCGGACGAGAAGCCCATCGAACCATCGCGGAAGGAGCCGAGGCAGAGCCCCTCCGCGATGGCAGCGTGTCACGGAGGAGAGGCCTCCGCGATGGCTCCGTGACACGTTGGCCTTGTCCAGGCCCAAGTATATAAAGCCTCACTTCGGTTTTAAATAATAAAAACTTTATAAAATTTCCAGAGAACGCAGCAAAACAGAGGAGGACGAAGAGGGAATATATATTATCGCTCGATTACGCTGCTAAACGCTGCCCAAACCAAATTAACTCTAGATACGGGGGTATTTAGCGACAGAGAGCATTCCTACGGATTCAGTTTCGCGAAATACGATCGGCGAATCGTCGAGCCACCGAGCCAAGATAAGTGGAATTTCTCTAAATTAGTGTCTATGTGTCCCTAGCTGTGAAGTGAATATTTCTCCCTTCTGGACCTCTGAAAAATAGCGAGTTTCTGGCCGTCTTTCGATAAGCCTAAGTTTAGGATATAAACTATATCGAAAGTGACGTTGCCTTTTGAAATAAAGTTGTATTTAGTATTGATGAATATGTTTATGAATGCAGTTGGGAGAAAACAGTTAAAGTACCGGCCGAGCTTCGTCCGACAGACGAATAGTTCAAGGAGAAGGTATGTAAAGTTAAGTTTCCTTCGGCAAGTTAAGTAATATCAGTATAGAGTAATAAATTACGAACCAGAAGAATGTTCAGAAGTCGAGTATTGCATTATCATGAATATTGGTACGATGTGAGAAGCATTGGGTTGTGATGTGTATGAAACCTATCAGTATGATATAGATTCTAACGCAAGTGTTAGAGATTGCCCAGTATACCCAGTATGTGATGTGATATGCCATGTTAAGATATGATTGTATTCAGTTGAAACCCCGTATAGTAATGCAATACCCGTAAAGCACTTTAGAAATAGAATAGCAGACTAAAACAAAGTTTAGAAAGCATGTCAGGAATAGTAAATCATGTTACTATAGAACGTCAGTATACAGTATAGTTCAGCAGAAAGACTATATTCGTACATACATATATAGTACTTCCAGCCTCAGCATGTATTAAGCATGTACATATTTCTATCACTAGTCCAGAATATAGTGTATACAGAAACTTAGTAAACAGCAGAGTTTTCAGCAGAAACATTATCTTATGTAGCATTTGCCCAGTACAGCCCGGCAGGAGACTATATTCATATTTATACATCTTTCCCTGCCTCAGCACGTATTAAATACATACAGATTACTATCATCAGCTCAGCATGTAATATATATGGTACTTTACCCTTATTAGCCTCAGCATGTGAGATACACAGACAGTATTACCAGTCGAGACCATTGTATTGTTTGGGGTTGGATTACCTAGCATCCATGACCGCCCAGGGTTAATAGCTGTATCGACTCGTCCGCCAGAGGACGAGGATACGTCACTCCACGGAGTGGCATGCCGTCCCGCCAGGGGACGAAGATGGGATGCCAGTTTTCCCCATATTTGTGCCTTGATCGGCCCTTACACACCCCAGTTGAGCGGATACGCCCGGGTGCAGATTCAGGAGTCCTCCGGACTCAGATGCAGTTATAGTCAGGGGCTCAGCGAGCCCAAGTGCATACCCAGGGGACCGACGGGATGCTTACAGCCATTATAGGAGATGGGATGACCGGGGTAGGGGTATAGATTCTGTGCTGGTTGTACCTCCCGGCTTATGGGGGCCGGGTAAGGTTTGTGTGTGCTATGTTATGTTATTTCATGTTATGCCATGTTATGTTAGATACAAGTAGATCAGCAGTAGCACGATACGTTTCCAGGTATGACTCTCATCCCTTCCAGTAAAGATTGAGAGAAGGTAAGGTTTACATTATCAGACAGTTAAGTTATTCCTTCTACTTCAGTTTCATCAGTTATATTATTGCTTTCAGATTTTGTTCTCAGTTATTGCTTTACATACTCAGTACCAGCGGTACTGACGCCCGGTGGGGCGCTGCATTACTTGCATGCAGGTACTCATAGACGAGCAGGTGACACCACGTGATTCCTGTCAGCGTTGAGCATTCAGCTCCTGTCATCCGGAGACTGAATTCCAGAGGTGTACTTCAGTTTCTGTTGTTATATAGTATGGGTAGGTCGGGGCCCTGTCCCGATCATTTCTATTGCTATTCCTAGAGGCTTGCAGTCTGTAGATTTCCCTTTGGTTAGTTGAGCCGGTCGTGTGAGGCCGTGCAGTGTTAGCTGTTAGTACTCTTGCTTCTTTTATATTGGCTGTGTGGGGCCATAAGTTTGACAGTAGTGGTGACCTTGCCGGTCACGTAGCCTTCTAGTATTTTATCGCAGAATGCAGATAACTAGACAGCATGGTGGCCTTGTCGGCCCGCATAGGCTTCCCTATAGTTGCTTATTCTGGTCAGCTGTTATTACAGGTACAGGAGGCTATAGGCCAATGGGCCGGAGGCTGTGTTTACAGCCGTTATATAGCCCTTTGTTTCCAGAAATGTGAATTAGAGCCAGCCAGGTACCAGATGTGCCTAGGCTTAGCAGTCCAGTAGTTCAGGTCCTAGTAGGGCACCAGGTGCCAGTCATACCCCCCAAGGCGGGGCGTGACAAACTTGGTATCAGAGCAGGTCGTATCCCAGGGAGTCTGCAAGCCGTGCTAAGTAGAGTCTTGTCTATGGATGTGTTGTGCACCACATACTATAGGCAGGAGGCTGGGAGGCATGATATGATGGTTATCCTTCTTTCTCAGTCAGTCGTGCTTTAGAGCGGTACAGTATAGGGTTGAGTCCCTGAGAACTTACCGTATTCTTTGATTACAGATACAAAGGCAGATCAGTATTACCCTATCACAGGCAGAAGATCAGAAATAGTAATAGAAGAGAACCTCAGTCAGTTACAGGATAACTATAGCAGCAGGAGGGGGTATCAGAGACCTCCCAGCGTGATATCTTTATTGGCATTATTCCTAGTATACGATGACAACGTCGGAATAGGAAGTCAGAAGTATAATGTACATATGAGTTGATTTACTTATTAGTTACATAGGATCTAATTATGATTACAGATAAGGTCAGACCATCAGGTAAGTATAAGAAAGAGAGAAAAATGCAGGAATCCCAAATATATCTTTTTGGATATGGTACAGTTAAGTGCTTTTATTTGTTGCAATAAAAAAAGGGCTATTCCCACCTCTTAGTATTGATGCCAGTATAGTAAAGGGGCATAAGACTTGAGATAGGGTTGCCGAATCCAGCGGTAAGTAAAGATGGGCTGATTGATCCTAGTAAGTATTAGAAAGTACAAAGAGCCCTTATGATTACGTAAGTTATGCAGACCCTTATGATAACAAGCCAGTAAAGAAAGTAAGACTGTTAGCTTACCCGAAGTAGGGGTAACAGACCTGCTAGTGATGAATGCCTAATAATAGTCAAGTTTGAGTCAAAAAAAAAAGAAGGGCCAAGTCCGCCATATACGCCAGAAGAAGTATAGGCCGAGGCTTGATCAGTAATCTCATTAGCAATGAAAGGCAGGTACCTTGAACCCCAGAGTTCAGTCTAAGCAAGGTGAGAGGAAGAAGCAGGAATGTCAGATCTTGTGGGGAAATTAGAACTACCCCGGATTGATAAAGTATCGTATTAAGGATTAAGCTTCGCGTTGACAGTAAGATTGCGGTTCAGAATACCGCAGTATGTCCGCTATGGAAAAGTTAAGAAGTTACCGATACAGCAATTCTAATTTAGTGTAGCCTGGACATAAGGCCCAGCAGACAGTCATGGGCTCTAAATATATGCCTAGTAAGGCTACAGGATTCGAACGTCGACCCCTACATCGCAAGAGTGGCGGGATTTTAAACAACAGACAATAACTAGAATGTTTATGTTTGTTACTTTCAGAATGGGGTGATAATACAATGAAATGATAAGTCAGGGCAGGAGATATTATTAGGCCGTAGAAGAAATGTATCATGTACGATGTGAGACTCAGCAGAACATGTCGGAGGTTATGAATTACCGCAGGAATCAGTACATATTGTACGTAGTCAGCGATATATAGATATACAGATAATAGATAGGTTGTGAGTGGCTGCCTATAAGGGCTACAATCACAGATGCTAATTAGTAATAGAAAGCCTATACAAATTGCATTGGGGGACCAAAAAAAAAAAGAGAGAAGAAAGAAAGAAAAGAAGAAGAGAAAGGGCGGATTAAGTGTGAGTTACGTATGAAGTCATAAAAACTATCTCAATTTTCAGTTATTAGATTAACAGACTGATGTGTTGTTGTCAGATTTAGGCTCTAGGAGCTTACCAGAGTTATTGACCTAAGACAGATGGCTAGATGATTAGGGCGCAGTTAGACAGTCTACCGACCAGTTGTCGCCTGCATCAGCAGGGAGGCATCCCTGAAGATCGGTAACAGTAGTGCATGTGCCAGAACCAGGATTAGAGACCGAATAGGCAAATTTCAGAGATTAGTAATACCAGAATTGTTCTAGCATGCTAAGTGGTCATACGTCGTTTTCCCAGCCTCGTGGGCGACAGTCGGCCTTAGTCAACTTAGCAGTTGTTATGTAGAACACCTCATAAGTCAGCCGGCCGTCCCAGTCAGAATACCCGTGGGTACCCCAAGGAAGGGTCCACATCCGCAGTCAGCGATAGACTAGTATTTCAGCTGGTTTTCGTAAGGTATTTCGATACAGAGCCCTAGCAGAGGGCCAGTATTTACAGAATAGCTCATAAGACCGAGAATTCCCCAGAATAGCAGTATAAATCCAAGTGGACACACACAAGGCGTAAGAAATTAACAGTACCCTGCTAGCATAGTGTTTATTAAGACCAGGGGATCAGTAGACTCCCCGTGGAGATCTAGAGATTGATCACCTGGGAGTAAGTTGATTAAGTCCAGCCTTATAGTGGTTTAAGCAAAATAACAGAGCAATTAGATGCCCACGAGTTGGCGGTGATGCACGAACTATAAGTACTCAAGTAGTACAGTTAGGGCATTACTAGACTACTGCCACATTTGGGTCATTCAACCCGACTATTCAGTTATTTAAGGTTATGCAGCCGGATCGTTAGAGGTCATGATCAATATCAGGATCCTCGGATCAGATAAAGGCACAAGGTGCGCAGACGGTCGTTCAGGTTATCCCCGTAACAAGTAGCCTTAGCATACGGCCAGAAGGCCAGATAAGCTCTGTCTATACCGGTAGATTACTTGTCAGATTCTCCAGCATAATAAACCAGTATGAAAATTAGTTATATGCCAATTCCTTGTAAATGTGAATTTTAGCTAAGTTTAGTAGCCTTTTTGGTCACATGGTGTCGGAGGCTGGTGTACAGATCGATACACAGAAAAATCGAAGTAATGAGGATCTAGCCTGGACCTACCACTCCAATCGAAGTACGCAATCCCTGCGGTTAGGCGGGTACTGCAGAGGGTCCGTGGAAGAATTTTCCACCTTAGCAGCACCTTTGACTAAGTTGGCACAGAAGGCAGCGAAGTTCCAGTAGACTGGGGCGTGTAAGCAGAACTTCCAGGAGTTAACAGCCAGGTTAACCTCAGCCCCAGTGTTAGTATGGCCGGAAGGTACAGAGGGTTGATGTAGCATGGTAAAGTAACAGTTTATGCTTTCAGGCAATTGAAGAAACGTGAGAAGAATTATCTTACCCACGACTTGGGTATCACCTAGTTAGCTGCAGTAGCTTATGCCTGAAAAGCAAGAGTTTTGTGTCACCTGGGAAGGGCTAATACGGTAGTAGATGCCCTTAGCCGTAGATCTATGGGGAGTTGGCATACTTGCCGCCTGAACAGCGGGAATAGACTCGAGAATTTCACTAGTTAGCTGGTTTAGCCGTTCACCTAGCAGAAATAAAAGATAACAGAACGATAATACAGAATATCGCAGCATTGTCGTTAGTGGTGGAAGTAAAGGAACGGCAGTATAGAAACCCTACCCAGGTTTAACTTGAACACAAGGTTCAGTAAGGAGAAGTGACATATTTTTAGATAACCGGGGATGAAATGTGGCGATATAAAGGCCGTATTGCGCTCCAGATATTTTGGGGCATCGTCAGCAGTTTATGAGCAAGGCGCATTACGCCCGCTACTCTCTTCATCCCAATATGACAAAGAGGTACCATGACATCAAAGAGAACTACTGGTAGCCCAGTGTCCTAACTGCCAACAGTTGAAGGCAGAATATCAGAAACCAGGCAGGTTAATTTAGAACATAGCTGTGCCTCTTTGGAAATGAGAAGCGGTGAATATGAATTTTGTAGCAAGATTACCCCGTACTAAACACAGACATGACTCTATATGAGTGATAAATGACAGATTGACAAAAATCAGCTCAGTTCTTGCCAGTAAGAGCTACTTTCTCGGCCGAAGATTATGCTGAGTTGTATATCAGAAAGGTAGTCAGATTATATGGAATACCAGTATCCATTATTTCAGATAGGGGAGCACAGTTCACAGCTAGATTCTGGCAGTCGTTTCAAAAAGGTTTGGGAACGCAGATTAATTTAAGCGTAGCGTTCTATCCTCAGACAGATGAGCAGGCTGAGCGCACAATTCAGACGCTCGAAGACATGTTGCGAGCGTGTGTGCTAGATTTCAGTAATAGCCAAAATGAGCATTTACCATTAATCGAATTTGCCTCCAGAATTAGAATCCATTCATCCGGTCTTCTATGTAACTATGCTGAGGAAATGCGTAGGAGACCCGTTCAGAGCAGTCCCAGTCCAGAATATCCAGGTTACAAAAAGCTGGCCTATGAAGAGGCTCCAATAACTATCTTAAACAGACAGATTCGCAGATTGAGGACTAAAGATATTGCGTCTATCAAGGTATTGAGACGTAATAGGAACCGTGAGGAGATGACTTGAGAAACGGAGGAAGATATAAGGACCAGATATCCTCACCCTATTTCAGGCCTAGTAAGGCGACAGGTATGTCCGTATTATTACTTATGCAGTATCTTATGGTTGTATGTCTGTAAATGATAAAGGAAAATTGATATCTAGTCATCCAGTGGATCTTAGAATATTGTGTGCAGTGCCTGTGTTGGACTTTTCTGCATTTCAGGTTTTGCGATAGTCCATATTACAGGGGAAACTCTACCGAAATTCTTCTAGAAAGTAAAAGTAATCAGTCCTCTAGATAACAGTATACATTCGAGGACGAATGTTCTTAAGGGGGGGAGAATGTTACACCCCATAGAATTCCCGGCACTCAGATGACCTATTCCCATGTTGGTTAAGCATATTTGAAGGCCATACGTGTTGGAGAAAGGCCCGGGAAAAGATCAGACGAGAAGCCCATCGAACCATCGCGGAAGGAGCCGAGGCAGAGCCCCTCCGCGATGGCAGCGTGTCACGGAGGAGAGGCCTCCGCGATGGCTCCGTGACACGTTGGCCTTGTTCAGGCCCAAGTATATAAAGCCTCACTTCGGTTTTAAATGATAAAAACTTTATAAAATTTCCAGAGAACGCAGCAAAACAGAGGAGGACGAAGAGGGAATATATATTATCGCTCGATTACGCTGCTAAACGCTGCCCAAACTCAAATTAACTCCAGATACGGGGGTATTTAGCGACAGAGAGCATTCCTACGGATTCAGTTTCGCGAAATACGGCCGGCGAATCATCGAGCCACCGAGCCAAGGTAAGTGGAATTGCTCTAAATTAGTGTCTATGTATCCCTAGCTGTGAAGTGAATATTTCTCCCTTCTGGACCTCTGAAAAATAGCGAGTTTCTGGCCGTCTTTCGATAAGCCTAAGTTTAGGATATAAACTATATCGAAAGTGACATTGCCTTTTGAAATAAAGTTGTATTTAGTATTGATTGATATGTTTATGAATGCAGTTGGGAGAAAACAGTTAAAGTACTGGCTGAGCTTCGTCCGACAGACGAATAGTTCAAGGAGAAGGTATGTAAAGTTAAGTTTCCTTCGGCAAGTTAAGTAATATCAGTATAGTGTAATAAATTACGGGCCAGTAGAATGCTCAGAAGTCGAGTATTGCGTTATCATGAATATTGGTACGATGTGAGAAGCACTGGGTTGTGATGTGTATGAAACCTATCAGTATGATATAGATTCTAACGCAAGTGTTAGAGATTGCCCAGTATACCCAGTATGTGATGTGATATGCCATGTTAAGATATGATTGTATTCAGTTGAAACCCCGTATAGTAATGCAATACCCGTAAAGCACTTTAGAAATAGAATAGCAGACTAAATCAAAGTTTAGAAAGCATGTCAAGAATAGTAAATCATGTTACTATAGAAAGTCAGTATACAGTATAGTTCAGCAGAAAGACTATATTCGTACATACATATATAGTACTTCCAGCCTCAGCATGTATTAAGCATGTACATATTTCTATCACTAGTCCAGCATATAGTGTATACAGAAACTTAGTAAACAGCAGAGTTTTTAGCAGAAACATTATCTTATGTAGCATTTGCCCAGTACAGCCCGGCAGGAGACTATATTCATATTTATACATCTTTCCCTGCCTCAGCACGTATTAAATACGTACAGATTACTATCATCAGCTCAGCATGTAATATATATGGTACTTTACCCTTATTAGCCTCAGCATGTGAGATACACAGACAGTATTACCAGTCGAGACCATTGTATTGTTTGGGGTTGGATTACCTAGCATCCATGACCGCCCAGGGTTAATAGATGTATCGACTCGTCCGCCAGAGGACGAGGATACGTCACTCTACGGAGTGGCATGCCGTCCCGCCAGGGGACGAAGATGGGATGCCAGTTTTCCCCATATTTGTGCCTTGATCGGCCCTTACACACCCCAGTCGAGCGGATACGCCCGGGTGCTGATTCAGGAGTCCTCCGGACTCAGATGCAGTTATAGTCAGGGGCTCAGCGAGCCCAAGTGCATACCCAGGGGACCGGCAGGATGCTTACAGCCATTATAGGAGATGGGATGACTGGGGTAGGGGTATAGATTCTGTGCTGGTTGTACCTCCCGGCTTATGGGGGCCGGGTAAGGTTTGTGTGTGCTATGTTATGTTATTTCATGTTATGCCATGTTATGTTAGATACAAGTAGATCAGCAGTAGCACGATACGTTTCCAGGTATGACTCTCATCCCTTCCAGTAAAGATTGAGAGAAGGTAAGGTTTACATTATCAGACAGTTAAGTTATTCCTTCTACTTCAGTTTCATCAGTTATATTATTGCTTTCAGATTTTGTTCTCAGTTATTGCTTTACATACTCAGTACCAGCGGTACTGACGCCCGGTGGGGCACTGCATTACTTGCCTGCAGGTACTCATAGACGAGCAGGTGACACCACGATATTCTTGTCAGCGTTGAGCATTCAGCTCCTGTCATCCGGACACTGAATTCCAGAGGCGTACTTCAGTTTCTGTTGTTATATAGTATGGGTAGGTCGGGGCCCTGTCCCGATCATTTCTATTGCTATTCCTAGAGGCTTGCAGTCTGTAGATTTCCCTGTGGTCAGTTGAGCCGGTCGTGTGAGGTCGTGCAGTGTTAGCTGTTAGTACTCTTGCTTCTTTTATATTGCCCGTGTGGGGCCATAAGTTTGACAGTAGTGGTGACCTTGCCGGTCACGTAGCCTTCTAGTATTTTATCGCAGAATGCAGATAACTAGACAGCATGGTGGCCTTGTCGGCCCGCATAGGTTTCCCTATAGTTGCTTGTTCTGGTCAGCTGTTATTACAGGTACAGGAGGCTATAGGCCAATGGGCCGGAGGCTGTGTTTACAGTCGTTATATAGCCCTTTGTTTCCAGAAATGTGAATCAGAGCCAGCCAGGTACCAGATGTGCCTAGGCTTAGCAGTCCAGTAGTTCAGGTCCTAGTAGGGCACCAGGTGCCAGTCATACCCCCCAAGGCGGGGTGTGACAATAACAATACTACAACCTGCGTATAAATTCAGTTGGCCCAATAGTTCATAATATAACAATACAATCCTATTGTAACACCCAAAAAGTCCTTACGATTAGATCCAAGACATGAAGTAGAAACCAGCAGAAAAATCTGTAATTTCCTTCAGAATGACTCACCATACTAGTCGTGGTATGACTTGCTGACTTATGGTCATGTCGTGGTTTCCTACTACAAATATGACTTAACGATTCATGGGACGACTTGTGGGACCAGTTAATGACTCATAGTGATGAATCTTGGGGTGAAGTTCAAAAAGTGTGCAATATGATTTTAGTGACCACGAGGACGTGTAATGACTCATGATGTCTGGTAACAGGTTGTGGTATGAAGTCATTGGATGAAGATCACAGAAGTGAAAATTTGTTCTAGTAAGTCATGACTAATCACCATGAGTCATGGTGACAACTAACTACTCATGGTGTGGTCTATGGTAACTTGACGGGCAGATTTTTAATGCGAGTTTACAGGGGTATTTTCATAACTTCCTCTACTTTTCACTCCTAAACTAGGTCATTTTGGATTTTCTAAGGGGGGTATTTAAGGATTAAAATTAGCCTAAATTCTCATTCCTCTCCAAATACCGTAGATTGAGAATTAAGCTCTCAAAGATTCTCAAGGAAGCTAGGGTTCCTCTTTTCAATTTCTCTTGGGTCTCAAGTTAAGTCAAGAATTCATCAAAACTAGTTATGTGGGGTCATGAATGGGGGATTTCTTCCACCCTCATGCCCAATATCAAGTCTAATTTCATGAATTCAATTCATTCATGTACCCAGTTATGATTTTCATGAATTTCTAAGGTTAGACACTTTTTATGCAAAAACTCCATGATCTCTTATGGATTTGATTCTCTCATGATTATAATTATGTTTTATAATTATGATTACATGATTTCTATGAAAACTCTCATTAGTATCTATTTTCAATTTAGCATGATTTACTCAAGTATGTATGAATCTCATCAATATCAAGCTTATATATCATAGTTGTATCTTCAGCATCGTTTTCATGGCTAGTCCACGTATGTCAAGCAGATTATTAGTTCATCACGTTTTTAAACTATCCCATCCAATACCTATCATGTTTCAAGTATTATTATGAGAACTATGTATGTTTTGGGAGTATTTTTTAACACCGCATATGTCGGGGTTCAGCGCACCCAAGTCTCAAAACAACGTGCCATCGTAGGATAAGGGTTCCTCTCCAGTAGAGAGTGTCTCCCTTGCCCCTAGCTACGTGGTCCTCGCCAGTTGAGAGTGTCTCCCTTACGCCACTAGGCTAATAAGTGATATCACACTTTCATGGTTCTTACCCTTGCCAAGGTATGGACACCCTCCATAAGGGGTACAGGTTGGACTCTATGATGCTCACTTGGAGTATGTGGGTTATGAGAATCTCCCACTGTTCCCCATGTTTCATGTTCATGTTTCATGACGTTATGACTTATAGGATTTTTGACCCATTAATCAGTTGATGATGTTTACTTATGATTTCAAACATGCTAAGCTTTATGATTTTGGTTTCAATACCTTGGGTCATTATACTGCAGATTATGATGAAAAGATCATGTTTATGACTCTCTCTCGATCATGATTTACAGCATGTTTTCCTTACTCTCATGTTTTACTTATTCCAAATACTCAGTACATTTAAAGTATTGATCGCATATTTTTTGTTCTATATTGTCTCATGATATAGGTTTGTGTGTTCAATGTCAGCCCCACTGCTAGATTCACTTTTATCCCACCTTCAACTCAGTCTTGGTGAGTTCTCATCAGTCGAGGATGGAATTTTTTATTTATGTATTCTTTTTTCACTTTAGTTACTTACTTAGTAAAGATATTTGAGGTTTTGTCCCTTCAGCTCATCTTATGTTTCTAGGATTTTTTAGACTGTGATGTATAGATATTCTGCAGTTTGACTTATTGTCCCAGTTTATATGTTTTATGATATCTTAGACTTTTTCTTATGCTATCTCTTATGATTTGCTTCATTTTAGTTGTATGCTTATGTTTATGTCATGCATGTACCTTGTGTTAACTTAGAGACATTCATTGTTATAAGTCCCAAGTTTCGTCTAGGGTCTTCGCTCTGGTCATTGACAAACTTGGTATTAGAGATTCAGGCTTAGATGTGTCCTAGAGTGTATGAAACCCGCATTAAGTAGAGTCTTTTTCATGGGGGTGTGAAGCGCGCCACACTTATGATGAAAAGGCTACAAGACGATTTAGGAAACTTTCCTTCTTTCATGTTATGTATTGTGCGATGAAGTCCAACTCTCCTAATTCTTCTAACTCATACTATATGCGTTTGCAGAAAATGCCTCCTCGAAGAGCCAATGGAAGAGGAAATGGCAATGGAAATGGTAACAGGAACCAGTCAGCCCCACCAACTCTAGCAGACCCTTTGAAGGATTAAGTGACTCATATAGAGTTTAGGGATGCCTTTTAGATGTTGTCCCAAGATATGATGGCTCAAGTCAACCAGTAGGAAGTTGCACCTGTGAATACCAATGGGAGTGTTGCAATAGCTAGGGTGAGAGACTTCACCGGGATGAACCCACCAGAGTTTCATAGTGCTAAGGTGGACGATTATCCACACGAGTTCATTTATGAGATCCAAAATATCACTCAGATTATGGGGATTTTAGGAGAGAAGAGTGTAGATTTGGCATCCTATTAGTTGAAGGAGGTATCTCACATATGGAATAAGTAGTAGAATGAAGGTCGTAGGGCAGGTACGATTCCTATTGATCGGGACAAGTTTGTGATAGCCTTCTTAGATAGGTTCTTTTCTCGGGATATGAGGGAAGCAAGTTTATAGAGTACTTCAACCTGAAGCAGAATAATTTGAAGGATTAGGAGTATGTCTTGAAGTTCACCCAACTATCCATGTATGCTCTATAGATGGTTGCTGAGCTGAGGGCTCGAATGAGCAAGTTTGTGTCACGAGTCTCAGATTTGGTTACCAAGGAAGCTATTCTCATTAGTGAGATGGATATCTCTAGGTTCATGATTCAAGCCCAGCAGAATGAGAAGGAGAACTTGAAGGAGAAAGAAAGGGAGACAAAGATGGCTAGGATAGGAAACTTTGAGTACTCTCAACAGATAACAGGTGGCGGGCATCGCTCACAATCCCATCAGAGGTCGTCAGCCCCATCTCCATTGTCAGCTACTGTTCCATCCAAGACTAGTAGTGATCAGAGGGGTAGGCACTAGTCTCTAAGACTCAGGGAAGCATGTCCGAAGGACACACATTCCTAGCTTACAAGATTTGTGGTAGGAACCACCTTGGAGAGTGCTTGATGGGTTTGAATGCTTACTTTGGGTGTGGGAAGCCCCGTCATAGACTCAAAGATTATCCTTCAGCTAGACAGGATGACGGTAGAGACCATGCCCAAACCACTTATTCTATAGCTCCAATAGCTCGCTCATCCCACCAAGGTGCATCATCTAGTGCAGGTGGTGGATAGCTCCAAAACCGTTCTATGAACTTTAATTTCATCACACCAGAAGCATGAGAGATCACCGGATGTGGTCATGGGTATGTTCCTTGATGATTATGCATTGTTAGATCCAATGGCCACATTATCCTTCGTGACTCCCTATGTTGCTATTAGTTTTGGTGTCAGTACTAAAATCCTCTCACAACCCTTTTCAGTCTCTACTCCTATTGATGAGTCAGTTTTAGCAAGAAGGGTATACAAAAACTGCCCAATTAGAGTTCTCTAGAGAGTCACCTCAACTGATCAAGTAGAGCTAGACATGATTGACTTTTATGTTAGCTTTGGCATGGATTTGTTGTATTTTTGTTTTGTTTTAGGAAATTGTAGAACCCGAATAATATATTTTCAATTTTTGGGTGAAGGGTAGTTCCGCAATGCTTCTAGGTCACTTTGTTTCCTATCTTAAGGCCAGGAAGATTATTTTCAAGGGTTATGTATATCATCTAGTTCGGGTTAAGGATACTAAATCTGATACCCCAACTCTTCATTCAGTCCTTATTATTTGTGAGTATCTAGAGTTATTTCCAGATGATCTACCAGGAGTCCCTCCAGAGCGGAAGGTTGTGTTTGGGATAGACCTTCTCCCTAATATGCAGCCCATATCTATTCCTCCTTATATAATGTATTTAGTTAAGCTTAAGGAGTTGACGCAATAATTGTAGGATCTCTTAGATAAGTGTTTTATTAGGTCTAGTAAGTCCTTGTGGGGGTGCTCCAATCCTTTTTGTATGGAAGAAAGATTGTTCTCTAAGGATATGTATCGACTAACGCAAGTTGAACAAGGTTGATGTTTGCAACCACCAACCCTTACTTGAAAATCAAGGATTGTTCAAATATATTTAAACCCATTATCAATAATCAAGATTAGATCTCTAGGTTTTGCAATCCTTTGGGTTCACAACCTTAGTATAAGAATTAACTACTCATGATGAGAGAAGAAAATGAAAAGATTAAGTTAAACATCAAATACTTAAAATAAGATTGAGCAATTGCTAGATCTAGAAAACTCAAATCAAATCTTCACAAATTGAAAGGAAAACTTGTCTAAGAACTTCTACAATTTGATTCTCAAAAGTAATGTGTGCTCTCCTTTCAGAAAGACCTACAAAACTATTTATACTAAATTAAACATCTAAATTCTAATTCTACTCGCACTGCCCCAGGTATCACTTATGGACCGTAAAAATAATGTAAGGTCCATAGAATGCAACCACAGATGATCTTCTCATATAACTGTTGATGGTTGTGATCTGCTAATCATAAAATCAACATATGATCTGCAAAATTTACTCCATAGATTGCTTCTGGCCTCTAGTAGCCTCCACGGTAAATCATTCTATGATCCGTACTTTCATTTGCAAACTTATCTTCTTTTCTCCATTGAACTCTAACTTTGCAAAGCTTCTGAATGTGGACTTACGGTGTCTATTTACGATTTGTAGATGGATTCTACGCTCTGTAACTGGCACCATATATTTTCCATACTTATCCAAATTTTTTTCTATCCCTTGCATGTCATGCCCTAAAACTGGGTAGGCCGTGACTGGCTCTCCACTCCAAAGTGATTGAGAAATCGGCTATATAGCATCTGAACTGTAACCCTTAGGCCAACAGGGCAACCTTTCATCTTAATCATAGCATAAAAATGGACCGACCAGGTCTCAAAAAATATAACAAAGATAGTGTGCCAACAAGGCCACGATAGAAACTTAAATAAACTACGGAAGGCCAGCCAAGCCACAAACTAAGTTGAAACTGAACAACTATATGACTAGTCCAAAAAAGCCTATAAAAGAGTAAAATAATATTGAATGAAAGGAACAAGGCCCCGTCCTACCCATATGTACATCAAAACTCAGAATAATCAAACCAAACACAGGGCTCCTAAAGGAAAGGAGCATACCAACTCTCCGCTAAATCTGAGCTCCTACTACAATGATCAATTTGAGCCATTATCTATTGTAGGGTGTTTTACCCTCATCTTACCAATCTTATATCTAGGTACTGCATACAGCTTATCGTATAGGTCACTTACAGCCACACTACTTGTTTCTAAGCTATATGATTGTGTGTTGCCTTCTTGGCTATATAGTTAACTGTAAAAACCTGGGTTATGCCTTTGGGGCTATATACAAATCACCAAAGGGGCTATTGACAAGTGTCACTTTCCTTTGGGGCAATGTTATGATCATATAGTTACATGATGTCTAAAAAGATTGTATTGATTCCTACAAAGCCATATTGAAGTCTGTTCACTTATGGGCTTTATTTATGCTTGGAATGGCATTGATGATCCCTAGTGGAGCCTTATGTGCTCAAGACATAGATTCATGAGCGTTGTATGCTCAGGGTGCAACTATAGGAGCCTTTTGTTCTCGAGATACAGATACAAGAACCTTGTTTGCTTAAAATATAGATTGCCTATGAGGCCAGGATGATACCAATAGGGCTATGTAGACTGGATGGTACCTGCTAGGGCATTTGGGGTCTAAAGTGGGTTTTTGTTTGTTGTTTGTACCTGTCAGACTTATGGGAAAGGGGTTAGGTTCTTGATTTCTTATTCATTGTATGGATTGTAACAGATACAGGTAAGTAGGATCAGCTTATCTACTGGCTTCCTTAGTTGATTACTTAAAATACCTATGATATCAGCTTTAGTTCAAACTCTCTATATTCTTACATACTCAGTACATTGTTTGTATTGACACCTCAAGCCTGGGGGCACTGCATTCTTTCCTGTAGGATCTGACAAACATGTACACGGACCTCTACAATAGTGATAACGCTCAAACCAAACCTCTTACTGAAGTATGAAGTAGACGTTGTCAATAAAGAACCCAACTAAAGGTTGGGGAAGATCCCACAAGGAAATATGGAAGAGTTAGATTTTAGCCGGTAAGTGAACTTGTGAGGTAGTTACTTCAAAATTAGGGGGTTCTAAAGAAAATCAATGATAAAAACAATTATTAAAAATCCGGTTTTGAATCAATATTAAAGGATAACTAGGGTTTGTGTTTCCCATGGGTTCATAACTGCTTTGGGTATACACTCTTGATCATCACCAATACGTACTTATATAACTGATAACTTAGGTTCATCCACACGACCGACCAGTTCCTATTGAATGACTATACTCAATTACTCGACCAAGTCTCATGAGTGGTTTCAAACTATCCGTCATCACTAAGTTTCAGATTTAACTATCCTGCGACCACAACTCAAGTTAATACAATGATAATAAAGATCAAGCCTCCATTGTAATTCTCTTTACCTAATCTTTACCTCTTAGACCTAAGCAAGTAAAGAATTCGGGCATGTCCTAACATTGTGCACCATTAAGAAATGTTTAAGCATGAAGAGAATACAATATAAGTGTTTGAATTGGTTTTAGAATCACTTTGTGCAACCCTAGCTTGTTAATCCACCATGGTTCCCACAAACCTAGCTATTGAGGTTTTAGCCTCTCATAGTTGTAAAGTTGTGAATTGCATTCATGATTAAAAACATAAATCAGTACTTACAATTATGAATGAGAAAAACACTTCCTTTAATTAATCAGCAAAATTTTGAAGAACAAATAGCAAGAAGAATTCAAGAAAAGGTTGATCACAAGTCAAATCAACTCAATTCTCTCTTTCTCTCTTAAAAATCTCTTCTATTCGATAATCTCTGATGATATCTACTGAAAATAAAACATAAAACATATTTATCAGACACAAGAAACCTTTTCCCAGACTAACAGGGTGAATTTCCATATCTGGTTCCACCCCCGTCATGAGTCAACCTACGATCCGTAGCACGATCATACGACCCGTAACTTCCTTTTGTACATTGCATGACTGGCTAAATTTTGGCTAAGTGTTGGATCCTAGTACGACTCGTACCTCCATCTTACGATCCGTAATGAGCTCCCGTGGCTTGCCTCTAAGACTTTGAAATATTTTTGAAGTTCATTACTACCGCCATGGTATGACTCACACCTTTATTCCACGGTTCGTACTTCCTTTAAGTAGCAGGAGTCAGCCTCTTATGCAAATCTTCTGAACATTTTCACGACTTCATCACCATGACTCGTACAAACTTGGTACGACTTGTACTGAGACTCGTACACTGCAATCTCTTCAATATTAGCCTTCTTCAACGTTCCACGACCACCAGTACGACTCGTAGGACCTTCCTATGGCTCGTACTGTGGACTGCAATTTGAGCCTATTTTGCACACTTCAGGCTATCTTTTGCATTTTTTTGCTCCAACACCAATTTATCCTATAACCAAAGGAAAAATGCCTTATATCCACATAAATACACCTAAGTCCATGCTATTTTCTTAGTTTTGAGCATCGAAAGTGTTGTAAATCCACAGCACATCAACACCCTCAATTTAAGACTCTTGCATGTCCTCAGGCAAAGAAAAGAAAAACTAAACATGACACTTAACTGGAAAATAGACTTAAGATACCACAGCCAATACTCAAACAAAACTTGCACTTTCTATACAAACTATACTGACCCTTTCTCATGGAACAACATCAACTAATGCATTACAAGCAACCTCAAAACATCATAAACAGGGATCAAGACATGTCATCTAGCTATCAACAGGAAATCAAGTCATCGCCAATGTTTTTCACACAGAACAATGGTAAAAGCAAACATAATCCATGTACCCTCACACAAATGAAGTCCCCACTCAGATATGGAATATCAAGCATAGCATGGGACTAAACAAGTAAGGTTCTCACTCTCACAAAGAAGTTACCAGTATTATGTGTCAGATACCATAGGCTTGCCCTTATTTTCTCTGCTTTGGTTTATCAGATGGTCAAGTTAGGATCACTATAGGACTTGGTATCGCTTGTAATGTAGGATTAAGGTTGGACATGATAAATATGGAGGATTTTATAAGTGACTATCTCTTCCTTGGCACTACATACATTGTCTACACCATTCACCTATTTCACCCTTTATTCTTTCATTCCCTTTTCTTCCCTTTTCACTCGTTTTTATACACATTTGTATGGGTGTGGCGAGTTTTCAACTTTTTTAGTATTTCATTTTCTTTTGAGTTTTCTTTTTCTAGATTCTCAGCATTTTCATCTCTTTTCTTTTCATCTCACCACACCTCATTTTTCACCATTTCTTTTCTTTTCTTTTCCTTTCTTCCGTTCCCACCATTTATGCACCCCCACACTAGCCACCCTCAACTTAAGCATTTTTCTTATGTTGAGGTTCACAATATCCAAGGAAGGACCAAGGCCAAAACAGGTTCATTGTAAACAAATGGGTATGGTTAATTGGTAAATCAAAGAAACATGGTCTATTAAGGCTCAAACTTGAGATCAAGGGATTCATGCAACTTTGGTAGGGTAATCTAGGCTAAAAGTGAGCTAAACAAAAATGGCCTATGATCATATCCTAACCAACCATCCTTAGCCTATGCAACGAGCATCCAGGCAAGTTCTAGATCTTTAACACAATACCGAATTGCATACTATACCTCACTCACACATGGTACATGAACTATTTTCACCTCACCTGTCTGGTTTACACATGTCTTAACAAGACTACTCATATTAATGAACTAAATGACGTCAAAATATCCATAGAAATCATGCATGTTGTCACAAATACATAGCTAATGTCTCAAAAAATTTTAAACAGGGTCAATTTTTCAAAAACCAAAACTAGTGCATTTTTTTTGGCTGAGTACTCCTAAGTTACTTTCTAAATAAATAAAAATTACAAATTAAAAATAAAAATTCTACACATGTCGATTCTACTAGATAGCATGCCTGAGGGAAAAGAAACACGGCAAGAAAAACCCTCAGACGATTCAAAAATCCCAAAAATAACAAGTACACCCCCTCCCCTTTTATGAAAAGTAAGCTTCGTCCCCAAAGCATAAACTATAAGAACATAGGGAAGAGAACATACCTGGGGCTACTCAGACTTCACCTTCCATGGGTCGCCTCCCATGCAGCACCTGATTTAACGTCGCGGCATGACGTAGATAGCCTGGTTACTCAGACTTGACAAAACTACCACTTGGGTTGCCTCCCAAGAAGAACCCGATTTAACATCGCGACACGACGCAAATCTCTTGACTACTTAGAATTTTTCAAGTGATTCATACTCATCCTCTAGTGTTGAGATTACACTAAATTCCTTGGGTTGCTTCATTGTCCTACAAATGTTGAAAGTGACCTCTTCTTGGTTTAATCTAAACTTCAGCAGACCAGCTTCCACATCTACTAGAGCCCTCCCGGTTACAAGGAATGGTTGCCCCAAAATTATGGGGACCACATAATCAACCTCGCAATCCAAAATCACAAAGTCTGGTGGGAATATAAATTTGTCTACCTTGACAAGCACATCGACTAGGATGCCCACTAGCTTTTTAACCATTCTGTCGGCCATCAGTAGCTGCATGTTGGTCAGTGTGGGGCTCCCAATCCTAATTTCTTGAATACTGCCAAGGGCATCAAATTAATGCTAGCTCCCAGATCACAGAGTACCCTTGCGAACTCGACATTTCCAATCTTACATGGTATAGTGAAGGCACCTGGGTCTTCCTTTTTCTAAGCTAGGACCCTTGTAGGAATGTAACTACAGTGATGTATATTGTCAATGGGCTCATAGCTCACAAATGTCTTCTTAGTCACTAGGTTCTTCATAAATTTTGCATATCCTGGAATCTGCTCTAATGCTTCGACCAAAGGTATGTTCATAGATAGTTTCTTAAGCATTGAAAGGAATTTCTAAAACTTACCATTCTCCGCCTTTTTCTTCATCCTTTGAGGGAATGGTGGCGGTGGCCGTGGGTTAGCTTTATGAAATTGTGTTGCCACTTGATCAATGTTAGGTTCCTTCTCACCTCTCAGGGCCTCTTGCAACTCACCATTCTCTATCTCAGCACTCGTATCATCTTCCTCAATTATGCTCTCTTTCGTTCGCTCAACTTCAATGGGAAATAGGGGGTCAACTATGGTTTTACCACTCCTAGTCATCACTACCATGCAATGTGCATCATTCTTTGGATTTTGGACAGTGTTGCTAGGCAGTGTATCCTTTTTTCTAGGGTTCATTGATGCTGACAGTTGCCCAAGTTGATGTTCAATCTGCTTGATGGTGGTAGCATGAGATTCCACTTTCTAACCCATACTTGACAAGTCACTTCGAATTTCCTTCAGCTGATCATCAGTGGACCTCACCTTCTTCAACATCTCAGCCATCATGCTTTCCAACTTTGATTTCCCAGCCTCCCCTTCTCGTGTGTTGGTAGGCACATAGACTCCAACCCGGTCATTGCGGTATCCCATCGTTTCGTCTCCAATCTCCTTCGCGCTCACGACCTCGGCTCCTATCTCTGAAACCGTTTCTATTATAGTTGTCTCTATACTAGTTTCGACCTTGATTTCCAAAACCTTGGCGCCAATTATCTTGTCCAAACGCTTGGGCGTTGGTTTAGAAACCCACTACTTGGCTATCCAGGAAGTTTGCCTCTTCCTCAGAATCAGAGTGATCAGCTCTTTGCTCCCTTCCTTGAGTTCCCACTGCATTTACCTTTTTGACTCCAGCTCTCATAATATGCTTTGTCAACAAGTCCAATGATGTGTGCATATGAGCCAACTCCTGGTCGCGTTCTTCTTATTTTCTTCATTCTTCTGCAGTCAAACCAATAGCATATGTGTCTGCCACTACATCAGCCTCCCTCATATGCCAGACCTTGTTTGTCTTAGTCACCCTATCAATAATAGTGGCAGCTTTCTCCCAGGTGTGACTCATCAATGCTCCTCCAGCCACCGTGTCTGCTACAGTTTTGGTGTTATTATTCAGAGATCTGTAAAAAATTTCCAACAAACTGTCATCTAAGATTTTGTGGTTAGGGCACTTTGTCAACTTCTTTTGAATCTCAACCAAGTTTCATGAAGTTCCTCAGTCTTAATTTGTCAAAAATTATAGATCTCATCCTTTAGGTGTCTTAATTTTTCAAAAATTATAGATCTCATCCTTTAGCTGCAACATCCTAGATGGGGGAAAGAATCTCTCCAAAAAGGCCTGTTTGAGCTCCCTCCAGTTGGTTATAGAATTGTTGGGCAAATTTGATAACCATAAATTGGCTTCCCCTGATAGAGAAAAAGGGAAGAGTCTGAGCCGTAATCCTGGCTTACTCCGGGAAACCTGTTCGCCTTGCTATTCCTACGAAGTTCATTAAGTGCAGGTTGGCGTCATCTGCTGCGTGACCATTGAATACCCTTTCATGTTTAACAATTGAATCATGGTGCTAGTAATGTCAAATTTGGCCCCAGCGTGAAATGGTGGTGGCACAATTTCTCCAGTCGACCCAACTTCATCGATATTTGGGTCCTCATCATTGAAGAACTGAGGGGCAAATCTATGAGCTCTGTTTCCCCTCCCATGTTGACCAGCATTTACTACCTCTTCTCTGTCATCTTCCACATGTTGTAGTGTAGCGTGCCGAGCTAGCTCGGCTTTCCTTGCTTCTTCAGTTATGCGGGCTTCTCTTTGCTCGTGGTTCTCCATTCTGTGCAGTGCTCTTTCGATTTCTGGATTTAGGGGAACAAGGGGATATCCTCTACTCTGAGTGCTTGACATTCACCGAAGAATATCCTATGGGTATCAAAAAAACAAAAATAAACATAATTAAGGAAATAACTACCAAAAAGTAAAATACAAGCAAATAACCTAGTCTTAGCCGTATTCCCCGGCAACGGCGCCACTTTTTGATAACGCTCAAACCACACCTGTTACTGAAGTATGAAGCGGACGTTGTCAATAAAGAACCCAACTAAATGTTGGGGTCGATACCACGGGGAATATGGAAGAGTTAGATTATAGCCGGTAAGTGAACTTGTGAGGTAGTTATTTCAAAATTGGGGGGTTCTAAAGAAAATCAATGATAAAAACAATTATCAAAAATTCGGTTTTGAATCAATATTAAAGGATAACTAGGGTTTGTATTCCCCATGGGTTCATAACTACTTTGGGCATACACTCGTGATCATCACCCATACTTACTTATAGAACTGATAACTTAGGTTCATTCAAATGACCGACCAGTCCCTATTGAATGACTATACTCAATTACTCGACCAAGTCTCATGAGTGGTTTCAAACTAGTTGTTGTCACTAAATTCCAAATTTAATTATCCTGCAATCACAACTCAAGTTAATACAATGATCATCAAGATCAAGGCTCCATTGTAATTCTCTTTTCCTAATTAGACCTAAGCAAGTAAAGAATTTGGGCATGTCCTAACATTGTGCACTGTAAAAAAACATTTAAGCATGAAGAGAATACAATATAAGTGTTTGAATTGGTTTTAGAATCACTTTGTGCAACCCTAGCTTGTTAATCCATCATGGTTCCCACAACCCTAGCTATGGAGGTTTTAGCCTCTCATAGTTGTAAGGTTGTGAATTGCATTCATGATTAAAAACATAAATCAGTACTTACAATTATGAATGAGAAAAATACTTCCTTTAATTAATCATCAAAATCTTGAAGAACAAATAGCAAGTAGAATTCAAGAAAAGGTTGATCACAAGTCAAATCAACTCAATTCTCTCTTTCTATCTTAAAAAATCTCTTCTATTCGATAATTTCTAATGATATCTACTGAAAATAAAACATAAAATGTATTTATACTGATACAAGAATCGTTTTCCTAGACTAACAGGGTGAATTTCCATATCTGGTTCGGCCCCTATCACGAGTCAACCTATGATCCGTAGCACGATCATATGGCCTGTAACTTCCTTTCGTACATTGCATGACTAGATAAATTTTGGCTAAGTATTAGATCCTGGTATGACTCGTACCTCCATCTTACGATATATACTGAGCTCCCATGGATTGACTCTGAGACTTTGAAATATTTCTGAAGTTCATTACGACCGCCATGGTACAACTCGTACCTTCATTCCAGTGTTCGTACTTCCTTTCCGTAGAAGGAGTCAGCCTCTTATGCAAATCTTCTAAATCGTTTCACAACTTCATCACCACGACTCATCAAACTTGGTACGACTCGCACTGAGACTCTTACACTGCATCTCTTCAATATTATCCTTCTGCAACTTTCCATGACCACCAGTACGACTCTTAGGACCTTCCTACGGCTCGTACTGTGGACTACAATTTGAGCCTATTTTGCACACTTCAGGCTATCTTTTGCATTTTTTTAGCTCCAACACCAATTTATCCTATAACCAAAGGAAAAGTGCCTTATATCCACATAAATACACCTAAGTCCAAGCTATTTTCTTAGTTTTGAGCGTCGAAAGTGTTGTAAGTCCACAAAACATCAAATAGCGTAGCTGAGTCTCAACAGATTGGTCAACTCCTTCCTTTTGGCATTGCCATACTTCAGAGGTTTATCTACTTTTGTTGCATAATTGATGGGTATGTCGGGGTCATATCCCAGCCAAGTATCTACTCTTAGAGGCTTGTAGATCATGGGTTGTATAGATGTACATTGTCCGTCATGATTGCCATGTCCTTGTGTATTAATAGCCTAGTTGTCCTGATGACCTTGTTTTGTGTGTGTGTATATATATATGCACTTACATTTAGCTTTTGATAATTTTAGACACCGTGGTGGTCTTATCGGGTCACATAATGATTTAAAATTAGAGATATCATTGTACTCTCATCAGCCGACACAGGATTGTATTGATATTCTGATTATTTGTTGGCTAGCTGAATTACAGCACACGATACTCTATTGTGGCCTTGCCGACCAAGTCTTCTTTACACACAGATATACTTGCTCATTTATTTTCATGCTTGTGTGTTGTTGGTGTGCACTTGATACGTACATGACCAGGTGTCACGACCCGAGTTGGGACCCCAGATCGAGGCACGGGATCTAGAACCATGAATGGCTCTAAGCTGACCCATGGAACATACATAGCATGAATAAGAGCATAGATAAGCGGAATAAAGCATAAACATGGTATAAGCAGAATTCTACATAGCATATCAACATGAGCGTAAACACGAGCCAACATCACTGAACCATTTATTCATAGTTGTCTGGAAAGCATCTAAACATCTGATGAGCTAATGGGACAACACCCACAACTATGTCGCTAAGTCTGAAACTAAAAGACATAAACAAATGAGCTATAATCAAAACTAAAATAGGATCATGAGGACTCACCAAACCTAGAATAGAGCTGGACTGAGCGGGAGCAAGCTAATGACGGGATTGAGATGGATCACCGAACCTATATCACGAGATGATATAGCATAGAGTATGCGGTCAGTACTTGGAATTTACTGAGTATGTAGAGAAAGTAAAACATGCTAGTAAAACTATAGTCTGAAATCATGAATATAAAACAAGATAGAACAAGAGAGTATGAGCAACATGCTAAAATCCATATTCCTAAAATAAGCATAATCATGAGCTATTCACCATAAGCTAAACATAATGACCCAAGGTTTAGAAATAGAAATCATATAGCTTTTCATACTTGAAATCATAAATGAAAACTCATAAACTGATCAATGGGTCAAATATGCTATAAAACAAGACCTTGAGTAACTGAAAATATGAAGAGCAATGGGAGACTCGTCATAACCGACAACCATCACGTATGAGCGCATAATGATCCCACGTCTTTCCCACGTGGAGGAGAGCCATCCTAATCTTTGCCAAGATAAAGGATAAATAAGGTGTGATATCACAGTGTGCCTTCGGGCGGGGAAATACTCTCTTGAGAGGTCCTAAATATAAATATATACCTACGGTTGTGTGTAGTTCTGAGACCGGGTTCCTCAAAATTCCTAGCATTCTCGGTGCTAGAAACTACTCTCAAAACATGCATATAGCTCATAATTGTATTCTGAAAACATATCTTAAATCTTTTTATTAGGAGTCTTGACTCAAAACATCTCCGTAAAACTGATCTTGTAAGCCTTGGCTAAAATCATGATAAAACATACTTAACTTTACATGGGTTTGCCCAAATCATGAAATCATACATACTTGAAATAAGCGTCATAATTTGAAATCATGGAATCATAAGTTTAAGAGTTCATAAACATTCATGCATACTTTGATAATTCGTCATACCTGAAACCGTGGGCGCATAAGCTTGAAATACATAAATCATGCATAATATGGCATAATATTCATAAACTTGAAATCATAAATAAATAAGTAAATTGAGAGTCAAATCAACCCTAATATCCATAAATCATCAATTGAAACATGAGAGAATTGAACTCATAGAGACATCATGGGTAATTGCATTGAATCATGTTAAACCCTAGAATTTCAACATAACATGCTTGGAGACTTGAGATCATAGAATAGGGGTGAAATTGGGCATAAGGGTGGAAGAATTTTCCCCTTTCATAACTCTACATACCTTGGCTTGATGAGATTCCTGCTAGGGTTTGATGCTCAACAGAAACTGGAGAAGAAAAAATTGAGAGATCCTTTCTTCCTTGAGTGCTTGATCTATCCCAAACTTGGTGTATGAGAGGAATGAGGAATAAGCTAAGTAAAAACCCTCAATTACACCCTTAAGGCTCCCTAAAATGATGCCACTTGGGGATTAGAAGCTTAGGAAGTTACAAAACTAACCCTGGAAAATCGACGGAACTGAACCACTGAACGTCTCAATAGTGGCAGTAATGGGTCATCACTCGTCCGATAGTCCATCACCCTTATCGTCACACTTAATCCGAAGGAATTAAAAAATTAGTAATCGACAATAGGAGTGATGGGCCGTCACTCCCTTGATGGTCCGTCGACCTTCCATCACTTTAGGAATATTGAGGCCTAATGCAATGGGACAAGTGACGGTCCCTCTCTAGACAGATGACTATCAAACTCGCCATCAGAGTCGTGATGCCACAGTTATGGGCCGTCGGTTCCTCCATCACACCCCCCCCCCCCGCACCATATTTGAAACCAGCATCCCTTTTTCTTCAAGAAGCCATTTTGAGACTCGAGGTGTTACAATAACTCCCTCTTGGGAACATTCATCCTTAATGTTGACTTAAGCACACTAGAAGACTAGGAGAAGGAACTGGAATCCCAAAATTGAAAGCTATAGACTGAAAACTGATGGAGTGACTGACTTTGGACTAAGATGCATAACTGAGCTGAATTCATGAAAAATACATGTGTTCTATGACATGAAAGAAACTTAGAGGTAAGAACTTGACATGAAACTAAATAGAGTACTAAGGAGGAAATTGGTACCTCATGTTGAAACTGAGATGGAAGGGAAAAGATGTGGGTATTTAGCCATCATATCTACTTCGGCTTCCTGCGTAGCTCCCTCAACAATCTGATTTCTCCACAATACCTTCACTGAAGCTACTTCCTTGTTCCTCGACTTCCAAACCTGAAGATCAAGGATCTCAACCGGAACCTCCTTATAGATAAGGATATCCTTCATCCAATGCTCTCAACCAGAACAACTAAAGTTGGATCACCCATGCACTTTTTCAACAAAGACACATGAAACACTAGATGCACCGAAGCAAACTCTGTTGGTAGCTCCAAATCATATGTTACCTTGCTAGCTCGCCTGAGAATCCTATAAGGATCAATATATCGGGGACTAAGCTTCCCTTTCTTACCGAATCTCATAACTCCCTTTATGGGAGACACCTTCAGAAATACCCAATCATCAACCTCAAACTCAAGCTCTCTCCTCCAAACATCCGCATATGATTTTTGTCGACTCTGATCTTTCTTCAGCCTCTCTCTAATGAGCCAAACTTTCTCTATCACCTCATGAACTAAATCTGGCCCTATTAATGTAACATCACCTACCTCAAATGATCCAATAGGTGACCTGCACCTCCACCCATAAAGAGCCTCAAACGGAGCCATCTGAATGTTGGAGTGATAACTGTTATTGTAGGAAAACTCGATGAGAGGCTAGTGATCATCCCAACTACCCTTGAAATATCCTCAAGAGTCTAAATGGTCCGTTCAGTCTGACAATATGTCTATGGGTGAAAAGTTGTGCTAATCTTCACCTGGGTAACAAGTCCTTTCTGAGATGATCTCCAAAATTGAGAGGTGAACTGAGTACCCCTATCTGAGATAATGGACAAAGGAACTTCATACAATCAAACCAACTCCCAAATGTAAAGTCTAGCATAATCCTCGGTTGAATCCATAGTTTTGAATGATAGGAAATGGGCTAATTTGGTCAACCTGTCCACAATCACCCATATAGAGTTATATTGTTGATGTGCATGAGGCAACCCTATAATGAAGTCCATATTAATCTTTTCCCACGTGCAAATAGGAATGCTAATGTCCTAAAGCATACCTCCAGGTCTCTGATGCTCAACCTTCATTGATGGCAATTTGGGCACTTAGCCACAAATTCCACTATGTCCTTCTTTATGCCATTCCACCAATAAACTTCTCATAGATCATGGTACATCCCGATGGAACCTGGATGGATAGAGTATTGAGAGATATGAGCCTCTCTCAACATCCGCTCTCTCAAGTCATCCACAGTCGATACACACAATTAGCCTTGATATCAGAATACACCATCTCCCCCTTGGGAGAAAACCTCCGGACAACTTACTTCAAATTCACCAGGATAGGATCCTCTCTTGCCTTGATTTAACCTCCGTCACTAATGAAGATTCCAACCTCTTTTGAATGCTAACACCACCATTCGGTGAATCTGTAAGGCGAAATCCCAAACGAGCAAGCCTATGGACATCCTTCACCAACTCCTTTCTTCCACTCTCAACCTGAGACACACCCTTCATGAACAGCCTGCTAAGAGCATCTGCCACTACGTTGGCCTTGCCGGGTGATAAAGAATGCTCATGTAATAGTCGTGAGAACCTCTAGCCATCTCCTTTGCTGCAAATTCAGGTCCTTCTAAGTAAACACATACTAAAGGCTCTTGTGGTCCATGAACACATCAACATGCATCACATACAAATAATGCCGCCAAATCTTCAAGGCAAATACCACAACTGCCAACTCTAGGTCATGCGTCGATAATTCTTCTCATGAGTCTTAAGTTGTCTAGATGCATATACAATGACCTTACCATGCTGCATCAACACACAACCAAGACCAACCCTAGAGGCATCACTATACACAACAAAACCATCTGTGCCCTTCAGTAGGGTAAATACTGGGGTTGAAGTGAGTCGACTCTTTAACTCCTAAAAACTCTTCTCACAAGCATCAAACCACCAAAATTTGAACTTCTTCTGGGTCAACTTAGTCATGGTGCTACAATGGATAAAAATCCCTCTACAAACCTCTTGTAGTAGCTAGCTAAACCCAAAAAGTTCCTAATATTTGTGGGACTGATAGGTCTAGGCCAATTCTTTACCACCTCTATCTTTTGAGAGTCCATGCCCACACCCTCACTAGACTCCATATGGACCAAGAATGCTACTGAGTTAAGCCAAAACACACACTTACTGAATTTAGCAAACAGTTGGCAATTCTTGAGAGTTTTAATACATTCCTCAAATGAGTGGCATGCTCCTCCTCGCTCTTAGAGTATATGAGAATATCATCTATAAAGACAATCATGAACATATCCAAATACTGCTTAAACACCTTGTTCATCAAGTTTATAAAAGTTGCAAGAGCATTCGTTAGTCCAAAAGACATAACTACAAACTCATAGTGACCATACCGAGTCATGAAGGTTGTCTTCAGAAATTCAGTCTATCTAACTCTGAGCTGGTGATAGCCGGATCTGAGGTCTATTTTTGAAAAGCATTTAGCACCATGAAGCTGGTCAAATAGGTCATCAATTGTAGGGATGGGATACTTATTCTTGATTGTGACCTTGTTCAACTGCTAAAATGCACATCCTAAGAGAATCATCCTTCTTCAAAACAAAGAGAATTGGGGCACTCCATGGGGACTTACTGGGCCTGATGAAACCCTTATCTAAGAGATCCTTCAACTACTCTTTCAACTCCTTTAGCTCGGTTGGAGCTATTCTATAAGGAGGAATGGATATGGGTTGTGTATCAGGAAGAAGGCCAATACCAAAGTCAATCTCCTGCTCGGAAGGGACTCCTAGTAGATCATCTAGGAACACATTCGGATACTCACCTACAACAGGAACTAACTGAAAAGTCGGGGTCTTGGACGTAGAATCCTTAACCCGAACTAGATGGTATACACAATCCTTGGAGGTCATCATTCTGTCCATGAGATAAGAAACAAAGAAACCTATAGGCACAGCTGAACTACCCTTCCACTCTAGGACTGGTTCACCCAAAAATTGGAATTCTACCGTATGGGTTCTACAATTGACCAAGGCATAACAAGCATATAACCAATCCATACCAAAGATAATATCAAAGTCAGTCATGTCTAACTTCACTAAGTCGATTGAGGTGACTTCTTGAAGAATCATGATAGAGAAATTTTTGTATATCCGTCGAGCTAAAACTAACTCATCGACAGGAGTAGAGACTGAGAAATATTCTAACAGGATTTTGGGACTGACACCAAAACTAAAAGCAACAACATGCGGAATCATGAAGGATAATGTCTCCCCTAGATCTAATAATGCATACACATCAAGATGGAATACTTGTAATATACCATTAACCACATCAGGTGAGCATTCCTTCTCCTGCTGAGATAAAAGTGCATAGAACCTGTTCCGGTGTTGTCCGCCCGCTGCACTAGAAGAGGCGCCTTGCTTAGATGGGCGAGCTGCTAGAGCTGCTAAAGTGGTGGCTAGGACACGACCTCTACCTTCACCCTGTCTAGATGAAGGACAATCTCTAAGCATATATTCAGGCTTCCCACACTTGAAGCAACCATCGATGCCAACCAAACACTCTCTAAGATGGTTCCAACCACACTTCCTACAAGTTGGAAAAGTGTGCTTCCCTGTCAAGCTCCTCTGACCTCTAGAGCCTGACGCTCTACCTCTCTGGTCTTCTCTAGGTCTGGATGGAATGCTGGCTAATGATTAAGCTAGGGCTGACGACCTCTAGTGGAACTAAGGGCGATGTCCACCATCAGATCTCTGCTGGAAATGCCCATGGCTCCCTGTCCTGGCCCTCTTGTCCTCTCTTTCCTTCTGCTTCATCTGTTTTGCCACTATCTGATAGGCATATATTATCAATCAGGAGATATCCATATGATTAATTATCATGGTGGTCCTTCACTCCTTGACTAATAAATCTGCCACTCCATTCACGAACTTGCTCATACGAGCCCTCGGATTAGCAACCATCTCCGGAGCATACTTGGATAGCTGGGTAAACTTCAGGGCATACTCCTAAATAGTTATATCATTTTACTTCAAGTTAATGAAGTCTGATGCCTTTGCTTCCCTCAACTCTGGGGGGAAGAACCTATCCAAGAAAGTCATGACAAACTCATCCCAGCCAATGAAAACTGCATCTATTCCCTTCTCTCCTTTCACTGCCAGAACCTTACATGAGCAACCCTCTAGAGCTGATAGGAGGCCAAGTTGCTCTATCCTCTTCTGAAACACCCATCACCTGGGCAATCTTCTGGACCTGCTCAATATAATCTTGTGGATCCTCATCCACTTTTGACACATGAAACTCTGGTGGGTTCATCCTGATGAAGTCTCGCACCCTAGCCGCCGCCGCTTTCCCATTTTGGTTCACATGAGCAATAGCCTTCTAGTTGACCTAGGCGATCATGGCCTGTGTTAACATCTAAAATGCTTCCCAGAACTCGGCATGAGTAACCTACTTCGGTAAAGGATAAGCTAGAGCCGGTGAGTCTGGCTGATGCCCATTTCCATTGTCATGGTCATTTCTGTTGCCATTTCTTCTTCCGTTGGCTTAGCAGGGAGGCATATTTCTGCAAACGCATATAGCACGAGTTAGTGGAATAGAGAGAGATACTTCATCACAGACATAGATTATAAAAGAACAAAAATTTTCTGAAACGACTCATAGCCTCTTCCCCTTAAGTATGGCACACTTTACACCCATGGGAAAGACTCTACTTAACGTGGCTTTCAAACACCCTAGGACACACCTAAACCTATGCTCTGATACCAAGTTTCTCATGACCCGAGCTGGGACCCCGGACCGAGACACGGGATCTAGAACCACGAATGGCTCTAAGCTGACCCATGGCACATACATAGCATAAATAAGAGCATGGCTAAGTGGAATAAAACATGAACATGGTATAAGCAGAAGTCTGCATAGCAAATCAACATGAACGTAAACACGAGCAAACATCACTAAACCATCTATTCATAATTGTCTAAAAAACCTCTAAACATCTAATGAGCTTATAGGACAACACCTCCAACTAAGTATGAAACTAAAAGACATAAACAAGATATAATCAAAACTGACATAGGATCATGAGGACTCACCAAAACTAGAATAAAGCTGGACTGCACGGAAGCAAGCTAATGACGGGACTGACAAGCATCACCCGAACCTATATCATGAGACGATATGGCATACAGTATGCGGTTAGTACTTGGAATGCACTGAGTATGTAGAGAAAGTAAAAAATGCTAGTAAAACGATAGTCTAAAATCATGAACATAAAACAAGATAGAACATGAGACTAAGGGTAACATGCTAAAAGCCATATTCCTGAAATAAGCATAATCATGAGCTATTCACCATAAGCTGAACATAATGACTCAAGCTTTAGAAACAGAAATCATATAGCATGCCATACTAGAAAAAATAAATGAAAACTCATAAATTGATAAATGGGTCAAATATGCTATAAAATATAATATCAAAAGACATGAACATGAGTAATTGAATACATGAGGAACAATGGAAAACTCATCATAACCAACAACCATCACGTATGAGCGCATGATGATCCCACGTCTTGCCCATATAGAGGAGAACCATCCTAATCCTTTCCAGGGTAAAGGACAAATAAGATGTGATATCACGATGTGCCCTCGGATGGAGGAAACACTCTCTTGAGAGGTCCCAAATATAAATATATACCTATGGTGGTGCATAGTTATGATACCTGGATCCTTGAAATCCCTATCCTGCTTGGTGCTAGACACCACTCCCAAAACATGCATATATCTCATAATTGTATTCTCAAAACATAGCTTAAATCGTTTCTTAGGAGTGTTGACTCCAAATATCTCTGTAAAACTAATCTTGTAATCCTTGGCTAAAATCATGATAAAACATACTTAATTTTACATGGGTTTGCCCGAATCATAAAATAATACATACTAGAAATAAGATTCACAATTTAAAATCATGGAATCATAAGTTTAAGAATTCGTAAACATTCATGCATATTTTGATAATTCGTCATACTTGAAACCATGGGCTCATAAGCTTGAAATTCATAAATCATGCATAATATAGCATAATCTTCATAAAATTGAAATCATGAATTATTAAGTAATTGAGAGTCCAATCTGCCCTAATAGCCATAAATCATTAATTAAAATATGAGAGCATTGAACCCATAGATATATCATGGATAATTACATGGAATTGGTTTAAACCCAAGATGTTACACCCCGTAAGTCTCTGTTGGTTCACTGATGCATGAGTATGCATCTTGAGAGTTTTGGAGTACGGCACATGCGGAAAAGGGCTCAGTGGATGAGCGCGCGAGCACGTTGTCGAGCGAGCAGGAGGCCGGAGCTGGAGGTAGGGCGCACCGGGCGCCACGCCATGCAACCACACCTGCATATGGGTCATCGCATCATGCCCGTATTTTAGCTCAATAGGCGGCGTGCCACGCCCCTGTCACCGCCTCATATATATTTATATGTTAAGTGTGTAAATGTTATTCATTTTAAAACATTTCCAAAATAGTACCCTCGGTTGTGCGACTCTCTTCTTTAACTTTTTATCAAACAAAGGTAAGATTACGCCGCTAAACTGCGTTTAATTTCAAATTCATCTTGGATTACAAGTTTTTGGCCTACGAGGAACGTATCTACGAAGTTATTTCTTGAAATCTAGCTCAGGTTGTCATAGTCCCACTGAGTAGAAGTTGTAGAAATCACTTCTAATTGAGTCCTAAGCTTCTACAGGTGATAAGTAAGTATTTCTACCTTCTAAAATTTCGGGAATTTGTAAGCTTTCAACCGATTTGAGCGTGTTATGACTTGTGGTTGTTGTGTTCCGTAAATGAAGTTGCTAGTCGTATTATTTTAGCATAAGAGTTGCAATTTGGAGGAATCACCAGCTTTATGTTGGAGAAGAAATTGGCAATTGAGGTATGTTAGGGCTAACCTCTTTGGAAAGTTATTCTCATCATACAACTGATACGACTTGTACTTCTAGTAATATAAGAATTCGAATGTTTTATTTAGTCATTACGAATATATTTGAGATGGTAGCGTAGTATCCCTGGTTGGGGTTGATCGTTTTTGTACTGCTTCTCACCATGAATAGCTGAGGGGCTTCTAATTGTATGAACTGCTTATGAAGCTATAAATAGCTTATGGAGCTATGATGCTGCTGACTCTTACGAAGCTATAGACTTCATATGGAGCTACGATGCTGTTGTTGTTTATCAAACTATAGACTGCTTTCGGAGCTACAAACCTGAATTGCTTACGGGGATACTAAATTGCTTATGAAGCTACTAAATTGCTTACGGAGCTATTAATTGTCTGAAAGGACTAAAGTGAAGCCTTCAAGGGCACATTGAAGTCTCCTATGAGCTCCTTCTACCCCAAAATGGCATTACCGACTCTCACTAAGGCCTAGTGTGCCCAAGATGCAGTTGCAATTACTTGCGGGGCCTTAAGGGTACCAATATAGGTATATATATTGATTGGTTCTTGCTAAGGCTTATGGGGGTCCAGGTAGCTTATCTCTATGTTTATTGCACATTCCAAGCTTGTGGGAGGCCGGTTAGGTTCTTGCTTGAGTATTATCTGCTAGTTGTTGCTCATGATTATGACATTGTGCAGGTTAGATTCTGATTCCTATTTCTAGTTATTTTCAATTCTTTTAGCATCTTTTATTCATCTATTTCTATTACTTCCCTTCATATTCGGTACAATTGTATTGATGCCCACACATGGGGCGTCGCATACTTGCCTGTAGGTGCTGACAGACAGGGTCCGAGACCTTCTTAGCAGTCGTTCGAACTTAGCAGATTGATTAGATCCTTTTCTTTGGAGTTTCCAGTATCTAGAGGTTTTCTTGTATTTTTGATGTATAGCTTTTGGGTAGGTTGGGGCCCTGTCCCGACCAATATCTTACTCCTAGAGGCTTGCACACTATAGTTCTTTTGGTTAGTTTTGCATTGTTGGCCGAGTGAGGCTATGTATGATCAATTATATATGTTGTTGGTTATGTGGGGCCCATAAGTGTTCATATACATAGTGTAGGTTGCGTGGGGCCCAGTAGTGTTACCTATTAGCATCATGATGGTCTTACCGGCCCGCATCGGAGGTTGATATTACTATATTGATTGATTGTTGGCTTTGTTGTTTTTATGCAGGTTTGTTGTGTGACCTTGTCGGCCTAAGGTTATGTTTACAGCCGAGATATAGCTATTTGTTTTCTTGATTATGTGTTGTTGGTAAGCACCAGAGGTGCATATCCCCAGCTAGGTCAGCACAGGGTCCAGTGTGGTACTAGATGTCTGTCACGCCTCCTAAGGTGGGGCGTAAAGAACTTAGTATCAGAGAAACGTCAAATCCTAGGGAGTCTACAAGCCATGTCAAGTAGAGTCTTGTTTATGGATGTGTTGTGCACCACATTCTACAAGCAAGAGGCTACGGGGCATGATAGCGTGGTTACCCTCCTTCCTTCTCAAATCATGCGATAGAGCTAAGTGGTGTAGGTTGAGTCCCTAAGCTTATGTTATTCTGCTTATCTACAGAGAAAATGTCCGATGCAAAATAGACTAAGATTGGTCAGGAGTTGGATACCGTGGCAGGAGAGGGCACTAGCAAAGTGCCACAATTGGAGATGGCCCGACGTGAGGGCGAGAGGGAGACATCACCTCGATCTTCCCAGCATTCTTCGCCACACCAGGAGCCCCCTCCCCCAAGGCAGCAGATACATCAATACAATCCCCAGTCATCCCTATACCATTGGATCGGGAGGTTAGGAGTGCAGTTTACATGTTGGCTCGGATGATGGCCGCTCAGCGCCAACCAGTGGCACCAGTTGTTGTTGAATCTACTGAGGGAGCTAGAAGTTCGAGGATTCATGAGTTTCTTGCCTTGTGCCATCTGTATTTTACGGGGATAAACATAGAGAGGATCCTCAAGACTTCTTAGATCAGTTGCAGAGAATATTCAGGGTGATGCATGCTTCATCCGCGGAGTCAGTTGAGTTGGCAGTGTTTCGATTACGACATATAGTAGTTTTGCGGTACGAGAGTTGGGAAAGGTCCAAAGGCAGAGATATATCCCCACTTACTTGGTATAGTTTTTTGGAGGCCATTATAGATCATTATATTCCTCAAGAGATCTGACAAGTCGGGTGGATCAATTCTTATATCTGGAGCAGGGCCGGATGAGCGTTCAAGAGTACACACTAAGGTTTGACGCCTTGGCAAGATATGCACCAGCTTTTGTTGATACTATGCCAGCCAAGGTACACTGGTTCATCTTGGGCTTGCTACGGAGTATGTGGAGACCTGTATTACATCTACATTATGTGAGGACATGGATGTTTCGCGCATTCAGGATTTTGCTCAGAATATAGAGGGAATAAGGCAGCTCCAGTATGAGGTTGAGAGGGAGCGCCGGGAGAAGCACCAGAGGGATAGACCCTCTGATTTACAGGTAAAGCTTTAGGGTGGACCCAGACTTCAGTTGCTAGGTAGGTTGTTCGGGGTCGAATGGAAGACTACATGCAAATGCACGTGGTCGAACAAGTAGTAAAGTGGCTTAAGTAAGCCAAGTATCGATCCCATAGGGACTGGGAGAGGGTAACAATCTACTCAAGTGTCACTATACTTTAACTCTACAAATGCAGACAATAGTGTAAAGAAGAGTTTGATATTTTGGTTTCTAATTTTATGCTAAGTCTAAAATGAGTATATAATTTGAGTCTGAACTATGAATGTGAGCATGCTGAGGTTAAATGAACATGTAAAGAAATAAATTATCGATACAATTTTGGTTAATCTTTCCTCCGGTTGCTAGTCAAGAATTATTGCCAATGGATTAAAACTCTCGTATTTAACCCAACTTAAGAATCATGAACCGTCCACCTACATTCCTATGATTAAACGAAATTCATGTTCTAGCCATACAAAACCGATTCCTTAATTGACTAATACGACTTTCAGGTATATTTCTATCCTGAAGGTAAATCAATTCTCAATTTTCCCAAACTAAGAAAAGATCATATCCTATTAATTCACAACTTTCCAATTTCTTGCTCTCTCGAGTGAAACCGTACTTTTTAGATATACATTAACATTGGCCACACATTAATGCAGTAAGAACAAGAATCAACAGAACAACCATGGAAGAAAAGATGAAAAACCAAATTGATCAACAATCACATTTCAATACAGTTGTTCTTAACCTCAGCAAGAAGAGGAATTAGCCACTCATTTGTGGATTAAACATCGTTAAATGAGTGTTAAACATACAAGCAATTGATGTAAAGAAGAAGGAGATAGAGAAAAACCCTGAGATTTTCATCCCCTCAACTGCCTGTAACCCACGTTCTTGCTCCACCTAGTCAGAATTTTCTAAAAATGAACCTAAGTGTTCTATTTATACTAGTGGGAATTTTTCCCGGAATAACAAGCAACGTGTCACGGAGTGCATCGCGAAGCACTGCCTCCGTGACACGCCACTAACGCGGACTCTTACTGGAAATTGATTGTCCAGGTATTAAGGCCCAAGGTGGCACGGCGTGCAACGCGGGGCTAGGCAACGTGCCACGGCCCCAACGCGCACCTTCACTGGAATTTGGAAAAAATTCCCTATCCAGGCAGTAGGCATCCGCAATGGCTGTGTGACACGGCTCCATCGCATAGCCCCTTTAATTTGTGCCTTCAAATGCTTTTTCCCTTGCTAACATCCGAGTCCAGCCCCGATCTCTCCCAACACGCATTTTAGCTTCCCAAAATTATATTTCACCTGCAAAACAACACTAATCATGTTGGTTAGTATAAATTCACATTTTATTATCAATCACATGAGAATGTATAAACATTGATAGATAAACAAGGCTAAAATGACACATTTAAGTATCACTTGGGCATATAAATTTGCCTAAGATCATAGGCCACCTGGGCCTTTGCCTCCGTAGAAATAGGGTAGCAGGTCAGATCACTGTGGACAGTCAGGTCCCAGTGAGAGTTCACAAGTGTCAAGCTCACAGCAGCAGAGAGGTTCAAATTAGAGCAGGCCCGTCGCATCATGTTGTAGCATTTGCAGTAGATGGAATTTTGGTAGATGTAGATATGACTCTACTTCTTGTTATACTTGTCGACAAGAGGGTCATATGACGAGGGATTGTTTGACCAAGGACCAGGGTGATCGGGATCAGCAGAATAGGTCCTTAGCACGGTCACATGCTCCAGCACCTTCGACAGGGCATAGGCCCTCAGCTCCAGTCAGCAGAGGTAGAGGTAGATCAGGGCCATCTAGTTATGGCAGTGGTCCGGATCACACTTACACCTTACCAAGGAAATAGGATTCAGAGTCATCACCAGATGTTGTGAAAGGTATGTTCGATGTTTGCTCTCACCCAGTTTATGCTTTGATAGATCCAAGTTCTACCTTGTCTTATATTACTCCGCTAATGGTCACAGAAGTTTGGTATAACACTAGAATTGCTTCAGCATCCATTTTCTATATCCACACCCATTGGTGACTCTCTTATTACTAAGAGAATTTATCGGGGTTGTACAGTAGAGGTTATAGGTCGCCAGACTTTAGCAAATTTAGTGGAGCTGGAAATGATTGATTTTGATGTAATTATGGGTATGGATTATCTAGCATCATGTTATGCTAATGTGGAGGACTGGACCAAGACTATCCAATTTCACTTTCCCAGGGTGGTAGTGCGAGAATGGAAAGGCAATGCAGTTATGCCAAAACGTAGGTTCATATCCTATCTTCGGGTGGGAAACTGATTGCAAAATGCTGTATTTATATATTGTCAGGGCTTGGTATACGCAGGCAGAATACCCGACTCTTCAGTCTATTCCTGTGGTCAGTGAGTTTTCGGATATATTTCCAAACAAGCTCTCTGGCATTTCCCCAGGGCGGGAAATTTATTTCTCTATTGATATGCCACTAGGTACACAGCCCATATCTATTCCTCCGTACCGAATGGATCCTGCCAAGCTGAAGGAACTAAAAGAACAGTTGAAAGACTTGTTAGATAAGGGCTTTATCAGGCCTAGTGCTTCATCGTGGGGTGCGGCGGTTTTGTTTGTAAGGAAGAAGGATGGCTCCCTATGAATGTGTATAGATTATCAGTTGAATAAAGTTACTATTAAGAATAAATATCCCCTTCCAAGGATAGATGATTTATTTGATCAGCTACAGGGGGTGAAATATTTCTCCTAGATCGACTTAAGGTCAGGGTACCATCAAGTGGAAGTCCGGGAGAAAGATATTCCGAAGATAGCTTTTAGGACTAGGTATGGTCATTTTGAGTTCTTAGTCATGTCCTTCGGATTGATGAATGCCCCAAAAGTGTTCATGGATTTGATGAACATCATATTCAGGACATTCCTAGATCTATTTGTGATAGTGTTTATTGATGATATCCTGGTGTATTCACGCTCAGAAGCTGAACATGGAGATCATTTTCAAACAGTATTCCAAGTCCTTAATGATTGCAAGTTGTATGCAAAGTTCTCTAAGTGTGAGTTTTGGTCAAACTCTGTAGCTTTCTTGGGTCATATTGTGTCAGATACTGGTATTCAGGTTAACTCACAAAAAATAGAAGTCGTAAAGACTTGGTCCAGACCCATGACTCCAATGGAGGTTTGCAGCTCTTTAGGGTTAGCTAGGTATTACATGAGGTTCGTAGAGGATTCTCCACCCTATCAGCATCATTGACGAGGCTAACTCAAAAGGCAACCAAGCTTTGATGGACCAAGGCTTGTGAGCAGAGTTTTCAAGGGTTGAAGGACAGATTGACATTTGCACCAGTGTTAGCCCTAACAAAGGGTTCAGAGGGTTAGGTGGTATATTGTGATGCTTTAGGCATTGGGTTAGGGTGTGTTCTGATGCAGCACGGCAAGGTAATTGCCCATGCTTCGAGGCTGTTGAGGAAGCACAAAAAGAACTACCCCACCCATGATTTAGAGTTAGCTGCAGTGGTTCATGCTCTGAAGATATGGAGGCATTACTTGTATGGTGTGCATGTAGACATCTTTACAGATCACAAGAGCCTTCAATATATTTTCAAGTAGAAAGAGTTGAATTTGCGACAGCATCGGTTGCTTGAGTTGTCGAAAGACTATGATATCGACATATTATACCACCCAGCCGATGCCCTTAGTCACAGATCCATGGGCATTCTATCATACTTAGGCCCAAAAAAGAGAGAACTGGCTCGGGAACTACACCAGTTGGCCAATTTGGGAATCCGATTGTTGGACTCAAATGATAACAAAGTTGTGATCTAGGATATAACAATGTTATCTCTAGTTGTAGAGGTGAAGGTGCGATGGTATGAGGACCCTGGCCTAGTGCAACTCAGAGACAAGGTTCAGCAGGGTGAACTATCGGCCTTTGAGTTAATGGGAGACACTGTCTTGAGATTCCGAGGTCGACTCTACATTCTAGATATAGCAGGGCTTCGCTAGTAGATTATGGCAGAGGTACATTATTCTCGTTACTCTCTTCATTCGGGTTCAACGAAGATGTACCATGATATAAAGGAGATATATTAGTGGCCTAGGATGAAGAAAGGTGCAGCTGAGTTTGTAGCACAGTTTCCTAATTGCCAGCAACTAAAAGTTGCACATCAGAAACCTGGCAGGCTGACTCAAGACATGGAAATGAGAAGCAATCAATATGGATTTTATTACAAGTTTACCTCGCATCAAGCACAAATTCGACTCTATTTGGGTCATTATCGATAGGTTGATGAAATCAGCCCATTTCTTGCCAGTCAGGACTACATTTTCAATCGAAGATTATGTTGAGTTGTATATTAAGTAGATAATCCGACTGTATGGTGTCCCGGTATCTATCATCTCTGAAAGGGGCCTAGTTCACGGTAAGATTCTGGCAGTCATTTCAGAAAGGCTTGGGGACACAGGTTAATTTGAGTACAGCCTTTCATCCCTAGAGAGATGGTCGGTCTGAGCGCATAATTTCTATTCTTGAGACATGTTATGGGCGTGCGTTCTAGACTTCAGAGGAAGTTTGGATAAGCACCTACCTCTCATTGAGTTTGCTTATAATAACAACTACCATTCTGCCATTAAGATGGCGCCTTATAATGCTTTATGTGGGCGGAAGTGCAGATCTCCTATAGGATGGTTTGAAGTGGGTGAGTCAGGATTGATTGGACCTAACATGGTACGTCAATATGAAGAAAAGGTTAAGCTCATCAGAGAGCGTTTGCTGACAGCTCAAAGTCATCAGAAGTCCTACTCTGATACATGATTTAGGGGCTTAAGAGTTTGATGTTAATGACTGGGCATTCCTGAAGGTTTCTCCTATGAAAAGCGTGATGAGGTTTGATAAGAAAGGCAAGCTTAGCCATAGGTTCATTGGGCTATATCGGATCCTTCGAAATATAGGCCAAGTGGCTTATGAGTTAGAGTTTCCTTCAGAACTAGAGTCTGTTCATCCATTCTTCCATGTGTCAATGCTACGAAAGTGCATAGGAGACCCTTCTCGGGGTATCTCGGTTGAGGACTAAAGATCTAGCCTCCATTAAAGTCTTATGGAGGAACAAAAATATAGAAGAGATGACTTGGGAAACTGAGGATGACATGAGGTCTAGATATCCTTACTTATTTTAGGCTTGACTCAGATTGTACAGTGAGGTGAGATTGTTATTCAGTTACTGTTTGGTTGCTTATGTTATTAGTGTTGATTAGTTGCTCACTTTTATGTTATGGAGCTATGTCATATCGTTGCATGTAGCGTCCTGTGAGACGCCTATGTTGGACTTTTCTGTGTTTTAGGTTTCTAGATAGTCCATATTATAGAGGAGACTCTGCCAAAAAATTTCGACAATGGTTAAAGAGTCGAGTCTCTTAAGATTAAATTACATTCAAGGATGAATGTTCCTAAGCGGGGGATGATGTTACAACTGTAAGTCTCCATTGGTTAAGCGATGTGTGTGTATGTATGTTGAGAGTCTTGGAGTACAAAGCATGCGAGAAAGGGCTCGGGGGATGAGCGTGCGAGCACGTTGTCGAGCGGGCAGGAGGTCAGAGCTAGAGGCGGGGCTCACTGGGCGCTGCACCGTGCAGTCCACACCTGCACATGGGCTGGCACATCGCGCCCGTATATTAGCTTAATGGGCAGGGCGCCATGCCCCCCTGCCACCGCTTCATATATATTTATATTTTAAGTGTGTAAATGTTATTTATTTTAAAACATTTTCAAAATAGTACCCTTGGCTGTGCGACTCTCTTCTCCAACTTTTCATCGAACAAAGGTAAGATTACGCTGCTAAACTCCATTTAATTGCAAACTCATCTTGGATAACAAGTTCTTGGCTTATGAGGAACGTATCTATGGAGTTATTTCTTGAAACTAGCTCGGGTTGTCGGAGTCCCACTAAGTAGAAATTGTAGAAATCACTTCTAATTGAGTCCTAAGAGTCTACAAGTGATAAGTAAGTGTCTCTACCTTCTAAACTTTCAGGAATTTGTAAGATTTTGTTCAAATTGAGCATTATGACTTATGGTTGTTGTGTTTCATAAATGAAGTTGCTAGTTGTATTCTCTCAGCATAAGGTCTGCAATTTGGAGGAATTACCAGCTTTAGATTGGAGCAGCAATCGGAAATTGAGGTATGTTAGGGCTAACCTCTTCAGCAAGTTATTCTCGTTGTACAACTTATACGACTTGTACTTCTGTAGTAATTTAAGAATTCGAATATTATAGTTAGTCGTTACGAATAGATTTGAGATGGTAGCGCAGTATCCCTGGTTGGGGTTGATCGTATTTCGTACTGCTTCTCACCATGAATAAGTGTGGGGTTGCTAATTTGAACTGCTTATGGAGCTATAAACTACTTACAGAGCTATGATGCTGCTGACGCTTATGGAGCTATAGACTGCTTACGAAGCTACGATGCTGTTGTCATTTACCGAACTATAGACTACTTTCGGAGCTATGAACCTGAATTTCTTACGGGGATACTAAATTGCTTATGGAGTTATTAATTTTCTAAAAGGACTAAAGAGAAGCCTTCAGGGCCACATTGAGGTCACTTATGAGCTCCTTTTATGCCAAAATGGCATTGATGACCCTCAGTAGGGCCTAGTGTGCCCAAGATGTAGTTGCAGTCATTTGCCGGGCCTTAAGGGTACCAATAGGGGTATATAAACTGATTGGCGCTTGACGGGGCTTATAGGGGTCCAGGTAGGTTATCTCTATGTTGATTGCACCTTCCAGGATTATGGGGGCCTGGTTAGGTTCTTGTTTGAGTATTATCTTCTAGTGTTGCTTATAATTATGACATTGTGCAGGTTAGATTCTGACTCATATTGCTAATTATTTTTAGTTCTTTTAGCAGTTCTATTCAGTTATTTCTATTACTACCCTTCATATTCGGTACAATTGTACTGATGCCCACGCATGGGGCATTGCATACTTGCGTACAGGTGCTGACAGACAAGGTCTGAGACCTCCTTAGCATCCATTCGGAGTTAGAAGATTGGTCAGCTCCTTTCCTCCAGAGTTTCAAGTATCTAGAGATTTGCTTATCTTTTTGATGTACAACTTTTGGGTAGGCCGGGGACTGTTCCGACCAATATCTTACTCCTAGAGGCTTGCACACTATAGTTCTTTGGGTTAGTTTCGCGTTGTTGGCCGAGTGAGGCCTATGTATATCTATTATATGTGTTGTTGGTCGTGTGGGGGACATATGTGTTCATATACATGGTGTAGGCCGCGTGGGGCCTAGTAGTATTACCTATTAGTAGCATGGTGGTCTTGTCGACCCGCATAGGAGGTTGATATTACTATATTGATTATGACTGCTGGATTAGCTATTTTTATGCAGGTTTTTTGTGTGGCCTTATCGACCTAAGCTTGTATTTACAACTGAGATATAGCTGTTTGTTTTCTTAATTATGTGTTGCTGGCAGGCACCAGAGGTGCATATGCGTAGCTAGGTCAGCTCAGGATCCAGTGTGGCACTAGGTGCCAGTCACGCCTCCCAAGGTGGGGCGTGACACAAGAATTTCAACATAACATGCTTGGAGACTTGAGATCATAGAATAGGGGTGAAATTGGGCATGAGGGTGGAAGGATTTTCTCCATTCATAACTCTACATACCTGGGCTTGATGAGATTCCTGCTAGGGTTTGATGCCTAAGAGAAATTGGAAGAGAAGTAATTGAGAAATCCTTTCTTTCTTGAAAGCTTGATCTATCCCAACCTTAGTGTATGAGAGTAGTGAGGAATAAGCTCAGTAAAAAACCTCAATTACACCCTTAAGGATCCCTAATATGATTCCACTTAAGGATTAGAAGCTTAGGAAGTTACAAAACTGACCCTGAAAAATTAATTGAACTGAACCACCGAACATCTCGACAGTGGCAGTGATAGGTCATCACTCGCCTGACGGTCCATCGCCCTTACCATCACCCTTAACCTGAAGGGGTCCAAAATTAGCCTTAACCGATGGTAGGAGTGATAGGTCGTCACTCCCTTGAAGGTCCATCGACCTTTCGTCACTTCGAAACATCGAGGTCTGATCGCGACGGGACAAGTGACGGCCCATTTCTAGACTAATGAACCGTCAAACTCGCCGTTAGAGCCGCGATGCCACAGTGACAAACCATCACTAGGCTGACCGGCTTTCGGCTCCTCCGTCACCCCCTTGCACCAGATCTGAAACTAGCAGCCTTTTTTCTTCAAGAAGCCATTTCGAGACTCGAGGTGTTACACTAGGTAAGTCGTCTCAGGGTCCAATAAATCGATCACTGATCCAATTTGAGTACCTCTGCAAGATAGACCTCAACAGAAAACTAAAGAGTAACGGCAGCAAGTGATTGAGTTCAGTAGTTCCTCATATAAAATTATTGACTCCAGAGATATAGTAATATGGAGAAGAAAAAATTATTTCAAGAATCAACAGAACCGGAAGCGTCCCTTCTTTCAAAGAAAGGAGGACGGGTTATTCACATTTCATTTTATGGCCAAAGGTGAATTGAAAGTTAAGCAGTGGGATTCTTCCTTCACTAGCAGGTTTTTTCAGAAAACTCTATTTATTCTGGTGTGGATGGCAGACAGGCCTATATTTCTTGGTTTTAATAGGACTCCTTACAAGTGTTGTTTTTATCTACTATTATCTAAAAATAATCAAATTATTAATGACTGGACGAAACCAAGAAATAACCCCTCATGTGCGAAATTATAGAAGATCCTCTTTAAGATCAAACAATTCCATTGAATTGAATATGATTGTATGTGTGATAGCATCTACCATATCAAGAATATAATGGACCCGATTATTGCAATTGCTCATGATAGCCTTTTTTAGCTTCTAGAGTGTATGTCTTAGTTCAAGATCCCTCTTACTAATTGGAATCAAAGAATTAGTAGATCTGTTTGATCCATATGTAAACATAGTATCTATTTAGATAGGCCCGAATGACCCCTTCTCATAATGAGAATGTATATAAACCTATTCCGACCTGGTTCGGTATGAAATGAACTTATAATCATAGAATCGACTCAATCATCAGATTATAAGTTCATAACCCTAGTCCATTCCCATTTTGGGTGGAATAGATCTACTAATTGTTTAATTTCAGTTAGTAAGAGGAATCTTGAACTAAGAAATAGACCCTAGAAGCTAAAAAAAGGCTATCCTAAGCAATTGCAATAATCGGGTTCACTGATATTCCTGATGTTATCACACATACAATCATACTCAATTCGATGAAATTGTTTGATCTTAAAGGGGATCTTCTATAATTTCGCACATGAGGGGTTCAAGCTCATATTGTTCGGGAACGGGAGTTGAACTCTATGAGATCGAAACTCCTGTTGTTACTCAGTAACTCAGTGGTAGATCGGTCCGTTGTTAACCGATTGGTCATAGAGTCAAATCCTACTTGGGGAGATATGATTGATTCTGAATTCTTTAATTTAGAATAAAGGGCTCGCTTTTCCCATTAAGAGTAGGTAACTCGTTCCCTATCTTTGTTTCTATTGCATTATATCTCATCGTATCACATTCTGTTCTACGATATTAGAAAATTACCATTAATACCTCGGTCTAGGTTCGAAATAATCCTTTTTCCCATAGCCCTGGGGCTATTTACAACTATCCAATTAAAAAGTCTCCCAAAATTAGGGCATGACAAACGAATTTGCTATGACAGTCAAGTATGGTGAGAGACGCCTCTCCCATAGCCCTGGGGCTATTTACAACTAGCCAATTAAAAAGTCTCCCAAAATTAGGGCATGACAAACGAATTTGCTATGACAGTCAAGTATGGTGAGAGACGCCTTTGTGAGATGCTACCCCTTGTAGAAAGACTTTTTGCGCAAGTAATTCAATCGCGGCTAAAGTATTTTATTGTCTTTATGATTTCAGGTACTGCATTTAATCCCTTTGTGTATTCTAGGTACCGCACTCATTTCCTTGTAGTTCTGCAACATATACTTAAAGATAATAAATTCGTTTGAACTTCTAATGCGATTCAAACAAAATTTCCCCAACGCCAACTATGAAAATATAATCATTTGTCATTGATATATGATTACCAAAAAAAAAAATAGCAAAGGGCAATATTCCTTGGTACTAAATAACGGTAAATACTTACTCACATTAATTAATTACACAATATTTGATGGAGATAATTTTTTTACCATAAACGCAAGGTATTTTCTATCCAAAAATTACATAAAACGAATATATAATTTTATGAATACTTAGAAAATAACAAAACATAAATGAACTACTTGAATAAATAGCAAAGTATTCCAATTGATTTCAAAGTTCGCTTACAAAAGAGTTTGATCAAAACTTAATGGTCTGATGGTTTTCTTTAAAGGAAAAGATAATTCAACTATAGTTATTAGTCTAGCTATTGTTTTTCTTCGGCAGATGATATAATTCATTAAAATGAAAAATAAATTTTTTTATTTATAATTATTGTACTAATTACTTTGACTCACGTTTATATGTACTAATTTAACTATTGATTTTTGGTTATCTTCAATAGAATTTGTATTTACCACTTTGGTCATAAGTGTAAATAAAATACTGTTCGACTATAATGGTAAATATTTATTGAGCCTCAAGTAATAAAATTATAAAATTAAATATATATAATATATACGTCCAAGTAGATTAATGAGACTTATGCCCCGTGTCTCGAAACTTATGTCTCACGCCGTATTGCATAAAATGTCTTGTCTCAGGCCCCCACATTTTAAAACACTATCTTGGGATCTTCTCACTTTTAATACAGTATAGCATCTTAAAATCAGGATTTTGTCTAAAACTTTTCTAGGAATTGAATTTGTTTTTTCCTTTAAAAAAAAGGTTTCTTTTTAAAAACAGGCAGCACCTGCACATTTTCTTTTGGTCTTCTCAATGGGGGTCCATTGTATTTTCAATTTTGTATCAATTTGACAAGACCTGGTATCCAACGACTCAGACCCTTCAGTTGGTGGGACTACCATTTTTCAGCATTGCAGTAAATGAACAGTGACCATCATACTTACCTTAGAATTTAGTGGATCTATTACTATCTTGCACTGCTCTGGCCCATCACTTAATTATCACAATTTTCATGGCTGGTTCCAGCTTCTGATCTCTGGACCATCCGTTTCTTTTCATTTTTCTATCATGACAGGAAAAAAGATAACCTTATGATTCATAATCTACTGGTATTCACAACACTATACCCCTTTAATCGACTTGTAATTCCATATGTAACTATAAACACTCGTAAATTTAATGAAAAGCGTTATTTATTATCGACGATAAATAACTTTTTAAATAGAGTTATAAAGAAAAGATAGATTCCTAGTCTAAGACAACTAAATTATCCTAATTAAATAATAAAACAGAAATATAAATAATAAATCAAATATATTTAAACTAAACTAATCAATCCTAAACTAACTGAAACTATAAAGCCTTACGGCTATACGCTAATACGCCCCCTCAAGTTAGGCTATGGAAAACTAAGCCTAAGTTGAATAGATTGCGATCAAAAGTTGGCTTCGTCAGCGGCTTGGTGAGTGTGTCAGCAATTTGGTCAGCACTACATATATGAACAACACGAACCCTGTTAGTCGCAACATGATGACGAACAAAGTGGAAGTCAATGGCAGCATGTTTAGCTTTGCTATGGAGGACTAGATTTTTGCTGAGAAATGTGGCACCAAGGCTGTCGCAGTAAATAGTGGGTACTTGATGAACCGAATAATACAACTCCATTAAAAGATGTGTGACCCACAATGATTCAGAAAGGGCATGGGCAACTGCTCTATATTCAGACTCAGTGGAGGAGCGAGAAACTGTGTTTTGCTTCTTGGAAGACCAGCTAATCGGGTTGCGACCAAGGAACAGTATGTAACCAGATGTGGAGACTCGATCATTGATGTCACCACCCCAATCAACATTGGAGTATACATGTAAAATAAAGTCATCTACAGGAGTTACTCAGAGTCCCAGCTGAATAGTACCACGGAGATAGCAAAGAATACATTTCACAGCCTTCCAGTGAATATATGTAGGTGTCTGCATGAATTGCGACAATTTGTTGACTGCAAATGCTATATCTGATCTGGTGAAAGATAAATATTGAAGTCTGCCCAGAACTCGACGATAGCGAGTGGCGTCAGTCAGGTTTGAACCATCAGAGACAGTGAGTAGCTCAGAGGCACTCATGTCGTTGATATAATTTGCCTGTGATAGAATTAGGCCGTCAGAGTTGCGTAATACCTCAACACCAAGAAACAAAGTGAAGGTTACCCAAATCTTTAATGGAAAATTGAGATGCCAGAGAGCTTATAACATGATCAACGCTGAATGTGTTGGACCCTGTGACAATGATGTCATCCACATATACCAGTATGAACATAGTGTCTGCTAGGCCACGTCTAACAAGGAGTAAGGCATCTGATTTTGTTTTGACAAATCCTATGGACTCAAGGTAACCTGTCAGTGCATTGTACCAAGCCCGAAGGGCCTATTTTAGACCATAAATCGCCTTTCGTAGCCTGCAAACGTGGCTAGGAGAGATAGTATCTACAAATCCTGGAGGTTGAGCCATGAACACCTTTTCATCCAACGAACCTTGTAGAAAGGCATTATTGACATCGAGTTATGTGAGATGCTAGTTATGACTAACCGCCACAGAGAGAACTATGCGAACAATGGTAGGCTTGACGACCGAACTGAATATTGCATGAAAGTCAATACCAGGTCGCTAAGTGAATCCTTTCGCAACCAGCCTGGCCTTGTACCTGTCTATGGATCCATTGCCATTGCGTTTAATCCTGAAAAGCCACTTACAACAAATAATATTTTTAAGAGGGTCAGGAGGAACAAGTTCCCAAGTCTGATTTTTAATTAAAGCATCAAATTCTTGTTTCATCGCCTCGTCACTCGGGGTATTTTTATGCCTGTTTGAATGTGGTTGGAGAGATAGTTGGATTCAAATGAGCTAAATAATCAAAAATTTATTTTGGTTTGAAGATATTATTTTGGGACCGAGTGGCCGGACGGGATGTCGTGGGAGGACATTGCGGAGGGGACTCAATTTGCGTTTACTGATTTGGGTTTCGACGTTGGTAGACTAATATTGTTTTTCTGGTAGTAGGTGTATTGGTGGTGATCGACGTAGGGGAAAATGTATTGGGGTGCTGGGGCAGTATTATTTTGGGTGGGGAATTGTCCATGTTTCTTGGACTACTTAGGGAACGTGATTGGTTAGAGCAAGGAATAGGAGTTGTAGTGGGTGAGGTAATAATATTTGGAGTGGGTTTGCTGGTCGTAGGTGTATTAATGCTAGTAGGAGAGGGGGAGGTAGCATTAGATGGTGGAATTGGAGTAGGTGACGTGTGAGTTGGATTTGTAATAGGAGATTGAGATAGAATTGGAGTAGGAGAAGAAGAGGGAAAAGTCGCAGGGATTTCTGAATTTGAATTGGTCCAGAACTGGGTGAGGGACGGCGTTGGTAGCGTGTTTTCGCCAGAATCAGCGAGTATTAGTGGGGCCAAATCTGAAATTATAGGATTTTTAATTTCTGGAAATTTGGCTAGAGCTTATGGTGACGTTATATGTTCCCAATCTAGGTTAGATGACTTAAGTTTGAAATTGAAAAATAAAGTTTTGAAGGGAAAAATATTTTCAATAAAGCGTACATCACGAGATAAGTATATTTTAGCGGAAGTTGGGTCATAACATTGGTGACAGTGGTGGGATAGTGAAAATGGGTTAGACTTCGGTTCAAGTTTGTTTTTGGCATAAGGCTTGAGCCAAGGGTAGCATAGGCAACCAAAAATCCCCAGGGAGCTATAGTCAGGTGACTTGTTAAATAGGCGTTGGATTGGTGAGTAGTTTTCTAGGTGGGGTGTGGGTAGACGGTTGATGAAGTAAAAAGAGCGATGACATGTGAAGGATCAAAATTGAGGTGGCAGTGATGCTTCATGTAAGAGAGTTTTGGCTGTTTCAACGATATGACGATATCGTCTTTCGGCAAGTGCTACACTTTGAGGTTGTAGGGTGGGGTAGAGAGATGTTCAATACCATGAAGGGAGAGATACGAGTCAAGTCTTTTGTACTCTCCTCCACCATCAGGATAGAGGGAAAGAATTTTTGTGTTAAAATGTTTCCATAAGAGGGTGAAATATTTGAAACATTTCTTTGACTTCACTTTTGTTCTTAAGTGTATAAAGCCCAGTATATTTCGTGTAATGATCAACAAAAACACAATAGTACAACTTTTTATCAAGAGATAAGACCGGCGAAGGACCCCATAAATCGCTAAAAATAATTTGAAATGGTTTGGTGCTATGCAAAGATAATTGAGAAAATGGATGTCGATGAGATTTATTTGATAAACAGGAATTACAGTAATAGAGTTTGTTCTTCTCATTAAATGGTAGCGAAAATTTATTTAAAATAAACATAAGAATTCTAGAGTGCGGGTGACCCAGACGTTGATGTCAGATGGTGAGCAAAGTGGATAGGATGGCCATGTGAGCTTGGGGTTGGAGGGTAGGCCACTTATATAGTCCATTGTTGAGTCGACCGTGCACCAGTTGTTTCCGTTTTTGTAGATCCTTCACAACAAAGTCAAAAGGAAAAAATTCAATAGATTTTAAATTGTCTTGGCAAAATTTAGAGACAGATAAAAGGTTTTATTTAATGGCTGGAGAACAAACGTGTGGGTTAGCTTAAAAACATTATTTGATGCATTTAATTGAGTAGAATCAGTGTGAGATATGGGAATTTTGTTACCATCACCTATGGAGACATCCTCATTACCGTGGTAAGGTTGAAGATTGTATGGTTCAGTGGTGATGTGATGGGTTGCTCCCAAGTCAACTATCCAAGGGTTGGTGGCTGCAGCGAAACTGGCCATATAGTTGGCTCTGGCTGCAAGGTGATTCTAAGACTTTGAGCGGCAGACATCAGCTGTGTGGCCAATTCTGTGATAGAGTTGACAGCGAATGGCAGAGTTTTTGTTGGTTTCCCCCTCTGGTGGAGGAGTCTGTCGGGATCCTAGCGCCAGTGCTGAGAATTATTGTTGGGCCTGCGATTGTTGCGATTATAATTGTTGGGGTGGGAGTAGCAACTGTAGCAGTGATAGGAGCAGATAATTTCTTAGCATCTTCATGACAAAGGAAGAATTCATGATCAAGTAATTTTTCAAATAGCTCTTCATAAGAGACTGGAGTATCACGTGCCTGAATTACAGCAGAGATCTCACGGAATTCGGGACCCAAACCACTGAGTATTTTGACTTTGAGTTCTGGGTTGGATATAGGGGCACCAGCCGTGGCTAACTCGTCTGAGAGAGACCGAATGGTCTGAAGATAATTCGTGATGGAGCGAGAGTCCTTGGTGACCTGAGCAAGTTGATCATGGAAGCTGAATATCTGGGTTTGAGATCTGTTTACATACGTAGTGTGCAGTGCATCCCAAGCTGATTTAGATGAGGCGGTAGCTGCAACAGTGGAGGCATAATAGCTTCGATAGAAGCCATGAGAGCATTGGATTTATTGATCTTGGCGGAACCAAGTAAGGAATGCCGGATTGTTGGCGCCATTCGCTGTCATGCGACAGGGAGCCAGAGTGGTCCCATCGAGATGGCCGAAGAGGTTGTAGCCATACATAAGCATGGAGAACTGAGCTTTCCAGGTGGCGAAGTTGTGACCACCACTTAGTTTGATAGGTAGTTGAGAAGCACGGTTGAATTGGATGATGATATTGACACCCGTTGTGTTGTCAGCATTGACAACTCTGGGATTTACGCCATTGTTGTTGCCGTTGAAGGCCATGGATGGTAATAGCGTGATTGATGATGGGAACGAGAGATAATAAAAAAATAGGATCGTTCTCATTAGAGCATATGGGGATCTAATATCATATAAACACTTGTAGATTTAATGAAAAACTCTGTTTATTATTGACGATAAATAACTCTTTAAATAGAGTTATAATGAAAAGATAGATTCCTAGTCTAAGACAACTAAATTATCCTAATTAAATAATAAAACAGAAATATAAATAATAAATCAAATATACTTGAACTAAACTAACGAATCCTAAACTAACTGAAACTATGAAGCCTTACGGCTATAAGCTAATAGTAAGCACCCTGTTAAAATGGCTTAGAAGCACAATGACTAATGAATAGCATACAATATATACTACTAATAGTCAATAGATTAACAATTTCCTCAATCAGACCACTGTACATGAGGATGGCTAGACTTATGCCCCCATCTTCAGGAAATTTCAACATCTTTAAGCTTAAAAAGACCTAATGGGATCTAGTTACACAGGGAAATGACACATTTTCTCAAAACTGAGAGGGATAGAACTATGAACTCAGCTGTAGATTAAAAGAACTGAATTATACATGACCTTTGTGTTCTTTTTACAGATTAATACATGCATTCAACAGCTATCAACGACCACATATTCCTCATTTTTCAACTTCAGAAACTCAAGGAAGCTAAGGATACAACATGTAAGGAGAAGAACGTTAACCAAATGTCACCTAGGTCCTGAAAGTTCCATTGCTTCAACTACTAGTGATGATTCTTCTATATAATCAGAATATCTCTTTGGTGTATTTTCAGAGGTTCTGTACCTTGGAGTCTCCACTTTTTGTGAAGCCTCCCATTTTTCAGCTAATCCATCTCCCTCCAACATCCGTAATACTTCCGACATCTTTGGGCGATAAGTTGGATTGAATTGGGTACAGAGAAGTGCAACTTGAACCATCTCTTCAAGTTCAATCCGGTCAAAGTTGTTCTTTAAATCTTTGTCCACCATAAGGTTCAGCTTTTTCTCAATATGAAGCTTCTTTACCTGCATTACATTAGCAGTAAATTTAACAAGGGAATCCAATAACAACATGCTTAGCAATGCACTAGCAAGATTCAATGTTCAAACCAGTAAACAAAATTAAAATAATAGCTGGTATTGCACTAACTACTCTTTTAAAAAATCTTTTTTATGGCATTGTGCTACTCGATTCTCATTTCACAACAAGTTTTTTTAGGCACACATAAAACAGAGACGGGGAACGCACCCAATCAAGCATGACACCTTTTTGGTTGGCCCCTCGTCCAAAGTCCACAGCCTTCTGACCTGTAATTAGCTCAAGAAGCAAGATTCCAAACCCAAACACATCAGTCTTCTCTGACGATTGACCCGTTGATAAATATTCTGGAGCAATGTGGCCGACTGTGCCCCTGACAGCAGTCGTTACATGAGAATCCCGGTGATCCAAGAGCTTTGCCAACCCAAAATCTCCAACAACTGCTTCAAATTCCTCATCCAACAGAATATTGGCTGCTTTGACATCACGATGGATAATTTTGGGGTCACACTGCTCATGCAAATATACTAGCCCTCTTGCTGTACCTAATGCTATTCCTTTCCGCCTTGACCAGTCCAAAACTGGCCTGCCATGGATGTGATCTGCAAATGTAGAAACCATAAAAGACATGGTTAATAAAAGGCAAAGTTTTCCATCCTTTCATCAAAATATGCTAACTTCACTTGGAAAGCTAGTAAAAAGCAGCTGATAGCGCTGTGAAAAAGTAAAATGGGCACAGCTTGGGATTAGCACAATAAAATGAAAAAAGAAAAAAAAACTACATCACTGGTGACTGATGATGGCTTACCATATACTTGAGAAGTAATATATATAATAAGAGACAGGAAATAAGGTGGTCACTGATAGAATGGATCAAACATTAAAAGCTTGTATTAAAAACCAAAGGATAGTATCTCATGACGCTTATTCAAAATTAACGCAGTGATAATTGCAGCACAGTCCCTTATCATTAACACACTTTTCGGAAGTGTATTTAAATTAAGCTTCTCTCAATCTCCAGTAAGTGGCAGAGAAGTTTCCATATGAATAAGCTACCATGTTTGGCGGGTCAAAAGTACATTAACCTACCAATAAACTTTGGTAAACCAATGTAATCACCACACTGCAAAATATAACATATTTTACACTAAGAAAAAGTGGAACTAAAAAATCATGATAAAAGTCAGAAACTGAATGTGTCAAGAACCTTGTGAGATGAGTGGAGTTGAAATATCAGCAAAGCTATCCTTTGGGGTTGAGTTAGACTCAAGGTTCATTTCTTCACAAGATTCATTCTTGTAAGATAACTAGTCAGGATAACTCAAGCTTCGCCCGGGCCCAATACGAATAACATTATATTGTGTATTATATATTGTGTAGCGGATAAGCTAAAAATAGTTATCTGAAATTGTTTTGGTATTTTTGAAGTTCAAAATAAAAGTACTTATTTTTACTCTCATTCTAGCCGTAATAGTTATTATTTCTTGAACACTACAAACACTTTAATTATGAATACAATGTCCCACATAATCAATGCACAAGAAAAAATAAGTAACGCCCACAAATTCAAAAAATTATTATGTTTTAAAATATGTGAAATTACTAAATAATGCCCTGTATTTTTTAAATTTTTTTTACCTTCGGAGAGCACACAGGAAAATACATGAAATGGCCAAAATACTTTTACGGTGATAAGCATGCACGTTGACAAAGACGTGCCTGCTTTCACCTTTATTAGATAGTAAAAAATAAGTAATGTCCACAAATTTTAAAAATTATTATATTTTAAAATGTGTGAAATTACCAAGTAATGCCCCATATTTTTTATATTTTTTTAACTTTTGAAGAACACATCAAAAAATACACGAAATGACCAAAATACTATTACCGTGATAAGCCGACACGTTGACGGAGACGAGCCTGCTATTCACGCTTATTAGTAAAATATAAAGAGTAAAGATCCAAAAACACACCTGAACTATACTGCTTTTGCGAGTTTAGTACCTGAACTATGCAAAGTTTGTGTTTAGTACCTGAACTATCACCCCAAGCTTACAGAAACACACCTGAACATTTATATTTCTTGTGTGTGATACACTTTACATTTTAAAAAATTCCACGTGGCACTCCACGTGTATAATTATTTCCATCATGGCAAAGCTTAAATATATTGAAAAATAAATTTACAAAATATTTTATAATTGCTCTTTTTTATTTTTTACTAAAAATCGAAAATTATTTTTCTCCCCCAATTCAATAACCTAAACATACTGCAGAAACTCCACTACCAACTTACTCATCCACTTCTGAACAACCCACCAAGATTTTTTACACTACTACACACAAAATTATAAAATTGAGCAAAAATGCCACAAATTTCGAAAGAACCCACCAAGATTTTTTACACTACTACACAAAAAACTATAAAATTGAGCGAAAAAAAAAGCCACAAATTTCGAAAGAAACTGAACAGAAAATCCAATAGCACATCCTTTAATGGGTTTCGAAGATCTAATGGCAATGGACAGACGAGAGATGAATAAAACTAATCTGTTAAAGAAGAAGGAATGAGTTATTACAAAATGAAAAATAAATTGAAAAAATATGAAGAAGCGGGAAGAAATCTGCACTTTTGCAGAAAAGATGAAGAAGAAATGAAGAATAAGAAGAAGAGGATTAATTAAAAGTGAAAAAAAATTAAATAAAAGAAAAAACCTACTCAGCAAATTGTGCCAGTTGGAATGTTATATAGGCGATTTTTAATGTCTAAAATATCACTCACGCGCATGGGAGTGTTTGAGATCACGATTTTGGTCCAGTCAGCACTCAAGTATGTTTCTAAAACCTGAGGGTGATAGTTCAGGTACCTAACACAAACTTCACATAGTTTAGGTACTAAACTCGCAAAAGCGATATAGTTCAGGTGTGTTTTTGGACCTTTACTCAAATATAAATAATAATACTTTATTCTGTTAAGCCTCACTTTCGGTAACAGCAAATTGTGCAGCTTTAAAAGAGTATTTACTATTTAAGTTCCAGAAATCGTGCAGAACGAATCAGAAAGGTGGCACCAAGCACCTAAAAATGCAAAAGAATGGTAACCACAATTGAAACTAGTTAACAAACACCTTCCCAAGAACGGCCAACTTCACAGAAAATAGATGTTGGAAAAATGGAAGCTAGCAGGCAAAACAATTATTCACCAACAAAACATGAAGGCCAAGAGACTGACCTTTTAATCGTGCAGCTACACTTCCATTTGGCATATAGGGGTAAACAAGAAGCCGTTCACTTTCAGTTGAACAAAAACCCCAAAGACGAAGAAGATTTCGATGGACAGCCAAACTAATCAACTCGACTTCTGTCTGAAATTGGATTTCACCACCCACGGCGTTGTAGTCCTTCAATCTTTTGACAGCCACAACAGTTCCATTATTTAAGCGGCCCTTGTACACAACTCCAAAACCTCCGCTCCCCAAAATATTTTTTGAGTTGAAATGATCAGTTGCAGTCCGCAGTTCCTTAAAGGCATACCTTTTCAAGTGACCCAAGCAGACCTCTGGATCATATTGCTCTGCAGTTGAGAAATCATTCCTAAGATACAGCTATAGAGGATAGTTGGAGGGGTGAAAAATACTAATGCTCAAGGAAAGTGATGAGAAGGAATAAGTAGTGACAAGTCCCAAAATTTGTCCACAAATATACATGAGACAACCTCGCTATAAGTTTGTTCAGGGAAAACTTTCTCTTAATGGGAGGGGGAGCAATTGACTCATCTGACAAGGTTGATCAGGATATGAACTAAGTTGGTTAAAAGCAGTGAAGTTATCTTGTCCAAGATGTGGATTATAGCATTTTAGTTATCCAACCTTCTTCAGAAATTTTTAGTTCTACTTTCACAAGAAAATGCGAGTGCAGCCATTTATATATTAGCAAATCTTTCCATGTCAACAGCTCTTTCATCGGGTACTGGGGAAAAGATGTACTAGTATCAAACTTTTGGACTATAATGTGCCAATAGAAACTAGTGAAAGGAAGGGGAGAAATCATATTTAACTTTGACAATCAGCAGATAAATGAGACACAAAAGTCCCAATCTTTTGGTCTTGATAGGTAGTAACTAAGAAGATAAGGACTGTACTAAGTCCCAATTTGAAGAAACATTAACCAGTATTGCCACAGTATGGAGGGCTGTGTAATTTGCTAAATATGAGAATTAACTGGACTTCAACATATTCTCAACCAGGGTAAATGTAGAAAACTGCAATTTGGGTCCTACAAATACTAGACTATAAGATTTATAATCAAATGTTAATGTAAACCTTCTCCATGTCAGATTAACTGAAAGATGTATAATTAAAAACTAAGATAACCAATTAAACCACAAGCCACCAAACTCTGAAACACCCTTGCTTGAAAAAATAATCAAATGATGACATATCTACGGAGCTTAATACATCTGAGAAGATATGTACATAACCAAATGAATCAGAACTATGCAAACTAGAAAGAAAAGAAAATGAATTATCTTAGATGGATAAGAAGAAAAACAAAATCAGCTAACCGTTGACATCAAAGAAGATCTGTTGATTATGCCGGTAACGCCACCAAAGAACCAGCCCTATTACTATTATAACCAAGAAAGCAGCACCAAAACTTGCTCCAAAAGCAACAGCCACATGATGGCTTTTACTTCCTGCTCTTTGATCTATGAAATTGAAGAAAACAGATAACACAATTTCAACAATAGAGATAGCAGAACCTCCTGTTTCTGTTTTCTCAATTTATTGTTTTCCACTTTTAAATGAAAGGAACAGAAGGTGAATGGAAATGATGTTATACAGACCTCCTAAACTACCTGGTGGGAAGGAAAGTGGTTCTGGATAGACTACTGAGCAATTGTTCCCAGAACTTTGGCCACAAATCAAAGGATTTCCAACAACTCTGAAAATCATAATGAGAAACTTAAATTCAATATAGTAAGGTTTAGTAATCTATCAAATATCTTCCTATAAAAGAGATCAATTAAAATTACTTTCCAAGTAGCAATTTAACCCAGTGCTGTAACCACTTAATTATAGTTAATGAAAATTAAAATTACAGAGGCATGAACAAGTCAATTTCAGTATTATTGAAAATTACTACTTCAACTTAGTATTTAAACAATAGAAAAGGCAACTCACTTGAAAGCTCTTGCAGATGTTTTGGGCAATGGACCACTAAGATTATTGAAAGAAACATCCCTACAAGCAAGATCAGCTAAATGAATAATATGTACGAGGAAGAAACAGATAATTAGAGTAATTTAGGGTCTTTTAAGGATATATACAACAAATTTGGAAGAAAAATGGGTAAAAGAGGGTATGCAGACGTACACAAGAGCAAGGCCTCCAATATAAGAGAGAGATTGAGGAATGGATCCTGTGAGGCTATTGTTGTTTAATCGCCTGTCTTGCTCAACAGTGAAGATACATAATAACATTCAAGTTTAGTTTGATATATTAGACTGTCGGGAAACAGTGAAGATAAGAAAAAATTTCTGAACTCACAAATAATTCAAATTCTTCAGGTCTCCAAAAGAAGAAGGTATTTCGCCATCAAATTTGTTGCTGGATAGATCAAGTGTCTGAAGTTTTTCTAAATTACCAACCACATCAGGAATAGGACCATAAATAGCATTGTTTTGCAGCAATCTACACGAGTATGTCAATCCAATATTAATAAGAAAACAGCTACACATTAGGTAATTCTTGTGCCCAAAAAAAGAACATGATATGGGAGTTGGATTTAGCCTATAAAATAACAGAAGGAAACACTAAAAGAAGCATATAGTCAAGAACTTACACAGATTGCAATTTAGTGAGGTTGCCAATCCCAGGTGATAAGGTGCCGGATAAACTTTGACTAGGTAGTCCACTGATGAAGGAAAGAAGTTTCAGCATCCAGTTTACTTTAGGCTTTATGATTATCTAGAGTGAAAATTCTGCTAAATTACTCAAGCTCAACTACTTACAGAGAAGAAACATAGCCATCAGAGGAACAGGTGACCATTCTCCAACTGCAAGGGTCGACAGAAGTCACATCCCAATTCTCCATAACATTGTAAGGATCATGTAAGGCCTTCTTAATTTCCGTCAAAGCAACAACTGCACATAATTATATGAAAAAACAGTCACTCACAATTTTGCCACTATTCTCCCTGTTAAGTTTGTCATTAAGTCAAAAAAGAAAAAAAAATGGAAGGAAAAATATCACATGTCCACACACATCGCAAAGGATTATATCATAGTTTGCAATTTATAACTGGCTTTAAAAGCAGATGAAGAGGATTTTCACCCCCAATTAAGAGACTGGCCTGAGGTAACAAATTTTAGTGATAAAAGCTAAAGTGAGAAAGAAATATCCAGGAAAGAACCTTACCTTCATAGTTGATACCAGTAGGGGAAAGAGAAGCATAAGAATTCTCCATCAATGTTAAAACCAGCAGCCCCACATGCCAGAAAATAGACCACTTTCTTTCCATTCTCTACCAGTACTATTTTCTACAATTTACCTTCTCAGAAAAGGGATTACTTGCCCAATAAAGCCTCCCCATAAAACATTGAGTGAAGAAAACTACTTTTTAACATAAAAATCACTTCTTCAAATTACTTTATCCATAGCAAGCAACTTACAATAAAAGGGTCACTCTCAGAATCAGAACCTTTTAGAAAAAACAAACCAATTTGCCAAAAAAAAAAAAGGATAGATGCTCTTTCACTCCACAGCAACCACAAGTCCTGCTCTTTCAAGTTCCATAAATTCTTCAAAGCGCCAAACACCAAGATGCCAAAGTTGCTGTCTTTACACAATTATGCAGATGCTGGAATTACACTTTGAGCCAAATAGGCACCCATCTAGTAGAATGAATAAAAAGGAATTTTCTCGAGAAAGAAAACAGAGTAAGCCGAAAAATATGGTAACCTTGAGATCTGATAATGTTGGATAGAACTACTTCCATGGTTGGGAACTGATCCCAACGAATTCCATGTGGAATTATGTTTGAGCTATGCTTCTCCTTCAGTGAAGCTCTCTACCGTATCCATTCAAGATCATCATCACCATCTCCCTCTGTTATTATTCATTCTTAATATATACCACAAAGATACAAACACAACAGTAAAAGGCAAAACATAGGCCAAAAACTCACAGATACAGAGATGTCGACAGTTATTTTTTTTACTTTTCTTGTTCTTTTTTTAAGTAGAAGAGAGGGGGGAAAAAAAGAGAATTTATTTATCAGTTTAATATGTAAAAAGAAACAAATAAGCAATTGGGTTATGCAAAATTTGCTGTGATTGGACTGAAGGGATGCGTTGGATTGATGAGAATTCAGAAAGAACAAGAGCATGTCTAAAAGGAAAAGCAAGGGAAATTTTTGCAGTAGTAAAAAGCTTTTTGGCAGGTCACGTGCTTGGCTTGTCTTAGTCTTTGTTGGCTTTTGGACTTTTTCACTTCTTTTTGAACATTTTAAAATGATTTTGTTCTGTTAAAGATTTTGCAGACATGGCCCACATTGCTTGCTGGCGCCACATTTGTTTCCTATATGCAAAATTCTTCCCCTTATGGCTAGTTTCTATTTCAATTTAGAATTCAAATTTTATACGTTAATACTGTTTTATAGTTACATCATTTATAGAATAAAATTATAAGTAAAAAATATTGACAATCTAGAAAAAATAGTAATTAACCTACTATTATATACATATGTAAATAATCTATATCTATCTATACTATATTTAAATTATAACGATAATTAGAAATATTGATTGATAAAATTTTTATTTACTATTTTTATATAATTATTATTTAAAAATTATTACTTTTAATTATTTCATCACCTTATTTATTATATTAAGTTTTCTCTTTTTGACATAACTTTATTTATGGTGTAAACTTACAAAAAAATAAAAAATTCCACCGACTTTTTTTTCTCTTTTGGATAGTCACAAATTTTTTTCTACCCTTATTTATTATACTAATTTAAATATACACGTCTCACACATGTCCCTCATATTAATAAGAATAAATTTATAAAAATAGTATAAGTAATATTTAAAAGTTGTGTTTGTGTAATAAATATAAGATATAGAAAGAAAATTTTATGAATTTTAAATTAATAAAAGATTATGTTTAAGTGTTTGATCCAATCTAATAGTTCTTTCTTCAGTTTCTTCTAATACTTTTTTCAATAAACAAAAAGGTCATAGAAATAGAGTTTAATTGAAAGGTTAAAAAATCGTTTATTTTTACATGAACACTTAAATGCATGTATTACATGTATATATAAATATTAATATTTTTTATATATCAAATAAAGAAGAATTTAATACATAAAATTAGTTAATTTTAAGTTCATAAATATTAGAAAAATAGTTAAATCACTATTTTATCAAGTGTGAACTCTATCTTTAAAAGGATAAAAAGATGAATGAGATTTTGCTATGAGACTTTATACTTTAAATATTTAGTTATAACTTAATTTTAAACTTTTCATTTTACTCTTTATGAGATGATTTTCGCTCAATATTTTTTTTCCTCTTAATCTATGTGTTTAGTCAAATATTTCACATAAATTGAAATGAAAAAAAGAAGTATAGATTTAACTAAAGAGAGAATAACATTAGCACTTGATTAATTGAAACAATTTAAAGTACGTTGTGTTTATATATAATTTTAGTCAATTTTAAAATATTAAATATTAAATATTAAAAATTTTACCTTGTATAAATTAGTAAAGATCTATAATAGTTAAATAACAACTAATTGAGAAAATTACTAAATGACAATTTTATTTATTATAAAATCTTTTAATTGAGGGCAAAAAGTTTAATCAACATTTCTAAGGACGTTCGTACTTATATCTACAAAAAATATTTTATTAAGTAAATAGGAGTAAAATGTTATGCATATATTGAATGATGAATTAGTTGATGGAACATAAAGAAATTACTAAAGATTGATCCATAAAAGAGTGTATGCATCTTCAAATGAAGCAAATTGTTTAAAAAAGTAACAGTAAAAAAGTGAGTGTTACATTCCTGAACTATAGTGTTGTTAGCGAATCCAGCCTCAATCTCCTTGTTTACTGATACAAAATTAGGATTAACATTATTAATGCATCCGTTTATAATGTAACTGTCACACCCCGCCTTGGGGGGTATGATTGGCACTTGGTGCCCTACTAGGACCTGAACTACTGGACTGCTAAGCCTAGGCACATCTGGTACCTGGCTGGCTCTGACTCACATTTCTGGAAACAAGGGGCTATATAACGGCTGTAAACACAGCCCCCGGCCCAGTGGCCTATAGCCTCCTGTACCTGTAATAACAGCTGACCAGAACATGCAACTATAGGGGAACCTATGCGGGCCGACAAGGCCACCATGCTGTCTAGTTATCTGCAACTCAGCAATGAGATACTAGAAAGCTACGTGACCGGCAAGGTCACCACTACTGTCAAACTTATGGCCCCACACGGCCAACATAAAAGAGAGAAAGAGTACTAGCGGCTATACAACTGCACGGCCTCACACGACCGGCTCATCTGACCACAGGGAAAACATATACAGACTGCAAGCCTCTAAGAATAATAATAGAATGATCGGGACAGGGCCCCGACCTACCCGTACTATATAACAAAAAAGAACTGAAATACACCTCTGATACTCAGTCTCCGGATGACAGGAGCTGAATACTCGATCGCTGACAGGAATCACGTAGTATTACCTGCTCGTCTATGAGTACCTGCAGGCAAGTAATGCAGCGCCCCACTAGGCGTCAGTACCACTGGTACTGAGTATGCAAAGCAACTGAAGTAATACAACTGAAAACAACTGAATATAGATAGCATAACTAGCATTTCTATATAGCAGGAGATAGCTGAATCTGAAGAAGCTGATATAAACTAACTTAAGCTTTCTGTACTGATAAGGCAGAGGCGTACCTGTAGACGCGACGACCTGCTGTCTAGTAGCTAGTATATAATATACAGATCACATAAATAGATATACAAGTAGCAAGCAAGAGCCAATACCAACCCCCATAAGCCAGATGGCGCCAAGCAAGCAAACAATCTATATACCCCTACCCGGGTCAAAACCAACCAAAAATAAGTCACTCCACTCATCTGATAACTGTGAGCTCCTCCTACCGGCCCCCTTGGGTACGTAGCTCAGGCCTTGGCCTCTGACAATAAACTGTGTCTGAGTCCGAAGACTCCTGCCTCTGGGCGCAAGTGCACACGGGGTGTGTAATAAAAACTGCCCCTGGGTGCAAGCACGCAACAGGGTAATTTTATAAAAAAATCTGTATCTGGATCTGCCCCCGGCCACAAGCGCACACAGAGTGTTCTGCCCCTGTAAACAGGGTGGACTGGCTCTGCGCAGAGTAACTGAACTACCCCTGCAAGTAGGGTGGTCTGGACCGTATTATCATGGTGGTCGGCCATCTGTTCGCGGTTTGCTGCTCGGTATGTGTTAAAAACCGACACGCAAGTGTACGTGGTCAAACAAGTAATAAAGTGGCTAAGTAGCCAAGTATCGATCCAAGGAGGCTGCTCTGGATATGCAAAATTTCCTAGTTCACTATATTTCTATTCAATTTCTAACTATGCTAACAACTATCCAATCAAGAATTTAGGGAGTTTTGTGTCTAAACTAATTATATACTAAACTTAACAACTATTATTTACGTTGAATTCAGACAATGGATATGCTCATGCCAAGGTTAAGAACGAGTAATGGAGTTGATAATTATGATAATTTGGTCATCCTCTTCTTCATATTGCTAGTCAAGAACGATTGCCTAGAAATTAAAACTCTCGTATTTAATTTCACTTTAGAATCATAAACCATTCGTCTACATTTCTGTGATCAAATGAAATTTATGACCTAACCCTACAATGCCGGTTCCTAAATTGACTAATACGGCTTTCAAGTATATTTCTATCAAGAAAGCACATCAAAACCCAATTTTCCCAAATCAAGTTAAGAACAATACCCTATTAATTCACAACTTTCCAATTTCATGCTCTCTCGAGTGAAATTGGACTTTTTAGATATACATTAATGGTGGCCAATCAAGAATGTACATAGCACAAGAATTAATAGAACAATATGCAAGAAGAAGAAGAAACCATATCAATTATTACCAATAATCATTACACAAGTTCAAAACCTCAGCAAGAAAGGAATTAGCCACTCATTCTTGGATTAATCGTCCTAGAATGAGTGTAAATCATGCATACAATTGAAGGAAAAGAAGAAGGGAAGAGAAGAAAACTCTTATCTTTTCTATTCTTCAACTGCCACAAAACCACGTTCCTCTCTCCACTCCTGAACTCTGCTAAAAACTAGAACTAAAAAAAAGCTCTCTTAAAAATAACCTAAGTGTGCTATTTATACTAGTGGGAAATTTTTCCCGGAATAACAAGCAACGTGTCCCGGAGGCCAACGCGGAGCACTGCCTCCGTGACACGGCGTGGACGCGGACCCTCTCTGGAAATTGCAGGGTCCGGATAATTGGTCTCAACGTGGCACGGAGGCCATCGCGGAGGCCTATCTCCGTGCCACGGAACTGACGCGCAGGCACACTGGAAATTGCCTAATTAATTCCTGCCCAGGCAGTGTGCTACCGCGATGGCAGCGTGGCACGGCTCCATCGCGGAGCCAGTGTAAAATGTGCCATCCAAGGTCTTTTCCACGCTCGCATCCAAGTCCAACTCCGACATAGTTCCAACACGCATTTTAGCTCCTAAAAATCACATTATCCTGCAAAACAAATGCTAATCATGTTGGTTAGTATAAATTCGCATTTTATTACCAAATACATGATATTATATACACATTGCACAACAAACAAGGTAAAAATGATACGTTTGAGTATCACTTGGGCATATAAATTTGCCCAAGATCACTTACCCCACACTTAAATCCTTGTTCGTCCTCGAACAACACATACACAACTCATGCAAATTACATCCCAACCTTCGTCACTATGGTGCAACATTTTACGCTACGGTCATACCGATTATTCAATTCTTGCAAATCATCAAGAAAACATGCTTGGTCGTACAAGACAATGACCTTAATACATCGAGGCTTCCTAAACTTTTAAGAATTGATTCTTGATATCGGCAAACTCATGCAAATCAACTAATCAAGAGATCCGACACGAAAATCAATCTTTCATCAAGCATGTACCCTCACAACTCGAGAGAAACTTCCCCTTTTATGTTCGTGCAGCACACAAACATGCAAGTAGGGGCATATAAAAATTAATTTCACTCTCTCTCCCAAAAGAATTCGCATGCATCATGTCATGACCCATAGGCTTGCCCTTAGTGTATTACTCCACTAATATAAAGAAATGCAATGTAGGATCAAATAGGACTTTTAATGGGTTGTAACTGGGCTATGGATCTAGTATATATATATTGGATTAGCCAATAATAGTCGCTAGCATCCTTAAGCGCCTTTTCAACTCATTCCTATCGACTCATAGACATTGTTCCTCTCTTTTCTCTTTTTCTCCCATTCATGCTGGTTTACTTTCATACAACCCATTTTTTCGGCACACTTGACACAAAACAGAGGGTTTCCATGTACCCTCACTATCATTTAATTACAACTAGTGCCTCTTCAACATCATCTTTTCTTTCCTCACTTTGCTTTTCTTTTCTTTTCACTCTTTTCACTCTTTAACACTTTGGGAAACATTTTCTGTTCTTTGTAAGCGCTTAAGAGCTTCTTATAGACTTTAAGGCTAATGAAAAGAAGGAATAAAGCTTAGTTCATACAATTCTGGACAAAAGAAAGAAATCGGCTAAAGGCTCAACGGGCTGACTAGGGTACACAACATATAAAAAGGTAGAATTTGACAAGAAAAAAAAATGGAAACTAACGGTTAAAACAAAGAAATGCCTACATCCTTTCCGACGCTACACCTCCTTCATTTCGTTTTGTATACACACCAGGCAAGTTCTAGACAATTCACAATGACATGGAATAGCAAAACCTCACTCACACTTTATGCATATGCTCGAATCAAGATGCATTCACAGACTCTTTAATTAGTCAACTACATGAATTCAAGATTAAGCCTCAATCATAATGAACCAAATTCTCTAGCCTAGGTAACTCAACATATTTACAAAATTGCATGCTTTCAAACGAATCATTTTCACGTTTTGAACATCAATTACAACACGCAACGAAATTTTAGCAACCATACGCAACTACAGTTTATTGATGCAATCCACCAAAGAAACTAAAAACAAAACATCTACTCCTATCGACTACATTTCCCTTAAGACGGTCGTCATCCATCCATCATAGGGAATGGTCACTAACTATGACATCGGTTCAATGGGACTATTCTCGGTAAAAGAACCGAAAACAAACTCCGAGAAACCCAAAATTAAAACTTCAAAATTTTTGCAACACATCGATCATTTCGATAGAAAATATTTGCAATCTATGTTGATAAATGCAAAATCTTTTCACAAAAATTTTGAAAAATATCGATCATATCGATAGAAAAAGAAAAAATTTACAAAATTTACAAAATATTTACAAAGGCAACCATAACTTTTTAAAGACACACATCATTAGCCACAAACAAATATATACACATCATTCACAAATCAGTTCACAAGAACAGGGAAAGCACAGACATACATAAACGTCAAGGAAGAATATACAGCAGATTTAGAGCCTATGACCCAGCACCTAACTACTCCCCACCCCACACTTAAATCGAACACTGTCCCCAGTGTTCACAAAAATACAAAGCACAAAATTTTGGGTGGTGGAACTCCCTGCTTAGTCGAAATATTCGACTTCCTCATCCGGTGCTGCGGCCTCGTCGCCCATATCTGAATCAGCTCCATCGCCGTCATCGGACTCTACATCAGAGTCCTCACGACGTGTCTCCTCATCAGTAGGGACGTCGTCGTCAGTCGGCTCCACAAAGGCTGGCCCCACCTTGCATAAAGCTCTGGCGTTCTCGCCGAAGGGGTAGTCCAGCTCCAGCTGCCATAATTCATCCTCGGTGGCTGGTCTCCCACCTATCCGTAGCTGCAGCATCTGCATGCCGAACATACGGGCCATATACTGGTCGTCACGAGCATGTCGCTCGCCCAGAGTCAGCACAGGTCCGTGTGTAGTGTCAGGGGCCTTGGTTTTTGTCACATCAAGGGCCCTCCGCTCCAACTGCGGAATGTAATCCAAGGCTTCTTCCTCGATGTCAAGGCTTCGGAGGAAGGTGGTGATGAGTCCGCCAAACCCGTATCTGTGGCCCTGGTGTAGTCTGGCTCTCTTCATGGCGGATATTATGACCGCCCCCACATTAATCTCAAGCCCTTTCATAAGGGCGTACACCAGGCAGATTCGGTCCCGGGTCACGTCTGTCATATGCACTCCCGGGATCAAACACGAACATACTATTTTTAGCCAGATTCTGGCCTCCTTGTTCATCTGCGAATAAGGCAGAGTCTGGTGGTAACCCCTCTCTTTGTGTCTCCTCCATCGGGCTGTGGATCGAGCCCCACACAACGTACGTCTGATGTCGGTGTACGGTGGGGTGATATTGAGCTGGCGGAGAACGTGGGCGTCTGTGTCCCGCGCTCCAACGATGGCATTCAGCTGCTGGGGTTCCAGAGTGACAATCTGCCCTTTGATTTTAATAATATGGCTCCTGATGGCCGGGTTCCAGTTGGCGTAGAATTCCTGGACCAAGTGAAGGTTGCACTCCTTGGGCTCCTGAAAAATAAAACTGAGCCCAGCTGCCTCAATCCTCTGCACCATGCGAGGGAACTCCTGTGCAAGTGGTTCCCTTGCAATATATTCCTCCGGGAAGTATTTGCTTTCCTTGTGCTTATTATACCATTTCTTCCCTTCGTCGGTGACCCATCGTGTTCCGTATCGGCGGTGTTGACCGCGTGGAACAGCAGGTGCAGCTGGGACAGCAGCGCCCAGTCTCATTCTCTTTCTGCCGGTGCCTGAGGTTGAGGCACCCTTGCCTTTATCTTGTCGGCTAGCCATTGTACCTGTCAATTTACACAGACAAGCACAATATTAAGCTAAAAACTTGTTAGCTTCGGCTAAGGTCGGGTTAAACAAAATTTACCCCACACTTAGTCTTTAACAAAATTTACAACATTTTAGCAAGGATAACTCTATTTACACCCCCAAACACGATCAACTATAAACATGTTGCTTAGTGCGTTCACAAAATTTCGACAGCATAACGGCTAGCGAATTACTCAGACTTCATACAGCTAACCCAATCCTCCTATCGACAGCTATTCACCCACTGCACTTAGCAACAATAACCACCACAGAAATAAGAACAACAATACAAACCTATTATATACAACTAATCTAAGCAATTCAACCAATTCACACATTATGCACTTCCCCACAGAAATTTGAGAATTAGTCGTCTTTCCACAATTAAACAATAGTTACCACGACTTATCTCAACTACTAAACACACCCAGGCACCAATTTCATCAAACTATCAAGTTACCCACATTCAAATTCAACAACCCAAGCCCTAGAACTCAATTCGACAATCAATATTGAATTATTCAATCAATCGATAAGTTCAAACGTCAACTACAATAATCCGAACATAATCAATCACAAAATAATTCACATCATGTTTAATTTTTTTACCTAGGGTGATATATCTCACCTCACATGCTCAAAAGTGACAAAACTCGCCAGAAATTTGAGATCGAAGATGAAAACATACCTTGGATTTGAAGAACCGAAAAAAACTTGACGTTTTCCTTGCCTATCAACGTGGCACGGAGCTTGGGGGTAGGGAAATGGGTGTTTGGTCGCGGAGGGTAGAAGGAATGGGGAAATTTGGGCAAAAATCGGGGGTTTATTTAAAAGAAACACGCGGGTCACCCGGAAACCCGGTGTGACCCGGCACTAGAATAAGGGCAACGTGTCACGGAGGGTAACGCGGAGCCCCTCCTCCGTGACACGGAGCCAACGCGTTGGCTTACTGGAATTTTAAAAATTCCAGATTCGCCTTCAACGTGTCACGGAGGTCAACGCGGAGCATTGCCTCCGTGACACGGCGCCAACGCGCCAGTGCTCTGTTTCACCATCAAATTTTATTTTTCATACCTCGCCTCGTTTCCTCGATTCCAAGTAATTTTTCCTCCAGTATACCTGAAAATCACCTCACTAAACAAAAATTGGTTAAATTCATAGATTCCCTACTAAAAAAAATAAATAAAATAAAAATTACTAATTAAAATGCAAATCTAAGCCTAGTCAAGAAAAAGGAAAGAAAATAGAATAAAAGAAAAACTTTACACTAAGGAAAGAAAGGAAAAAAAAAATATTTTTCACGGGTTACCTCCCGTGCAGCGCCTGGTTTAACGTCGCGGCTCGACAGCCTTTATGCTCACGTGTCTACTAGGGAGATGGACGATTTGTCTCGATCATGGTCATCTCCCCAGTAGTTCTCAACCTCGTCTGGTGGCCTACCTCGTAACTCTCGGAAATCACTCACTCCATTTGCATTCCCATGATCAATCACGTTGATCACCGAGAGTTCCTTATAGACAGTCGGGAGCTTAGGTGCCTTGTACACGTCGAACACCTCAACCTTGTCGTGTGCTCGCATTGTGAGTTGACCCGCAGCTACATCGATCAATGCCTTTCCGGTTGCCAAAAATGGTCGTCCCAAAATAAATGGGACTTCTGCATCTGGTTCAAAATCCAGAACAATGAAATCTACCGGAAAAATGAGGGAGCCTACCTGCACTAGCACATCCTCGACAATGCCATCCGGCTTAGCTAAGGACCTGTCTGCTAGCTGCAAGATCACTGTTGTGGGTCTAGGACTCCCTAGCCCTAACTTTCTGAATACCGAAGATGGCATCAGTTTTATACTTGCCCCCAAGTCGCATAACCCACGAGCTCGGATACTTTGCCCAATCGTCAGCTGGATGGTAAAACTTCCAGGATCCTTTAGTTTAGTGGGCAACCTGTTCTGAATACGGGATGTGCATTCCTCTGTTAAAGCCACCGTGGCGTACTCAGTCAAGCGACTTTTGTTGGCCACGATGTCTTTGATATACTTTGCATATTTCGGCACACCCTGCAAGACATCAACAAGAGGTAAGTTAACATGTACCTGTTTGAGTACCTCCATGAATTTCTGGAAACACGCCTCCTCCTTGTGTTTCTTAAGTCGTTGAGGGAACGGGGGTGGAGGCCTTGCTGGTTCAGCTTCTTTGGTCTTCCCCGTATCTGAGGTTTGTTCTCCCTCAACATCTACTGCTCCTGACTTCTGAGGCGGTCTTTCAGGTTCCACCTCCTTTAATTGTAAACCACTCCTCGTGGTCACTGCATTTACCTGCTTAGGATTTGGATCCGTGTCGCTAGGTAGTCCTCCCCTGGGTCTAGTATTTTGGGCACTAGAAAATTGCCCAAACTGATATTCAAGAGCCTTGGTTGCCAATTGATTGTTCTTTACTTCGGCTGCCAGTTTGACGTAGTCAGCCTGCAATTGTGCCTGGTTGGCAATCATGGTCTTGAACATTTCCTCAATAGTCGGTGATAGTGGTGGAGGAGGGGCATTGTGATTTCTGAACTGATTCTGATAGCCTTGTTGCCCTCCTTGGTTTCTGTGCATACCCTGCCCTGAACCTTGGCCTTGTTGATTGTTGCTACCCCACGAATAATTCGGATGATTCCTCCAATTCGAGTTGTAGCTACCAACAAACTGCTGTTGATTCCTCTGTGCATTGCCCACAAAGTTGACAGAATCAGGATTTGCACCACAGCACTCAGCTGAATGCTCACTACTACCACACACTTCACACCACATCTGTTGGACTGCATTAACTGAGGCTGAAGGCTGGTTCAAATTCATAGTGCTGAAGTGAGTGTTTAACTGATTTTGCAAAGCAGCTATCTGTGCAGCGATAGCTGTGAATCCATCCACTTCGAACACTCCTGCTGCTTTTCTTGCTCCACCCCTTGAAGAATCTGCATTCCATTCCGGGTTGCCTTGTGAGATTCGGTTGAGCAAAGTGTACAACTCTTCATAAGTCTTCTCCAGCGCTTGCCCTCCAGCTGCTGAGTCTAACAAAATTTTAGTGTGGGGTTCCAAACCCTCAGTAAAAGTGTGTACCAACACCTCATTTGACTGATGATGATGAGGACAGTCCCGCAACATGGACTTGAATCTTTCCCAGGCTTGATAAAGATTTTCTCCTTCCCTCTGTTTAAAGCTTAGAATCTGACTTCTAAGTTTAGCTGTTTTACTTGAAGGGAAAAATCTGATCAAGAACTTCTTTGCAAGATCATCCCACGTTGATATAGAGTTGGGTGGTTCAGCTTTTAACCACCTCTTGGCTTCACCCAATAAGGAAAATGGAAATAAGGTGAGCCGAACATAATCAGGTGACACTCCAGCGGGTATGTACGTGTCACTTATCTCCAAAAAGTTCTGGAGATGTTGTTGCGGATCTTCGTGAGGGAGACCGGTGAACTGCCCGCTCGTGTGCAAAAGTTGCACCATATTTTGCTTTAACTCAAATCTCCCCCCAGGCTCTGGTTTGCGGATGCTGGAATGTACATTATTAGCTTGTGGGATTGCCACCTCGCGAACCGGCCTGGCTGCTACTTCCTCGGGCACTAACACTGCCCGTACAACTGGTGGATTGGGTTGCTCCATCGTAGACTGTTTGAGCAACTGCAGCTTCTTCCGAAGAGCTTCTCTACGTTGACTATGCAATTCACGTTCTGGCTCTAAGTAAGATTCCACCAACTCCTTGTCCCTTGCCAGTGTTCACAGAAATAAAAATCTGCAAAATACAGGCTAAGACCAAGTTGTTAACACTTAAGAAAATAAAATACAAATACAGTAAATTTACACTAAACAAAATTTCACAAATCGCCTAGCCTCCCCGGTAACGGCGCCAACGACTTGTTCGCGGTTTGCTGCTCGGTATGTGTTAAAAACCGACACGCAAGTGTACGTGGTCAAACAAGTAATAAAGTGGCTAAGTAGCCAAGTATCGATCCAAGGAGGCTGCTCTGGATATGCAAAATTTCCTAGTTCACTATATTTCTATTCAATTTCTAACTATGCTAACAACTATCCAATCAAGAATTTAGGGAGTTTTGTGTCTAAACTAATTATATACTAAACTTAACAACTATTATTTACGTTGAATTCAGACAATGGATATGCTCATGCCAAGGTTAAGAACGAGTAATGGAGTTGATAATTATGATAATTTGGTCATCCTCTTCTTCATATTGCTAGTCAAGAACGTTTGCCTAGAAATTAAAACTCTCGTATTTAATTTCACTTTAGAATCATAAACCATTCGTCTACATTTCTGTGATCAAATGAAATTTATGACCTAACCCTACAATGCCGGTTCCTAAATTGACTAATACGGCTTTCAAGTATATTTATATCAAGAAAGCAAATCAAAACCCAATTTTCCCAAATCAAGTTAAGAACAATACCCTATTAATTCACAACTTTCCAATTTCATGCTCTCTCGAGTGAAATTGGACTTTCTAGATATACATTAATGGTGGCCAATCAAGAATGTACTAAGCACAAGAATTAATAGAACAATATGCAAGAAGAAGAAGAAACCATATCAATTATTACCAATAATCATTACACAAGTTCAAAACCTCAGCAAGAAAGGAATTAGCCACTCATTCTTGGATTAATCGTCCTAGAATGAGTGTAAATCATGCATACAATTGAAGGAAAAGAAGAAGGGAAGAGAAGAAAACTCTTATCTTTTCTATTCTTCAACTGCCACAAAACCACGTTCCTCTCTCCACTCCTGAACTCTGCTAAAAACTAGAACTAAAAAAAAGCTCTCTTAAAAATAACCTAAGTGTGCTATTTATACTAGTGGGAAATTTTTCCCAGAATAACAAGCAACGTGTCACGGAGGCCAACGCGGAGCACTGCCTCCGTGACACGGCGTGGACGCGGACCCTCTCTGGAAATTGCAGGGTCCGGATAATTGGTCTCAACGTGGCACGGAGGCCATCGCGGAGGCCTATCTCCGTGCCACGGAACTGACGCGCAGGCACACTGGAAATTGCCTAATTAATTCCTGCCCAGGCAGTGTGCTACCGCGATGGTAGCGTGGCACGGCTCCATCGCGGAGCCAGTGTAAAATGTGCCATCCAAGGTCTTTTCCACGCTCGCATCCAAGTCCAACTCCGACATAGTTCCAACACGCATTTTAGCTCCTAAAAATCACATTATCCTGCAAAACAAATGCTAATCATGTTGGTTAGTATAAATTCGCATTTTATTACCAAATACATGATATTATATACACATTGCACAACAAACAAGGTAAAAATGATACGTTTGAGTATCACTTGGGCATATAAATTTGCCCAAGATCACCATCATCGTCCTCTAGGCAGACGACATCGCCCAGCTGGTGGCGGTATCTGAATCTGGTATCGACACAGCTATAACCCAGGGGCGGTGGGGATGCTAAAAGGGTGCCCACATGCCACAACAAGTCTCAACAAACAAATAGCACATAGAAATAGCAAGCATGTATAACTGAAAAGACTATCTGGAATCTAACTTCTTATTCTGACCTGTTTCTATACTGAACTGATTCTTTACTGATTATACTGATTCTGAAATCTCTGTTTAACTGTATGGCTAATCTGTAGCCAAGATAATGTCTGAATGGCTAGTCTATAGCCATAACTGTCTGTCTATCTGATCTTTCTTTACTGACTTTTATTATGAAAATCTGTTCCTTTTTATTCTTACAACAAGCTTGGTAATCACATAATAGACTATACTAGATCTGAACTACTAACTTGCCCTTGGGCGCATGCTTTTCTAACTTTCAGACTAGATACGATATAACAACGCAAACTAGGTTTACTGAACTTGCACAATACTTAACATTCGACTCCGGGAATTCTATTACGGAGTCTATTATACTATACAGGGCTAAAACTACTAACTTGCCGAAGGAACTAGCTTTACATACCTTAACCTCGAGTTATCCGTCTGTCGGACGAGGCTCGGCCGGTACTTCAACTGTTTTCTCCCAACTGCATTCATAAATATGTCAATTAATACTAAACACAGCTTTATTGTAAAGAGCCACGTCACTTTCGATATAGTTTATAGCCTAAACTTAGGCTTATCGAAAGACGGTCGAAAACTCGCTATTTTCCAGCGGTCCAGAAGGGAGAAATATTCACTTCCCAGCTAGGAACGCATAGACACTAATTTAGAGCAATTCTACTTACCTTAGCTCGGTAGCTCGACGATTCGTCGGCCGTATTTCACGAAACTAAATCCGTAGGAATGCTCTCTGCTGCTAAATACCTCCGTATCTGGAGTTAATTTGAATTTGGACAACGTTTAGCAGCGTAATCGGACGAAAATTATATAACTACTTCGCTCCTTTTTCCTTCTCCTACGTTTGCTCTCTGTTTTCTGAGGTTTAAATGATTAAATTCTAAAATAAACCGAAGTGGGGCTTTATATACTTGGGCCTGGACAAGGCCAACGTGTCACGGAGCCAACGCGGAGGCTCCACCTCCGTGACACGCTGCCATCGCGGAGGGGCTCTGCCTCGGCTCCTTCCGCGATGGTTCGACAAGTTTCTCGTCCGATCTTTTCCCGGGCCTTTCTCTAGCATGTATGGCTTTCAAATATGCTTAACCAACGTGCGAATAGGTCGTCTAGGTGCCGGGAATTCTATGGGGTATAACATTCTCCCCCCCTTAAGAACATTCGTCCTCGAATGTACACTGTTATCTAGAGGACTACTTACTTACTTCCTAGAAAAATTTCGGTAGAGTCTCCCCTGTATATGGACTATAGCCAAAATCTGAAATGCAGAAAAGTCCAATACAGGTACTGTACACCATACGGTAGGATTCACTGGATGGTTACGTATCCATTTTTCTCATTTATACATATACAACCATGAGATTCCACATAAGCAATAATACGGACGTACCTGTTGCCTGACTAGGCCTGAAATAGGTGAGGATATCTGGTCCTCTTCCTCCGCTCCTCAAGTCATCTCCTCTCGGTTCTTGTTACGCCTCAATACCTTGATAGACGTAATATCTTTAGTCCTTAATCTGCGAATCTGTCTGTTTAAGATAGTTATTGGAACCTCTTCATAGGCCAGCTTTTTCGTAACCTGGGTATTCTGGACTGGGACTGCTCTGGACGGGTCTCCTATGCATTTCCTCAGCATAGATACATGAAAGACCGGGCGAACGGATTCTAATTCTGGAGGCAAATTCTAAGTCTCCCTATTCTTATAACTCGTGCTATACACGTGTGCAGAATCATGTCTTCTCAAAACAACGATGGGACTAAGCCAGCGCTACCAGCTCCAGTGGATTCCATGCAAGTTACTGATGCAGAGCTCGGAGCTTCTGTCAGAGTATTGATGCGATTTATGATCACCCAGCCTAACCAGCAGGCTATCGTACCAGTGAACCCTATTTGGGAGGTAGCAGCTACTAGAATTCAAGGACTCATGAAGGAGAGCCCTCCGAAGGTTGGTGACTCAAGTGTGGTTGGAGAGTGTAGAGGGATAAATAGGGGAAACAAGAGGCCTACGAAATGAAACCTTAAGAGATCCCAACGAGGGTCGAGTAGTGAGAGCCACTCTCAAACCCATCAGAAGTCTCTAGTCCAAGTTTGAGGGTACAAGCCCCGGGTAAGGGAGAGTACTTACCTAAATTATGGGCGTTGCGGAAAGCACCACTGAGGGAAGTGTTTGGAAGGTTCAGATGTTTGTTTTTATTGTGGCCAACTCGGTCATAAACACAGGGATTGCGCTTCAGCCAAGCGAGGTGGTCGGAAAGGCCGTGCTCTGAATCCTCCTCCATCAGCTCCAAAAAATTGCCCACCTAGGCAGCACAGGTTACTAAGAGAGAGTGGCGGTCAACCAAAAATATAGTCTCAGGTATGTCATAAGTTATTCCCTCGTACCTATCATGATTGTTAGTTTCGAGGACTACTGTAAGAGGTACAATTCCGTTTGAGCATTTTAAGATGAGATTATCACATGGGAGGTGAGGAAATGGTAAGTTGAGGTCCTAGTCATGTCTTGAGTTTCTAGTAAGGAAGTCTTATGGATAGAATTTAGGGTTGTCCCTCCTTTCTTCTTTATATGTTCCCTTATGTATCACTCGATGCTACGCTCGACTCATGCTTATGTTCAGAACCCTAAGATGGCAGGAAAGCCCCATCCGTCTACGATTCTGATATTACCTATTCCGTTTCATGTTATAACCCCTGATATGTATGTGAACTCATGTCACCTATCACGCTCAGCCCTATGAATTCAGTTCCCCAAATTTTGTTCTATCGGCTCATAAGATGGTGCTATATCAGGTATATGCCAAGATTAGACTTCTTAAATGATTTGTGCTCATTATTCCCTTACTCTAAACCCTAAGGTTGTTCCTCATGATGGAAATACTGGTTAAGACGAGTACATTCAGGATAACTCCCTATCCCCACCATAGATGCCGGACCTAGTACAGGAAGCCCAGTTATTAACCAAGATTGGAAGTGTAGCAAGCCATATGGTCATTTTGTGATTGTCGATCCGTTTTCGTAGGACGAATCTTTCGGTACCATTACTCTGTTGTTCATGACTTTCGGAAGTGGAAGTCTTTGTTCCGAGATGATCTAATGAAGATTGGGTGAGATTTTCGATTTCTGAAGGGTTTGAAGTTTGAGGGTTGACCAAAGTCAACAATCTAGGATGTCAAGCTCGAATTTAGGATATTAAAATCCTGATTAGCTCTGGATGGTGAAATTGTGATTTAGTTGGGTAGTTTGTATGGATTATGAGGTGATTAGAGAGTGATTTGAACCTCGGGTTGAATTTATAAGTTTTGAGGAAGCTAGATGTGACCATGGTGAGGTCAGGGTCAAGCAACCTTATGTGGGTAACTTGAGGGTTCCAAATGGTCCAGAGTGGGTTTTAGGATTGGAATGCGTATTTGGATTGTAACCGGAGAATTTCAGGTGGATTCGAGCGCATTGCGCATTTGTCATGGTCTTAAGCATAAAGGATGGAGGCTCAGGGGTGGACACCTCAGAATTTTTGACAGAAGATTTTAGGAGTTCGATTGGTCGACTCAACCGATGGCGGTGTTGTTGTGCAGAAAGGATCAGAATCGTCCTTGGTGACGGATATGAAAGCTAGAAATGATGAGGATTCAATTTTGATAGAGTTGAAAGAAATTGTTCGAAGTCAGAAGGTAGAGGTGTTCTCACAAGGGGGAGATGGTGTGCTTCGGTATCAGGGTCGCCTATATATTCTAGATGTTGATGATTGAGGAGCCGGATGTTGCGTGAGGCTCATGGATCCAGGTATTCTATCTATACGGGTGCCACCAAGATGTATCATGATTTATGGGGAATATATATTGGTGGAATGGCATGAAGAAGGATATTGTAGAATTTGTAGCCAAGTGTCTGAACTATCAGCAAGTAAAGGTTGAACATCAAGGGTCAGGAGTTGGTTCGATTGCATGGAGTTCCCTTGTTCATCATTTCAGATCAAGGTACTCAATTTACCTCTCAGTTTTGGTAGTCTTTTCAAAAAGGGCTTGGAACTCAGGTTAAACTTAGCGCAACATTTCATCCGCAAATGGATGGTCAAGTGGAGCAGACAATCCAAACTCTCAAAGACATGTTGAGAGCTTGCGTGATGGACTTTAAAGGTAGTTGGGATGATCACTTTCCCCTGATCGAGTTCACTTACAATAACAACTATCACTCCAGTATCTAGATGGCACCGTTCGAGGCTCTCTAGGGCGGAGATGTAGATTGCCCATCGGATTGTTTGAGGTTGGTGAGGCAGCTATGATAGGACCAGATTCGGTTCATGAGGCTATAGTGAAGGTTCAGTTTATAAGGGATATGATGAAAACCGCTCAGAGTCGTCAAAGGTCATATGCGGATGTGAGGAGGAGGAGAGAATTGGAGTTTGAGGTGAAAAATTGGGTATTTCTGAAGGTATCTCCCATGAAGGGAGTCATGCGGTTTGGAAAGAAAGAAAACTCAGTCCCCGCTATGTTGGTCCCTATTGAGTTATGAGAAGAGTTGGTAAGGTTGCATTTGAGTTAGACTCACCCTCAAAGTTATCTTCTGTGCATCCTGTGTTTCATGTGTCACTTTTGAAGAAATGTTTGGGAGACCCAGCCTTAGTAGTGTCGGTGGACAGCATTGGTGTAAAAGATAGACTTAGCTATGTGGAAGTCCCAGTTCAAATATTAGATCGTCAGGTTCGAAGGCTGAGGAACAAGGAAGTAGCTTTAGTAAAGGTGCTATGGAGAAATCAGCATGTTGAAGGAGCTACGTGGGAAGCTGAAGCGGATATGATGACTAAATACCCACACTTATTTCCTACCGGCTCAATTTTAGTTTGAGGTATCAGTTTTTGCCCTAATACTCTAATCAGTTTCCATGTTTAGTTTATGCGCACAAGTTTGTTTTAGGTTATGATAGATGTATGTGATGTCTGAATTCAGTTGAATTATGTAGTTCTTTTACGGAGGTAGTCATTCTGTCAGTTTTTGATTTAAATGATCAGTATTTGCATATGATGATTGCATGTTCTACATTTTCTGTGTGTTTTTAATAGTCGAGGACGAATGTTTCCAAGGGGGAGATATTGTTATACCCTGAAAACCCGAGGATCAGACCTGGGAGACAAAACGGAGGAAAACTGAAATTTCGTACCAAATCACAGAACGATCCATGAAGTGGCTCGTGAGGAGTGACCATGAGTCGTGAAGTTCCTCGTGGTCAAGCAAGGCTTGGCAAGAAGTTGGGTGAGGCTACGAGCATGACCACGAGTCGTGGTCAGACCTCACAACTCGTGAGGTCATCCTGGCATGGATTGAATGGTTTGGGTAGTGGGGATCACGGGAGATGACCACGATTCATGGTTAGCCACCACAATTCGTGAGGTCCCTCGTGGGGTCCCCTAAGTGAAATTGGGCAGTAGACTCCACAACTCCAGGCCACGAGTCGTCCAGTCCCTCTTAGGGACTGGCAGTCAGCCAAATTCTGCGACTTTAGTAAGGGATTTTCCATAATTTCTAAGTCATAGGGGCCTAGACTACGTCGTTTTAACATCAAAAAGGGATGATTTAAGAGGGAAAAGACTAGCCCAAGTCCTCATTCATTCATTCAAAAGTTTGGGAAGGTGATAGAAGGGTGATCTAGGTGATTTCAAGGTGTTCTTCATGAATTATCTCTTGGGCAATCTTGGAGATTGTAGAATTCAACTTCTTCTAGGTATGTAAAATTCTCACACTCATACCCATTCTATATGATTTCATAAAAAATCTATCAAAAGTCTTATGGGGTTTTGAGTTCAATTTTGAGAAAAACTAATGAATTACTAATGGGTTTTTATGGTTTGTGAGATATTTCATATTTTATGGATTTAGATCAAATTTTACCATTTATTTTGATTGTAAATTCTTTGATTTCAATTTCTACCAAATCAAGCCTAATTATGCATGATTTATGATGAATCGATTTATGATCTACTCTCTAATTGTTGATATTTACAAACTCATCATGATCTATGATTTGAAATATGAATTTATTCAATTACCCATAATGATTTAATGATTCTCAAGTTATATGCATGATCTACAAGTATGTATGAAACCTATGATTCATGAAATATGTTTTAGCTGACTCATGGGTCTTATGTCATGGCTAGTTCACGTATGGAAAAGTATGTTTATGATTATCATTATTTGACTAGCCCATGAACTCATACATATTATAATATGAACAATATATATGTTTTGGGAGTAGTATCGAACACCGAGTAGGTTCGGGGCCCAGGTTCTGCCCCGGATTTCATAAACTACGTGCCACTGTAGATATGTTGGAACCTCCCTTGTGACTTTTCCCGGCCTAGTTGGACCTTTTCATGTGATCACGCCCTTCATGGTTCTACCCTTGGCAAGATACGAACGGCCTCCCGACTAGGTTTACAAGTTGGGCTCCATGCGTGCTCATATGGGGTATGTCAGTTAAGAGAAGTCTCCCGCTGTTCCTCATGATATATGCATGTTTATGATTATGTTTATTGGCTCAAATCATGTTTAATAAAGCTTTTCTCTTATGATTATGATTACGATTGTATTACGAATATTTTGAAAACCTTGAACCTTATGTTATGTTATGATATTTACGATATGAGCATATTGTCCTACTCTTATGATTATTTATGAGTTTTATATATTTAAAATGTCCATTTTACTTATCTTGCATACTCGGTACATTCCACATACCGACCGCATACTTCCTATGTTGTATCTTCTTATGATACAAGTTTCGATTCTCAGGCTCATCTCCATTAGTAGTCTATCTCAGAGTTAGCTACCGGCTTTGTTGGTGAGTCCTCATGTTCCGAGGGCCATATGTCTAGACATTGATGATATTCTTTTGTTTTCGTTTTGCCAGGTTAGTTGGGGATGTTGTCCCATCAACCCATCTTACGTGATAGAGGCTTTCAAACCATATGTGGTACTCAACTGATATGTATGTCTAATACTCCCTGATGGTTATGCTATGATATATTACGTTTATGTTTCTGCTATGTTTTATGTTTAGTCTTCCGCTTAATGCGAACGAAGTTAGATATGCTTATGCCATGGGTCGACTTGGGATCTCACGGGTTCCTTGTCCCGTGTTTACAATCCGGGTCTACTCTCGGGTCGTGACAAGACCAAATGATTTCAAATATAGAACTCCTTGAAGAAGGAGAGGAGAAAATGATTAAGATGGTCATAATGATGAGACAAGTGTTTTAAGAAAGCACTACGACATAAAACTTCATAAAACATTGGTAAAGGTTCAGGTATCTGAAAATGATGAAAAATGAAGAGATCTTAATAAATTATGTCACATTGGAACTGATATCAAAATGATCGTCGATGATACCTTTGATATAATGTAGCGCTCTATATTATAAATATTGACGAGGATCTTGAATTCAAATATGTCAAAATGTATGGACAGAATTGACCAAATAAAAATACGCAATTCAAGTATAATGCCAATGGGTTTAAATGGATTCTTGTGGCATAAAGATTTTTCACAAATTCTGACATTATTATATAGAGAGGTCCTCCTGTGGTGGTTTCAATTATTTTGAGATTGTTCATAAGTCTGGAAATACATAAAAAACTTGATATGCGTATAATGAAATTATTTTTATGTCTAGATAGATAGTGAAGGATATATGAAAACCCTTGAAAGATTTAAAAGTTTTAAAGCGATTCTATTAAATACTCCAATGGTTGTGAGATTGCTTAACATAAATAAAGATCAATTTCGATCTCATTAAATTGGTTAGGAAGCACCATATCTTTGTGCAATTTATGCACTAATGTGTCTTGCTAACACTACAAGACCTGATATAGCCTTTTTGGTTAATTTGTTAGCAAGGTATAGTTCTGCTCCTACTAGGAGACATTGGAATGGGATTAAACACATAACGCGGTATCTAAAACGGACTACGATATGGGCTTATTTTATTCTAACAATTGCAGTCTCAATCTTGTTGGTTATGATGATGTTGAGTATTTATCTGACCCACACAGAGCTTGATCTCAAACTAGCTACGTGTTCATATGTGGAAGTACTGTCATATCTTGGAGATCTACAAAATAATCTCTTGTGGCCACTTCATCAAATCATGCCGAGATAATATCTATTCATGAAGCAAGCTGAGAATGTGCGTGGTTGAGGTCCATGATACATTTCATTAGAAAAAATGTGGTTTGAAATGTGATAAAGTACCCACAATTTTATATGAAGATAATGCAACATGCATAACACAGCTAAAGGGAGGATTCATTAAAGGTGATAGAACGAAGCACATCTCGCCAAAACTTTTCTACACACATGAGCTCCAAAAGAATGGTGATATCAACGTGCAACAAATTCGTTCGGATGACAATGTGGCTGATTTATTCACCAAGTCTCTACCACCTGCAACTTTCAAGAAAATGGTGCAGAAGCTTGGTATGCAAATATTCAAGAACGTTCTAATTAGGGGGAGTTAATACGCATTGTGCTCTTTTTTCTTTACGGGGTTTTGTTCCACTAGATTTTTCTTGTAAGATTTTTAACGAGACAGCCAAAATACGTACTATTAGATATGTGTATTCTTTTTCCTTCACTAGATTTTTTCCACTAAGTTTTTTTAGTAAGGTTTTAACGAATCTATCAAGTAGACATCCAAGAGGGAGTGCTATAAATATATTTTCTATTTATGGTGAATGTCTATTTCTTAGAAGGAAGGTTAGGGTTAGTAACTGTGGGGCCAAGTTAGTTTTTCCCTATAAATAAAAGAGTTTTTCATTTATTGTAGATCATCTTTTTAATCCCTCAAAAGAATTCCATCAAGAGAAATAAGAACTTCTCTCATTCTCTCTTTCTCTACAATATTCTTGTTCTTTATTTATTATTTCATAACAAAAAAGAACTTTTTTCAAATTAAGGAAAAATCTTTGAGTGAATTTTTTTTCTTTAAAAAATTTACACTATAAATAGAGTTATGCCATAAGTAAAAAGTTTAATATAACAAAATAAGGTAGAAACAAATTTGTGACAGTCAAAAAGGAAAAAAAACTCAGTGGAATTCTTTTATTTTTTTTAAACTTTACACCACATATAGATTTATGTCATAAATAAAAAATTTAATATGACAAAATAAGATGATGAAATAATTAAAAATAATTATATTAAATAATAATTATGTAAAAATAGTAAATGATAATTCTGTGTATTACGATATCTTGTAATGAAGGGTAAAAAATTCAATCAATATTTTTAAGGACCTTCATGCTTTTAATATAGTATAGATTAAATTTTCTACTTATGATATAACTCTATTTATTGGGTAAACCATAAAGAAAAAAAAATCCTTCCACGGAAGGTTCTTTCCTTTTTGAGTGGAAAACTTTTGTTCCCTTTATGACCGTATGAAATTCTCATAGAACTTCTCCTTCTTCTTCTATTTTTTTTTCATTTTTTTGATAATTTTTTTCTTTATCATAGTAATGAAAAGGATTTTTTTTTGATAATTTATTTCTTTTTTATAGTAATATCCTAATATTTTTATTTTTTTAAATTCTTTTTAATTTATAAATCCTTTTTCTTCTATAAAAAGATTTATAATTACATAATTAAATTCATCAACTATTTTACATCAACACCTTTAATTCAATCTCCAACCTTATTTTATGTTAGTCTATTTTTTTTCACGTTGTGAATTTTTTTATATTGTGAAATTTAAAAAAGACAATAATAATTGTTATGCCAGTTCAAGTTGTTTATATTCAAAATATTTTAACTTTTGCTTTTAGTAGAGTTTAATATTGATACCATGTTGTCTCATTTATTTGAGTCTTATATTAATATTATGTGATTTAAAATTTATATTATTTGTAACTAACATTCTTCATCTACTTATACATTCACAAGTTTTATTTATTCAGGCAAAACAATCTCTTCATGTCATAAAATAATTTTTGATAAAATTATGATTTATTATTATTATAACTCTTGCACATAATTTATTTTAGATAATCTTGTAATAAAATCTGAAAAGAATTTCATGAATGAAATTGTGTCAATAAACAATTTAAGACGATATGATTATCATTGAATGGTAAAAATCTTAGTAATTGAAGTTGGATTAGTAAAAACTATAAAAAGGGAACAAAGGGAGACACTGGAATAACTATAACATTAGTTGACGAAGAGGTAATAATTCTTTCTCGTATTATATTCTATATTTATATTTCATGTTTTTACATATATATTTGAGTTCTTATCTATTTTACATATTTTATATTTATATACATACATACATACATAGATATACATATATACATACATACATACATACATACATACATACAAACACAACACACACACACACACACACACACACACACATATATATATGTATCATTAAAGTTTAATTTTTTGCTGAGCACAAAAGTTCATGTTATACTTTTCTATAATTATATTGAAAAGTAAAAAAAAATTACAACAATATAAGATATATTACATCATCAACAAACGCATTAATAATGTTAATCCTAATTTTGTATCAGTGAGGAGATTGAGGTTGGATTCAATGACAACACTATAGTTCAGGAATACAATAATCACTTTTCTACTTTTATATTTTCAAATAATTTTATCTCGTTTGGCTATTAAGATTTTAGGAAAAAGGATCAAAAATATCCGTCTACTTTCATTTATTAGATAATTTTGCCCCTAGTTATATTATAGGGCCAAATACACCCCTATCATTACCAAAGTATATAAAAATGCCCCTCCATGGATGAAAACCTCCAAATTAAATTAAAATACCCAATTTCCTAAATAATTACACATTAAATATAATTGTACTTATAATGAAAATCAATTTTATGTTTAGGACTTTTGAAAATACAATTTGTAAAAAGTGTAATCCGGTGCACAAAGCATCCCGCGTTAGCAGGGTCTAGATAAGGATCACACTCCAAGTAGTGTGATATAGATAATCTTCGTTAATGCAAGTATTAGTAATTGTTTTCACTAATTTTAATGAGTCTTTATTAATTTAGACGATCAATTACAAATAAATAAGGTTTTATTATGCATTAATACGTTGAATTCCTCCATCTTTTTATTTTTTTGTTTAAAAATTTGTATAATTGGGAGAAAAAATAGAAAGACAACATACTTTAAGTTATTTCAGTTAATCGAATGCTCTTGTTATTCACTCTCTTTAGTTAAATCTACAATAGTTTATCCATTTCAATTTATGTGAAGGTGTTTGACTAGACACACAATATTTTACTCCTATTTACTTAATAAAATATTCTTTGCAGATGTACTCGACATCTTTGTAAGTTCTAAGTTCTCCCAAGTATGAAGGTCCTTAGTGATGATGATTGAATTTTTTGTGCTTCATTAAATGATATTGCTATAGACAAAATTGTCATTTATTATTTTTCTTAAATAATTATTATTAAATTATTATCCTAATGTTTAGGAGTTTGAAATTAATTAAAGCTATATGTATTAAATCTTTACTTATTTGTAAAAAGTAAGAGCTCTCAATATTTAGTATTTTTAAATTGAGTATAATTTTTCTTCTTAAATATTTTCATATTCGAACTATATTATAAGTCCTAACATTTAAAACTTTAAAATTAATTATAATTTTATTTACTTATATTAATCCTTTATTTATTGAACTAACTAATTATCCATCACAATTTTAACTCATGATACGAGAAAATAAATCAAAGAGTGTGATTTTGTTATGCATTAATATGTTGAGTTCCTTCATTTTTTTCTTTTTTTTTAAAGAAAATTGTACAATTGAAAAAAAAAATATAGAAACACAACTTACTTTAAATTGTTTCAATTAATCAAATGCTCTTGTTATTCTCACTCTTTAATTAAACCTACACTATTTTTTCCTTTTGATATTATGTAAAGGTGTTTGATTAGACACATTTATTAAGACTGAGTAAAAAAAAATGAGCGAAAATCATCTCATAAAGGGTAAAATAAAAATCTTAAAATTATGTTATAACTAAATATTTAAAGTATGAAGCCTCACAACAAACTATCATTCACTTTTTACCTTTTTAAAAATAGAGTTTTGTTTTCACTAATTTTGATGAGACTTTCTTAATTTGGATGATCAATTACAAAAAAAGTAAATGTATTTGTGATATGATATCAATTTATTAGTGTCAAAATATAATACCCTAAAAAGTCCCCTAGATCAGATCTGAGACTTTCAGCTGAAGCCAACAGGGAAAATATGTCACTACCTAAGAGGAATCCGAACCGAGATACGGGATTTAGAACCATGAATGGCTCCAAGCTAACCTATGGTACATATATAGCATGAATAAGAGCATTACTAAGCAGAAATAAAGCATGAACGTAATATAAGCGGAAGTCTACATAACATATCAACATGAACGTAAACACGAACCAACTCGCTGAATCATATATACATAAATGTCTAAAAAGCCTCTAAACATCTGATGAGCTGATGAGACAACACCCCCAACTAGCTCGCTAAGTCTGAAACTGAAAGACATGCACAAATAACCAAAACTAATGTCCTCGGATCATGAGGACTCACCAAAACTATGACAGAGTTGGACTGAGCAGGAGCGAGCTAACAACGGGACTGAGATGGATCACCCGAACCTATATCATGAGATGATATAGCATAGAGTATGCAGTCAATACTTGAAATATACTAAGTATGTGGAGAAATTAAAACATGTAGTAAAAATGATAGTCTGAATTCATGAATATAAATCAAGATAGAACATGAGAGTAGGGACAACATGTTAAAAGCCATATTCCTGAAATAAGCATAATCATGAGCTATTCATCATAATCTGAACATAATGACTCAAGGTTTAGAAATAGAAATTATATAGCGTGCTATACTTGAAATCATAATTGAAAATTCATAGACTGATCAATGAGCCAAATATGTTATAAAACACAATATCATATGATATGAACCCGAGTAACTTAAAATATGAGGAACAGTGGGAGGTTTCATCATAACCGACACCATCACGATAGAGCTTATATGATGCCCCAACTATCTCGCTCAAGTGGGCAGAGCCGTCCTAAGCCTTTCCAGGGCAAAGAACGATGAAGGTGTGATATCACTGATGTGCCCTTGGGCTGGAGAAACACTCTCTTGAGATACAATGGCGTGTAGTTATGAGACCCGGGTCCTCGAAATTCTAGGACTACTTGGTGCTAGATACTACTCCCAAAATATACATATTGCTCATAATCAAATTCTCAAAACATAGCTTAAATCTGTTTCTTAGGAGTCTTGACTCTAAACATCTCTGTAAAACTGACCTTGTAAGCCTTGACTAGAATCATGATAAAACATACATGACTATACATGGGCTTGCACAAATAATGAAATTACATACTTGAAATAAGCTTCATGATTTGAAATCACGGAACAATAAGTTAAGAATTCATAAACATTCATGCATACTTTGATAATTCATTATACTTGAAATCATGGGCTCAAAAGCTTGAAATTTATAAATTATGCATAACAGGGCATAATCTTCATAACTAAAAATCATGAATTAGTAAATTTGAGAGTCAAATCTGCCCTATTAAACCTAAATCATCAATTGAAACATGAGAGAATTGAACTTATAGAGATATTATGGATAATTGCATGAAATTGGGTTAAACCCTAGAATTTTCATAAAACTTGATTAGATACTTGAATTCACGAGTTAGAGAAGAAGTTGGCCATGAGGGTGGAAGAAATCCCCCATTAATGACCCTATATACCTGAGCTTGAAGGACCTTCAACCTGATTGGAGACTCAAAGGGAATTGATATGAAAGAGATGATGAAACCCTAGCTTCTCTTTAGGGGATTCGATCTTCACTTAAGGGTGTTAAGAGTAGAATGAGGGTTTAGGATGATTCAAACCTTTAAAATACACCCTTTAGGAGGATTAAAACAATTTAGTTTAGGAGTTAAGAACTTAGGAATTATGAAAACACCCTTAATGATCCGACAGGAGACCCAACGAGTGATTGGACGACCCGTTGGGAGACTTGACGGGTCGTCACTTGACCTGTTGTCACTGGCAGATTCTTCTCAAATTTTTTGATCTTCTATTGACATATCACTTGATGATTCATTGTGTCACTTAATGCATCACTTAACCAGTTGTCAATACTCTTTGAAACTCGATATGTATCGACTGTCCTACACCCAATGACTCACTTAACGAGTCTTTAAGTGAACTAATGAGTCATTTGGCGACTCATTCTGTGTTCTAATGCAGTTTTATCTATTTTCTCAGTTTCAGTCTTCGGGTTTGATTTAAGAACTTTTGGGGGTTGTCCATTATCTCCCTCTTGGGAACATTCATCCTCGAATATAGATTAAGCATACTGAAAGGCTAAGGAAATAAGTGCAATCCCAAAACTGAAAGCTATAAATTGAAAAACTGACGGAGTGATTGATTTCAGATTAAGATACATGACTGAACTGAATTCATGAAACGTACATGCATGCTATAACATGAAAGGAACTGAGAGACATGATACTGAGTAGAATACTAAGGAGGAAACTGGTACCTCATGATGGAACTGAGCCGAAAGGGAAAAATGAGGACTCACCAAAACTATGACAGAGTTGGACTGAGCAGGAGCGAGCTAACAACGGGACTGAGATGGATCACCCGAACCTATATCATGAGATGATATAGCATAGAGTATGCAGTCAATACTTGAAATATACTAAGTATGTGGAGAAATTAAAACATGTAGTAAAAATGATAGTCTGAATTCATGAATATAAATCAAGATAGAACATGAGAGTAGGGACAACATGTTAAAAGCCATATTCCTGAAATAAGCATAATCATGAGCTATTCATCATAATCTGAACATAATGACCCAAGGTTTAGAAATAGAAATTATATAGCGTGCTATACTTGAAATCATAATTGAAAATTCATAGACTGATCAATGAGCCAAATATGTTATAAAACACAATATCATATGATATGAACCCGAGTAACTTAAAATATGAGGAACAGTGGGAGGTTTCATCATAACCGACACCATCACGATAGAGCTTATATGATGCCCCAACTATCTCGCTCAAGTGGGCAGAGCCGTCCTAAGCCTTTCCAGGGCAAAGAACGATGAAGGTGTGATATCACTGATGTGCCCTTGGGCTGGAGAAACACTCTCTTGAGATACAATGGCGTGTAGTTATGAGACCCGGGTCCTCGAAATTCTAGGACTACTTGGTGCTAGATACTACTCCCAAAATATACATATTGCTCATAATCAAATTCTCAAAACATAGCTTAAATCTGTTTCTTAGGAGTCTTGACTCTAAACATCTCTGTAAAACTGACCTTGTAAGCCTTGACTAGAATCATGATAAAACATACATGACTATACATGGGCTTGCACAAATAATGAAATTACATACTTGAAATAAGCTTCATGATTTGAAATCACGGAACAATAAGTTAAGAATTCATAAACATTCATGCATACTTTGATAATTCATTATACTTGAAATCATGGGCTCAAAAGCTTGAAATTTATAAATTATGCATAACAGGGCATAATCTTCATAACTAAAAATCATGAATTAGTAAATTTGAGAGTCAAATCTGCCCTATTAAACCTAAATCATCAATTGAAACATGAGAGAATTGAACTTATAGAGATATTATGGATAATTGCATGAAATTGGGTTAAACCCTAGAATTTTCATAAAACTTGATTAGATACTTGAATTCACGAGTTAGAGAAGAAGTTGGCCATGAGGGTGGAAGAAATCCCCCATTAATGACCCTATATACCTGAGCTTGAAGGACCTTCAACCTGATTGGAGACTCAAAGGGAATTGATATGAAAGAGATGATGAAACCCTAGCTTCTCTTTAGGGGATTCGATCTTCACTTAAGGGTGTTAAGAGTAGAATGAGGGTTTAGGATGATTCAAACCTTTAAAATACACCCTTTAGGAGGATTAAAACAATTTAGTTTAGGAGTTAAGAACTTAGGAATTATGAAAACACCCTTAATGATCCGACAGGAGACCCAACGAGTGATTGGACGACCCGTTGGGAGACTTGACGGGTCGTCACTTGACCTGTTGTCACTGGCAGATTCTTCTCAAATTTTTTGATCTTCTATTGACATATCACTTGATGATTCATTGTGTCACTTAATGCATCACTTAACCAGTTGTCAATACTCTTTGAAACTCGATATGTATCGACTGTCCTACACCCAATGACTCACTTAACGAGTCTTTAAGTGAACTAATGAGTCATTTGGCGACTCATTCTGTGTTCTAATGCAGTTTTATCTATTTTCTCAGTTTCAGTCTTCGGGTTTGATTTAAGAACTTTTGGGGGTTGTCCATTATCTCCCTCTTGGGAACATTCATCCTCGAATATAGATTAAGCATACTGAAAGGCTAAGGAAATAAGTGCAATCCCAAAACTGAAAGCTATAAATTGAAAAACTGACGGAGTGATTGATTTCAGATTAAGATACATGACTGAACTGAATTCATGAAACGTACATGCATGCTATAACATGAAAGGAACTGAGAGACATGATACTGAGTAGAATACTAAGGAGGAAACTGGTACCTCATGATGGAACTGAGCCGAAAGGGAAAAATGAGGACTCACCAAAACTATGACAGAGTTGGACTGAGCAGGAGCGAGCTAACAACGGGACTGAGATGGATCACCCGAACCTATATCATGAGATGATATAGCATAGAGTATGCAGTCAATACTTGAAATATACTAAGTATGTGGAGAAATTAAAACATGTAGTAAAAATGATAGTCTGAATTCATGAATATAAATCAAGATAGAACATGAGAGTAGGGACAACATGTTAAAAGCCATATTCCTGAAATAAGCATAATCATGAGCTATTCATCATAATCTGAACATAATGACCCAAGGTTTAGAAATAGAAATTATATAGCGTGCTATACTTGAAATCATAATTGAAAATTCATAGACTGATCAATGAGCCAAATATGTTATAAAACACAATATCATATGATATGAACCCGAGTAACTTAAAATATGAGGAACAGTGGGAGGTTTCATCATAACCGACACCATCACGATAGAGCTTATATGATGCCCCAACTATCTCGCTCAAGTGGGCAGAGCCGTCCTAAGCCTTTCCAGGGCAAAGAACGATGAAGGTGTGATATCACTGATGTGCCCTTGGGCTGGAGAAACACTCTCTTGAGATACAATGGCGTGTAGTTATGAGACCTGGGTCCTCGAAATTCTAGGACTACTTGGTGCTAGATACTACTCCCAAAATATACATATTGCTCATAATCAAATTCTCAAAACATAGCTTAAATCTGTTTCTTAGGAGTCTTGACTCTAAACATCTCTGTAAAACTGACCTTGTAAGCCTTGACTAGAATCATGATAAAACATACATGACTATACATGGGCTTGCACAAATAATGAAATTACATACTTGAAATAAGCTTCATGATTTGAAATCACGAAACAATAAGTTAAGAATTCATAAACATTCATGCATACTTTGATAATTCATTATACTTGAAATCATGGGCTCAAAAGCTTGAAATTTATAAATTATGCATAACAGGGCATAATCTTCATAACTAAAAATCATGAATTAGTAAATTTGAGAGTCAAATCTGCCCTATTAAACCTAAATCATCAATTGAAACATGAGAGAATTGAACTTATAGAGATATTATGGATAATTGCATGAAATTGGGTTAAACCCTAGAATTTTCATAAAACTTGATTAGATACTTGAATTCACGAGTTAGAGAAGAAGTTGGCCATGAGGGTGGAAGAAATCCCCCATTAATGACCCTATATACCTGAGCTTGAAGGACCTTCAACCTGATTGGAGACTCAAAGGGAATTGATATGAAAGAGATGATGAAACCCTAGCTTCTCTTTAGGGGATTCGATCTTCACTTAAGGGTGTTAAGAGTAGAATGAGGGTTTAGGATGATTCAAACCTTTAAAATACACCCTTTAGGAGGATTAAAACAATTTAGTTTAGGAGTTAAGAACTTAGGAATTATGAAAACACCCTTAATGATCCGACAGGAGACCCAACGAGTGATTGGACGACCCGTTGGGAGACTTGACGGGTCGTCACTTGACCTGTTGTCACTGGCAGATTCTTCTCAAATTTTTTGATCTTCTATTGACATATCACTTGATGATTCATTGTGTCACTTAATGCATCACTTAACCAGTTGTCAATACTCTTTGAAACTCGATATGTATCGACTGTCCTACACCCAATGACTCACTTAACGAGTCTTTAAGTGAACTAATGAGTCATTTGGCGACTCATTCTGTGTTCTAATGCAGTTTTATCTATTTTCTCAGTTTCAGTCTTCGGGTTTGATTTAAGAACTTTTGGGGGTTGTCCATTATCTCCCTCTTGGGAACATTCATCCTCGAATATAGATTAAGCATACTGAAAGGCTAAGGAAATAAGTGCAATCCCAAAACTGAAAGCTATAAATTGAAAAACTGACGGAGTGATTGATTTCAGATTAAGATACATGACTGAACTGAATTCATGAAATGTACATGCATGCTATAACATGAAAGGAACTGAGAGACATGATACTGAGTAGAATACTAAGGAGGAAACTGGTACCTCATGATGGAACTGAGCCGAAAGGGAAAAATGTGGGTATTTAGCCATCATATTTGTTTCAGCTTCCCACGCCTCTCAACAAGCTAATTTCTCCACAAACTGTCACTGAAGCTACTTTCTTGTTCCTCAACTTTCAAACCTAACGATCAAAGATCTCAATCGAAACTTCTTCATAGGTAAGGCCATCCCTCATCCCAATGCTCTATATCGAAATAATTAAAGCTGGATCACTAATGCAATTTTTCAACAGAGATACATGGAAAACTAGGTGCACCGAAGCTAACTTCGCTGGTAGTTCTAACTCATATGCCACCTTGCCAACTCACCTCAAAATTCTATAAGGACCAAAAATCGGGAACTAAGCTTCCCTTTCTTATCAATCCTCATGGCTCCTTTCATGGGAGACACATTCAGAAACACCCAATCATCAACCTCAAACTCAAGATCTCTTCTCCTAACATCTACATAAGATTTCTAACAACTCTGAGCTATTTTCATCCTTTCTCTAATAAGCTGAACTTCCTCTATAGCTTCATGCACTGAAACTGGCCCTATCAACATAGCTTCACCACCTCGAACCATCCAATAAGTGATCTACATCTTTGCTCGTAAATTGCCTCAAATGGAGCCATTTGAATGCTAGAGTGATAACTATTATTGTAAGCAAACTCAATGAGAGAAAAGTGATCTTCCCAACTACCCTTTAAATCAATCATGCACGCTCTCAACATGTCCTCAAGAGTCTGAATAGTCCACTCGACCTGACCATTCGTCTGCGGGTGAAAAGTTGTGCTAAGCTTTATCTGAGTACCAAGTCCCTTTTGAAATAATCTCCAAAACTGAGAGGTGAATTGAGTACCCCTATATGAGATAATGGACAAAGGAACTCCATCCAACCGAACTAACTCCCGAATGTAGAGTTTAGCATAATCCTCGGCTGAATCTGTAGTTTTAACTGGTAAGAAATGTGCTGACTTGGTCAACCTGTCCACAATCACTTGTATAGAGTCATATTGTCGGCGTTTATGAGGAAATCCTATTATGAAGTCCATATTAATGTCTTTTCACCTTCAAGTAGGAATGCTGATGTCTTAAAGCATACCTCCAAGTCTCTCACATGCTATCTATCCAGACACAACCACAAATTCTGCTATGTCTTTCTTCATGCCATTCCACCAATAGACTTCTCATAGGTCACGGTGCATCTTAGTGGAACTTGGATGGATTGAGTACCGAGAGCCATGAGCCTCACTCAACATCCGCTCTCTTAAGTCATCCACTGCCAGTACATACAGTCGACCCTAATATCGGAGTACACCATCTCCCTCCAGGAGAAAACCTCTACTTTCTTATTTCGAACTGCTTCCTTCAACTTCACTAGGATGGGATCCTTATCTTGCCTCGCTTTAACTTCCGTCACCAATGAATATTTTGACCCATTCTAAACAATAACACCACCATCTATCGCATCTGTAAGGCGAACTCCTAAATGAGCGACCTATGGACATCCTTCATCAACTCCTTTCTCCCATTCTCGACATCAGGTACACTCTCTATGGACAACCTACTAAGAGCATCCTCCATTACATTGGCTTTGCCCGGGTAATAAAGGACACTCATGTCATAGTCCTGAGAAGCTCTAGCCATCTCCTTTGCTGTAAATTTAGATCCTTCTGAGTAAACACATACTGTAGGCTTTTATGATCCATGAGCACATCCACATAAACCTCATATAAATAGTGCATCCAAATCTTTAAAGCAAACACCACAACTGCCAACTCTAGGTCATGCGTCGGATAATTCTTCTCATGAGTCTTAAGCTGTCTAGAGGAATATGCAATGACCTTACCATGCAACATCAACGCACAACCAAGACCAACCCTAGAGGCATCAAAATACACAACAAAACCATCCGTGCCCTCTGGTAGGGTCAATACCGTGGTTGAAGTGAGTCGAGTCTTTAACTCTTGAAAACTCTTCTCACAAGCATCGAACCATTAGAATTTGACCTTCTTTTGGGTCAACTTAGTCAATTGTGCTACAATTGATGAAAATCCCTCTACGACCCTCCTATAGTAGCCAGCTAAACCCAAAAAGCTCCTAATATCAACAGGATTGATAGGTCTAGGCCACTCCTTCACCACTTTTATCCTTTGAGAGTCCATCTGTACACCCTCACTAGACACCGCATGACCTAAGAATGCTACTGAGTTCAGCCAAAACTAACACTCGCTGAATTTCGTAAACAGATGACGATCCTTGAGAGTTTGCAACAAAATTCTCAAATGAGTGACATGCTCCTCCTCACTCCGAGAGTATATGACAATATCATCTATGGAGACAATTATGAATATACCCAAATACTATTTAAACACCCTATTCATAAATTTCATAAAAGCTGCAGAAGCATTCGTTAGTCCAAACACATAACTACGAACTCATAGTGACCATACCGAGTCCTGAAGGCTGTTTTAGGAATGTCACTCTCCCTAACTTTGAGTTGATGATAGCCAGATCTAAGGTCTATCTTTGAAAATAATTTAGCACCTTGAAGTTGGTCAAACAGGTCAACAATCCTTGGGAGAGGATACTTATTCTTGACTGTGACCTTGTTCAACTGCCGATAATCAATGCACATCCTAAGGGATCCATCTTTCTTCCTAAAAAAGAGAATTGGAGCACCCCATGGGGACTTATTAGGCCTAATGAAACCCTTATCTAATAGATCTTTCAACCTCTCTCTCAACTTCTTTAGCTCGACTGGAGCCATTCTGCGAGGAGGAATGGATATGGACTGCGTATTAAGGGGAAGATCAATACCAAAGTCAATCTCACGCTCAGGAGGGACTCTTGGCAGATCATCCGGGAACACCTCCAGATACTCACATACAATAGGATCTAACTGAAGAGTTTGGGTTTTGAACATAGAATCCTTGACCCAAACTAGATGGTATACACAACCCTTGGAGATCATCTTCTTGGCGTTGAGATAGGAAATAAAGCGACCTACAAGCACAACTGAACTACCCTTCCACTCTAGGACTTGTTCACCCAAAAATTAGAACTCTAACTTACAGGTTCTACGATTGATTGAGGCATAACAAGCATGTAGCCAATCCATACCAAAGATAATACAAGATTGGTCATATCTAACTCTACTAAGTCGTCTGAGGTGACTTGTTAAAGAATCGTGACAAGGAAATTTCTGTATAACCGTCGAGCTAAAACTGACTCACCGATAAGAGTAGAGATAGAGAAGGGTTCTGATAGGATGTTCAGACCGACTCCAAAACTAACAACAACATAATGAGTCATGAAGGATAATGTAGCCCCTGGATCTAACAATACATAAACATTAAGATAAAATATTTGTAACATACCAGTAATCACATTGGGTGAGCACTCCTAGTCCCGATGAGATGAAAGTGCATAGAAACTGTTATGGCGCTGTCCGCCCGCTGCACTAGAAGAGGCACACTCTGAGATGGGCGAGTTGCTGGAGCTGCTGAAGTGATGGCTGGGGCACGACCTCTATCGTCACCTTATCTAGATGAAGGAAATCTCTAAGTATATATCCGGGGTTCCCACACCCAAGTAACCATCAGTGCTGACCAAACACTCTCTGGGGTGGCACCTACCAGACTTCCTACAAGCTGGAAAAGTGTGCTCCTCTATCATGCTCCTCTGACCCCTAGAGTCTGACGCTCTGCCTATTCAATCTCCTCGAGGTCTTGATGGAACACTAGCTGATGATGGAGCTGGGGTTGATGACATATGGTGGGACTGAGGGTGATGTCCACCATTGGATCTCTATTGGAAATACCCATAGCTCCCTGTCCTAGCTCTCTTAGACTCCTTCTTATTCTCCTTCACTGCTCTACCTCTATCTGCTGGGCATATATTATCAGTCGGGAGATATCTATATCATTAATCAAGATAGAGGTCCTGCACTCCTTAATCAATGAATCTTCCATTCCTTCACAAACTTGCTCATACAAGCCCTTGGATCAGCAACCATCTACGGAGCGTACTAGGATAGCTAGGTAAAATTTGGGGCGTACTCATGGACAGTCATATCATTCTGCTCAGATTAACAAACTTGGCTGCCTTTGCTTCCCTCAACTCTCAAGGGAAGAACCTATCCATAAAAGCCATAATAAACTCATCCCAGCCAACAGGGACATCATCAACTCTCCTGCTCTCCTTCCATTATCAGAGCCATATATGAGTGACCCTCTTGAGATGATAGGAGGCCAAGTCTGCACTATCCTCTCCATAAACATCCATAACCTGGGTAATCGTCTGGACCTCCTCGATAAACTCATGTGGGTCCTCATCCACTTTTGACCTATGAAACTCAGGTGGGTTCATCCTAAGGAAGTATCGCACCCTAGCCGCTCTCGCATTCCTATTCTGTTTCACATGAGCCAAAGCCTGTTGGTTGACTTGGGTGGTCATGAACTGTGATAACATCTGAAATAAGATCCTGAACTCAGCATGAGTAACCTGTCCTGGTAACGGATCAACTGGAGCTGGTGGGGCTGCCTGATACCTATCTCCATTGCCATTGCCATGGCTATTTTCGTTACCATTTCTTCTTTCGTTAACTCAGTGGGGGAGACATATTTCTGCAAATACATATAACATGAGTTAGAGGAGTAGAGAGAGGTACTTCGTCACACGACATAGATCATGAAAGAAGGAAAATTTTCCTAAGATGTTTCATAGCCTTTTCCCCAAGCACTTTAAACCCATGGAAAATACTCTACTTAACGTGGACTCTAGATACCCTAGGGCACTCCTAAACCATTTCTCTGATACAAAGTTTGTCATGACCTGAGCTGGGATCTCGGACCGAGACACGGGACCTAGAACCATGAATGACTCCAAGTTAACCCATGGAACATACATAGCATTAATAAGAGCATTACTAAGAAGAAATAAATCATAAATGTAATATAAGTGGAAGTTTACATAACATATCAACATGAATGTAATATAAGTGGAAGTTTACATAACATATCAACATGAATGTAAACACGAACCAATATCGTTGAATCATCTATACATAACTTTCTGAAAATCCTCTAAACATCTGATGAGCTAATGGGACAACACCCCCAACTAGCTCGCTAAGTCTAAAACTGAAAGTCATGCACAAAAGAGACATAATCAAATTTGATGTCCTCGGATCATGAGGACTCACCAAAACTGTGATAGACCTAAACTGAGCAGGACCGAGCTAGCTACGGGATTGAGATGGATCACATGAACCTATATAATGAGACAATATAGCATAGAGTATGCAGTTAATACTTAGAATGTACTGAGTATGTAGAGAAAGTAAAACATGCTAGTAAAAATGATAATCTAAATTCATGAATATAAATCAAGATAGAACATAAGAGTGGGGACAACATGCTAAAAGCCATATTCTTGAAATAAGCATAATCATGAGATATTCATCATAAGTTGATCATAATGACCCAAGACTTAGAAATAGAAATAATATAGCGTGCTATACTTGAAATCATAAGTGAAAACTCATAGACTAATTAATAGGTCAAATATGCTATAAAACATAATATCAAAAGACATGAATGTGAGTAACTTAAAACATGAGGAACAGTTGGAGGCTTCGACATAACCAACACTATCATGATAGAGCTTACGTAATGCCTCAACTATATCACTCAAGTGGGTAGAGCCATCCTAAGCCTTGCTAGGGCAAAGAACGATGAAGGTGTGATATCACTGATGTGCCCTCGGGCGGAGGAAACACTCTCTTGAGAGGTACCTAATAAGAATATATATATATATATATGTATATATATGTATATATATATATATATATACACCTACGGTGGCGCATAGTAATAAGACCTGGGTCCTTGGTATCCCGGGCCTATTGGTGCTAGCGATGAGTTGATAATTTACCAACTTATTTATGCCTTTAAACATGAGCTTTTGCTTATTTTTGAAGTCATTTGAGAGGATTTTATACTTTTATTCTTTAGTTTTTGTAGGTATTTAATTTATGGATAGAAAGCAAGAACTTGGAAAAAAGCATGGAATTAAAGAAGAGGATTGAAGCTTTACTAGATGGGATCAGTGCTCCACCGGATGGAGCCGGCGAAATGCAGTAGCAAACTAGGCAAGAGTGGAAGGTGTACCGGAGGAACATGGGTCAACACGTGTGAACCGCCGGTGCCAACCTGTAACACCCCAAAACTTTCCTAGACCAAGCTAAGACATTGCATGAAAGACCAGGGAAAATCAGAAAATTTTGTCTTAGAACGACTGAGACAACGAGCCATTGTCAGTAGTAACGACCCTTGTCTGGGTCGTGGTCAGCCCTGTCAGTTGTCCTCGGGAACCAACGATACATGGAGAGACTCGTTGTGAGGAGTAACGAATCGTCCTGTCACTCGTTGCATTCCTAACTCAGAAATCAATTAAACCCTTTCCAGGAACCCATGAGTCAAACGATGAGTCATTGTCTAATGTAACGACTCATGGGGTGATTCGTTAGTTGAAGCCCAGGTGTTGTTGAAAATCTTTTCCCAGTACCAACGAGAAGCAACAACGACCTATTGTATCACACAACGAGTCATTGTTTCCATCCGTGGCAATGAGTCCAAAAATCCCTTAGTTTTTCCATTGGAGATGACGAATAGATACAATGACTCATTGGTTCTACCAATGAGTCGTTGTGTCATCCGTTAATGGGGTTCCCAAGTTTTGTTTAAAAATTCTACCAGTGACAACGAGAGGTAACAATGACCCATTGGTTCGTCCAACTAGTCATGGTCCCTTCCATGGTCCATTCCCAGTGAGCATGAAAAATCAGGACGAGGACCAATGACTAGTTCCAACAGGTCGTGGTCATAACCAATGACCCATTGTGAGACTCGTTGGACCCCATCGGGCAGATTTTAAGATTTTTTTTAACTCCCTACATTTTTAGTTCCTAAACTATGTCGTTTGGGGTTATTTTCAGAGGGATATAGGGAGTTAGTCGACAGTTTTCTCTCATTCCTCTCATTCTCTCAAAGTCAGAACGTAGACAACTCAATCAGGGAGCACAGAGAAGGGTCAAGGGTTTCAATTTTCTTCTCAGATTTCTCAAGGGTTTTCTCCAGGATTTCTACACCAGGTATGTGGGAATTCAATAAGGAAATTATTCTTCCCTTGTTCCCCAAAACCTTCTGTAATTTCTTATTAGTTCTAGCCTTGAAGTTTTGAGTTAGGGTAAATTTGTAGCCAAATCCTGATTTATTCTTGCGGATTATTGTCCCTATGTATTCTTGCTATGTTTCTACTACTTGGTGATCATGTTACTATTTTTTCATGTGTAAAATGGTTTTAGCCCTAACTCTATAAATGCAGTAAAATTTGGGTCTTGAAAAGTTGATTAGATATTAATGTTGGTTGACTCTATTAGTCTTTGAATTCCCATGTTGTTACTATCATATGAATTCTCAGTCTGTTCGCATGCTATTTAATTCAGTGTCAGTCAGAAAGTTAGCATTTTCAGTATCTTTCAGTAATATCAGCTAATCAGTTTGACTATAGTCAGTTTCTTGAGGTGTCAGTAATACCTCCTAGTTCCAATTATCAATTAACAATTTGTTTTTAGATGGTCACGATGCTTCTAGATAAGCAGCTCTGACCAGTATTAGAACCAGCACTTTCAGTTATAGTTTGTTCTTTAGACGGTTACAACGCTTCTAGATAAGAAACTCTGACCAGTCTTAGAGCACCAATTTTCAATTATTCGGTTCTACAGACTCTCAGGTTACTTCCAGATAAGTATTCCTGACTTAGTTCAAGAACCCAACTTCGAGCTATTTGCTTAGTAGTCAAGTTAGGACTATCTAGTGGGAGTAGTACTTAACCCCGAGAAGATTGGGGTTCCAGCGCACCTAGGTTCCTAGAACTATGTCGCCACCATAGGTTATTAGCCCAATAGCCCCATCCTTGCGATCACCTAGCCATCTACTATACCCTATCAAGGTACAGTGGGCTTTCTCCAATGGAGTGTATACATCGGACTCCACGTTTAGCTCACGTGATTATATGACAATTATAGACTCTCCCACTTGTCAGTACAGTTTCAGTTTAGTGCAGTTTAGCTTATTTCAGTCACTTAGTTCCAGGACATGTTTATGACCGCCAGTCAGGGTCATTATTGACCATCTCAGTTATAGCTCATCTTTTATTAGTATTTAGTATTAGTTTATCATATCATGTTATTTCAGTTCAGTATTGATTTGTCCATGTTTATTGTGTATCTCACTTACTCAGTACATTCAAAGTACTGACGCATACTTCCTATGCTGTTTCGTATTATGATATAGGCGTAGGTTCTTAGGCTCAGCATTGTTAGTAGTTCCTTCCAACAATTTCAGAAGCAGCAGTTCGTTTGGTGAGTCCTCATCTTCCGAGGATGATATTTGCTTTTCAGTTAGTTTCTTTTTAGTTAGATTTTAGAGTTAGCTAGGGGCTTGTCCCAGCAACTCGTCAAATAGTAGTTGGCTCTCAACTCAGATATTCAGTATTTCTTGTAGTTATGTTTACACTTTCAGCAGCATTGATTACATAACTATTTTTATTTAGCTTTCTCTTATGTTTACTTAGTTACCAGTGCAATGTTAGACCATGAGTTCGCTTGGGGCCAGCCACATGCGCCGAGCGTGTCCATTTGCTAGACAGGATGAAGATAGAGGCCATGCGCAAACTACTAGGTCAGCAGTAGCTCCAACACATTCAGCTCCACAGGGGGCATATACTAGTGGGGGTAGCGGACAATGCCAAAATAGATTCTATGCCCTTGCCTCATGTCAGGAGCAGGAGACTTCACCGAATGTGGTTACTAGTGTGTTACACGTGTTTCACCTTGATGCTTATGCTTTGTTAGAACCAGGGGCTACTTTGTCTTTTGTGACACCTTATATTGCTAGTTGCTTTAGAGTTAGTCCCAAAATTCTGTCAGATCCATTTTAGTTTCTACTCCTGTTGGAGATTCGGTTGTAGCTAGGCGGGTGTATAGAAGATGTCCGATCACTATGTTGCATAAAGTCACCTCCGAAGACCTTGTAGAGTTATCCATAAATGACTTTGATATTATTATTGGCATGGATTGGTTGTATGCGTGTTATGCTTCTGTTAATTGTAGAACCCGTGCGGTGGAGTTCTGCTTTTCGGGTGAGTCAGCCTGGAGTGGAAGAGTAGTTCGTCAATGCCTGTAGGTCATTTTATTTCCTATCTTAAGGCTAGGAAGATGATTGCTAAGGGTTGTATGTATCATCTAGTTAGTTTTGGTAGTACGCGAGTACCCAAAAGTATTCCCTAATGATTTACTAGGGTTCTTCCCAAGAGGGAAATTAATTTTGGTATCGACCTTCTTCCCTACATGCAACCTATATCTATCCCTCCTTATAGAATGACTCTAGCTAAGCTAAAAGAGTTAAAGGAGAAATTGAAGGACCTATGAGATAAGGGTTTCATCAGACCAAGCAAGTCTCCATGGGGTGCACTAGTCTTATTTGTTCGAAAGAAGGATGGTTCCCTTCGGGTGTGCATCGATTATCAGCAATTGAACAAAGTCACCATCAAGAACAAGTACCCTCTGCCTAGGATTGATGATTTATTTGATCAGCTTCAGGGTGCCAAGTGCTTTTCAAAGATAGACCTCAGATCCGGGTACCATCATCTCAGAGTTCGGGAGAGTGATATCCCGAAGACAGCCTTCAGAACGCGGTATGGTCATTATGAGTTTGTAGTCATGTATTTTGGACTTATAAATGCTCCTGCAGCTTTTATGTACTTGATGAACAGGGTGTTCAAGCCATACCTGGACATGTTCTTGATTGTTTTTATTGATGACAGCATGCCACTTATTTGAGGGTGGTGCTACAGACTCTTAAGGATCGCCAATTATATGCTAAGTTAAGCAAGTATGAGGTTTGGTTGAACTTAGTGGCGTTTTTGGGCCATGTGGTATCAAGTGAGGGCATACAGGTGGACTCTCAGAAAATAAAAGCAGTGAAGAATTGGCCTAGACCGGTGAATCCTTTAGATATTCGGAGCTTCTTGGGAATAGGTGGCTATTATCAAAGGTTTGTTGAAGATTTCTCATCGATTGCAACACCGTTGACCAAATTGACCTAGAATAAGGTGAAATTTCAATGGTCGGAGGCTTGTGAGAAGAGCTTCCAAGAGTTGAAGACTCGACTTATCTCAGAATCAGTGTTGACCCTACCCGAGGGTACCGATGGGTTCGTAGTGTATTCTGATGCTTCAAGGATCAGACTTGGGTATGTATTGATGCAGTGTGGAAAGGTTATAGCATACGCCTCTAACCAACTAAAAGTTCACGAGAAGAATTACCCGACCCATGATCTTGAATTGGCTGCGGTAGTATTCACCTTGAAGATATGGCGACATTATTTGTACAGGGTCCACGTGGATGTGTTTACGAACCATAGGAGATTAAAATATGTGTTTACTCAGAAGGATCTCAATCTTCAGTAGAAGAGGTGGTTGGAGCTACTCAAGGACTCTGATATGAGTGTCTTTTACCATATGGGTAAGTCCAACATAGTAGCGGATGCACTTAGTAGGCTCTCTCTGGAGAGTGTGTCCCATGTGGATGAGGGGAAGAAGGAGCTGGTGAAGGATGTGCATCAACTCGCAAGGTTGGGAGTTAGGTTGGTTGACTCGACCGATGGTGATGTTATGGTTCATAATGGATCAGAATCGTCCTTGGTGATTGATGTAAGAGCTAGGCAAGACGAGGACCTGATTTTGGTAAAGTTAAAGGAAGCTGTTCAGAATCAGAAGGTGGAGGTCTTCTCTAAAGGGGGAGATGGGGTGCTTCGGTACCACAGTCGTCTCTGTGTTCTGGATGTTAGTGATTTGAGGAGCCGGATGTTGCATGAGGCCCATAGATGCAGGTATTCTATCCATTCATGTGCCACCAAGATGTACCGTGACTTACAGGAAGTTTATTGGTGGAATGACATGAAGAAGGATATCGCAGAATTCGTAGCAAAGTGTTCGAACTGTCAGCAAGTAAAGGTTAAGCATCAGAGGCCATAAGGCATGCTTCAGGATATCAATATTCCTACTTGGAAGTGGGAAGAGATCAACATGGACTTCGTCATAGGTTTGCCTCGCACTCGTCGACAATATGACTCCATTTAGTTTGTGGTAGACAAGTTGACCAAGGCCACTCATTTCCTACCGGTCAAAACCACGGATTCAGTGGAGGATTATGCCAAACTATATGTCTAGGATCTAGTCCGATTGCATGGAGTGCCCTTATCCATCATTTCAGACTGGGGTACTCAATTTACCTCTCAGTTTTGGAAGTCGTTTCAAAAAGGACTTGGTACTTAGGTTAAGCTCAGCACAGCGTTTCACTCGCAAACAGATGGTCAAGCGGAGCGAACAATTCAGACCCTCGAGGACATGTTGAGAGCATACGTGATTGACTTCAAAGGTAGCTGGGATGAGAATTTGCCTCTTATCGAGTTTGCATACAATAACAACTATCATTCCAATATCCAGATGGCACCGTTCGAGGCTCTCTATAGGCGGAGGTGTAGGTCGCCCATTGGATGGTTTCAGGTTGGCGAAGCGGCGGTGATAGGACTAGATTCGGTTCATGAGGCTATAGAGAAGGCTCAATTGATAAGGGATAGGCTCAAAACCGCCTAAAGTCACCAAAAGTCCTATGCCGACGTGAGAAAGAGAGAATTAGAATTTGAAGTCAATGATTGGGTATTTCTGAAGGTGTCTCCCATGAAGGGGGTGACAAGGTTTAGAAGGAAGGGGAAGTGATCTTGGGCAGATTTATATGCCCAAGTGATACTCAAACGTATCATTTTTACCTTGTTTGTTGTTCAATGTGTATATAATATCATGTAATTAGTAATAAAATACGAATTTATACTAACCAACATGATTAGCATTTGTTTTGCAGGTAAATGTGATTTTTAGGAGCTAAAATGCATGTTGGAATTATGTCGGAGTTGGACTTGGATGCGAGCGTGGAAAAGACCTTGGAATGCACATTTTATAGAGGCTCCGCGATGGAGCCGTGCCACGCTACCATCGCGGTAGCACACTGCCTGAACATGAATTAAAATGGCAAATTCCAGTGTGCCTTCGCGTCAGCTCCGTGGCACGGAGAGAGGTGTTCGGTGCTGATTCGGTTAGTATTAAATATTATCAACCGACACGCAAGTGCACGTGGTCAAACAAGTAATAAAGTGGCTAAGTAGCCAAGTATCGATCCAAGGAGGCTGCTCTAGATATGTAAAACTGCCTAGTTTACTATATCTCTATTCTATTCCTAACTATGTTAACAACAATCCAACCAAGAGTTGAGTGAGTTTTTGTTTCTAAACTATTTATATACTACAATTAATAACAACTATTTACTTTTGAATTTAGACAATGGATATGCACATGCCAAGGTTAAGAACGAGTAATGAACTTGATAATCATGATAATTTGGTCATCCTCTTCTTCATGTTGCTAGCCAAGAACGTTTGCCTAGAAATTAAAACTTTCGTATTTAATTTCACTTTAGAATCATAAACCACCCGTCTACATTTCTATGATCAAATGCAATTTATGACCTAGCACTACAATTCCGGTTCCTAAATTGACTAATACGGCTTTCAAGTATATTTCTATCAAGAAAGCACATCAAAACCCAATTTTCCCAAATCAAGTTAAGAACAATACCCTATTAATTCACAACTTTCCAATTTCGTGCTCTCTCGAGTGAAATTGGACTTTTTAGATATACATTAATGGTGGCCAATCAATAATGTAGTAAGCACAAGAATTAATAGAACAACATGCAAGAAGAAGAAGAAACCATATCAATTATCACCAAAATTCATTACACAAGTTCAAAACCTCAGCAAAGAAGGGAATTAGCCACTCATTCTTGGATTAATCATCCTAAAATGAGTGTAAATCATGCATACAATTGAAGGAAAGAAGAAAGGAAGAGAAGAAAACTCTTAGCTTTTCTATTCTTCAACTGCCACAAACCCACGTTCCTGCTCTCCACTTCTGAACTCAGTCTAAAAACTAAAAACTGATTAAAAATAAACCTAAGTGTGCTATTTATACTAGTGGGAAATTTTTCCCGGAATAATAAGCAACGTGTCACGGAGGCCAACGCGGAGCACTGCCTCCGTGACACGGCGTGGACGCGGACCCTCTCTGGAAATTGCAGGGTCCGGATAATTGGCCTCAACGTGGCACGGAGGCCATCGCGGAGGCCTATCTCCGTGCCACGGAACTGACGCGCAGGCACACTGGAAATTGCCTAATTAATTCCTGCCCAGTCAGTGTGCTACCGCGATGGCAGCGTGGCACGACTCCATCGCGCAGCCAGTGTAAAATGTGCCATCCAAGGTCTTTTCCACGCTCGCATCCAAGTCCAACTCCGACATAGTTCCAACACGCATTTTAGCCCCTAAAAATCACATTATCCTGCAAAACAAATGCTAATCATGTTGGTTAGTATAAATTCGCATTTTATTACCAAATACATGATATTATATACACATTCCACAACAAACAAGGTAAAAATGATACGTTTGAGTATCACTTGGGCATATAAATCTGCCCAAGATCACTTACCCCACACTTAAATCCTTGTTCGTCCTCGAACAACACATACACAACTCATGCAAATTACATCCCAACCTTCGTCACTATGGTGCAATATTTTACGCTACGGTCATACCGATTATTCAATTCTTGCAAATCATCAAGAAAACATGCTTGGTCGTACAAGACAATGACCTTAATACATCGAGGCTTCCTAAACTTTTAAGAATTGATTCTTGATATCGGCAAACTCATGCAAATAAACTAATCAAGAAATCCGACACGAAAATCAATCTTTCATCAAGCATGTACGCTCACAACTCGAGAGAAACTTCCCCTTTTATGTTCGTGCAGCACACAAACATGCAAGTAGGGGCATATAAAAATTAATTTCACTCTCTCTCCCAAAAGAATTCACATGCATCATGTCATGACCCATAGGCTTGCCCTTAGTGTATTACTCCACTAATATAAAGAAATGCAATGTAGGATCAAATAGGACTTTTAATGGGTTGTAACTGGGCTATGGATCTAGTATATATATATTGGATTAGCCAATAATAGTCGCTAGCATCCTTAAGCGCCTTTTCAACTCATTCCCATCGACTCATGGACATTGTTCCTCTCTTTTCTCTTTTTGTCCCATTCATGCTGGTTTACTTTCATACAGCCCATTTCATCAGGCACACTTGACACAAAACAGAGGGTTTTCATGTACCCTCACTATCATTTAATTACAACTAGTGCCTCTTCAACATCATCTTTTCTTTCCTCACTTTGCTTTTCTTTTCTTTTCACTCTTTTCACTCTTTAACACTTTGGGAAACATTTTCTGTTCTTTGTAAGCGCTTAAGAGCTTCTTATAGACTTTAAGGCTAATGAAAAGAAGGAATAAAGCTTAGTTCATACAATTCTGGACAAAAAGAAAGAAATCGGCTAAAGGCTCAACGGGCTGACTAGGGTATACAACATATAAAAAGGTAGAATTTGACAAGAAAAAAATGAAAACTAACGGTTAAAACAAAGAAATGCCTACATCCTTTCCGACACTACACCTCCTTCATTTCATTTTGTATACACGCCAGGCAAGTTCTAGACAATTCACAATGACATGGAATAGCAAAACCTCACTCACACTTCATGCACATGCTCGAATCAAGATGCATTCACAGACTCTTTAATTAGTCAATTACATGAATTCAAGATTAAGCCTCAATCATAATGAACCAAATTCTATAGCCTAGGTAACTCAACATATTTACAAAATTGCATGCTTTCAAACGAATCATTTTCACATTTTGAACATCAATTACAACACGCAACGAAATTTTAGCAACCATAAGCAACTACAGTTTATTGATGCAATCCACCAAAGAAACTAAAAACAAAACATCTACTCCTATCGACTATATTTCCCTTAAGACGGTCGTCATCCATCCATCATAGGGAACGGTCACTAACTATGACATCGGTTCAATGGGACTATTCTTGGTAAAAGAACCGAAAACAAACTCCGAGAAACCCAAAAATAAAACTTCAAAATTTTTGCAACACATCGATCATTTCGATAGAAAATATTTACAAAATATTTTGATAAGTGCAAAATCTTTTCGCAAAAATTTTGAAAAATATCGATCATATCGATAAAGAAAAAAAATATTTAAAAAATTTACAAAATATTTACAAAGGCAACCATAACTTTCAAAAACACACATCATTAGCCACAAACAAATATATACACATAAATCACAAATCAGTTCACAACAACAGGGAAAGCACAGACATACATGAACGTCAAGGAAAAATTATACAGCAAATTTAGAGCCTATGACCCAGCACCTAACTACTCCCCACCCCACACTTAAATCGAACACTGTCCCCAGTGTTCACAACAATACAAAGCACAACATATGGGTGGTGGAACTCCCTGCTCAGTCAAAATATTCGACTTCCTCATCCGGTGCTGCGGCCTCGTCGCCCATATCTGAATCAGCTCCATCGTCGTCATCGGACTCCACATCAGAGTCCTCACGACGTGTCTCCTCATCAGTAGGGACGTCGTCATCAGTCGGCTCCACAAAGGCTGGCCCCACCTTGCATAAAGCTCTGGCATTCTCGCCAAAGGGGTAGTCCAGCTCCAGCTGCCATAATTCATCCTCGGTGGCTGGTCTCCCACCTATCCGTAGCTGCAACATCTGCATGCCGAACATACGGGCCATATACTGGTCGTCACGAGCATGTCGCTCGCCCAGAGTCAGCACAGGTCCATGTGTAGTGTCGGGGGCCTTGGTCTTTGTCACATCGAGGGCCCTCCGCTCCAACTGCGGAATGTAATCCAAGGCTTCTTCCTCAACGTCGAGGCCTCGGAGGAAGGTGGTGATGAGTCTGCCAAACCCGTATCTGTGGCCCTGGTGTAGTCTGGCTCTCTTCATGGCGGATATTATGACCGCCCCCACATTAATCTCAAGCCCTTTCATAAGGGCATACACCAAGCAGACACGGTCCTGGGTCACGTCTGTCATATGAACTCCCGGGATCAAACACGAACATAAAAGTTTTAGCCAGATTCTGGCCTCCCTGTTCATCTGCGAATAAGGCAGAGTCTGGTGGTAACCCCTCTCTTTGTGTCTACTCCATCGGGCTGTGGATCGAGCCCCACACAACGTACGTCTGATGTCGGCGTACGGTGGGGTGATGTTTAGCTGGCGGAGGACGTGGGCATCTGTGTCCCGCGCTCCAACGATGGCATTCAGCTGCTGGGGTTCCAAAGTGACAATCTGCCCTCTGATTTTAATAGTATGGCTCCTGATGGCCGGGTTCCAGTTGGCGTAGAATTCCCGGACCAAGTGAAGGTTGCACTCCTTGGGCTCCTGAAAGATAAAGCTGAGCGCAGCTGCCTCAATCCTCTGTACGATGCGAGGGAACTCCTGTGCAAGTGGTTCCCTTGCAATATGTTCCTCCGGGAAGTATTTGTTCTCCTTATGCTTTGCGTACCACTTCTTCCCTTCCTCGGTAACCCATCGTGTTCCGTATCGGCGGTGTTGACCGCGTGGAACAGCAGGTGCAGCTGGGACAGCCGTGCCCAGTCTCATTCTCTTACTGCCGGTGCCTGAAGTTGAAGCACCATTGCCTTTATCTTGTCGGCTGGCCATTGTACCTGTCAATTTACACAAACAAGCACAACGTTAAGCTAAAAACTTGTTAGCTTCGGCTAAGGTCGGGTTAAACAAAATTTACCCCACCCTTAGTCTTTAACAATATTTACAACATTTTAGCAAGGATAGCTCTATTTACACCCCAAACACAATCAACTATAAACATATTGCTTAGTGCGTTCACAGAAATTCGACAGCATAACGGCTAGCGAACTACTCAGACTTCATACAGCTAACCCAATCCTACTATCGACAGCTATTCACCCATAGCACTTAGCAACAATAACAACAACAAAATAGAAACAACAATACAAACATTTTATATACAACTAATCTAAGCAATTCAACCAATTCACATATTACGCAATTCCCCACAAAAATTCGAGAATTAGTCGTCTTTCAACAATTATACAATATTTACCACGACTTATCTCAAATAATAAACACACCCCGGCATCAATTTCATCAAACTATCAAGTTACCCAAGTTAAAATTCAACAACCCCAAGCCCTAGAATACAATTCGACAATCAAAATCGAATTATTCAATCAATCGATAAGTTCAAACGTCAACTACAACAATTCGAACATAATCAATCACAAAATAATTCACATCATGTTTAGTTTCTACCTAGGGTGATATATCTCACCTCACATGCTCAAAATTGACAAAAATCGCCAAAAATTTGAGATAGACAATGAAAACATACCTTGGAATTGAAGAATCGACAAAAACTTGACGTTTTCCTTGCCTATTAACGTGGCACGGAGCTTGGGGGTAGGGGAATGGGTGTTTGGTCGCGGAGGGAAGAGGGAATGGGGAAAATAGGGGCGAAATCGGGGGTTTTTATTAAGAAAACACGCGGGTCACCCGGAAACCCGGTGTGACCCGACACTGGATAAAGGCAACGTGTCATGAAGGGTAACGCGGAGCCCCTCCTCCGTGACACGGAGCCAACGCGTTGGCTTACTGGAATTTTGAAAAATCCAGATTTGCCTTCAACGTCTCACGGAGGCCAACGCGGAGCATTGCCTCCGTGACACGGAGCCAACGCGCCAGTGCTCTATTTCACCATCAAATTTTATTTTTCATACCTCGCCTCGTTTCCTCGATTCCAAGTATTTTTCCTCCAGTATACCTGAAAATCACCTCACTAAACAAAAATTGGTTAAATTAATAGATTTCCCTACTAAAAAATAAAAATTACTAATTAAAATGCAATTCTAAACCTAGTCAAGAAAAAGAAAATAAAATAAAATAAAAAAAAATTACACTAAAGAAAGAGAAAAAAGAAAAAATATATTTGTCACGGGTTGCCTCCCGTGCAGCGCCTGGTTTAACGTCGCGGCTCGACGTACCAAGTTTCCCCACTTTTTCCTCCACCTTGAGGATATGAATCTCACCCCTAATTTCTTCTCTAATTTCCTCTTATGCTCTAGGGGTGGTGGTGAAAAATTGTAAGGACCAAACAGTAGATGTTGCCTTTTGCATTTATTGGTCCTTAAGTAAGCGAAGTCATTTTGTCTTTCTGAGTTAGCAAATTTCAAAATATATGGTGCTTGGTCCTCCTCTAGACATTTCTCTACAAACTTGGAAGACTCTATTTCTATGTTGTCAACCAAATTTAATGTTGAAAAATGCGTAGAGTGTGGTCCAATACACCTCAACTCTGAAACTGCATTTTGCTTGACCTCCTTACTTGTATATACCTTCTCGACATCGACATCTATCTCACCATTAAAGTCGACTGGGGGATACGCTAACTCTTCTTCCAAGAATGGGTTTTCCATAAGTGTGAGCCCATCACGGGGACACACAAGAGATTCTAATTGTTGGGCTTCATCCAAGAATTCACCCTTGTATTCCTCTTGTAGTTCCTCTTGAATATCGGCTAAAACTGTCACCTGCGAATTATCATAAGCTTCAGCCTCAGCACACATCTCCGTGAGTTTGACGCTCATCCTACTTACAACCTCTGCATTCTCCTTTTGCTGAATTATCAATTCTGCCACCGACTCCTTCATTGCTTCTGATTGCTCCAGGAGTTGTTTCATCATGTCCTCTATTTGAACTTGGCGTCCCAAGTCCTCATTTTCAACATGCCTATATTCAACAAAAACAACAAAAGGATCATAGTAGGGGCTTGGGGGAGGGGAATATGCCTTTGGACAATCACCCCAATGGCCATATTGACACCCACATATATTGCACGTGTTACAGTTTTGCCACAAGTGGGGTCCTCCGCAATTCATGCAAGATTCGCCAAAATATGCGTATCCACCATTTATATTCCAAGATGTCATGTCAATGAGGGTATCCGAAAGAGAGAAAAATTAAAATGAACAAAGAATTAAAACAAATACTAAGACCAAGTTGTCAACACTTAAGAAAATAAAACAAAAATACAGTAAATTTACACTTAACACAATTTTACAAATCTGCCTAGCCTCCCCGGCAACGGCGCCAAAAACTTGTTCGGTGCTGATTCGGTTAGTATTAAATATTATCAACCGACACGCAAGTGCACGTGGTCAAACAAGTAATAAAGTGGCTAAGTAGCCAAGTATCGATCCAAGGAGGCTGCTCTAGATATGTAAAACTGCCTAGTTTACTATATCTCTATTCTATTCCTAACTATGTTAACAACAATCCAACCAAGAGTTGAGTGAGTTTTTGTTTCTAAACTATTTATATACTACAATTAATAACAACTATTTACTTTTGAATTTAGACAATGGATATGCACATGCCAAGGTTAAGAACGAGTAATGAACTTGATAATCATGATAATTTGGTCATCCTCTTCTTCATGTTGCTAGCCAAGAACGTTTGCCTAGAAATTAAAAATTTCGTATTTAATTTCACTTTAGAATCATAAACCATCCGTCTACATTTCTGTGATCATATGCAATTTATGACCTAGCACTACAATTCCGGTTCCTAAATTGACTAATACGGCTTTCAAGTATATTTCTATCAAGAAAGCACATCAAAACCCAATTTTCCCAAATCAAGTTAAGAACAATACCCTATTAATTCACAACTTTCCAATTTCGTGCTCTCTCGAGTGAAATTGGACTTTTTAGATATACATTAATGGTGGCCAATCAATAATGTAGTAAGCACAAGAATTAATAGAACAACATGCAAGAAGAAGAAGAAACCATATCAATTATCACCAAAATTCATTACACAAGTTCAAAACCTCAGCAAAGAAGGGAATTAGCCACTCATTCTTGGATTAATCATCCTAAAATGAGTGTAAATCATGCATACAATTGAAGGAAAGAAGAAAGGAAGAGAAGAAAACTCTTAGCTTTTCTATTCTTCAACTGCCACAAACCCACGTTCCTGCTCTCCACTTCTGAACTCAGTCTAAAAACTAAAAACTGATTAAAAATAAACCTAAGTGTGCTATTTATACTAGTGGGAAATTTTTCCCGGAATAACAAGCAACGTGTCACGGAGGCCAACGCGGAGCACTGCCTCCGTGACACGGCGTGGACGCGGACCCTCTCTGGAAATTGCAGGGTCCGGATATTTGGCCTCAACGTGGCACGGAGGCCATCGCGGAGGCCTATCTCCGTGCCACGTAACTGACGCGCAGGCACACTGGAAATTGCCTAATTAATTCCTGCCCAGGCAGTGTGCTACCGCGATGGCAGCGTGGCACGACTCCATCGCGCAGCCAGTGTAAAATATGCCATCCAAGGTCTTTTCCACGCTCGCATCCAAGTCCAACTCCGACATAGTTCCAACACGCATTTTAGCTCCTAAAAATCACATTATCCTGCAAAACAAATGCTAATCATGTTGGTTAGTATAAATTCGCATTTTATTACCAAATACATGATATTATATACACATTGCACAACAAACAAGGTAAAAATGATACATTTGAGTATCACTTGGGCATATAAATCTGCCCAAGATCAAGAGGCCTCCGCGTTGGCCTCCGTGCCACGTTGAGGTTAATTTACCGGACCCTGAAAATTCCAGTGAAGGTCCGCGTCCACGCCGTGTCACGGAGGCAGTGCTCCGCATTGGCCTCCGTGACACGTTGCTTGTTATACCGGGAAAAATTTCCCACTAGTATAAATAGCACACTTAGGTTTATTTTAATTAGTTTTTAGTTTTTATACTGAGTTCAGAAGTGGAGAGCAGGAACGTGGGTTAGTAGCAGTTGAAGAACGAAAAAGCTAAGGGATTTCTTCTCTTCCTTTCTTCTTTCTATCAATTGTACGTATGATTTACACTCATTTTAGGATGATCAATCCAAGAATGAGTGGCTAATTCTCTTCCTTGCTGAGGTTTTGAACATGTGTAATGAATTTTGATTGTAAATGATATGGTTTTCTTCTTCTTCTTTAATGTTGTTCTATTAATTCTTGTTCTTACTGCATTAGTGCTTGGCCAACATTAATGTACATCTAAAAAGTCCAATTTCACTCGAAAGAGCAAGAAATTGGAAAGTTGTGAATTAATAGGGTATTGTTCTTAACTTGATTTGGGAAAATTGGGTTTTGATGTGCTTTCCTGATAGAAATATACTTGAAAGCCGTATTAGTCAATTTAGGAACCGGAATTGTAGTGCTAGGTCATAAATTGCATTTGATCACAGAAATGTAGACGGATGGTTTATGATTCTAAAGTGAAATTAAATACGAGAGTTTTAATTTCTAGGCAAATGTTCTTGGCTAGCAACATGAAGAAGAGATTAACCAAATTATCATGATTATCAAGTTCATTACTTGTTCTTAACCTTGGCATGTTCATATCCATTGTCTAAACTCACAAGTAAATAGTTTGTAGTATTTGTAGTATATATAGTTTAGAAACAAAAACTCAAGTAACTCTTGGTTACATTGTTGTTAGCATAATTAGAAGTGAAATAGGAATATAGTAAACTAGGCAATTTTACGTATCTTGAGCCTCCTTGGATCGATACTTGTCTTACTTTATTACTTGTTTGACCACGTGCACTTGCGTGTCGGTTTATAATATATAATACCAACCTGAGCAGAACACCGAGCAAGTTTTTGGCGCCGTTGCCGGGGAGGCTAGGCGATTTGTAAAATTGTGTTTAGTGTAAATTTACTGTATTTGTATTTTTATTTTCTTAAGTGTTAACAACTTGGTCTTAGCCTGTATTTTGCAGATTTTGTTTCTGTGAACACTGGCAAGGGACAAAGAGCTGGTGGAATCTTACTTAGAGCCTGAACGTGAATTTCATAGTCAACGTAGAGAAGCTCTACGAAAGAAGCTGCAGTTGCTTAAACAGTCTATGATGGAGCAACAAAATCCACCAGTTGTGCGGGCAGTGTTAGTGCCCGATGAAGCAGCAGCAAGGCCGGTTCGCGAGGTGGCAATCCCACACGCCAATAATGTCCATTCTAGCATCCGCAAACCAGAGCCTGGAGGGAGGTTTGAATTAAAGCAGAATATGGTGCAACTTTTGCACACAAGCGGGCAATTTACCGGACTCCCTCATGAAGATCCACAACAACATCTCTAGAACTTTTTGGAGATAAGTCACACTTATATACCCGCTGGAGTGTCACCTGATTATGTTCGGCTCACCTTATTTCCATTTTCCTTACTTGGTGAAGCCAAGAGGTGGTTAAAAGCTGAACCACCCAATTCTATATCAACGTGGGATGATCTTGCGCGGAAGTTTTTGATCAGATTTTTCCCTTCTAGTAAAACAGCCAGACTTAGAAGTCAAATTCTAAGTTTTAAACAGAGGGAAGGGGAAAATCTATATCAAGCCTGGGAAAGATTTAAATCCATGTTGCGGGACTGTCCTCATCATCATCAGTCTAATGAGGTGTTGGTACACACATTCATTGAGGGTTTGGAACCCCACACTAAAATTCTGTTAGATTCAGCAGCTGAAGGGCAAGCGATGGAAAAGACCTATGAGGAGCTATACACTTTGCTCAACCGAATTTCACAAGGCAATCCAGAATGGAATGCAGATTCTTCAAGAGGTGGAGCAAGGAAAGCAGCGGGAGTGCTTGAAGTGGATGGATTCACAGCTATCGCTGCACAGATAGCTGCTTTGCAAAATCAGTTAAACACTCACTTCAGCAATATAAATTTGAACCAGCCTTCAGCTTCAGTCAACGCAGTTCAACAGATGTGGTGTGAAGTGTGTGGTAGTAGTGAGCATTCAGCTGAATGCTGTGGTGCAAATCCTAATTCTGTTAACTTTGTGGGCAATGCACAGAGAAATCAACAGTAGTTTGGTAGTGGCTACAACCCAAATTGGAGGAACCATCCGAATTTTTCGTGGGGTAGCAACAATCAACAAGGCCAAAGTTCAGGGAAGGGTATGCACAGGAACCAAGGAGGGCAACAAAATTATCAAGCTCAATTTAGAAATCACAATGCCCCTCCTCCACCACCATCACCAACTATTGAGGAGATGTTCAAAACCATGATCGCTAATCAGGCACAATTGCAGGCTGACTATGTTAAATTGGCAGCCGAAGTGAAGAACAATCAGTTGGCGACCAAGGCTCTTGAATATCAGTTTGGGCAGTTTGCTAGTGCCCAAAATACTAGACCCAGAGGAGGACTACCTAGCGACACGGATCCTAATCCAAAGCAGGTAAATGCAGTGACCACGAGGAGTGGCTTACAGTTGAAGGAGGTGGAACCGGAAAGACCGCCTCAAAAGTCTGGAGCAGCAGATGTTGAGGGAGAGCAAATCTCAGATAAGGGGAAGACTAAAGAAGCTGAACCAGAAAGGCCTCCACCCCTGTTCCCTCAACGACTTAAGAAACACAAGGAGGAGGCGTGTTTCCAGAAATTCATGGAGGTACTTAAACAGGTACATGTTAACTTACCTCTTGTTGATGTCTTGCAGGGAGTGCCAAAATATGCGAAATATATTAAAGACATCGTGGCTAACAAAGGTCGTTTGACTGAGTATGCCACGGTAGCTTTAACGGAGGAATGCACTTCCCGTATTCAGAATAGGTTGCCCACAAAACTGAAAGACCCTGGAAGTTTTACTATCCAGCTTACTATTGGGCAAAGTATCCGAGCGCGTGGATTATGCGACTTGGGGGCAAGCATAAATCTGATGCCATCTTCGGTATTCAGAAAGTTAGGTCTAGGGAGTCCTAGACCTACAACGGTAATCTTGCAGCTAGCAGACAGGTCTTTAGCTAAGCCAGATGGCATTGTTGAGGATGTGTTAGTGCAAGTAGGCTCCCTCATTTTTCCGATCGATTTCATTGTTCTGGACTTTGAACCAGATGCTGAAGTCCCATTTATTTTGGGACGACCCTTTTTGGCAACCGGAAAAGCATTAATTGATGTAGCTGCGGGTCAACTCACGATGCGAGCACATGACAAGGTTGAAGTGTTCGACGTGTACAAGGTACCTAAGCTCCCGACTGTTTATAAGGATCTCTCGGTGATCAACGTGATTGATCATGGGAATGTTAATGGAATGAGTGATTCCCGAGAGTTACTAGGAAGGCCACCGGATAAGGTTGAGAACTACTGGGGGGATGACCATGATCGGGACAAATCGTCCATCTCCCTAGTAGAGAAGTGAGCGTAAAGGACGTCGAGCCGCGACGGTAAACCAGGCGCTGCACGGGAGGCAACCCGTGAGAAAAATATTTTATTTTATTTTTTTTTCTTTTTGCATAGTGTAGTTAATTTTTATCTTTATTTTTGTTTTTATTGTCTATTTCCAAGTTTTAGTTTTCTTTTTCTTTTTCTTGATTAGGTTTAGATTTTCATTTTAGTTAATATTTTTTATTTTTAGTTAGGGAAATCTATTAATTTAACCAATTTTTGTTTAGTGAGGTGATTTTCAGGTATAACGGAGGAAATATACATGGAATCGAGAAAATGAGGCAAGGTATGAAAAATCAAATTTATCGAAGAAACAGTGCACTGGCGCGTTGGCGCCGTGTCACGGAGGTAAGGCACCGCGTTACCCTCCGTGACACGTTGAAGGCAAAATCCGGATTTTTCAAAAATCCAGTAAGCCAACGCGTTGGCTCCGTGTCACGGAGGAGGGGCTCCGCGTTACCCTCCGTGACACGTTGCCCCTTATTCAGTGCCGGGTCACACCGGGTTGCCGGGTGACCCGCGTGTTTTCTATAAATTAACCCCCGATTTTCGCCCATTTTTCCCCATTTCCCTCTTCCCTCCGCGACCAAACACCCATTTCCCCCTCCCCAAGCACCGTGCCACGTTCCCAGGCAAGGAAAAACATCAATTTTCTTCGGTTCTTCAATTCTAAGGTATGTTTTCATCGTCTATCTCAATTTTTTGGCGATTTTTGTCAATTTTGGGCATGTGAGGTGAGATATATCACCCTAGGTAGAAATTAAACATGATGTTGAATTATTTTGTGATTGATTATGTTCGGATTGTTGTAGTTAGCGTTTGAACTTGTCGATTATGTGAATAACTCAAAAAATTGATTGTAGAATTATATTCTAGGGCTTGGATTGTTGAATTTGCCTTGGGCACTTGATAATTTGATGAAATCGATGCCGGGTTGTGTTTATTATTTGAGAGAAGTCGTGGTAAATATTGTGTAAATGTTAAAAGACGACTAATTCTCGAACTTTTGTGGGAAAATGCATAAAATGTGTGAATTGGTTAGACTGTTTAGATTAGATTGTATATAGAATGTTTTTATTGTTGTTTTTATTTTGTTGTTGTTTTTGTTGCGAAGTGCGATGGTTGAATTGTTAGCGATAGTAGGATTGGGATTAGCTGTATGAAGTCTGAGTAGTACGCTAACCGTTATGCTGTCAAAATTTTGTTGTGAACGCACTAAGCATGAAGTATATAGTGTTGTCTGTGGTGTAATTAGAGTTATTCTTTGCCGTAATTTTGTAGACGTAGCTAAGGCCTAAGTGTGGGGTAAATGTTTTGTAACCCGACCTTAGCCAAAGTTAACAAGTTTTTAGCTTAACGTTGTGCTTGTTTGTGTAAATTGACAGGTACAATGGCTAGCAGACAAGATAAAGGCAAGGGTGCTTCGACCTCAGGCACAGGTAGGAAACGGATGAGACTGGGCACCGCAGTCCCAGCTGCACCCGCTGTTCCGCGCGGCCAACGCCGCCAATACGGAACAAGATGGGTCACCGATGAAGGGAAGAAATGGTACGCGAAACACAAAGAAAACAAGTACTTCCCCGAGGAACATATTGCAAGGGAACCACTTGCACAGGAGTTCCCTCGCATTGTACAGAGAATTGAAGCAGCTGGGCTCAGCTTTATTTTTCAGGAGCCTAAGGAGTGCAACCTTCACTTGGTCCGGGAATTTTATGCAAACTGGAACCCGGCCATCAGGAGCCACACTATAAAAATCAGAGGGCAGATTGTCACTCTGGAACCCCAGCAGCTGAATGCCATCGTTGGAGCGCGGGACACAGACGCCCACATTCTCCGCCAGCTAAACATCACCCCACCGTACGCCGACATCAGACGTACGTTGTGTGGGGCTCGATCCACAGCTCGATGGAGTAGACACAAGGAGAGGGGTTACCACCAGACTCTGCCTTATTCGCAGATGAACAGGGAGGCCAGAATCTGGCTGAAGATTGTATGTTCGTGCTTGATCCCGGGAGTCCATATGACAGATGTGACCCGAGACCGTGTCTGCTTGGTGTATGCCCTTATGAAAGGGCTTGAGATTAATGTTGGGGCGGTAATAATATCTGCCATGAAGAGAGCCAGACTGCACCAGGGCCACAGATACGGGTTTGGCGGACTCATCACCACCTTCCTCCGAGGCCTCGACATTGAGGAAGAAGCCTTGGATTATATTCCGCAGTTGGAGCGGAGGGCCCGACGTGACAAAGACTAAGGCCCCCGACACTACACACGGACCAGTATTGACTTTGGGCGAGCGACATGCTCGTGACGATTAGTACATGGCCCGAATGTTTGGCATGCAGATGCTGCAGCTACGGATAGGTAGGAGACCAGCCACCGAGGAAGAATTATGGCAGCTGGAGCTGGACTACCCCTTTGGTGAGAACGCCAGAGCCTTATGTCGGGTAGGGCCAGCCTTTGTGGAGCCGACAGATGACGATGTCCCTACTGATGAGGAGACACGTCGTGAGGACTGATGACGACGATGGAGCTGATTCAGATATGGGCGACGAGGCCGCAGCACCGGATGAGGACGTCGAATATTTCGACTGAGCAGGGAGTTTCACCACCCAAAATTTTGTGTTTTGTAATTTTTGTAAACATTGGGGACAGTGTTCGATTTAAGTGTGGGGTGGGGAGTAGTTAGGTGCTGGGACATAGGCTCTAAATTGTTGTATATTTTTCCTTGATGTTTATGAATGTTTGCGCTTTCCCTGTTGTGAACTGATTTGTGATGTATGTGTATATATTTGTTTTGTGGCTGATGATGTGTGTTTTTGAAAGTTATGGTTGCTAGTGTAAATATTTTGTAAATTTTGTAAATATTTTTTTCTCTATCGACATGATCGATATTTTTCAAAATTTTTACGAACATATTTTGCAATTATCAAAATCTTGTCTAAATATCTTTCTATCGAAATGATCGATGTGTTGCAAAATTTTTTCGATTTTTATTTTTTTTGGGTTTCTCGGAGTTTGTTTTCGGTTCTTTTACCGAGAATAGTCCCATTGAACCGATGTCATAGTTAGTGACCGTTCCCTATGATGGATGGATGACGACCGTCTTAAGGGAAATGTAGTCGGTAGGAGTAGGATTTTTATTTGTTTTTAGTTTTCTTTGGTGGATTGCATCAATGAACTGTAGTTGCTTATGGTTGCTAAAATTTCGTTGCGTGTTGTAATTGATGTTCAAAATGTGAAAGTGATTCGTTTGAAAGCATGCAATTCTGTAAATACGTTGAGTTACCTAGGCTATAGAATTTGGTTCAGTATGATTGAGGCTTAATCTTGAATTCATGTAATTGACTAATTAAAGAGTCTGTGAATGCATCTTGATTCGAGCATGTGCATGAAGTGTTAAGTGAGGTTTTGCTATTCCATGTCATTGTGAATTGTCTAGAACTTGCCTGGTGTGTATACAAAATGAAATGAAGGAGGTGTATTGTTGGAAAGGATGTAGGCATTTCTATGTTTTAACCGATAGTTTTCATTTTTTCTTGTCAAATTCTACCTTTTTATATGTTGTATACCCTAGTCAGCCCGTTGAGCCTTTAGCCGATTTTTTTCTTTTGTCCAAAATTGTATAAACTAAGCTTTATTCCTTCTTTTCATTAGCCTTAAAGTCTATAAGAAACTCTTAAGCGCTTACAAAGAAAATAAAATGTTCCCAAAGTGTTAAAGAGTGAAAAGAGTGAAAAGAAAAAGAAAAGCAAAGTGAGGAAAGAAAAGATGATGTTGAAGAGGCACTTGTTGTAATTAATTGATAGTGAGGGTACATGAAAACCCTCTGTTTTGTGTCAAGTGTGTCTGATGAAATGGGCTGTATGAAAGTAACCCAGCATGAATGGGAGAAAAAGAGAAAAGAGAGGAACAATGTCCATGAGTCGATGGAAATGAGTTGAAAAGGCGCTTAAGGATGCTAGCGACTATTATTGGCTAATCCAATATATATATACTAGATCCATAGCCCCGTTACAACCCATTAAAGTCCTACGTGATCCTATATTGCATTTCTTTATATAGGTGGAGTAATACACTAAGGGCAAGCCTATGGGTCATGACATGATGCATGTGAATTCTTTTGGGAGAGAGAGTGAAATTAATTTTTATATGCCCCTACTTGCATGTTTGTGTGCTGCATGAACATAAATGGGAAGTTTCTCTCGAGTTGTGAGGGCACATGCTTGATGAAAGATTGATTTTCGTGTCGGATTTCTTGATTAGCTGAATTGCATGAGTTTGCCGATATCAAGAATCAATTTTTAAAGTCTAGGAAGCCTTGATGTATTAAAGGTCATTGTATTGTAAGACCAAGCATGTTTTCTTGATGATTTGCAAAAATTGAATAATCGGTATGATCGTAGCGTAAATTGTTGCACCATAGTGACGAAGGTTGGGATGTAATTTGCATGATTTGTGTATGTGTTGTTCGAGGACGAACAAGGATTTAAGTGTGGGGTAAGTGATCTTGGGCAGATTTATATGCCCAAGTGATACTCAAACGTATCATTTTTACCTTGTTTGTTGTGCAATGTGTATATAATATCATGTAATTAGTAATAAAATGCGAATTTATACTAACCAACATGATTAGCATTTGTTTTGCAGGTAAATGTGATTTTTAGGAGCTAAAATGCATGTTGGAATTATGTCGGAGTTGGACTTGGATGCGAGCGTGGAAAAGACCTTGGAATGCACATTTTATAGAGGCTCCGTGATGGAGCCGTGCCACGCTACCATCGCGGTAGCACACTGCCTGAACATGAATTAAAATGGCAAATTCCAGTGTGCCTTCGCGTCAGCTCCGTGGCGCGGAGAGAGGCCTCCGCGTTGGCCTCCGTGCCACGTTGAGGTTAATTTACCGGACCCTGGAAATTCCAGTGAAGGTCCGCGTCCACGCCGTGTCACGGAGGCAGTGCTCCGCGTTGGCCTCCGTGACACGTTGCTTGTTATTCCGGGAAAAATTTCCCACTAGTATAAATAGCACACTTAGGTTTATTTTAATTAGTTTTTAGTTTTTAGACTGAGTTCAGAAGTGGAGAGCAGGAACGTGGGTTAGTAGCAGTTGAAGAACGAAAAAGCTAAGGTATTTCTTCTCTTCCTTTCTTCTTTCTATCAATTGTACGTATGATTTACACTCATTTTAGGATGATCAATCCAAGAATGAGTGGCTAATTCTCTTCCTTGCTGAGGTTTTGAACATGTGTAATGAATTTTGATTGTAAATGATATGGTTTTCTTCTTCTTCTTTAATGTTGTTCTATTAATTCTTGTTCTTACTGCATTAGTGCTTGGCCAACATTAATGTACATCTAAAAAGTCCAATTTCACTCGAAAGAGCAAGAAATTGGAAAGTTGTGAATTAATAGGGTATTGTTCTTAACTTGATTTGGGAAAATTGGGTTTTGATGTGCTTTCCTGATAGAAATATACTTGAAAGTCGTATTAGTCAATTTAGGAACCGGAATTGTAGTGCTAGGTCATAAATTGCATTTGATCACAGAAATGTAGACGGATGGTTTATGATTCTAAAGTGAAATTAAATATGAGAGTTTTAATTTCTAGGCAAATGTTCTTGGCTAGCAACATGAAGAAGAGATTAACCAAATTATCATGATTATCAAGTTCATTACTTGTTCTTAACCTTGGCATGTTCATATCCACTGTCTAAACTCACAAGTAAATAGTTTGTAGTAATTGTAGTATATATAGTTTAGAAACAAAAACTCAAGTAACTCTTGGTTACATTGTTGTTAGCATAATTAGAAGTGAAATAGGAATATAGTAAACTAGGCAATTTTACGTATCTTGAGCCTCCTTGGATCGATACTTGGCTTACTTAGCCACTTTATTACTTGTTTGACCACGTGCACTTGCGTGTCGGTTTATAATATATAATACCAACCTGAGCAGAACACCGAGCAGGAAGCTTAGTCCCTGCTATGTCGGCCCGTACAGGATAGTGAGACGTGTTGGAAAGGTGGCCTATGAGTTAGAATTGCCCTCAAAATTAGGTTCCGTGCATCCTATTTTTCATGTATCGCTCTTGAAGAAATGTTTGGGTGATCCAGCTCTAGTCGTCTCGGTGGACAGTGTTAGCGTGAAAGACGGCCTCAGTTATAAGGAGGTTCCGGTAGGAATACTGAATTGTCAAGTTCTAGGCTAAGGAACAAAGAAGTAGCTTTAGTCAAAGTGTTATGGAGGAATCAGCATGTTGAGGGAGTTATGTGGGAAACCGAAGCAAATATGATAGCTAGATACCCACATTTATTCTCTACCGGCTCAGTTTCAACTTGAGGTATCAATTTTTGACCAAAAAATTCTATTTGTTTTTTGTGTTCAGTTCATGTGTTCAAGTTTCTTTTATGTATATGGAGGTTTATATGAATCATGAATTCAGTTAGCTATGTAGTTTGAAGCGGGGATAGTCATTTCGTCAGTTTTCGATTTAAATGATCAGTATTTGATTATGATGATTGCATTTCTCTATTTTCTGATGATTGCATTTGATTATGATGATTGCATTATGATGATTGCATTTCTCTATTTTCTGTATGTTTCCCACATTCGAGGATGAATATTCCCAAGGAGGAGATATTTTAATACCCCAGAAGTGCCTAAGATTAGACCCGGGATTTAAAAATGGAAGTTGGCGAAAATAGGAAAAAAATCCCACAGAACGGACGACCCAACAGATCGTTGGACCAACCAACAACCAATGGGAAGTAGTCGTGGGGAAGGTATGGTCTGGTAATAGTGGGTAATGATGGGTGAAGTAACAACCTATTATTTGATACAATGAGTCGTTACTGTAAGTCGTGGTGAGAACTGGTCTTCAGCTTTAGGGGAGTAACAGGCCATCCCACGACCCGTCGCGATAAGTAACGGGTTGTGGTCACCAGTCGTGGAATGGGATATCAATATTTTTCCAGTCTACGTAATGGAAGCTAACCACGACTCATTGGAGAAAGTAATGTGTCATGGTGAGGGTCATAGGAAGGATTAGTATAGGACCTGGAAGGAGGAAACAACGGACGATATAACGACCCGCTGTCTGAAAGGGCGACTCATCCTATCAAATCGTGGGGATGAATCTGAGATCAGGAGTCTTGGAAGTGGAGATGACAGTTGAATACCATGAGTTGTGGTATCCTCTAACGACTTGTTAGTCCGTTCATTGGTTCACCCGGTGCAGATTTTTCAGGGATTTTCTAAGGGAATATTCATCATTCCTAATTCTTAGGGTCCTAAACTACGTCGTTTAAGGCTAAAAATTAGTGTTTATTGAGGGTAAAACCCACCCTAGGCTTATTTATTCTCATGCATGCAAAATTAAAGGATTGAGGAGGTGATCAAGCTTGTCTTCAAGGTTTTCTTGATTAATTTTCATTGGGCATTCAAGGAGTGGTGAGATTTAATTTTCCCCATGTATGTAGGGTTATGAATGGGTGAAACCTTTCACACCTATGCCCAATCTCTTTTAATTCATGAAATTCCTATCTAAATTCTATGGGTTTTTTACCTAATGCATGAAAATTCGAATTCTCTACATGGGCTTGATCTAATTGAGTTACTATTATTGAATTACAAATTATGGGCAAGTTTTATGTTGTTTTTCATTAAAAATCATGTTTCAAGTTTTATAAATTAAAGTTCCCATTTATGAAAAGTTCATGAAAGTCAAAGTTTATGATGAATGTTCGAGTATTATGAATTATTGATGATGGAAAGCATGTTTTCAAGTTACCTATGTTTATAAGCATGTTTTCGAATGAATTGAGTATTGTCAAGCATGTTAAAGTATTGGGCAATGCCCACATGTTCAAGAATGATTTATGATTTATGAAAGGGATCTCATGATTGATCGATATATAATGTTGGTCGACTAAAGGGCCCTTGATTCTTGGCTAATCATGTTTTAATGGGGATCAACGATGATAAATATTTATTTGGCCATGAATCTTAATGAATGATATTATTGATTTACATATGAGCCTAATGTGTATGTTTTTGGGAGCCGTGTCTAGCACCGAGCAGCCCGACGTTCAAAGGACTACGCTGGTGTCTCATAACCACGTGCCACCGTGGGTTTGTAATGATACATTACAATGATAATGATCCCCTCTTTCGTGATATCACATAATGCATGTCCCTCGCCTGGCATGCCAGGGACGACTCTGCCCACTTGAGTGAGATAGTTGGGGCATCATGTAAGGTTCTACCATAATGGTGTCGGTTATGATGAGTCCTCCCATTGTTTCACATGTTTTATGCATTATTATGTTATGTTTATGACAATGAATGGTTTACGAATGATTTGAAAACCTTGAGCCTTATGCTATCTTATGATATTTATGATATGAGCATATTGTCCTTATCTTATGATCATTTATGAGCTTTTACGTATTTTAAATGTCCGTTTTACTTACCTTGCATACTCGGTACATTCCACGTGCTGACCGCATACTCTATGCTATATCGTTTTGTGATACAGGCTTCGATCTTTAGATCCAGCATCATCATTAGCTTGTCTCGGAGTTTAGCATCCAGATTGTTGGTGAGTCCTCATTCTCTGAGGACCATTTGATTTAGACATTGATGTTTCTTTTAGTTTTCAGTTTGCCGGGTTAGTTGGGGATGTTGTCCCATCAACCCATTTGATACATTGAAGGATTTCAGACTTTATGTAGCACTAAGCTGTTATGTATGTAATATGTTTCGCTTATTAACTTATGTTATGTTCAAGCTTCTGCTATGTTGATATGTTAAGTATTTCGTTCTAATGATATGGGGTTATATGTATGCTTATGCCATGGGTAGACTTGGAGTCTCTCGGGGCTCCTTGTCTCGTGTTACAATCTGGATCTACGTTTGGGTAGTGACAACCGTCAACTGAACAAAGTTATGGTTAAAAATAGGTATCCTAAACCCAGGATTGACGACTTGTTCGATCAACTTCAGAGAGCCAGTTGTTTTTCCAAAGTAGATCTCAAGACGGGTATCATCAGCTTAGGGTCAGGGAATGTGACATACCAAAAATAGCCTTCAAAACTCGGTATGGTCACTATGAATTCGTGGTTATGTCCTTTGGACTAACTAACGCCCCTGTAGCTTTTATGGAGTTGATGAACAGGGTATTCAAATAGTTTCTAGACATGTTCATCATTGTGTTCATAGGTGACATTTTTGTATACTCCAGAAATGAGAAGGAGCATGCTAACCATCTGAGAATAGTGTTGTAGACTCTTAAAGACCGCCAACTGTTCGCTAAATTTAGCAAATATGAGTTCTGGCTGAAGTTTGTGGCTTTCCTTGTGTCATGTGGTTTTAGGTGAGGGTATTCAGGTAGATCCTCAGAGGTAGCAACAGTGAAAGACTGGCCAAGACCCACTTCCCCAACAGATATCAGGAGTTTCCTAGGTCTAGCCGGTTATTACCGATGGTTTGTAGAAGGATTTTTTTATCTTGCAACTCCTCTGGCTATGCTAACTCAGAAAAGGTGAAGTTTCAGTGGTCAGATGCATGTGAGAAGAGTTTCCAAGAGATGAAGACTCGACTCACTATAGCTCCAGTTTTGACCTTATTAGAAGGAATAAATGGGTACGTGGTCTATTGTGATGCTTCCAGAGTTGGCCTCGGTTGCATTCTGATGCAGCGGGGTAAGGTGATAGCTTACGCCTCTAGACAACTCACATGAGAAGAACTATCTGACTCATGACCTTGAAATGGTGGCAGTGGTGTTTGCTTTAAAAATGTGGAGGCATTACCTTTACGGGGTTCACATGGGTGTTTTCACCGACCACAAGAGCCTTCAGTACGTGTTCAGTCAGAAAGATTTAAACCTTCATCAGACAAGGTGGTTGGAGTTATTGAGGAATTGCGACATGAGTGTGTTGTACCACCGGGGCAAGGTAAAGGTGGTGGAGGATTCCTTGAGTAGAATGTCCATGGGGAGCGTTGCTCATATTGAGGAGGGCAAAGATATTCACATGTTAGCCCAATTGGGAGTACAACTGGTGGATTCAACTGAAGGCGGAGTTAGTACTACAGACTGGGTTGGAATTCCTATTAGTTGTTGAGGTTAAGTCAAAGTAGGATAAAGATCCCATACTGCTTAAGCTGAAAGAAGCAGTTCTAAGAAAACAAGTGCAGGTTTTCTCTAAAGGGGGAGATGGTGTGCTTCATTACTAGGGCAGACTATGCATTCCGAATGTTGATTACTTGAGATAGAGGATACTGGAAAAAGCACATAACTCTAGATATTCTATTAACCTAGTTGCCACTAAGATGTATCGTGACCTATGGGAAATCTACTGGTGGAACGACATGAAGAGAGACATTGTAGAATTTGTGGCTAAGTGCCCGAACTGCCAGTAGGTTAAAGTTGAACATCAGAGACCTAGGGGTATGACTCAGGATATCAGCGTACCTATGTGGAACTGGGAAGAAGTGAGTATGTACTTTATTACAGGTCTACCTTATACTCAACAACAACATTATTCAATTTGGGTGATAGTAGATCGGATGGCCAAGTCAGCACATTTCCTCCCGATTAAAACTACAAACTTAACTGAGGATTATGCTAAACTGTACATCTGAGAGTTGGTCAGACTGCAAAGAGTTCCCTTGTCCATCATTTTAAATGGAGTTACCTAGTTAACCTCACATTTCTAGAAGTCATTTCAAAAATGACTGGGTACTCAGGTCAAGCTCAACACAACTTTGCACCCTCAGACAAATGGACAAGCTGAGCGGACTATTCATGTCATGCCCCATAATTGGGGGGAGGGCGCGACTGGCTCCCCATACCCGACTGACTGGGAAGCCGGCTATATCACATCTGTAACTGTAACACTTAGGCCGTCCAGACCACCTGTCACAATCAACTAGAGCAAGCTGGACCCATAATGTCTCAACAATACAGGGTAAACAACTGAAATGCAAACAAGGCTATGAGTATGCTAAACTAAACAACAAAAATCCAACAAGGCTACAAACTGAATACCATTGTACACACTAAGTCCACAAAGCCTCTAAAGAGTAAACTGACTGATGGTCGGAACAAGGCTCCGACCTACCCATAACTGCATCTCAAAACTCTAACTGAAACAAAACTAGTCTTAGCTCTAGAAAAAAAGGAGCATACCAACACATCCACTAATCTCACGAACTGCTACTACAACTGGCAATCCTGACCTCTACCTACACCTGCGGCATAAACGCAGGTCCCCAGGCGAAGGGACGTCAGTACAAATGAAATGTACAGGTATGTAAGGCAGAAAACTGAAAACATGTAAGATAGCAATGATAACTGAGCCAGAAATAAGGAATAGTAACAACCTAGAGTCCTGGAAATTGAAACTTGACAATAAGTCAATACTGAAGTGCAAATGCAACTAAGTAATGCACAAGAAAAACTATAACTGTAATGCTAGCAACCAGCCAACCCTAAATCCATATATAAAATTAGTCCAGCCGGTGTACCATCCAGGGAAAAGTAAAAATATCTTCAGCTGATGTATCACACCGGGGTAAAATAAAAATATCTCTAGCCGATGTACCACACCGAGGTAAAATAAAAATATCTCCATCCGATGTACCACACCTGGGTAAAATAAAAATATCTCCAGCCGATGTACCACACTAGGGTAAAATAAAAATATATCCAGCCGATGTACCACACCAGGGTAAAATAAAAATATCTCCAGCCGATGTACCACACCGGGGTAAAATAAAAATATCTCTAGTCGATGTACCACATCGGGGTAAAATAAAAATTCTCCAGTTGATGTACCACACTGGGGTAAAATAAAAATATCTACAGCCAATGTACCACACCGGGGTAAAATAAAAATATCTCCAGCCGATGTACCACATCGGGGTAAAATAAAAATAATTCTCAATCATAATCATAAATATGGCCGATATGGTTTATATTGAGTCAATTTAACACGTATGGCATATAAATGATAAATGTTAAATCTGTGGCCGGAATAGGCCTCTTTCGTAACCCATAAATGCAAGTGAGCACCCATATCATGTAAAGCTAGAAAATATGCATATATATCACATAAAGCTGTCAAATTATACATGAACATGTTGACTCAGTTACTTGAAGGAGCTTCAAGAGGTTTAGACAATATAAGAACTTTTGTAGGCTTACAAACAATGTCCTACAAATAATCCTACCAATTTAACATATTACTTGGATAGAAATACATAGAGCTCATTTCTACACAATTCTTTAACATATGGGAACAACAAATATATACTGTCTACTAGGTGGTTCCTTTACCTGTATTAACAACTATACATTGGAATTTCATTGCCAAATTTATCATGTAGATAAGCACATATAGTTCTTAATTCATTTGACTTATTTGCAGGAAAACATGGAAATTATAACTAGGAACTTGGAGTTATTTGTCATATACATAGAGCTGAGAACTGAACTACATACATATAACGTATGAGACTTCTATATAATGTATAACTCGTATTTAGTTAATTGGGTGACCTCTAGGAGACTTCCTGGTATTCAAAGTTCTGAGCTTAACTGATCATTATCATAGCTTGCACTTATACTTACTTAGACATTAGGAAAATTAGTACATGGGAGAATCTCTCCTATGAGTTTAGGAAATTCAACTGATAACTCAACAAGAGATAAACATAAAGATGCATGACTTGAATATAACTGAAAGAATTCAACTGTATGTTATAACATGAAAATCATATACATTGACTTCTTACTGGAAATACATATAAAGACTTGAGTTCTTAGACTTGTATGCAACATCAGATACTTGACCAAGACATTAGCATAATTCTCAAAATATGATCTGTCAAAAACTTCTTAGATCGTCTAGCACGTTTCAACATAAATTAGGGACGTAAAGACATAACTTAAGGATCTAATACTTGGAGCTATATAAATTAGGAACTCGTGAGTAACTCTCTAAGTGATACCTTATAGGCAAATAAAGATATATAGCCGTAATTCGGGTGATTCTGGATTGACTTACATAACTTTGCAATTATCTGCGGAGCTTAAGAAAGCTTACATAATCATAAGTGACTTAGAAGATCATAGTATTACCCTTTTCAGACATGGTAGAAAATTTCAACACTTAGAATAGATAACTTAACATAATCATTTAGGGGTATAGCAGAGAGCTCCTCAACTTAAGTTACTATTTTACAGACGTTCAACTCTAATTATTTCGTAGAAGGTCAACACTTTAGTGGTTATTCATCAACATAACACATATTGAACATAAACAACTTAATTTATAACTCTTTTTCTAAACGTCTTTAGAACATGGTTAATCTTCCTAGCTGTTGCCTACCTCGTTCACAATCGTAACCCGTATTGTCTAATTTAACAATATTTAGCTCTACTTTCCTTATTCATCTTAACTTCTTTGCCAAAAATTGTTCACTTTACACTCAAGTGTTTACCCTCGTGTTCACTATTCTATCAATTCTTATACGCACTTACCTCTTTGCCTAATTGACAACTTTATTTGTTAAACCTTGTCTTTTTTAAACGTCGTTTAGAGGTTCTAGAAAGCAATTACGGGCAGAGTGCATATTACTCACATATTACCTTAAAATGGCTAACATTTACTCTTATCTTCCCTTTTTATAATGTCACAAAAAGATTAACAACTTAGCCACGCTTTCCCCGTTAACATGTATCGACTTAGCTTATTCGCTATGTGCCGCTTGCTTAGCTTTTAAGAGGAAAAACATAAAATATACTTTTTAACTTAAGAACTTTAAAACATAAACATATAGGAGGGATTAACAATATTATTAAAATTTTATTTAAATAAGCTCGTTTACCCTCAATCGGCTTAGCGTCATCTTCTTAGCTTAAGTTCAATTCCATGTCGTCATCTTAGCATTTCCTACCGATTTCACTAAGTGACCAGATCTTAACATATATTCAACATCACATATACAATATACTACAAAGGACCATCTCACGGTGCCCACGTTAAGGGGACTTCAGACTCCATTTAGAACTACGACAATAATCGTATAAAAATTACGCCTTTTGCTTCACATTTGTTCGCTTCAACCATTCTTAATGATTCAAGCTTTATGCCAAGTATTTCCAACCCTTTGGACAGGATCATACATGTCTCAATATTATTTTAAAAACATAGGAATATTGATCCTTTCAATAACTTAGTTTCATGCTTGAAAAACAAGGAAAGGGACACCTTTACATACCTTGGCACGTCGACTCTAATTTTTCAGAAAATCTTCCTTTCAAGCTTACTCCTTAAGGATCCTTCCAAGTCCAATTTACAAACACAACAAGCAGAAACTTCACTTCACCAAAGTTCTAGAAAAATTGGGCAGCAACATGCCACAAAAACACACAAAGAAACAACAACACAATACTACAACATTTCTCCAAGTTATAACCTCATAAACTTAAAGAAATCAGAAAGGGAATTACTTACCCTTTCTTGGAGATGTTATTAGCTAAAGTAGGAGTAACTCCTACTCTTTCCTCTGCCTAGAATCATCTAAAAACGCAGCAATACCATAATCAACTACAAGACAACAACAAGCCATGACTTTCTTCCAAGGTTCTCTTTTCAAAGCCCAAAAATAGACAAGAGTAAAGTTTCTTACCTGAGATATCTTTTCACCATGTGATAGGGCTTTGAATTCTATGAATTCTGAAAATAAATCAACTAAAACAGAGTAGAAATAATCTTCTAGCTCAATTTTACTTCATATAGGTGGGCTGGCCAAGGTCTGGGCAGCACCCGCATATGGCGCCAGTGCGACATGCCCTTGCGCGCGCGCGCGCCTGCTGCCTGCCTATGTTGGCGCCCGCGTGCCTGGGTGCTTTCCCAGCTGACAGTGCTGTTTGCAAATGAGCATAACGTTTTACTCTGAACTCCGATTGATGAGAGGTTCTTTTCACTGTAAACTAGACTCAAATATCTTTCATTTGATAGGTTATGGGAATTATGGATCATTATATGTTTGGAGATATGACCATTTAAAATTGACCCTTATTTACAAACTTCACATACTTTTCGCTTTTCCTTTTTCACACGTTTCCCTCTTCACCTACAGACAACATACAACCCATAATTCCCTTAATATGACATAACCATCAAATAATCATCAAAAAAATTTTCGGGATGTAACAATTCAGACCTTATAAGATATGTTGAGAGCTTGTGTGATTGAATTCAAGGGTAATTGGGATGATCACCTACCTCTCATTGAGTTTGCGTACAACAACAACTACCATTCCAGTATTTAGATGGCCCTATTTAAGGACTTATATGGTAGAAGGTGTAAGTCTCCTATAGGGTGGTTTGAAGTTGGCGAAGCTACCTTGATAGGACTAGACTCAGTTCATGAAGCTATGCAAAATTTGCAACTTATCAGAGAAAGGTTGAAAATAGCTTAGAGCCAACAGAAATCATATGCTGATGTGAGGAGAAGAGAGCTAGAATTTGTCATAGATGATTGGGTTTATTTGAAAATTTCACCCATGAAAGGGGTGATGAGGTTTGGAAAGAAAGGGAAACTCAGTCCGAGGTATGTGGGACCTTACAGGATTCTAAGGCGAATTAGCAATGTGGCCTATGAGTTAGAATTACCTTCGGAGTTAGCATCTATGCACCCAGTCTTCCATGTATCCCTTTTAAAGAAGTGCAATAGTGATCTGAGCTCAATTGTGCCACTAGACGATATGGGAGTGAAGGATAGTCTCTCTTACAAAAAAGTCCCAGTTCAGATCCTAGACCGTCAGGTTCGTAAGCTAAGAAATAAGGAGGTTGCTTCAGTAAAAGTCTTTTGGAGGAACCAGCTAGTTGAGGGAGCCACATAGGAAGCAGAAGCGGACATGATGACTAAATACCCCTATTTATTTCCTTCCAATCCAGTTTCAACATCAGGTATTAAATTTCTCCTCAGTAATCTATTCAACGACATACTCATTAGCTCTATTCATGTTTTCAATATGCATCTTAGTTGCATTAGCTCAGTCAGTATGACTAAATCAATTTGGAGCTAGTCAGTCCGTCAAAAATCAGTTTATAGTTTCAGTCTAGGAATTACAACTCTTTTCCTAGCTTTCCAGCAGTTTTAGCCTTCATTTGAGAATGAATGATCCCAAGGGGGAGATATTGTAACACCCCAAATTTTTCCCAGACCATGCTCTGACCTTGCATGAAAAACCAGGGAAAACTAGACAAATTTTGTCTTAGAACGTCCGAGATAATGAGTCATTGTCAACAGTAACGACCCATTATCTGGATCGTGGTCAGCCCTGCCAGTTGTCCTCGGGAACCAATGAGACATGGAACGACTCGTTGTGAGGAGTAACGAATTGTTCTGTCACTCGTTGCATTCCCAACTCAAAAATCGGTTAAACCCTTCTAGGAACCCATGAGTCAAACGACGAGTCATTGTCTGATGTAATGACTCGTGGGGTGATTCGTTAGTTGGAGCCTAGGTGTTTTTGAAAATATTTTCCTAGTACCAACGAGAAGCAACAATGACCCATTGTATCACACAACGAGTCTTTGTTTCTATCCATGGCAATGAGTCCAGAAATCCCTCAGTTTTTCCAGTGGAGACGATGAACAGAGAGAACAACCAGTTGGTTCTACCAACGAGTTGTTATGTTATTCGTTAATGGGGTTCCCAAGTTTTGTTTAAAAATCCTGCCAGTGACAATGATAGGTACCAACGACCCATTGATTCGTCCACGAGTCGTGGTCCCCTTCCGTGGTCTATTCCTAGTGAGCATGAAAAATCAAGCCCAGAACCAATGACAGTCCCAACAGGTCGTGGTCACAACCAACGACCCGTTATGTGGCTCGTTGGACCCCGTTGGGAAGATTTTCAGATTTTCTTTTAGGGTTATTTTATTAACTTTCCACTTTTTTAATTCCTAAACTGTGTCATTTGGAGTTATTTTCAGATGGATATAGGGAGTTAGTCGACAGTTATTTCTCACTCCTCTCATTCTCTCAATGTCAGAATGTAGAAAACTCAGTCGGGAAGCACAGAGCACGGTCAAGGGTTTCAATTTTCTTCTCAGATTTCTCAAGGGTTTTTCTCTGGGATTTCTACACCACGTATGTGGAAATTCAACAAGGGAATTGTTCTTTCCTTGTTCCCCAAAACCTTATGTAATTTCTTATCAGTTCTAGCCCTGAATTTTTGAGTTAGGGTAAATTCGTAGCCAGATCCTGATTTATTCTTGTGGATTGTTGTCCCTATGTATTCTTGCTATGTTTCTACTACTTGGTGATCATGTTACTATTTCTTCATGTGTGAAATGGTTTTATCCCTAACTCTATAAATGTAGTAAAAATTGGGTCTTGCATAGTTGATTAGATATTAATGTTGCTTGACTCTATTAGTCTTTGAATTCCTATGTTGTTACTATCTCTCAGTTAGTTTGCATGCTAGTTAGTTCAGTCTTAGTCAGAAAGTTAGCATTTTCAGTATCTTTCAGTAGTGTCAGCTAATCAGTTTGACTATAGCCCGTTTCTTGAGGTGTCAATAATACATCCCAGTTCCAGTTTTCAATTATCAGTTATTAGTTATCAGTTATCAGTTGTCAGTTTGTCCTTTAGATGGTTACGATGCTTCTAGATAAGCACATCTGACCAGTCTTAGAACAACCACTTTCAATTATTAGTTTGTTCTTTAGACGGTTATGAGGTTTCTAGATAAGCAGCTCTGACCAGTCTTAGAACACTAGTTTTTAATTATTCGGTCCTATAGACTCTCAGGTTACTTTCAGATAAGTATTCCTGACTTAGTTTAGGACCCCAACTTCGAGCTAACAGCTTAGTAGTCAAGTTAGGACTATCTAGTGGGAGTAGTACTTAGAACCAAATGGACCAGGGTTCCAGCGTACCTAGGTTCTCAGCACCAAGTTTTCGACATAGATTATTGGCCCAATGGCCCCAGCCTTGTGATCACCCAGCCAACCACAATACCCTGGCAAGGTACAATGGGCTTTCTCTAATAGGGTGTATACATCGGACTCCACGTTTAGATTATGTGATTATATGTCGATTATAGACTCTCCCACTTGTTAGTACAGTTTTAGTTTAGTTTAGTTTAGTTCAATTTAGCTCAGTTCAGTCACTCAGCTCCAGGACATGTTTATGACCACCAGTCAGGGTCATTATTGACCATCTCAGTTATAGCTCAGCTTTTATCAATATTTAGTATCAGTTAGTCATATCATGTTATTTTAGTTCTATTGTAGTATGATACAGGTGCGGGTTCTCAGTCTCAGCATCGTCAGTAGTTCTTTCCGACGATTTTAGCAGCAGCAGTCCGTTTGGTGAGTCCTCATCTTCCAAGGACGATATTTGCTTTTCGATTAGTTTCTTTTCAGTCAGATTTTAGAGTTAGCTGGGGGCTTGTCCCTGTAACTCTTCATATTGTAGTTGTCTTTCACACTCAGATATTCAGTATTTCTTATAATTATGTTTTCATTTTCAGCAGGATTGATTACATAACTATTTATATTCAGCTTCCCGTTATGTTTACTTTGTTACCAGTGCAATGTTAGACCATGGGTTCGCTTGGGGTCACTTGTGGCACCAAGTGCCGTGTCTCGTCCAGGATGCAGACTCAGGGCGTGACACAACTCCCGGCCATACCCAGAGTCACTGCCCCCCGCCTACGATGCAACGACATTCCGTGGATAGGCACTGGTGGTACATCGGTGACTCGCAAGTGAGGCCACCTTCAGGAGGGAAAATTGTCCAGCACGAAATTTGAGGAGCATTTTAAAATCTATTTTTTGTATATTCTTTAGAAAGTACCAATTATTCTATTCTACATTTGTAGAGAGTTAGATAGAGAAATATTGAATAGCTTTTTCTTCTTCTTCTTCTTCTTCTTCTTCTTTAAGGTAAAAACCTCCATTGAAGATAATTGTGAGCTTGAAATTAATTCATGATGATGAATGTTATGATTTTAATTATTAATATAATTTTGTATTTCTCATTAATGAGTAGCTAAATCTCTTTGCTAGGGGTGTGTGCATGATTGGGGCTAAAGTGGATTGAGTGTTGCAGATTGATCTTAGAGTTACTCATTTATTATAAATCTGTTGCTTTCTCCCAATATATAATTAAATTACTCATAGTTGCGAATGTGGGTTATGTCTACTTACTCAATTTTTTCTTGAAAAGGAAAATAGAGTATAGGTGAGAAAGCAATAGTGGGTAATTGGGTGCGGTTAGACTTGAGCTAGATAAAACCCATAATCATTCACCCATGAGAGATTTGAGGCTAGAAATAGCTCAAATCTTATCCAATTCTTAATAGATATATTGTTTGGGACCTTAGGGTTTGAGAAAACCTAAGGCAAAAGGCATCCAAGTGGTTAAAAAATATCGGGTGCTGCCTCATCCATGACTATTTATATTTATGAGTAATAATTTGATTTCCTAGGTAATTTCAATCAAATTGATGCCCCATTCAAAAGCATACCCCTAGCTCTTGCTCACATTTATAATTCAAGTAGGTTATCTTATTGATTGATCAATAGTTGTTTTTACATTTTAATTGTAATCTTTTGCACTCCCAAATTTTTACTTGTTTGTTTTCAATACAACGATGCTTCTTAGTTTGACTTGATAGATAACTTTTGTGCCATCTAAGTATTATTCCCTACGGGATTTGACCCCGACACTCATCGAGTATATTTATTTTACCAATGAACGTATACTCTCTCTCTTTACGAGGAGTGAATTTGGACATTATCAAAAATGGCACCGTTGCCCGGGAATAGGATTAGATAGCCCCTAATTGATTGTTGAGTTGAATTAATTTAGCGTCTTGTGTTTTCTTTTTACTTTTGTTGTTGTTTTTAGGTGCCTTTATAGGCTGACTGATATTGGCCAACAATCTCAAGAAGGTTGCATGGATGGTCATATGGACCACGAGGATGATGATCCCATGATGCCAGACATAGTAGGTGCCATTCGCCTACCACCCATGGTAAGGAATGTAGTGTTCCATGTGACCAGCATAATGTTACACTTGATATAAATGAAAGGACTCTTTGAAGGTCAACCAAGTGAAGACGTAAGTCGACATCTTCGAAATTTCCTGGAGATGTGCCAACCTTTCAACATCACAAACATAAGTCAAGAGTCGATCATATTGAGGCTTTTCCCATTTTCTTTGACTGGGGAAGCAATCGTGTGGCTTGAGGAACTCCCTTTGAGATGTATCACTTCATGGAAAGAGTTGAATGAAGCTTTCTTGGATAGGTTCTTCCCTCCATCGAGGATGTTGCAACTAAGAAATGATATTACTAACTTCAGGCAAATCCTGGGGGAACCTTTACATGAGGCATAACTTCCGGATAGAACACTCCTTCAAAGTTCTTATCGTTTCTTGGACTCCATTAACAAATCAGTGGCAAATAACTTGGTAGGTGGATCTCTCATGTACCAACCCTATGGAATAGCTAGAGCTTTGTTGGATTGGATGACTACAACAAACCGAGCTTGGTACACGAGGAAACTGAAGCACCTTCGAGTGGTGCAGGTTCAAGTTTTGTGACCACCAAGATGAGAAAGAGGGATGAGGAGCGAGATGAGACTTTGGAAAAAATGGTGACCCATCTCGAGTTGATGGCGAAGAACATCATGGGAACTGGGTCAAAGAACATTAATGCCATGGGGACTCAAGGTCCAATGCAGTATGAAGGGGAGGCCTCACCACCTAGGTATGAAGAAGAATGCCAATTCATGGAAAATCAAATAGGGGGTTCTTGCTCGGGGTACCAAGGTGCCAATCAAGGCCTTTGGCTCCTAAGGAAGAAGAATCAAGGTTGTAGAAACCATGACAACTAAGGTTAGGTTGATAGAAATGACAGATGGGGTAATCGTGATCAAAACCGTGATGGGAAACATTATCACTGAAGCTCAAACCTATATGTTCCCTCTCCAAAGGCTGAAAATCACCAATTGCAACCTGGTGTGAGCAATGTGGGAAGCTCCAAGATTGAAGAGAAGCTTGCTAGAGTACTCAAGAGAGTGGAATCCACTGATAGTGGAGTCAAGGAATTGAAAGGGGAGGTGTCGAACCTTGCCCAAATAGTGAACTCCCACTTAACATCGATTAAGCACTTGGAAGCGCAGATGAATCATTTGTCTTCCCAAATGAATTCCCAAATGAAAGGGACACTTCCTAGTGACACCGTACCCAATCCAAAGAAGGTTGACCATAGTATGGAAATTGTGACTACAAGTGGAAAACTGTTGGAAGATGTGGGTGTGAAGCCCAAATATATTCTTGACCCAAAAGAAAGTGGTAATGAAGTAATGGTTGCAGTGCCAGTGCCAAAAACACAAAGGTTGTGAATGATGAAGAAAGATTAGATGAGGGAGAAGTTGATGTGACTCCCGTGAATGATGTTGTTGAAGAGGAAATGAGCAAAGAGGCTTTACCCAACATGATCCAAGAATCAAGGATTCCACCTTCTTATCCTTAGAGGTTAGCAAAGAAGAAGGAGGATAATCAGTTTCAAAAATTTGTTGAGATGTTTAGTAAATTGTCCATTAATATACCTCTAGTGGATGCATTGCTCCAAATGCTGGGTTATGCCAAATTTATGAAAGAATTATTACAGAAAAGGAAGGTCGTTGATGCTGGTGTAGAGGAAGTAACACACCATTGTAGTGCCATGAAGACAAGCAATATCACTCCCAAAAGAGAGGATCCGCGAGCCTTTACTATTCCTTGCACCATTAGGTTATGGTGTTCAAAAAGGCCTTATGTGATCTTAGGGAAAGCATAAATCTAATGCCTATCATTATTTTTAAGAAGTTCGGGTTGGAGAGTCCCAAACCCACCTCAATGAGGTTGTTGATAGTAGATCGATCCATAAAGAAACCAGTGGGAGTGTTAGAGGATGTCTTGGTTCAGGTTGACAAGTTCATCCTCCAAGCTGACTTTGTCATGCTAGATTGTGCTATGAATGTTGAAGTACCTCTCATCTTGGGAGACCACTGCTTTCAACTTGCAGAGCTTTGATAGATGTGGAGCTTGGTGAGAAATTTTGAGTGGAAGGTGAGGAAGCCGCCTTTAAGGTTTGTCAAACCACTGAGTCCCCAGATGAGTGGAAGGTGATGTGGGTTTTGAATGATGAGGCAGAAAAAGATGAAGTTTGTGTTGATGAAGCAGATTCGGAGGATGACCCTCCGAAAAACTAACAGTTGAGGAAGTATCTGTTGTTCCATGATGTTAAATAAGGCACTTCTTGGGAGGCAACCCAAGTGTTTTTATGTTTTGATGCCTTGATACTTTGTTGATTTTGTTTTTGTAGGATGATTGGATAAGAAACAAGGAGAAGGAAAATAGGGTGGCCACTACACTAGACCAACGAAATGCTAATGCTCAAGCGTGAGTCGCTGCCCTGTTGCATAGGAGAAGTTGAACTGAATAAAAAAGGGGAGGAAGTCGGCGTCTCACTGATGGAATATCGGAGGCATTCCGTGAAATAAAAGTATGGCACAGGTATGAACCATTGTACCTGGATAAAAGTTGAAAATAAAAGGTGCGAATCACCGGCAGAACACAGATGAAGATCTGTGAAATGCCAATTGATCGCAGTCAAAAAACAATGAACTGGGCTTTGAAGCGGTAACTTGTGTTGGAACCGGCGAAACATCAGTACTCACCGGTAGTTGTAGGTCTGGTGCGGATGGAGGTATGTAAATCTATTTTTAAAGCTTGACCAACCCATTGACCAACCTGACCCATAAAAATTTAAAAAATAGAGATCTGGTCAAAAAACCCCTTTTAACTTCCCAAAACCTCCTCTCTCCACCTTTTCACCTAACCACAACTCTTTCACCTTCCCAACTTCTCTCCATTAAAACCCACCATTTACACCCGCTTTTTTACTATCCAATCCCACTCCATCTCTTTAACCTATATAAACTCCCATTCTCATTCTCTTATTCTCACTTCTACTCACTCAAACTCTCTCTTAGAAACATAAGCTTTCACTCTTTGGAACACCATTGTTGGTCAAGTACAAAGCTTTAATTTCTTCACTTCTTCTCAATTCTCAAATTGGTATGTGTTCATGAGCTCTTACATTGCTTTAATTTCATTGACTGTTGAGAATGTGAATCATGTTGCATCTGATATTTTCAATACTCATGTTCCCCATTACCCATTTTTGGGCTTTTCCATTGTGGAATATTTCTCATTATATGGGTATATTAGGGGTTGAATATTAATTGCATATTGTTACTATGAGTGTTCATTTTGGTTGAAAGTATGAGGTGAAGTGTGTGTTGGATATGATAGTTGGGGGTGAAGTTTGAGTAACCCCATGTGCTAAAAAGGCATGATTTTCTCGATGATAGATCGGGTGACATCGTTCTTAAGAGAAAATCGTCATGTTTTGTTTATTTTTCTATTTGAATGGGTGAATCTTAATGTGAGAGGGTGTGAGTAAGGCTTGTTTTTTAGAGAAATTTTGTCTAATTGGTTTTAGATAGAGCTAATAGATGGCGTGTTATCTGCGACAAGCTGGTCAAGATTAGCAAAATGCTGACTGAAGCGCAGGTGAGGGGCTTGAGGCTTTAGGCCATTGATTAGCACCCGCAGTTTGTTAGTGCTTCGTGGATCACGACCAGCAAATCACCGGTGTAGTGCCGGAGGGATAAAAGTTTGGCACAGAGAACTTCCCAGACCTACGACTCAATTGCATTTCGCGGATTGCCACTTGCATTTTGCCGCTTGAGTCGCGGTGCTAAAAATGTATGATTCTAATGTTTCACCTTGTTTGTCATCTAATCCTTAGAATTTTCTTCCTTAGCTTAGCATAGCTGTTTCTTTTTCTTTTCTATTATTAAAAACACAAAAAAGAATCTTTTTTAGTGGCAACACTGACATGGATTTGCAGAATTATGTCTTCATCCAGGAAGTCAGACAAGGGCAAGGCTCCCTCCACTTCAAAACGCAAGAGCAAAGAGAAGGCCAAGTCAAAGCCAACCCATACTAACACCAGGGAGGCAATCATGTTTTGTGTACTGTTCACTCCCAACTACACGCAAGTGCACGTGGTTGTACAAGTAATAAAGTGGCTTTATTTCAAGCCAGGTATCGAACCCACAGGGACTGTAATGTAATGTAATTTTCCGTTAAGTGTTTAGTATACGCAATTCTTTATACAAGTAAACAAATAGAACAAATGATGATTTTTCAAGAGTATTAGTTAATGTAACTTTAAGTAAGAAGATTTTAAATTATAATCTGAACAATAGCACAAACAAGCTAAGGTTAAGGAAAACATGCAGATATGTAATTTACTGATTAAATTTCAATCAATACTTCTCTTCGGTTATTGGTCAGGAATTATTAACCAATGGATTGGGTCTTTCGATCTCCTCTCCAATTAAAGAATTATGAGACTCACATTACACATTTTTGTGATGCAAACACTTCATATTCTAGCAATACACAACCAATTCCATAGATGACCAAATATGACATTACAGATATGTTTCTATTCTGAATGTGAATCTTCTCTTAATTTTGCAACTAAGACAAGAACATATCCTACCAATTCACATCTCCAATTAATCTTCCTTTTGGAATTAAAACTGGAATTATAGGATTTACATTAACAATGGTCAATCATTAATGAAGTGAAAACAAGAATTAATAGAACAACCATTGTAGAGAAGATAAAAACTGAAAGAACATCAATTACATATTACTACAGTCATCCTCAACCTCAGCTAAAGGTGAATTAGCCACTCATTTGATAATTAAACATCTTCAAACAAGTAGAAATCATACAAGCAATTGAAATAGAAGAGAAAAAGGAAGAAAATTAACCCAAGAACTTCTTCAGCTCAACTGCCTGATACCCACGTTCTTAGCTTGAAATGTCAGATATACTAAAATAAAACCTAAGTGTGCTATTTGTACAAGTGGGAAATTTCCCGGAATAAACTGGCAACGTGGCATGGAGGGTATCGCGGAGCATCAACTCCGTGCCACGGTCTTGACGCAGACCTTCACTGGAACTTGGGGTTCTGGATAATTATCTTCAGCATGGCACAGAGGGTATCGCGGAGCCTCAGCTCCGTGCCACGGAGGTAACACGCACCTTTACTGGAATTCCAGGTGAGCAGCTAAATACTCCCACCTTGTCACTGAAGTGAATGCGGAGCATGGGCTCTGTGACACGGTGCCATTTCGCACCTTCACTGGAATTCTACCCAAATTCCACTCTAGGCAGAATGCCTCCGCGATGGTGGCGTGACACGACCCTTGTCGCGGAGCACCAATTTTTTAGCATTTTCTTGCCGACTTCCTAGTTTTGCTTCCAAGTCCATTTCTCCACTTCACCAACTTGTAGATTTGTTCCCAAAATTCATTCTAACTGCAAAAACAATAACTAATCATGTTGGTTAGTATAAATCCACATTTACATAAAAATCACATGAGAATGTACACATAAAAGTAGATAAACAAGTCAAAATTAAGAAATAAAGTATCACTTGGGCATGCAATTATGCCCAAGATCACCTACCCCACACTTAAAGCCTTGTTCGTCCTCGAACAACCCTTTAATATATCATGTAATTGAAGACTCACGCATAGCTAATTTAGCACGACAATTCAAGTTGGGCTATAAAGGTTATTTAAGATAGCATGTTAAAAATAAGGCATGCATGATTTTCATCATTAAGATGAATTACAACTATGTTAAGACTTCCTAACCTCAAGAATCGCCTCGAAATCTTCGCAAACTCGTGCCAATCAACTGATCAAGAATTCCACATGAATGTTATCTATCATTAAACATGTGCCCTCACAACACAAGAGAGTTACCCCATTTTTACTTCAAAAGAATTTCAAATCACAAAAGGTATGGGTATATGAATCAAATTACTCTCACTCTCTCAAAGAATTCACATGCATCATGTAGTGAACCATAAGCTTGCCCTTAGTGTTTACTCCACTAATTTAAGGATGCATGAACATAAGATCAAGTAGGACTTAATGGGTTGTAATGTAGTCTAAGGGACAGGTAGGTACTATTCTGGACAGTAATAGTGACTATCTTCCCCTAAGCGCTTTTAATACATCCAACATTCTTTAAGGACATCTCTTTTCTTACTTCCTCCTCACTCTTCTCACCCTCGAATATTTGCTTTTTGTTCCCATTTCTTTAAGCACACTCAGCTTACTAGTGAAGCGTATTTAAGCAAATTTTTCATTTACTTTCGTACCCTCTACTAATAATCAATCATTTTCAACAAGTGCACCTTTGTCCTTTTCTCAACTTTCACAACTTCCACTTTTCCTTCTGTTTCACGCTTCTCACTCCTTTACTCTTTGGAATTTTTCACTTAAGCGCTTCGGAGTTTTGGATCAAATTCAAGGCTAATGAAAGAAAAGGATTAAGCTTATGTTTTAACTATCAATGAATAGGCTTAAGGCTCAATGGGGCTTATGATTTTCTGGCTTGAACTCTAGTTTTGCTTTGTATTGCTTCCAGATTATTTCGTGTCACCACCAAGATTTAATTATAATTTATCGAAAACTTCTAAAATCGACTTCTTAACTAACACTTGAACTTGATAATTTCTTGAACCAGTCCCTGTGGGTTCAACATTCCGACTCTTAAAAAGTGCCACTATATTACTTGTACGACCCGTACACTTGCGGGCTCATCAAGTTTTTCGCGCCGTTGCCGGGGACTGGCGTATTAGTGAGTTGAAAACAAATTCTTGTGTTAGTCTTATTTTCGAAAAAAAATTTGTAGATATTTGTTTTAATTCTTTTTGATTTTTTTCGGATACCCTCTTCTTGACATGACATCATGGAATACAAATGGTTTAAATGGTGGATGCTCATATTTTGGCGAATCTTGTCTGAATTGCGGAGGACCCCACTTGTGGCAATACTGTAATACTTGTAATATATGTGGTGGTCAAAATGGCCATTGGAATGGTTTCCCAAATGCATACACTTGCAGTATATGTGGTGGTCAAGATGGCCATTGGGATGGTTGTCCAAATGCATACTCCCCTCCCCCAAGCCCCTACTATGATCCTTCTGTTGTTTTTTATGAATATAGGAATGATGAAAATGAGGACTTGGAGTGCCAAGCTCGGATACAAAACATGATAAAACAAGTCCTTGAGCAAACAGAAGCAATGAAGGAGGAGATGGAAGCGTTGAGAATTCAGCAAGAGGAAAATGGAGAGGCCCTAGAAATGATGAGCGTTAAAATCACGGAGATGATGGCTGAGGCTGAAGCTTGCGGTAATTGCAAGTAAAGGTCTTATGCAATACTCAAGAGGAACCACAAGAAGAAGAAAAGGGTGAGTTCTTGGAAGAAGCCCAACAATTAGAAGCTCTTGAGAGTCCCCGTGATGGTTTTACACATATGGCCAATCCATTTATGAAAGAAGAGTTAGAGTCCCACCCATTTGACATTCATGGGGAATTAGATGTTGATGTAGAGAAGGTGTACACAAGTAAGGAAGTCAAGAAAAATGCAGTTTCAGATTTGAGGTGTACTGTACCCCACTCGAAACATTTTTCAACATTGAGTTTGGTTGACAACCTAGAAATAGAGTCTTTCAAGCTTGTAGAGAAAGAGCTAGAGGAGGAACAAGCCCCATATATTCTGAAATTTGCTAAATCTAAGAGACAAAACGACTTCACTTACTTAAGGGCCAACAAGTGCAAGAGGCGACATCTACTGCTTGGTCCTTTAAGGTTTTCACCACCACCCCTAGAGCATAAGAGGAAACTAGAGAAGAAATTAGGGGTGAGATTCATATCCTCAAGATGGAGGAAAAAGTGGTGAAACTTGATACATCGTGCTGCGATGTAAAATTAGGCGCTGCTTGGGAGGCAACCCAAGGGTACCACAGGTACCATTTTAATTTCTTGCATTTGTGTTGATTTTATTTATTTTTCATCTTGTGTTGTTTTTGGTGGAAAGTTAAGCACATATGGAGGGGAAGTCTGAGTACCCATGGAGGAGAAAGCTAAAAAGCATGGAAAAGGAAAAGTGTGGGGTCAAATACCCACTTGTTCAAAGGAAGAAAAGCATGCTATTAGCTAGGCCTAGAGGCCTCAGGGAGTATTTCTCACCCTTTTAAATTTTAATTTGATGCTATGGGGACATAGCATGATTCAAGTGTGGGGTGAGGAAAATTTCAAAATTTTTGTGCTTAATGATTTTTGGTGAATGTAATGCTTGTGAGAAATATTTGAAATTTTGTTTTTGTGAGTCAAGCATGACTGCATCACCCGTTGGTTTTTCTTTTCGGTTCTTTTCCGAAGGGGGGTCTTTGAACCGAATAATAATAAAAATTTTCTTTGTCTGTATATAGTGTTTTTAGTCATAGTTAGAGACTATTTCCGATGATGGATGGTTGACGACCGTCTTGAAGAAAAATTAGTCAGTAGGTTGGTATTTGAACCCGTAGCTAATTGATGGCCTGATGTTCTTGTTATGTGCTATACATGATTGTAAGATGCAAGTGTGGTTAGTGTTGAAGCATGTAAGAAGTGTATAACTTTGTTGAGACACCTAGGCTCTTGAATTTGACTCTATGTGCTGAAAGCTTAATTTTGAATTCTTGTGATTAGCTGAGTTAAGAGACTACTGGATGTGTCTTGAATTGAGCATGTGCTGTGAGTGTAAGTTTTTCAAATATTCTATGCTATTGTGGAATGTCTAGAACTTGCCTGGTGTGTATATAAAACGAAATGAAGGATGTGAACTGTAGGAGATGATTTAGGCATTTCTTTGAATGAACCTAATTTTTATCCCTCACTTTACCTACCTTGAATGTTGAATCCTAGTGAGCCCCATTTAGCCTTAAGCCTATTCTTTGATAGCTACGACATCAGCTTAACCCTTTTTCTTTCATTAGCCTTGAATTTGATCCAAAAATCCTAAGTGCTTAACTGAAAATCCGATAGAGTGAAGGAAAGAGAATCGGGAGAAAGAAGGAAAAATAGCAGTTGTAGAAGTTAAGGAAAAACTTAGAGGTGCACTTGTTTGAAATTTCTTGAGTATTGTTAAGGAGTAAGAAAATAAATGAAGGAAAACGTTTCTTAAGTACTCCTTAGTAATAAGCTCAGTGTGATTAAATAAATGGGAACAAGAAGAGAGAAAATTCAAGAGTGAAAAGAATGAGGGTGAAGTAAGAGAAGAGATGTCCTTAATGAAGGTTGAAGTTATTAAAAGCGCTTGGGGAAGATAGCACTATTACTAGCCAGAATAGTACCTACCCGTCCTTTAGCCTACATTACAACCTAAAAAGTCCTACTTGATCTTACGTTCAAACATCCTTAATTAGTGGAGTAAAACACTAAGGGCAAGCTTATGGGTCATTACATGATGCATGTGAATTCTTTGTGAGAGTGAGCGTAATTCTATTCATTTACCCATACATGTTGTGATTTAAAAATTTGCGTGTGAAAATGGGTAACTCTCTTGTTGTGAGGGCACATGTTTAATGAAGGATATACTTCATGTTGGATTTCTTGATCAGTTGATTTGCATGAGTTTGCTAAGATTGAGAGTCAAGTCTTGAGGTTAGGAAGTCTTAACATAGTTAAAATTAATTTTAATGGTTAAATCTTGCATGGTCTATTTTTAGCTGGCTATCTCAAACAGTCATTGTAGCGGTAGCTTGAATTGTCTTGCTAAATTAGCTATGTGTGAGTCTTCATGTGCATGAGATGTAAAAGGTTTGTTCAAGGACGAACAAGGCTTTAAGTGGGGGGTTGTCATCTTGGGCATAATTGCATGCCCAAGTGCTACTTTATAACTCAATTTAGTCTTGTTTATCTACTTATTTATATACATTCTCATGTGATTTTATGTAAATGTGAATATACACTAACCAACATGATTAGTCCTTGTTTTTGAAGGTTAATAATGACTTTGAGGAACTAATTCATGATTTTGTGAAGTGGAGGAATGGAATCAAGAGCAAAACATGAAAGTCAACAAGAAAACATGCAATAACTGGCACCCTGCGCGATAGGGGCCGTGGCACGCTGCTAACTCGGCAACACTTGGCCGAAAATTGCATTTTTCGGCAATTCCAGTGAGGGTACGCGTTACCTCCGTGTAACGGAGGCCAATTAGGGTGTTCAGCTCCGTGACACGGAGCTGTTCCACCACAGGCCAAATTTTGCTATTTTTCAGCATAGTATAAATTGAACCCTTAGCTTCTAAAATCATCAGACACGCGATTTTTTGGAAAAACCGAAGGGAGGCGCAGAGGAGACTTGGAGAACTCCTCTTGGGTTTATCTTTTCTTAATTTCTTTTCATCTATACTTCTAAGTAAACTACTCTAAACATGGTTTTGAGTATTTGTACAAACATGGGTGGCTAGAACCCTCCATCTAGGGTTGAGGCCATGGATATGATTGTATTTGCTTAGATTCGTTTTGGGTTGAGTTGGTAGTTGTTGTTTTGTCTTACAATCTTTATTATTGTTGTTTTTATGTTTGATCACCATGAGAACAAGTAGCTTAAGCATAGGGGAAAGCTTGGAAGAGCAAACCTAGGCAAGAACATAAGATTGTAGGAAGCAAGTTCTTATATTTTGATAGGATTCGCGGTTAGGATAGGAATATACCTAATTTGCTTTGCTTGGTTGATAAAACAGGAAGATAGCAAGACACCAACTTAGATTTGTCACTCCACCACTTGTAGGAGTAGTTGTGAAGCTAAGTTTGGTTAAATGGTTGGAGGTAAGGAAGTCCCCAATCAAGGGTATAAACCCCATAAACCACATCCACGTAGTAAATTTCCCACGAACTAGAAATGACATCCTTGCTCAACGATGTAGTAGTGAGGCTAGTTTGTCGTGTTTAGAGGTTCAGAAGACCATGAACATGCAATTCCAATTATGTGAGACAACAATTGATAATTTCATACTTAACCCATTATGAATTGTAGCATTGCATGATTTTCCGGCTTTAACTCTAGTTTTGTTTTGTATTGCTTCCAGATTATTTCGTGTCACCACTAAGATTTAAATATAATTTATCGAAAACTTCTAAAATCAACTTCTTAACTAACACATGAACTTGATAATTTTCTGAACCAGTCCCTGTGGGTTCGACATTCCGGCTCTTAAAAAGGGCCACTATATTACTTATACGACCCGTACACTTGCGGGCTCATCAAACGTCGCAGCACGACGTGACTTTTTTGACTCCTCAAGCATCATCAAGGTATACTTCCTCTATTCTTTTTAATTCTTCCTCATCTCCTATATATACTTTTATTCTTTTCCCATTTACTTTAAATCTTTTTCCTTCTTTGTTCTCAAGTTCCACTTCACCATACGGAGACACTTGCACTACTCTATAAGGGCACATCTATCTAGATTTCAACTTCCTAGGATGCAACCGGAGTCTTGAGTTAAACAGTAGGAACAAATCACCTGGGCTAAACTCCCTTCTTGCAATCTTTCTTTTCATGGTAGATCTTCATTCTTTCTTTATAGATGGCTGAACTCTCATAAGCCTTAAGTCGGAATTCATCCAACTAATTAAGCTGGTTAAGTCTTAGCTTGGCAGCTTCGTTCCAGTTCATGTTCAGCCTTTTCAGAGCCCATAATGCCTTATGCTCTAGTTCAACTGGTAAATGGAATGCTTTGCCATAAACCAGCTGGTACAGAGATGAAGCAATGGGAGTCTTATAAGCTGTTCGGTAAGCCCATAGTGTGTTATAGAGCTTCCTTGACCAATTCGTCTGACTAGTATTCACTTTCTTGGCCAGGATGGTTTTGATTTCCCTTTTTGAAACTTCCACTTTTGCACTCGATTGAGGGTGGTAGGGTGTGGCCCCTTATGCTTGACACCATATTTTTCCAACAAGGTTTTGAAGAGGCGATTGCAGAAGTGAGATCTACCATCACTAATAATAGCTCTGGGAGTGCCAAACCTGGTGAAGATATGTTTTTGAAGGAATGTTGTAATACTCTTGCCTTCATTGTTTGGTAGGGAAATTTCCTCCACCCATTTGGAGACGTAATCCATAGCCACCAAAATATACTTCATTCCACATGAGCTAATGAATGGTCCCATGAAATCAATCCCCCACACATCAAACAACTCTACTTCCAAGATGGGGATTAGTGACAACTTATGTCTATGGGTAATATTGCCCTGCCTTTGGCATTGATCACAAGACTTGGCGAAGTCATATGCATCTTGGTGAATAGATGGCGAGAAATATCTGCATTGCAAAATCTTATGTGCCGTTCAGATACCATTGTGATGACCCCCAATAGGAGAAGAGTGACATGCCTCCAGAATGCTCAGCATCTCTACTTTTGGGACACACCTACAAATTATCCCGTATGCACAAATGTGGAGTAAATATGGCTCATCCCAGTAATATCTTCGGGCATCATATAAGAACTTCTTCTTTTGCTGAGGAGTTAGGTCTACTGGCATCATCTCGCTAACCAAGTAATATTTAAAATCGGCAAACCAAGGAATCAAATCCTGCGATGCAGCTAGTATCTGTTCGTCTGGGAAGGCATCATTGATATCAATCTTCGTTCTCTCCCTCGCTTCAGACTCAAGCCTGGATAAATGATCTGCCACCTGATTTTCTGTTCCCTTCCAATCCTTCACCTCAATCTCAAATTCTTGGAGCAAGAGCACCCACTGAATCAATCTAGGGTTAGCGTTCTTTTTAGACATCAGGTACCTCAACGCAGCATGGTCTGTTTGAATAATCACCCTGGTTCCAAGAAAATATGCTTTGAAAATTTTCAAATGCAAAGACCACAGCTAGTAGTTCCTTCTCTGTGACTGTATAATTCTTCTGGGCTGTGTTGAGTGTTTTGATGGCGTAATAGATTGTATGAAATATCTTTGCTCTCCTTTGGCCTAAAACAGCACCAAGAGCAACACCGCTAGCATCACACATTACCTCGAAGGGAAGAGACCAATCTGGAGCTATGATGATAGGAGCAGTGGTGAGCTTTTCATTTAGACACTCAAAGGCCTTTAGACATGCCTCATCGAACACAAACTTTACCTCTTTCTCCAATAATTTGCATAATGGCTGTGCAATTTTTGAAATGTCCTTGATAAAGCACGATAGAATCCTGCATGCCCTAAAAAGCTTCTGACCCCTTTTATGGAAATAGGGGGTGGCAATCCTGCTATAACCTCCATTTTTGTCTTGTCCACCTCAATCCCCTTTCCCGATATTTTATGGCCTAACACTATCCCCTCTTTAACCATGAAATGACATTTTTCCCAGTGTAGGACCAGATTTATTTCTTCACATCTTTTCAATACCTGCCCAGATGATTAAGGCATGATTCAAATGAATCGCCTAAAACAGAAAAATCATCCATAAATACTTCAATGGTGTAATCCACCATGTCTGAGAATATGGACATCATATAGTACTGAAAGGTGGCTGGTGCATTACATAATCCGAATGGCATTCTTTTGAAGGCAAAAGTTCCATTTGGACAGCTGAAGGTTGTCTTCTCCTAATCTTTGGAGCAATAGTGATCTGATTATATCCTGAATATCCGTCAAGGAAACAGTACCATCCTCTACCTGCAAGTCTATCAAGCATCTGATCCAAAAATGGCATTGGAAAATGGTCTTTCTGGGTACAATGGTTGAGTTTCCTGTAATCCATGCACACACGCCATCCTATGATTGGTCGTGTCGGTATCAGGTCATTATTTTCATTGGGCACCACTGTAATCCCTCCTTTCTTTGGCACGCACTGGATAGGACTTACCCACTGACTGTCTGCTATGGGATATATCATCCCAACATCCAGCCACTTGATAATCTCCTTTTTTATGACTTCTTACATTGGAGGGTTCAAGTGGTGCTGATGCTCTATACTTGGCTTACAATATGGTTCAAGTGGGATCTTATGGGTACACATGCCTGATGGAATTCCGATGATATCAACTATGGTTCAGCCAATTTCCTTTTTGTATCTTTTCAAGATGTTAACCAAAGCTCCCACCTACTTATCTAACAGGTTCACTACAATTATGACTGGCAAAGTGTTGTCCTCTCCAAGGAATGCATACTTGAGATGAGGAGGTAATGCTTTCAGTTCAAGGATTGGTGGTACCTCCACAGATGGCTTGGCCTGTGGTGTTGAACGGTTCTTTAATTCTAGGTCTAACTTCTTTGGGCTGAAGTTATATGACCCTGTCCCATTTAAAGCATTAACCGTTTTTGTGTATTCTGGGTTCCCGTCTTCTTCATAATTCATTATCACAGCTGCCAATGTATCATTAGTCACCACTTCTTCCACAAGTGTTGGTAGCTTATCATGCTCCATTTGAGTGTTCGAGTGAAAGGTTGTTACTTTGATGTAGCCTGAGGGAGTCACAAAAGAAAAACAAACAAAAACAAAGAAAAAGCGCAAAAAGTAATGTAACTACCAACAAGTCAAATACAAGCCAATAACCTAGTCTTAGCCATATTCCCCAGCAACGACGCCACTTTTTGATAATGCTCAAACCATACTTCTTACTGAAGAATGAAGCAGACGTTGTTAATAAAGAACCCAACTAGAGGTTGGGGTTGATCCCACAGGGAATATGGAAGAGCTAGATTACAGCTGGTAAGTGAACTTGTGAGGTAGTTACTTCAAAATTGGGGGGTTCTAAAGAAAATCAATGATAAAAACAATTATCAAGAATTTGGTTTTGAATCAATATTAAAGGATAACTAGGGTTTGTGTTACCATAGGTTCATAACTGCTTTGAGTATACACTCGCGATCATCACCAATACTTACTTATAGAATTGATAACTTAGGTTCATTCAAACGACTGACCAGTCCCTACTGAATAACTATACTCAATTACTCGACCAAGTCTCATGAGCAGTTTCAAACTATCCGTTATCACTAAGTTCCAGATTTAACTATCCTGCGACCATAGCTCAAGTTAATACAATGATCATCAAGATCAAGGCTCCATTGTAATTATCTTTTCCTAATCTCTACCTCTTAGACCTAAGCAAGTAAAGAATTCGGGCAAGTCCTAACATTGCACACCGTTAAGAAACGTTTAAGCATGAAGAGAATACAATATGTGTTTGTATTGGTTTTAGAATCACTTTGTGCAACCCTAGCTTGTTAATCCACCATGGTTCCCATAACCCTAGTTATGGAGGTTTTAGCCTCTCATATTTGTAAGGTGGTGAATTGCATTCATGATTAAAAAATAAATCATTACATACAATTATGGATGAGAAAAACACTTCCTTTAATTAATCAGCAAAGTCTCGAAGAACAAATAGCAAGAAAAATAAGAATTCAAGAAAAAGTTGATCACAAGTCAAATCAACTCAATTCTCTCTTTCTCTTAATTGTCTAATGTTATCTCTAATAACGTCTATGATAAAAATCTCTTCTGATCAAAATCTACTGAAAAATAAAACATAAAACGTATTTATACAGACACAAGAATCCTTTTCCTAGGCTAATAGGGTGAATTTCCATATCTGGTTCCGCCCATGTCACGAGTCAACCTACGATCCGTAGCCTCCTTTCATACATTGCATGACTGGCTGGATTTTGACTAAGTGTTGGATCCTGGTACGACTTGTACCTCCATTTTACGATCCATACTGAGCTCCCATGGCTTGAATTTGAGACTTTGAAATATTTTTGAAGTTCATCACGATCGCCATGGTATGACTCATACCTTCATTCCACAGTTTGTACTTCCTTTCCATAGCAACAGTCAGCCTCTTATGCAAATCTTCTGAATCTTTTCACGACTTCATCACCATGACTCATACAAGCTTGTACTGAGACTCGTATACTGCGTCTCTTCAACTTTATCCTTCTGCAACTTTTCACGGCCACCAGTGCGACTCATAGGACCTTCCTACGACTCGTACTATGGACTGCAATTTGAGCCTATTTTTGCACACTTTAGGCTATCTTTTGCATTTTTTAGCTCCAACACCAATTTATCCTGCAACCAAAGGAAAAGTGCCTTATATCACATAAATACACCTAAGTCCATGCTATTTTTTTAGTTTTGAGCATCGAAAGTTTTGTAAATCCACAACACATTAGTCCCCACGAGGGACCTAATGACTCGTCATCATGGGTCATGACTAGTGGAATCGTCTGTCAAGTGCACTGCTCATCAGGTCTCTTGGACTCATCACGGGTGACTTAATGATCCGTTACTAGTGTGACTCATGGAAACCACCCGTCATACACACTGCCTCAACCTCAAATAATTTTTATCCAGCTGGCCACGACTCACACCACAAATCATGGTGACTGACCACGACTCATGGGTGCCTTCCATTTATGTACACTTCCTCCTTTTTTCTCTGTTCTCATTCACCACTCCCCACGACTGACTTAATGAGTCGTGGGGCCTGACCACGACTCGTGGTCACGTCCGTAGGGATCCCATTTCCCAAATTGCAACTCATCACCTAACCCTCACCACGAGTCACATCATGACTTGTGGGCTGCTCCCACGGGTCACCTCACGACCCGTTCTGATACATGATGCCAAATTTTAATTTTTCTCCTTACCAACTCCAGGGTATGATATTGGGGTTTCTGGGGTATTATAATATCTTCCTCTTGGGAACATTCATCCTCGAATGTTGGAAAACACATATAAAATCAAAGAAATGCAATTACATATTCAAATACTGATCATTTACTCTTGAAACTGACGGAATGACTATCTCCGATTCAAACTACATAGCTGAACTAAATTCACGAATCATACATATATCCATATACATAAAATAAACTTGGACACATGAACTGAACATGAAAACTAAATCGGGAGTTAGGTCAAAACTGATACCGCAAGCTAGAACTGAGTCGATAGAGAAAAAATGTGGGTATCTAGCCATCATATCTGCTTCGGCGTCCCACGTAGCTCCCTCAACATGCTGATTCCTTCGTAACACTTTAACTGAAGCTACTTCCTTGTTCCTTAGCCTTCAAACCTGAAGATCCAATACTTTCACCGGAACCTCCTCATAACTGAGACTATCTTTCACACCAACACTGTCTACCGGGACAACTAGAGCTAGATACCCAAACACTTCTTTAAGAGCGATACATGAAAAACAGGATGCACAGAAGCTAATTCTGAGGGCAACTCTAATTCATAAGCCACCTTTCCAACACGTCTCACTATCTTGTACGGGCCAACATAGCGGGGATTAAATTTCCCCTTCTTTTCGAACCTCATCACTCCCTTCATGGGTGACACCTTCAGAAATACCCAATTATCAACTTCAAATTCTAATTCTCTCCTTCTCACATCGGCATAGCACTTTTGCCGACTCTGAGCAGTTTTCAACCTATCCCTTATCAACTGAACCTTCTCCATAGCCTCATGAACGGAATTTGGTCCTATCATCGTCGCTTCACCAACCTCAAACCAACCAATGGGCGACCTATATCTCCGCCCATAGAGAGCCTCAAACGGTGCCATCTGAATACTTGAATGATAGCTGTTATTGAATGAAAACTCGATAAGAGGCATATGATCATCCCAACTACCTTTGACGTCAATCACATATGCTCTCAATATGTCTTTGAGAGTCTGAATTGTCCAATCCGCTTGACCATCCATTTGCGGGTGAAATGCTGTGCTAAGCTTAACCTGACCTTCAAAACTGAGAGGTAAATTAGGTACCTCTATCTGATATGATTGACAAGGGCACTCCATTAAATCGAACTAGCTCCTGGATATATAATTTGGCATAATCCTCTGCCGAATCCGTGGTTTTGACCGGTAGAAAATGAGAGGCCTTGGTCAACCTGTCTACCACAACCCAAGTGGAGTCATATTGCCGACGACTCGCAACCCTATGACGAAGTCCATATTTATTTCTTCCCACTTCCAAGTAGGAATATTAATATCCTAAATCACATCTCCCGATCTCTAATGCTCGACCTTCACTTGCTGATAGTTTGGACACTTAGCTATAAATTCCGCGATGTCCTTTTTTATGCCATTCCACTAATAAACTTCCCGTAAGTAACGATACATCTTGGTGGCACCTGGATGGATTGAATACCTGGATCCATGAGCCTCGTGCAGCATCCGACTCCTCAAATCATTGACATCCAAAACACATAAGCGACCCTGGTACCGAAGTACATCATCTCCCCTTTTGGAGAAACCTCTACCTTTTGATTCTAAACGACTTCCTTTAACTTTACCAAAATCGGGTCCTCATCTCGTCAAGCTTTTACATCAATCACCAATGATGATTCTGACCATTTTGAACAACAACACCGCTATCGGTGGAGTCAACCAACCTAACCTCCAACCTAGCGAGTCGAGCACATATTTCACCAACTCCTTCTTCCCCTCATCCACTTGGGACACACTCTCCATAGAGAGTCTACTAAGTGCGTCCGCTATAACATTGGCCTTACCCGGATGGTAAAGCACACTCATATCATAGTCCTTGAGTAGCTCCAACCACCTCCTTTGCCGAAGATTGAGATCTTTCTGTGTGAACAAATATTGTAAGCTCTTATGGTCCATGAACATATCCACGTGGACCTCGTATAAATAATGTCGTCATATCTTCAATGCAAATACCACCGCGGCTAATTCAAGATCATGAGTCGGGTAATTCTTCTCATGAACCTTACACACCCAAGTCCAATCCTTGAAGAATAACAGTACACCACGAACCCATCGGTACCCTCCGATAGAGTTAACACCGGTGCTGAGGTAAGTCGAGTCTTCAACTCTTGGAAGCTCTTCTCAGAAGCCTCCAACAATTGGAATTTCACCTTCTTCTGGGACAATTTGGTCAAGGGTGCTGCAATAGATGAGAAACCTTCAACAAATCTCCAATAGTAGCTGACTAAGCCCAAAAAGCTCCGAATATTTGAAGGATTCACCGGTCTACGCCAATTCTTCACCGCTTCTATTTTTTGAGAGTCCACCTTTATGCGTTTGCTTGGTACCACATGGCCCAAAAACACCACTGAATTCAACCAAAACTCGCACTTACTGAATTTGTCATACAATTGATGATCCTTGAGAATCTGAAACTAGTCTCAAATGAGCAGCATGCTCCTCCTCACTCCGAGAGTATATCAGGATGTCATCAATAAACGCAATCACGAACATATCCAGTTATGGCTTAAACACCCTGTTCATCAAGTCCATAAAAGCTGCAGGAGCATTCGTTAGTCCAAAAGAAATAACTACAAACTCATAATGACCATATCGCATCCTGAAGGTTGTCTTCGGGATGTCGCTCTCCCGAACTCTGAGCTGATAGTACCCGAATCTGAGATCTATCTTTGAGAAACACTTGGCACCTTGAAGCTGGTCAAATAAATCATCAATCCTGGGTAGAGGATATCTGTTCTTGACAGTGACCTTGTTCAATTGCCGGTAATCAATACACATACGAAGAGAACCATCTTTCTTTAGGACAAAGAGAACTGGTGCACCCCATGGGGACTTTCTTGGCCTAATGAAAATCTTATATAATAGGTCCTTCAACTATTCTTTCAACTCCTTTAGCTCGGCTGGAGACATTTTGTAGGGAGGAATAGATATAGGTTGCATGTTGGGAAGAAGGTCAATACCAAAATCAATCTCTCGCTTGGGAGGGATTCCCGGTAGATAATCAGAAAGACTTCTGGATACTCACATACTACTGGAACTGACTGGATAGTCAGGGTCTCAGATGTCGCATCCTTAACCCTAACTAGATGGTACACACAACTCTTAGAAATCATCTTCCTAGCCTTAAGGTAGGAAAAGAATCGACCTACAGGCACAACTAAACTACCCTTCCATTCTAAGACTGGCTCACCCTGAAATTTGAACTCTATTGCCGGGGTTCTACAATTAACTGTGGCATAACATGCAAATAGCTAATCCATGCCAAGGATAACATCAAAATCGGTCATGGCTAACTCTATCAAATCTGCTGAGGTGACTTTCTGAAGGACTGAGACTGGGCAACCTCTATACACCCGTCTAGCTATAATTGAATCACCTACTGGAGTAGAGACTAATAAGGATTCTGATAGGACTTCAGGACTGACTCTGAAGCTACTGGCCACATAAGGTGTCACAAAGGTCAAGGTAACCCCCGGATCTAACAAAGCATAAACATCAAGATGGAAAACTCATAACATACCAGTGATCACATCCGGGAAGACCTCCTGCTCCTGGCAGGATACTAAGGCATAGAATTTGTTTTGGAGTTAACCGCCACCTGTGCTGGTAGATGCCCCCTAATGTGTTGAGCGTGCGGTAGGGGCTGCTGAACTAGAAGCTAGGCCTCGACCCCCATCATGATCCTGTCTCGCTGCCGGGAAATCTCTAAGCATGTGTCCAGGCTTCCCACACCCGAAAAAAGCACCCGTACTTGCTAAGAACTGGATCGTGTGTCCCCGACCACACCTGCAGAAAGATGGGATGCTAGAATCTACGGTCTACTACTCTGACCCCTCAAGCCTAATGCTCGCCCCCTCTGATCATGCCTAGACCTGGATGGAACACTCAATGCTGAAGATGCTGGGGCTGATGACCTTTGGTGGGTCTGCTGTCAGTGTCCACCACCTGACCTTGGTTGAGAAAATCCATAGCTATCAGTCCTGGCCCTCTTGGCCTCTTTCTCCCTCATATGTACCGTCTCCATCTGCTGGGCGTACAAGACTATCCGAGGGAAATCCATATCCTGATGGAGCATAGAAGTCCTGCAATCCTTGTCCAAATAGGCCGCTACTCCATGAATGAACCTGCTCACTCGAACCCTCTAATCCTCCATTAACTCTGGGGTGTGCTTCGATAGATGGGTGAACTCGAGAGCATACTCCTGCACCGTCATTCTCCCTTGCTTCATATTTACGAACTCAACTACCTTTAGCTCCCTCATCTCATGATGGAAGAAACAAACTAAGAATGCAACATGAAACTCTTCCCAAGTGATAGGCCCGCTCCAGTGACCCTGCTATCTTTCCATTGGTGAAACCAGATGTGCGCGACCCCTTTCAACTAGTACGAGGTCAACTCCGCGCACTCAACTCCATTCACCCCCATGACTTGGCTGATCTTTACTATCTTATCTATGAACTCATGCAAGTCCTCATCTACTTTTGACCCGAGGAACTTTGATGGGTTTATCCTCAAGAAATCCCTGACTTGAGCTGCCGCCGCATTACGATTTTGCGGGACATGCGCAACTGCCTACTGATTTACCTGAGCGGTAAAGGCCTGCATGAGCATCTGAATAGCTGCCCAAAACTCAACATGGGTAACCTGCTCTGATGCATAGTGCTCCTGGACTGGTGGGGCCTATAGGTGCCCGTTTCCATTTCCATCCTCGTGGCCTTCTCCATTCCCATTCCTTCTACCATTTACTCTTCGGGGAGCCATGATTTTGCAATCGTGAATAGCACGAATTAGAAGGATAGGGAGACTTTTCATCGCATGAGATAGATCATGAAAGAAGGGAACATTTCCTAAACATTTCATAGTTTCTTCGTCATAAGTGTGGCGTGCTTCACACCCATGAAAAAGACTCTATGGAACGTAGCTTTTAGACACTCTAGCACACTTCAAACGTATGGCTCTGATCCAAGTTTTTCACGACCTTAACAAAGGCTCAGATCGCAACATGGGACAAGGAGCCCCGAGAGACTCCAAGTCAACCCATGGCATGAACATACATCTGCCTCAACCAATAAAACTGAAATATCAACAAGATAATCATAGCGGAATTGTAAATAAAACATAACATCAGAATACACAATCTCCAGCTGATTACATCCTTTGTCTGAAAACCTCTAAACATGACGAGTTGATGGGACAAGACCCCAACTAACTCAATAAAGCAGAAACTGAAAATACATAAAGAAAATCCAAATATGTCTAGTCCTCTGGAGATGCGGACTCACCAACAATGTAAGATGCTAACTCTGAAGACTGACTATGAACAGGGTTGCGGGTCCTGTATCATGAAACGATACAATATAGAGTATGCAGTCAGTACTTGGAATGCACCGAGTATGCAAGGTAAGTAAAACCACTCAAATAGATCAAATCATTTAAGAACATGCATAATGTAAATCATAAACAATAAGAGTCTGAGAATAGGGCTTGCATGCATTCTTTCTGAAATCATTATCTCATCATAACATAACATAGCATCATAACTGAATCGATTGACTTAAAGCTCAAATCTGATAGTCATGAGTAGGACTGAACATTAAGTAAACCTGATTTAGAACATATATAGATATAGAAATCTCATGAATGATAAACATGCATAAGTGAAATCATGAGGAATAATGGGAGACTCATCTTTTAACCAACATACCATGATAGAGCTTACGTGGTCCCAACTATCACACTCAAGTGGGTAGAGCCGTCCAATGCCTTGCCCAAGCTAGGGACAATACCATGATATCGATATCAAAATCGTGGGCCAATAGGGCCGGGGATAGCTCACAAGGAAGGTCTTGAAGTAATATATATATAGTACAAACCTAAATTGGCGCATAGTTCTGAGGCATAGGGTGATCGACCCATAGCCTACTCGTTTTTAGACACTACTCCCAAAAACATGCATATTCTCTCCATCGTTTTTCAACGAAGCTCAACATCATCTATTGACGAAGCTCAATGACCAAATACATCTCAAATATGAAATCATGCATATGAGAAGCTTTAACTCAAACCATACCACAAGCTGAAAGATAATTAGGAGTCTTCACTCCCAAACCATATGGTAAACTTAATTCGAGAAATCATAAATCATACTTGAACACGTGGGCATCGCCCAATTTTTTCTCATGCTTGAAAATATTCAATTCACATAGAAAACATGATTATAAACATAGGTAGCTTGAAAACATGCTTTTCATCATAATATCTCATCATAATCATACATTCATCTCAAATTTCATCTTTCATAAACATCTCATCAATGGGCTTTTTAATTCATAAAACTAAAACATGTATTTTAATTGAAAATATTATAAAACTTGCCCATGATTCATAATTCAATTGTAGAAACATATTTAAATCATACCCATGTAGAGAATTTAGGAAATTCATGCATTGGGTTAAAACCCCATAGATTAGACATAGGAACTCATGATTTAGAGAGGGATTAGGCATGGGTGTGACCGGATTCTCCCATTCATAACATTACATACCTGATTGAGACTGATTCTTACACTTCCTTGAATACCCAAGAAGAAATTGAAAAGAATTTGAAGAAGAAAATCTTGATCACCCTCTCTAACCTTCTACCTTTGCATGCATGAATTTAAATGGTCTATAATGAACTCAACCCCTTTAAAAGTCATCATTCATAACTCAAAACGATATAGTTTTGGCCTTAGGATCTTAGGAATGATGGAAAAGCCCTTACTAAAATCACAGAAAATAACTACTAGTTGGTCCCCACGAGGGACCTAACAACTCGTCATCATGGTCCACGACTCGTGGAGTCTTCCGTCAAGTGTACTACTCATCAAGTCTCTTGGACTCATCACGGGTGACATAACGATCCATTACTACCGCGATCACCACCCATCAGGCACACTGCTTGGACCTCAAATAATTTCCATCCAGCGAGCTATGACTCACACCACGAATCGTGGTGACTGACTACGACTCGTGGGTGCCTTCCATTAGGTACACTGCCTCCTTTCTCTTTTCTCATTCACCACTCCCCATGACTGACCTAACGAGTCGTGGGGCATGACCACGACTCGTGCTCACGTTTGTGGGGATCCCATTTTCCAAATTTCAACTCATCACCTGGGCCTCACCACGAGTCACATCATGACTTGTGGGCTTCTCCCACGGGTCACCTCATGACCCATTTTGATACCTGATGCAAAATTTTAATTTTTCTCCAATACAACTCCTAGATCTGATCTTTGGCCTTCTGAGGTATAACAAAATTGATAGAAAACTCTTGCGTGATCAACTAATATTCCTTGTAGGATTCGATCCCGGCACCCGTCAAGTATATTTGTTTTGTGAACAACCATTTACACTCTATCCTAGTGAGGAGTGAATTTTGATGTTATCCAAAATGGCGCCGTTGCTGGGGAATGTAGTTTTATAGCCTTTTGTTGTTTGTTATTTTGAATTGATTTGTTGCATCTTGTTTAGTTTGACTTTACTCTTGTGATTGGTGCCATTTAGGTTGATTTTGATATGAGTCAACACTCACAAGAAGGAGAAGGTTCTGTAGATGGGCATATGGATCATGAGGATGATGATCCCATGATGCCCAATGTAGCAGGTGCCATTCGCCTAACTACTATGGTAGGGAATGCAATATTTCATGTGACGAGTACAATGCTGCACTTACTCCAAATGAAAGGGCTCTTCGGAGGGATGCCAAGTAAGAATGCAAACAGACACCTCCAAAATTTTCTTGAGATTTTCCAACCTTTCAACATTGCAAATATAAGTCAAGAACCGATTTGATTGGGGCTCTTCCCATTTTCACCGTCTGGGGAAGCAATCGTGTGGTTGGAGGAGTTGCCTCCCGGATATACTACCTCTTGGAATGAACTCACTGAAGCATTTTTGGATAGGTTCTTCCCTGCATCGAGGATACTACAGTTGAGAGATGACATTACCAACCTTTGACAACTTGCTGGGGAACAAGTCCATGAAGCATAGTTAAGGTTCAACAAAAAAAATTTCCATTTGCTTGAACCATGATTTATCCGATGGGGTTCTACTTTAGAGCTTTGATCGTTAACTAGATTCTATCAATAAGTCTGTGGAAATAATTTGGTGGGGGGTTCAATCATGGATCAGCCCTATGGAATACCCAAAACATTTCTTGACAGAATGACTAAGACCAATCCAGCATGGCATACTAGCGAAGTGGAGGTATCTTCTAGTGGTGTTGCTCTCAATCTTGTGACTACTGAGATTGAAAAAAAGGAATGAGGCTAGAGATGAATCTCTTGCTAAGATGATGACCCATCTAGAGTTGATGACAAAACATATGATGTGAGCTAGTGCAAAAAGTGTGAATGTTGTAAATGCCCAAAGCCATCTTCAATTTGATGATGACACTTCTCCCCCTAGATATGAGCAGGAGTATCAATACATGGCGGGTCAATTTGGGGGGTTCTCACCCTGGGTATCAAGGTGCTAATTAAGGCCCTTGGTGCCCAAGGGAGGAGAATCAAGGTTGGAGAAACCGTAATAATCAAATATGGGGGGGGGGGTAGAAAAGATTGATGGGTGAATAGAGATCAATATTGCAAAGGAGAGCGATAGCACCAAAGTGCTAACCCCTATGTGCCTCCTCCAAAAGAAGAAGCATCTCAAGGGCAGTCAGGAGTGAGTGATGTGGGAAACTCGAAGATGGAAGAAATGTTGTCTCGGGTGTTGAAGAAGGTAGAATCCACAGACAATTGGGTTAAAGAATTAAAAGGGGAGGTGTCTAACCTCGCCGAAATAGTAAGTTCTCAATCAAAATCGGTCAAGCATCTTGAAGACCAAATGAACCATTTGTCTTCACAAATGAACCCCCGTATGAAGGGTGCACTCCCGAGTGACACTGTTCCTAATCCAAAAAAGATGGACATTCCATGGAAATCATGACTAGGAGTGGAAAGATATTGAATGATGTGGGCGTGACGCCCAAAGATATTGTTGCCCCCAAAGCAAAGGATGATGGTGTTATCGGAGAGGTGCCAAAAACACCACGTGTTTGTGATGATGAAAAAGGGAAGGATGAGAGGAAAGTTGATTTGACTCCTTCATATGATGTGATTGGAAATGAAGGAAAAAAGGCCTCCAATGACAAAGATCAAGAAACAAGGTTTCCACCTCCATATCCACAGCGTCTGACCAAGAAAAAGGAAGATACTTAGTTTCACAAGTTCATCGTCATGTTCAGTAAATTATCCATCAATATACCATTTGTGGATGCTTTGATTCAAATGCCAGGATACGTGAAGTTTATGAATGAGCTCTTGAAGAAAAAAAAGGTGGTGGATACGGGTACCAATAAGCTGAACCATCATTGTAGTGCTATCATGACCAGCAACCTTGCCCAAAACGTGAAGATCCTGGAGCATTTAACACTCCTTGCATAATCGTCTTATGCATATTCAATAAAGCTCTTTGTGACTTTGGTGCTAGTGTTAACTTGATGCCTCTAGTCATTTTCAAGAAACTTGGATTGGGGAGTCCCAAACCAACATCCATGAGGATTTTTATAGCGGATAGGTCAATTAAACAACCCTTGGAGTGTTAATTGATGTCCTTGTGAGAGTGGACAAAATCATACTTCTAGCTAATCTTTTTGTGATGGATTGTGAGATGGACATTAAGGTGCAAATTATCTTGGGGCGCCCACTTCTAGCAGCGGGAATAACTTTGATTGATGTACAACTTGGGGAGTTTAAGTTCTGAGTAGGTGGTAATGAGGTCACTTTCAATGTGTATCAGCCTATCAAGCCCCCGGATGAGTGTAAGGCCATGGAAGTGATTGATGGTGAATTGGAGCATTATGAACCATTTGATGATGAGATTGAATCATAGGGTGACCCTTCGGAGTGTTGAAGATGGAGAAGATATCCGCTGTGCCACGATGTTAACTAAGGCACTTTTTGGGAGGCAAACCAAGCATTTTTACCTTGATCACTTTGATGTTTTTGATTTTTTTAGGTAGAATTGGGTGCAAGACAAGAAGAAGAAAAATAGGGTAGGCACAACACTAGACCGGCGAAACGCCGGTGCACAAACGCAAGGCGCCTCTCTTTTGCTTGTGATAAGCAGAATAATGGATAAAAAGAGAGGAAACTGGTGACCCACGGGCGGACACTGGTGCAATGCCAACTCAAACCAGTACACCTAAGAGTTATGGTATACTCGGTGACCCAACCGGCGGAATGCCTGTGACACTCTGCAAAACGCCAGACAACCACCGGCTGCATGACAGTGAACTGAAAGGATAATGGATACCTGCGATTGAAGCGGAAAAATGAGACTTTTTTTAGAAAGGAAGGAATGCAGGGAAGAAGTCTTTCCTTTTCACTAGTTCATACCAACCAACGAACGCCAATCAAGTGCAGGTCCATATGCGCAAGTTTATTAGAATGTTGACCGCTCCATGGACCAGAACCATCCCGGGTATTTAAAATACCGATCAAACCCTCTTTAAATTCCCATAAACACTTTCTCCCACCTTTCCATTTCCCCATTACACCTTTTTAACTTCCCTATACATTACCTTTCCACCTTCCCACTATTAAATCCACCTTTTCTCCTACCAATCATCTCCACTTCTTCTCTCTTATAAATTCCATATTCCACTCCCCTCATTTCATCACTACTCACTTATCTCTTCACTACACTAAAGCAAAAAAAAAAAAATCTTGTGGAAACTCCATAAATGGGCAACTCTAAGCTTTGATCTTGCTTTGTTCTTTATTCTAAAATTCATTCGGTATGTGTCTCTTACTTTGATTTTGATTATATTTGTAGATGTGAATCATTTTGAGCATGTGAAAGTTGAAGTTTTCTCCCATCATGTGTTCCCATTGCCCCATTATATTGCTTGTCATTACTTTTGTATTATTGATATTGTGGGTATGTAGGGGTGGTGATAAAATGTTGAATGACAATGTGGGTATCCTATGTGGAAAAATGATTGATGCTTGAAGTGTTTTATTCTAGTTGGGGGTGAAGTCTGAGTAGCCGCGTGTGTTCTTAGAATGCATAATTTTCGTGATGATAGATGGAGTGACGTCTTTCTTAAGAGTAAATTGTCACTTTTACTTGTTTTGCTTCTGTGTTGAGTGGGTGACACATGGATATGAATGTTTTGTTGATTTCACTAAGTTTTAGGATAAAATACACTGACCTGCGTTCATCGGTGAACTGCCAGTTAGGCCCGGCAAAATGCCGAATGAAGCGCAGGTTTCCATAAGGGCCTTAGGCCACTATCCCAGACCTGCTTTACACTGGCACTCGGCAAGACCAAATCAGTGAAACGCTGGTGTGGCGCTGGATGAACCATGTCCTCCCCAGTCTTCTATTAACTATCCGCGGCTAACTGGCGATTCGCGGGTATCTACCTGCGTTTCGTCGGTGTCCTGCCGGTACTATTAGTATTTAACGTCCGAACTCTTCAACTTGTTTGCCATTTAATTGTTATAATTCATTGCTTTATCTTAGAGTAGATATCAGTTTTTATTCTTCATAAGAAAAAAATACAAAAAGAAATATTGTTGTATGGAACTAAAATTGTCTTGCTGAGTATGACTTCATCTAGGCAACCTAGAAAGGGAAAGGCCTCGGCCTCATCAAAAGACAGAGAAAAGGGGAAATCAAGGGCAACCCTAACCCCCAACACTAGTGAGGCTATTATATTTTGCGTGCCCGACATGGAAGGGCACTATGCTATTTGCAAGGGGCGCTCTATCACTATAGAGAAGCACTTCGATTTGGTGGGGCTGCGGGGTGATTTCCCTAAAATCACAATATAATTCACAGACTGCCAATGGCACATCTTTGTCAATCCACTGGTTGACGTCTACTACATCCTAGTGCATGAGTTTTATACCTAATACTAGGCTAGGCAAGAGAGCATGTAGCACATAGGGAAGGTTGACGAATTCCCCTGCCTTCCCTCAGTCATGGTGCGGGGTGTAGAAGTGTACATCACACTGGTGGTCATTAATTCCCTATTTTGGGAGGATGAAATTAACATCGCCTCTGAGCATGCTGCTAGAATGCAGACAAAGAGAACTAGTTTTGGTGGATATCTCCCATTATAGCCATCGACACACCTTTTTGGGCCTCTATGGGTGGCGAGATCTCCAGACATGATCTAAAGTTTGAAGCCAAGCTATAGTTGGATTTCATTTATTGATGGATTATGCCTTCGAAGAATGAGCAGAGGGTAACTTTGGAAGCAACCATCTTCATCACATGCATTATGACAGGTATCCCCATAAATTTTGGGGAAATAGTGGCCATTTAGATGAAGAGGAAAGCACGACAAGTTAGCACTTCAATGCCCTATGCTGTGCTTATATCCCAGCAATGCCTTCAAGCCAGAGTGCCACTTTTCGCAGATGAAGCCCCTAGCTCCGCTACTGGTGTGATCATAGTGGACAGAAAAGGGGACGCGGATTCTTCCAAGAGCAAACTAAAGCAGTTGCAAGCCTTCAAAATCCCTGAGAAATCCATCTCTCATTGATTAAGGTAGGCCCTAATGGCCTCTAATCTCAATATTCCACATCCGGAGGCATCGGGCCAGGCTTCAGAAGAAGCACCTATTAGGGGAGCCTCACCTCCTCCCACATCATCCCAGCCTAGTAGCCTACTTAAAATTGCAGAGATAACACACTTCCATGAGATCCAGCTTTAAAAATTGGCTAAAAGTCTCCCCATCATTATTTTCAAAACTGTGAAAAAGGAGAGGAAGTCAATGTATGATAGCCTGACCAAGCTATGCTCGTGGGTGGATGTTGTGGAGGGGGCTATCACATCTCTCTGGGCTGAAGTAAGGGAGTGGAAAGGTCGAACATCAATGGTAGTGCCTGACATGAACACACTTGACACAACTATTGTTGTCCCTTTTAAAATCTGAGGCCTCATCGACGACTTGTTCGAGGGCTCGGGGGATGATGAGGAGGACTTGAGAGATGAAGGCCATGATGGTGAGGCTGAAGCTAAAGATGATGAGTGACCACTTTAGGGAGTTCTCACCCTCTTTGTTTTGTATGCATACATTGGGGACAATCTATTGTTTGAGTTAGGGGTGGGATGAGTATTTCTTTTATTGTGGACATTTTCATTGATGGTTGATGTTGCTCTTATTGGGATTTTGTTTTTAAATTGTGATGATTGGTGAGCCTTTATCGGGATCGGAATGCCCTTGTCGGGCTTATTTTGTTAATGACTGATGTTGCCTTTCACGGCCTTTTATTTTTTATATTTATTTAATGATTGTTGAGAATTTGTCGGGTTTGGAATGGATGAAAGAAAAAAATTTGTCTTAAATTATTAGTGCAAGTCTAATTTTCGCGTTTGTAAATAGTAGGTAGTGAATAAACTCCAAGGGTTTTCTTTATACCACGGTTCTTTTTGGAGGAGTAATTTCTTTTTCTTTTCTTTTTCTATTGTCGAACCGGGTGACATTTTTCAATGATAGATTGTAAGGTGACTTTCGTAGGGAAAAATGCCATGTCTTTGAGCCTTGTGAAATTATTTTTGAGGGTACCACCGAAATTTTTTTGTGTGGAATGAAAAAAATGAGTTTTGAAGAAATGGGGCATTTGAAATGAAAATGTAGTAGTCTCTTGTCATATATTGCACATTCCTTGTTTGGCTTGTTGATTCACATGCTTAATGGTCATAAAATCATAATCTAGTTGTGGCGTTGAATTGTGTGAACTCCTTGGAGTGTGATGCCTTGTGTGGTGAGACTGATGGAATGCTTCCCATGCATATATGTTTGTCTAGAACTTTCCCTAAGTGTGATTCAAGGTGAAATCCTAGAGGTAGTTGCACTTAGAACATGATTTTAGGCTTTCTATTGCTATTCACTTAACCCAAAATGACCTCCTTAAACATCTTCCTTTGCTAGCCAATGTTGAGCCTTTGACCCTTTTTATTGGAAACCACATTACAAGCCAATGTCCCCCTGTAATCCTATATTTTGGCACCAATCCTCCCTAGTTGCTTCTTTTTGTGATGATGAATGCAAAATGGGGCTTGAAGACTAAGAAATAGGGAGAGATAAGTAAATCAATGGAAAATAGGCAAAAAAATCTAAGTTTGGGGATTTTGCAAGAAGGGGAGAAATGTGATGAGCTTCAATGTGAGGTAGCACCAAATTATGATCAAAATGAATGAAATGATGGGTTAAGAAACCTAGAATCATCAAAAGAAAAAGAATAGTGAAAGGTGTTACCCCTTGCGTAGATATGTCCAAACTTGAAACCCATAGGAGTTATAAGGGTGGTTCTTGATTAACAAAATATGAAGATGAATAAAAAGGAGAGATAAGGGGGAGTAATCTAAAGAGTGTGAAGGGATGTTAAAAGTGTTCAAAAAGGTCCATTAGGGAGGTTCTAGTCACTAGAGCTAAATAATTATGCTACCCTTACCCCTAGCCTTCATTATGACCCCCCAAGTCCTAATTGATTATGAGTGTAGCAACTCTACATTAGTGGTGGGTTACACGAAGGGCAAGCGTAAGGGTCATGTTATGTGCATGGAGAATTTCTCTGTGCAAGTGAGCGATATTGTCCTATTCTATAATCCCTTGTATGTGCATTGTTTGATGATTAAAAATGGGATTCTATCTTCTTGTGAGTGGAATTACCCCATTTGAGAACATACTTGTATTGGTGCGAAGAAGTGATTGGGACATTAGTGTTTTGAGATTCAAGGAAAGCTTTGAATGTGAATTTGTAATGATTTGAGATGTTATGAGTGCTTGTTGTGATAGACCATGCCCTGGTTTAAAGAAGAAAAACATTTGTGAATCATGCCTATTCATTGTTTACCTCTTGAAACTTTTTCATATTTTGGGAAATATTTTCTCTTTTTCCTCGAGTTGGTGAGCATTTTTGGGTTGTCTTAGGCTCATTGGTCCTTAGTGCATATATTCATAGTGGATATGCTGTTTCATTTGCTCGAATTTCAAGAATTGCATTACTTGAGGACAAACAATGGTTCAAGTGTGGGGTTTTGATGAGTTAGTAATTTACCAACTCACTAGGCTCTTAAATATGAGTTTTTTCTTAGTTTTCAGGTCATTTAGGTGGATTTTATGCTCTTTTTCCTTGTTCTTTGTAGGTACTTAACTTGAACAGGAAAATCATGAAATGAAGCAAAATGCTGTGAAAAAAGGAGAGGAGGATTGATACTCCGCCGGAGGACACCGGCGAAAAGCCAGTTGATCGCAGTTCCATAATGTGCTGATGAAGAACAATAGCGACGGGCTATGGATCAGCGCCGGCGAACCACCAGTGCTAACATTGAAGGGTTCTGGAACTCACTGATCATCGGCGTAAATCGATCGATGGACCACAAATGAGCACTGGTGAACCAATGGTGAAATGCAAGTGACGCTCGTCTGCACAGGGGTAAAAATTGTCCAACTTATAAAAAGAGAAGAAAGAATGTACCCTATTTTTGTACATCCAAAAAAAACTGAAAATTCCATTATTCCATATCAGTTTTCATTTTTCTATTGGCTTTGTATTAAATTAGAGAGAGAAAGAGAAGAGAGAAGTAGAGAGAGAAGCACTCATCTTCTTCTTTCTTGAAAAGGTAGAAAACTCCATTGGAGATTAGACCTTTCAGCTTGAATTTTTTCTTACTCATTTTGTTGAATGGATCTTGAATTGGTATTTAATGTAATGTCTTCTTCTACTTATATGAGTAGCTAAATTCCTTTCTAAGGATGTGTGGATGATTGGGGTTGATTTGGATTGGGTATTGTTTAATTGATCTTAGATTTACTCAGTTAATATAATTCTAATGTTTCATCTAAGTTTTAATCTAAATACTCATACTTGTAAATGTGAGTTGTTTTTACTTACTCTAATTTTGCTAGAAAAAGGAATTTAGAGTATAGATGATGAAACATTAGTAGGTAATTGGGTGTTGGTCATGTGTAGTTGGGCTAGAAATAGCCAAAACCCATTGTCAAACACCCATTGAGAGTCAAAGTTAGAAACAGTTGATTCTTACCCAAGTTGATGTGGCTGTTATGAAAAAGGCTTTGGGGTTTGAGAAAACTCTAGGTATGAGGCATCTAATTGGTTGAGAAATGTAGGATGCCATCTTGTCCACAACTGATTATACTATTGAGTAAGTCTAGGATATGTTAACAATCCCAATCAAATGATGCCCCAATAATTTCATACCTCTAGCAGTCTCTCCCTTGGTATTTTCTATCCTTTGTCCTTATTTTCATGAACAAATTTTGTAGTTCAATTGTCAAGTAGTGATTTCCCAATTTTTAGTTTATAGTTGTTGAACACTGATGCAAGTTACTTCAACTTTATAGAAACTCTTTTGTGATCAACTAATATTCCTTGTGGGATTCGACCCCAACACCTATCGGGTAAATTTTTTTGTCAACTACTGTTTATACTGCATCCTAGCGAGGAGTGAATTTGGACGTTATCAATGGGTGCCAATCAACTTCAGGGAGATCGTGGCCAACCAAATAAAGAGAAAGGCCAGGCAGCAGAGAATGTCGATGCCATATGTGGTGCTTATCTCTCAGCTATGCCTCAATGCAGGGGTCCTACTCTTTCTGGACGAATCTCCTAGCTCAGCCACTGGTGTGAGCAACATGAAGAGAAAAAGGGATGCCGAGGCACCCAATGTGAAGAGAAAAAGGCAGCAAGCTTTTGAAGCTCCCGAGCGCTTTGCTTTCCATGACATAGAAGAAAACCCCGTCACTCCCGACCTTAATATGGCACATCCCCACACATTGGGTCATGTATCGGAGGTAGCACCATTTCAAGGGCCTTCACCTCCTCCCACATCATCTAGCTCAAGAGACATACAAAAGCTGGGTGAAATAATTGCTTCTCATGAGAGCCAGCTACAAAAGCTAGCCCAAAATCTCCCAGCCCTTATCGCCAGAACTATGAAGCGGAAGATGAAAAATGTTTATTATAGACTAACCAAGCTCTGCTCCCGAGTGGATATAGTGGAGAGCGCAGTAACATCTCTTCGAACCGAAGTGTAGGAATGGCGGGAATGGACACCACTAGCAGACCCAGATCTAAGTGTTCTTGATGCAACCATGGCTGCCCCATCCACAGCCTGGGGCCTCATTAACAATCTATTTAAGGTCTTAGGCGGGGAGAAGGAGCCATATTTAGGCGGCTTCGATGATGATGCAGAGGCTGATTATGAGGATGAGGAATAGCTACTTCAGAGAGTTCCTACCACCCTTTATATGTTTCATGCATACATTGGGGGAAATGTATTATTATAATTGGGGGTGGGTGGAGCTCTTTTTTTCTCTCTTGTGGTTGTTATTAAGTTGTTGTGCCCTTATCGGGCTTGTTGTTGATGTATGTGTTGCCCTTGTCAGGATGAATTTTTGATGTTCTGGATGATTTGTAGTTTTTAATTATGGTGGAATGCCCTTGTCGGCCGGATTTGATTTTTTTTTGTGATGCTGTGGTTGTTGGTTGCTGCCCTTGTCGGGCATGTGATGAAGGAAAAATGAATGAAGAAGAAATTTGTTCTTAAATTGTTAGTGCCATTAATTGGGCCAGTGTTAAATTGCAAAATATTGTTGACTCATGTTTTGATTATCGCCTTTTGCTTATAGTAGTTAGTGATTAAACTCCAAGGTTTTTTTTTATACCATGGTTCTTTCCTGAGGAGCGATTTTCTTTCTTTTTTATTTTTGTCAAACCGAGTGGCATTTCCCAATGATGGATTGAGAGGTGGTTTTCTTAAGGGAAATTGCCGAGTTTAAGTTTTTTCTGAGTCAATGATTGCTATGGCTTTCTGGAAGTACCACCAGAAAAATTTTCTTAAATGGCATGGCTATTGAAAAAAAAAGAATTTTGAGAAAGAAAGGGGCATTTGAATTTGAGAGTTGAGTACTCTTTTGTCGTAAGTTAGATATTCTTTGTTTGGCTTCTTGATTCTCATGTTATCTTGTTTTATGACTCTTGATGTGGTGATGAAAATGGTGTGAACCCCTTGGAGGGTGATGCGATGTGGGAAAGGTTTTAGTTTAATTCTCTTGCATGAACGATTGTCTAGAACGTGCCCAAGTATCATTCAAGGCGAAATCCTAAATATAGTTGCACTTGAAAGGTGATATTAGGCTTTCTTTTGGATAGATACTTTACCAATACGACTTCCTTGAGCATGAATCCTTGTTAGCCAAAGTAGAGCCTTTAAGCCTTTTTCTTGAAAACCACATTACAAGTCTATTGCCCCTTTCATAATCTATCCTTGGCCCCATCCTCCCTAGTGCTAGTTGTGAGATGAAATGCAAAAATGATGCTTAAAGTCCCAAAAATTTGGGAATAGAATAGGGAAAGATGAGGCAAAAGCCTAAGTTTGGGGATTGTAGAAAAAGGAAAATGAGAAGTGATGTGAACTTCAATGTGAGATCGCACCGTATTATGAAAAGAATGAATGAATTATTTGGGTAAAAAGATCTGAATTATAAAAAGTTGCTTCCTCTTGCACAAATGAGATGAAAAGTGGTTACCAAGGAGATATAAGGAGGGATTTTGTTTCAAAAGTGAAAATGTTATTTGAGGAGAGATGAGGTTAGGGTAATCTCAAAAGAAAATGGAATATGCAATGAGATTCACAAAAAGGGTATTAGGGAGGTTCTAATCACTAGAACTTAAAAGTCATCCTACCTTTACCCCTATCCTACATCATGACCTCCAAGTACTAATTGATTTTAAGTGCAGTGACACTAATTAGTGGCGTGTTACATGAAGGGTAAGCCTATAGGTCAAGTTATGTGCATGAGAATTTCTTTGCGAGAGTAAGCGTATTTGTTTCATTCCATAATCTCTTGAGTGTGAATTGCTAGATAGTGAAATGGGATTCTCTCTTGTTGTGAGTAGCATCACCTCCTTGGGAAACATGCTTGCACGTGCCAAAAGATATGATTAAGACAAGATTGTAGTGAGCTTGAAAATAAACTTTGAATGTGAATTTTTAATGACTTAAGATGCTATAATAAGCTTTCTATGACCAACAATTCCCCTTGTTTTGGATGAAGGAATCAAATGTGAATCATACTAAGTGATTGTGGTCATCTCTTGAAGAATTTGCATAAAGTGTTGAGTCTCCTCCTTTATTTTATGTTGGTGAGTGATCTTTAGGTTTTGTAGGTCATAGTGGTCCCTTGTGCATAATCTCATGAAGAATGACATGCTTATTCCTATAGTTCAGCTGTAAAGAATTGCATTAATTGAGGACAAGCAATGGTTCAAGTTTGGGGGTTTGATGAGTTGGTAATTTACCAACTCATTAGGCTTTTAAACAAGAGCTTTTGCTTAGTTTTCATCTAATTTGAGAGGATTTTATGCTCTTTGTATTAAGATTTTACAGGTATTTAATTTAAGGAGAGAAAATAAGAACTTGGACAAAAGCATGGAAGTAAAGAAAAGGAATGAAGCTTTACCAGATGGGACTGGCGTTCCATCGAATGGAGCTGGCGAAACACTAGCTGAAATGCAGTAGCAAACTGGACAAGAATGGAAGGTGCACCGGCGAAACGTGGGTCAGCACCTACGAACCACCGGTGCTAATGCCGACCAGACCCAGAGTCACTGCCCCCCGCCTGCGATGCAACGACATTTCGCGGATGGGCCACCGATGACTCCCCAGTGAGGCCGCCTTCTGGAGGGCAAAATTGTCCAGCAGGAAATTTGAGGAGCATTTTTTAAAACCTATTTCTATACATTCTATAGAAATTATCAATTATTCCATTCCATATTTGTATAGAGTTAGAGAGAGAAATATTGAATAGCTTCTTCTTCTTCTTCTTCTTCTTCAAGGTAAAAAATTCCATTGAAGACAATTGTGAGCTTGAAATTAACTCTTGATAATGAATGTTATGATTTTATTTGTTAATATAATTTTGTATTTCTCATCAATGAGTATCTAAATCTCTTTTCTAGGAGTGTGTACATGATTGGGTTTAAATTGGATAGGGTGTTGCTAGATTGATCTTAGAGTTACTCATTTAATATAAATTTGTTTTTTCTCCAAATTTATAATTAAATTACTCATAGTTGTAAATGTGTGTTATGTCTACTTACTCTATTTTAGCTTGAAAAAGGGAAATTGAGTATGGGTGAGAAAGCAATGGTGGGTAATTGTGTGTTGATTGTGAGGGTTTAGGCTAGAGATAGCTAAAACCCATAATCATTCACCAATGAGAGATTTGAGGCTAGAAATAGCTCAAATCTGACCCAAGTCCTAATGGATATATCGTTTGGGACCTTGGGGTTTGAGAAAAACCAAGGAAAAAGGCATCCAAGTGTTGAAAACATTGGGTTCCACCTCGTCCATGACTATTTATATTTATGAGTAATAATTCGATTTCCTAGGCAATTCAAATCCAACTGACGCCCCATTCAAAAGCATACCCTTAGCTCTTGCTCACATTTATAATTCAAGTTGGTTATCTTGTTGATTAATCAATAGTTGTTTTTACATTTTAATTGTAATATTTTGCACCCCTAAATTTTAGTTGTTTGTTTTCAATACAATGATACTTCTTAGTTTGACTTGATAGACAACTTTTGTGCCATCTAAGTACTATTCCCTATGGGATTCGTCCCCGACACATGTCCGGTATATTTGTTTTTCCAATAAACGTTTGCACTCTCTAGTCATGAGGAGTGGAGTTGGACGTTATCATCTAGACACTACTCCCAAAACATGAATATTGCTCATAATCATATTCTCAAAACATACCTTAAATTTGTTTCTTAGGATTCTTGACTCCAAACATCTCTGTAAAACTGGACTTGTAATCTTTGGCTAAATTCATGATAAAACATACTTGACTATACATGGGCTTGCCCAAATCATGAAATCATACATACTTGAAATAAGCTTCATGATTTGAAATCATAAAAATCATAAGTTAAGAATTCATAAACATTCATGCATACTTTGATAATTCATCATACTTGAAATCATGGACTCATAAACTTGAAATTCATAAATCATTCATAATAGGGCATAACCTTCATAAACTTTAAATCATGAATTAGTACGTAAATTGAGAGTGAAATCTTCCTGTTATCCCTAAATCATCAGTTGAAATATGAGAGAGTTGAACCCATAGAGATATTATGGATAATTTCACGGAATTGGGTTAAACCCTAGAATTTTCATAAAACTTGATTGGAGACTTGAATTCATGAGTTAGAGAAGAAGTTGAGCATGAGGATGGAAGAAATCCCTCATTCATGGCCCTACATACCTGAGCTTCAAGAACCTTCAACCTGATTGGAGACCCAAAGGGAATTGAGATGATGAAACCCTAGCTTCTCTTAAGGGCATTTGATCTTCACGTAGGGGTATTAGGAGTAGAATGAGGGTTTAGGATGATTAAAACCCTTAAAAACCATCCTTTAAGAGGCTTACAACGACTTAGTTTAGGATTTAGGAGCTTAGAAATTATGAAAACACCCTTAATAATTCGACAGGATATTACTCACTTCCAGTCACAAAAAGCGACTGAACCACCCCGTTGGGAGACTTAACGGGTTGTCACTTGACCTGTTGTCACTAGCAGATTCATCTAAAATTTTCTGATCCTCTCTTGACACCTCACTTCATAATTCATTTTGTCACTTAATAGGTCACTTAACTAGTCATCAAGACTCTCTGAAACTTGACATTTATCAACTGTCCTATACCCAACGACTCACTTAAAGAGTGGTTAAGTGAACTAATAAGTCACTGACGACTCATTCTATGTTTTAGTGTAGTTTTGTCTGTTTTCTCCATTTGAGTCCTCAAGTATGATCTTAGGGACTTTGGGGTGTTATAAAATGGCACCTAGCCATTCAATGGCCCTTAGAATGGGACGTACAAAGAACTAATGAGTCATTGGTTTGTTCATGGTAACGAACTTCTAAAAAATTTCAAAAATCACCTAGAACTAACGAGGGGATTGTATGACCAATTGTTTGATTGTACCATCCGTTGTTTCTAGTCATTGGAGCAAGTTCAGAGAGTGAATCATAGGAAGGGAAGAAACCAATTGATGGACCAATGGTCCGTTTGTTGATACCACGGCCCATTTTATAGGTCGTTGGTTTTTCTAGTTCCAAGATTAGTTTCGGTAGTTCGAGGTATTTTGATAAAATTCTATGCTTTTAACTCCTATTTTGATGTCGTTTACGCTTTCTTAAGGTCAGATTTAAGGGTTTAACTTAGCCTAAAATGTCACTCTCTTCATAACACCGTACATTAGATTTTCCCTCTCAAGGCAAGCTAGGGTTCATCATCTCCACCTCATCAATTTCTCTTGGATCTTCAAGTTAAGAAATCATATAACCCAGGCATGTTGGGTCATGAATGGGGGATTTCTTCCACCCTCATGCCTAATTTCACCTCTATCTCATGAATTCAAGTCTTCAAGTCTTCAAGTCTTCAAGTCTTCAAGCATGACTTATGTGATTCTAGGGTTAGACTCAATTCTCGTGAAATCTCTTATGATCCCTTATGAACTCAAGTTTCTTACAATTCAATCAATGATTTATGATTATGAATGCATATTTTCTACTAAATTCTCTCATGAACTTACGATTATCAAGTATGATGATTTTACTTAATTATGTATGATTGCACTAATCTCAAGCTTATGAATCTGCGTCTTCAAGTCAAGATGATTTACCAAAGCATGAATGAATTTCATGAACCCTAAGATTAGGAATCGACAATATCAAGATATGATGATTTACTTGTGTATGAATGAATCTCATGAAACTCAAATTTATGTATCATGGTCGATTCAACAACATATTTTTATAGCTAGTTCACATATGTCAAGTATGTTTATGATTTTCATATTTTCAACTAGCCCATGCAAAACCAAGTATGTTTCATGATTATGTCTATAAGCAATATGCATGTTTTGGAAGTAGTATCTAACACCGAGTAGGTTGGGGTTTAGCGCACCCAAGTCTCAGAACTACATGCCACTGTAGGTATATATTCATGTATGAGGCATCGACAGAGAGTGCTTTCCCCCAGCCCGACAGGGCTCACGAGTAATATGACGCCATTATCGTTCTTTGCCCTGGCAAGTCTTAGAACAACTCTACCCACTTGAATGAGATATTTGGGGCATCATGTTCGCATTCATGATGATGTTGGTTATGACGAAGCCTCTCACCGTTTCTCATATTTTAAGTTGTTTATGTACTAGATTTATGATATCATGATTTATGGAATAATTGACCCATTGATCAGATTATGAGCTTTTACTTACAGTTTTAAACATTTTAAACCATATGATTTTACTTTCAAAACCTTGTTTCATTATGTTTCAACTTATGATGAAAAGCTCATGTTTATGACTACTTCATGAATATGATTTTAGCATGTTTTTGTTTCTCTCATGTTCTAGCTGCTTTATACTTATGGTTTCAAACTATCGTTTTACAATCATATTTTACTTATCCTACAAAATCAGTATATTTCAAGTACTGACCAAATACTCTATGCTCTATCGACTTATGATATAGGTTCATGTGATTAGTCTCAGCCCCGAGTTAGCTTCACTCACGTTTTGGACCAGTCCAGTTCCAATTTTGGTGAGTCCTCATGATTCGAGGACAACAATTTTGATATATTTCTTTTCCTTTATGTATTTCAGTTTCAGACCTCGCGAGCTAGTTGAGGGTGTTGTCCCATCAACTAATCGTATGATTAAAGTCTTTCAAACAACTTTGTATAGGTGGTTCAGCATTGTTGATCAATTTTTCTATTCTTATGCTTTATGATATTAAGATTTCCTCTTATGCCTTGTTCATACTTTACTTCTGCTCAGTTTATGCCCGTAATCATGCTATGTATGTGCCATAGGTTAGGTTGGAGCCATTTGTGGTTCTAGGTCTCATGTTACGGTTTGGATCCCTACTTAGGTCATGAAAAACTTGGTATCTGAGCAAAGGTTTGGGTGTGTCCTAGGGTGTCTGAAATTCGCATTAAGTAGAGTCTTTTTCATAGGTATGAAGTGCGCCACACTTATGAGGAAGAGGCTACTAGACATTTTAGGAAACTTACCTTATTTCATGATTTATGTCGTGCAATGAAGTTCAACTCTCTCTATTTCTCTAACTTGTGCTATATGCATTCGCAGAAATATGCCTCCTCGCCGAGTCAATGAAAGAAGAAATGAAAACGGCAATGGCCATGGTAATGGCAATAGAGATGGGCATCAGCTAGCCCCACCTGCCCCAGCCAATCCTTTGCATGAGGAGGTGACTCATGCTGAGTTTAGGGATGCTTTTTAGATGTTGGCATAGTCTATGACAGCCCAAGTCAACCAGCAGGTGATGGCACAAGTGCACATGAATGGGTATGTGGCAGCAGCTAGGGTATGAGACTTCACCAGGATGAACCCGCCAAAGTTTCATGGTTCTAAGGTAGACAAGGATCCACAGGAGTTCATTGATGAGATCTAGAAGATTACCAAGATTATGGGGGTTATAGTAGAGGAGATGCATACTTCGCCTCCTATCAGCTAAAGGGGGTAGCTCACATATGGTTCTGACAATGAAAGGAGGGCCATGGAGTAGGTGCTGTCCCTATTGTCTGGGATGAGTTCGTTACGGAGTTCTAAGACAGGTTCTTTCTCCAAGAGTTGAGGGAAGCAAAGGCATAAAAATTCATCAATTTGAAGCAGCATGACATGATTGTTTAGGAGTATGCCTTGAAGTTCACCTAGTTGTCCAAGTATGCTCGGGAGATGGTTGCCGAGCCCAGGGCTCTTATGCGCATGTTTGTATCAGGGGTTACAGATTCATTGGTCAAGGAGTACAAGACCACTATGCTTATCAACGACATGGACATCTCTCAGTTGATGATATATGCTCATTAGATAGAGGAGAAGCAAACAAAAGGAAAAGGAGAGAATGACTAAGAGGGCTAGGATAGGGAGCTTTGGGTATTCTCAATAGAGATCCAGTGGTAGACATAGATCACTGTCCCATCAGAGGTCATCAACCCCAGCTCCATCATCATCCAGTGTCCCATCCAGGACAGAGGTGATCAGAGAGGTAGAGAACCAAGCTCTAGGGGTAAGAGGTGCATGTCAGGGGAGCACACTTTCTCGGCTTATAAGAAGTGTGGTAAGAACCACTAGGAGAGTGTTTGATTGGCTCAGATGCTTGCTATGGGTGTGGGAAGCCCGTGCACATGTGTAGGGATTATCCTTCAGCTATGCAGGGCGACAGTAGAGGTTTTTCCCTAGGCACCACTTCAGAAGCTCCAGCAGATAGCCCAACTTAGAAGGTGCATCTTCTTGAGCTGATGACATATTCTGATGTCATCTTTGGCATGGATTGGTTGTATGTTTGTTATGCTTCAGTTAATTGTAGGGCCCAGTTTGTAGAGTTTTGATTCACGGGTAAGCCAGTCCTAGAGTGGAAGGATAGTTCGGCAGTGCTTGTAGATCACTTTGTTTCCTATCTGAAGGCCAAAAAGATAATCTATAAGGTTTTTGTATACCATTTAGTTTTGGTTAAAGATTTTAAGTCCAAAAACCCAACTCTCCAGTCAGTTCCTGTTGTATGTGAGTATCCAAAGGTATTTCTAGATGATCTGCCAGAACTCCTTCCCGAGTGGGAGATTGACTTTGGTATTGACCTTTTCCCTTATACGAAACTTATATCTGTTCCTCCTTACAGAATGGGTCTAGACAAACTAAAGGAGTTGAAGAAACAATTGAAAAACCTACTAGATAAGGGTTTCATTAGGCCTAGTTAGTCCTCGAGGAGTGCTCCAGTTCATTTTGTTTGGAAGAAAGATGGTTCTCTCATGATAGGCATCGATTACCGTCAGCTGAACAAGGTCACAATCACGAATAAGTATCCCCTCCCCAGGGTTGATGACTTGTTTGACTAGATTTAGGATGCCAAGTGCTTTCCCAAGATAGACCTTGGATCCGGGTATCATTAGCTTAGAGTTAGAAAGTGTGACATTCTGAAGACAGCCTTCAAGACTCTATATGGTCACTTGAGTTTGTAGTTATGTCTTTTAGACTAACAAATGCTCTTGCAACTTTTATGGATTTGATGAACAGGGTGTTCATGCAGTATCTGCATATGTTCGTCATTGTATTCATAGATGATATCCTCATATACTCTCGGAGCAAGGAGGAGCATGCTACTCACTTGAGGATTGTGCTGTAGACTCTTAGGGATCATCAGCTATTTGCTAAGTTTAGCAAGTGTGATCTTTGATTGAACTCAGTTGCATTTTTGGGTCATGTGGTATCTAGTGAAGGTGTGCAGGTAGACTCTCAAAAGATTGAGGCGGTGAAGAACTGCCTTAGATCTATTAGTCCTACTAACAATAGGAGCTTTTTAGGCTTAGATAACTACTATATGAGGTTCGTAGAGGGATTCATATATATTGCAACATCTTTGACTAAGTTGACCCAAAAAATGGTCAAATTTCAGTGGTCCAATGCAGGTGAGAAGAGTTTTCAAGAGCTAAAGACTTGAATAACTTCAGCTCCAGTTTTGACCCTACCCGAGGGCACATATGATTTAGTGGTATATTATGGTGCTTCTCGGATTAGCCTTGGATGTGTATTGATGAAGAATGGGATGGTCATTTCTTATTCTTCTAGACAACTTAAGACTCATGAGAAGAATTATTTGATGCATGACCTCGAGCTAGCAGTGGTGGTGTTTTCCTTGATGATTTGGAGGCACTATTTGTGTGGGGTGCATGTGGATATATTTACGGACCACAAGAGCCTTTAGTGTGTGTCTCAGAAGGATATGAATTTAAAGCAAAAGAGATGGCTTGAGTGTTACAACTCGAACGTACACCCAGATCGTAGACACGGGATAAGGGACCCCGAGGGACCCCAAGTCGACTCATGACTCATGCATACAACTAATCTCATTCAAATAAGTGGAATGATAATCATAAAAACATAGCGGAAACATAATTATAGCATAACATCGGGAAATACTGGACAGATACATAGTTGAGCACTACATACTTGTTTGAAAGCCTCTAATACATAAGATGGATTGATGGGACAATATCACCAACTAACTCGACCAATACTGAAACATAAACAACATGAAAGTCTATCAAACGTCCCTCAGAACATGAGGACTCATCAATAAGCTGAAACTATAAGCTGATATGGACTAAGGATGAGGACGAACCTGAGATCCGGACCCTGTATCATGAAACGATACAACATAGAAAGTATGCGGTCAGTACGTGGAATGTACCGAATATGCAAGGTAAGTAAAACAGAAATTTTAAAGTAAAGTAAAGCTCATAAATAGACATAGGAGAAGGACATAATGCTTATATCATAATCTTCGTAATAAAACATAAGGCTCAAGACTTTCAAATCATTCATAAATCATTCATAGTCATAATAGTAAGTAAATATTATCAAAACATAACTTGAGCCATTAAAATAAATTTAACAATGCATAAGACATGTGGAACAATGGGAGGACTCATCATAATCAACACCATCATGGTAGAGCCTTTCATGATACCCCAACTATCTCACTCAAGTGGGCAGAGCCGACCCTGGCTTGACAGGCGAGGGTCGTGGATTAGGCGTGATATCACATTTGAGGGGATCATTATCAATACAATATATATATATATATATCATTAGAAGCTCACGGTGGCACGTGGTTATGACACACTGACATAGTCCTTTGAATGCGGGGCTGCTCGATGCTAGACATGGCTCCCAAAAATATGCATATAGGCTCTTACATAAATCAATAACATCATGCATTAAGATTCATTGGCTAAAATATGACATTTACCATCATTTATCTCCTTTAAAACATGCTTATCCAAGAATAGGCCCCTTTTCATTGGCCAACATCATAAATCGATAAATCATGAAGTTTGCTTCATAGATCATAAATCATTCTTCAACATGTGGGCATTGCCCAATACTTCATCATATTCAATCCTTTCAAAACATGCTATAAATATGGGTAATTTGAAAATCATGCTTTTCTGTCATCAATAAACTCAAATTATAGAGTATTCATCATAAAACATAACCTCCATGAACTTTCATCAAATGGGCATTTTTTAGATTTAAAAGATTGAAACATGATTTGAAGAAAATAATCATAGAGCCTTCCCATTATTCATAATTTGATAATTAAAACTCAATTAAATAAAACCCATAAAGAGAAATCACATTTTCATGCATTTGGGTAAAACCCCAAAGAGCTTGAATAGGAGAATTCATGATTTAAGTTCGAAATTTGGGCATGGGTGTGAAAGGATTCACCCATTATAAAACCCTAATACCTGGGAATGGATGGACTCAAAGTTCCTTGAACACCCACAAAGAAATTGATGAAAATTTGGGGAAGAAGGTTAATCTCCCAAAAATCTCTCTAAGCTTTTGCATGAGAATAGACATGCATAAAGAACTTAAACCATCTTATCTTACTCAGAAAACTATCCAAAACAACGTAGTTTAGGCCTTAGGGACTTAGGAATTATGAAAAAACCCTTATTAAAATGCAGGAATTCCTGGTCACCAGCCCCCACGAGGGACCTCACGGTTTGTTGCCACAGGGCACGACTCATGGCCATGGTCCGTTGAGTCCACTGCCCAAAGAATCCAAGGGGACCCCATGGGAGACTTCACGAGTTGTGAGGTCAGACCATGACTTGTGGTCACCTTTCGTGGCCTACTCTGCCCATCCCAACTTGCCAGAACATCCAAGATTGACCACGGGTGACCTCACGAGTCGTAAGGTTTGACCACGACTCGTGGTCAGGCCCGTGGCCTCCTCACTTAGGCCTTGCCAAATCATGCTGACCACGAGTCACCTCACGACTCATGGTCACGCCACATGACCAACCTCATAGGTCGTTCTGTGACCTGGTGCAAAATCTTTCAGTTTTCTCCATTTTTACTAGCGGGTCTGATCCTTGGGTTCCCAGGGTATAATAATATCTCCCTCTTGGGAACATTCATCCTTAAATGTTAGAAACATGCAGAAAACTAAGAAACAAGTTATCACCATATACAATTACCAGTCATTTAAGTCGAGAACGGACGAAATGACTACCTCCGAAAAGATTAACATAGCTCAACTGAATTCAGACATCACATACATCTACCATATCATAAAACAAACTTGTACACTTGAACTGAACAGGAAAAGCTGATTAAGGGTTTAGAGCAAAACTGATACCTCAAACTGAAATTGAGCCGGTAGGGAACAAATGAGGATATTTATCTATCATATCTGCTTCGGCTTCCCACATAGCTCCCTCAACATGCTGATTTCTCCATAATACTTTAACTAAAGCCACTTCTTTGTTCCTCAGCCTCCGAACCTGACGATCCAAGATCTCCACCAAAATTTCCTCATAGCTGAGACTATCCCTTACATTGTCTACCGGGACTACTAAATTTGGATCACCCAAGCACTTTTTCAAGAGTGATACATGAAACACGGGATGAACTGAAGCTAATTCTGAAGGCAAGTCCAACTCGTACGCCACCTTACCAACTCTCCTCATAACCTGGTAGGGACCAACGTAGCGGGGACTAAGTTTTCCTTTCTTTCCGAACCACATGACTCACTTCATGGGAGATACCTTTAGAAATACCCAGTCGTCCACATTAAACTCTAGATCCCTTCTCCTCACATCAACATACGATTTCTGACGACTCTGAGCAGTTTTTAACTGGTCCCTTATCAACTGAACCTTCACCATCACCTCGTGAAATGAATTTGTTCCTATCATAGCTGACCTTGCCAACCTCAAACCATTTGACGGGAGATCTACACCTTTGCATGTAAAGAGCCTCGAACAGTGCCATCTGCATAGTGGAGTGATAACTGTTGTTATAGGCGAACTCGATCAAGGGCAAATGATCATCCCAACTACCTTTGAAATCCATAACAAATTCCCTTAACATATCTTCAAGGGTTTTATTGGTTTGTTCTGCCCGGCCGTCTGTTTGAGATGGAAGGCTATACTGAGCTTAACCTGCGTCTCAAGTCCTTTTTGAAAAGAAAGCCAGAACTTAGAGGTAAACTGAGTACCTCGATCTGAAATAATAGACAAGGGCACCCGATAAAGTCAAACCAACTCCTAAATATACAACTTAGCATAATCATTTGCTGAATCTGTGGTCTTGACCAGTAGGAAATGTGCAGCCTTGGTTAACCTGTAGACCACCACCCAAGTGGAGTCGTATTGTCTGCGAGTATGAGGTAGACCTATAACAAAATCCATATTAATCTCTTTCGAATTCCAAGGGGGGATGCTGATATCCTGAAGTACGCCTCCCGACCTTTAATGTTCGACTTTCACTTGCTGGTAGTTTGGACATTTTACTACGAACTCTACAATATCTTTCTGCATACCATCCCACCAATAGATTTCTCGCAAGTCCAACTACATTTTTGTGGATCCTGGATGAATAGAATATCTGGTACCATGTGCCTCCTGCAATATCCGAACTCTCAAATTATCAATGTTCGGAACATATAGTCAACCTTGGTATCGTAGCACACCATCTCCCCCTTAGGAGAAGACCTCCACCTTCTGACTCCACACCACCTTCTTTAGCTTCCTCAATGTTGGATCCTCATCTTGATTGGATTTAACATCAACCACCAAGGATGATTCTGACCCGTTATGCACAACAACACCGCCATCGGTCGAGTCGATCAATCTAACTCCCAGTCTTGCAAGTCGGTGGACATCCTTCACCAACTCCTTCTTTCCCTCATCCATGTGGAACACACTTTCCATGGAGAGCCTACTAAGTGCATCCGCAACCACATTAGCCTTTCCCGGGTGGTAGAGAACACTCATGTCGTAGTCATTAAGTAACTCCAACCACCTCCTTTTCCAAAGATTTAGATCTTTTGGTGTGAACACATATTGCAAGCACATGTGATCTGTAAATACATCCATGTGGACCCCATACAAGTAATGCCACCATATCTTCAATGCAAACACCACCGCGGCCAACTCAAGATCATGGGTCGGATAATTCTTTTCATGAACTTTCAGCTGTCTCGAGGCATATGCTATTACCTTCCCACACTGCATCAACACACATCCCAGTCTGACTCTCGAAGCATCACAATATACAACAAATCCATTAGTACCCTCTGGTAAGGTCAACACTGGTGCTGAAGTGAGTCGGGTCTTCAACTCTTGGAAGCTCTCCTCACAAGCATCCGACCATTGGAACTTCACCCTTTTTTGAGTCAACTTAGTTAAAGGCACCACAATAGATGAGAAACCCTCAACAAACCTCTGGTAGTAACCTGCTAGGCCCAAGAAACTCCGAATTTCTAAAGGATTCACTGGTCTAGGCCAATTCTTCACCACCTCGATCTTTTGGGAATCTACTCTTATGCGCTCACTTGATACCACATGACCCAGAAATGCTACAAAGATTAGCCAAAATTCACACTTGCTAAACTTCGCATACAGCTCACGATCCTTGAGGGTATGCAGCGCTATTCTCAAATTAGTGTCATGCTCCTCCTCGCTCCGGGAGTATATAAGAATGTCGTCAATGAACACAGTGCTATTCTCAAATTAGTGGCATGCTCCTCCTCACTCCGGGAGTATATAAGAATGTCGTCAATGAACACAATCACGACCATGTCCAAATATGCCTTGAACACCTTGTTCATTAGATCTATAAAAGCTGCAGGAGCATTGGTCAGTCCAAAAGACATAACAATGAACTCGTAGTGACCATACCAAGTACTTAAAGCGGTCTTCGAGATGTCACTCTCCCAAACTCTGAGCTGATGATACCCGGACCTGAGATCAATCTTGGAGAAGCACTTGGCACCCTGAAGATAGTCAAACAAATCATCGATCCTGGGTAAGGGGTACCTGTTCTTGATGGTAACCTTGTTCAACTACCGATAGTCAATACATATGCAAAGGGAATCGTCTTTCTTTCGAACAAATAGAACTGGTGCACCCCATGGTGACTGACTCAGTCTAATGAAGCCCTTATCCAATAGATCCTTCAACTGATCCTTCAATTCCTTTAGTTTGGCCAGGGTCATCCTGTAGGGAGGAATAGAGATAGGCTGCATATCTGGCAATAGATCAATATCAAAATCAATTTCCCTCTTCGGAGGAACACCGGGCAAATCATCAGGAAATACCTCCAGATATTCGCACACCACTGGAACTAACTGAATAGTTGAGGTCTCGGACTCCACATCCTTAACCCTAACTAGGTGGCACATGCAACCTTTAGAGATTATTTTTCTGGCCTTAAGATAATAAATAAACCGACCTGATGGTACCGCTGAACTACCCTTCCACTCCAACACCGACTCACCCGAAAAATGAAATTCCACCGTATGGGTCCTACAATTAATTGAAGCTTAACATGCAAACAACCAATCCATGCCAAGAATAATGTCAAAGTCAGTCATGGCTAACTCTACAAGGTCTGTGGAGGTAACCTTATGCAACACAGTGATCGAGCATTCTCTATATACTCATCTAGCTACGACCGAATCACCAACAGGGGTCGAAACTGAAAATGGTTCTGACAAGGTCTCATAACTAACTCCAAGGCTACTACCAATTTAAGGAGTCACGAAAGACAAGGTAGCTCCCGGATCTAGCAAGGCATAAACATCAATATGAAAGAAACACAACATACCAGTGACCACGTCTGGCAAAGTCTCCTACTCCTGGCACGAGAAAAGGACATAGAATATGTTCTGACGCTATCCGCCACTTCCACTAATTGATGCTCCATACGGAGCAGAATGGGCTGGAGTTGCTGCTGTCCTGGTGGTCTGTGTATGACCCCTATCATCACTCTGTCTAACATATGGGCACGCTCGGCACATGTTCCCAGATCTACCACACCAACAACAGACATCTGAGCCAAGCAGACACTCCCCAATGTGGCTCTTGTCGCACTTCCCGTAGGCTGGAGAGGTATATTCTAGCTGGGTGCCCCTCTGATCCGTCGACCCTGAAGCCCTGCTCCTCTGATCACCCCTGAGTCTAGATGGAACACTAGCTGATGATGGTGCTAAGGCTAGTGACCTCTGCTGAAACTGTCATGGTAGCCACCGCCGAACCTCTGATGTGAAAACCCATGGCTGTTCGTCCGAGCCCTCTTTGCCTCCCTCTCCCTCGCATGAGCCGCCTCCATCTACTGTATGTACAACACTATGCGAGGAAAGTCCATATACTGGTGGAGCATAGTAGTCCTGCAATCCTTGTCTAGATAATAGGCCACACTATGAACAAATTGACTCACCCACGCCCTCCGGTCCATCACTAACTCTGGGGCATGTTTTAACAATCGGGTGAACTCAAGAGAATACTCCAGCGCTGTCATTTCACATAACTTGAGCCATTAACATAAATTTAACAATGCATAATACATGCGGAACAATGGGAGGACTCATCATAACCGACACCATCATGGTAGAGCCTTTCATGATGCCCCAACTATCTCACTCAAGTGGGTAACGCCGACCGAGGGTCGTGCATTAGGCGTGATATCAAATTTGAGGGTATCATTATCAATACAATATATATATATATCATTAGAAACCCACAGTGGCATGTGGTTATGAGACACCGACTTAGTCCTTTGAATGCCAGGCTACTCGGTGCTAGACACGGCTCCCAAAAACATGCATACATAAATCAATAACATCATGCATTAAGATTCATTGGCTAAAATATGACAATTATCATCATTGATCCCCTTTAAAACATGCTTAGCCAAGAATCATAGGTCCTTTTTCATCAGCCAACATCATAAATCGATAAATCATGAAATTCGCTTCATAAATCGTAAATCATTCTTAAACATGTGGACATTGACCAATACTTCTTCATATTCAATCCTTTCAAAACATGCTCATAAATGTAGGTAACTTGAAAATCATGCTTTTCTATCATCAATAAACTCAAATTATCGAGTATTCATCATAAATCATAACCTCCATGAACTTTCATCAAATGGGCATTTTTTGGATTTAAAAGATTGAAATATGATTTGAAGAAAATAATAATAGAACCTGCCCTTCATTCAAAATTTGATAATTAAAACTCAATTAAATAAAACCCATAAAGAGAAATCACATTTTCATGCATTTGGGTAAAATCCCATATAACTTGAATAGGAGAATTCATGATTTAAGTTCGAAATTTGGACATGGGTGTGAAAGGATTCACCCATTCTAAAACCCTACATACCTGGGAATGGATGGACCCAAAGTTCCTTGAACACCCACAAAGAAATTGATGAAAATTTGGGAAAGAAGGCGTTGAATCTCCCAAAAATCTTTCTAAGCTTTTGCATGAGAATGGGCATGCATAAAGGACTTAACCCATCTTATCTTACTCAGAAAACTATCCAAAACAACGTAGTTTAGGCCTTAGGTGCTTAGGAATTATGAAAACACTGTTATTAAAACGCAGGAAATTCCTGGTTGCAAGCCCCCACGAGGGACCTCACGGGTCGTTGCCACAGGGCATGACTCCTGGCCATGGTCCATTGAGTCCAATGCTCAAAACATCTAGGGGGACCCCACGGGTGACTTCACGAGTTGTGAGGTCAGACCACGACTCGTGGTTACCTTCCGTGGCCTATACTGCCCATTCCAACTTGCCAAACCATCTATGGTAGACCAAGGGTGACCTCACGAGTCGGGAGGTCTGATCACGACTCGTGGTCAGGCCCGTGGCCTCCTCACTCAGGACTTGCCAAATCATGCTAACCACGAGTCACCTCAAGAGTCATGGTCACTCCTCACGACCAACCTCATGGGTCATTCGGTGACCTGGTGTGAATTTTTCCGTTTTCTTCATTTTTACTCCCGGGTTTGATCCTTGGGTTTTCTCGGGGTATAACATTGACCTCCTTAAGGACTATGACATGAGTGTCCTCTACCACCCGAGCAAGCCAATATATTGAAGGATGCTCTTAGTAGGTTTTCCATGGAGAGTGTGTCCCATGTTGAGGATGGGAAGAAAGAATTGTTGAAGGAGGTTCACATGCTTGCTCGTTTAGGGGTTCGCCTTACAGATTCGACAGATGGTAGTGTCATTATTCAGAATGGATTGGAATCTTCCTTAGTGGAAGAAGTTAAAGCAAGACAAGATGAGGATCCTATCCTACTGAAGTTAAAGGAAGCGGTTCAGAATCAAAGAGTAGAGGTCTTCCCCTAAGGGGGAGATGGTGCACTCAGATATCAGGACTGATTGTGTGTTGCAGAGGTGGATGATTTGAGAGAGTGGATGTTGAGAGAATCTCATAGCTCTCGATATTCTATCTATACAAGTGCCACCAAGATGTACTGTGATCTACAGGAAGTCTATTGGTGGAATGAAATGAAGAAGGATATAGCAGCATTTGTTGCCAAGTGTCAAAATTATCAACAGGTGAAGGTTGAGCATCAGTATAATGACCAAACTATCGTTACGGGTGGGAAATAATTCAGAACACCCCTCTCTGACCTAAGTTATTAGTGGGAAAGTGTTGAGTAAGTGTTAGTGACATTTTTAAGATGGGGGGATGGTTATTGTGCAAGAAATGTGAGCTACTGGTTATGAAGGTCCACTGCAGCGAGACTATCACCACTGTCGGAGGCCCGCTATAACGAACTAGGAGATATACTATCGGATCCACTGTGATGGTGTCTGGGATGCAGTAGCGGGTCCACTGCAGTGGAAATGTTATCACTACAGCGGATGATGAAAATTAGTAAGTTTTAAGTGGGATTTCAAGGGGTGTTTACCCCATTATTTCAAAACACGAACTGTGAGAAATCAGAAAGAATTCCCTTAGTTCAAAGAAGTTTCCTTCTCAAAGGTAGGAATCTTAGTGAGTTCTCTTTACTTTGATGCCTTAACACCGTAGAATCGATAGGGGGAGCTTTAATGGTGGAAATCATAGGTTGAAAAACCCTAGAACTATAAGAGTAGGGGGAGTTGGTTGGGTGTTGAAGGTTATTGATTCCTAGGTTTGTAAGCATGTAATTATTACTCCCTATGGTGAAGGTGATGGTGCTAGTTCATCATTGCTAAAATTGGAGACCTAGAGTTTGGTAGAAGAGGGGATGTTAGTGTTAAAAACTGCTTGAAAGAGGGTTTGGGGAGTAGAAACCCCATGAATTGGGGTTGAATTATCATGGTGGGATTAAAGTGGGATGACTTACTCGCAGGCAATGATTAAGACCGTGAAAGGGGTAGAATCGGGGCAGGGTTGAATTTCCAAAACCCATGTTTCCCAAAATAGTCTATTGAATTTTCCTTTAATATCTTATTCTAGATTTTGAATGTTCGGAAGCGCTGAGGAAAGGCAAGGCTCCAGTGAAGTAATTGTGATTCCCATCTTTTAATCGAGGTGTGTTATGATTTAAAAGGAGTTAGGCTTGGTATAATAGCTTGAATTGTGTGGAATGACTATGTGTGAATTTTGTCTCCGAAATTACTTGTTGTCATAACTATTCTTAAATCCTATTGTTGAATGATTTTGTTATGAAATAGTTGTTTATGTGATATAGAAATTCGATGTTGAGAGTTATTCTTATTTGCTGTATTGTCGGAACATGATCCCTGAGCTGTGAGACTATTTGAGTTGAGGGAGGTAGATGAGGCCTTCCAAAGGTGAAATAAACTGAATGAGTTGTACAATACCCAGATGTGTGAAATAAAAGTGGATGACATGATTGTCCTGAGATGAATGGCTCGTGCCCGAGGGGAGCATCTGGGAGAGCAGTGATTGTTGAGTGGCTCATGTTCGAGGGGAGCATCTGGACAAGTAGGTGAGCGGGAGCGGGTACCATGTCGGTACAGTACATGGATTTCTAGAGTCCCCTGCAATTCATGAATGGAAAGGCAACAATAAGACTCTCTGGCATGTGTGTACATTGATGCTCAGTTTTGGAGAGTTTTTGGTGATGTTATGGAGGCGTGTGCTCGACATATCACCATTTGTTATGTTATTTGAATGAGTGTAAGGGAATAAGACTGGTTTGGGAATGTGAGAACTTGAATGAATTAAATTCCTGGCCAAGTATTTTGTGTATCTAAATTGTTAATGTGTTTATGATTATTTTGTGTATCTAAATTGTTAATGTGTTTATGATGATTTGAAGGTAATATGAAGTTAAATAAGAACTCGTGATGAGCAGTAAAATTTATCATGAAAGGCCCATTGTGTATTCCATGTGGTTATGATATATTGATTGTTTATTGATGATTCTAAGTAACTTGGACGGTCATAAAGAGTAGAACGTTGAAAAGAGTTAAGAGAATTGTAGGTGTGCTGCTAAGTCAAGCTACTGCCAAGGCAATATTGCTGCAGTAGATCCTATTCCACCGCAATGAGACCGTCGCAGCAATCAAGTAACCGCTACAGTGAGGCCCAATCCAGTGAGCAAGCTCGCTCACACCCTACATAGAATGAATTTATGATTGAGTATTATTTACTATACTTGTGTTCTAAGATGATGGCATATTGCTGTTTCACACAAACATATATATATATATATATATATGCTATTATTTAACGTTAGCTGATGATGCCTACCAATACTATGTTTTGTACTGATGCTACTCCTACACTTATTTTTTGAGTGCAGACCTCGATACCAGAAGCTCATCTCGACCCCATCTCTAGAGCGACAGCAGCTTCATTGAAGGTGAGCGGATCAGGATGTACTGTTTCTATTCCTCCGTAGAAGATGTCTTTTGTCCAGACATAAATTTTCTTTGTTTTCTTGAGATACCTCTTTTTAGACAATGTTAGATAGATTTCCTCATGTATAATGACTTTCAATTTCCGGGGATGTACTAGATGGGTTTGATTCTTGTATTCTTTAATTCTATTTTAGCTTCAGTTAATTTTCTTTCAAAATGTGATTTAGTCATAATTGTTGGATTTGGATAACTAGTTGGGGTTCATTGGTTCGCCCATCGGAGGGGATAATGTGGGTGCCAATCACAACCACTTGGGTCATGAAAAAGTTGGTATCAGATCCTTAGGTTCATTGATCTCATTGTATGAGGAATAGTCTAGTAGAGTCTCGCAGATCGGTGTGGAGATTTTCGTTACTTATCTTCGAGAGGCTACTGTACTTTAGGAAAACTCCCTACAGGACTTTGGGAAAACTTCTTTATTTCGTTTCTTTTCATGCTATTACTTTATTCTAATTGGTATCTGGTGATCCAAATTGATATCTGAAAAATTCTTCTTTCTTTCTCTCAATGATGGTGAGAACACGTGCAGGCCAAAATCAAAAGAAAGCACCCAAGACAGTAACAGCTTCATCAGATCGCGTAAGAGGATGAGGCAGAGGTCACAGGCAAAGGCCTTCTACTGCCAGAGGAGGGGATCGCGCTCTTTCTCCGATTCGGGAGAGGTCAGCATCTCTAGTGCCTCCGATGGTGCAGGAAAGGGTGGCTACGAGGGTAGAGGTTCCGTCATAGGGAGAGGTTGCAACTACTCTAACATCGTTCGAGGTTCTAGCTCCGGTCCTTAATCTTTTGACCAGCCTCGTGGATAATGGGGCAACATCAGCGACTCCTGTAGGGCAATAGTCAGGGATATAGTATTCCCCATATAGATGACATTTTATAGGGTGTGATTTTTCCAATGGTGGTAGCTGGATTAGTAATGACTAAAGAGGAGCTTGAATTATTCTTAATATTCACGAAGATGAAGCCTCCCACCTTCTACAATACTAAGGCGGAGGATGCCTATGAGTTCATCATTGACAGTCACGAGAGGCTCCACAACATAGGGTAGTGGAAAAGTATGTGGTAGAATTTGTCATCTTCCAGCTAATGGGTGATGCTAAGCTCTGGTTGAGGGCTTTAGCAGAGTGCAAACTAATGGAGTCACCACCATTGACCTGGACCCAGTTCTACTCCACTTTTTTGGAGATGTACGTGCCACGTACCTTGCAAGATTGGAGGCAGGATGATTTCACTACCATTGAGCAGGGGACCTCCTTAGTTACAGCATATGAGGCTCGATTCCACTCACTGTCCAGGTATGCTCTGACGCTATTGCCTATAGAGGAAGAGAGGATCAGGCATTTTTTATGGGCCTGAATGTGGTCTCAACTGTCAGCTCTTCAGATGGTCTCCACAAGTAAGACCTTCTAGGAGGTAGTAAAATTTGTGAAAAATGTGGAGGGGGTGAAACAAGTTGGTTATGCAAAGAATGTCAAGAAGAAGGCTTGAAAAGTGGGTACTTACAGTGGTTTCTTCGCTAGGACTCTGATTCCCCAACGCTACTTGGGGCGCCCCATTTGTCTTCTCATTCTGTTTTGGGGTTGGATCTTTTTTGTGATGTACTTGACATTTACATCCATGTATCTACTCCTATTGGGGATTCTATGGTGGTGGATAGGGTCTATCATGCTTGTTCTATGGACTTCATGGGTTGTGATACTAAAGTAGATTTGGTGATCTTAAACATGGTAGATTTTGATGTGATCTCGGGAATAAGCTGGTTGTCTCCGTACCATGTCATTCTTGATTTTCATGCTAAGACAGTTACCATAGTAGGGCCAAGGTCGTCCAGATTGGAGTGAAAAGGGAATTGTAGCCCTGCTCCTAAGAGACTCATCTCTTATATTCGTGCCTAGAAATTGATAGGGCGGGGGTGTTCAATATATCTAGCCCATATTCTGAATACCAGTTCAAAGGATTCTGTCATAGAGCTGGTCCTGGTAGTTTGTGAATTCTTAGAGGTATTTCCCATGGATCTGCCTGGCACGTCGCTGGACCACAATATTGACTTCTACATAGATTTAGAGCCAGGGCCCTGATCTATATCTATACTGCCATACGAAGTAGCACCAGCTGAGTTTGAGAGAACTCAAGGAGTAGTTGCAGGAGCTGCTTAATAAAGGATTTATCAGGCCAAGTATCTCTCCGTGGGGTGCCCGGATATTGTTTATGAAAGAGAAGGATGGTAGCATGCAAATGTGCATTGATTACTGTCAGCTGAATAAGGTAACTATTCGGAATAAATACCCTTTTCCCCAAATAGATGACCTATTTGATCAGTTACATGGGGCAACAGTGTTTTTAAAAATTGACTTGAGATCGGGTATCATCAGCTGAAGATTTATGCTGAGGATATTCCCAAGACAACTTTTTAGACTATGTAAGAACATTATGAATTCCTAGTGATGTCCGTACTTAGTTTTGTGGGGCTGGCCAACTATTACCACCGATTTTTGAAGGAGTTCGTAGTAATTGCCTCGGTGTTGACAAGGCTAAGTCAAAAGGATGTGCCTTTCCAATGGTCTGAGGAATATGGAGAGTTTTCAAAAGCTCAAAACCCTGCTAACCACTTCACCTACCCTGCCACTTCTCGTGGAAGGTAAGGATTTTGTAGTCTATTATGACACCTTACAGTCTGGGTTAGGTGATCTGTCAATGCAGGAAGGACAGGTCATTGCTTATTCTTCAAGGAAGTTGAAGGTGCACGAAAATAATTACCCCACACATGACCTAAATTTGGCAGTGGTGGTGTTCGCCCTGAAAATTTGGAGGTATTACTCATAAGGGGCTCATTGTGAGGTGTTCATAGACCATGCAACCTGCAGTATGTGTTTTCCCAGAAAGATCTTAATCTGAGGCAGTGGAGATGGATGAACTTCTTAAAGACTATGATGTTACAATCTTGTATCACCTAGGAATGAAAATGGTGGCATATGCCTTAAGCCGAAAAGCAATAAGCATGAGCAGTCTGTCTTGTATGGAAGCGACTTGAAGGTCGATGGCTGGAGAAGTTTATACCTTGGCCAACAGTCTGGTGAGACTTACATTAGCAGAGATGAGGGATATTAGCCAATGTGGAAGCTAAGTCGTCATTGCTAGAGGAAGTGAAAGTTAAGCAGTTTGAGTATGCAAAACTAGGTAAGATTAGGGATAAGGTCTTACGGGGGGGAAGCTAAGGAAGAAGCATTAGATGATAAAGGGGTCTTGAGAATAAGGGGACGTGTATGTGTTCCCCCAGTTGATGAGTTGATCAAAACTATCCTGTTAGAAGCTCACAACTCAAGGTACTCTATCCATCCCGGGGTTACTGAAATGTTTCGTGATCTGAAATGGCATTATTGGTGGGGCAGAACAAAGAGGGACATCATCAATCATGTAGCCCGCTGTCTAAACTATCAGTAGGTGAAGTATGTGCATTAGAGGCTAGGGGGAGTACTTTAGAGGATGCCCATCCTAGAGTGGAAGTATGAGCTAATAGTGATAGACTTCGTGGTTGGTCTTCCAAAGACATTGGGGAAGTTGGACTCTATTTTGAATCATCATTGATAGACTGACTAAGTCTGCCCACTTCTTACCTATTAAAGTGACTTATATTGCTGAGGGACTGGCCAAGCGTATGTGAAAGAGGTGATTCATTTGCATAGGGTACCAGTTTTGATCATTTTAGATAGGGGTACACAGTTCACCTCCCATTTCTAGAGGACCTTGCAGGCAAAACTTGGAACAAGGTTGGACTTGAGCATAGCCTTCCATCCTCAGATAAACGGCCAGTCAGAAAGGATAATTCTGGTATTATAAGACATCCTTAGGGCCTGTGTGATTGATTTTGATGGACATTGGGATAAACTTTTACTTTTAGCAGAATTTGCTTACAATAACAACTATCACTCGACTATTGGCATGGAGTTGTTTGAAGCTCTGTATGAGAGAAAATGCAGGTCTCCAATCGGGTGGTTCAATGCATTTGAGGTGAGACCATAGGGTACTGGCTTTTCTTAAGGAGTCCTTGGAAAAGGTTCGGGTGATTCAGGAACAACTGGTAGTTACTCAAAGCAGGCAAAAGCAATATGCAGATAGAAAGGTGAGGGTCATCGAGTTCTTGGTGGGAGAGCAAGTATTGCTCAAGGTCTCCCCCATGAAGGGGTGATGAGGTTTTTGGAAAGTAGGAAAAACTTATCTTGAGATACATTAGGCCATTCGAGATTCTTCAGCATGTGGGGGAAATAGCTTATGAATTAGCTTTTCCACCAACACTGTCAAGAATACATCTAACCTTTCATGTCTCCATGTTGAAGAAATACCATGGGGATGGATCGTACATAATGAAATGGGACTTAGTGTTGCTGGATGAGAACTTATCCTATGAGGAGGAGCCCATGGCTATAGTAGATAGAGAGGTCCACAAGTTCAGATCAAAGGAGGATGCAACGGTAAAGGTCCAGGGAAGAATCATCCCATAGAGGAAGCCAGTAGGGAGACCAAGGCAGGCATGTGGAATAGATATCCACAATTGTTTATAGAATCTACTATTTCGTCTTTCTTTCTTTTTTAGGCCATTCAGGGACGAATGGTATTTTAATTGGCATCTGATGTAGTGAACCACCTGTCATTACGGGTGGGAAATAAGCCAAAATACCCCTTTGTAGCCTAAGTTATTAGTGGGAAGGTGTTGAGTAAGTATCGGTGAGATTCTTAAGCTGGGGGCATGGTTTGTGTGCAAGAAATGGGAGCTACTAGTTACGAGAACCGCTGTAGCGGAGGGATAACTACTACAGTGAGATTGTTACCATGGTTGGAGGCCTGCTGTAATGGACCAGGAGATATATTGTCGGATCTACTATGATGGCATCTAGGTCGCTGTAGTGGGTCCGCTGCAGTGGAAACGTGACTGCGGGAATCAGTTAGTGGGTTTTAAGTGAGATTTCAAGGGGACTTACCCTATTATTTCAAAACATAAACCGTGAGAAGTTAGAACAAATCCCCCAAGTACAGAGCAATTTCCTTTTTCAGGGGTAAGAATCTTGGTCAATTCTCTTTACTTTGACGCCCTAACCCCGTAGTATCAATAGGGGACATGTAATAGTGGAAATCCTAGGTTGAAAGCCCATAAAACTATGAGAGTAGGGGAGTTGGTTGGGGGTTGAAGGTTATTGATTCCTTGGTTTGTAAGCATGTATTTATTACTCTCCAGGGTGAAGGTGATGGTGCTAGTTCATATATTGCTAAAATTGGAGACCTAGAGTTTGGTAGAAGTGGGGATTTTAGTATTAAAACTGCTAGAGGGTTTGGGGAGTAGAAACCCCATGAACCGGGGTTGAATGATCATGGTGAGATTAGAATGGGATGACTTACTAGCGGGCAATGATTAAAACCATGAAACGGGTAGAATGGGGCAGGGTTGAATTTCCAAAACCCTTATTTCTTGAAATAGTCTATTGAATTCTTCTTTAATCTTTTGTTCTAGATTTTGAACATTCGGAAGCATTGAGGAAAGATAAGGCTCCAGCGTAGTAGTTGTGATTCCCATCTTTCAATCGAGGTACGTTTTGATTTAGAAGGAGCTAGGCTTTGGATAATAACTTGTATTGCATAAAATGACTATATGTGAATTTGGTCTCCAAACATTACTGTTTGTCATAACCCTTTGTTGGATCCTATTGTTGAATGATTTTGTTATAAAATAGTTGTTTATGTGATTTGTAAATTGGATGCTGAGAGTTATTCTTATTTGTAGTATTGTTGCAACATGATCCCTGAGTTATTAGAATATTCAGGTTGAGAGAGGTAGATGAGGCCTCCCAAAGATCAAAGTAACTGAGTAAGTGGTACAACACCCACATGTAGGATATCAAGATTTTCCTGAGATGAAGGGCTCGTGCCCAAAGGGAGCATCCGAGCGATCAATGATGGTTGAGTTGCTCATGTACGACGGGAGAATCCGGATGAGCAGATGATTAAAAGCAGCTACCACGCTGATACAATGTATGAATTTCTAGAGTTCCCTATAGGTCATGACTAGAAGGGAAGAAATAAGACCCTCTAGCATGTGTATACATCGATGGTCAATTTTTGAGAGTTTATGATGGAGGAATGTGCTCAGCATATCACCATTTGTTATATTATTTGATTGAGTGTAAAGGAATAAGCTCGATTTGGGAATGTGAGAGCTTGAATGAACTAAATTCTTGGCCATGTATTTTGTGTATCAGGATTGCTAATGCATTTATGATGATTTGATAGTAAATGTTAAGTTAAATAAGAACTCGTGATGAGTTGTGAAATCTATCATGAGTGATTCATTGTATATTCTGTGTGGTTATGATATATTGATTGTTTATTAACGATTATGAGTAAATTGGATGGTCATGCTGAGTAGAATGTTGAAAAGAGTTAAGAGAATTGTAGGTGTGCAACTCAGTCGAGCTACTGGCAAGACAGTATCGCTATAGTGGATCCTATTCTACCTCAGCAAGACCATTACAGCGAGGCCCAATCTAATGAGCAGGTTGGCTCACACCCTACATAGGTTGAATTCCTGAATGTGTATTATTTACTGAACTTGTGTTATGCGATGACTACATGTTGTTGTTTCGCATACATATATATATATGTTATTATTTAAGGTCGGCCGATGATGCCTACCAGTACTATGTTTTGTACTAATGCTACTCCTATACTTCTTTTCTAAGTGCAAACCTCGTTCCTTCTAGCTCATCTCGACCCCATATCTAGAGCGGCAGTAGCGTTGTTGAAAGTGAGCGGATCAAGACTTGCTATTTTGATTCCTTCATGGAAGATGTCTTTTGTCCAGAAATAAATTTTCTTAGTTTTCTTGATTTACTCATGTACAATGACTTTCAATTTCTGGGGATGTACTAGATGGGTTTGATGCGTGTGTTCTTTAATTCTATTTTAGCTTTCGTTAATTTTCATTAAAAATGTGGTTTACTAATAACTATTGTCGGATTTAGGTAACTAGTTAGGGTTGTTAGTTCGCCCACTGGAGGGGATAGTGTGGGCGCCAATCACGGCCACTTGGGTCGTGACAATTAGAGACCTGGAGGTATGCTACAAGATATTAGTATTCCTTCTTGGAAGTGGGAAGAGATCAATATGGAGTTCACTATAGGGCTACCTTGTACACACTGACAACATGATTCTATATGGGTAATTATGGATCGAATTACTAAATAAACACATTTTTTACAAGTTAAAAGTACGGAATATGCTAGACTTTACATTTAGGATCTAGTTCGGAACAAAGGAGTTCCATTTTCTATCATCTCAGATACGAATATTCAGTTCACCTCTCAGTTTTAGAGATCGTTTCAGAAGGGTCTTGGTACTCAGGTGAAACTTAGCATAACGTTTCACCCACATATAGATGGTAAGGACGAGCAGACCATTTGGACTCTTGAGGGAATTTTGAGAGCATGTGTGATTGATTTTAAAGGTAGTTGGGATGATCAGTTGCCTCTCATTGAGTTTTTCTTACAATAACAGTTACCACTCCAACATTCAGATGGCTCCATTCTAGGCTCTTTATAGGCGAATGTAATACCTCCAAAGTGCATAGGAGTAGACCCAGGAAGCTAAAATGCAAAACTGCTAAAAGTTGGGAAAAGTTGTAGAACGAGAGGTACAACGACTCGTGGTAAGTAACCACAAGCCATTGTGAGCAGTTTTGGAATGGGGTTCTGCCTGGTGACAGTGTAGATAACGGGCGTTACAACGACCCGTTGTGAGGAAGGATGGCTCGTTGTCTGGAGTCATGGTAAGCTAGTGGACTTTTTTAGGGGATATTACGGATGGAAACCACGACCTATTATAGGACACAACGAGTCATGGTTAGGATCATTATGAAGGATTTCATGTTTTCAGAAGAGGGAAATAACGATTGGTTCAACGACCCATTGTAACCTAGAATGACTCATCCTGTTCGTCCGTGGTTTGAATCCGAGATATGGCTGGGACAGTGCAAAGCACGAGTAGATACAACGGGTCGTAGTATCCTCTAACGACCCGTTGGTTCACCCGTTGTTTGGGCCAGTGATTAGTTTTCAGCGAATTCAGTAAAGGCATTTTCGTCATTTCCTAGTCCTAAGGCCCTATACTACATCATTCAAGGCTCATTTTGAGGGGTTTTGAGAGGGGAAAGCTTACTCTAAGTTATTCTTCCCATGCATGCAAGTTTGAAGGATTGAAGAGGTGATTCAAGGCCAAATTTCAAGGTTTCCATTGGAATCTTAGCTTGGGAAATTAGAGGGTATTAGAATTCACCATTTCAAGATATGTAAGGCTATGAGTGGGTGCTTCCTTCCACACCCATGCCCAATTTCTATCAAAATATGATGAAATGTCTATGATCAAGTGTGGGGTTTTACCCAATTGTATAATTCTATAATTTCTATACATGGGTATGATTAGATTGCATTTATATTGATGAATTGTAAAACTTGGGCAGATTCTAAATTGTTTCAATACACAAATTATTTTCCAAATCTTGAGTCTAAAATGCCCATGGATGAGAAGTTCATAAAAGTAGTGAATGATGATGAATGCATGATGATGTTGAGATTTAGTGATGAAAAATATGTTTCTAAGCTACCCATGATTGTGATGTTGTTTGCAAAAAGGAAATAAGTAGATCCTAGAACGATAAAGCCTTTGGCAATGCCCACATGTTGATTTAAAGTGATGATTTTCCTGACATAAGCATACCACATTATTTGAAGTGAAGTTTCTCAATTTTTCATAAATTCTAGCTTGTGGTATGTTTTGAAATAAACTTCTCATATGCATGAATGTATAATTGAGATGTATGTCATTATCGAGCTTTTTCAATAGACAATGTTGAGCTTTTTCTCATACGATGTTGAGTTATGCATGATTTAATATTGAACTTCGTCATTATACAATGTTGAGCTTTGTTAATTGATGATGTTGAGCATCTTTATATACGATATAGAGCATTGCATGTTTTGGGAGAAGAGTCTAGCAACGAGTAGGTTAAGGGTCGATCACCCTATGCCTCAGAACTATGCACGAACGTAGGTTGATACTATTATATTATTGGGACCTCCCTTGTGAGCTATCCCCGACCCGACTGTCCCTTAAGCTTGATATCGATATCATGGTATCATCCATAGCCCTGACAAGGTTATAGACGGCTCTACCCACTTGAGTGTGATAGTTGGGACCACATAAGCTCTATCGCGGTATGTCAGTTAAGTGATGAGTCTCCCACTGTCTATATCTTCCAGATCTGCATTTTCATTACTCATGATGATTACCTTATGCATGCATGTTCTAAAAGTAAGGTTTGACTCATTATTCAGCTTTTGATATAAATGTTATGCTCAGCTTTGAGTTATTTGAGTCAGTTATTTTGTTGTAAAGCTAAGCATGATCATGTCATGATAAGATTTTGATTTGAAAATAAATGCATGTTGCCCTTCTACTTATACTTTAAAGCTTATGATATGGTATTAATATTTTAAATGATTTACTTTGCCGAGCGGTTTTACTTACCTTGCATACTCGGTATATTCCACGTACTGACCGCTTACTTTCTATACTACATCGTTCCATGATGTAGGATCCGGTTCTCAGGTTCAGCCCCGCTTTTAGTCACTTACTAGAGTTAGCACCTACATGATTGGTGAGTCCTCATCTTTCGGGGACTAGACTTCTAGCTTCATGTCATAATTCAGTTTTCGTATTATTGAGTTAGTTGGGGGTTATTCCCATCAACTCGTCTAGACTAGTGGCTTTCAGACTTATGTATGTATAGCTTTGGATATTATTCTGATGTGCTGTTGTGTGAGAGTTTTGCTGAGTTATAATTATGTTTTCTTCAGTTTATCGAATGAGTTAGTTATACGCTTGTGCCATGGGTCGACTTGGGGTCTCTAGGGGTCCCTTGTCCCCTGCCTACGATCCGGGTCTATGCTCGGGTCGTGACAAACTTGGTATTAGAGCCATAGGTTTGATGTGTCCTAGGGAGTATGAAAGCCGCGTTAGGTAGAATCTTTTTCATGGGTATGAAGCGCGCCACACTTATGACGAAGAGGATACTAGAGTTTTAGGAAATGTTCTCTTCTTTCATGATCTATGTCGTGCGATGAAAAGGCTTTCTATCCTTCTAATTCGTGCTATTTGAGATTGCAGAATCATGGCTCCTTGAAGGATGAATGGAAGGAGGAATGGAGGTGGTGAGGGCCACGAGGATGGAAACGGTCATGAGCATCAGCCAGCCCCACCAGTTTAGGAGCCTCAAGCACTGGAGCCAGCCGCTCATACTGAGTTTCGAGCTTCCATTCAGATGCTTGCGCAGGCCTTGACTGCTCAAGTCAATCAGCAGGCCGTTGTGCATATTCTACAAAATGGAAAGGCAGTGGTGGCCAGAGTCAGAGACTTCTTGAGAATGAACCCGCCGGAGCTTCTGGGGTCCAAGGTAGATAAGGACCCACATGATTTCATTGATGAGATTGTCAAGATTACCCAGGTTGTGGGGGTGAATAGTGTTGAGTGCATAGAGTTGGCCTCCTACCAGTTGAAGGGGGTTGCGCATATTTGGGTCCACTAGTGGAAGGATAGCAGGGTCACTCACATGGGGGAGTTTTAGGTTGCATTCCTCGATTGGTTCTTCCCCCGAGAGATGAGGGAGTCGAAAGCAGCTGTATTTTTGAATTTGTAGCAAGGAAGGATGACTGTTCAGGAGTACGCCCTTGATTTCTCCCGCCTATCTAAGTATGCCCCGGAGTTAGTGGCCGACAAACTGGCGCAGGTGAGCAGATTTGTGCATGGTATAGCAGGATATTTGTACAAGGACTGTAGGACAGCTATGCTCCATCAGGACATGAACTTCCCTCGCATTGTGTTGTACGCTCTGCAGATGGAGGCGACACATTTGAGGGAGAGGGAGGCCAAGAGGGCCAGGACTGAGGACCAAAGATTCTCTCCGCAGAGGTCAAGAGGTGGGCACCGACAGTAGACCCACCAGAGATCATCAGCCCCAGCATCTTTAGCGCTGAGTGTGCCATCTAGGACTAGACATGATTAGAGAGGGCGAGCGTCAGGCACGAGGGGTCATAGTAGTGGGCCCCCGTACTCCAGCATTCCAGCTTGTCGTAGGTGCGGCCAAGGGCACATAAGCCAGTGTTTGGCAGGGTCAGGAGCTTGTTTTGGGTGTAGGCAGATGGGACATATGCTCAGAGATTGTCCCGCTGCGAGACAGGATCAGGTTGCGGGCCGAGGCCCAGCTTCTAGTTCAGCAGCCCCTCCCCCATGCACAACACATCAGGGGGCATCTACTAGCACAACTGGCGGGCAGCACCAGAATAGATTCTATGCCTTAGCCACTCGTCAGGAGTAGGAGGCCTCACCAGATGTAGTCACCGTTATGCTGAGAGTCTTTCATGTTGATGTATATGCGTTGCAAGATCCGGGGGCTACCTTATCTTTTGTGACACCGTATATAGCCAGTAGCTTCGGAGAGTCCCAATGTCTTATTAGAGCCCTTCTCAGTTTCTACTTCAGTAGGTGACTCAGTTATAGCTAGACGGGTGTATAGAGATTGCCCGGTCTCAATTCCTCATAAGGTCACCTCAGCCTACTTGATAGAGTTATCCATGACAGATTTTGATGTTGTTCTCAACAGGGATTGGCTATTTTCATGCTATGCTTTAGTTAACTGTAAGACCCATTAGTAGAGTTCAAATTTCCAGGCGAGTCTGCCTTAGAATGGGAGGGTAGTTCAGCTGTGTCTGTAGGTCGATATATTTCAAACTTAAGGCCGGAAAGATGATTTATAAGGATTGCATGTACCATCTAGTTAGGGTTAAGGACGTGGAGTTAGAGACCCTCACTATCCATTACTAGTAGTACGTGAGTATCCAGAGGTCTTTCCTGATGATTTTCTAAGTGTTCGTCCAGAGCGGGAATTGATTTCGATATAGATCTTTTTCCCGACACGTAGCCTATATCTATTCCGCCTTGGCTCTAGCCGAGCTAAAAGAGTTGAAGGATCATTTGAAGGATATATTAGATAAGGGCTTTATTAGGTTGAGTAAGTCTCCATGGGGTGCACCAATCTTGTTCGTTCGGAAGAAAGATGTTTCTCTTCAGATGTTCATTGACTATAGGCAGTTGAACAAGGTCATCGTCAAAAACAGGTATCCTTTACCCAGGATCGATGACTTGTTTGACTAGCTTTAGTGTTCCAAGTGTTTCTCCAAGATTGATCTCAAATCCGGGTATCACCAGCTCAGAGTTCGGGAGAGTGACATCTCGAAAACCGCCTTCTGGACTCGATATGATCACTACGAATTTGTTGTTATGTATTTTGGACTAACCAATTCCCCTGCAGCTTTTATGGATCTAATGAACATGGTGTTCAAGGAATATTTGGACATGTTCGTGATTGTGTTCATTGATGATATCCTTATATACTCTCAAAGCGAGGAGGAGTATGCTGCTCACTTGAGAATAGTGCTTCAGACCCTCAAGGATCGTCAGTTGTATGCAAAGTTCAACAAATGTGAGTTTTGGTTGGACTCGGTGGCATTTTTAGGACATGTGGTATTAGGTGAGGGCATAAAACTAGACTCTCAGAAGATCGAGGTGGTAAAGAACTGGCCTAGACCGGTGAACCCATCAGATATCAAGAGCTTTTCGGGCTTAGCAGGTTACTATCGGAGATTCGTGGAGGGCTTTTCATCTATTTCTGCACCATTGACCAAGTTGACTCAGAAGAAGGTGAAATTTCAATGGTCTGAGGCTTGTGAAAAAGATTCCAAGAGTTGAAGAGTCGACTCATTTCAGCACCAGTGCTGACTCTACCCGAGGGGACGGATGACTTTGTAGTGTATTGTAATGCTTCGCGAGTTGGACTCGGGTGTGTGTTGATGCAACATGGGAAAGTGATAGCATATGCCTCGAGATAGTTGAAAGTTCATGAAAAGAATTACCCGATCCATGATCTTGAATTGGCTGCGGTGGTGTTTGCATTGAAGATATGGCGACATTACTTATATCAGGTCCAAGTGGATGTATTCACAGATCACAAGAGCTTTGAATATGTGTTCACGCAGAAAGACCTTAATCCTCGGCAAAGGAGGTGGTTGGAGCTACTTAAGGACAATGATATGAGTGTTCTTTACCACCAGGGCAAGGCTAATGTGGTATCAGACGCACTTAGTAGACTATCTATGGAAAGTGTGATCCATATGGATTAGGGAAAAAAAGAGTTGGTAAAAGATGTCCATCGACTTGCGAGGTTGGGAGTTAGATTGGTCGACTCGACCGATGGCGGCGTTGTTGTGCAAAATGACTCAGAATCGTCCTTAGTGGTTGATGTCAAATCTAGACAAGATGAGGACCCGATTTTAGTAAAGTTGAAGGAAGCCGTTCAAAGTCAAAAGGTGGAGGTTTTCTCCCAAGGGGAGATGGTGTACTGCGGTACTAGGGTCGTCTATGTGTTCCAGACGTTTATAATTTGAGGGGCCGGATATTGCATGAGGAACATGGATCCAGGTATTCTATCCATTTGGGTACTACCAAGATGTGACATGTGGGAAATATATTGGTGGAACGACATGAAAAATGATATTGCGTAGCTAAGTGCATGAACTGTTAGCAGGTGAAAATTGAGCATCAAATGCCGGGAGGAGTACTTCAGGATATTAGCATTCCGGCTTGGAAGTGGGAAGAGATTAATATGGATTTCATTATAGGCCTACCTCGTACTCTCTAACACTATGATTCTATTTGGGTGGTGGTAGACAGGTTGACCAAGGTTGCACACTTTCTACCGGTCAAACCACAGATTCAACGAATGATTATGCCAAATTGTATAGTCGGGATCTGGTCCGGCTTCATGGAGTGCCCTTGTCCATTATTTCAGATCGAGGTACTCAGTTTACCTCTCAGTTTTGCCGGTCTTTCCAAAAAGGTCTTGGGACTTAGGTTAAGCTCAGCACAACATTCCATCCGCAAATGGATGGCCAGGCGGAGCGGACAATTCAAACTCTCGAGGACATGTTGAGAGCTTGTGTGATGGACTTTAAAGGTAGTTGGATGATCATTTGCCCTTGATCGAGTTTTCTTACAATAACAACTATCATTCCAGTATCCAATGGCACCATTCGAGGCTCTTTACGAGCGGAGGTGTAGATCGCCCATCAGATGGTTTGAAGATGGTGAGGCAGCCATGATATGGCCTAATTCGGTTCATGAGGACATGGTAAAGGTTCAGTTGATAAAGGACAAGTTGATGACCGATTAGAGTCATCAGAAATCATATGCTGATGTGAGGAGAATAGATTTGGAGTTTGAGGTGGACGATTGGGTATTTCTAAAGGTATCTCCCATGAAGGGAGTAATGCAGTTCGGAAAGAAAGGGAAACTTAGTCCCTGCTATGTTGGTCCTTACAGGGTTGTGGGGAGAGTTGGTAAGGTGGCGTATGAGTTGGACTTGCCATCGGAGTTATCTTCAGTTCATCCCCTGTTTCACGTGTCACTTTTGAAGAAATGTTTGGGGTGATCCAGCATTAGTAGTTTCTGTGGACAGCATTGGTGTAAAAGACAACGTCAGTTATGAAGAAATTCCCATTGAAATCTTGGATCTTTAGGTTCGGAAGCTAAGGAACAAGGAAGTAACTTCAGTTAAGGCATTGTGGAGAAATTAGCATGTTGAAGGAGCTACAAGGGAAGCCAAAGCTGATATGATGGCTAGATACCCACATTTGTTCTATACCGGCTCAGTTTCAGCTTGAGGTATCAGTTTTGCACTCAGACTCTATTTAGTCTTCATGTTTAAATTATGTGCACAAGTTTCTTTTATGTATGTGGATGTGTGTATGATTGATGAATTTAGTTCAACTATGTGTTTTGAATCAGAGGTAGTCATTCTGTTAGTTTTCGGTTAAAAGTGATTAGTTTTGAATATGATAGATTGTATGTTTCTATTTTCTGCTTGTTTCCAACATTCAAGGATGAATGTTCCTAAGGGGGAGATATTGTAATACCCCGAAAGTGCCTAGGAGTAGACCTGGGAAGCTAAAATGCAGAACTGCTGAAATTTGGAGGAAAAGTTGCAGAACAAGAGGTACAACAACTCGTGGTAAGTAACCACAAGCTGTTGTGAGCAGTCGCGGAATGGGGTTACGCCTGGTGACAGTGTAGAAAATGGGCATTACAACGACCCATTATGAGGAAGGACGGTCCGTTGTCTGGAGCGTGGTAAGCTAGTGGACTTTTTCAGGGGGGACGACGGATGGAAACCAAGACCCATTGTAGGACACAACGAGTCGTGGTTAGGCTCTTTATGAAGGAGTTCAGATTTTCAGAAGAGGGAAACAACGACTGGTTCAACGACCCATTGGAACCTATAACAACTAATCCTGTTCAACCGTGGTTTGAATTTGAGATATGGCTGGGACAGTGCATAGCACGGGTAGATACCACGGGTCATGGTATTCTCCAACGACCTATTGGTTCACCCGTTGTTTGGCCCAGTGATCAGTTTTCAGCGAATTCAATAAGGACATTTCCTTCATTTCCTAGTCCTAAGGCCTTATACTACATCGTTTAAGGCTCGTTTAGAGGGGTTTCGAGAGGAGAAAAGCCTACTCTAAGTTATTCTTCCCATGCATGCAAGTTTGAAGGATTGAAAAGGTGATTCAAGGCAAAATCTCAAGGTTCCTATTGGAATCTTTTCTTGGAAAATTAGAGGGTGTTAGAATTCACCATTTCCAGGCATGTAAGGCTATGAGTGGGTGCTTCCTTCCACACCCATGCCCAATTTCTATCAAAATATGATAAAATGTCTATGATAAAGTATGGGGTTTTACCCAATTATATAATTCTACAATTTCTATACATGAGTATGATTAGATTGCATTTATATTGATGAATTGTAAAGCTTAGGAAGATTCTAAATTGTTTCAATACACAAATTGTTTTCAAATCTTGAATCTAAAATGCCCATGGATGAGAAGTTCATAAAAGTAGTGAATGATGATGAATGCATGATGATGTTGAAATTTAATGATGAAAAACATGTTTCTAAGCTATCCATGATTATGATGTTCTTTTCAAAAGAAAATGAGTAGATCCTAGCAGGATAAAGCTTTGGGCAAATCCCACATGTTGATTTAAAGTGATGATTTTTCCGATATAAGCTTACCACAATTTTTGAAGTGAAGTTTCCCAATTTTTATTATAAATTCTAGCTTGTGGTATGTTTTGAAATAAAGATTCTCATATGCATGAATGTATAATTGAGATGTATGTTATTATCAAGCTTTGTCAATAGATAATGTTAAGCTTCGTTTCATACGATGTTGAGTTATGCATGATTTCATATTGAGCTTCGTCATTAGACAATGTTGAGCTTCGTCAAATGAAGATGTTGAGCTTCGTTATATACGATGTAGAGCATTGCATATTTTTGGAGAAGAGTCTAGCACCGAGCGGGTTAAGGGTCGATCTCTCTATGCCCCAGAACTTCGCACCAACGTAGGTTGATACTATTATATTATTGGGACCTCCCTTGTGAGCTATCCCTGGCCCGACTGGCCCTTAAGCTTGATATGGATATCATGGTATCGTCCATCACCCTAGAAAGTTTATGGATTGCTCTACCCACTTGAGTGTGATAGTTGGGACCACGCAAGCTCTATCGTGGTATGTCGATTAAGCGACGAGTCTTCTACTGTCTATATCTTCTAGATCTGCATTTTCATTACTCATGTTGATTACCTTATGCATTCATGTTATAAAAGTAAGGTTTGACTCATTGTTCAGCTTTTGATATAAAAGTTATGTTCATCTTCGAGTCATTCGAGTCAGTCATGATGTTGTAAAGATAAGCATGATCATATCATGATAAGATTTTGATTTCAGAATAAATGCATGTAGCCCTTCTACTTATACTTGAAAGCTTATGATATGGTATGAATGTTTTAAATGATTTACTTTGCTAGAGCGGTTTTACTTACCTTGCATACTCGGTACATTCCACGTACTGACCGTATATTTTCTATGCTGCATCATTTCATGATGCAGGATCCGATTCTCAGTTTTACCCCGCTCATAGTCGCTTACCAGAGTTAGCACCTACGTGATTGGTGAGTCCTCATATTTTGAGGACTAGACTTCCAGCTTCATGTCATATTTCAGTTTCCGTATTGTTGAGTTAGTTGGGGGTTTGTCCCATCAACTCGTTTAGACTAGAGGCTTTCAGACTTATGTATGTATAACTTCAGATATTATTCTGATGTGCTGTTGTGTGAGACATCCGCTGAGTTATAATTATGTTTTCTTCAGTTTATCGAATGAAATAGTTGTATGCTTATGCCATGGGTCGACTTTGGGTCTCTCGAGGTCCCTTGTCCTGTGTCTTCGATCTAGGTCTAGCTCGGGTCATGACAGCGAAGGTATAGATCACCTATTGGATGGTGCGAACTAGGTAAGGCTACATTGATAGGGCCAAATTCGGTTCATGAGGTTATGGAGAAAGTTCAGCTTATCCGAGAGAGGCTGAAGACAACCCAGAATCATCAAAAGCCATATGTTGATGTTAGGAGGAGAGAGAGTGAATTCTCTGTTGATGAATGAGCGTTTCTGAAGGTGTCTCCCATGAAGGGAGTTATGAGGTTTGGTAAGAAAGAGAAGCTTAAGACCCGATAAGTTGGTCCTTATAGGATTCTGAGGCATGTTGGCAATGTGGCTTATGAGTTGGAGTTGCGACTAGAGTTAGCTTCGGTGTATCCAGTTTTCTATGTGTCCTTTCTAAAGAAATGCATTGGTGATCCAGTTCTAGTTGTGTCATGACCTGAGTCTGCACCCTGGATGCGACACGGTACTTAGATTCACAAGTGACCCCAAGCTAACCCATGACATAGCATACCATTAACATACTAGAATTACATAAAGAACTGAGCAGAAGCTACTGAAGTTTAAGAAAATATTTTACGAGAAAAGAAAAAACGTCTAATAAACATTGGAGTCTTAACAACACTGATAATAATAATAACCTGAAACTAATACTATGCTATTTGAAAGCCTCTACTAACTGATGCGTTGTTAGGACAAGCCTCCAGCTAACTCTTAAGTTTGAAAACTGGAAATGACAATACTGAAATAAAACCTCTGATCCTCGAAAGATGAGGACTTACCACTATCACTGTTGGATATCGTTAGTGAAGCTTGCTGCGACTGGGTACCTGAGCCTATATAATAAAATGATATAGCACATAGAGAGTATGCGATCAATACTTAGAATGTACGGAATATGTGAGATGTAAAATAAAACACAGACATACTAGAAAATCATAAATAGAACTAAAATAACATGCAAAAACCCTATCCAAAATCATAAATATAGCCAATAACCTAACATATATAAGAATGCTATAAGAACTAACAAACTGAGTTAGGCTCATAAGCATTTTCTAAAATCTGATAGTTGGGATTGGATTGAGGACTCTGACAGAACTATACAGTACTGTGTTGTGGAAGAGCCTATAACCGACATATAACCTCGTGAGCCAGAAGTAGAGTTCGATGTATACACCCCATCAAAGAGAGCCCACTATACCTTACCAGGGTATAGTGGTTGAGCTATATGATCTCTATTTGAGGCCCGTTTCGACTAACAACCTATGGTAGCACGTAGTTCTGGGGACCTGGGTGTGCTGAAACCCCGACTAGCTCAGTGATAAGTACTACTCCCAACTGAAAACCTAATTATATCTAACTGTACTTATAGCTCGGAATTGATGTACTAAGACTACGTAAGAACTACTTAGCTGGAAGTGTCCTAAGAGTCTAAAGGACCTAAAAGAAACTAGTATTCTACAACTTATTAGAGCTGGTTTATCTGAAAGTGTTATTAAAGTCTAAAGAACAATGCAAAAAACTGGTATTCTAAGACTTGTCAGAGCTACTTATCTAGAAGTGTCATGATTGTCTAAGAAACACCGAACATATGAGCATACTGAATACATTGACTTTCAATCAAAGCATTTATGCTAAAATTCATACTCAAGTGAAAAAACTATGATAATACAAACATTTCTAACCGGATTCTAAATCATGCAAGTTTTACTCAAAAATCATGCTAAAGACCAGGGCTAGGAAAACATACTGTATAAATGAAATCAACACATGAATTTCAACTAGTAATAGTTATGGAAAACTTAAAGAGTTATTATGATTAAGGAAGTCATAAGCTAACTGAGAAACCCTAACTTCTAATCTCCAACAGGGCTGGAAATGATTACATATTTCTAAAATAATTTGGGAAGCATGGGTGAAAGGAAACCCTTGTTGAAGTCCCACATATCTGAAGTAGAAGAATCTCTAGCAAGAACCTTGGAATTTGTAGCATTTTAAAAGGAACCCTAGTTTAGACTTGAGAAAGTCTTCTATCTTCTATGTATTTGTAGCATTTTAAAAGTAACCCTAGTTTAGACTTGAGAAAGTCTTCTATCTTCTATGTATTGTTCCTATAAGTCTAGGATAGAATGAGAGGACAATGCCGATCAATTCCTCTTAATTCCCATCTAAACATACCCCAATAAGACGTAGTTTAGGAGTTAGGAGTTAGGAGCTTAGGATTTTACAAAAATATCCTTGGGTAACCGTTGATTGCCTAGATCCAAGGGACCTCACAATGAGTCGTTGGTTGAGACCACGATTCGTTGATGCTAGTCGGCGTGTTCTGATTGGGAATTTCAGTTCTCTGGATTTCTCACGACGGTTGACAGGATTACTCATTTGTGGATACAACGAGTTATCACATCCAGTTGTTGTCACTGGAGGAAGTTTGAAAAGTTTCTTGATCTCACCCCATAGATGGACATTACGACTCATTAGCTAAGAGAACGGGTCATCATTTCCACCTATTGGCACTGGAGGGATTTCAACCCTTTTGGATATCATCTAACGGCTTGATACGATGAGTCGTTATTTCTTCCAATGATTCATCACTAGGCTTGTTGGTTTAGGGGAAAATTTTGATAAGATTCCGAACTTGTTAGAACAAGCATCACAACAACTCGTTACCTCCAACAACAGGTCATTGTATCCCTCATTGAATATGAGGAAGCTATCTGCTGGACAACTAACGATCATCTTAACTGGTCGTTGTCTCTAATAACGACTCGTCTTAAGGAAAAGTTTCTGGTTTTTATGCTTAGTGTTGGGTTTATCTTTAGAAACTTTTGGGGTGTCAAAATATCTCCCTCTTGGAAATAGTTGCCCTTGAATGAAGTCTAAGTAATCTCAAAAGGTAGGGAAAGAGGTACAATCCCAAACTGAAAGCTATAAACTAAATATTGAAGGAGTGAGTGACTCCAAAATGATATAGATATACTAACTGAATTCATGCAACAAGAGTGCATACTAAGACATGAATAGAGCTGACGAGTATGGAACCAAATAGAGTACTAAGGAGGAATTTAGTACCTGATGTTGAAGCTAAGTTGGAAGGGTAAAGGTGAGGGTCTCTATCCATCATAACTACTTCCCATGTAGCTCCCTCAACTAGTTGGTTCCTCCATAAAACTTTTACTCAAGCGGCCTGCTTGTTCCTTAACTTATGAACTTGATTTTCCAGAATTTGAACTGGAACCACTTTGAAAGAGAGACTATCCTTTACACCAAAACTCTTTTAAGGAACAATTGAGGTTGGCTCATCGATGCATTTATTCAACAGAGACACATAGAAGATTGGATGTACCGATGCTACCTTTGCAGGAAAATCCAACTCATAAGCCACATTGCTAATGCGTCTCAAGATTCTGTAAGGGCCAAAATATCTATGACTGAGCTTTCCTTTCTTCCCGCACCTCATCACCCTTTTCATATGTGAAATTTTTAGATACACCCAATCATCCACAATAAACTCCAGCTCCCTTCGCCTTACATCTATATACAATTTCTATCATTTTTGAGCTATTTTTCAGCCGTTCCCTGATAAGTTGAACCTTCTGCATGGCCTCATGTAGTGAGTCAGGCCGTATTAGGGTAGCTTCACCAACCTCAAAACACCCTATAGGAGACCGAAATCTCCTACCATATAATGCCTCGAACGGGGACATCTGAATGCTGGAATAGTAGCTGTTGTTGTATGCGAACTTGATGAGAGGTAGGTGATCATCCCAACTATCTTTGAAATTGATCACGCAAGCCTAAACATATCCTCCAGAGTCTGAATAGTCTACTTAGCCTGGCTATCTGTCTGTGGGTGGAATGTTGTGCTGAGCTTAACCTGAGTACCGAGTCCCTTCTGGAATAACTTCCAGAAATGCGGGGTGAAATGAGTACCTCTATATGTAAATGATGGACAAGGGTACTCTATGCAATCTAACTAACTCCCGGATGTATAGCCTAGCATAATCCTCTGTTTAATTTATGGTCTTAAAGGTAGGAAATGTGTTGACTTAGTCATTCGGTCTATAACCACCCAAATTGAGTCATGTTGTCGGCGCGTACGAGGTAGCCCTGTAATAAAATCCATGTTCACTTCTTCCCACTTCTAAGTAGGAATTCTAATATCCTATGTCATACCCCCACATATCTGATGTTCAACCTTGACCTATTATCAATTTGGACACTTAGCCACAAATTCTACAATGTCTTTCTTCATGCCATTCCACCAGTAGACTTCTCATAGATCACGGTACATGTTGGTGGCACCTGGGTGGATAGAGTATCTGGAGCTGTGAGCTTCCATTAGTATTTGGTGCTTCAAATCCTCTACATTTAAAACACACAACCTGCCCTGGTAACAGAGCACATGATCTCCCCCTTTGGAGAATTCTTCCACCTTTTTCTTTAGGACCCCTTCCTTCAACTTATGTAGGATTGGGTCTTCATCTTGCTTTGAATTAACCTCCACCACAAGGGAGGATTTTGACCCATTCTGAACTACAACTCAACCTTCTAATGAATCAACCAAATGGACTCCTAACCAAGACAATTTGTGAACATACCTTGCCAACTCCATCTTACTATCCTCAATATGAGAAAAACTCCCCAAAGACATCCTTCTGAGGGTATCAACCACTACATTGGCCTTGCCCGGGTGATACAACACACTCATATTGAAATCCTTCAAAAATTCTAGACATCTTCTCTAATGAAGGTTTAAATCCGTCTGACTGAACACATATTGCAGGCTTTTGTGGTTAGTGAACACATCTAAATGAACACCATAAAGGTATGCCTCCAATCTTCAAGGCAAATACTACTACTACCAGCTCAAGATCGTGATCAAATAATTCTTCTCATGAACCTTGAGCTATCTAGATGCATCAGCTATAACCTTATCATACTGCATTAGAAGACAACCAAGGCCAATTCTGGAGGCATCACAATAGATCACGAACCCATCTGAACCCTCTGACCGAGTCAAAACTAGGGCCATAGTGAGTCAAGTCTTCAACTCCTGAAAACTCTTCTCACATTCAACAGACCACTGAAACTTCACCTTCTTTTGAGTTAGTCTGGTCAAAGAAGAGGCAATGAAAGAGAACCCTTCTATGAACCATCTGTAGTAACTAGCTAGGCGCAAGAAACTCTAGATGTCTGACAGAGAAGTGGGCCTTGGATAGTCCTTGAACGCTGTTCGGTGCTATTTCGATTGGTATTATATATAATAAACCGACACGCAAGTGCACGTGGTCAAACAAGTAATAAAGTGGCTAAGTAAGCCAAGTATTGATCCAAGGAGGCTCAGGGTATGTAAAATTTGCCTAAGTATACTATATTCTTATCTTACTTCTAACTATGCTAACAACAACGTAACCAACAGTTAATTGAGTTTTTGTTTATAAAATATATACTAAAACAATTAACAATTATTTACCGTGAATTTAAACTATGGATATGAGCATGCCAAGGTTAAGAACAAGTAATGAATTCGATTGTAATAATAATCCGGTTAATCTCTTCCTCATGTTGCTAGCCAAGAACAGTAGCCTAGAAATTAAAACTCTCGTATTTAATTTCACTTAAGAATCATAAACCATTCATCTACATTTCTGTGATCAAATGCAATTTACGACCTAGCAATACAATTCCGGTTCCTAAATTGACTAATACGGCTTTCAAGTATATTTCTATCAGGAAAGCACATCAAAACCCAATTTTCCCAAATCAAGTTAAGAACAATACCCTATTAATTCACAACTTTCCAATTTCTTCCTCTCTCGAGTGAAAGTGGACTTTTTAGATGTACATTAATGTTGGCCAAGCACTAATGCAGTAAGAACAAGAATTAATAGAACAACATGAAAGAAGAAGAAGAAAACCATATCATTTACAATCAAAATTCACTACACATGTTCAAAACCTTAGCAAGGAAGAGAATTAGCCACTCATTTGTGGATTGAGCATCCTAAAACAAGTGTAAATCATACGTACAATTGATAGAAAGAAGAAAAGAAGAGAAGAAATCCCTTAGCTTTTTCGTTCCTCAACTGCTCCTAACCCACGTCCTTGCTCCACCAAGTCTAAACTAAAACTGAACTAATTAAAATAAACCTAAGTGTGCTATTTATACTAGTGGAAAATTTTTCCCGGAATAACAAGCAACGTGTCACGGAGGCCAACGTGGAGCCTTGCCTCCGTGACACGGCGTGGACGCGGACCCTCACTGGAAATCCAGGGTCCGGTAAATTAGCCTCAACGTGGCACGGAGGCCAATGCGGAGGCCTATCTCCGTGCCACGGAGCTGTCGCGAGGCTTCACTCGAATTTGTCCATTAATTCCCTCTCCAGGCAGTGTGCCTCCGCGATGGTAGCGTGGCACGGCGCCATCGCGGAGCCCTTATATTCTGCACATTCCAATGTCGTCTCCATGCTCGCATCCAAGTCCAACTCCGATATTTTTCCAACATGCATTTTTGCTCCTACAAATCATATTTTCCTGCAAAACAAATGCTAATCATGTTGGTTAGTATAAATTCACATTTTATTACCAATTACATGAGAATTTATACATATTGCACACAAACAAGGCGAAAATAATACGTTTGAGTATCACTTGGGCATATAAATCTGCCCAAGATCACTTACCCCACACTTAAATCCTTGTTCGTCCTCGAACAACACATACACAACTCATGCAAATTACATCCCAACCTTCGTCACTATGGTGCGACAATTTACGCTACGGTCATACCGATTATTCAATTTTTTGCAAATCATCACGAAAACATGCTTGGTCTTACAATACAATGACCTTTAATACATCAAGACTTCCTAGACTTTAAAATTTTTGCAACACATCGATCATTTCGATAGAAAGAAAATATTTACAAGTGCAAAATATTCTCAAAAATTTTGAAAAATACCGATCATCTCGATAGAAAAAAAAATCTTTACACAATATTTACACTGGCAACCATAACTTTTCATACCACATATCATTAACCACACAAACAAATATATACACATACACCACAAATCAGTTCATAACAGGGAAAGCACAAACATACATACAAACCAAGGAAAAACATACAACAAATTAGAGCCCAAGTCCCAGCACCTAGCTACTCCCCACCCCACACTTAAATCGAACACTGTCCCCAGTGTTCACAAAAATTACAAAACACAATTTCGGGTGGTGGAACTCCCTGTTCAGTCGAAATATTCGACTTCTTCATCTGGTGCTGCTGCCTCATCGCCCATATCTGAGTCAGCTCCATCATCGTCATCGGACTCCACATCGGAGTCCTCACGACGTGTCTCCTCATCAGTAGGAACATCGTCATCATTCGGCTCCACGAAGGCTGGTCCCACTCGGCATAAGGCTCTGGCATTCTCGCCAAATGGGTAATCCAGCTCCAGCTGCCATAATTCTTCCTCGGTGGCTGGTCTCCCACCAATCCATAGTTGAAGCATCTGCATGCCGAACATACGTGCCATGTATTGATCGTCACGAGCATGTCGCTCGCCCAAAGTCAGCACTGGCCCGTGTGTGGTGTCGGGGGCCTTAGTTTTTGTCAGATCGAGGGCCCTCCGCTCCAACTGCGGAATATAGTCCAAAGCTTCTTCCTCGATGTCGAGGCCTCGGAGGAAGGTGGTGATGAGTCCGCCAAACCCGTATCTGTGGCCCTGGTGCAGTCTGGCTCTCTTCATGGCGGATATAATTACCGCCCCAACATTAATCTCAAGCCCTTTCATAAGGGCATACACCAAGCAGACACAGTCCCGGGTCACATCCGTCATATGAATTCCCGGGATCAAGCACGAACATACAATCTTCAGCCATATTCTGGCCTCCCTGTTCATCTGTGAATAAGGCAGAGTCTGGTGGTAACCCCTCTCCTTATGTCTACTCCATCGGGCTGTGGATCGAGCCCCACACAACGTACGTCTGATGTCAGCGTACGGTGGGGTGATGTTTAGCTGGCGGAGAACGTGAGCGTCTGTGTCCCACGCTCCAACGATGGCATTAAATTGGTGGGGTTCCAGAGTGACAATCTGCCCTCTGATTTTTATTGTGTGGCTTCTGATGGCCGGGTTCCAATTTATGTAGAACTCTCAGACCAAATGAAGGTTGCACTCCTTGGGCTCCTGAAAGATATAGCTGAGCCCAGCTGCCTCGATTCTCTGCACAATACGTGGGAACTCCTGTGCAAGTGGTTCCCGTGCAATATGTTCCTCGGGGAAGTACTTATTTTCTTTATGTTTCGCGTACCACTTCTTCCCTTCATCGGTTACCCATCTTGTTCCGTATTGGCGGCATTGGCCGCGCGGAACAGCGGGTGCAGCTGGGACTGCGGTGCCCAACCTCAATCTTTTCCGTCCGGTGCCTGAGGTAGAAGCACCCTTGCCCTTGTCCTGTCGACTTGCCATTGAACCTATCAATATACATAAACAGCACAACGTTAAGCTAAATACAAGTTAACTTAGGCTAAGGTCGGGTTTAACTAAGTTTTACCCCACACTTAGTCCTTAACTATATTTATAATACTTCGGCAAGGATTACTCTATTTACAACCCCAAACACAAACAACTATACAACATATTGCTTAGTGCGTTCACGAAAATTTCGACAGCATAACGCTTAGCGTACTACTCAGACTTCATACAGCTAATCCCAATCCTACTATCGCTAACAATTCAACCATCGCACAAGCAATAAAAACAAAAACTAAAAACAACAATAAAAACATTCTATATACAAACGAATCCAATTAACCAAACCAATTTACACAATTTTCGCATTTTCCCCAACAATTCGAGAATTCGTCTTCCCACAACATTCACACAATATTTACCTCGACTTATCTCAATTTACAACCACACCCCGGCATCGAATTCATCAAATTATCAAGTTGCCCAAGTCAAATTCAACAACCCAAGCCCTAGAATACAATTCTACAATCAAATTTGAATTATTCACATAATCGACAAGTTCAAACGCTAATTACAACAATCCGAACATAATCAATCACAAAATAATTCAACATCATGTTTAATTGCTACTTGGGGTGATATATTTCACCTCACATGCTCAAATTCGACTAAAATCGCCAAAACCTTGAGAGAAACGATGAAAACATACCTTTTAGTTGAAGAACCGAAGAAATTTGATGTTTTCCTTGCCTATTAGCGTGGCACGTTGGTTGGGGAGGGGGAATTGGGTGTTTTGGTCGCGGAGGAGGAGAGAAATGGGGAAACATTGGGCAAAATCGGGGTTAATTTAAAGAAAAACACGCGGGTCACCCGGCAACCCGGTGTGACCCGGCACTGAATAAAGGGCAACGTGTCACGGAGGGTAATGCGGAGCCCCTCCTCCGTGACACGGAGCCAACGCGTTGGCTCTCTGGAAATTTTTAAAAATCTGATTTTGCCTTCAACGTGTCACGGATGGTAACGCGGAGCCACTCCTCCGTGACACGGAGCCAACGCCCCAGTGCACTGTTTCTTCAATAAAAATTATTTTCATACCTTGCCTTATTTTTCCCGCTTCCATGCATATTTTTCTCCGTTAGACCTGAAAATCACCTCACTAAACGAAATTGGTTAGATTAATAGATTTTCCTACTACCATGAAAAAAATACTAACTAAAACGAAAAATTTGTACGAAATCAAGAAAAAGAAAAATAAAATAAAAATACAAATTAATTACACTCTACTAAAAGAAGAAAAAAAATAGAATATTTTTCTTTTCACGGGTTGCCTCCCGTGCAGCGCCTGGTTTACCGTCGCGGCTCGACGTACCAAGTTTCACCACTTTTTCCTCCACCTTGAGGATATGATTTTCACCCCTAATTTCTTCTCTAATTTCCTCTTATGCTCCTGGGGTGGTGGTGAAAAATTGTAAGGACCAAGCAGTAGATGCTTTCTTTTGAACTTATTGGCCCTTGAGTAAGTGAAGTCATTTCGTTGCTTCGAGTTAGCAAATTTCAGAATATACGGGGCTTGGTCCTCCTCTAGACATTTCTCTATAATCTTGGAAGACTCTATTTCTATGTTGTCAACCAAACTTAATGTCGAAAAATGCTTCGAGTGTGGTCCAATCAACCTCAACTCTGAAATTGCATTGTGCTTGACTTCCTTACTTGTGTACACCTTTTCAACATCAACATCTATTTCTCCATTGAGGTCAAATGGGAGATATTCTTTCTCTTCTTCCATGAATGGATTTTCTATAGGTATGAGCCGATCACGGGGACACTCAAGAGATTCTAATTGTTGGGCTTCATCCAAAAATTCACCCTTGTATTCCTCTTGTAGTTCCTCTTGAATATCGGCTAAAACTGTCACCTGCAAATTATCAGAAGCTTCAGCCTCAGCACACATCTCCGTGAGTTTGACACTCATCCTGCTTACAGCCTCTGCATTCTCCTTTTGCTGAATTATCAATTCTGCCACCGACTCCTTCATTGCTTCTGATTGCTCCAAGAGTTGTTTCATCATGTCCTCTATTTGAACTTGGCGTCCCAAGTCCTCATTTTCAACATGCCTATATTCAGCAAAAACAACAGAATGATCATAGCGGGGGCTTGGGGGAGGGGAATATGCCTTTGGACAATCACCCCAATGGCCATATTGACACCCACATATATTGCACGTGTTACCGTTTTGCCACGAGTGGGGTCCTCCACAATTCATGCAAGATTCGCCGAAATATGCATATCCACCATTTATATTCCAAGATGTCATGTCAATGAGGGTATCCGAAAGAGAGAAAAATTAAAATAAACAAAGAATTAAAACAAATACTAAGACCAAGTTGTCAACACTTAAGAAAATAAACAAAAATACAGTAAATTTACACTTAACACAATTTCACAAATTTGCCTAGCCTCCCCGGCAACGGCGCCAAAAACTTGTTCGGTGCTATTTCGATTGGTATTATATATTATAAACCGACATGCAAGTGCACATGGTCAAACAAGTAATAAAGTGGCTAAGTAAGCCAAGTATGTATCCAAGGAGGCTCAGGGTATGTAAAATTTGCCTAAGTATACTATATTCTTATCTTACTTCTAACTATGCTAACAACAACGTAACCAACAGTTAATTGAGTTTTTGTTTATAAAATATATACTAAAACTATTAACAATTATTTACCGTGAATTTAAACTATGGATATGAGCATGCCAAGGTTAAGAACAAGTAATGAATTCGATTGTAATAATAATCCGGTTAATCTCTTCCTCATGTTGCTAGCCAAGAACAGTAGCCTAGAAATTAAAACTTTCGTATTTAATTTCACTTAAGAATCATAAACCATTCATCTACATTTCTGTGATCAAATGCAATTTACGACCTAGCAATACAATTCCGGTTCCTAAATTGACTAATACGACTTTCAAGTATATTTCTATCAGGAAAGCACATCAAAACCCAATTTTCCCAAATCAAGTTAAGAACAATACCCTATTAATTCACAACTTTCCAATTTCTTGCTCTCTCGAGTGAAAGTGGACTTTTTAGATGTACATTAATGTTGGCCAAGCACTAATGCAGTAAGAACAAGAATTAATAGAACAACATGAAAGAAGAAGAAGAAAACCATATCATTTACAATCAAAATTCACTACACATGTTCAAAACCTTAGCAAGGAAGAGAATTAGCCACTCATTTGTGGATTGAGCATCCTAAAACAAGTGTAAATCATATGTACAATTGATAGAAAGAAGAAAAGAAGAGAAGAAATCCCTTAGCTTTTTCGTTCCTCAACTGCTCCTAACCCACGTCCTTGCTCCACCAAGTTTAAACTAAAACTGAACTAATTAAAATAAACCTAAGTGTGCTATTTATACTAGTGGAAAATTTTTCCCGGAATAACAAGCAACGTGTCACGGAGGCCAACGCGGAGCCTTGCCTCCGTGACACGGCGTGGACGCGGACCCTCACTGGAAATCCAGGGTCCGGTAAATTAGCCTCAACGTGGCACGGAGGCCAACGCGGAGGCCTATCTCCGTGCCACGGAGCTGTCGCGAGGCTTCACTGGAATTTGTCCATTAATTCCCTCTCCAGGCAGTGTGCCTCTGCGATGGTAGCGTGGCACGGCGCCATCGCGCGGCCCTTATATTCTGCACATTCCAATGTCGTCTCCATGCTCGCATCCAAGTCCAACTCCGATATTTTTCCAACATGCATTTTTGCTCCTAAAAATCATATTTTCCTGCAAAACAAATGCTAATCATGTTGGTTAGTATAAATTCACATTTTATTACCAATTACATGAGAATATATACATATTGCACACAAACAAGGCGAAAATAATACGTTTGAGTATCACTTGGGCATTTAAATCTGCCCAAGATCAAATGCCACTATCTTTTGAGGATCCACTTGAATACCCTCACTAGAAACAACATGACCGAGGAATGCCACTGAATTTTAGCCAGAATTCATAGTTGCTGAATTTAGCAAACAATTGGTGGTCCCTGAGAGTCTGCAACACTATCTTTAGGTGATCATACAGAGGTACGGTTTGAATATCCTATTCGTCAAATCCATAAAAGATGCAGGAGAATTTGTTAGTCCAAAAGACATAACTATAAATTCATAGTGACCATACTGAGTTCTGAAGGCCATTTTCGGAATGTCACATTCTCTGATCCTGAGCTGGTGGTATCCTAATCTGAACTCTACTTTGGAGAAATAGCAAGCTCCCTGTAGTTTATCGAACAAGTCATCAAGCCTGAGTAAATGACCTATTCTTGATTGTGACCTTGTTCAGCTGACAGTAGTCGATGCACATTATGAGTGTACCGTCCTTATTTCGCACAAATAGGACTGGGGCACCCCTTGGAGAGATGTTGGGTCTAATGAAACCCTTATCTAAAAGGTCCTTCATCTATTATTTTAACTCTTCATGCTCATCTGGTGCCATTCTATAAGGAGGAATTGAGATATTCTAGGTATTTCGGAGAAGGTATATGCCAAAGTCTATCTCCCGCTCGGGAGGGACTTCGGGAGGATCCTTGGGAAACACATCTAGGAACTCATTTATGACTAGAACTGACTGAAGGGTTTGCGTTTCAGAATTATAATCCTTGTCCCTAACTAAGTAATAAATCTACCCCTTTGAGATCATTTTTCTAGCCTTAAGGTATGAGATAAACCGACCCTTAGGCGTTGAAGTACTATCCTTCCACTCTAGGACTGGTTTGTTATTAAATTAGAATCTAACGACTCGGGTTCTATAGTCAACTGAAGCATAGTAAGAATGTAACCAGTCCATGACAAGTATGAGGTCAAAATTGACCATATCTAACTCTACTAGATCAACTGTGGTGACTTTCATAACATAGTGACTGGATAATTCCTGTACACCCGACTAGTTGTAATTGACTCACCAATCGGAGTAGAGACTAAAAATAGTTTCGAGAGAACTTTTAGACTAATATCAAACTAGAAAACAATGTAAACAGTGACTCTCTATATTAGAGCATCTTTCTCCCTTTGATAGTCAGGGATTCTCCCTAGCGAAAATGTTTCCCTTTGATATTAAAGGATGCTCCCTTTGACAGTCAGGTACTCCCCCTTGCACAGTCAGGGACCCTCTTCATATCAGTCACGACATCGTACCTCTGAATCAATATCCCGATTACTACTTTTGCACATCAGTTAATCTTATAATAATGCATGTCCTTAAAAAGTAGTTGTGGTGATATGAATATGTGAATCTCATATAAGATTGTTGTATATCCTTTCAGTTATATTACTATCAATGTGTGTTTAAATTAATTCTTTGTTTATTTGTATGTTTAGTTTAATTACGCTTCCCGCATGCTCAGTACATTCCAAGTACTGACCACACGCCTTGTTGTGCTATATCATTTCATGATATTGATTCAGGTTTCCAGACTCAGCCTCGTGGTTAGATATGCTTCATCCACTCTCAGCTGATAATGGTGAGTCCTCATCTTCCGAGGACGTGGTTTATGTTCTTATTTTCTTATGTTTTAGTTTCAGACTTTAGGAGTTAGCTGGGGACTTGTCCCAGCACCTCATCAGTTTAGTAGAAGGCTTTCAGACATTGTCTAGATGGACTCAATGTTGTATCTAGTGTAATAAATTTATGATTATGGATTTCATAATTGATTCTTGTGGTTAGGTTCCGCTTATTCATGTTGTTATCCGTTCTATTGTTAAGTGTTATTCTAGAATATGCCATGGGTTGACTTTGGGTCTTTCGGGATTCCTTGTCCCATGCTACAACTAGGGTGTAAACTCAGGTCGTGATAAACTTGGTATCAGAACCAAAGGTTTAGAGTGTCCTAGGGTGTCTGAAAGCCGCATTAAGTAGAGTCTTTTTCATGGGTGTGAAGTGCGCCACACTTATGAAGAAGAGGCTATGAGACATTTTAGGAATGTTCCCTTTCCTTCATGATCCTTATTGTGCGTAGAACATGAAGCTCTAAATAGTTCCTTCCTCTAAATCGTGCTTTACGCGCTCGCAGATAATGCCTCCCAGATAAGAGAATAGAGGAAGACGTGGTAACGACCGCCAGCAGGTACCACCAGCTCGGGAAAACCCAATGGATGATCATGTTACTCATGACGAGTTTCGAGCAGCCTTTCACATGTTGGGGCAGGCCCTGACTGCCTAGATTAACTAGAAGGCAGTGGCTCATGCTCCTCAAAATGGAAATATAGCAGCGGCAAGGATAAGAGATTTTCTTTGGATGAACCCACCCAAATTCTTAGGGTCAAAGGTGTATGAAGACCCGTATGAGTTCTTGGAAGGGATCCAGAAGATTATTCACATCATGGGAGTGACAGGAATGAGAGCGCAGACTTAGCCTCCTACCAGTTAAAAGGAGGTGCTTATATCTGGTATTGTTAGTGGAGGGATAGTCAGGGAGTTGGAGCGGGTCCCATAGGTTGGGATGAATTTATGACAGCGTTCTTGGACAGTTTTTTCCTCGAGAGTTAAGGGAGGCAAAGACGACAGAGTTCATTAATTTGAAATAGAATGATATGACTGTTCAGGAGTATGTGTTGGAATTTACTCGATTATCCAAGTAAGCACCAGAGATCGTAACTGACCAGCGGGCCTGAGTGAGTAGGTTGCTGAATGGAGTGTCAGATCCTTGGTCAAGGAATGCAGGACTGCCATGTTACACAGGGACATAGACTTCCCACGCTTGGTGATATTTGCTCAGCAGATGGAAGCAAAACAGGTGAAAGAGAAAGAGAGAGGGGAAAAAAGGGCTAGGACTGGAGATCTAGAGTTCTCCCAATAGAGGTCGAGTGGTGGATATCACTCACGTTACCAAAAGAAATCATCAGCCCCAGCACCTTTGACAACTAGTGTTCCATATCAATCTAGGGTGAGGGAGATTACGTACCCATTATGTATGAGTTGTGGAAAGCACCACTTGGGAGTATGCATGGCCGACTTAGATGTTTGTTTTTGGTGCGGCAAGGTGGGCCATATGCACCAAGATTGCATAGAGTCCAAGCGAGGTGAGGGAAGATCCTCGACCACTTCTTTAGAAGCTCTGATAGCCCGCCCATTTTAGTAGGGTGCATCCTCTAATCTGGGTGGCGGGCATTGTCAAAATCGCTCCTATGCCGTAGCAGCCCATCAGGATAAGGGCAAGGCACCGGTAGTGGCCACAGGTATGTTGTGAATCTTGTGTTACCCTTTATATGTTGTCAACCTCAATATTGAATAAGAAGCTCTATTGTGATTGTGGAAAAATATTGTTGATGTGTGATGTGGATAGCTGTTAGTGTAAGGCTCACAGTGAAGGCTACAAGTGAAAGAGGAGTTAGGAAGTAGTAATTTAGCCTGACCTGAAGAAAGATTTGGGAGCCTTAGAATGATGACTCTAAGCTAAGGGGAAGATAGTGAATATGTGGAATAAATTGGACCTTGAGAATGCTCATAAGAAGTCCCAACATTAGCAGTTGCAGTATTTAGATCTCTTTAGGATTAAGATAAGTTTCTCTGCAATTCAGTTGAAGTTAAAATGGTGTCTATTCCTTAGGTTTAGCGGTAACCTCTTCAGACAGTGATGCTAGTCTTTCTCTATGAGTCTTTTGTGCTTATTTTCGTGTTATGAATCAATTATGTGTGTTGATTTATGTTTTCTAGTGTGGTCAGCTCGAACTTAGTCTTAAAAAGTGGTTTATTAACTCAGTAGAGTCAGACTATCTCATGTATGTGCTAAATTTTAGATGTCGGAATAACTCGTGCTCATGAACTCCTTACCCTCGGATAGATTAGATATCATGAATTCTAGCTTAGTATCAAGAAGCAATTTGAGAACGAAGTTTTAGTACGTAATTCTTTTCGGTGTTCTGTCTAGTTCTATGTTGGTTTCATGTTCTTCGGTTTCCCTTGAGCCATGGTATGCATGTTCGATATGGATATTCGATTTTGGTGCATAATGTTGCAGCTGTCAAAGAATAGGCTCAAGGCTCAATGGGGTTAACTAGGATTAATTTTTCATGGTAGGTATAATGAGGGATAAAAGTTTGGTTCATTCAAAGAAATGCCTAAATCATCTCCTACAATTCACATCCTTCATTTCGTTTTATATACACACCAGGCAAGTTTTAGACATTCCACAATAGCACAGAATACTCAAAAACCTTACACTCATGGCACATGCTCAAATCAAGACACAATCAGTAGACTCTTACTCAGCTAATCACAAGAATTCAGAATTAAGCTTCCATCATATTGAGTCAAATTCAAGAGCCTAAGTGTCTCAAACAAAGTTATACACTTGCATGCTTCACACTGAACATACTTGCCTCTTACAACCATGTATAGCACATAACAAGAATATCAAGCCATCAATTACCTACGGGTTTCAAAAACCCAAAACCTATCGACTAATTTTCCTCAAGACGGTCGTCATCCATCCATCGTCGGAAACAGTCCCTAACTATGACTAAAAAAAACATTATATACAGACCAAGGAAAGAAAGAAAAAGAAAATTTTTATTCTTCGGTTCAAAGACCCCCCGTCGGAAAAGAACCGAAAAGAAAAACCAACGGGTGATGAAGTCATGCTTAATTCACAAAAAATTTTCAAAATTTTCAAATTTCTCACAAGCATTACATTCACCAAAAATCGTTAAGCACAATAAAAATTTTTGAAATTTTCCTTGAAATTTCCCTCACCCCACACTTAAATCATGCTATGTCCTCATAGCATCAAATTAAAATTTAAAAAGGGTGAGAAATACTCCCTGAGGCCTTTAGGCCTAGCCAACAACATGCCTTTCTTCAACTATGTACAAGTGGGTGTTCAACCCCACACTTTTTCTCTTCCATGCTTGTTAGCTTCCTCCTCCACGGGTACTCAGACTTCCCCTCCATCTGTGCTTAACTTTCCACCAAAACAACACACGATGAAAAATAAAAAATAAATAAATAAATAAAATCAACTTAAATGTAAGAAATTAAAATGGTACCCATGGTACCCTTGGGTTGCCTCCCAAGCAGCGCCTAATTTTACGTCGCGGCACGACGTACCAAGTTTCACCACTTTTTCCTCCACCTTGAGGATATGAATCTCACCCCTAATTTCTTCTCTAATTTCCTCTTATGCTCCAGGGGTGGTGGTGAAAAATTGTAAGGACCAAATAGTAGGTGTTGCCTTTTTACTTTATTGGACCTCAAGTAAGTGAAGTCATTTTGTCTCTCCGCGTTGGCAAATTTCAAAATATATGGTGCTTGGCCCTCCTCTAGACATTTCTCTATAAGCTTGGAAGACTCTCTTTCTATGTTGTCAACCAAATTTAACGTCGAAAAATGCGTAAAGTGTGGTCCAATACACCTCAACTCTGAAATTGCATTATGCTTGACCTCCTTACTTGGATACACCTTCTCAGCATCGACATCTGTCTCTCCATTAATGTCAAATGGGGGGTACTCTATCTCTTCTTCCATGAATGTATTTTCTATAAGTGTGAGCCCATCACGAGGACACTCAAGAGATTCTAATTGTTGGGCTTCATCCAAAAATTCACCCTTGTCGTCCTCTTGTAGTTCCTCTTGAATATCGGCTAGAACTGTTGCCTGCGATTTATCACACGCTTCAGCTTCAGCGATCATCTCCGTGAATTTGATGCTCATCCTTTCTAGAGCCTCTGCATTCTCTTCTTGCTGAATTCTCAATACTGCCATTGCCTCCTTCATCGCTTCTGATTTCTCCAAGAGTTGTTTCAGCATGTCTTCTATTCGAGCTTGGCGTCCCAAGTCCTCATTTTCAGCATGCCTATATTCATGAAAAACAACAGAAGGATCATAGTAGGGGCTTGGGGGAGGGGACTATGCATTCAGACAGCCATCCCAATGGCCATCTTGACCACCACAAATATTACACGTGTTACATTGTTGCCACAAGTGGTGTCCTCCGCAATTCAGACAAGATTCACTAAAATATGAGTATCCACCATTGAAACCATTTATATTCCATGATGTCATGTCAATAAGGGTATTCGAAAAAGAAAGAGTAAAATGCAAAAGAATTAAAACAAACACTAAGAGTAAGTTGTCAGCACTTGAGAAAAATAAGAATACAGTAAATCACACTTAAAACAAATTCACCTATTGCCAAGTCTCCCCGGCAACGGCGCCAAAAACTTGTTCGGTGGTTTGCTATATGGGTTAAAAACCGACACGCAAGTGCACGTGGTCAAACAAGTAATAAAGTGGCTAAGTAAGCCAAGTATCAAACCAAGGAGACTCTGGATAAGTAAAATTGCTCAAGTATACTATATTCTATCTTACTTCTATATATGCTGACAACAACGTAACCAAAAGTTAAATAATTTTTGTTTATAAATTATATACTAAAACTATTAACAAATATCTACTTTGAATTGAAACTATGGATATGAGCATGCCAAGGTTAAGAACAAGTAGTGAACTTGATTATCATCATAATTCGGTTATTCTTCTCTTCTAGTTGCTAGCCAAGAACATTAGCCAAGAGATTAAAACTCTCGTATTTAATCTCACTTAAGAATCATAAACCATCCGTCTACATTTCTGTGATCAAATGCAATTTATGACCTCACAATACAATTCCGGTTCCTAAATTGACTAATACGGCTTTCAAGTATATTTCTATCAGGAAAGCACATCAAAACCCAATTTTCCCAAATCAAGTTAAGAACAATACCCTATTAATTCACAACTTTCCAATTTCGTACTCTCTCGAGTGAAATCGGACTTTTTAGATGTACATTAATGTCAGCCACACACTAATGCAGTAGAAACAAGCATTAATAGAACAACATAGAAGAAGAAGATGAAAAACCATACAATTCAATAATCAGAATTCATCACCATTGTTCATAACCTCAGCAAGGAAGAGAATTAGCCACTCGTTTGTGGATTAATCATCCTAAAACAAGTGTTAATCATACAAACAATTGATTGAAAGAAGAAAGAAAGAGAGAAAAACCCTTAGCTTTTTCGTCCCTCAACTGCCTGTAACCCACGTCCTTGCTCCACCAAGTCTGAATTATGAAAAATAAACCTAAGTGTGCTATTTATAGTAGTAGGACTCTTTCTCGGAATAACAAGCAACGTGTCACGGAGTGCATCGCGGAGCACGGCCTCTGTGACACGCTACGAACGCGGAGGCCCTCTGGAAATCACCCGAAATCGGACCGGGCAGCACCCTGCCGCGTTGGCAGCGTGTCACGCTGCTTGGGCAGAGCGTTGGCAGCCCTTGGTCGTGGAGGCCACCTGCAGTGGCACGTTGCCAACATGCAGGTGGGCTGTTGTGAGTGGCCTGCCTGCCGTGGAATCTTGTCGACGCGCCGGTGGGCTGTTTTGTGCCTCCTCTTTGCCGACATTCTCGTGTTGATTCCGTTTCCAAGCCTCTACTTCACCAACTCATGGATTAGTTACTCAAAATTCATCGAAACCTACAAAACAAAGGCTAATCATGTTGGTTAGCACATATATTCACTTTATCTAAAATTACATGAAAATGTATACAATAATTTTAGATAAACAAGACTAATTTAAGTCGTAAAGCGTATCTCGAGCATATATTTTTGCCCGTGATCACATAAGGTTGGTCCGGTGCTGTATACTCCATTCGTGTTAGTTGTGATTGATATTGGGATTTCAGTTTCGTCTCTGTCTTTCAGTATGTTCAGCCAACATTCAAGGATAAATGTTCCCAAGGGGGAGATATTGTAATACCTCGAAAGTGCCTAAGAGTATACCTAGTAGTTAAAAATTGAAAATTGCTGATAATTGGGGAAAAGTTGCAGGACGAGAGGTTTAACGACTTGTGGTTGAAACCACGAGCCGTTGTTGCCAGTCATGGTGTCAGGAGTTCAGGTGGCAGTGGAAGCAACGATCGACATAACAACTCGTTGGTACCTCAGATGGGTCATTGAAAGTGGTCGTGGGTTGGTGCCTTGGGTTTTTAAGTGGTGGCAATGGATGGTTGTAACGGGCCGTTGAATCTAGCAATGACCTATTGTGTCGATCATGAGAAGGAAGTGAAGGGCTGGTTCAGTGTAGGTGATAGAAAGAAACAACGAGTAGTTTGTTCTAGAAACGACTCATCGTGTCAGTCATTGTTTGGGGTAACTAGTTAAGTAACCAGTGCATCTAATGAATGGGTGCGATGAGTCACTATAGGAACTAACGACTCATCTTGTCGATCGTTGTTGGGAGAAGCTGAAAGACTGAAGGAGGTCCAGTGCATCCAACGGTTGGTGACAATGGGTCATTGCATGAGACAACGACTGGTACTGAGGGTCGTTGGTTCTAGTTTGAGAAAATTTCAGGTTTTCCTCAGGGGCCGTTTGGTAAAATCCTACGCTTTCAGATTTAAAGTGTCATCGTTTTGGGTATTTTTTTTGGATGTTTTTAAGGGTTTTCCTAAGCCTAATCTTTCATTCTCTCAAGATATCGTCTCAAATCCTTCTTCCTACTCTCTTACAAGATTCAAGGGTTTCCTTCAAGAGCTTCAAGGTGCAATTTCGAGTGGAAATTCTTCTACCAGGTATACGGGTCTTTCAACAAGGATTTTCTTCCATTCTTGTGTCCCAAAAATATTTTTATTAAAAACCCGATTTCAATTGATATAGAAAAGCATGAGCTAGAGCTTGTATGATGAGAAAGTTCTTCTATATTCTTCTATATTTTTCTTAGATGCTAAAATCATCTGAAATTACGAATGTAATCGGAATGTAGATTGATGGGTTGCCTTGAATTGTGGATTATATATAGCATGCCCGTTAGTGTATGATGTTCAGGGTAAATATTAAATTGGTTCTGTGATGACGTGAACTATGATGATTAAGCATGTGAATAATATGTTAACTTGTTGAGCCTGTGTCTACAGAAGATAGCTCTAATACTTGTAGAAAGAATTTTTGATAGTGAAAGTGGTGAATGTCCTTGTCTCTAATTAGTTGTAGTAATTATAACATCCCTATTTAGTTGGGACTCACATCCCTAGTTGGTTGAGACTCACATCCCTAGTTAGTCGGGACTCACATCCCTAGTTAGTCGAGACTCACATCCCTAGTTAGTGGGGACTCACAATCCTAGTTGGTTGGGACTCACATCCCTAGTTGGTCGGGACTCACTTCCCTAATTACTATTCATGCATGTTTCCCCTTAGTTTGTCGGGACTAACATCCCTAGCTAGTCAATGACTCTCTATATCAGAGCATCTTTTTCCCTTTGACTATCAGGGAATCTCCCTAGCAAAAATGTTTCCCTTTGATAGTCAGAGACGCTCCCTTTGACAGTCAGGGACTCCCTCTTAGACAGTCAGGGACCCTCTTGATATCAGTCACGACATCGTACCTCTATATTATTCCCGATTACTACTTTTTCGCATCAGTTGATCTTATAATAATGCATGTCCTTATAAAGTAGTTATGGTGATATGAATATGTGAATCTCATATAAGATTGTTGTATCTTCTTTCAGTTATATTACTATTAATGTGTGTTTAAATTACTTCTTCTTTGTATATTTGTATGTTTAGTTTAATTACGCTTCCCGCATGCTCAGTACATTCTAAGTACTGACCACACGCCTTTTTTTGCTATATTGTTTCATGATATAGATTCAGGATTCCAGACTCAGCCTCGTGGTTAGATACGCTTCATCTTCTCTCAGCTGATAGTGGTGAGTCCTCATCATCCGAGGACATGGTTTATGTTCTTATTTTCTTATGTTTTAGTTTCAGACTTTAGGAGTTAGCTAGGGGCTTGTCCCAACAACTCATCAGTTTAGTAGAAGGCTTTCAGACATTGTCTAGATGGATTCAGCGTTGTATCTAGTGTAATACATTTATGATTATGGATATTATAATTGATTCTTATAGTTAGGTCCTGCTTATTCATGTTGTTAGTCATTCTGTTGTTAAGTGTTATGCTATGAATATTCCATGGGTTGACTTAGGGACTTTTGGGGTTCCTTGTGCCGTGTTACGACTAGGATGTAAGCTCGGGTCGTGATAGAGATGAAAGAGTGTTATTTGTTGTGTGAACTTAAGTGAAATTGTAGTAATCAATACATACTTATGAGGGGTCATACGTGTTGACTAGTATGTTGAATTATGCTAATGATGGTTAATATATATATTTTTCCAAATTTTCATACGAGTTGACTAAATGAAATACACGATAAGTTATGCTCATGATCGTTGGATAATATATCACCCTGAGTTGTTATATGAGGTGACTAATTTTATAAGAATATTAGATATATTGATAAAACTTGGGAAATAAGTTCTTATCCTGAGATAAGTGGATCGTGTCCGAGGTGAACATCTAGATGAGCGAAAGTCTAATTATTTGGGTAAGTATAGATACTTGGAGATGAGTGGATCATCCTCGAGGTGAGAATCTGAGTGAGCGTTTATGATATGAGTGACTCGTCTCTGAGGTGAGCATCTAGATGAGTAGATGAGTGGGAGAAGGTACCACACCAGTACAGTACATGGATTTCTAAAGTCCCATACAGGTCAAAACTGGAAGGGCAAATATAAGACCCTCTAACATGTGTGTAAAGTGTGTGATTTAGATTTGTGCAGATCCTATGTGACATAGATTAGTACAAGTATGTTATGATATATATATATGGCTATACGATAGAGATCAGTACAAGTATATTATGATATCCATACGACTGTGTGATAGAGACCAGTGACATGTATGATGCCGATATGGGTACAGATGTTCAATGAGATGAATTTAAGAATGAGAGTTTAGTTGCATTTTGCCCAGTGTGCATTTGATTTACTGCATTCAAATTGTCGATGAATGCGTTTATATGTTGTTGCTTGGTTGAACCTCCCCGTGGGAATAAAATGAATAATTGTGATAAGATTTAAAAATAAGGATATGAATATTTACTCAATTGTAGATTGCTATAGTTTTTTAATAATATGGCATCTGGGTTAATTGATGTAGTGTTGAAAAATAGAGTTTTCCAGCAAAGTCTAGCTACTTCCTAGGACAGTAATGCTACTACAGTGAAATTCACGCTAAGGAGAAACCACGACAGTGGTCAAGTTACCGCTACAGCATAGCCTAGACAAGATGCAGGCCAGCCCTTGTGGCTAAGCTCAGTAGTGAAAGAAGGGTGTATTGATAAATAATTTGAGTAATTAGGGATTAATTGATTTGATTGTTTAATTGTGAAGTTGTGTGTTAATAAAACTAATTTATTGATTGCATATTAATTTTATACTATTGTGTAAACTAATTGTAGTTAGTCGATGATGCCTACCAGTATGTGTGGTGTATTGACACTACTCTTACTATGACTTTTCAGGTGTAGTTTGTTGCAGATTGAAGTTTCATGATTGACGTGGCGTACTCAACATTAGTTTCCACATTCTCTCCGCAGGGAAGCTATGTCATCTTACCTTATCAAGTTATTCTAAGTAGAGTTCTTGTACCTATCTAGACTATATCTTGGGAGAAGTCTTGGTTGTGTCTGGATTTTAATTGTAATTTTTACTTATTAGTTGATCTATGTAAAAGAATTAAGAAATTTCTAAGTCTTTTCATGTGTGATCAAAAAGGGGTTCTCTATCGAGTTAGAGTCAATGTAGGTGCCCGCACGACCCATCTAATTGGGTTGTCTCAAGTTGGTATCAAAGCGTCTAGGTTATCAGTCTCTCAAGTACAAAAGAAATGTCGGATAGAGTACCGCGGATTGGTGCCTAGAAGTCCACATCTAATCTTCGGAAGGCTACAAGTCATCTAGGAAGCTCTCACTTTATTTCTCTCCTATTGTGTAGTCCAAGAGTTTCATTTGCCTAGGTTGAGTCCAATTGGTATCTGGAGAAATCCAATTGGTATCTCGAAGGCTTAATTGGTGCCTATGGGATTCCAATTAGTATCTGACAATTTAGATTCTTATGCAAAAATGGGATGATAGGGGTATGCTATAATAAATAACGAATGAGGAGTTGTAGAGTTTGGGAGATTAGTGGCCTGAAAACTACATTCTACCTAGAGAGTTATTGCTGCAACGAGATGGGTCTCGCTATCGCAGACTCACTATAATAAGTAATAGACCGCCATAGTGGGCCTGCTACCGCAAGAAGGTGATCACTGAAGTGGACAGCTACCAGGCAAAACCTAATCCCGTGTTCTAGAAAATTTGCGACTGTTCTAAAATTGTGAAATAAGTGGATACATAGATACAAGAACTACCAGTAATGATAATAAAAGGGCCTATAACAAGTCCGCTGTCGTTAGGATGCCAAATGGGCACCCATACATCAATAGGAAATAAGAAGAATAATCCAAAAGTAGGCGAAAAAAAGAGTGAGAATTGTCCTATATTCCCCAAATGGGGGCAACCCAAATCAACTTAGATAGAGTAAGGGAGAGAGGTACACTGTGGCTATGAAAAACTAGAGGCCTCGTCGCTAAGATCATAGGCCACTGGGTCAAGTAGATTCTAGTTCACGGAGGTGAGATTGGCGTAGAACTCCGTCACCTAATTTACGTTGGCCTTGCAGGGCTTCTTGACTAGTGGGCCCAACCCCATTTCTCAGAGCAGGGCATAAAACTCTGGCGCTTTCTCCACCATGTCCTGCATAATGAAGCCCCTCTCGTATAATAGACCCTTGGCCACCTGCTCATTGGGCACTCGTCGATCAATAACCCAATGTAGCTAGAGGTGTGGTGTCACGATCCGAGCATGGACCCCAGATGTAACATGTGACCTAGAACCATGAATGGCTACAAGACAACCCATGGTACATTCATAACATAAGCATAAGTATACATAAGCAAAAACAATCATAAGATAAGGCATAAGCGAAAGTCTAAGATATCATAAAACGTCAAAATTGAGACGACAAGTCAATTGTTGAATATCTATACATCTAGTTTGAAAATCCTTTAAAACATAAGATGAGCTAAAGGGATAAAACCCCAAACTAGCTCTACTAAGCATTAAAGATGAATTGACATGAAAATACATGAACCAAAACTGACGTTCTCGGATAATGAGGACTCACCAAGACTGTTTTGAATCTAGAGTAAGATCAGAGCTAGCGGTGGGGCTGAGACTGATCACCCAAACCTATATCATGAGATGATATATCACAAAAGTATGTGATCAGTACTTTGAATGTACTGAGTATGTAGGATAAGTAAAACATGAAAGTACGGACAACATGCTGTAAATCTTGATCGTGATTGTCTTAAAACATGAGTCGTTCATCATAGCTGAAGTATAATGACCCAAGGTTTTGTAACTAAAATCATAAAGCTCATAATATTTGAAAATATAAGTAAAACTCATAATATGATCAATGGGTCAAAATACACTATAAAACATGGTATCATAAGTCCTGAACTTGAGTAAACATGAAACATGAGGAACAATAGGAAATTTTCATAACTAACATACTCCAACTGAGCATCATGGAGCCCGACTTATACCCTTGATTCAGGGGGGGGGAGGGACTGTCCCTACCTTGGCAAGGGTAAGAACCATGAAGGTGTGATATCACTCATGAGCCTAGTAGAGTAAGGAAGACACTCTCAACTGGTGAGAACTCAGGCTAGGGGCATGAGAGACAGTCTTTACTGGCAAGGACCCCTTATCCTATGATGGTACATAGATCTGAGACCTAGGTTTGCCAAACCCCGGCCTACTCGGTGTTAAATACTACTCCCAAAATCATACATAGTGATCATATCATAATGATGAGATATGGATTTTACATGGAATAGTTCAAAAATATGGTGAATACATAGATTCCTTAACATACGTGAACTAACCATGAAAATCTATGCTGAAAATTACAGCCCTGATACATAACTTGAAATTCATGAAATTCATGCATACTTGAATAAATCATCATAACTTGAAAATAGAGGTTCATGAGAGTTTTTCATAGAAATCATGTAATCATAATTATAAATCATAGGTAGAAGAATGAGAGAATCAAATTCATAAAAGTTTCATAGAATTTTGTATAAAAAGGATATAACCCTAGAAATTCATCAAAATCATAATTGGAGAAATGAAGAAATTGAATTCATGTAATTGAGATTGAAATTGTACATGAGGATTGAACAAATCCCCTATTCACGACTCCACTTACGTGGGCTTTGATGATGACTTCTTTCTTAGATTTGAGATCTAAGAGATTTGAGAAGAAGAAGAACCTTAATTGCTTAAGAGCCTTGAGAGGATGAATCTTTAATCTGTGGAGTTTGAAAGAAATGAGGGTTTAGTCTAAGTATAATCCCCTAATAATCCCCTTAGGAAACCCTAAACGACCTCATTTTAGGAGTTAAAAGCATTGGAAATTATGAAAACACCCCTAGGAATTTGCACTTACCAGTCTGCCTAGTGCTACAACCCATACTATGATCTATAACACCCTGCTATGACTTGTATTGAGTCTCGTAGCTATGGATCCTACCCTGGATAATACTCTGAACCTCCCTTTTAAGATTCCTCAATACGAATCTTACCATCCTGGTACGAATTGTAGGATCCAATCATGGTTTTCTGACCAATTTTTGTTGCTTATCAGAACCCCATCTCACAAGTCTAGGTATGACTCATGCCACCTCATCATGAGTCATATTAAGACTCTTAGTGAGGGAAAGTTTTAGTTTTTCTCGTAGTTCATACACCATATCTAAGGTCTAGTCATAGGGAATTTTGAGGTGTTACATTTTCTCCTCGTTGGGAACATTCATCCTCGAATGGATACTAAATAAGTTGAAAAGATAGGGAAAGACTGAACATTAATGGAGTAACTGACTCCGAACTGAGATACATATATTGAACTAGACATGAAACTGAATAGGGTACTAAGGAGGGAACTAGTACTTCATACTGAAACTGAGCTGAAAGGGAAGAGATGAGGGTACTTAGCCATCATATCTTCTTCGGCTTCCTGCATGCTCAATACATCTCTCCCATTTAAAGGAGGTGGCTGCAATCGTTGTCAAAAAACAACATACCCAATGAATGTCCGGGTCAAATACACAAGGATTTGAGAACAATAGTTCAAAAGTTGTTAATTAACTCAAACTAGTAAGCATCATTGTATAAAATGTATATAAATAAAAATTGGGGAAAAAAGTGAAACAATATTGAATTCAAATAGTAAAAGCAAATCGGGCAAATGGACTTTGTTGTAATTAATGAGTTGGAACTAGGGATGCACTATTAATGGAGTGTCGACTAGCTGATTCCTCCAAAGGACTTTCATTGAAGCAAACTCTTTTTTCCTCAACTTTCGAACATGATGGTCAAGAATCTCATTAGGGACTTCCTAATACGTGAGGCTATCCTTCACACAAATGCTCTCTATGGGTACGACTAGAGTTGGATCGGCAATGGACTTTTTCAACAATGACACATGGAAAACTGGATGTACTAATGCTAACGCTGTGGGTAACTCCAACTCATAAGCCACATAGAAAACATGTCTCAAAATCCTATAAGGACCAACATATCGGGTAGTAAGCTTCCCCTTCTTGCCAAATCTCATCATCCCTTCATAGGTGACACCTTCTGTAACACCCCAAAGTCCCTAAGATCAGACGGAGGGTTTGATGTGCTATGAGTTTACAACACTTTCGATGCTTAAAACTGAGAAAACAGCATGGACTTAGGTATGTCCATACAAATGAGGTGCTTTTACTGTATTTTCAGGGAAAATAGGCGTTGGAGAAAAAATGTGCAAAAGATGCATAAAAGTTGAGAAAATCAGCCAACTACCAACCTCAGTATGAGTCGTATTAAGACTCATGGAAAAACTCAGAAGGCTGAAAAAATGCTAAGGCAAAGTACGACTCTCAGTACGAGCTGTACCAAGCTGGTATGAGCCATGACTGGAGTTGTGGAAAACATCAGAGAAAATTTGCAGGGGCAGTTTCTTGGAATGGGTGGAAACAATGGATCGTAACATCTACCTACAACCTATACCAGGAACCGTGGGGATCTTCAGTGATTTTTAAAGACTTGGCAGAAGTCAAGATGCAAAAATCAATTATGATTCATAGGAGGAAGGTACGAGGTGTACTACAACACTCGTAGAAAACTTTAGAAGATGTCAAAGTTCTCAGAGTCAAGCCACGAATGGATTGTATGACTCGTAAAATCATGGTACGATTCATACAAGTGTCACGACCCAAACATAGACCCGGATCAGAATGCGGGACAAGGAGGCTCGAGAGACCCCAAGTCGACCCATGGCATGAACATACATGTAACTCAATCATATAAAGCGGAATATTAAACATAATAACATAGCGGAAGCATAATCATGGCATAACATAGGAACTGAAATGCACTTCATACATGACGACTGAATACTTCACATAGTCTGAAAGCCTCTAACATATCTGATGGGTTGATGCGACAACACTCTCAACTAACCCGACAAGTCAGTAAAACTGAGCATAAAGGATAACTAATATCAATTGGTCCTCGGGAGATGAGGACTCACCAATGAACTGGATACTAACTCCGGGAACGAGCTAATGAGGGTGCTGGGTCTGAAGATCAGAGCCTGTATCATGAAATGATAGAACATAGAGTATGCGGTTAGTACGTGGAATGTACCGAGTATGCAAGGTAAGTAAAACAGACATTTAAAATATATAAAGGTTCATAAGAGTAGGACAATGTGCTCATAACATAAATATAATAATGAAACATAAGGCTCAAGGTTTTCAAAACATTTGTAAATCTATCATAATCATAATAATAGGAGAATAGGTTCATTAAAAGTGACTTGAGCCCAAAATAATATGAACATAACCATGCATAAATCATGAGGAACAGTGGGAGGACTCGTCACAACCGACACCATCATGGTAGAGCCTTACATGATGCTCCAACTGTCTCAGTCAAGTGGGCCGAGTCGTCCCAGGCTTGCTAGGCAAGGGACGTGCAATATGTGATATCACGAAAAGAGGGGGTACATTAATATTATAATGTATCAATATGAACCTATGGTGACACGTAGTTATGAGACACCGGCGTAGTCCTTTGAATGTAGGGCTACTAGGTGCTAGAAACTGCTCCAAAAAACATGCACATTAGGCTCATGTGTAAATCATAAACATCTTTTATGAGATTCATGATAAATTAAACATTAACATCGTTGATCCCCATTTACATACATGTTTAGCCATGAATCAAGGGCCCATGAATCGGCCAACGTCATAAATCGATCAATCATGAAATTCATATCATAAATTATAAATCATACTTGAACATGTAGGAATTGGCCAATACTTTAACATGCTTGAAAATACTCAATTCCTTTGAAAACATGATTATAAACATGGGTAACTTGAAAACATGCTTTTCATAAATAATATATCATCATGCATGAACATTTATCATAATTCTCAACTTTCATAAACTTCTCGTAAATGGGCATTTAAATTTATAAAGCTTGGAACATGATTTTTATGGAAAACAACGTAAAACTTGTCCATGAATCATAATCAATAATATAAACACCTTTAAATCATACCCGTGTAGTAAATTAGAAATCCTGCATTGGGTTAAAACCCCATAGCATCAACATAGGAATTTCATGATTTAGAGAGAGATTGGGCATGGGTGTGAATGGATTCACCCATTCATTACCCTACATACCTGGGGGAGATCTGATTTTACCACTCCTTGATTGCCCAAAGAAAGACTGAAGGAAAGCTTGAAGAAATCAAACTTGATCCCCTCTTAAACCCCTTCAATATGCATGCATGAATGTGAATGAGTCTAGGATAGATTTTTCCTTCATAAAACACTGCATTACAAGACTTAAACGACGTAGTTTAGGACCCTAGGATTTAGGAATGATGAAAATACCCTTAATGAATTTCCTAAAAATTCTGCACTGTCAGTGACCACGAGCGATCCTACGGGTCGTACTAGGATACCATGACTTGTGGTATTCGTCTGTTACATCCATTGCCAAATATTAACTTCTTATATTCTAACACCACGACTTGATAGGATGAGTCACTACATCAGACAACGGTCCATTGGATCCTCCCGTTACTTCCCCCTAACGACCTGCACCTGGGCCATCCCACGAGCGACACCACGACTCGTGTCTCCTTCCAACGAGTCGTGGTTTCCATCCGTCACCTCGATTAGAGATTCTCCTACTCTTTCTCGCAGTTACTTACCATGATCTGTTGTTACTCACGATGATTCATCCTTCAACTCGTTACTCCCAACTTCGACCCTATTGTACCTTACCATGAAAACCTCAACCAATGATCCGTTACATGACCCATTCTGTGATAATTTTCCAGATTTCTGCCAACTTCCGTATTTGAATTCCTGGGTCTAGTATTAGGCACTTTCGAGGTATTACTACCAGTTGCCAACACATAGTAAATTCTGCAGTAGCTAAGGAGAGTACGAGAGCAAGGTATGACCCATACGATCCTGTTACGGGTAGTATGACCAGTCGTAGGATTAGTCGGCGCTAGATATGGAAATTTCTCTTTTAGCTTAGGAAAAGATTTCTGATATCTTTATAAATACCTTTTATGTTTTTTAGTAGAAGAGAGATCAATAGACATGTGCTTACATTGAGAGAAGTTTTGTTTATAAATTATTATCAAGTTTCAGAGAGCAATTCTTGAGATTAACACTTGGTTTTCTCAATTGTTCTCGATTTGTTCTTCAATATTCAAAGCATGTTTTCTTCCAATTATTGGTGTAAGTATTTAATTATGTATTTTTCTATAAATACTAATTATAATCTTGCAACCATGAGAGGCTAAAACCTCCTTAAGTAGTGTTGTGGTAACCATGGTGAATTAACGAAATAAGGTTACACAAAGTGATTCAAAACCAATGTTAAACGCTAGTATTGTATTGTCTTCATCTTTTAACGTTTCTTAATGGTGCGCGACATTAGGTATTGCCTGAATTATTTACTTGCTTGAACCTAGAGAAGTAGAGATTAGGAAATAAAATTACAACAAAGCCTTGATTTTTTTGTTATCATTGTATGACTTGAGCTGCGGTCGCGAGAAAGTTAATTTGGAACATATTGATAAAGGTTCATTTGTAATTGCTCATGAGACCTGGTCTGGTGATTGAGTATAGTCATCCAATAGGGACAAACCAGTCATTTGGATGAACCCTATTTATCAGTTCTACAAGTAAGCATTGGGATTGATAACGTGTGTATACCCGTAGTAGTTATGAACCCATAGAGAACAATTACCCTAGTTATTTGCAAATCTTTATAACAACCACAATTGCAATCTTGTTTTATTATAGTTTTTCTTTAAACCCCCCAATTTGGAGATAACTTACCAACAAGTTTAAGTACTGGTATTAGCCTAGATCTTACCTTAGTCCCTGTGGGTTCGACCCTAGCCTCTTTGTTGGGTTCTTTATTGACAACGTCCACTTCATACTTTGCTGGGTAGTGTGAGTTTGATCATTATCAAAAAGTGGCACTGTTGCAGGGGAATATGACTAAGATTAGATTAATTTCTTGTGTTTAACTTTTCGGTGTTATTTTCCCATTTACATTTTCTTTGTTTTTCTTCTGTGATTTATTCAAGCTAACACAAACGGGAGCTACCTTTTCAAACACCCAGATGGTAAACAACAGGCTGCTAGTGACCATGGGAGAGATGATGAATATTGACACACTAGCAGCTGTCTTGAAAAACTATGAGGGAGATGGAGTACTGGGGTACATAGAACTAGTAAATTCCCTAGAAGGAATGGGGTCATATAACTTCAAACCGAAGAAGTTAGACCTTGACAAAAACCATGTGACTCCACCAACAAAGCCATCAGTGGAGGTACAACCAGGTCTGAAACTAAAGACACTATCTTCCTACCTCAAATATGCATTCTTGGGTGAAGACAACACTTTGCCAGTGGTTATTGTGGCTGAATTGACAGACTGACAAGTAAAAGATTTCACAGTATTAAAAAGGCATAAAAAGGCAATTGGCTAGACCATAGATGACATCATCGGGATCCCTCCAAGCATATGTACTCACAAAATCTAGCTCGAGTTGAATTGTGCACCAAGTATAGAGCTTTAGTGATGCCTAAACCCACTGATGCAAAAAGTAGTGAAAAAGGAGATTATCAAGTGGTTAGACGCTGGTGTAGTTTACCCTATTCCGAATAGCAAGTGGGTAAGTCCAGTAATGTATGTGTTCCAAAGAAACCTGGGATAACAGTGGTACCAAATGAGAAGAACGAGCTGATACCAACAAGACCAATCACAGGATGGTGTGTACGCATGGATTACTGAGAGCTCAACCATTGGACCTAGAAAGACCACTTTCCGATGCCATTCATGGATCAGATGCTTGAAAGGTTGGCAGGTAGAGGCTTGTACCATTTCTTTGATGGTTATTCAAGGTACAATCAGATCATTATAGCCTCGGAAGATCAAGAGAAGACCACCTTCACTTGCCCTTATCGAATATCTCCTTTTAGGAGGATGCCTTTTGGATTGTGCAATGCACTAGCCACATTCCAGCACTGTATGATAATGTTTTCTAATATGGTGGAGGATACCATCAAGGTATTCATGGATGACTTTTTAGTTCTTGGTGACTCATTCAAATCTTGCCTCAAGTATTTGGGCAAAGTGCTGAACAATCTGGTCCTAAATTGGGAAAAATACCATTTCATGGTCAAAGAAGGAATAGTGCTGGGTCACAAAATCTCTGGAAAAGGGATTGATGTGGACAAGGTGAAGATTGAAGTAATAGAAGGATTTCCTTCACCTATTTTCGTAAAAAGGGTCAGAAGCATTTTAGGGCATGTAGGATACTATAGGAGGTTCACCAAGGAATTTTCAAAGATTGCACAATCATTTTCAAATTTCTTGAGAATAAGGTGAAGTTCATATTTGATGAGGCATGTCTAAAGGCCTTTGAGTGCCTGAAAGAAAAACTCACCACTGCTCCTATATTATAGCTCCAGATTGGTCTCCTCTATTTGAGGTAATATATGACGCTAGTTGGGTTTCTCTCAATGCTTTCTTGGGCCAACGGAGAGTGAAGATTTTTAATCCTATCTATTATGACAGTAAACTCTCAACACGATCAAAAAGAACTACATAGTCACTGAATAGGAGCTGCTAGCAGTGGTCTTTTTATTTGAGAAGTTTCGAGCATACTTGCTTGGAACTAAGGTAATCGTCTATACATACCATGCTGCTTTGAAGTACCTAATGTCTAAGAAGGATGCTAAACCCAGGTTGATCAGATGGGTGTTGTTGCTCCAAGAATTTGAGTTTGAGGTGAAAGACCGGAAAGGAATTAAAAATTAGGTAGCTGATCACCTATCAAGATTGGAATCTAAGATAAGAGTAAGAGAGGAGATTGATATCGATGATTCCTTTCCAGATAAATAAGTATTAGCTGCATCCTAAGACTTGATTCCTTGTTTTGCTGACTATGCAAATTATTTGGTCAGCGACATAATCCTAACAGATATGACTCTCTATTAGAGAAAGAAGTTCTTATTCGATGCTTGAAGATACTATTGGGATGAACCATACTTATTTCGCATTTATGTAGATGGGATAATTCGGAGGTGTGTGGCAGAGGTAGAAATGTTGAGCATTCTGGAGGCTTGTCACTCATACCCAGTTAGGGATCATCATAGTGGTATTCGAACTGCACACAAAATCTTGCAATGTGGGTATTACTGGCCCTCTATTAACCAAGATGCCTATGATTATGCCAAGGCATGTGATCAGTGCCAAATACAAGGTGGAATTACTCGCAAGCACGAGTTATCATTGACCCCTATCTTAGAATTTGAGTTATTCGATGTATGGGGTATTGACTTAATGGGCCCGTTTTTTAGCTCATATGGGATGAAATACTTCTTGATGGCTGTGGATTACGTTTCCAAATGGGTTGATGCTATTGCACTACCTAACAATGAAGGAAAAATGTCACAGCATTTCTGCGGAAGCACATTTTCGCTAGGTTTGGTACTCCCAGAGCAATCATCATTAATGGTGGATCACACTTTTGTAACTGCCTCTTTAGGACCCTGCTGGAAAAATGTGGCATCAAGCATAAGGTGGAAACACCTTAGCATCCTTAATCAAGTGGGTAGGTGGAAGTTTCAAACAGGGAGATGAAGACCATTCCAGCTAAAACAGTGGCTACCAATCGGACAAATTGGTTTAGGAATCTTGATGATGCATTGTGGGCCTATCGGATAGCTTATAAGACCCCCATCAGTCATCTCCATATCAGCTGGTCTATGGCAAGTCATGTCATCTGCCGATTAAGTTAGAGCATAAGACACTATGGGCTTTGAAAAAGATGAACTTAAATTGGAATGAAGTAGCCAAGTTGAGACTTGATCAACTAAATGAGTTAGATGAATTTCGACTTCAATCTTATGAGAGTGCAGCTATTTATAAAGAATGAATGAAGATCTATCATGATATGAAGATTGCAAAGAAGGAGTTTAATACTGGTGATCTGGTCCTACTGTTCAACTTAAGGCTCCGTTTGCATCCCAAAAAATTGAGATCCAGGTGGATGGGACCATATAGAGTGGTGAATGTGTTCCCATACGGTGCAGTGAAGCTTGAGAATAAATATGGAAAAAGGATCAAGGTGAACGAGCAAGGATAAAGCTATATCTGCGAGACACTGAGGAAATAAGAGGAATTGAGGCGGTGCACCTTAATGATGCCTAAAGAATCATGAAAGTTACATCATGCCGCAATGTTAAATCGAGAGCTGCATGGGAGGCAGCCCATGGAAGCTGAAGTTTGAGTAGCCACAGGTATGTTCCCTTCATTCTGTTTTATATTCTATGCTTCGCGGATGAAGCATGCATTTTAAAAAGGGAGGGGGTGTACTTGTACTTTTGGGATTTTTGGATTCATCCGAGGGTTTTTTTTGCTGTGTTTCTTTTCCCTCGGACATGATATCTAGTAGAACCAACATGTTTAAGATGTACTTGTTTAATTAGAAAGCAGCTTCGGATTACTCAGCCAATAAATTGTACTAGTTTTAAAGTTTTGAAAAATGACCCTGTTTAAACTACGTACTTGTTGATTGCAAAGCATGATTTCTATGGATATTTTTATGTCATTTAGTGTATTAGAATGAGTAATTCTAGTTACCAATGTTGAAACCGGACAGGTAGAATGAATGCAAAACATGAACCCTGAGTGAGTGAGGTCTATACCTAATACAATACTGCGTAGAGGATCTAAAACTTGCCCTGTTGGTCTTTACATAGGTTTCAGGATGGTTGGTTAGAAAAGGATCATAGGCCATTTTTGTTTAGCCTATTTTAGCTTAAAGTACCCTACCAAAATAATATAATTCCATCTCGATTTTGAGCCTCAAATGAGCCATTTTACTTTGATTAACCAATTAACCTTACCCATTTTTTTTATAATGAACCTGTTTTGGCCCTGGTCCCTCCTTGGACATTGTGAACCTCAACCTAGGCAAAATGCCTATGTTGAGGGTGGATAGAGTTGGGGGCATAGATCTTGGGGAGGTAAAAAAAGAAGAGAAAATAAAAACAGTTAAAAATGAGGTGTGGTGTGACAAGACAAAAGAAGAAAAAGAAAAAAAATTGAAAAGAAGATACAAAAAGAAAGAGAAAAATGAATGAAAATTTGAAAACACACCACACCTATACAATTGCATAAAAATGGTGAAAAGGGAGGAAAAAGTTCAAAAAGCGAAAATGGTGAAAAAGTAAAAAGTGGAGCCACGTGTATGTAGTGGCAAGGAGGGTTTAGTCACTAAAAAGATTACATATTTACCATACCCAGCCTGAAATCCTACATTACAAGACGAATCAAGTCCTATAGTGATCCTAGCCTGACCATCCAAAGAGGCGAAGTAGAGAAAATAAGGGCAAGCCTATGGTATCTAATGTGCAGTATTTGGAACTTCCTTGTGAGGGTGAGAGTCTTACGTATTCAGTCCCACATTTCATATTTTTATACATTTGTGAGTGGAGGACTTCATTTTCTAAGAGGGTAAATGGTTTGTGTTTTATTCTACCAGTTGTCCATGTGAAAAACATTGGTGATGACTTGACTATCTGCTAATAGCTAGATGACATATCTTGATCCCTGTTTATCATGGTTTGTCATTGCTTGATGTGCATATGCTGATTTGATTTACCAGAAAAAGGGTCAAAAGCTGTTTTGGTTTATGGTGCAAATTTTGATTGATGTTGGCTGTAGTATCCTATGTTTATTTTCTTGTTAAGCGTCATTTTCAGTTTTTTGTTTTCTTTGCCTAAGGATATGCAAAAGTATTAAGCTAAGGATGTTGATGTGTTGTGAGTTTACAACACTTTCGATGCTTAAAACTGAAAAAATAGCATGGACTTAGGTATGTTTATACATATATGAGGTGCTTTTACTTTGTTTTCAGGAAAAATAGGTGTTGGAGAAAAAATGTGCCAAAGATGCATAAAAGTGTAGAAAATCAGCCAAGTACAATTCTCAGTATGAACCGTACCTAGATTATACGAGCCGTAGTAAGACTCGTGGAAAAACTCAGAAGGCTGAAACAATGCGAAGGCAAAGTGTGACTCTCAGTACGAGCCGTAACTAGAGTCGTGGAAAACTTCAGAGAAAATTTGCACAGACAGTTTCTTGGTACGTGTGGAACCCACGGATCATAACATCTAACTATGACCCATACCAAGAACTATGGGGAGCTTCAATGATTCTTAAATACTTGGAAGAACTCAAGATGCAACAAGAAATTACAAGTCGTAGGAGGAAGGTACAAGACGTCCCACAACACTTGTATAAAACTTCAGAAGATGCCAAAGTTCTCAGAGTCAAGTCACAGATTGATTGTATGACTTGTAGGATCATGGTACTAGTCGTACTAGTTGCCCACACATAGTAAATTTTTCAGTAGCCAAGGAAAGTACGAGAGCAAGGTATGACCCATACAATCCTGTTATGGGTTGTATAAACAGTCGTAGGACGAGTCAGCGCCAGATATGGAAATTTTACTATTAGCTTAGGAAAAGGTTTCTAATGTATATATAAATAACTTTTATGTTTTTTTTTTGTAGAAGAGAGATCAGTAGATGTGTGCTTACATTGAGAGAAGTTTTGTTTGTGAATTATTATCAAGTTTTGGAGAGCAATTCTTGAGATTAACACTTGGTTTTCTCAATTGTTCTTGATTTTGTTCTTCAATATTCAAAGCAGGTTTTCTTCCCATTATTAGTGTAAGTATTTATTTATGTATTTGTCTATGAATTCTAATTATAATCTTGCAATCATGTGAGGCTAAAACCTCCATAACTAGGGTTGTGGGAACCATGGTGAATTAGCGAAATAGGGTTACACAAAGTGATTCAAAACCAATGCTAAATGCTTGTATTGTATTCCCTTCATCTTTAAATGTTTCTTAACGGTGCACAATGTTAGGAATTGCCCGAATTCTTTACTTGCTTGAACCTAGAGAACTAAAGATTAGGAAAAGAGAATCAAAATAAAGCCTTGATTTTTTTATGATCATTGTATGACTTGAGCTGCGCTGGTAGGAAAGTTAATTTGGAACATAGTGATAATGGTTCATTTGAAATCGCTCATTAGACCTGACTTGGTGATTGAGTATAGTAATCCAATAGGGCCGAACCAGTCGTTTGGGTGAACCTTAGTTATCAGTTCTACAAGTAAGCATTGGGATTGATCACGTGTATATACCTAAAGTAGTTATGAACCCATAGGGAACACTTACCCTAGTTATTTGCAAATATTTATAACAACCACAATTTTAATCTTGTTTTATTATTATTTTTCTTTAAACCACCCAATTTGGAGATAACATACCAATAAGTTTAAGTACTAGCATTGGTCTAGATCTTACCTTATTCCCTGTGGGTTCGACCCCAACCTCTTTGTTGGGTTCTTTATTGACAACTTCCACTTCATACTTTGTTGGGAAGTGTGAGTTTGAGCATTATCAAGGTTGAATTAGAGAAATCAGGAAAATATGCACTAGGTCACAGAATGAGTCATTAGTGAATTGCTGTGTGACCCAACAGGTCGTTAAGTGACCTGTTATGGGTTGTGAGAGTTTTAAAAGTGATGAAATCTAAGAGACTTAACGAGTAGAGGAATGAGCCATGGTGTCTCATAATGACTCGTAAGGTGTCCTATTGGTTAGGAAGAATGCTTTCAAACCATGAGATTCAGAGGGTCAGGACGAGTGGTAAAGTGACCCATTAGGTCGGACGACGAGTAATCAGGTGGAGGTGTCAAGTCAAAATCAAAAAGTTGGAAACTCTGTCCGGTGACAGCGGAAGGTCAGGACGAGCTGTTAAGTGACCTGATGAGTCGTTAGTCACTCATTATCTCTGGTACTGCCATTTCCCAGTTGGTTCTTGAAGGGTATTTTAATAATTCCTAGGCTTCAAACTTTTAAATGATGTCGTTTTCATCCCTATAAGGAGTTTTTTAAGAGGGTTTAGACTAGTCTAAGTCATTAGGCTCCCATGCATTCATTATATTGATTTTCTCTTCGAAGATCAAACTAGAATTCCTCCTCAAATTTATTCCTCAATTCTCTTGGTCTTTCAAGTCCAATTTTGAAATCAAGTTACCCAGGTATGTGGGGCTATAAATGGGGTATTTCTTCCACCCTCATGCCCAAATTTCTCTACTAATTCATGAATTCAAGTTTCTTGATTTCTAGGGTTTTAACCCAATTCTATGAAATTATCTATGCTATGTTTATGGGTCCAATCCCCTCATGTTCTAACATATGATTTAAGTCTAATGGGCAGATTTACACTTAATTTGATTATAAATTCATGATTTTATGTTATTAGAAATTATGCCAAATTATAGAACTTTTATGAAAATTCAAGCTTATGATCCATGATTTCAAGCATGATGATTATGCATGAATGTTTATGAACTCTCAACTTATGATTCCATGATTTTGACTTATGAAGTATATTTCAAGTATACATGATTTTATAATTTCGGCAAAAGCATGCAAGTTAAGTATGCTTATTATGATTTAAGCCAAGGCTAACAAGATCAGTTTATGATATGATTTGGAGTCAAGACTCCCAATGTTCATATTCATGATATGTTTTGAGAATATGATTATCTAAGCACTATGCCTATTTTGGGAGTAGTGTCTAGCATCCAATAGGCTTAGGGTTTCGAGGTTTCCTGATCTCATAAACTACACACCAACGTAGGTATATATTTGGGACCTCTCAAGAGAGTGCTTCCCCCGCTTGAGGGCACACCATGATATCACACCATATTTGTCCTTCACCCTAGAAAGGCTTAGGATGGCTCTTCTCTAGGTGAGCAAGATGTGGGATCATCATGCGCTCATACATGGTCGTTGTCGGTTATGACGAGTCTCCCATTATTTCTCATGACTTTAGTTACTCATGTTCATGACTTATGATATTATGTTTTATATCATGTTAGATCCAATGATCAGTTTATGAGCTTTTACTTATGATTTCAAGCATGACAAGTCATATGATTTCTATTTTCAAAATCTTGGGTCATTATATTCAGTTATGATGAATAGCTTATGATTATGTACATCTCAGATACATGACTTCTAGTATGCAGTCCTTACTCCAATGATCTATTTGATTTATATGCATGATTTCAACTAATGTTTTACTAAGCATGTTTTATTTACCTTACATACTCAGTATATTCAAAGTACTGACCACATACTCTATGTTATATCGTCTCATGATATAGGTTCGGGTGATCCAACTAAGTCTCTCTAATAGCTTACTCCCATATCAGTCCAGTTCAGCCTTTACTTTTGGTGAGTCCTCATCATCTGAGTACATCTACTAGTTTAGGCTTGTAATGTCAGTTTAGTTTCAGACTTGGAGTTATATGGGGGCTTGTCCCAACATCTCATCAGATAATAAAGGCTTTTCAGACATAGACTTAGTATAATCATCTTTGTGATGTTATCGCTTGATATACACTTTATGATATTTAGTCTTCCACTTGTTAATATGGAAATGTTTTCTTCTTGATTGTGATTTTATGTCATGCTATGTATGTACCATGGGTTATCTTGGAGCCGTTTGTGGTTCTAGGTCCCGCGTCTTGATCTGGGGTCCCAGCTCGGGTCATGACAAACTTGATATTAGAGTAAAGGTTTAGGTGTGTCCCAGGATGTTTGAAAGTGGCGTTAAGTAGAGTGTTTTCCATGGGTGTGAAGCATACCACAATTATGGGGAAAAGCTACAAGATGTTTTAGGAAATTTTCCTTCTTTGATGATCTATGTCGTGCGTTGAAATACCTCTCTATTCCTCTAACCCATGTTGTATGCATTTGTAGAAATATGCCTTCACTCCGAGTTAATAGTTGAAGAAATGACAACGGAAATGGTCATGGAAATGGTAATGGAGATGGGCATCAGCCAGCCCCACCCGCTCATTCGATCCCTTGCCCTAGCAGGTCACTCTTGCGGAGTTCAGAGCGGCATTTCAGATGTTTGGCACAAGCCATGATCGCTTAGGTCAACTAGTAGGCATTTGCCCATGTTCCTCAGAATGTGAATGCAACAGTAGTGAGAGTGTGAGACAATCTCAAGATGAACCCAACTGAGTTTCTTGGATCAAAGGTGGATGAGGACCTGCAAAAGTTCCTTGAGGAGGTGCAGAAGATCACCCATATTATGGAGGTACCGGGAAAGGAGAGTGTAGAATTAGCCTCCTATAAGCTGAAAGGGGTTGCTCATATATGGTTCCATCTATGGAAGGATAGTAGGGGAGTTGGAGCAGTTCTCGTGGATTGGGATGCATTTTTGACTGTCTTCTTGGAAAGGTTCTTCCCTAGGGAGTTGAGAGAGGCAAAGGCGGCGGAGTTCGTCAACTTGAATTAGAACAACAACACTGTCCAGGAATATGCTTTGGAGTTTACCTGGTTGTCCAAGTATGCATCGAAGATGATTGCTGATCCTAGGGCTCATGTGAGAAAGTTTATGAGTAGAGTGGCAGATTTCTTGGTATAATACCCTAAAAGCCCTAAGATCAGACCCGAGGATTGAAATGGAGAAAACAGAATTTTCTGCACCAGGTCACAGGATGAGTCGTCTAGTGACCTGTTGGGTGCTCCAAAAGTCGTTATGTGACTCATGGGGAGAAGGTTGGACTTGGTTGAGGTTTTGAGAATTGGGGCTGACCACGGGTGAGACCATGAGTCGTCAGGTGGTCTATGGTCAAGGGTTGACTGAAGGATGAAGAATTTGGAAACTGCATCTAACGACCAGTCATCATGAGTCGTCCGGCACACCATGAGTCATGGTGTCCCTCGTGGTGACCAGTGTTGACAAGTTCCGGTGCAGGCAACGAAAAGAAGACCATGAGTCTGGTGATGGGCACGTCTCATCCAGTCCCTCATTGGGACTGGCAGTGAGTATTTTCCTGCGAATTTATTAAGGGCATTTATATAATTCCTAAGTTCCTAAGACCTATACTATGTCTTTTTAAGCTTAGAATAGTGTTTTTTAAGAGGGGAAAGTTCATTCTAAGTGTATTCTCTTCCATGCATGCAACCTAGAGGGTTCTAAGGGTGATCAAGCTTAGGATTCTTCAAGTTCTTCCCAAAATCATTTGGGCTTTCAAGAGGGTTGGTGAAATCAGATTCTTCAAAGTATATAGGGTTATGAATGGGTATATTCATCCACACCCATGCCCAATCCATCTTCAATTCATGAAATTCTAGTTGATGAATCTATGGGATTTTAACCCAACATGTGAATTCTCTAAGTATCAATCATGGGTATGATCTAAGCATGTTTCTAATGTTGAATTATGATTAATGGGTATATTTTACAATGTTTTCAATTACGAATTTTGTTTTCAAGTTTTACTAATTATGATGCCAACCATGAAAGTTCATGAATATATGAGATTATGATGTATGTGTTCAAGCATGATGAGATGTATATGAAGAAAGTATGATCTCAAAGTACCTCTATCAATATCTATGTTTTCGAATGAACTAAGCTTATGTCAAGCATGTTTAAGTATTGGGCAAGCCCATATGTTCAAGTACATTTTATGATTTATCTAAAATTCATGTATTAGCTTACCACATGGATTTTGGAGTTTAGACTCATAATATTTCAGCTTGTGGTATGGTTTGAGCCCAAGGCTCATGTTGTAATTTCAGATTTATGCATGTATGTTATGAGTCAGATTCATCACTAGATGATGGTTCAACTTCATTGAAAAATGATGGAGAGAATATGCATGTTTTTGGGAGTGGTGTTTAGCACCGCGTAGGCTAAAGGTCATTCAACCCTATGCCTCAGAACTACAGGCCAGCATAGGTATGTTTAGATTATTTGAGACCTCCCTTGTGAGCTTCCCTACACCCAATGGGCCTTTAGCTTAATATCAATATCATGGTAGCTTCCTTAGCTCTGGCAAGGCTTTGGACGGCTCTACTCACTTGAGTGTAATAGTCGGGACCACGTAAGCTCTATTGTGGTAATGTCGGTTATATGACGAGTCTCCCATTATTCCTCATGATTTCAGTTATGCATGTTCATCAGTCATGATATTATGTTTTCAGCGGGTTTGACCCAATGTTCAGTTTTACTTATGATTATCAGTTTCCAGCTTTGGGTCATTCGATTAAGTTATGTTCAGATCATGATTTCAGAAAATAGCATGCAAGCCTTACTCTCAGAAACTTATCTTAATTATGTTTTTGTGATATGCATTATCTCTTATTTTACTTCTTAGTGGTTTTACCTAACTTGCATACTCGGTATATTCCACGTATTGACCGCATACTCTATGTTGTATCGTTTCATGATACAGGCTCAGATATTTAGGCTCAGTCCCTCCATTAGCCAGATCCCCAGTGTTAGAACTTTCCATCCAAGGTTGGTGAGTCCTCATCTTTCGAGGGCCCTTCTTTTCAGCTGTATTTTTAGTATTTCCAGTTTCAAAATATAGAGAGTTAGTTCGGGTATTGTCCTATCAACTCATCAGTAGTAGAGGCTTTTCAGACATAGCATGTATTTAGATTCAACCGTGTGTATATATCCAGATGTTATGATATTTTCAAACTTCCGCTATATATTATATGTTAGACTTCTGCTTGTTTATGTTTATTTTAGATATCGTGTTCATGCCATAGGTCGACTTAGAGCCTCTCAGGGTTCTTTGTCTCGTGTCTCGATCTGGGCCTTTGTTTGGGTCGTGAAAAACTTGGTATTAGATCATTAGAGAATACCTTTATAACCACGTGAACTCCAATGCATATTCCTCCATGATCCGGTTACCTTGCATCAAGATCATGAACTCTGCGACCTTAGCCTATCTCAACTCCTGGGGAAAGTATCTATCTAGGAATGTTGTGGTGAACTCTTCCCACTCCACAGGTTTCGCTCCTGCTAGTCTCCTATAATGCCCCAGAATCCCTAAGATCAGACCCAGGAGTTGAAATGGAGAAAACTGAAAATTCTTCACCAAATCATAGAACAGGTCGTTACTGGACCCGTGGGGTTGATCAGGAGTCGTTAGGTTTCTCATGATGAAGTAATTTCCTTATGTTTTGGAATTTTTGATTTGAAGTCACCACAGGCATGACCACGAGTCGTGGTCAGACTCCACGACTTATTGAGTCAGCCGTGGTCAGGGTTGGAGAAGAATCAAGGACTTTTGGGCAGTGAAGATCATGAGAGGTGACCACGAATCATGGTCACCAATGACGATCCGTTAGTTCCCTCATGGGGACCCTTTAAGGAAAAAAATGGCAGTGCACTCGACGATTGGAGGCCACGAGTCGTGGTTTAAGGTAACGACTCGTCCAATCCCTCGTTGAGACTAGCAGTCAATTATTATCTGCGAATTTAGTAAGGGCTTTTTCCATAATTCCTATCATCCTAAGGCCTAAACTATTTCATTTTAAGCTATGAATGATGAGTCTTAAAAGGGGTTAGTTCATTTCAGGCCATTCCTACTCATGCATGCAAAGTTAGAGAGCTAGAGAGATGATCAAGCTTAATTCCATCATGTTTTTTCTCAATCCTTCATTGGGCAATCTAGGAAGTGGTAGACTCAGATCCTATTAGTTATGTAGGGTTATGAATGGGTGATTTCGTTCACACCCATGCCCAATCCTTCTCTAAATCATGAAAATTCCTATGTTGATTCTATGGGGTTTTAACCCGACGTATGAAATTCCTAAATTTTCTACATGGGTATGATCTAAATATGTTTCTACTATTGAATTATGATTCATGGGAAAGCTTTACATTTTTTTCAATTATACTCATGTTTCAAGCTTTATAAACTAAAATGCTCATTTACGAGAAGTTCATGAAAGTTGAGATTTATGATGAATGTCCAAGTATGATGAGATGTTATTGATTAAAAGAATGTTGTCAAGTTACCCAAGTTTATTATCATGTTTTCAGTGAATTCTGTATTTTCAAGCATGTTAAAGTATTGGGCAATGCCCATATGTTCAAGTATGATTTATGATTTCCCAAATTAAGCTTACCAAATGGTTTTGGAGTTAAGACTCCTATTTATGTTTAGCTTGTGGTATGTTTTGAGCAAAAACTCCTCATTTATGATTTTAAATTTGATATGTATTTGATTATTAAACTTCTTCATTAGACGATGGTATGCTTCGTTGAAAAACGATGGAGATCATATGCATGTTGGGAGTAGTGCTACGCACCGTGTAGGCTAAGGGACAGACGACCCTATGCCTTAGAACTACACATCAATGTAGGTTTATACATATCATATATACTTTGGGACCTTCCTTGTGAGCTATCCCCTACCCCGAATGGGCCTCGAGCTTGATATCGATATCATGGTGTCGTCCTTAGCCCTAGAAAGTGTTTCGACGGCTTTACCCAGTTGAGTGTGATAGTTGGGACCACATAAGCTTTATCATGGTAATGTCGGTTATAAGGCGAGTCTCCTGTTGTTCCTCATGATTTCAGTTATGCATGTTTATCATTCATACTATATATATGTATATATATATATATATGTGTGTGTGTGTGTATATATATATATATATATATATGTTCTAAAGCAGGTTTGACCCAATATTCAGTCTTTACTTATGATATTCAGTTTTCAGCTTTGGGTTATTCAATTTAGTTATGATATTCATTTATGATCAGATCATGATTTCATAAAATAGCATGCCAACCTTACTCTCAGAATCTTATTTTAATTATATTTTGCATTATACATGTTTAATGATTTTACTTATTTAAGAGATTTTACTTACCTTGCATACTCGGTACATCTCACGTACTGACCGCATGCTCTTTGCTGTATTATTTCATGATACAGGCCCCGGTACTCAAACTCAACGTCGTCCTTAGCCAGCCTTTCAGAGTTAGCATCCCACATCTGTTGGTGAGTCCTCATCCCCCAAGGACCATTCCTTATCAGTTTTCTTTATGTATTTAGTATCAAACTTAGAGAGTTAGTTTGGGTCTTGTCCCATCAACTCATCAGTATTAGAGGCTTTTCAAACATAGAATGTAATAAGCTTCAGATTCATGTGTAATTCTAATGTTATGCTTATTTCATACTTCCGCTAAGTTTATCATGTTGATCTTCCACTTTTATGATTGAGTTAGACGTTATGTTCATGCCATGGGTCGACTTGGAGTCCCTCGAGGTTCCTTGTCCCGTGTCTCGATCCGGGCCTATGTTCGGGTCATTACAAACTTGGTATCAGAGGAATAGGTTTTGAAGTGTCCTAGGGTGTCTGAAAGCCGTGTTAAGTAGAGTCTTTTTCATGGGTGTGAAGTGCGAAAAACTTATGAAGATGAGGCTACGATATGTTTAGGAAATAATCCGTTCTTTCATGATTTATGTCGTGCGGTGAAATGTCGCTCCATCCTTCTAACTCGTGCTATTCGCGATTGCATAATCATGCCTCCCCGCAGAGTAAACGGCAGAAGGAATGGAAATGAAATGGACGCGGGGATGGTAATGGGACGGGCACCAACAAGCCCCACCAGTCCAGGAGCACCATGCATCGGAGCCGGTTGCCCACACTGAATTTAGGGCAGCCATTCAAATGATAGCGCAGGCCTTGATCGCCTAGGTCAACAAGCATGCAGTGGCGCATGTCCCACAGAATGGGAAAACGGCAGCAGCACAAGTCAGAGACTTCCTAAGGAGGAACCCACCAAAGTTTCTTGGGTCCAGGGTGGACGAGGATCCACATGAGTTTGTCGATGAGATTGGAAAGATCGCCCAGGTCATGGGGGTGAATGGAGTAGAATGTGTTTGGCCTTATATCAATTGAACGGGGTTTCACACATTTGGTTTAGACAGTGGAAGGATAGTAGGGCAGCCAGAAAAGGCCCTATCAGCTGGGAGGAGTTCCATATTGCTTTTCTAGGTTGGTTTTTCCCTCGTGAGATGACGGAGTTTGAAGGCAGCCAAGTTCGTAAACCAAAAACAAGGGAAGATGATGGTGCAATAGTATGCCAAAAGTTCACTCGTTTGTCAAAGTATGCCTCCGATTTAGTGGTTGATCAGAGGGCGCGAGTGAGCAGGTTTATTCATGGGGTGGCGGACTATTTTGACAAGGACTGCATGACTGCTATGCTCCATCAGGATATGCATTTCTCTCGGATAGTCTTATACACCCAGCAGATGGAGGCGGCGCACATGAGGGAGAGAGAGGCCAAGAGGGCCAGGATAGACTGCTATAGATTCTCTTAGCCGAGGCCAGGTGGCACCGACAACAGACCCAGCAGAGATCTTTAGCCCCAGCATCTTCAGCGATGCGTGTGCCATCCAGTCCTACGCATGACCAGAGAGGGTGAGCATCAACCTCTAGGGGTCAGAGCAGCAGGCCTGTAGATTCCAGTATCCTAGTTTGCGACAGGTGTGGTCGGAGGCACACGGGTTAGTGCTTGGCGTGTACCGGTGCTTGCTTCGGGTGTGGAAAGCCAAGACATGTGCTCAGATATTTCCCAGCAGCTAGATAGGGCCATGATAGGGGCTGAGGCCTAGCTTCCAGTTCAGCAGCTTTGCCCGCACGCCCAGCCTCACAGGTGGCATCTACTAGCACAGGTGGTGGTCAGTGCCAAAACAGATTCTATGCCTTAGCATCCCGCCAGGAGAAGGAAGTCTCCCCGGATGTAGTTACTAATATGTTGCAACTTTTCCATCTTGATGTATATGCTTTGTTAGATCCAGAGGCTACCTTGTCTTTTATGACACCTTATATGGCTAGTAGTTTCGGAGTCAGTATCGAAATCTTGTCAGAACCTTTCTCGGTCTCTACTCCAGTAGGTGATTCAGTTGTTGCTAGATAGGTGTATAGAAGTTTCCCGGTTACAATCCTTCAGAAAGCCTCCTCAGCAAAACTAGTGGAGTTATCCATGAACTATTTTGATGTTATTCTCGGCATGGATTGGCTATCTGCATGTTATGTCTTAGTTAATTGTAGAACCCATGCGATAGAGTTCTAATTTTCGGGTGAGCCAGTCTTAGAATGGAAGGGTAGTTCAACTGTGCCTATAGGTCATTTCATTTCCTACCTTAAGGCCAGAAAGATGATTTCCAAAGGTTGTGTGTACCATCTATTTAGGGTTAAGGATGCTATGTCCGAGACCCCGACTATCCAGTTAGTTCCAGTAGTACGTGAGTATCCAAAAGTGTTCCCTGAAGATCTATCGGGTATTCCTCCCAATAAGGAAATCAATTTTGGTATTGACCTTCTACCCTACGTGCAACCTATAACTATTCCTCCCTACAAAATGGTCGCATCCAAGCTAAAGGAGTTCAAAGATCAGTTCAAGGACCTTCTAGACAAGAGTGTCATCAGACCTAGCAAGTCTCCATGGGGTGCACCATTTCTATCTGTCCGGAAGAAGGATGGTTTCCTTCAGATGTGCATTGACTATCGACAATTAAACAAAGATCAAGAACATGTATCCTCTCCCCAGGATTGATGAATTATTTGACCAACTTTAGGATGCCAAGTGCTTTTCCAAGATAGACCTCAAGTCCGGGTACCATCAGCTTAGGGTTCGAGAGAGTGACATTCTGAAAACAACTTTCAAAACTCGGTATGGCCACTATGAGTTTGTAATTATGTCTTTTGGACTAAAGATTGCTCCTGCAACTTTTATGGATCTGATGAACAGGGTGTTCAAGACATATCTATACATGTTCGTGATCGTGTTCATTGATGACATCCTTATATACTCTCAGAGCGAGGAGGAGCATGCCGCTCATTTGAGGGTGGTGTTGCATACTTTGAAGGATCATCAATTGTACACAAAATTCAACAAATGTGAGTTTTGGTTAAATTCTGTTGTGTTCTTGGGTCATGTGGTGTCTAGTGAGGGTGTGCAAGTAGATTAACAGAAGATAGAGGAGGTGAAGAATTGGCTCAGACCGGTGAATCCTTCAGATATTAGGAGTTTCTTGGGCTCAGCTGGCTACTACTAGAGATCTATTGATGGGTTTTCATCTATTTCAGCATCGTTGACTAAATGACCTAGAAGAAGGTAAAGTTCCAATGGTCGAAGACTTATTAGAAGAGCTTCCATGAGTTGAATGCTCGACTCACCTCAGCACCGGTGTTGACCCTACCCGAGGGCACGGATGGGTTTGTGGTTTATTGTGATGCTTTAAGGATCAGACTTGGATGTGTATTGATGCAGCACAGAAAGGTTATAGCTTATGCTTCTAGACAGCTAAAAGTGCATTAAAAGAATTACCCAACTCATGATCTTGAATTGGCAGCAGTTCTATTTGCCTTGAAAATATGGAGACACTATTTGTACAGGTCCACGTAGATGTGTTTACGGACCACAAGAGCCTACAATATGTGTTTACTCAAAAGGATCTCAATCTGTGTCAAAGGAGGTGGTAGGAGCTACTCAAGGATTATGATATTAGTGTCCTATACACCCGGGCAAAGCCAATGTAGTAGCGGACGCTCTTAGTAGACTATCTATGGAGAGTGTGTCCCATGTAGAGGAGGAGAAGAAGGAATTGGTGAAAGATGTGCATAGACTTGCATGGTTGGGAGTTTGTTTGGTCGACTCGACAGATGGAGGAATAATTTTTCAAAATGGGTCAGAATCATCCTTGGGTACCAATGTAAAAGCTAGAAAAGACAAGGACCCTATCTTGGTGAAATTGAAGGAAACTGTTCAGAATCAGAAGGTAGAGGTCTTCTCCAAAGGGGGAGATGGTGTGCTTTGATACTAGGGTTTCTTATGTATTCCAGATGTTGATGATTTGAGAGACCGGATGTTGCATAAGGCTCACGGATCTAAATATTCTATACATCCAGGTGCCACCAAGATGTACCATGACCTACGGGAAGTCTATTGGTGGAATGGCATGAAGAAGGACATAGCAGAATTTGTGGCTAAGTGTCCAAACTATCAACAGGTGATGGTTGAACATCAAAGACCCGGAGGTGTGCTCCAAGATATTTGCATTCCTACATGGAAGTGGGAAGAGATCAACATGGACTTCATTACAAGTTTGCCTCACACTCGCAAACAGTATGACTCCATTTGGGTTATTGTGGATAGGTTGACCACAACAACTCATTTCTTACCGGTCAAAACTACCAATTCAGCGGAGGATTATGCTAAGTTATACATTCGGGAGTTGGTTCAGTTGCATGGAGTTCCCTTTTCCATAATATCAGATAGAGGTACTCAATTTACCTCTCAGTTTTGGAGATTGTTTCAAAAGAGGCTTGGGACTCAGGTTAAGCTTACCAAAGCTTTTAACCTACAAACAGATGGTCAGGCAGAGCGGATTTTTCAGACTCTTGAGGATATGTTGAGAGCCTATGTTATTGATTTCAAGGGTAGTTGGGAGGATCATTTTTCTCTTATTGATTTTGTATGATTCCAGCAATCAGATGGCTCTGTTTGAGGCTCTCTATGGGAGGAGATGTAGATCACTTAATGGTTGGTTTGAAGTTGGTGAGGCTACCTTGATAGGTCCGGATTCAGTCCATGAGGCTATGGAGAAAGTTCAGTTGATAAAGGAAAGGTTGGAAACAGCTCAAAGTCGCCAGAAGTCCTATACAGACGTGAGGAGGAGGGAACTTGAGTTTGAAGTTGATGATTGGGTGTTTCTGAATGTGTCTCCCATGAAGGGAGTGATGAGGTTCGGAAAGAAAGGAAAACTCAATCCCCGATATTGTAATACCCCGGAAGTGCCTAAGATTAGACCCGAGATTTAAAAATGGAAGTTGGCTGAAATTGGGAAAAATCCCACAGAACGGATAACCCAATGGCTCATTGGTCCAAACAATAACCCGTGGGAAGCAGTCGTGTGAAGGTTGTCCTGGTGACAGTGGGAAGCAACGAGCGATGTAATGACTCGTTGTTAGTTACAATGAGTCATCCTATGGAGCCATGGTAGAAAATGGTCCTCAGCTTAAGTGAAAGTAATGAGTCATCCCATGACCCATCATGAGGAGTAACAGGTTGTGGTCACCAGTCGTGGGATGGGATTATCGATATTTTTCCAGCCTACATAACGGAAGCTAACCATGACTCATTGGAGAAAGTAACGAGTTGTGGTGAGGGTCATGGGAAGGATTAGTACAGGACTTGAAGGAGGAAACAACAAACAAAATAATAACATATCCATTGGAGCAACGACTCGTCCTGTCGAGTCATAGGAAGGAATCTGAAACCGTTAATTCAGGCCGTAGATCCAACGGCTCGATACCATGAGTCGTGTATCATGTAATGACTCGTGGGACCGTCTGTTGGTTTACCTAGTGCAGATTTTTCAAGGTTTTCATTTAGGGCATTTTCGTTATTCCGAAGTCCTAGGGTCCTAAACTACGTCATTTCAGGCTCGAAAATTAGTGTTTATTGAGGGTAAAACCCACCCTAGGCTTATTCTTTTCCATGCATGCAAAGTTAAGGGATTGAGGAGGTGATCAAGCTTGTCTTCAAGGTTTTCTTTATTAATTCCCGTTGGGCTTTCAAGGAGTGGTGAGATTTGATTTTCCCCAGGTATGTAGGGTCATGAATGGGTGAATCCTTTCACACCCATGCCCAATCTCTTTCAATTCATGAAATTTCTTATCTAAATCCTATGGAGTTTTTACCCAAAGCATGAAAATTCAATTTGTGTATATGGGCTTGAGTTAATTGAGTTACTATTATTGAAATACGAATTATGGGAAAGTTTTATGTTGTTTTTACTAAAAATCATGTTTTAAGTTTTACAAATCAAAATGCCCATTTATGAAAAGTTTATGAAAGTCAAAGTTTATGATGAATGTTCAAGTATTATGAATTATTGATGATGAAAAGTATATTTTCAAGTTATCCATGTTTATAATCATGTTTTCGAATGAATTGAGTATTTTCAAGCATGTTAGTGTATTGGCCAATTCACACATGTTTAAAAATGATGTATGATTTATGAGTTGGATATTGTGATTTAACGATTTATGATGTTGGCATACTAAAGGGCCTTTGATTATTGGCTAAGCATGTTTTAATGGGAATCAATGATGATAACTTTTTATTTGTCCTTGAATCTTAATGAATGATATTATTGATTTACCTATGAGCCTAATGTGCATGTTTTCTGGTGCCGTGTCTAGCACCGAGCAGTCCGGTGTTCAAATGACCATGCCGGTTTCTCAAAACCACATTTCACCGTGGGTTTATAATGATACACTACAATGATAATGATTCCATTTTTCGTGATATCACATAATGCACACCTTCACCTAGTAAGCCAGGGGCGACTCTGGCTACTTGAGTGAGATAGTTGGGGTATCATGTAAGGCTCTACCATGATGGTGTCGGTTATGACGAGTCCTCCCATTGTTCTGCATGTTTTATGCATTGTTAAGCTTATGTTATTTGTCTCAGGTGATGATTTAATAAATTTTCTCTTATTACTATGATAATGAATGGTTTACGAATGATTTGAAAATTTTGTGCCTTATGTTATCTTATGATGTTTATGATACAAGCATGTGGTACTTCTCTTATGATCATTTATGACCTTTTATGTATTTTTAAAATGTTTGTTTTAATTGTCATTTATACTCGGTACATTCCACGTACTGACCGCATACTCTATGCTACTATCATTTTATGATACAGGCCCCGATCTTCAGATCCAACACCATCAGTAGAGCATCTCAGAGTTTAGCATCCAACTTCTTGGTGAGTCCTCATTCTCCGAGGACCATGTGTTTCAGATATTGATGTTCCTTTAGTTTTGAATTTTGCCGTCTTAGTTGGGGATGTTGTCCTGTCAACCCATCTGATACGATAGAGGCTTTCAAACTATTTGTAGTACTTAGTTGTTATGTAATTAGTATGTACCGCTTGTCATGCTACGTTATGTTTATGCTTCCGCTATATCGTTATGTTAAGTATTCCACTTTAAAAGATATGGAGTTAGATGAATGTTCATACCATGGGTCGATTTGGAGTCTCTCGGGGCCCCTTGTCTCGTGTTATGATCCGGGTCTACGTTCGGGTCGTGAAAAACTTGGTATCAGAGAAATAGGTTTGAAGTGTCCTAGGGTGTCTGAGAGCCACGTTAAGTAGAGTCTTTTTCATTGGTGTGAAGCGCGCCACACTTATGACGAAGAGGCTACGAGACGTTTTAGGAAATGTTCCCTTCTTTTATGATATGTGTCATGCGATGAAATATCTCCCTATCCTTCTAATTCATGCTATTTGTGGTTGTCATTGCTCCCGGAAGAGTAAATGGTAGTAGGAACGGGAATGGAGAAGGCCACGAGGATGGCAATGGAAACGGGTACCAGGAGGCCCCACCAGTTCGGGAGCACCAAGCACCAGAGTCAGTTGCCCATGCGGAGTTTTGGGAAGCTATTCAAATGCTCGCACAGGCCTTGACTGCTCAACTCAATCAGCAGGTGGTTGTGCATGTTCCGCAAAATGGCAATGCAGCGGTGGCTTGAATTCGAGACTTCTTGAGAGTGAACCCGCTAGAGTTCCTTGGGTTAAAAGTAGATGAGCACCCGCATGAGTTCACAGATGAGATTATGAAGATCACCCAAGTCGTGGGGGTGAATGGTGTTGAGTGAACGAAGTTGGCCTCATACCAGTTGAAAGGGGTCGCGCACATCTGGTTTCCCCAATGGAAAGATAGCAGAGTTGTCAGGGCAGGACCGATCAGTTAGGAGGAGTTCCATTTGCATTCTCGGATCGGTTCTTCCTTTATGAGATGAGGCAGTTGTAGGCAGCTGAGTTCGTAAATCTGAAGCAAGGGAGGATGACGGTAAAGGAGTATGCTCTCGAGTTCACTCCCTTATGGAAGTATGGCCCAGAGTTACTAGTTGATCAGAGGGTGCGGGTGAGCCAATTTGTTCATGGCGTGGCGGGCTATTTGGACAAAGATTGCTTGACCTCTATGCTCCACCAAGACATGGATTTCCCTCAGATAGTTTTGTACACCCAGCAGATGGAGGCTACTCATACGAGGGAGAGAGAGATAAAAGGGGCCCGGATGGATATCCATGGGTTTACTCATCAGATATCCAGCGGTGGTCACTGCCCTCAGTTTTAGTAGAGGTCTCTAGCTCTAGCACCATCATCAGCTAGCGTTCCATCCAGTCCCAAGGGTGATAAGGGAAGCAGGGCTTTCAGATCGAGGGACCAGAGGGGCACGCAGGTAAAGCACACTCTTCCAGCCTACAAAAAGTGCAGTAAGAATCATGCTGGGGGGGGGGGCTTGCTCGGCTAAGATATTTTCTGTGGGTGTGGTAGGTCCGGCCACATGCGCCGAGCGATGTACTTTTGCTAGACAGGATGATGATAGGGGTCATGCACAAACTACCAAGAAAGTAGCAGCTCCAGCATGTTCAACTCTACAGGGGGTGTCTACTAGTGTGGGTGGCGGATAGCACCAAAATAGATTCTATGCCCTCGCCTCACGTTAAGAGTAGGGGACTTCACCGGATGTGGTTACTGGTATGTTACGAGTGTTTCACCTTGATGCTAATGCTTTGTTAGATCCAGGGGCTACCTTGTCTTTCGTGACACCTTATATTGCTAGTAGCTTTGGAGTTAGTCCCGAAACTCTATCAGAACCATTTTTAGTTTATACTCCCGTTGGGGATTCGGTTGTAGCTAGGCCGGTGTATAGAAGATGTTCAATCACTATGTTGCATAAAGTCACCTCCGCAGACCTTGTAAAGTTATCCATGACTAACTTTGATAGTATTCTTGGCATGGATTGGTTGTACACATGTTATGCTTCTGTTAATTTTAGAACCCATGCGGTGGAGTTCTGCTTTCCAGGTGAGTCAGTCTTGGAGTGGAAGAGTAGTTCAGACGTGCCTGTAGGTCATTTTATTTCCTATCTTAAGGCCAGGAAGATGATTTCAAGGGGTTGTATGTATCATCTAGTTAGGGTTAAGGATGTTGAGTCCGAGACCCCGACTATCCAATCAGTTCCGGTAGTGCGTGAGTACCCAGATGTATTCCCTGATGATTTATCAGGTGTTCCTCCCGAGAGGGAAATTGATATTGGTATTGACCTTCTTGCCGACATGCAGCCTATATCTGTCCCTCCTTACAAAATGGCTCCATTTGAGCTGAAATAGTTGAAGGAGCAGTTGAAGGACCTCTTAGATAAGGGTTTCATCAGACCAAGAAAGTCTCCATGGGGTGCACCAGTCTTATTTGTCCGAAAGAAGGATGGTTCTCTTCGGATGTGCATCGATTATCGACAGCTAAACAAAGTCACCATCAAGAAAAGGAACCCTCTGCCCAGAATGATTTATTTTACCAGCTTCAGGGTACCAAGTGATTTTCAAAGATAGACCTCAGATCCGGGTACCATCAACTCAGAGTTCAGAAGAGCTATATCCCGAAGACAGCCTTTAGAATGCAGTATGGTCATTATGAATTTGTAGTTATATCTTTTGGACTAACGAATACTCCTACAGCTTTTATGGACTTGATGAACAGGGTGTTCAAGCCATACCTGGATACGTTCGTGATTGTGTTTATTGAAGACATCTTTGTATACTCTCAGAACGAGTAGGAGCATGTCTCTCATTCGAGGGTGGTGCTACAGACTCTCAAGGATCGCCAATTATAGGCTAAGTTTAGCAAGTGTGAGTATTGGTTGACCTCAATGGCGTTTTTGGGGCATGTAGTATCAAGTGAGGGCATACAGGTGGATTCCTAGAAAATAGAAGCGATGAAGAATTGGCCTAGACCGGTGAATCCTTCAGATATTTGGAGATTCTTGGGTTTAACTGGCTATTATCGAAGGTTTGTTGAAGGTTTCTCATCGATTGTACAACCTTTGACCAAACTGACCTAGAAGAAGGTGAAATTTCAATGGTTGGAGGATTGTGAGATGAGCTTCCAAGAGTTGAAGACTTGACTTACCTCAACACCGATGTTGACCCTACCCGAGGGTACCGATGGTTTCGTAGTGTATTGTGATGATGTAAGGATCGTACTTGGGTGTGTATTGATGCAGCACGGGAAGGTTATAGCATATGCCTCCAGAAAGCTAAAAGTTCACGAGAAAAATTACCCGACCCATGATCTTTAATTGGCCGCTGTAGTATTCTCCTTGAAGATATGGTGACATTATTTGTACGGTGTCCATGTGGATGTTTTTATAGACCATAAGAGCTTAGAATATGTGGTTACTTAGAAGGATCTCAATCTTCGGCAAAGGAGGTGGTTAGAGCTACTCAAGGACTATGATATGAGTGTCCTTTACATTCTGGGTAAGTCCAACATAATAGAAGATGCACTTAGTAGGCTCTCTACAGAGAGTGTGTCCCATGTGGATGAGGGGAAGAAGGAGCTGGTGAAGGATGTGCATCGACTCGCAAGGTTATAAGTTAGGTTGGTTGACTCGACCGATGGCAGTGTTGTGGTTTAAAATGGATTGGAATCGTCCTTGGTGAATGATATAAAAGCTAGGCAGGATGTGGACCTGATTTTGGTAAAGTTAAAGGAAGTCGTTCAGAATTAGAAGGTGGAGGTCTTCTCTAAAGGGGGAGATTGTGTGCTTTGGTACCAGGGTCGTCTATGTGTTCTGGATGTTGGTGATTTGAGGAGCCGAATGTTGCATGAGGCCCATGGATCTAGGTATTCTATCCATCGAGGTGCCACCAAGATGTACTGTGACTTTCCGGAAGTCTATTGGTGGAATGGCATGAAGAAGGATACTACAGAATTTGTAGCAAAGTGTCCGAACTATTAGCAAATAAAGGTTGAGCATCAGAGGCCGGGAGGCGTGCTTCAAGATATCAGTATTCTAACTTGGAAGTGGGAAGAGATCAACATGGACTTCATCACAGGTTTGCCTCGCACTCGTCAACAATATGACTCCCTTTGGGTTGTGGTAGATAGGTTGACCAAGGACGCTATTTTCTACTAATCAAAACCATGGATTCTGCGGAGGATTATGCCAAACTATATATCCGAGAGCTAGTTCAATTGCATGGAGTTCCCTTATCCATCATTTCAGACAAGGGTACTTAATTTACCTCTCAGTTTTGGAAGTCGTTTCAAAAAGGACTTGGTACTCAGTTTAAGCTCAGTATAACGTTTCACCCGCAAATGGATGGTCAAGCAGAGCGGATAATTTAGCCCTCAAGAATATGTTGAGAGCCTATGTATTGACTTCAAAGGTAGATTGGATGAGCATTTTCCCCTTATCGAGTCTGCATACAATAACAACTATCACTCCAGTATCCAGATGGCACCGTTCGAGGCTCTCTATGCGCGGAGGTATAGGTCGCCCATTGGATGGTTTGAGTTTGGAGAAGCAATGGTGATAGGACCAAATTTAGTTCATGAGGCTATGGAGAAGGTTCAATTGATAAGGGACAGGTTGAAAACTGCTCAGAGTCACCAAAAGTCCTATGCCGATTTGAGGAGGAGAGAATTAGAAATTGAAGTTGATGATTGGGTATTTCTGAAGGTGTCTCCCATGAAGGGGGTGACGAGGTTCGGAAGGAAGGGGAAGTTTAGTCCTCGCTATGTCAACCCATATAGGATAGTGAGATGTGTCGGCAAGGTGGCCTATAAGTTGTAGTCTCCCTCAGAATTAGCTTCCATGCATCCTATTTTTCATGTATCGCTCTTGAAGAAATGTTGGGGTGATCCAGCTCTAGTCGTCCCAGTGGACAGTGTTAGCGTGAAAGACAGCCTCAGTTATGAGGAGGTTCCGATAGAAATACTGGATCATCAAGTTTGAAGTCTAAGGAACAAAGAAGTAGCTTCAGTCAAAGTGTTATGGAGTAATCAGCATGCTGAGGGAGCTACGTGGGAAGCCGAAGTGGATATGATGGCTAGATACTCACATTTATTCTCTATCGGCTCAGTTCCAACTTGAGGTATTAGTTTTTTCCCTTAAAACTCTATTTAGTTTTCATGATCAGTTTATGTGTTCAAGTTTCTTTTACGTATATGGATGCATATATGAATCATGAATTTAGTTTAGCTATGTAGTTTGGATCAGAGATAGTCATTCCATCAATTTCGATTTAAATGATAAGTATTTGAGTAAAATGATTGCATTTCTATGTTTTCTATATGTTTTCCAACATTCGAGGATGAATGTTCTCAAGGGGGAGATATTGTAATACACTGTAAGTGCCTAAGATTAGACCCAGGATTTAAAAATGGAAGTTGGCTGAAATTGGGAATATATATTCTACAGCAGGTTTGACCCAATGTTCAGTCTTTACTTATGATATCAGTTTTCAACTTTGGGTCATTTGATTTAGTTATGATATTCCTTTATGATCAGATCATGATTTCAGAAAAATCGCATGCCAACCTTACTCTCTGAATCTTATCTTGATTATGTTTTGCATTATGCATGTTTAACAATTTTACTTATTTAAGCGGTTTTACTTACCTTGCTTACTTGGTACATTTCTTGTACTGACCGCATACTCTTTGCTGTATCGTTTCATGATACATGCCTCAATATTTAGGCTCAGCCTCATCCTTAGCCAGCCTTTAAGAGTTAGCTTTTTACATCTTTTGGTGAGTCCTCATGCCACGAGGACCATGGTTTGTCTATTTTATTTATGTATTCAGTATCAGAATTGGAGAGTTATTAAGGGTATTGTCCCATCAACTCATCAGTATTAGAGGCTTTTAAGACATAGAATGTAATAAGCTTCAGATTCGTGTGTATTTTTACTGTTATGCTTATTTCAGACTTCCGCTAAGTTTATCATGTTGATCTTCCGCTATTATGATTGAGTTAGATGTTATGTTCATGCCATGGGTCAACTTGGAGTCCCTCGGGGTTCCTTATCCCATGTCTCGATCTGGGCCTATGATCGGGTCGTGACATCTCCCTTCTTTCCACTAGTCGTACAAAATCTGTGCCACCCCTTTCAACTGGTAGGCAGCCAGATCAGCACTCTCCACGGAACTAACACCCATCATCCGGATGATCTTCCGCACCTCATCTACAAACTCCTGTGGGTCCTCTCCCACCTTGGATCCATGAAAGGCTGGATGGTTCAGTCGGGTGAAGTCCCGAACCCTAGCAGCAGTTGCGGATCTATTTGAGTTTACCGAAACCACCTGTGGGTTCACTTGGTTTGTTACTATCTGAGCCAGCAGCTGGATTGCTGCTCTAAATTCTGTTGAGGACACTTGCTCGTCCTTAGGGGCTGTTAGAGCTTGTGGGATAGGTTGGTTAGCATTGCAAGCCCTTCTTCCATTTCCTCGTCTTGGAGGCATAGTTTCATTGAAACGAAATAGAGCACGAGTAAGGAGAACATTTTTAGAGTTGAACATCAAACACACGATAAGGAGAATGAACAAAAAGGAGTTTTCCTAATAATGTCTCGTAGCCTTCCCTTCATAAGTGTGGCGCGCTTCACACTTATGAAGAGGATCAGACATCCTAGTATACTCTAAACCTAGTGCTCTGATACCAAGTTTGTCATGACCCGAGTCTATACCCTAGATAAGACACGGTACTTGAAGTCAGAAGTAACCCCAAACCAACCCATGGTCTATCATAACAATGGTAAACTAAGTAATCATAAGAGGAACCTTTAAATAAATAAGATCATTTAAGAAAAATAAGACTGATTTGACAAAAGTCCATACATCTGAAGACTATACTGAATATTTGAGTCTAGGTCTAAAAGTCATCTATTAATGATGAGTTGTTGGGAAAAGCCCTCAACTAACTCTAAAGTCTATCTGAAAGAAAAATAACTGAAAATAAACATCGTCCTCTAAAGATGAGGACTCACCAAAAAGCTGCTACTGGTATCGTCTGAAGGAATCTATTGACGATGCTGGGTTGAGAACCTACACCTATATCATAATACGATACAAGATAGAATGTATGCATGAGTTGTTGGAATGTACTGGGCAAGAGAAAGATATAATAAACATGAAAGAGCAAGTAACTAAACTGAGATGACATGAAATGACAAACTGAAATACTGAAAACAGAACAATTGAAATATAACTGATATAGTCAATAATGACCCTGGCTGATGGTCATATACATGTCTTGGATTTGAGATACTGATATGAGATAAACTGAACTGAGCTAAACTAAAACTGTACTGACTAGTGGGAGATTCTATAATGGACATATAACCACCTGAGCTAAATGTGGAGTTTGATGTATACACCCCATTGATAGGACCCAATAACCTTGCTACGGTACAGAGGAATGAGGGGGATGACTAAAAATTTGGGGCCATAGGGCCAATAAGATAATCTATGATGGTAATGTAGTTCTGGGAACCTGGGTGCGCTAGAACCCCGGTCCGATCGGTGCTAAGTCCTACTCCCACTAGATAGTACTATTCTGACTACTAAGCTTATAGCTCGAAACTGGGATCCCAAACTAAATCAGGATTACTTATCTGGAAGTACACTGAGAGTCTTATCAGATCGAATTTTGTAACTGGTGTTCTAAGATTGGTCAGAGCTGCTTATCTGGAAGCGTCGTAACCATCTGTAGAACTAACTGGTAACTAATAACTGGGAGGCATTATTGACACCTCAAGAACTAATTGTAGTCAAACTGATCAGTTGACATTTCTGAAATTACTCAACATGCTAACATTCTGACTGAAACTGGACTGGCATGCAACTGACAGAAATTTCAACTGATATTAACAACATGAGAATTTTAGCACTGATGGAATCAAGAAACATGAATAACTAATCAATTATGCATGAATCTAGTTATTGCATGAAAGAGCTAGGGCTAAAACCATCTTTATAGGAACAAGTGTCATCATGATCTCTAGGTACTGGAAAAAATAGCAACAATTAACATGGACAACATTCCACATGAATTACATTGGAATCTGACTGAAAAATTATTAAATTTCGAAACCTCAAGGCTAGGACTGATAGGATAATTTGAATGGATTTTTAGGGCACACAGGAAGGACAATTCCCCTGATAAATTCTCACATACCTGGTGATGAAAACCCCAGAGAAAACCCTTGAGAAGATCTGAGAAGAAAAGTTCAACCCTTGCCCTACTCTGTGCTTCCTGATTGAGATTCTACGATCTGACTTCTGAGGGAATGAGAAGAATGAAGTATAAACATATATTACCCTTCTAAATCCCCTGAATATAACCCAAAATAACATAGGTTAGGGATTAAGAAGGTGGAAAGTTACTAAAATAACCCAGAGAAAATTTAGAAAACTGCCCAATAGGGGCCAACGAGTTACATAACGAGTCATTGGTTGACACCACGACTTGTTGTGACCAGTCATCGGTCCTAGGCTTAAACCCTGGGATTAGTGAACTGGCAATAGGTGCGGACCACGAATCGTTTGAAGAACCAATGGGTCGTTGGTACCTCCCATTTCCACTGGCAGGGTCTTAAACAAAACACTGGGCCCCCTCCTCTAATGGGTGACACCACGACTCGTTGGTTGATCCAAAGAGTCGCTATATTCTCTCGTCCTGGCTACTAGAATTTTCTTTGTCTTGGCTCATGGATGGAAATAATGACTTTTTGTATGGGACAATGGACCATTGTTTTCCCTCATCACCACTGGAAGGACTTTCTTACCTTCTCCCAACAACTCAACAGGACAGGTCATTGTTCTCTTCCACGACCCGTTACTTAGATTTTTGGTTTCGAAGGGACTTCCTGCAAGCCTGACGACGACTCAGACAACGAGTCATTACAGCTGACCACGATCGTTGTCTGGGTCGTTCTAAGAAAAATATTTTGGTTCTTTCCCTGGTTTATCATGCAAGGTCTAAGTTTAGTCTAGGAAAGTTTTGGGGTGTGACAATATCTTCCCCTCAGGATCATTCGTCCTCTAATGAAGGCTAAGAATGCTGGAAAACCGGGAAAAGAGCTGCAATTCCCAAACTAAGTCTATGAACTGACTTATGGAGGAATGACTGACTCCAAACTGATTCAACCATCCTAACAGAGTTGATGCAACTAGGATGCATATTGAAAATCTGAATAGAGCTGATGAGTACTGAACTGAACAGTGTATTGAGGAGGAATTTAGTATCTGATGTTGGAACTGAATTGGAAGGGAATAAATGAGGGTATTTGGCCATCATGTCTGCTTTTGCCTTCTATGTGTCTCTCTCAACTGGCTGGTTCTTCCAAAAGACTTTCACTGAAGTGACTCCCTTGTTTCTTAGCTTACGAACCTGACAGTCTAGGATATTGTTATACCCCATAAGATTTCTGACACCTAGATGGCCTATTCGCACATTGGTTAAGCATATTTGAAAACCATACGTGCTAGAGAAAGGCCCGGGAAAGGATCGGACGGGTAACCGGTTGAACCATCGCGGAAGGAGCCGAGGCAGTGCCCCACCGCGATGGTAACGTGTCACGGAGGTGGAGCCTCCGTGTTGGCTCCGTGACACGTTGGGCCTGTCCAGGCTCAAGTATATACAGCCCCACTTCGGTTTAATTCCATTTAACTCAATATAATTTCTAGAAAATTTGTAGAAACAGCGAGGGACGAAGGAGGTTGACATATAATTGTTCGATTACGCTGCCAAACGTAGTCCAAACTCAAATTAACTCCAGATACCGAAGTATTTAGCAGCAGGGTGCATTCCTACGGATTTAGTTTCGCGAAATTTGGCCAACAAATCATCGTGCTACCGGGCTAAGGTAAGTGAAATTGCTCCAAACTAGTGTCTATGTGTTCCTAGCTGTGAAGTGAATACTTCTCTCTTCTGGACCTCTGAAAAATAACAAGTTTTCGACCGTCTTTCGATAAGCCTAAGTTTAGGCTATAATTATATCGAAAGTGACGCCGTCCTTCAGAATAGTGTTGTATTTAGTACTAATTAACGTGTTTATGAATGCAGTTGGGAGATTTAGATGGAATACTGACCCGAGCCTCATCCGACAGTCGGATAAATCGAGGTTAAGGTATGTGAAGTTTTTATTCGGCAAGTTAGTAAGCCTTATCATGGTAAATAATAGTAAACACCGTATTTCAAACTCTCGGAGTTGAATGTTGAGAATTAAGTAAGTCTAATAGATTCTGAGTCGTGTTGCCGTATCATATTCAGTCCGAAAGTTAGTAAAGCATGTGCCAAAGGGAGAGTTAGCATTCCAGATCCAGTATAGCTTATTGTATGATTAGCAAGTATTTTGTAGAATAAAAAGGATACAGATTTTCAGAACAAAAGCTAATAAAGTAAAATCAGATAGACAGACAGTTTTATCGCTAGAGATTAGCCATTCAGACAGATAGTATCCTGGCTACAGATTAGCGAAGCAGTTAAATAAAGATTTCAGAATCAGTATAATCAGTAAAGAATCAGTTCAGTATGGAAACAGATCAGAATAAGAAATCAAACTTCCAGATAGTCTTTTTCAGTTATGCATGCTTGCTATTTATATGTGCTATTTGTTTGTTGAGACTTGATGTGGTGTGAGGGTACCTTATTGAGCATACTCGCTGCCCCTGGGTTGGTAATCGTGTCGCCCACTCAGCGGGTGGGTTTTACGTCACTCCAAGGAGTGGCATGCCGTCCCCAGCTTGGACGAAGATGGGATGAAGCTTTCCCCATAGCAGTCTGATCAGCATTACAGGTGCAGCTCCAGCTTCAGATAGCCCTATTGAGTTTTGTGTCCAGGGAACCAGACCCTATCTGTTACAGTCTGTACATTCAGTTATTATGGGTGTAGCTCCGGTTTCAGGTAGCCTCGTTGAGTTGTGTCCGGGGATCCAGACCCTATCTGTTACTGTCTACACAGGAGTCCTCCGGACCCAGACATGGTTGTTTATATCGGAGGCCATGGCCCGAGCCGGAGACCCAGGGGGCCGGTAGAGGAGCTCCGCAGTGAGCAGATGAGTGGACTGACTTATTTTTGGCTGGTTTTGACCCGGGTAGGGGTATATGGATTGTTTGCTTGTTTGGCGCCATCCGGCTTATGGGGGTTGGTATTGGCTATTGCTTGCTAAATGTATCTGTATTTATATGCTTTATATATATTAGTTAATAGATAGCAGGCCGCCGTGACTACAGACACGCTCCTGCCTATCAGCGCAGAAAGGTTTGATCTAGTTCCTATCAGTCCTTCAGATTCAGTTATCTTCTGCTCAAAGACTTGTTAGTTATGTTATCTGTATTCAGTTGTATTATTTTAGTTGCTTTGCATACTTAGGATCAGTGGTACTGACGCCCAGTGGGGCACTGCATTACTTGCCTGCAGGTACTCATAGACGAGGAGGCGATCCCTCGTGATCCTAGCCAGCGCAGAGTCATCAGCTCCTGTCATCCGCAGCTTGATATTTCAGAGGTTTATATCATTTCCTTTTTACAGTACGGGTAGGTCGGGGCCCTGTCCCGACCATCTTATCAGTATTCTTAGAGGCTTGCAGTCTGTATATATTTCCCTGTGGTCAGCTGAGCTGGTCGTGCAGTTTGTTTTAGCTGTTTAGCATTTCAGTTTATGTTGGGCGTGTGAGGCCTTAGTTGATAGTAGTGGTGACCTTGCCGGTCACGTAGTTATCTAGCATTTTATTGTTGAGTTATAGATAACTAGACAGCATGGTGGCCTTGTAGGCCCGCATAGGTTTCCCCCTTGTAAGTATGTTTCTGGTTAGCTGAAGTTTCATACAGGTGGCTATAGGCCTAGTCGGCCGGAGGCTGTATTTACAATCGTTATATAGCCTGTTGTTTCTCTGAATCTGAGTTAGAGCCAGCCAGGCACCAGATGTACTTAGGCTTAGTAATCTAGCAGTTCAGGTCCTAGTAGGGCACCAGGTGCCAGTCATACCCCCCAAGGCGGGGTGTGACAGATCTGAACTGGGACCTCTTCGCAGGAGGACCCTCAGGACTTTCTAGATCAGATGTAGAGAATTTTCTGGGTTATGCATGTGACCCCTTCAGTGTCTTTTGAGTTGGCAGTGTTCCGGTTGCGGGACATAGCAATACTATGGTACGAGAGTTGGGAAAGGTCCCGAGGGAGAGATGTTACCCCTCCAACCTGGACCAGCTTCTCGGAGGCCTTCCTGGACCGTTACTTGCCACGAGAGATCGGGCAGGCCCGGATGACCAGTTTCTACATCTAGATCAGGGGGCGAGGAGTGTACGCGAGTATGCTTTACAGTTTGACTCCTTAGCCCGTTATGCTCCGCCATTTGTTGATACTATGCCAGCCAGAGTTCACAGATTTATTATGGGTCTGAACCCGGAATATACTGAGGCATGTATGACGGCTACGTTACGATAGGATATAGACATTGCCCGAGTACAGGCTTTTGCTCATACCATAGAGGGTCTTAGAAAGCGGCAACAGAGTAGTAGACAGACCAGTCAGGAACAGCGCCGCAGAGATAGACCGGACGAGATGCAAAGAGAAGTTCAGAGAGGACCCAGGCCTCGACTATCGGATAGACCCCCTAGACCCCCACCTCCACCACAGTAGCAGCAATGAGGTAGATATGTGCGACGAGGGCAGTCAGAGCCCAGTGGTAGTTCTAGAACAGTAGAGTTCCCACAGCAGAGAAAGGGAGAGAAGAGCAGATTTACACCCCCACTCTGCCCTAATTGCGGCCGACCTCACACCGGAGCTTGTAGATATGGCTCCAGTGGGACAGGAGGTGCATCAGATGAGAGATTGTCCGACTAGAGGTCAGGGGAGTAGAGACAGTCAAGACAGGGGATCCGCAGGGCCACGAGCCCCATCAGCCTCAGTGGGGCGTGGGCCTTCAGGTTCAGTAGGCAGAGGCCGAGGTAGTTTAGGAGCTTCCAGTTCAGGTATGGGTTCAAGCCGTACTTATGCACTACCAGGGAGTCATGACTTAGAGGCGTCTCCAGATGTAGTGACAGGTATGCTAACTATTTGTTCATGCACTGCTTATGTATTGATTGATCCAGGATCCACCTTGTCATATATTACCCCATTTGTGGCACGAAAGTTCAATGTTGCACCAGAATTATTACAGCAGCCCTTTTCAATATCCACGCCCGTCGGTGACTCTATTATATCTAGAAGAATTTACCGAGGGTGTATAGTGAAGGTTGCTGACTGCCAGACTACAGTAGATCTGGTAGAGCTAGAAATGATAGACTTCGATGCCATAATGGGTATGGATTGGCTAGTGCCATGCTATGCCAATGTTGAATATTGGACCAAGACGGTCCGATTCCACTTTCCAGGAGAGGCAGTGCGGGAGTGGAAAGGCAGCATAGCAACGCCAAAAGGTAGGTTTATTTCCTACCTTCAGGCGAGGAAATTGATATCTAAGGGGTGTATTTACCATCTGGTCAGAGTTCAGGATGTTCGGGCAGAATCCCCGACACTCCAGTCTGTTCCGGTGGTGAACGAGTTCCCTGATGTGTTTCCAGATGAGTTACCTGGTATTCCCCCAGAAAGGGAAATAGATTTTGCCATTGATTTGTTGCCAGGCACTCAGCCTATATCAATTCCTCCCTATCGTATGGCTCCTGTAGAACTCAGAGAGTTGAAGGAGCAGTTGAAAGATTTGTTAGATAAAGGTTTCATCAGGCTGAGTACTTCACCATGGGGTGCGCCAGTTCCATTTGCGAGGAAGAAAGATGGCTCACTCCGTATGTGCATAGATTATCGACAATTGAACAAAGTGACAGTAAAGAATAAGTACCCGCTCCCCAGAATAGATGATTTATTTGATCAGTTACAGGGAGCCAGATACTTTTCCAAGATTGACTTGCGGTTCGGATATCACCAGGTTCGGGTACGTGAAAGAGATATTCCCAAAATGGCGTTCAGGAGCCGATATGGACACTTTGAATTTCTAGTTATGTCCTTCGGGTTGATGAATGCCCCAGCAGTATTCATGGACCTGATGAACAGTACTTTCAGACTTTTCCTGGACTTGTTCGTAATAGTGTTTATTAATGATATTCTGGTGTATTCTCACTCTGAAGCAGATCACCGGACTCATTTGCGGACAGTGCTATAGATCCTCAGGGACCGCCAATTATATGCTAAATTTTCCAAGTGTGAATTCTGGCTTAACTCAGTAGCCTTCCTAGGGCATATTGTGTCGGATGCTGGTATACAGGTTGACAAGCAGAAAATAGAAGCAGTCAAATCATGGCCTAGGCCTACCACTCCGACTTAGGTCCATATTTTTGGGATTAGCGGGATATTATAGGAGGTTTGTTGAAGGGTTCTCTACTATAGCAGCACCTCTAACCAAACTGACAGAAAAAGCAGTAAAGTTTCAGTGGACAGAGGCATGCGAGCAGAGCTTCAAGGAGTTGAAAGATAGATTAACCTCCGCCCCAGTGTTAGCATTGCCGAAAGGTACAGAAGGTTATTCGGTGTATTGCGACGCATCAGGCGTTGGGTTAGGTTGTGCGTTGATGCAGCATGGTAAAGTGATTGCATATGCTTCCAGACAGCTGAAGAAACATGAAAAGAACTACCCTACCCACGACCTGGAGTTAGCCGCAGTGATCCACGCCTTAAAAATGTTGAGACATTACCTGTATGGCGTTCATGTTGATATTTTTACAGATCACAAAACCCTACAGTATATCTTCACTCAAAGGGAGTTGAATCTCCTGAAACGTCGCCGGTTGGAGCTGTTAAAGGATTATGGTGTGAATATTCTGTACCACCCGGGAAAAGCCAATGTTGTGGCAGATGCTCTCAGTCGAAAGTCCACGGGGAGTTTGGCGTATTTGCAGCCCGAGCGGCGGGAATTGGTCAAGGAGATACATCAGTTAGCTAGCCTAGCCGTTCGTGTAGCAGAAACAGAGGACGGTAGAGCAGCAATTCAGAACACCGCCGTGTCATCATTAGTTGTGGAAGTGAAAGAATGGCAATTTGAGGATCCTAACCTAGTTTAGCTTAAAGATTATATTCCGCTAGGGAAGGCGCCAGAATTCCGGGTAACAGAGGATGGAGTGCTGCGTTGTAAAGACCGTTTATGTGTTCCCAATGTTTCAGGCCTCCGCCGGCAGATCATGAATGCGGTACATTACGCCCGCTATTCTCTCCACCCCGGCGCAACAAAGATGTACCATGATATCAAAGAAAACTACTGGTGGCCAGGTATGAAAAGAGAAATTGCTGAATTTGTAGCCTAGTGTCCTAACTACCAACAGGTGAAAGCGGAACATCAGAAACCAGGCGGGTTGACTCAGGACATAGCTGTGCCTCTCTGGAAATGGGAAGCCGTGAATATGGATTTTGTAGCAGGATTACCCCGTACCAGACACAGAAATGACTCTATATGGGTAATAGTTGACAGATTGAAAAAATCAGCTCATTTCCTGCCAGTGAGAACTACTTTCTCGGCTGAAGATTATGCGGAGTTGTATATACGAGAAATAGTCAGGTTGCACGGAGTACCAGTATCCATTATTTCAGAAAGAGGAGCACAGTTTACAGCTAGATTTTGGCAGTCGTTTCAGAGAGGTCTGGGAACGCAGATTAATTTGAGTACCGCATTCCACCCTCAGATAGATGGACAAGCTGAACGCACAATTCAGACGCTCGAAGATTTGTTGCGAGCGTGTGTGCTAGATTTCGGTGGTAGCTGGGATGAGCGTTTGTCGTTAATTGAATTTGCTTATAATAACAGCTATCACTCAGCCATCCAGATGGCGCCTTTTGAGGATTTATACGGGCAAAAATTCAAATTGCCGGTTGGTTGGTTTGAAATAGGAGAATCAGCATTGATTGGGCCAGACATTGTTCAGTAGTCAGAGGAAAAGGTAAAGCTTATCCGAGAACGCTTACTGACTGCATAGAGCCGCCAGAAATCATATGCAGATGTGCGGCACAGAGACTTGGAGTTTGATGTAAATGACTGGGTATTTTTGAAAGTATCTCCGATGAAAGGGGTGATGAGATTCGGCAAGAAAGGTAAGCTCAGCCCGAGGTTTGCTGGGCCTTATCAGATTCGTCGAAGGTTAGGCCGAGTAGCATATGAGTTGAACTTGCCTCCAGAATTGGAATTCGTTCATCCGGCCTTTCATGTGTCTATGCTGAGAAAATGCATAGGAGACCCATCCAGAGCAGTCCCAGTCCATGATATCCAGGTTACGGAAGAGCTGGCCTATGAAGAGGTTCCAGTAGCCATCTTAGACAGACAGATTCGTAGATTGAGAACTAAAGATATTGCGTCTGTCAAGGTATTGTGGCGTAACAGGAACCGAGAGGAGATGACGTGGGAGGCTGAGGAAGATATGAAAGCTAGATATCCTCACTTATTCCAGGCTTAGTCAGGCGACAGGTATGTCCGTATTATTACTTATGCAGTACTTTGTGGTTGTATATATATAAATGAGAAAGATTGATGTGTAGCTATCCAGTGAATCTTAAAGTATTGTGTACAGTGCCTGTATTGGACTTTTTTGCGTTTCAGGTTTTTGGTATAGTCTATATTACAGGAAAAACTCTGCCGAAATTTTTCTAAATAAATAAGTTGAGAAGTCCTCTAGATAGCAGTTTCCATTCGAGGACGAATGTTCCTAAGGGGAGGAGAATGTTATACCCCGTAAGATTTCCGACACCTTGATGGCATATTCACACATTGGTTAAGCATATTTGAAAGCCATACGTGATAGAGAAAGGCCTGGGAAAGGATCGGACGGGTAACCGGTCGAACCATCACGGAAGGAGCCGAGGCAGAGCCCCTCCGCGATGGCAAAGTGTCACGGAGGTGGAGCCTCCGCATTGGCTCCGTGACACGTTGGGCCTATCCAGGCTCAAGTATATAAAGCCCCACTTCTGTTTAATTCCATTTAACTCAATATAATTTCCAGAAAATTTGTAGAAACAGAGAGGGACGAAGGAGGTTGACATATAATTGTTCGATTACGCTGCCAAACATAGTCCAAACTCAAATTAACTCCAGATACCAAAGTATTTAGCAGCAGGGAGCATTCCTACGAATTTAGTTTCGCGAAATTTGGCCGACAAATCGTCGTGCTACCGGGCTAAGGTAAGTGGAATTGCTCCAAACTAGTGTCTATGTGTTCCTAGCTGTGAAGTGAATACTTCTCTCTTCTGGACCTCTAAAAATAGCAAGTTTTCGACCGTCTTTCGATAAGCCTAAGTTTAGGCTATAATTATATTGAAAGTGACGTCGTCCTTTAGAATAGTGTTGTATTTAGTACTAATTGACGTGTTTATGAATGCAGTTGGGAGATTTAGCTGGAATACTGACCGAGCCTCGTCCGACAGTCGGATAACTCAAGGTTAAGGTATGTGAAGTTGTTCTTCGGCAAGTTAGTAAGCCTTAGCTTGGTAAATCATAGTAAGCTCCGTATTTGAAACTCTCAGAGTTGAATGTTGAGAATTAAGTGAGTCTAATAGATTCTGAGTCGTGTTGCCGTATCATATTCAGTCCGAAAGTTAGTAAAGCATGTGACAAAGGGCGAGTTAGCATTCCAGATCCAGTATAGCTTATTGTATGATTAGCAAGCATGTTGTAGAATAAAAAGGATACAGATTTTCAGAATAAAAGCTAATAAAATAAAATCAGATAGACAGATAGTTTTATGGCTACAGATTAGCCATTCAGATAGATCGTATCCTGGCTACAGATTAGCCAAGCAGTTAAATAAAGATTTCTGAATCAGTATAATCAGTAAAGAATTAGTTTAGTATGGAAACAGATCAGAATAAGAAATCAGAATTCCAGATAGTCTTTTTCAATTATGCATGCTTGCTATTTATATGTGTTATTTGTTTGTTGAGACTTGATGTGGCGTGATGGTACCTTATTGAGCATCCTCGCCACCCTGGGTTGGTAATCATGTCGCCTACTGAGCGGGTGGGTTTTACGTCACTCCAAGAAGTGGCATGCCATCCCCAGCTTGGACGAAGATGGGATGAAGCTTTCCCCATAGCAGTCTGATCAGCATTACAGGTGCAGCTCCAGTTTCAGATAGCCCTGTTGAGTTTTGTGTCCAGGGAACCAGACCCTATCTGTTACTATCTATACATTCAATTATTATAGGTGTAGCTTCGGTTTCAGGTAGCCCCATTGAGTTGTGTCCGGGGATCCAGACCCTATCTATTACTGTATACACAGGAGTCCTCCGGACCCAGACACGGTTGCTTATATCGGAGGCCATGGCCCGAGCCGGAGACCTAGGGGGCCGGTAGAGGAGCTCCGCAGTGAGCAGATGAGTGGACTGACTTATTTTTTGCTGGTTTTGACCCGGGTAGGGGTATATAGATTGTTTGCTTGTTTGGCGCCATCCGACTTATGGGGGTTGGTATTGGCTATTGCCTGCTAAATTTATATGTATTTATATGCTTTATATATATTAGTTAATAGACAGCAGGCCGCCGTGACTACAGACACGCTCCTGCCTATCAGCGCAGAAAGGTTTGATTTAGTTCCTATCAGCCTTTCAGATTCAGTTATCTTCTGCTCAAAGACTTGTTAGTTATGTTATCTGTATTCAGTTGTATTATTTTAGTTGCTTTGCATACTCGGTACCAGTGGTACTGACGCCCAGTGGGGCGCTGCATTACCTGCATGCAGCTACTCATAGACGAGGAGGCGATCCCTCGTGATCCTAGCCAACACAGAGTCATCAGCTCCTGTCATCTGGAGCTTGATATTTCAGAGGTTTATATCATTTCCTTTTGTTGTAAAGTACGGGTAGGTTGGGGCCCTATCCCGACCATCTTATCAGTATTCTTAGAGGCTTGCAGTCTGTATATATTTCCCTGTGGTCAGCTGAGCCGGTCGTGTGGGGCGGTGCAGTTTGTTTTAGCTGTTTAGCATTTCAGTTTATGTTGGCCGTGTGAGGCCTTAGTTGATAGTAGTGGTGACCTTGCCGGTCACGTAGTTATCCAGCATTTTATTGTTGAGTTACAGATAACTAGACAGCATGGTGGCCTTGTAGGCCCGCATAGGTTTCCCCCTTGTAAGTATGTTTCTGGTTAGCTAAAGTTTCATACAGTTGGCTATAGGCCTAGTCGGCCGGAGGTTGTATTTACAGCCATTATATAGCCCGTTGTTTCCCTGAATCTGAGTTAGAGCCAGTCAGGCACCAGATGTGCTTAGGCTTAGTAATCTAGCAGTTTAGGTCCTAGTAGGGCACCAGGTGCCAGTTATACCCCCCAAGGCGGGGTGTGACAGATCTGAACTGGGACCTCTTCGCAGGAGAGACTATCTCTCACTCCCACACTGTCTAGTGGCACAACTGAAGTGGGATCACCGATGCACTTCTTCAACAGTGACACATGGAAGGCTAGGTGCACAGATGCTAACTATGGAGGTAGTTCTAACTCATATTCCACACTGCCAATTCGCCTCAGAATCCTATAAGGTCCTACATATCTTGGATTGAGTTTCCCTTTCTTTCCAAACCTCATCACCCCTTTCATGGGAGAAATTTTCAAGTAAACCCAATCATCTACAGCAAATTCTAACTCTCCTCCTCACATCAGCATAAGATTTTTGACGCCTTTGCATTGTTTTCCATGTTTCCTTGATAAGTTGCACTTTCTGCATGGCTTCATGAACTGAGTCTGGCCCTATTAGGGTAGCGTCACCAACCTCAAACCACCCTATAGGAGACCTACACCTCCTACCATATAATGCCTCAAACAGGGTCATCTGAATGTTGGGGTGGTAGCTTTTGTTGTACGTAAACTCGATAAGAGGCAAGTGACTGTGACGACCCAAACAGAGGACCGGATTGCAACACGGGACAAGGAACCCCGAGAGACCCCAAGTCAACTACATAAGATACATCTAACTCGATTAATGAAACTGAATAATCAACAATATAATTATAGCGGAAGTCTAAACTTAAACATAACATCAGAATATACAATCTTAAGCTGAATTCAACCATATGTCTGAAAAGCCTCTAAACATGACGAGTTGTTGGGACAAGATCCCCAACTAACTCAACAAGCTAAAATTGAAAATACATAAGGGAATCTGAGTACTCACCAACAATGCAAAGGCTAACTCTAATAAACTGACTATGAATGGGGTTGAACCAGAGAGCCGGATCCTATATCATGAAATGATACAACATAGAGTATGTGGTCAGTACATGAAATGTACCGAGTATGCAAGGTAAGTAAAACCGCTTAAGTAAATAAAATCATTTAAGAAAATGCACAATGTAAACATAAACATCAAGAATTTGAGAGTAGGGCTTGCATGCATTATTTCGAAAATCATGATCTCATCATAATATAACATGTCATCATAACATATCATAACATAATCGATTGACTTAAAGATGAAATCTGATATTATAAGTAAAGCTGAATATTGAGTCCAACCTGCTTTAGAACATGCTTTCATAAGTAAAATTAATGAGTAATGAACATGCATAACTTAAATCATGAGGAACAATGAGAGACTCATCTTTTAACCGACATACCACGATAGAGCTTACGTGGTCTCAACTATCACACTCAAGTTGGTAGAACCGTCCAAAGCATTGCAAGGGCCCCAGATAATACCATGATATTGATATCAAGCTCGTGGCCCAATAGGGCAGGGGATAGCTCACAAGAAAGGTCCCAAAGTCATAATTTATAAACCTACACTGGCGCATAGTTCTGAGGCATAGGGTGATCAACCCTTAGCCTGCTCGGTGCTAGACACTACTCCCAAATATATGCATATGCTCTACATCATTATTCAACGAAGCTCAACATCATCTATTTATAAAGCTCATAAATCAAATACATCTCAAAGCTGAAATCAAGCATATGAGAAGCTTTAACTCAAACCATACCACAAGCTGAAAATATAAGTGGGAGTCTTCGCTTCAAAACCATGTGGTAAGCTTAATTTTAGAAATCATCAATCGTACTTACACATGTAGGAATTGCCCAAAGCTTTATCATACTTGAAAATACTCAATTTATATCGAAAACATGATTATAAACATGGGTAACTAGAAACATATTTTTCGTCATAATATCTCATCATCATCATACATTCATCACAAATCTCATCTTTCAGGAGCTTTTCATCAATGGCCTTTTAATTCATAAAGATAGAAACATGATTTTTAATTAAAAACATTATAAAACTCACCCATTCTTCATAATTCATTAGTAGAAACATACTTAAATAATACCTATATGAAGAATTAGGAAATTCATGCATTGGATTAAAAACCCATCGATTAGACATAGAACATTCATGATTTAGAGAGGAATTGGGTGTAACACCCCAAAAGTTCCCAAGATTTAAAACCCGGAGTTGAATGAGTTCAGCAGTAAAATCTGCAAAATGGCCTCAAAACGACTCATCTATTGAGTCATTAGACCCTCTGAGGGGTCTTGGAAGAAGTCATTAGATGGGCAAAAGGGTTCAGTGGCAACAGATGGTCATAACGGGTCATTAGAGCTGGTAACGACCTGTGGTGTTGATGATTGGATGGGATATAAGGTTTGTCCAGTGGGCGGTGACGGAAGGACTGACGAGTCGTTGGATCAAGTAACGACTCGTCATGTCAGTCGTTGGATCAAGTAACGACTCGTCATGTCAGTCGTTGGATGGTGAACCAGTTGAGGATCGAGTGTTGTTGACGAAATAGTATGACGAGTCATTAGTTTGTGGCAACGACTCATCACGTCAATTGTTAGATGGGAGGATGCTGAATCTGTGTAAGTTATCCAGTGTACCTAAAGGGCATGATGACGAGTCGGTTGAGGTGACAACGACTTGTCACATAAGTCGTGGCTTCAGTTCGAGCAGTTTTTCCATTTTTCTCCAGAGGCATTTTCATAAAGTCCTACACTTTTAACTTCTAAACTACGTCACTTTGGGTAATACCTTGCACGTTTTTAAGGGTTTTACTAAGCCTAATCTCTAATTCTCTTAAAATACTCTCTCAAACCTTTCTTCCTTCCCTCTCTCAAGTTCAACGGTTTCACCAAGGTGTTCATCAAAGCTTTAAGGAGAAATTTCAAGAAGGGTATCTTTTAACAGGTATGCGGGTCTTTCAATAAGGATATTCCTCCATCCTTGTGCCCCAAAAATATCTTTGTTAAAAACCTGATTTCTATTAATCTAGAAAAGTGTGACCTAGGGCTTGTATGATGAAATTTTTTTTCTATATTCCTCTATATTCTTCTGAAATGCTAAAATCATTTGAAATTATGAATTTAATTGGAATATAATTAATGGGTTGCTTTGAAATGTGGATTATATGTTGGGAATTCAAGGGTGTAGCCTGTTCCTCATAAATTAGCTTGAGTATTGAATGGGATTTGTATATTTCAGACTTGATTATCGTAGTAAGTCACGAACATGATGGAATTATGGAAATATTATATAATTAACCCTAATGACCCGATTATGACATTGATGTGTATATTGGGATGACTTGGAGTTTGTGGGCTTGAGCAATTGAATGTCAATTATGTATTATCACCATGGTTTCAATTGAAATGATTGGATATAATTAGATTGTATTTGTATTGATGAATTATGGAGCTTGGGCAGATTCTAAATTGTTTTTCCTTACTAAAATTATTTTTTTCAAATCATGGAATCTCAAACGCCCATGGATGAAAAGTTCGTAAAAGAAGTGATTCATGATAAATGTGAGATGATGATGAGGATAATGATGAAAAGCATGTTCATAAAACTACCCAAGATTATGTCGTTGCTTTCAAAATGTATTGATTAGATCCAAGTGTGACAAAGCTTTGGGAAATGCCCACATGTCGATTTTAAATGATAATTTTTTCAAAATAAGCTTACCACATTGTTTGGAGCGAAGCCTCCAAAATTTTATAAATGTTAACTTGTTGTATGATTTGAAATAAATGATGTCATGCATCTTTGATAAAGTATGAGTAGAATCTCAAGTTCAAGGGTTTCACCAAGGTGTTCATCAAAGCTTCAAGGAGAAATTTCGAGCAGGGTGTCTTTTACTAGGTATGCAAGTCTTTCAACAAGGATATTCTTCCATCCTTGTGCCCCAAAAATATCCTTATTAAAAACCTAATCTCTATTAATTTAGAAAAGCATAACCTAGGGCATGTATGATGAGAAATTTTTTCTATATTCCTCTATAATCTTCTTAAATGCTAAAATCATCTGAAATTATGAATTTAATTGGAATATAAATTAATGGGTTGCTTTGAAATGTGGATTATTATTTGGAATGCAAGGGTGTAGCATGTTCCTCATAAATTGGCTTGAGTATTAAATGGGATTTGTTTACTTCTCACTTGATTATCGTAGTAATTCACGAACATGATGAAAATTTTGAAATATTGTATAATTAACCCTAATGACCCGATTATGACATTGATGACTATGTTGGGATGAGTTGGAGTTTGTGGGCTTGAGCAATTGAAAGTAAATTATGTATTATCACCATGTTTTCGATTGAATTGATTGGATATGATTAGATTGTATTTATATTGATGAATTATGGTGCTTGGGCAGATTCTAAATTATTTTTGCTTACTAAAATTATTTTTTTCAAATCTTGGAATCTAAAACGCCCATGGATGAAAAGTTCGTAAAAGAAGTGATTCATGATAAATGTGAGATGATGAGGAGGTTGATGACGAAAAGCATGATCCTAAAACTATCCATGATTATGTCATATCTTTCAAAATGAATTGATTAGATCCAAGTGTGATAAAGCTTTGGATAATGCCCACATGTCGATTTTAAATGATGATTATTTTCGAAATAAACTTACCACATAGTTGGGTGTGAAGCCTCCTAAATTTTATAAATGTTAGCTTGTGGTATGTTTTGAAATAAATGAATCCATGCATCTTTGATAAAGTATGAGTGGAATCTACTAATCATGCATGACGTTATGCGACATGATGATGTGAATGATATTGCAACTGTTGGGCTTGTTGTTATAAGAAAGTATCCCCAATCCTATTGAAAAGAATGTTGTATGATGAAAATCAGTAAAGGTTCTTGTCTCTGATTAGCTGTTGCAATTTAGATTAGAGTTAGCTAGTCGGGATTCTCGTTAGCAAGAATGTTCCCTAGTCAGTCGGGATTCTCGTTTGCAAGAATTTTTCCCTAGTCAGTCAGGATTCTCGTTAGCAAGAATGTTTCCCTAGTCAGTTGTGATTCTCGTTAGCAAGAACATTTCCCTAGTCATCCAAGATTGTCGTTAGCAAGAATGTTTCCCTAGTCGGTTGGGATTTTATTTAGCTAAAATGCTTCCCTAGTCGGTCGGGAGTCACATCTCTAACTACTAGCCATGCATGTTTCTCCTTATTCGGTCGGGACTAGCATCCATAGTCATTCAGTGACTCTCTATATCAGAGCATTTTCTCCCTTTGACAGTCAGGGATCATCGTTAGTAAGAATGGTTCCCTTTGATAGTTAGGGACGCTCCCTTTGGAAGTAAGGAACTTCCCTTAGACAGTCAGGGACCCTCTTGATATTAGTCACGACATCTTACCTCTGTATTATTCTCAATTATTACTTTTGCGCATCAGTTGATCTTATAATAATTCATGTCCTTATAAAGTAGTTATGGTGATATGAATATGTGAATCTCATATAAGATTGCTGTATCTCCTTTCAGTGATATTACTATTAATGTGTGTTTAAATTACTTCTTCTTTGTATATTTGTATGTTTAATTTAATTACGCTTCCCGCATGCTCAGTACATTCAAAGTACTGACCGCACGCCTTCTTATGCTATATCATTTCATGTTATAGATTCAGGTTTCAAGACTCAGCCTCGTGGTTAGATACGGTTCATCCCCTCTCAGCTGATAGTGGTGAGTCCTCATCTTCCGAGGACGTGATTTAGCTTCATATTTTCTTATGTTTCAGTTTATTTTTCATATTTTAGGTGTTAGCTGGGGGCTTGTCCCAGCAACTCATCAGTTCAAGTAGAAGGCTTTCAGACTTGTTTAGACAGATTCAACGTTGTATCTAAGTGTTGTCAAAATAACTCTTATGGTTTGTATTAGATTCTTGTTATTAGCTTCCGCTTATTCATGTTTTTTGTCGTCTCTTATGTTAAGTGTTATGCAATGATTATTCCATGGGTCGACTTAGAGCCTCTCGGGGTTCCTGGTCTAGTGTTACGACTAGGGTGTGAACTCTGGTCGTGAAAAAATTGGTACAAGAGCAAAGGTTTAGAGTGTCCTAGGGTGTATGAAAGCCGCGTTATGTAGAGTCTTTTTCATGGGTGTGAAGCGCGCCACACTTATGATGAAGAGGCTATGAGACATTTTAGGAATGTTGCCTTTCCTTCATGATCCTTATAGTGTGTAGAGCATGAAGCTCTAAATAGTTCCTTTCCTTACCTCGTGCTTTATGCTCTTGTAGATAATGCTTCCTAGATGAGCGAATAGAAGGAGATGTGGTAACGGACGCCAGCAGGTACCACAAGCCCAGGCAGACCCAATCATGCTAATCACGCTGAGTTTTTTGAGCAGCCTTTCACATGATGGTGCAGGCCCTGACCTCTCAGATTAACCAACAGGCGGTGGCCCGTGCTCCTCAGAATGGAAATGAACGGCGTCAAGGATGAGAGATTTTCTTTGAGTGAACCCACCTGAATTCTTAGGGTCAATGGTGGATGCGAACCCGTATGAGTTTTTAGAAGAGATCTAGAAGATTACTCACATCATGGGAGTGATAGGGAATGAGATCGCAGACTTAGCCTCCTTCCAGTTAAAGAGAGTTACTTATATCTGGTATTGTTAATGGAGCGGGTCCCGTAGGTTAGGATGAATTTATGACAGCGTTCTTGGACAGGTTTTTCCCTCGGGAGTTGAGGGTGGCAAAGGTGGCAGAGTTCATTAATTTGAAACAGAATGATATGACTATCCAGGAGTACGCGTTGGAATTTACTCGGTTATCCTAGTATGCACCAGAGATGGTAGCCGACCAGCAGGCCCAAGTAAGCAGGTTCGTGAATGGAGTTTCAAACTCCTTGGTCAAGGAATGCAGGACTGCCATGTTGCACAAGGACATAGACTTCCCACGCTTGGTGATATTTGCTCAGGAGATGGAAGCAGAACAGGTGAAAGAGAAAGAGAGAGGGGCAAAAAGGGCTAGTATTGGAGATCTAGAGTTCTCCCACTAGAGGTTGAGTGGTGGATATCACTCACGTTACCAGCAGAAATTATCAGCCCCAACACCTTTGATAGCCAGTGTTCTGTATCAACCCAAGGTGAGGGAGATTACATATCCATTGTGTATGAGCTGTGGAAAACACCACTTGGGAGTATGCATCGCCGGCTCAGATGTTTGTTTTTGGTGCGACAAGGCAGTCAATATGCACCAAGATTGCACAACGGCTAAGCGAGGCTAGGGCATATACTCGACCACTTCTTCAGCAGCTCCAATAGCCTGCCTGTGTTAGCAGGGTGCATCCTCTAATCTGGGTGGCGGGGATCATCAAAATTGCTCCTATGCCATTGTAGCCCATCAGGATAAGGGCAAAGAGCCGGTAGTGGCCACAGGTAAGTTGTGAATCTTGTGTTTTCCTTTATATATTGCCAACCTCAGTATTGGAATAAGAAGCTCTTTTGTGATTACGGAAAGAGATTGATGATGTGTAATGTGAGTAGCTGTTAGTGTAAGGCTTGCGGCTAAGGCTAGAAGTGGAAGAGGACATAAGAATTAGTAATTTAGCCTGACTTGAAGAGAGATTCGGGAGCTTTAGAATGATGACTTTAAGCTAAGGGTGAGAAAGTGAGTATGCGTAGTAAGTCGGACCTTCAGAATGACCATAAAGAAGTTTCAGCCTTAGCAGTTGCAGTATGTTGATCTCTTCGCAATTCAGATAATTTTCCTTGTGTTTCAGTTGAAGTTAAGATGGTGTTTGTTCCTATGTGCAGATTCCCGAGGTTTAGAGGTAACCCCTTCAAATAGTGATGTCAGTTTTTCCCTAATATGGCTGAGTGTCCAGAATAAGGTCTATGCCGAAGTCTATTTCCCGCTTGGGAGGGACTTCGAGAAGATCTTCGAAAAGCATGTCAGGGAACTCACTGACAACTGGAACTGAGTGGATAGTTGGGGTCTTAGAGCTGGAATCTTTGACCTGAACTAGGTGATAAATGCACCCTTTTGTAATAAGCTTCCTTGCCTTAAGGTAGGAAATAAATCAACACTTAGGTGTTAAACTATTGCCCAACCATTCTAAAATTGGCTTATTTGGAAACTGAAATCTGACAAATCTAGTTCTTCAGTTGACTGAGGCATAACCAGAGTGTAACCAATCCATACCAAGAATGAGACCGAAATCGACCATGTATAACTCTACTAGATCAGCTGGAAAAACCTTATTCAATACCGAGACTGGAGAGTTTCTATACATTCGGCTGGCTCTAACTAACTTACCAACTGGGGTAGAGATTGAGAATGGTTTTGAGAGGACTTCTGGACTTATTTTAAACTGGAGAGATACGTAGTGAGTCATGAATGATAGTGTTGCTTCTGGATCTAGCAGGGCATACACATCTAGATGGAAGAGACGTAATATACCTGTGACCACATTAGGTGAGCTCTCTTGATCCTGATGAGAGGACAAATCATAAAAGTGATTTTGGAGCTAACCACCAGCCATGCCTTAAGTGTTACCCTGCTGAGTTGGATAGCCTGCTGGGCTGCTAAAGTGGTAGACTTTGATCTCCCCCATCCTGCCGACGGACATTCCTTTAGATGGTGACCTAGCTGTCCACACCCAAAGCAACCCCCTTGCCCTGGAGGCATTCACCTGGATGGTTCTTTCCACACTTAGGGAAATCTTTGTAGCGGTTGCTGGCACTGTGACTCTGGGTTTGAGAGCCAGATGCTCCACCCTTCCGATCCTTCCTGGATCAGAAAGTAGGGGTGCTGGCTGAGGTGGGTGTTGGAGTCCTTTGCTACTACTGCTGTGGGCGGCTACTACTACAGGATGTCTAGTTGCCATAGTTTGATTGACCGTTCTAGCCCGCTTGTTCTCCCTCTCCATATCTTTCAGCTTTTCTGCCTCAATTTATTGGGCATGAACGATGAGGCTAGAGAGGTCAATATCCTTATGAGCATCGCGGTCCTGCACTCCTTAAGAACCAGGTTTTATACTCCATTGATGAACTTAAGCATGCAAGCCCTTGACTCAGGTACCATCTCTAAAGCATACTTATATAACCGCATGAACTCCAATGCTGTTTTCTCCATGGTCCAGTTACCCAGCTTCAAGTTCATAAATTCTGCGACCTTAGCCTCCCTCAACTCCCAGGGAAAGAATCTGTCTAAGAATGCTATGGTGAACTCTTTCCACTCCACTAGTTCCTCTCCTGCTGGTCTCCCTTCTTTCCACTAATCGTACCAAATCTGTGCCACCCCTTTCAACTGGTAGGCAGCCAGATCAACACTATTTGTGGAACTAACACCCATAATCTGGGTGATCTTCTGCATCTCATCTACAAACTCCTACGGGTCCTCTCCCACCTTGGATCCATGAATGGCTGGATGGTTAATTCGGGTGATTCTTAAACCCTAGCAGCTGCTGCAAATCTGTTTGAGTTTACCAGAACCATCTGCTGGTTCACTTTATTTGTTACTATCTGAGCCAACAGCTGGATTGCCGCTCTGAATTCTACTGAGGACACTTGATCGTCCTGAGGGGCTGCAAGAGCTGGTGGAGTAGGTCGGTTAGCGTTGCCAGCTCTTCTTCCATTTCCTCGTCTTGGAGGCATAGTTTCACTGAAACAAAATAGAGCATGAGTTAGGAAAATGTTTTTGGAATTGAACTTCAATGCACGATAAGGAGTATGAACAAAAGGGATTTTTCCTAATAATGTCTCGTGGCCTTCCCATCATAAGTGCGGTGCGCTTTACACCTATAAAAAGGACTCTACTTGATGCGACTTTCAGATATCCTAGGATACTCTAAACCTAGTTCTCTGATACCAAGTTTGTCACGACCCGAGTCTATACCCTGGATGAGACACAGTACTTGGAGTCACAAGTAACCCAAATACAACCCATGGTCCATCATAACACTAGTAAAATGAGTAAATATAAGCAGAAGCTTTAAATAAATAAGATCTTTAAAAAAAATAAAACTGATTTGACAAAAGTCCATACATTTGAAGACTATACTGAATATTTGAGTCTAGGTCTGAAAGCCATCTACTAATGATGAGTGTCTGGTATAAGCCCCCAACTAACTCTAAAGTCTAAATGAAAGAAAGTTAACTGAAAATAAACACTATCCTCGAAAGGTAAGGACTCAGCAAAAGCTGTTGCAGGTATCATCTAAAGGAATCTACTGACGGTGTTGGGGTTGAGAACCTGCGCCTGTATCATGATACGATACAACATAGAAGGTATGCGTCAGTACTTGGAATGTACTGGGTAAGTGAGATATACAATAAACATGAAAGAGAAAGTAACAAAACTGAGATGACATGAAATGACCAACTGAAATACTGAAAACTGAACAATTCAAATATAATTGATATGGTCAATAATGATCCTGATTGATGGTCATAGACATGTCCTGGATCTGAGTTACAACCTGAGCTAAACTGAACTGAACTAAACCGGAATCGTATTGAGTGGTGGGAGAGTCTATAACCTACATATAACCACATGAGCTAAATGTGGAGTTCGATGTATACGCCCCATTGATAAGATCCAATATACCTTTCTAGGGTAAAAAGGCAAGAGCTGGGTGATCACAAATCTGGCGCCATAGGGCCAATAAAATAATATATGGTGGCAATGTAGTTTTGGCAGCCTAGGTACACTGGAACCCCGGTCCGCTCGGTGCTAAGTCCTACTCCCACTGGATAGTCCTAATCTGACTTCTAAGCTGATAGCTCGAAACTGGGGTCCCAGACTAAATAAGGAATACTTATCTAGAAGTACCCTGAGAGTCTTATTGGACCAAATTATGTAACTGGTATTCTAAGACTGGTCTGAGCTGCTTATATGGAAGCGTCATAACTGTCTTTAGAACTAACTTGTAACTGATAACTAGGAAGCATTACTGACACCTCAAGAACTAACTGTAATCAAACTGATCAACTGACATTTTTGAAAATACTTAACATTATAACATTCTGACTAAAACTGTACTAGCATGCAACTGACTGAAATTTCAACTAATATTAATAACATGGGAATTTTAGCATTGATAGAATCAAGCAACATGAATAACTAATCAATTATGTAAGACTCTAGTTACTTCATTCAAGAGCTAGAGCTAAAACCATCTTTACAGGAATAAGTATAAACATGATCTCTGGGTACTGGAAAAAATTGCAACAATTAACATGAACAACATTCCACATGAATTACATCGGAATCTGACAGAATAATTATTAAATTTCGAAACCTCAAGGCTAGGACTGATAGGAGAATTTAAATGGATTTTGGGGGCACCAGGGAAGGAAAATTCCCTGCTAAATTCTCACATACCTAGTGATGAAACTCCCAGAAAAAACCCTTGAGAAGATCTGATAAGAAACGTTTGATGTGCCATGATTTTACGACACTTTCCACGCATAAAACCAAGAAATTATGCACATTCCAGGTATGTTTATATGGGTATAAGGTATTTTGTGCTTAAAGTGCAGGAGAACAGGTTTGGAAGTGAATTTGGTCGAATTAATGATAAAAACAACTGAAAGGTGACTGACTGCCAGGCACTCAACAAGTTGTTGGCAGGAGGCACGACCCATCTCTTGAGGCGTGGGAAAAAAGATGAAGTTTTGAAGAAGTGAAATAGTACACTTGACAAGTTGGAGGAACGACTCGTTACACCTGGTAGTGATTCATGAGGTCAACCGTTAGGCTGTAAAGAGAAAAGTTCAACCAAGTGTCCAGTGAAGTTGACGACAGACATCACGAGTCATCACCTGAAGGAACGACTTGTTGGAAAGCTACTGGAACCATCCATGAAGTGCACTAGACTTTCTGAGGAATTAGACCACGAGGGACCTAAAGACTTGTGCTATTGCATGACAAGTCATTTTGTGACCTGTTTCTAAGCCTGGGTACGTTGCTGAGGACGATTGATTTAAGCAAGGAATGACTCGTCAAAAGGCAAAACGACCCGTCACCTAGCTTGTTACCACTACCGACCTGGTTTCCAGATTTATTCAGGAAAAGGATTTGTTTGAATTGTAAATACCCAGTTTTAGGTTGATTTTAGAGAGACGATTCTGAGATGATTTCTAGAAGGATTTTAGCTGATATTGAGAGAGAATCTTGAACAATATTTTAAGGATATTCTTGAGAGAATTTTCATACAATTGTTCTTGATTCAAGAAATGAAAGCAACATTGGAATTTTATTCAATCTAGTTGGTTTTTACTCTACAATAATTTGTAAGTTGCAATTATGATTTCTTCTATATTTTGTGATTGCAATAATACAAACATGAATAGCTAAACTCATAAACTAGGTTTGAGGGAACCAAGATGAATTAACACACATAGGTAAAAATACTTAGTGATTCTTGAATAGGGTTTTATGCATGTATTGTTTTCCCTTCGTTTTGATTGATTCTTGACGTTTGCAAACATTAGGACTTGCCTTATTCTTACTTACCGGATCAAGAATGTAAAGAATGGGAAAAGGGATTAACAACGGAGATTTGAGGCTACCAACCCTCATCTAATAGTTTGAACTTGTCCAGGGATAGCTAATCCGATATTAAGGGTAAGAGTCAACTAAAGTACACTCGTATATAGACCAAGTTGCGTGGTGAAAATCATCTAGATAGGGGACCAACCATTTAGGTGAACCTAACTTACAAATATTGCATGTTAAACACCAGAATAGATCACTAGTATATAAGCCTTGTGGTTATGAAATCTTGGGGAACACAATCCTAGTCTAGTCGTAAATTGAATACAAACCAAACTTGATACAAGCATTCATTAATTTTACTTTTGTCATTATCCTATATTTTCCCCCTTTGAAAATAAGTACATCAATAGTAATAGTTATTCGCATTAACCTAAGTTCTTAGCATATTCCCTGTGGGATCGACCTCAACCTTCATTGGATTCTATATTTGACAATTGACCAGTTATATCTCAATTGCAAGGTGTAATTTGGGTGACATCAAATTTTGGCACTGTTGCCGGGGAATACGGCTAAGGCTTTTGTTAATTGTGTTAACTTTACTATTGGTTCTTATTTATTTGTTTTAAGTTTCTTTTGTTGTTTTGGTTGCTTTACAAGTCTTAGGTTTGTGCATGCCCAACACTAGAAGTCAAGGAAACCCCTTGATACCAATTGATCACAAACTTGAGCTAACGTTAAGAAACCTGAGGAGAATGTCCAACATACATGAGCAAGAAACCGTGGACAAAGCCACAACAAGGATGTTGGCTGAAGAGAAAGCTTGGGCTAGAGATCATGAGTTAGCCAGAGTTGCTAAAGAGCAGCGTCTAGCTGTAGAAGCTGAACGAGCTAGATGACCCAGAGGTCCAAAGCATCAGCGACACTGATATTTTGATGAGGAAGATGATGCAGACATATATGAAGCTGGTGCCACTAGAGTGATAGTCCCTCCTCTTTTGCCTGATGAGGCAAAGTTTGATATTACAAGTAAAATGATTCAAATGCTGAATATGAAGGGAATATTTGTAGGTCATGCATTCGATGACACCCACGCGCACTTGAAAAATTTCGTGGGTATATGCAAGGCATACAAGTAGCCAGGGATCAGCCAGGATGCAATCAGATTGAGGCTATTTCCATTCTCTCTTGGGAGTGAGGCGACGATGTGGTTGGCTGAGCTGCTGAATGACTCCATCACTACTTGGCGAGAGATCAAGAGAGCTTTTGTTGAAAGGTTCTTCCCACCATCCAAGGCGTTGCAGCTAAAGGATGAAATATATAACTTCAGGAAGCTAAATTCTGAGGCACTCCATGAGACCTGACTACGGTTCAACAAAAAGCTCAAGAAAGTGCTAAACCATAGGATTTCAGATGATACATTATTAGAAATCTTTTACCGGTACCTGAATGCCAACACCAAGAAGTTGTTGATACTATCTTAGGAGGATCCTTTATGAGTCATACTTATGTGGAGGCTGTGAAGTTACTGCAAGATCACTAAACCCAACCGGCTTGGCACACTAGAGAGTCAGAGGTTTCGGCTAGTTCCTATATGGTTTGTATGTCTGCCGAACAGTAGAGAAGAGATGAGGAGCGTGACCAAGACATTGCAGAGATTAAGACCCCCATGGGGTTGCTTGCTAAGCACTTAATGGGAATGGGAGCAAAAAAGAACGTTGTAGGTTCTCAGGGCAAGGCTCCGAGAAATGAATGTTGCGAGTCTGAGTCTAAAGAAGATGTAAATTATTAGAATGATTAGAGGATGGGTTTCTGGACCAACATCCAAGGGTCTAACCAAGACTCTTGGCATCAAGGTCAAGGGAACCAAGGTCGGAACTTCTATAAGGATAATAATTTCAACCGAGGCCAATACCGAGATAACGAGGACTGGAAGAAGCGAGAGGAGATCAAAAATGATAGGAGCGGTCTGTATGTTCCTCCACGAAATTGAGAAAAAGGGTCTAGCGGTTCATGGGTCAAAGATATGCTTTCCGAAGAGCTCAAGCAGATAGAGGCAATAGACAACCACTTTAAGGAGCTCCGTGCTGATATTTCTGGCTTAAACCAACAGGTGGAGTCACATGCTGTGGCGATCAGGCAAATTGAGTAGCAGATGAGTCAAATGTCTGTTGCAGTGAATCAAAGGATGAAAGGCATACTTCCAAGCAATACTGTTCAAAATTCAAAAAATGGCGGTCACTGCATGGCAGTTGCTACTAGAAGCGGGAAGGCCACAATTGATCCACCGAGGCCAGTTGTAGTTAAAGAGTTAGAAAGGATTGGGTTGATAAATGATGATGATGTAGCGGATGTTGACAACCCAACTTTGGTTGGGAACTCAGATGTGCAAACTGCTCCGAGTAGTACAAAGGAGCAAGGAGATGCCCATGGGAAGGAGAAGGAGGCACAGCAAAAACTCATAACAATTTCTAGACCTCCTCCTCCTTACCCCCAGTGCTTGAAGAAGAAAGTTGAAGATGGAAAATATCAAAAGTTTATCTCTATGCTCAAGTAGCTGTCGGTGAATATCCTGTTGGTGGAGGCACTTGAGAAAATACCTGGATATGCCAAATTTATGAAGGACCTCGTCACCAGAAAAAGAACCATATGTTTGAATCCTGCTGATAATCTACACCACTGTGGTTCATCACTACACGGTTCCTAACACAGAAAAAGGAAGACCAGGTGTGTTTACTATACCTTGCACCGTTGGGGAGGTTGAACTTGCAAGGGCGCTTTGTGACTTGGGGGCTAGCATAAATCTGATGCCGCTAGCAGTATTTAAAAAGTTAGGATTGGGAACCCCCACACCGACTTCAATGCGGCTACTGATGGCTGATTGAAACAGTTAAAAAGCTTGTGGGGATTCTGTTTGATGTGCTAGTCAAAGTGGACAAATTCATATTCCCAACAGACTTCATGTTTTTGGACTGCGAAGTCGATTCTGAGGTCCCCATCATTTTGGGGCGACCATTCCTTACAACAGGTAGGGCCCTAGTAGATGTGGAGGCAGGCCAGTTGAAATTCAGATTGAACAAAGTAGAGGTCTCCTTCAACATTAGTCGAACCATGAAATAGCCTAAGGAATTTAGCTTAATTTTACAATTGGAGGATGGAGAAGAGTCACTTGATGAATTTTGAGTAGTCAAGAGACTTGTACGATGCCGTGATGTTAAATGAGGTGCTTCATAGGAAGACAAGCCATGGAGGTATTTTGGTGAAGTCTCAGTAGCCAAAACACCCACATCGTGTCGCGACGTTAAATCAAGCGCTTCTTGGGAGGAAACCCAAGTTGTAAATTTAAGAAATAAGTAGTGTTCAAGTTTGTTGATGGGTGCAGGTGAATAAGATGGAAAATCTGGAGTTGGAACCAAAAACTGAAACTTCAGTTCTGGTGCAGAAAATCACAGAACAAGTTGGTGTACGACTTGACAACTTGTTCAATCAATCCGTGAAGAGAACTGCATAAAACAGGGGAGCAACAGGTGACTTCACGAGTCATTTCTCCAAGGAATGAATCGTTTAGTCTCCCGTCAGGTACACTGGATCAAAATTTGAACTTAAAGAAAATGGGTAATAACGGTTCACTCAACGAATCGTTGGGAAACCAAACGACTCGTTAAGTGACCTGTCCTGAAGCTACAAAAGGCCAAGGACCACGACTCAAGAAATGACTCATTGGGTAATACCATGAGTCGTTACGTGAGTCGTTAGGTCCCAGGTAAGTTAACTTAACCTGACCCACGACTGAAATTGGGAAAAGTTTTTAAAATTAAAAACAAAGAACCCAATTTTAGTTAATACTCCCCGTTAATCCCACATACAAATTAAAGCTTCTAAGTTTCCCTCTTCTCTTCTTCCTCTTCTTCACGCAAACCCATCAAAAATACCATTGATAAATCTTCACCACTACACGCACAGTCACTGGAGCACACTCACTACTGATATTGCACTCCATCTCTCACAATTGTAAGTAATCTTCCCCACACAAAAACTTTGAATATTTTTTGCATTCCATCAAGAAATTTTGAAGACCCATGTAGGAGTTAGCTTGAATATTCTTCGATTTACATTGTGCTTATATGTGCCTTGTGATGTATATAAACCCTAGGAAGAGTGAAACATTGATTTTCAATCATGTAGTCACTTGGGTTGATTTTTAATTGAAGTTGTGTGTCTGTGGAATTGAAAACTGGAAAGAGGAGGAAGATGAACATGAACTCTTGAGCACGAGCCACATCACAAGTCGTTGGGTCACCAAACGACTTTTTATGTAGCTCGTGCTGAGTGGGAAAATTTAAATTGTTGAGGCATTGTACTTAACAAGTGACCTAAAGACTTGTTAGGATCAATGTTCAAGTACACTGGCCTATTTGAAAAATGTCCAACCTGGGGTAACGAGTGACTTCACGAATAGTTGCTAGAAGCAATGACTCATTTAGTCACCCGTCACAACCACTGGCACCATCTTAAAAATATTTTCTGTTTCATCTCATCTTGTGCACTAACCATGTTTCCACAGGTATAATGGCTCCACGAGGTAAACCAAAGAAGGGTCAAACCAAAAAGCAGTTACCTGAGCGCTGTCAACCATCATACCGAAGGCTGCGAGATGATCCATTCTCGGAAGAGTCGAGTGGCTCTGAAGAGGAATATGAGGTGTTGGAGGAGCATCTGGTGAGGAGGACGACCAGGGCTAGAGCTAAACAAGTTTAAAATCCGACAGCCCTGGTCGACACTCCCACTTCACTAGCAAGAGATCCACCCAGCCGCACTAAGGAAAGCTCTAGGGCTACTACTGCACTTGTTCCTGAGGCTCCCAAAGCTGGGCACAATACAAAGAGAGTTGATGAGTCGCATCCCCAGCAAGGGGACTAGGAAAATGAGATGACTGAGACATCGGGCACATCGAATGAGCAACCGAGAAATGTGAGGAGATGGTGTATCTGATCTTGGGCAGAATTGCATGCCCAAGTGATACTCAAATGCTTCATTTCGACTTGTTTATGTATCGTTATGTGTACATTCTCATGTGATTTTTAGTTAAATGTGAATTTATACTAACAAACATGATTAGTGTTGTTTTGCAGGTAAAACGAAATTTTTGAAGCTAATATACATGTTGGTGAAAATCAGGAATGGACTTGGAAACAAGGAGTGGAAAATGACAAGGGAGAGCAGCAAAAATAAGGGCTCCGCGATGGAGCCGTGTCACGCTTCCATAGCGGAGGCATTCTGCCTCGGATTAAATAATTTTGGTAATTTCCAATGGAGGTTCGTGTTACCTCCGTGACACGGAGGCAGTGCTCCGCGATGCACTCCGTGTCACGTTGAGTACAATTACCTGGGACATGAAGTTCCAGTGAAGGTGCGCGATAGCAACGTGGCACGGAGGCAAGGCTCTGCGATGCAAGCCGTGCCACGCTGAGGTGACATTGGTGAGGAGCTGACTTCCAGTGAGGGTCCGCGATACCCCCGTGGCACGGAGGGAGTGCTCCGCTAATACACTCCGTGCCACAGAGGGAGTGCTCCGCTGATAGACTCCGTGCCACGTTGCTTGTTATTCCGGGAAAAATTCTCAAGAGTATAAATAGCACACTTAGGTTTTATTTTAAACAATTTCGACTTGGTTGAGCAAGAACGTGGGTTACAAGCAGTTGAGAAGACGAAAATTCTAGGGTTCTTCTCTATCTCTTTCTCGTTTACTCAATTATTTGTATGAATTCTACTTATTTGATAATGTTTGATCCACAAATGAGTGGCTAATTCACTTCTTGCTGAGGTTAAGAACAATTGTAGTGGAATGTAATTATTGTTCATTTCAGTTTTCATCATTTCTTCAATGGTTGTTCTATCAATTCTTGTTTTTACTGCATTAATGTTTGGCCAATGTTAATGTATATCTAGGAATTCAATTTTGATTTTGAAAAGGAAAGAAATTGGAGAGATGTGAATTGGTAGGATATGATCTCTTCTTAGTTTAGAAAATTGAGAATTGATTTACATTCAGAATAGAAATATATCTGAATGTCTTATTAGTCAATTAAGGGATCGGTATTGTATGGCTAGAGCATGAAATTCTTTTATCACAGAAATGTAGATTAAGGTTTCATGATTCTTAATTTGATAGGAGTCGAAAGATCCAATCCATAGGCAATAATTCTTGACTAGCAACCGAAGAAAAGATTAGCTGAATTGAATTGATAAATTACTTCCCTGCATGCTTGTTTTAACCTCAGCTTGCTCATTACTATTGTTCATACTCAAATTATAATTTTAACTTAGATTTTTATTACTTAGCAAACTTAACTCTCAAAATATTGTTTAATTGGTTGTCTGCATTCATAAAGACATAGTTCACTGACGTTAAAGTTAATTAGTATCATAGTTCAGTCCCTGTGGGATTGATACTTGGCTTTACATAAGCCACTTTACTACTTGTTCGACCACGTGCACTTGCGTGTAGTCACTACAACACCGAACATGTTTTTGGCGCTGTTGCCGGGGACTGGCAATTGGTAAAATTATTTTCTTAGTGTTAGTTTACAAATTCTATATAAGTGTTGACAACTTGATCTTAGCCTTTCTCTTGCAGATATTGGATTCTTCTGAATGATGGCAAGAGATAAGAAGTTGGTGGATTCATATATAGAGCTGGAAAGACAATTTCATCATCAAAGAAGGGAAGCTCTAGAGAAGAATCTACAGTTGCTAAGACAGGCAATTCTGGAGCAACAATAGAATCCAGCACTTGTAAGGGCAGTTTTAGTGCCCGAGGAAATGGCAGCAAGGCCGGTTCGCAAAGTGTCAATCCCACATGCTAACAATGTTACATCTAGTATTCGCAGACCAGAGCCTGGAGGGAGGTTTGAGCTTAAACAGAACATGGTGCAGTTGTTGCACACCAGCGGGCAATTCACAGGTCTCCCTCTTGAAGATCCACAACAACATCTCCAAAACTTTTTGGAGATAAGTGACACTTACATTCCCGCTGGAGTATCATTCGACTACGTGAGGCGTACATTATTCCCATTTTCATTATTGGGGGAAGCAAAGAGGTGGTTGAAAGCTGAACCACCTAACTCTATCACCACTTGGGATGATCTTGCAAGAAAGTTTTTGATACGATTCTTTCCATCTGGGAAAACAACAAGACTTAGAAGTCAGATTCTATGTTTTAAAAAAAGAGAGGGTGAGAATCTGTATCAAGCTTGGGAAAGGTTCAAATCTATGTTAAGGGATTGTCCTCACCATTACCAGTCCAACGACATGTTGGTGCATACTTTCATAGAGGGTTTGGAGCCACATACAAAAATTTTGCTAGACTCAGCAGTTGGGGGACAGGCATTAGAAAAGACTTATGAGTAGCTTTATACTTTTTTGAATCGTATTTCACAGGGAAATCTAGAGTGGAATGTGGACTCATCACGAGGAGGAACAAGGAAAGCGGCAGGAGTCTTTGAGGTGGATGGTTTTACAGCTATCGCTGCATAGATAGCTACGTTGCAAAATCAACTCAACACCCACTTCAGCAGTATGAGCTTAAATCAAGCACAAGCCCCAGTAAATGTAGTGCAGCAGGTATGGTGTGAAGTATGTGGGAGTAATTAACACTTAGCTGAGTGTTGTGGTGCAAATCCAGATTCAGTAAACTTTGTTGGGAACGTCCAGAGTAATAATAACCAAAAGTATGGCAACAATTACAACTCAAATTGGAGGAATCATCTGAATTTCGCTTGGGGTAGTAATAGCCATCAAGGGCAATGTTCGAATCAGGGTGTGCAGAGAAATCAAGGGGGGCATCAGAATTTTCAGGCGCAATAAAGAGGAAACAATGCACCTCCTCCACCACCCAACAACATTGAGGACATGTTTAAAAAAATGATAGCTAACCAAGCACAAATGAAGGCTGATTATGTGACATTAGCGGCAAACATGATAAATCAGCAGTTAGCTACAAAGGCGTTGGAGTACCCGTTGGGACAACTAGGTGGAGCTCAAAACACCAGGCCCAGAGGAGGAATACCGAGTGACACTGACCCAAATCCAAAGCAGGTCAATGCAGTGACCATAAGGAGTGGATTACAACTCAAGGAGGTGGATCCGAAAGACCACCTCAGAAATCAGGAGCAGTGGAAAAAGATAGGGAACATGATGATGATAGGGGGAAGGAAAAGGCAGCCGAGGCAGAAAGACCACCACCCTCGTTCCCTCAAATACTAAAGAAGCATAAGGAGGAAGCTTGCTTTAAAAAGTTCATGGAGGTGCTGAAACAGGTACACATTAATTTACCTTTGGTTGATGTTTTGCAGGGAGTGCCGAAATATGCAAAGTATATCAAGGACATCATAGCAAACAAAAGCAGATTGACAGAGTATGCTACGGTGGAGCTTACTGAGGAGTGCACTTCCCGGATACAGAACAGGTTGCCAACAAAGCTCAAGGACCCTAGGAGCTTTACCATTTAGATCACAAATGGGAAAAGTATCCGAGCTCGCGGACTATGTGATTTGGGAGCGAGCATAAACTTGATGCCAACATCGGTGTTCAAGAAGTTTGGGTTGGGCAGTCCTAGACCAACTACAGTGATCTTGCAACTAGTGGACCACTCTTTGGCCAGACCAGATGCTATTTTGTAGGACGTGCTAGTGCAAGTGGGGTCCCTTATTTCCTGGTAGATTTTATTATATTCGATTTTGAGCCGGATGCGGAAGTCCCATTTATTTTGGGACGTCCTTTCCTGGCAACCGGGAAAGCGTTGATTGATGTAGCTGCGGGGCAACTAACCATGCGAGCGCATGATAAAGTGGAGGTGTTTGATGTGTATAAGGCCATGAAGCTTCCGGCCATTTATCAGGAGCTATCAGCAATCAATGTGGTAAACCAAGAAGCAATTCTTCAGATTGTTGATTCTCAAGATCCATTGGAGAGAGCTTTGATGAGCTCCGATCATTTCCGAGACAAGGATACTTATGAGATGGTGCAAATGTTGAATGAACCAAAATGGTTTCAAGGAAGCAAGACTTTCAGCCATTGATGAGGTCCTTGGAACCATTGCCAAAACCATCTATTGAGGAAGCACCAAAACTGGAGTTGAAGACATTGCCTCCACACTTGAAATATGTATTTTTGGGGGAAGATGACACCTAGCCAGTCATCATCTCCGCAGAACTGACGGAGGCACAGGTAAAGGATGCATTGGTGGTTCTCAAGAGGCGGAAGAAAGCAATGGGCTAGCAAATGTCAGACATTAGGGGAATTAATCCAGCCTTTTGCACACACAGAATTTTTATGGAGCAAGGAGCAAAGCCAACTGTACAACATCAGCCGAAGGTTGAATCCGGTGGTGAAGGATGTGGTTAGGAAGGAAGTGATCAAGTGGCTTGATGCAGGTGTGGTCTATCCCATTTCAGACAGTGAATGTGTCAGTCTCGTTTAGTGTGTCCCAAAGAAAGGAGGGATGACCGAGGTCACTAACAAGAAGAATGAGTTGATCCTTGCACGCACAGTCACAGGCTAGCAAATTTGCACGGACTACAGAAAGCTCAATCAGGCCATGAGGAAAGATCATTATCCTATCCCATTTATTGTTCAGATATTGGACAGGTTGGTAGGTCAAGAATACTATTGTTTCCTTGATGGATATTCTGGCTATAACCAAATAGCCATAGCACCGAAGGACCAGGAGAAGACCACTTTCACATGTCCTTATGGGACATATGCTTTCAGGCGGATGCCATTTGGTCTATGCAATGCACCCTCCACATTCTAGAGATGTATGATAGCGATCTTTTACAATATGGTGGAAGATTTCGTCGAGGTATTTATGGATGATTTTTCTATTTTCGGTAATTCGTTTGCTACATGTTTGTAGAATCTTGACAGGGTGCTAGCTCATGTGAAGACTCCAACCTTGTACTCAACTGGGAGAAATGTCATTTTTTAGTCAAGGAGGGTATCGTCCTTGGCCATAAGGTGTCTTTCAAGGGGTTGGAAGTCGATCGTGCAAAGATTGAAGTAATTGAAAAGCTACCACCACCCGTGTAAGTGAAGGGTGTTCGCAGTTTTCTCGGACATGCAGGGTTCTATAGACGGTTCATCAAGAACTTCTCTAAAATTTCTAGACCGATATGCCAGTTGCTAGAAAAAGAAGTGAAGTTCGAGTTTGATGAGGATTGTGTTAAAGCATTCGAGGAGTTGAAACAGAAGTTGATAGAAGCACCTATTCTCATTTCTCCAGATTGGGAGCAACCATTTGAACTAATGTGTGATGCAAGCAATGTGGCTGTAGGAGCTGTATTGGAGTAGTGGAGAAATAGAATTTTTCATTCCATTCATTATGCAAGCAAAACACTTGATGTAGCCCAAGCCAATTATGCAGTCACTGAAAATGAGATGCCAGCATTGGTGTTCGCGTTTGATAAATTCAGGTCCTACTTGGTGGGTTCTAAAGTAGTGGTGTATACCGATCATGCAGCGATTCGGTATCTGTTTAACAAGAAGGATGCAAAGCCCAGGCTGATTAGATGGATATTGTTGTTACAAGAGTTTGACCTAGAGATTCGGGACAAAAAGCAGAGAGAGAATCAAGTGGCAAATCACCTATCGCGACTGGAAAGCCGGTTACATGTGAAGGAAGGTGACAGCATCAACGAAGGGTTCCCGTATGAGCAGCTCTTGGCAATAAGGGAAGCTGAAATCCCTTGGTATGCAAGTTTCAAGAATTTGCTAGCTAAGTATGGGGTGCGCCACAAGGTAGCAACTACATATCATCCCCAAACTAGTGGGCAAGTGGAGGTGTCGAACAGAGAAATCAAGCAGACTCTACAGAAGACAGTGAATGCACAACAAATTGATTGGTCAAGCAAACTCGACGATGCATTGTGGGCTTATAGAACTGCGTACAAGACACCCATTGGGACTTCTCTTTACAGATTGGTCTATGGAAAGGCGTGTCATCTGCCTGTGGAGCTAGAACATCGAGCTTTTTGGGCCGTGAGGAAATTGAACATGGATCCGGAGCTAGCAGAGAAGAAGAGGCTGATACAACTCAGCGAACTTGATGAGTTTCATTGGCATGCTTATGAAAGTGCCAAATGCTACAAGGAGAAAATGAAGTAGTGGCACCATAGGCATATGGTGCATCGGATCTTTGAGCCGGGGAAGAAGGTGTTGCTATTTAGTTCGAGACTGAAGCTTTTTTCCAGGCAAGTTGCGGTCCAAATGGTCAGGGCCGTTTGAAGTGGTGAGAATGACCCCGCACGGGGCAGTGGAGTTATGGCAAGAAGATAGAAGTGCCACATTTTTAGTAAATGGGAAAAGATGTAAGCATTATTGGGGTGAGGACGTTATTCGAGAGAAGACATCAATCACTCTAGAGGATGATTGAGCAATGAATGACGTCGAGCCGTGATGGTAAATCAGGCGCTGCACGGGAGGCAACCCGTGAATGTGTTGTAATAGATGAGTAGAACTATTAAAAAATAAAAATAAAGAAAAAAAAATATATATATATATATAAAGAGAAAAATAAAGAAAAAGAAAAAGAAAAATTCTTTTGTGTTGAAACCTAACCAATTTTGTTGTGGTGAAATGATTTTCAGGTGGAACGGAGGGAAAAAATGCAAAGAAACGCAAAGGAAAAAAATCGAGGTGAGAAAATAAAAATTGGCACATTACAGTGAGCCTGCGCGATGGCTCCGAGTCACGGAGGAAGTGCTCCGCGTTACCCTTCGTGACACGTTGAGGCTTGTTCTGGATTTTTTAAAATCCATAACACTGGCGCGATGGCTCTGTGTCACGGAGGGGGTGCTCCGCGTTACCCTCCATGACACATTGAGGTTTAATTCGCGTCGGGTCACACCGGGTCACCGGGTAACCCGCGCGAAAAATACCTTTTAAAACCCCAAATCCCCTCATTTTCTTCCTATTTTTTCACTTCCTCCGCGACCCACACCCCAAATCCCCTTCTCCCTCAATGTGACATGGACCTAGGCATCAATTTTCTGAAAGTTTTCTTCATTTTCATCAAATTAAAGGTATGTTCCTGAACTCTACCTCATGTTTGCTCAAATTTTTTATTCTTCAATATGTTTGGTGATTGAACCTTTCCCTAAGTGAGAATTAAGCTTGAATTCACTTGAGTTATGATTGAATGACGTTCATAGTATCGGTTTGAATATATGAACTCAATGATTGCATGTTTTATTGAATTCTTGCGAAATTGATAGCTAGGGTTGAAGATTGAATAGGAAGAAGACTAAATTCTTTGAAATGATGAAAAACTTGGGTTGTGCATGTTGGGTGAAGTGAAATATATTGTGATTGATGTTGAATATGCTAAAGTAGAAGGATTTTTGGAAAAATTCAACTAGAGAATTACATAGGTTGTTGAAAAATTGCTAAGTGAATGATGTTGAAATTGAATCGATGGATAAATTTGTAGTTGTTGTACGAAGTCTGAGTAGTACATAGTAATTGTTTCATCGACTTATATGAATGCATTAAGCATGTTGAATGTTAAGAATTGGAAAATCATGAATGCCTTGTCGAATTGTTTGGATTGTGGCTTAAGACTAAGTGTGGGGTGACCCAATTATACCCAACCTTAGTTGTACCTAATTATGACTTGAATAACATTGGGACTATCTATTTGATTGTACAGGAACAATGTCAGGCCGACAAGACAAGGGTAAGGGCACATCCACATCGGGCGCCAGCAGAAAAAGGGTGAGATTGGGAACAGTAGTTCCAGCAACAGCAGCGGTTCCGCGAGGCCAACGCCGACAATACGGAACCTGATGGGTGACTGATGAGGGGAAGAAGTGGTATGCGAAACATAAAGAAACCAAATACTTCCTGGAGGAGCAGATAGCACGGGAGCCGCTGGCACAAGAATTCCCGCGGATTGTACACCGGATTGACACTGTTAGGCTGAACTTCGTCTTCGAAAAGCCCAGGGAGTGCAATCTCCATCTTATCTGGGAGTTCTGTGCCAACTGGAACCCAACCCTACGCAGTCACACTGTCAAAATCAGGGGGCAGGTTGTCACTTTTGAGCCCCATCATTTGAATGCAATCCTGGGGGCACGGGACACAGACGCTCATGTCCTTAGGCAGCTGAACATCACTCCACCCTATGCGGACATCAGACGCACCCTATGTGGAGCCCGATCGACAGCAAGGTGGAGTAGGCACAAGGAGAGGGGCTACCATCAGACATTGCCCTACTCTCAGATAAACCGGGAAGCCCAGATTTGACTAAAAATTATGTGTTCCTGCTTGATATCGGGGGTGCACATGACAGATGTCACCCAGAATAGAGTGTGCTTGGTGTATGGCCTGATGAAAGGGCTGGAGATCAATGTTGGGGCGGTAATCATCTCCGCCATGAAGAGAGCCCGATTGCATCTGGGGCATAGATATTGGTTCAGTGGTTTGCTTACACGTTCTTGAGGGGCCATGATATTGAGGAGGAGGCCCTGGATTACATCCCACAAATTGACAGGCGTGCCTTGGATGTCACTAAAACCAAGGCACCTGACACTACCTATGTGCCGGTGCCCACACCAGCCGAGCGACATGCTCGGGATGATCAATATATGGCCCGTATGTACGGGATGTAGATGTTGCAGCTGCGCATAGGTGGGAGGCCGACAATAGAGGATGAGCGTTGGCAGCTCGAATTGGATTACCCATTCGGCGAGAATGCCCGGGCTCTATGCAGAGTGGGGCCTGCATTTGTGGAGCCCGTAGATGATGATGTCCCCACCGATGAGGAGACACGCCAGGAGGACTCAGATGTTGAGTCAGACGAGGATGGCGGAGGCGATTCGGATATGGGAGACGAAGCAACGGCACCTGATGAAGAAGTTGAATACTTCGATTGATCAGGGAGTTTCACCACCCATCCTTTGTGATATCTGAAATTATGTGAACACTAGGGACAGTGTTCAGTTTAAGTGTGGGGTGGGAGTAGTTAGGTGCCAGCTGCTTTCTTTATGTTGATGTTTTGTTTTTTTTTGTTGTTGTTGTGCCTGTGTAAAATGTGACCTTGTGACTCTGTGTTGTGTGTTCTATAATTAAGTTGGTGTTGAAATGAATGTTGAGCTGTTGTGTGTTGTGTTGAGCTACTGTTGGATGTGTTGTGTAAATATTGGTCAAATTAAAATTTTTATCTTTTTCTATCAAATTTTTTCGAATTTTATGTTGGGTTTGTCAGCCTTTGTTTTCGGTGCTTTTACCGAGAATAGTCCCATTGAACCAAAGTCGTAGATAGTGACCGTTCCCTATGACGGATGGATGACGACCGTCTTAAGGGAAATGTAGTTGATAGGAGTAGTTTTTTTCTTTCTTTTCTTTCTTTTGTGTGTTTCCCAAACGTGTCGCTACTTCATGGTTCGGAATTCTTGTTACGTGTTGTACATGATATAATGATGCAAAGGTGATTCGTATGAAAGCATGCAAATGTGTAAACATGTTGAGATACCTAGGCCAGAGAGTTCGATTCGTTGTGATCGAGGCTAAATAGTGAATTCTTGTAATTAGCTGATTGAAGAGTCTGTGAATATGTCTTGAGTTGAGCATGTGCAATAAGTGTGAGGTGAGGTTTCGATTATTCCATGTTATTGTCACGCCCCACCTTGGGGGGTATGACTGGCACCTGGTGCCCAACTAAGACCTGACCTGCTGAACTGTTAAGCCTGGGCGCGTCTGGCGCCTGGCTGGCTCTAACTCAAATTTCTGGTAAAAAAAATTTGTTATATAACGGCTGTAAATACAGCCCCCGGCCCATTGGCCTATAGCCTTCTGTACCTGTATTACAGCTGACCAGAAACAAGGTAATTCAGGGGAACCTATGCGGGCCGACAAGGCCACCATGCTGTCTAGTTATCTGTAAACTCAAGCATAACATACTGAAAAGCTACGTGACCGGCAAGGTCACCACTACTGGTAAACTATGGCCCCACACGGCCATTGCAAAAGAAAGAAGTAATAAAGGCAACTATACAACTGCACGGCCTCTCACGACCGGCTCATCTGACCACAGGGAATATAAACAGACTGCAAGCCTCTAAGAAGGATAATAGAAATGATCGGGACAGGGCCCCGACCTACCCGTACTGTACAACAAAAGGAACTTAACTACACCTCTAGAAATTCAGTCTCCGGATGACAGGAGCTGAATATTCGACCACTGATGGGGATCACGTGGTATCGCCTGCGCGTCTATGGGTACCTGCAGGCAAGTAATGCAGCGCCCCACTGGGTGTCAGTACCGCTGGTACTGAGTATGTAAAGCAAACTGAATACAGCTGAATACAAGTAATATAACTAAAAATTCTGAATAGTATGAGATAACTGAATCTATAAGAACTGAAGGGATATCTGAAATCAATAACATAACTGTCAAAACTGAAATAAGAAGGAGTAGATAACTGTCTGATAGTGTAGATCGTACCTGTTCTTAATCATACTGAAGGGAGTAGGAATCATACCTGGAGACGTATCATTCTACTACTAATCTGCTCGTACCTACTGCAATATAGCATAACACACACAACATAACATGGCATACACAACCTTACCCGGCCCCCATAAGCCGGGAGGTACAATCAACACAGAATCTATACCCCTACCCCGGTCATCCCATCTCCTATACTGGCTGTAAGCATCCTACCGGTCCCCTGGGTATGCACTTGGGCTCGCTGAGCCCCTGACTATAACTGCATCTGAGTCCGGAGGACTCCTGAATCTGCACCCGGGCGTATCCGCTCGACTGGGATGTGTAAGGGCCGATCAAGGCACAAGTATGGGGAAAAACTGGCATCCCATCTTCGTCCCCTGGCGGGATGGCATGCCACTCCGTAGAGTGACGTATCCTCGTCCTCTGGCGGACGAGTCGATACAACTATTAACCCTGGGCGGTCATGGATGCTAGGTGATCCAACCCCAAACAATACAATGGTCTCAACTGGTAATACTATCTGAGTATCTCGCATGCTGAGGGTAATAGGGGTAAAGTATCATATATATTACATGCTGGGCTAATTATAGCAATCTGTACGTATTTAATATGTGCTGAGGCAGGTAAAGATGTATAAATATGAACATAGTCTCCTGCCGGGCTGTACTGAGCAAATGCTATAAGGTAATGTTTCTGCTGAAAATTCTGCTATTTACTAAATTTCTGTATACACTATATGCTGGACTAATGATAGAAATAAGTACATACTTAATACATGCTGAGGCTGGAAGTACTATATATGTATGTACGAATATAATCTTTCTGCTAGACTACGCTGTATACTAACTTTCTATAGTAACAGGATTTACTAATCCTGACATGCTTTCTGAACTTCATTTTTGTCTGCTATTCTATTTCTGAAGTGCTTTACAGATACTGTACTACTTCACGGGGTTTCAGCTGAACACAACAATATCTTAACATGGCATATTACATCATACACTGAATATACTGGGTAATCTCTAACGCTTGCGTTAGAATCTATTTCATACCGTTAGGTTTCATACACATTACAACCCAATGTTTCTCACATTGTACCAACATTCATAATAACGCAATACTCAACTTCTGAACATTCTACTGGTCCGTAATTTATTATGCTATGCTGATATTACTTAACTTGCCGAAGGAAACTAACTTTACATACCTTATCTTTGAATATTCGTCCGTCGAACGAAGCTCGGCTGGTACTTCAACTATTTTCTCCCAACTGCATCATAAGTACGTCAATCAATACTAAATACAACGTTATTGTAAAGAGCGACGTTACTTTCGATTTAATTTATAGCCTAAACTTAGGCTTATCGAAAGACGGTCAAAAACTCGCTATTTTCCAGCGGCCCAGAAGGGAGAATTATTTACTTCTCAGCTAGGAACACATAGACATTAATTTAGAGCAATTCTACTTACTTTAGTTCGGTGGCTCGCCGATTCGTCGGCCGTATCTCGTGAAACTAACTCCGTAGAAATGCTCTCTGCTGCTAAATACTAGGGTATCTAGGATTAATTTGGGTTTGGACAGCGTTTGGCAGCGTAATCGGACGAAAATATTTAATTTTCTTCGTCTTCTCTCTGTTTACAGCGTTTCTGGAATTTGGTAAGTGAGGGAAATGATTTTAACCCGAAGTGGGGGCTTTATATACTTGGGCCTGGACAAGGGCAACGTGTCACGGAGCCATCGCGGAGGCCTCACCTCCGTGACACGCTGCCATCGCGGAGGGGCTCTGCCTCGGCTCCTCCCGCGATGGTTCGATAGGTTTCTCGTCCGATCCTTTTCCCGAGCCTTTCCCTAGCACGTATGGCTTTCAAATATTCTTAACCAACGTGCGAATAGGTCATCTAAGTGCCGGGAATTCTACGGGGTATAACATTCTCCCCCCCTTAGGGACATTCGTCCTCGAATGTATACTGCTATCTAGAGGACTGTTTATGCTAGTTTCTGGAAAAATTTTGGTAGAGTTTCCCCTGTAATATGGACTATCGCAAAGACCTGAAACGCAGAAAAAGTCCAACACAGGCACTGCACACGATATTCTACAATCCACTGGACAACTAAATATCACTTCTTTCTTTATAATTTATAACATACATACCATAAAGTACTGTGTAAATAATGATACGGACATACCTGTCGTCAGACTAGGCCTGAAATAAGTGAGGGTATCTGGTTTTCATATCTTCTTCATCCTCCCATGTCATTTCTTCCCGATTTCTGTTACGCCACAATACCTTGACAGATGCAACATCTTTAGTTCTCAATCTGCGAATCTGTTTGTCTAAGATAGCTACGGGAACCTCTTCGTAGGCTAACTCCTCTGTGACCTGAACATCCTGGACTGGAACTACTGTAGAAGGGTCCCCTACGCACTTCCTTAACATGGAAACGTGGAATACTGGGTGAACCGACGCTAACTCTGGAGGCAAGTTCAACTCGTATGCCACGCGGCCTATTCTTCGCCGAACCTGATACGGCCTAATGAATCTTGGGCTAAGCTTGCCCTTCTTGCCAAACCTCATTACCCCTTTCATCGGGGACACTTTCAGATATACCCAATCGTTTACCGAAAATTCTAGATTTCTGCGCCGCCTATCTGCGTATGACTTCTGACGGCTCCGAGCGGTCAGTAAACGTTCTCGGATAAGCTTTATCTTTTCCTCGGACTGCCGAACAATGTCTGGGCCAATTAATGCTGATTCTCCTATTTCAAACCAGCCCACTGGCGATCTACATTTTCGCCCGTACAATGCCTCGAAAGGCGCCATCTGAATAGATGAATGGTAGCTATTATTATAAGCAAATTTAATTAACGAAAGATGTTCATCCCAGCTACCCCCAAAATCTAACACACACGCTCGTAACATATCTTCGAGCGTCTGAATTGTACGTTCGGCCTGCCCATCTATTTGAGGATGGAATGCTGTGCTCAAATTAATTTGCGTTCCCAAACCTTTCTGAAACGATTGCCAGAATCTAGCTGTAAACTGTGCTCCCCTGTCTGAAATGATAGATACCGGCACGCCATGCAACCTAACTATTTCTCTGATATACAATTCGGCATAATCCTCAGCTGAGAAGGTAGCCCTTACTGGCAGGAAATGAGCTGATTTTGTCAGCCTGTCAACTATTACCCAAATGGAATCATTTCTGTGTCTAGTACGGGGTAACCCTGTTACAAAATCCATGTTTATTACTTCCCATTTCCACGTAGGTATTATTATCTCCTGAGTCAAACCACCTGGTTTCTGGTGTTCTGCTTTCACCTGCTGACAATTAGCACATCTAGATACAAATTCAGCTATCTCAGTTTTCATACCTGGCCACCAGTAGATGTCTCTGATGTCGTGGTACATTTTCATCGCCCCTGGGTGAAGGGAATAGCGAGCGTAGTGTACCTCATGCATGATCTGCCCACGAAGTCCTACAACATTCGGGACACATAGGCGGCCCTTACAATGTAGCACACCATCCTCGGTTATCTGAAAATCTGGCTCCTTACCCTTCTGAACTCTATCTCTGAGCTGGACTGAATCGGGATCCTCATACTGCCGTTCTTTTACCTCTGTAACTAACAATGACACTGCAGAATTCTGAATTACTGGTCCATTATTTTCTGTTTCTACTACTCGAACGGCTAGGCCAGCTAACTGATGAATTTCTTTAGCTAATTTCTGTTTCTCGGGTCGCAAATATGCCAAACTCCCCATTGACTTACGACTCAGGGCATCTGCTACCACATTAGCTTTTCTGGGGTGGTACAAAATATTCACATCATAGTCTTTCAACAACTCTAACCAGCGGCGTTGCCGCAGATTCAACTCCCTCTGGGTGAAAATGTACTGTAAACTTTTATGATCTGTATAAATATCAACATGGACGCCGTACAGATAATGCCTCCACATTTTCAAGGCATGAATTACTGCGGCCAACTCTAAGTCATGGGTGGGGTAATTCCTTTCGTGCTTTTTCAGCTGCCTGGAAGCATATGCAATTACTCTACCATGCTGCATCAATACACAGCCCAATCCGACACCTGACGCGTCGCAATAGACTGAATAACCTTCTGCGCCTTCCGGCAGTGCTAATACGGGAGCGGAGGTCAATCTATCTTTCAGTTCCTGGAAACTCTGCTCACATGCCTCCGTCCACTGAAACTTTGCTGCTGTCTGTGTCAATTTTGTTAAAGGTGATGCAATGGTTGAGAATCCCTCAACGAACCTCCGGTAGTATCCTGCCAACCCCAGAAAGCTACGAACTTCAGTCGGGGTGGTAGGTCTAGGCCATGACTTAACTGCTTCTATCTTCTGCTTGTCTACCTGTATACCAGCGTCTGAGACAATATGCCCTAAAAAGGCTACTGAGTTAAGCCAGAATTCACACTTCGAAAATTTAGCATACAACTGGCGGTCCCTGAGAATCTGGAGCACTAACGCAAATGAGTCCGGTGATCTGCTTCAGAGCGAGAATACACCAAAATATCATCAATGAATACAATCACGAACAAGTCCAGGAAGGGTCTGAAAATATTGTTCATCAGGTCCATAAAGACTGCTGGGGCATTTGTTAGCCCGAAGGACATAACCAGAAATTCAAAATGTCCATATCGGGTCCTGAATGCTATCTTAGGGATGTCCCTCTCACGTACTCGGACCTGGTGATATCCGGACCGCAAGTCAATCTTAGAAAAGTATCTGGCTCCCTGTAGCTGATCAAATAAGTCATCAATTCTGGGAAGCGGATACTTTTTCTTTACTGTAACTTTGTTTAGCTGCCGATAATCTATGCACATTCGGAGCGAGCCATCTTTCTTTCTCACAAACAAGACTGGCGCACCCCACGGGGAAGTACTCGGCCTGATAAAACCTTTATCTAACAGGTCTTTCAACTGCTCCTTTAATTCTCTGAGTTCTGCAGGAGCCATACGATAAGGAGGTATTGATATTGGCTGAGTGCCTGGTAGCAAGTCAATAGTGAAGTCTATTTCCCTTTCTGGGGGAAGACCAGGTAACTCATCAGGAAATACATCTAGGAATTCATTTACCACTGGGACAGACTGGAGTGTCGGAGATTCTGCTTGGACATCCTGAACTCTGACAAGATGGTAAATGCACCCCTTAGATATCAACTTCCTCGCTCGAAGGTAGGAAATAAACCTACCTTTTGGCGTCACGATGCTGCCCTTCCACTCCCGTACTGCTTCCTCCGGGAAGTGGAATCGGACCGTTTTGGTCCAACATTCAACATTGGCAAAGCATGGCACTAACCAGTCCATACCCATTATGGCATCGAAGTCTATCATTTCTAACTCGACCAGATCTACTGTGGTCTGACGGTCAACAATCTCTACTGTACACCCGCGGTAGATTCGGCTAGCTGTGATAGAGTCACCGACGGGCGTAGATACCAAGAAGGGTTGCCGTAATGATTCTGGTACAATACTAAACTTCCGTGCCACAAATGGAGTAATATAGGACAAAGTAGACCCTGGATCAATTAACACATAAGCAGGGTGTGAACAGATAGTTAACATACCTGTCACAACATCAGGCGATGCCTCTGAATCTTGCCTCCCTGGTAAGGCATACGTGCGGCTTGGACCCGCACCTGTACTGGAGGCCCCTGATCTGCCTCGACCCCTACCTGCTGAAACTGGGGGCCTACGCCCAGTCGAGGATGTTGTAGGTTGTGATCCTGTTGATGCCCTATCTTGTCTGTCCCGGTCCTCACGACCTCTGGCTGGGCAATCTTTCATCAAATGGCCTTCTTGGCCACAAATATAACATGCGGTGGAGCCATATCTGCATGCTCCAGAATGACGTCGATTGCATATAGGGCAAAGTGGTAGGGTATACCTACTCTGCTCTGCCCTCCTCTGTAATGGTGAATCTGCCATCTGCAAGCCTCTACCAGTCCCTGACTGCCCCCTGCGGCTGGATCTACCCCCCTGTGACTGTGGCGGAGGCGGGGGCCTGGGCGGCCTGTCTGACATTCGGGGCCTGGGTCCTCCCCGGGCCTCTCCTTGTAATTCAACTGGCCTGTCCCGGCGACGCTGTTCCTGATTAACCCTTCTGACCTCTCGTTGCCGCTGCCTGATGCCCTCAATATTCTGAGCAAATGCCTGAATGCGAGCAATATCCATGTCCTCTCGCAGTGTAGCTGTAGTACAAATCTCAACATATTCTGGATTCAAGCCCGTAATGAAGCGATGCACTCTGGATGCCATGGTATCAACGAAGGCCGGTGCATATCGGGCTAGAGAATAAAACTGCAAAGAATATTCCCGAACACTCATGGCCCCCTGTTCTAGATATAAGAACTGGTCTACCCGGGCCTGTCGAATCTCCCACAGCAATTAATGATCCAAAAAGGCCCCTGAAAAGTTGGACCAGGTGGGAGGGGAAGCATCTCTCCCTCGGGACCTTTCCCAGCTTTCGTACCATAACACCGCAATATCCTGTAACCGGAATGCGGCCAACTCAACTGACTCGGTAGACGTGGCATGCATAACCCTGAAGATTCTCTGCATCTGATCCAGAAAATCTTGGGGGTCCTCTGTTCGGTCCGTACCTGTGAACTGTGGGGGATTCAGGGCTAAGAATTCTCGAACCCTCGAACTACCAGGCCCTCCTGATGATTCTGCAGCTGTAGATGGCATTGGCTGACGCTGAGCAGCCATCATCTGTGCTAACAAAACTACAGCACTCCTAACCTCCTGATCAGAAGGAGTCAATATAGGGGCTGCTGAAGGTAATGTCGCCCCAAGTGACTCCTGACGTGGTGGAGACTGCTGAGGAGGCTGAGATGAAGCCTCTGTAGGGCCCTCTGATCGGGCTGTCTCCAAATGAGGGAGAGGCATCCTGCTGGTGCCTTCTCCTGCTGCGATGTCTAAGTTCCGACCTGTAATAGGATGGCTCTGGTCTGACATTATCTGTAACCAAAGAATATGGTAAGATTTTTAGGAATTCAACCCTATACTGTACAGCTCTATAGCACGACTGAATCAGAATAAAAGACAACCATCCTATCATGCCTTGCAGCCTCCTACCTATAGTATGTGGTGCACAACACATCCATGGACAAGACTCTACTTAGCACGGCTTGCAGACTCCCTGGGATACGACCTGCTCTGATACCAAGTTTGTCACGCCCCACCTTGGGGGGTATGACTGGCACCTGGTGCCCAACTAAGACCTGACCTGCTGAACTGTTAAGCCTGGGTGCGTCTGGCGCCTGGCTGGCTCTAACTCAAATTTCTGGAAAAAAAAATTTGCTATATAACAGCTGTAAATACAGCCCCCGGCCCATTGGCCTATAGCCTTCTGTACCGGTATTACAGCTGACCAGAAACAAGGTAATTCAGGGGAACCTATGCGGGCCGACAAGGCCACCATGCTGTCTAGTTATCTGCAAACTCAAGCATAACATACTGAAAAGCTACGTGACCGGCAAGGTCACCACTACTGGTAAACTATGGCCCCACACGGCCATTGCAAAAGAAAGAAGTAATAAAGGCAACTATACAACTGCACGGCCTCTCACGACCGGCTCATCTGACCACAGGGAATATAAACAGACTGCAAGCCTCTAAGAAGGATAATAGAAATGATCGGGACAAGGCCCCGACCTACCCGTACTGTACAACAAAAGGAACTGAACTACACCTCTAGAAATTCAGTCTCTGGATGACAGGAGCTGAATATTCGACCACTGATGGGGATCACGTGGTATCGCCTGCGCGTCTATGGGTACCTGCAGGCAAGTAATGCAGCGCCCCACTGGGTGTCAGTACCGCTGGTACTGAGTATGTAAAGCAAACTGAATACAGCTGAATACAAGTAATATAACTAAAAATTCTGAATAGTATGAGATAACTGAATCTATAAGAACTGAAGGGATATCTGAAATCAATAACATAACTGTCAAAACTGAAATAAGAAGGAGTAGATAACTGTCTGATAGTGTAGATCGTACCTGTTCTTAATCATACTGAAGGGAGTAGGAATCATACCTGGAGACGTATCATTCTACTACTAATCTGCTCGTACCTACTGCAATATAGCATAACACACACAACATAATATGGCATACACAACCTTACCCGGCCCCCATAAGCCGGGAGGTACAATCAACACAGAATCTATACCCCTACCCCGGTCATCCCATCTCCTATATTGGCTGTAAGCATCCTGCCGGTCCCCTGGGTATGCACTTGGGCTCGCTGAGCCCCTGACTATAACTGCATCTGAGTCCGGAGGACTCCTGAATATGCACCCGGGCGTATCCGCTCGACTGGGATGTGTAAGGGCCGATCAAGGCACAAGTATGGGGAAAAACTGGCATCCCATCTTCGTCCCCTGGCGGGACGGCATGCCACTCCGTAGAGTGACGTATCCTCGTCCTCTGGCGGACGAGTCGATACAACTATTAACCCTGGGCGGTCATGGATGCTAGGTGATCCAACCCCAAACAATACAATGGTCTCAACTGGTAATACTATCTGAGTATCTCGCATGCTGAGGCTAATAGGGGTAAAGTATCATATATATTACATGCTGGGCTAATGATAGCAATCTGTACGTATTTAATACGTGCTGAGGCAGGTAAAGTTGTATAAATATGAACATAGTCTCTTGCCGGGCTGTACTGAGCAAATGCTATAAGGTAATGTTTCTGCTGAAAATTCTGCTGTTTACTAAGTTTCTGTATACACTATATGCTGGACTAATGATAGAAATAAGTACATACTTAATACATGCTGAGGCTGGAAGTACTATATATGTATGTACGAATATAATCTTTCTGCTAGACTACGTTGTATACTAACTTTCTATAGTAACAGGATTTACTAATCCTGACATGCTTTCTGAACTTCATTTTTGTCTGCTATTCTATTTCTGAAGTGCTTTACAGATACTGTACTACTTCACGGGGTTTCAGCTGAACACAACAATATCTTAACATGGCATATTACATCATACACTGAATATACTGGGTAATCTCTAACGCTTGCGTTAGAATCTATTTCATACCGTTAGGTTTCATACACAATACAACCCAATGTTTCTCACATCGTACCAACATTCATAATAACGCAATACTCAACTTCTGAACATTCTACTGGTCCGTAATTTATTATGCTATGCTGATATTACTTAACTTGCCGAAGGAAACTAACTTTACATACCTTATCTTTGAATATTCGTCCGTCGAACGAAGCTCGGCTGGTACTTCAACTATTTTCTCCCAACTGCATCATAAGTACGTCAATCAATACTAAATACAACGTTATTGTAAAGAGCGACGTTACTTTCGATTTAATTTATAGCCTAAACTTAGGGTTATCGAAAGACGGTCAAAAACTCGCTATTTTCCAGTGGCCCAGAAGGGAGAATTATTTACTTCTCAGCTAGGAACACATAGACATTAATTTAGAGCAATTCTACTTACTTTAGTTCGGCGGCTCGCCGATTCGTCGGCCGTATCTCGTGAAACTAACTCCGTAGAAATGCTCTCTGCTGCTAAATACTAGGGTATCTAGGATTAATTTGGGTTTGGGCAGCGTTTGGCAGCGTAATCGGACGAAAATACTTAATTTTCTTCGTCTTCTCTCTGTTTACAGCGTTTCTGGAATTTGGTAAGTGAGGGAAATGATTTTAACTCGAAGTGGGGGCTTTATATACTTGGGCCTGGACAAGGGCAACGTGTCACGGAGCCATCGCGGAGGCCTCACCTCCGTGACACGCTGCCATCGCGGAGGGGCTCTACCTCGGCTCCTCCCGCGATGGTTCGATAGGTTTCTCGTCCGATCCTTTTCCCGAGCCTTTCCCTAGCACGTATGGCTTTCAAATATTCTTAACCAACGTGCGAATAGGTCATCTAAGTGCTGGGAATTCTACGGGGTATAACAGTTATGGTGAAGTGTCTAGAACTAGCCTGGTGTGTGTACTAAATGAAATGAAGGATGTGTATTGTAGGAAAGGATGTAGGCATTTCTTTGATTAAACCGAAAGTTTCTCCATTATCATACCTACCTTGAATGTACATCCTAGTTAGCCCCATTGAGCGTTTTTTCTTTCTTTGAAGAGGTACAACCCGAGCTTAATCCCTTCTTTTCATTAGCCATGAATTTGATCCAAAACTCTTAAGCGCTTAAGAAAAACAATTTTCCCACAGTGTAAAGGAGTGAGAATTGTGAAACGGAAGGAAAATCGGAAGTGGTGAAAGTTAAAGAAAAGGTCAAAGGTGAACTTGCTGAAATTAAATAAAATAAAGATGTATAACAAATCTTTGCTAGTAAGTCGAGTATGCTTAAAGTAATGGGAGCAAAAACAAAGAAAAAAATTTTCAAGCGTGAGAGGATGAAGGAAGAAACAATGCCCATAATGATGGTGGGATGTATTGAAAAGTGCTTAAGGAAGCTAGTTGCTATTATTGGTTAGCCCAGTATTTACTAGTCCCTTAGCTTACATTACAACCCGTTAAGTCCTACCTGATCTTACATCACGCATCCTTATATTAGTGGAGTAATACATTAGAGGCAAGCCTCTGGTTCATGATATGATGCATGTGAATTCTTTGGGAGAGAGAGCGAAATCGTATTCATATACCCCTACATGTAGTGCTTTGGAAAGCATATGATGGCAAATGGGGTAATTCTCTTATGTTATGAGGGAACATGCTTGACGAGAGATTAAATTTCGTGTCGGATGTCTTGATCAGTTGATTTGCACGAGTTTTGCCAAGATCGAGAATTGATTCTTGAGCTTAGGAGATCTTAATGTGATGTACTTCATTGTATTGATGAGACCATGCATGTTTTCTTGATGATTTGCTATATTAAATAATCGGTATAGTCGTAGCTTGAATTGTCGAGCCAAAGTAGTTATGCGTGGGTGTCAATTGCATGAGATGTGAGAGTATTGTTCGAGGACGAACAAAGTTTTAAGTGTGGGGTAAGTGATCTTGGGCAGAATTGCATGCCCAAGTGATACTCAAATGCTTCATTTCGACTTGTTTATCTCTTGTTATGTGTACATTCTCATGTGATTTTTAGTTAAATGTGAATTTATACTAGCCAACATGATTAGTGTTGTTTTGCAGGTAAAACAAAATTTTGGAAGCTAATATACATGTTGGTGAAAATCAGGAATGGACTTGGAAACAAGGAGTGGAAAATGACAAGGGAGAGCAACAAAAATAAGGGCTCCGCGATGGAGCTGTGTCACGCTGCCATCGCGGAGGCATTCTACCTCCGATGAAATAATTTTGGCAATTTCCAGTGTAGGTTCGTGTTACCTCCATGACACAGAGGCAGTGCTCCACGATGCACTCCGTGTCACATTGAGTACAATTACCTGGGACATGAAGTTCTAGTGAAGGTGCGCGATAGCACCGTGGCACAGAGGAAAGGCTCCGCGATGCAAGCCGTGCCACCCTGAGGTGAAATTGCTGAGGAGCTGACTTCCAGTGAGGGTCCGCGATACCCCTGTGGCATGGAGGGAGTGCTACGCGATACACTACGTGCCACGTTGCTTGTTATTCCGGGAAAAATTCTCAAGAGTATAAATAGCACACTTAGGTTTTATTTTAAACAATTCTGACTTGGTTGAGCAAGAACGTGGGTTACAGGCAGTTGAGAGGACGAAAATTCTACGGTTCTTCTCTATCTCTTTCTCTTTTATCTCAATTGTTTGTATGAATTCTACTTATTTGATGATGTTTAATCCACAAATGAGTGGCTAATTCACTTCTTGTTGAGGTTAAGAACAGTTGTAGTGGAATGTAATTGTTGTTCATTTCAGTTTTCATCTTTTCTTCAATGGTTGTTCTATCAATTCTTGTTTTTACTGCATTAATGTTTGGCCAATGTTAATGTATATCTAGAAATCCAATTTTGATTTTTAAAAGGAAATAAATTGGAGAGATTTGAATTGGTAGGATATGATCTCTTCTTAGTTTAGAAAATTGAGAATTGATTTACATTCAGAATAGAAATATATCTGAAAGTCTTATTAGTCAATTAAGGAATTGGTCTTGTATGGCTAGAGCATGAAATTCTTTTATCACAGAAATGTAGATTAAGGTTTCGTGATTCTTAATTGGATAGGAGTTGAAAGATCCAATCCATAGGCAATAATTCTTGACTAGCAACCGAAGAAATGATTAGCTGATTGAATTGATAAATTACTTTCTTGCATGCTTGTTTTAACCTCAGCTTGCTCATTACTATTGTTCAGACTCAAATTATAATTTTAACTTAGATTTTTATTATTTAGCAAACTTAACTCTCAAAATATTGTTTAATTGGTTGTCTACATTCATAAAGACATAGTTCACTGACGTTTAAGTTAATTAGTACCGTAGTTCAGTCCCTGTGGGATCGATACTTGTCTTTACATAAGCCACTTTACTACTTGATCGACCACGTGCACTTGCGTGTAGTCACTACAGCACCGAACAGTATCCATGGAATTCGGGCTACATACAACCGAGATATTGCTCCCAATGACAAAGGAAATCTGAAGAAAAGCATTTATGAGGAGCCAAGGATGGTAACTAATGGACTTAAAGACCTTCCGGAGCTACAAGAAGTATTTGAAAAATATAGGTTCGGGTGGTTGACTAAGCCATCAAGTAGTTACAGTCCATGTCTAGTTCGAGAGTTTAATGCGGCATATGCAACCACGTCGCAACAGTTGGCACTATTAGGCCAGGATTGGAAGAATCGGCCTGCATTGAATCAAGTGATAGTGTATGAGACTTTAGTTGATATATCTGAGGAGACAATTTTCAGGATGCTATATGGGCCAGATTATTGAACTCTGATGAACACGGCAGAGTTTGATCACAGGTTATCCGAGTAGCGTAAAGTCAAAACAAAGAAGTTGAATAGCATGGAGCGGATAAAACAATACACTTGTCTTTCCCGCATCATTGCCATAAAGGGGTCGTTAGTTGAATGGCTACATGGTATTGAGTCACAGATAAAGAAGGCCACATTGAACTTTCAGGAAAAAATTTTTTGGTCGTTGGTGAGCACAGGCTGGTACCAATAAGCAATGACAATATACTCTCACCCGACAGAGATGCACTGGTAGCCAGCATAATAGAGGGGTACACAATCATTTTCCCGCGGTTCATTGTTGAGGAGATCCGGGAGCGGGCTATAAATGATGGTACAATTATTCCCTTCCCCTGCTTGATTGATAGACTATGTGGGGAGTCTCGAGTGCCAGAATATCCATCATTTGATTAGAGAGTGGTAGTCTAGAAGATTACCGATATCGGGTTGATTAGAGATGATACAAACCCAGTATCGACGGCAAGGACTCAGGCATCTGCATCCGCTGGAGCGACCATAATAGCTGAGGCATTTAGCAGCAGGATGCAGATTGATGCAGCACAGTTCGCCGAGTTAGTGGCTAAGCCTACTGAGGGCAGATAGATAGATAGCCACGCTGAGACTACAGATGCAGCAGATGCCTCCACACCTGCTGACGTTCCTAAATCATCATCTACGGCAACAGCATCCAGACCATCAGTCGCATCTCCACGATCCACCACAGCCGGCCTAGTCACAGTATCACAAGAGTTCTTGGTTGATATGGCTAGGTGGGTAGCTAAAGCAGAAAAGCAGCAGGCACACACGTCTCTATAGGTCAAAGTCTTGATGGAGCAAGTTAAGTCGTGGGTGTCAAAGGAGTTGGAGACATTTTCCAGTTCGGTGCATGGGCGACTGGACGCTTTTGAGAGAAGGATGGATGAGCGCCTTGCACAGTTACAAGCGCCTGAGTTATCTCGATGGTACTCAGATATTGGAGCGTTGCGAGCCGAGGTGAGGGACTTAGCCACATGACAGATAGCTGTGGGACCTCCACCGGTACTCCCTGTGATTGATGATGAGTTTGAAGAGGAGCTACCACCTATTTTTTATTTCATCACGGAGGAGTCAGTGGCACATGACAAGGGGAAGAGGCCTCGTGAGGAATCAAGCGATGATGTTGATGTGTATCTGCTCCGTCAGCAAAAATGTGAGCAGAGTGAGATGGAGAGAGCATTGCACGAATCAAGAGAGGAGGCTCGACTGAGAGCCGAGACTGAGGCAGCGGGAGCTCGTGGAGAAGGCACGAGCTCAGTTTGATCTGAAAATGCGTTGGGTCAAGCCGACAATATTGGAGTTGATGTTTGAGGCGTATCTACACCCTCCACTGACCAGGTAGCTGACACCTAGGTCGCACCAGTATGTTTCCTATTCCCTTAGTTTTTGTCTTGTATATATATGCGTCGAGGACGATGCATGATTTTTTTGATGGGGGTGGGGAGGGATACCTGTGAATTATATTATGCTGAACATAACCCAAGGGTTTTTCTTGCCAGATATCTTTTCCCTTGGGTGTTCCATATCTAGTAGAAGCGGCATGTTTAGGGTCGGAAGAAATTTAGGAAAACAGAAAGCAGTCGAGCTAAAATTGTTTGATATTTTGATTTGTTATAATTTGAAACCCCTCTGAAACAATTTGTATATGTATATGTGAGAGTTGACAATTATGACCTTTGTAAATCTTTGCATGGCGTTGGAACTGTGAACTTGTTTACCATTTTATGGTTGTACCTAAACTAGCAATTAGTAGAATTGATGATGTTAACCTGAGCTATATGTGAAGTGAGGCTTAATAGCTGAATTTGGTTGTGTGTGTCAATCTAGAACTTGCCTAGTTAGTCGTACCGAGATAGAGGATAAGGAACTAGGAAAGGATCATAGGCCTTTTTTGATTTATAAATCCACATTAGCCTTAAAATACCTACCAAACTGACAAAATCCCTTGAGCCAAATCTTTGACCTTAAATTGATCTTTATTTTCATTTATAACAATTCACCTGCCGGATTTTATTATGAATGAACATGTTTTGACCCTGGTACCTCCTAGAACATTGTGAACTACAACTCAGGAAAATCGCCTAAGTTGAGGGTGGCTATGATAGGGTGAGTAAGAAGAGTCGGGTGGAAGTAAAGTTGGGTAATGAAAAAGAAGGAAACAAAGCGGGTGCGGTATGCATGATGAAAAGAAAAAAAGTTGTTGTCAAAAAGCAAGAAGAGAAAAGAAAAATAATGTGTGACATCAATAAGTTTTTGTTGAATAAAAAAATAACCTCATCCGTAGTGTCTAAAGAAAAAAAAGAAAAGGAAAAAAAAAAGAAAAAAGGGAGAAAATAGAAATAAAGGTGAAAAATGGAGTAAAAAGGCATAGTGCCAAAGAGGGTTGATCTACTAAAATCCATATGTACCATACCCAAGCCCGAACCTACGTTACAAGCCGAGAAATTCCTATAGTGATCCTAGCTACTTGTCCGAGAATCTAGGTATTGAAAGTAAAGGCAAGCCTATGGTATTGTATGCACACAATTCAAATTTCATTGTGAGAGTGAGTGGATCTTACCTAGCCCCAAGAGAAATACACCAAATTAATCATATACTCATGTGTGAGTGTGGGACTTCTTTGAGGTGAGAGTACTTGGTCAACAAAATAGTTTGCAAATTGTTTGGGGCAGTGTTGTAGATTTATGTGTTTGGTTGCAGATGACGGTATTTTTCCATGTTTCGATTCCTCAGTGTTATTGTCACGCCCCGCCTTGGGGGGTATGACTAGAACCTGGTGCCCTACTAGGACCTGAACTGCTAGACTGCTGAGCCTAGGCACTTCTGGTGCCTGGCTGGCTCTAACTCTGGATTCAAGGAAACGACGGGCTATAAAACGGCTGTAAATACAGCCTCCGGCCGACTAGGCCTATAGCCACTATTCAGTGTGTTATATGGGTATCTAAACTGACACGCAAGTGCACGTGGTCGAACAAGTAGTAAGTGGCTTTAGTAAGCCAAGTATCGATCCCTCAGAGACTCGGATTAAGTGAAGTTTGCCTAAGTATACTATACTATATTTCACTTCTAAATATGCTGACAACAACGTAACCAAAAAGTGAAAAATTTGTTTTATAAATTCTATACTATAACTACTAACAATTTTCTACTTTGAATTTAAACTATGGATATGAGCATGCCGAGGTAAAGAACATGTAATGAAACTTATTATCATCATAAATTGGTTAATCTTTTCTTCCAGTTGCTAGCCAAGAACATTAGCCAAGAGATTAAAACTCTCGTATTTAATCTCACTTAAGAATCATAAACCATCCGTCTACATTTCTGTGATCAAATGCAATTCATGGCCTAGCAATACAATTCCGGTTCCTAAATTGACTAATACGGCTTTCAAGTATATTTCTATCAGGAAAGCACATCAAAACTCAATTTTCCCAAATCAAGTAAAGAACAATATCCTATTAATTCACAACTTTCCAATTTCGTGCTCTCTCGAGTGAAATCGGACTTTTTAGATGTACATTAATGTAGGCCACACACCAATGCAGTAAGAACAAGAATTAATAGAACAACATGGAAGAAAAAGATGAAAAACCAGATGATTAATAATCAAAATTCATCACAAGTGTTCATAACCTCAGCAAGGAAGGGAATTAGCCACTCATTTGTGGATTAATCATCCTAAAACAAGTGTTAATCATACAAACAATTGAATTAGAGAAGAAAGCAAGAGAGAAAAAACCCTGAACTTTTCGTCCCTCAACTGCCTGTAACCCACGTCCTTGCTCCACCAAGTCTGAATTATGAAAAATAAACCTAAGTGTGCTATTTATAGTAGTAGGACTCTTTCCCGGAATAACAAGCAACGTGTCACGGAGTGCATCGCGGAGCCCGGCCTCTGTGACACGCTACGGACGCGGAAGCCCTCTGGAAATCACCCGAAATTGGCCCGGGCAGCACCCTGCCGCGTTGGCAGTGTGTCACGCTGCTTGGGCAGCGCGTTGGCAGCCCTTGGTCGCGGAGGCCACCTGCCGTGGCACATTTCGAATGCGCAGGTGGGCTGTTGTGAGCGGCCTGCCTGCCGTGGCGCCTTGTAGACGCGCCGGTGGGCTGTTTTGTGCCTCCTCTTTGCCGACGTTCGCGTGTTGATTCCTTTTCCAAGCCTCTACTTCACTAACTCATGGATTAGTTACTCAAAAGTCATCAAAACCTACAAAACAAAGGCTAATCATGTTGGTTAGCACATATCTTTACTTTATCTAAAATTACATGAAAATGTATACAATAATCTTAGACAAACAAGACTAATTTAAGTCATAAAGCGTATCTCGGGCATGCTATTTCTGCCCGTGATCGCAACCCCACACTTAAAGCCTTGTTCGTCCTCGAACAACCTTTTACATATCATGCATGTGGAGACTCCCACATAACTAATTTAGCCAAATAATTCAAGTTACGTCTATAGTGATTACGTAAGATACAAGCTAAAAATAGAGCATGCCTGATTTGATCATTGAAATGAAGTACAACTATGTTAAGAGTTCTTAACCTCAAGAATCGACTCTCAATTTTAGCAAACTCATGCAAATCAACTGACTAAGAAATCCCACATGATTTATATCCTTCATTCAACATGTGCCCCTCACAGAAAGAGAGTTACCCAATTTCACACGCAAAAACAATTTTTATATCACAACATGTGTGGGTACATGCATAGAATTACACTCACTCTCACAAAGAATTCACATGCATCATGTAATGACCCATAAGCTTGCCCTTAGTGTTTTATTCCACTAATTTAAGGATGGGTGAATGTAAGATCAAGTAGGACTTTTTAGGTTGTAATGTAACTCAGGTGCGTGTAAGTACTATTATGATCAGTAATAGTGACTATCTTTCCTAAGCGCTTTTAATACATCACGCCTTCATTACAAACTTCCCTTCCCTCACTTCACCTTTTTCTCTTTTCATCTTTCTTTATCCTCTTTTGTTCCCCCCTTTCTTTAGGCACTTTTAGCTTATTAGTAAGGAGTTCTATAAGTAACTTTTCATTTATTTATTTTCTTACTCCCTACTAATACTCACCCATATTCAAACAAGTGCACCATCGACCTTTCTCAACTCTTACAATTGCTACTTTCCCTTCTTTTTCATTCTTCTCACTCCTTTACTCTTTCGGATTTTTCCTTTAAGCGCTTAGGAGTTTTGGTTCAATTTCAAGGCTAATGAAAGAAAAAGGATTAAGCTTATGTTGCAACTGTCAAAGAATAGGCTCAAGGCTCAATGGGATTAACTAGGATTAATTTTTCAAGGTAGATATAATGAGGGATAAAAGTTTGGTTCATTCAAAGAATTGCCTAAATCATCTCCTACAATTCACATCCTTCATTTCGTTTTATATACACACCAGGCAAGTTCTAGACATTCCACAATAGCACAGAATACTCAAAAACCTTACACTCATGGCACATGCTCAAATCAAGACACAATCAGTAGACTCTTACTCAGCTAATCACAAGAATTCAGAATTAAGCTTCCATCATATTGAGTCAAATTCAAGAGCCTAAGTGTCTCAAACAAAGTTATACACTTGCATGCTTCACACTGAACCTACTTGCATCTTAAAACCATGTATAGCACATAAAAAGAACATCAAGCACCAATTAGTTATGGTTTCAAAAACCCAACACCTACCGACTAATTTTTCCTCAAGACGGTCGTCATCCATCCATCGTCGGAAACAGTCACTAACTATGACTAAAAACATTATATACAGACCAAGGAAAGAAAAAGAAAAATTTTATTCTTCGGTTCAAGGACCCCCCGTTGGAAAAGAACCGAAAAGAAAAACCAACGGGTGATGAAGTCATGCTTAATCTTGAAAAAATTTCAAATTTTTCAAAATTTTCAAATTTCTCAAGCATTAGCATTACATTCACCACAAACTTGTTAAGCACAAAAATTTAGAAATTTGAAATTTCCCTTGAAATTTCCCTCACCCCACACTTAAATCATGCTATGTCCTCATAGCATCAAATTAAAATTTAAAAAGGGTGAGAAATACTCGCTGAGGCCTTTAGGCCTAGCTAAAAACATGCCTTTCTTCAACTTTGCACAAGTGGGTGTTCGACCCCACACTTTTTCTCTTCCATGCTTGTTAGCTTCCTCCTCCACGGGTACTCTGACTTCCCCTCCATCTGTGCTTAACTTTCCACCAAACAACACAAGATGAAAAATAAATAATAAATAAATAAATAAAATCAACTTAAATGCAAGAAATTAAAATGGTACCCTTGGGTTGCCTCCCAAGCAGCGCCTAATTTTACGTCGCGGCACGACGTATCCAGTTTCACCGCTTTTTCCTCCACCTTGAGGATATGAATCTCACCCCTAATTTCTTCTCTAATTTCCTCTTATGCTCCAGGGGTGGTGGTGAAAAATTGTAAGGACCAAGCAGTAGACGTTGCCTTTTGAACTTATTGGCCCTTAAGTAAGCGAAGTCATTTTGTCTCTCCGAGTTAGCAAATTTCAAAATATATGGGGCTTGTTCCTCCTTTAGACATTTCTCTATAAGCTTGGAAGACTCTATTTCTATGTTGTCAACCAAACTTAATGTCGAAAAATGCGTCGAGTGTGGTCCAATAAACCTCAACTCTAAAAATGCGTTTTGCCTGACCTCCTTACTTGTAAACACCTTCTCAGCATCGATATCTATCTCTCCATTAATGTCAAATGGGGGATACTCTATCTCTTCTTCCATGAATGGATTTTCTATAAGTGTGAGCCCATCACAGGGATACTCAAGAGATTCTAATTGTTGGGCTTCATCCAAAAATTCACCCTTGTCTTCCTCTTGTAATTCCTCTTGAATATCGGCTAAAACTGTCACCTGCAATTTATCACAAACTTCAGCCTCAGCAATCATCTCCGTGAATTTGACGCTCATCCTTTCTAGAGCCTCTGCATTCTCTTCTTGTTGAATTCTCAATACTGTCGTCGCCTCCTTCATTGCTTCTGATTGCTCCAAGAGTTGTTTCAGCATGTCTTCTATTCGAGCTTGGCGTCCCAAGTCCTCATTTTCAGCATGCCTATATTCAGAAAAAACAACAGAAGGATCATAATAGGGGCTTGGGGGAGGGGAATATGCATTCGGACAGCCATCCCAATGGCCATCTTGACCACCACATATATTGCACGTGTTACAGTGTTGCCACGAGTGGTGTCCTCCGCAATTCAGACAAGATTCGCCAAAATATGAGTATCCACCATTTAAACCATTTGTATTCCACGATGTCATGTCAATAAGGGTATCCGAAAAAGAAAAAAAAGATAAAATGAAAAAGAATTAAAACAAACACTAAGACCAAGTTGTCAGCACTTAAGAAAAAAAATATAGTAAATTAACACTTACAACAAATTCACCAATTGCCAAGTCCCCGGCAACGGCGCCAAAAACCCTTTCGGTGTGTTATATGGGTATCTAAACCGACACGCAAGTGCACGTGGTCGAACAAGTAGTAAGTGGCTTTAGTAAGCCAAGTATCGATCCCTCAGAGACTCGGATTAAGTGATGTTTGCCTAAGTATACTATACTATATTTCACTTCTAAATATGCTGACAACAACGTAACCAAAAAGTGAATAATTTGTTTTATAAATTCTATACTATAACTAAATTATCTACTTTGAATTTAAACTATGGATATGAGCATGCCGAGGTAAAGAACATGTAATGAAATTGATTATCATCATAAATTAGTTAATCTTTTCTTCCAGTTGCTAGCCAAACACATTAGCCAAGAGATTAAAACTCTCATATTTAATCTCACTTAAGAATCATAAACCATCCGTCTACATTTCTGTGATCAAATGCAATTCATGACCTAGCAATATAATTCCGGTTCCTAAATATACTAATACGGCTTTCAAGTATATTTCTATCAGGAAAGCACATCAAAACTCAATTTTCCCAAATCAAGTAAAGAAAAATATCCTATTAATTCACAACTTTCCAATTTCGTGCTCTCTTGAGTGAAATCGGACTTTTTAGATGTACATTAATGTAGGCCACACACCAATGCAGTAAGAACAAGAATTAATAGAACAACATGGAAGAAAAAGATGAAAAACCAGATGATTAATAATCAAAATTCATCACAAGTGTTCATAACCTCAGCAAGGAAGGGAATTAGCCACTCATTTGTGGATTAATCATCCTAAAACAAGTGTTAATCATACAAACAATTGAATTAGAGAAGAAAGAAAGAGAGAAAAAACCCTGAACTTTTCGTCCCTCAATTGCCTGTATCCCACGTCCTTGCTCCACCAAGTCTAAATTATGAAAAATAAACCTAAGTGTGCTATTTATAGTAGTAGGACTCTTTCCCAAAATAACAAGCAACGTGTCACGGAGTGCATCGCGGAGCCCGGCCTCCGTGACACGCTACGGACGCGGAAGCCCTCTGGAAATCACCCTGCCGCGTTGGCAGCGTGTTGGCAGCCCTTGGTCGCGGAGGCCACCTGCCGTGGCACGTTGCCAACGTGCAGGTGGGCTGTTGTGAGCGGCCTGCCGTGGCGCCTTGTCGACGTGCCGGTGGGCTGTTTCGTGCCTCCTCTTTGCCGATGTTCGCGTGTTGATTCCTTTTCCAAGCCTCTACTTCACCAACTCAGGGATTAGTTACTCAAAAGTCATCAAAACCTACAAAACAAAGGATAATCATGTTGGTTAGCACATATCTTTACTTTATCTAAAATTACATGAAAATGTATATAATAATCTTAGATAAACAAGACTAATTTAAGTCATAAAGCGTATCTCGGGCATGCTATTTCTGCCCGTGATCAGCCACCTGTACTATAACATCAGCTAACCAGAATCACATACATATAGGGGAACCTAAGCGGGTCGACAAGGCCACCATGTTGTCTAGTTAACTCTAAATCAATATAACAAATGCTGAACAGCTACGTGACCGGCAAGGTCACCACTACTGACTGGATAAGGCCTTACACGGCCAACATAAACAACTAAACATATGCACGGCCCCACACGACCGGCACAACTAACCACAAGAAAATATATACAGACTGCAAGCCTCTAAGAATACTGATAGGATGGTCGGGACAGGCCCCGGCCTACCCATACTATACAACAAAAGAAAAGGGATAAACCTCTAGCTATTTAGCTCTGGATGACTGGAGCTGATGACTCTATGAGCTGGCTGGAATCACGAGGTATCGGCTCCTCGTCTATACCTGCAGGCAAGTAATGCAGCACCTCCAATGGGCGTCAGTACCGCTGGTACTGAGTATGTAACGCAACAAATAAAAATTATATGAAAACAACAATACAACTGATGGAACTGGAATAAAAGGAAATAGACTAAACTGACTAAAAATGTAAAGCGAAACCTATTCTCAACTATGCTGGAAGGAGTAGGAGTCATACTTGGAAATGTATCGCTCTACTGTCGATCTACTCGTATCTAGCATAACATGGCATAACATAACATAACATAGAATAGCATACACAAACCTTACCCGGCCCCCATAAGCCGGGAGGTACAATCAACACGCAATCCATACCCCTACCCCGGTCGTCCTATCTCCTATAATAACTATAAGCATCCTGCCGATCCCTTGGGTATGCACTTGGGCTGGCTGAGCCCCTAACTACAACTGTACCTGAGTCCGGAGGACTCCTAAATCAACACCCCGGGCGTACCCGCTCGACGGGGGTGCATAAAGGCCGACCAAGGCACAATATGGGAAAAACCGGCATCCCATCTTCGTCTCCTGTGGGACGGCATGCCACTCCATAGAGTGACGTATCCTCGCCCTCTGGCGGATGAGTAGATACAGCTATTAACCCTGGGGCGGTCATGAATGCTAGGTAATCCAACCCCAAGACAATACAGTGGTCTCAACTAGTAATACTAACTGCGTATACCACATGTTGAAGCTAGTGATAATAATGTATCTGTACATACTTATGTTGAACTAGTGATAGTGATATGTATGTACTTAATACATGTTGGGACTGATAATGGTATATATATATAATCTTCTGTCATACTGTGCTGAGTCTAATGTTGAACAAGATATAGTTTTTCTGCTGGGAATCATGTTGTATAATTGAGTGTCATAGTAACATGATTTACTATTTCTAACATGCTTTCTAAACTTCATTTTAATCTACCATTCTACTTCTGAGATACCCTACAGATACTTATATTGCTTTACTAAGTTCCAACTGAACACGATAATATCCTCACATACTTTACTAAATCACATACTGGGCATGTTGTACAGTTCCTAACACTTTGTATTAGAATTTATATCGTGCTAGCAAGTTTCACTCTATACATAACATGATGCTTCCAATATCGTACTAATATTCATACTAAACATGACACACGACTTCTGAAGCATTCCACTGGCCTTTGAACTATTTTACTATACCGATACTACTAACTTGCAGAGGAAACTAGCTTTACATATCTCAGTTGTCGGCTTCCGGCTAACTGGAATAGCTCGACCAATATTCAGCTATTCCTTCCAACTGTATTCATATATATATCAATTAGGGCTAAATACATTAATATCCTAGAAAAAGATAACACTTTTGATATATATATAGCCCAAACTTTGGCTTATCGAAAGACGGTCGAAAACTCGCTATTTCTTAGAAGTCCAGAAGGGAGAAATACTCACTTTAGGACTAGGAGTGTATTGACACTAATTTGGAGCAATTCCACTTACCTTAGTTCGGTAGCATGACGATTCGCCGGCCAAATTTCATGAAATTAAATCCGTAGGAATGCTCCTTACTGCTTAATACCTCAGTATCTGGAGTTAATTTGAGTTTGGATCGTGTTTGACGGCATAATCGGACGAATATTACTAAGGAACCTTCGTTCTCCCTGTTTTCTCTCGGCTTCTCTGGAAATTTTTATGAATTATATCATTAAAAACGAAGTTGGAGGCTTATATACATGGGCCTGGACAGGGCCTCCGTGATATGGAGCCAACGCGGAGGCCCTCCCTCTATGGCACGTTGCCATCGCGGAGGGGTTCTGCCACTGCTCCTTCCGTGATGGTTCGACGGATTTCTTATCCGGTCTTTCCCCCGGGCCTTTTCCTAGCACGTATGGCATTCAAAAATTCTTAACCAACATGCGAATAGGCCATCTACATGTCGAGTATTTACGGGGTGTAACATTCTCCCCCCCCCCTCCCTTAAGAACATTCGTCCTCGAATGTAAACTTCTATTTATAGGAATTCTCAACTTACTCAACTTATTTCTAGGAAAATTTTGGCAGAGTTTCCCCTGTAATATGGACTATCTCAAAAACCTGAAATGCAGAAAAGTCCAATACAGGTACTCCACGCAATACTATATCCTTCATCAGACAAAAGATTGGAGTTGATTATCTCATTTATACATATACTATCAGGCACTGCATAAAATATCAATACTAACATACCTCTTGACTGACTAGGCTTGAAACTAGTGAGGATATCTGATTTTCATATCTTTCTCTACCTACCAAGTCATCTCCTCTCGGTTCCTGTTACGCCACAGTACCTTGACAGATGCAATATCTTTAGTTCTCAATCTATGAATCTGTCTGTCTAAGATAGCTACTGGAACCTCTTCATAGGCCAGCTCCTCCGTAACTTGGACATCCTGGACTGGAACTACTCTGGATGGGTCTCCTATGTACTTTCTTAGCATAGATACGTGGAAAACTAGATGAACAAATTCTAATTCTGGAGGCAAGTTCAACTCATAGGCCACTTGGCCTATTCTTCGACGAATCTGATAAGGCCCAATGAATCTCGGACTTAGCTTACCTTTCTTACCGAATCTCATCACCCCTTTCATCGGAGACACTTTCAAAAATACCCTGTCATTCACATTAAATTCCAGGCCTCTGCGCCGCACATCAACATACGATTTCTGGCGGTTCTGTGCAGTCAGTAGGCGTTCCCTAATAAGCTTTACCTTCTCCTCTGACTGTTTAATAATATTTGTCCCAATCAACGCTGACTCTCCCACTTTAAACCAGCCGACTGGCGACCTAGATTTTCGCCCGTATAATGCCTCAAAGGGCGCCATCTAGATAGCTGAGTGATAACTATTATTATAAGAAAATTCAATTAGCGGTAAATGCTCGTCCCAGCTACCTCCAAAGTCCAGCACACACGCCCGTAGCATATCCTCGAGCGTCTGAATAGTGCATTCAGCCTGTCCATCAGTCTGAGGGTGGAATGCTGTGCTCAAATTAATCTGCGTTCCTAGACCTCTCTGAAATGACTGCCAAAATCTAGCTGTAAATTGTGCTCCTTTGTCAGAGATAATAGATACTGGAACACCGTGTAATCTAACTATTTCTCTGATATACAATCCGGCGTGATCTTCGGCAGAGAAAATGGCTTTTCCTGGCAGGAAATGGGCTGATTTCATCAGTCTGTCAATAATTACCCAAATTGAATCATCTCTATGCCTGGTACGGGGTAATCCTGCTACAAATTCCATGTTTACTGCTTCCCATTTCCAAAGAGGCACAGCTATGTCTTGAGTTAACCCACCTGGTTTCTGGTGTTCCACCTTTACCTGTTGGCAGTTAGGACATTGGGCTACAAATTCGACTATTTCCCTTTTCATACCTGCCCACCAATAGATCTCCTTGATATCGTGGTACATTTTCATCGCGCCTGGGTGGAGAGAATAACAGGTGTAATGTACCTCACTCATAATCTGCTGGTGGAGCCCTGAAACATCTAGAACACAGAGACGACCCTTGCTTCTCAGCACTTCATCCTCAGTTACCTGAAAATTTGGCGCTTTCCCTTGCTGAATTCTATCCTTAAGCTGAACCAGGTCAGGATCTCCATACTACCGTTCCTTTACCTCCACAACTAATGACGACACTGCGGTGTTCTAAATTACCGCTCTGTTATCCTCTATTTCTGCTACACGAACGGCTAAACTGGCTAATTGGTGTATTTCTCTGACCAACTCCCGCTGCTCGGGCTACAAATATGCCAATTTTTCCATCGATTTACGGCTGAGAGCATCTGCTACTACATTGGCTTTCCCCAGATGATACAGAATGTCCACGTCATAATCTTTCAATAAATCCAACCAGTGACGCTTTCGCAAATTCAACTCCCTCTGAGTGAAGATATATTGTAGGCTCTTATGATCTATGAATATATCCACATGGACACCATACAAGTAATGTCTCCATATCTTTAAGGCGTGGATCACTGCGGCTAACTCCAGGTCATGGGTAGGATATTTTTTTTTGTGTTTCCTCAGCTGTCTGGAAGCATAGGCAATCACTTTACCATGCTGTATCAACACACATCCTAACCCAATACCCGAAGTGTCACAATAAACGGCATAACCCTCCGTACCTCCTGGCAATGCTAACTTTGGGGCGGAGGTCAACCTGTCTTTCAATTCCTGGAAACTCGGCTCACATGCCTCCGTCCACTGAAACTTTCTGTAGTACCCTGCTAATCCCAAGAAACTTCGTGCCTCGGTCGAAGTGGTAAGTCTGGGCCATGTTTTCACTGCTTGTATTTTCTGTGTATCTGTCTGTATACCAACCTCCGACACGATGTGACCAAAAAGACTACTAAATTCAGCCAGATTCACCTTTAGAGTTATCTGGCCTTCTGGGCCACACGCTAATGCTACTCGCTGCTAGAATAATTTGTATGACTGTCTGCACATCATGTGCACGTATCTGATCAGAGGATCCTGGTAGTGATCATGATCTCTAATAATCTGGTTGAATAACTGAATAACTGAATAACAGAATAACTAGGCTGAATGACCTGAATGTTGAAGTAGTCTAACAATGCTCTAAACATCCTACTCGGACATCTGTAGCTCATGCATAACTGCGGAGTTGTGGACAGCTAACTGCTTTGTTCTTCTAATTGAACAATCGTAGAACCGGGCTTAGTCGGACTTACTCTCAGGCGATCTGTCCCTGGATCTTCATAGGGAATCTACCGATTTCCTTGTCTTAGTAGACACTGTGCTAGCAGAGTACAACCAATTCCTTATGCCTTGTTCGTATCCACTCGGATCTATACTGCTGTTCTGAGAAATTCTTGGTCTTATGAGCAATTCTATAAAGACTGGCTTTCTTCTAGAACTCTGTATCTGAATATCTTACGAGAACCAGCTGAGGTATTAGTCCGTCACTAACTACTAATGTGGACCCTTTCTTGGGATACCCACGGGTTTGTCTGAATAGGACGGCTGGATGACTTATGGGGTGTTCTACATGATAATCGCTAGGTTGACTAAGGCTGACTCTCACCTAAAAGGCTGAAAAAAAAACGATGTACGACCACTTAACATACTGGAGAATTCTGGTGTTGCTAACCTCTGGAGTACACTTATTCGGTCTCCATTTCTTGTTCTGGCACATACGATAACATTACTGGTTTTTAGGGAGGCTTCCCTGCTAATACAGGCCAGCTGGTCGTTAGATCGTCTAACTGCGGCCGTATCATCTAACCACCTGATTCAGGCTAGTAACTCTTGTGATCTTCTGAAATCTAAATATTGCCCCCTTTTTGGCGATGGGTCCTGCAGTACGATTTATGTATACTTCCTAGCAGTTAACCAGAATCTGTGTGACTATAACCCCTATTGGTAGCTACTCACAACATATTTGATATCTATATATATATATATATATATATATATATTAACAACTATGTACACTACATACTGAGTTTTGTATTAATACGCAATCTCTGACATGCTTTACTGAATTTCATACTGCACATGATATACTGCTTCTACAATCTAATGATATCTCTTGTCCTATCGTATCATTTCATTGGATTTTCGTCCCATTCTGGAAGCAACAAGCACATGCACCTTAGTTATGGTCTGCTGTTTGAAATTTTGCCACTCTTACAACATGGGGTCAACATCCGAACCTTGTGGCCTTACTTGGCATTATATTAAGGGCCCGTGACTGTCTGTTGAACCTTGCCTCTAGGCCACACTAGATTAGAGTCTCTGGGTTGGCACCCTCTTACCTTCTCCTTATGTGGACGTACCGCAACATTCTAAACTACAATCTTACTGTCTCTTAGCTGTCAGTCCAAACTGTAGTCCTTAATACATGATGTTCTATCAATCTGGAGGTGATTCTGATTTCCCCTCAAAATCTGGTATTCATGTTCTTAACCCTCATCTTCCTTAAACTGAGCTCTAGGGTTTAAGGTACCTTCCTTACATTGTCAATAAGGTTACCAATCAAGTTTCAACCTATACTTCTTCTGACTTGCAGTCAGACCCATCTTATTCATACAATCTCCCTGTCTTTCGATGTCACAGCTAAGATTATAACTATTATCTTGCAGAAATACCCTGCCGTTGTTAGCATGCTACGGCGGATTCAGTATTTTTCTGACTTGAACCTGACTATTACTGGAAGTCTATCACTGATGGATCTCCTATGCCCACTTCGAGTAGGCTAGTAGTCTTACTTGCTCTTCTGACTTATTACCATGAGGGTCTGCACAACTTACGTAATCATAAGGGCTCCTTACTCTTTCTAACACTTTCTGGAATCAACCAATTCATCTTCACTAACTGCTTACTTTGGGCAACATCGCCTCAATCCTTATGCCCTTTGCTCTACTGGAATCAAAACTAAGAGGTGGGAATAATCTTTTCTTACTGCAACAAAATGAAGACATGGAACTGTATTACATCTAAAAGGATGGAGGTGGGGATCCAACATTTCCCTCTCTATCTCACATCTCTCTGATAATCTAATATTATCTATCATCTTAGTCAGATCTTATATATCTAACAAATAAATCATCTCATATGTACTCTATGCTTCTAACTTCTTACTCTGAAGTTATAGAAATATACTGGGGATTGTATCGATAGAGGTGTCATATTGGGAGGTCCCTGATACCTCCTCCTACTACTGTAGTTACCCTGCAACTGGATGGTGCCCTCTTCTGCTGCTATATCCAACCTTCTGCCAGTGATAGGGTGTCGCTGACCTGACTTTGTATCTGTAACCAAAGAGTATGATAAGTTTTAGGGACTCAACCCTATACTTTACCGCTCTATAGCACGACTGAATAAGAAGAAAAAGTAACCACCCTATCATGCCTTGCAGCCTCCTGTCTCTAGCATGTGGTGCACGACACATCCATAGACAAGACTCTACTTAGGACGGCTTGCAGACTCCCTGGGATACGACCTGCTCTGATACCAAGTCTGTCATGCCCCGCCTTGGGGGGTATGACTGGAACCTGGTGCCCTACTAGGACCTGAACTGCTAGACTGCTGAGCCTAGGCACTTCTGGTGCCTGGCTGGCTCTAACTCTGGATTCAGGGAAACGATGGGCTATATAACGGTTGTAAATACAGCCTCCGGCGACTAGGCCTATAGCCACTTGTACTATAACATCAGCTAACCATAATCACATACATATAGGGGAACCTAAGCGGGTCGACAAGGCCACCATGCTTTCTAGTTAACTTTAAATTAATATAACAAATGCTGAACAACTACGTGACCGGCAAGGTCACCACTACTGACTGGATAAGGCCTCACACGTCCAACATAAACAACTAAACATACGCACGGCCCCACATGACCGGCACAACTAACCACAGGTAAATATATACAGACTACAAGCCTCTAAGAATACTGATAAGATGGACGGGACAGGGCCCCTACCCATACTGTACAACAAAAGAAAAGGGATAAACCTCTAGCTATTTAGCTCCAAATGACTGGAGCTGATGACTCTGTGAGCTGGCTAGATTCACGAGGTATCAGCTCCTCGTCTATGAGTACCTGTAGGCAAGTTATGCAGCACCCCCAACGGGCATCAGTACCGTTGGTACTGAGTATGTAAAGCAACAACTGAAAACTATCTGAAAACAACAATACAACTGATGGAACTGAAATAGATGGAAATAGACTAAACTGACTGAAAATGTAAAGCCAAACCTATTCTCAACTATGCTGGAAGGAGTAGGAGTCAAAGCTGGAAATGTATCGCTCTACTGTCGATCTACTGGTATCTAGTGTAACATGGCATAACATAACATAACATAACATAGAATAGCACACACAAACCTTACCCGACCCCCATATGTCGGGAGGTACAATCAACACGCAATCTATACCCCTACCCCGGTCGTCCCATCTCCTATAATAACTATAAGCGTCCTGCCGATCCCCTGGGTATGCACTTGGGCTCGCTGAGCCCCTGACTATAACTGTACCTGAGTCCGGAGGACTCCTGAATCAACACCCCGGGCGTACCCACTCGACGGGGGTGTATAAAGGCCGACCAAGGCACTATATAGGGAAAACCGGCATCCCATCTTCGTCTCCTTTGGGACGGCATGCCACTCTGTAGAGTGACGTATCCTCGCCCTCTAGCAGATGAGTCGATATAGCTATTAACCCTGGGGAGGTCATGAATGCTAGGAAATCCAACCCCAAGACAATCCAGTGGTCTCAACTAGTAATACTAACTACGTGTACCACATGCTGAGGCTAGTGATAATAATGTATCTGTACATACTATATGCTGAACTAGTGATAGTGATATGTATGTATTTAATACATGCTGGGACTGATAATGTTATATATGTATAATCTTCTGTCATACTGTGCTGAGTCTAATGTTGAACAAGATATAGTTTTTCTACTGGGAATCATGTTGTATAACTGAGAGTCATAGTAACATGATTTACTATTTCTAACATGCTTTCTAAACTTTATTTTAATCTACCATTCTACTTCTGAGATACCTTACAGATACTTATATTGCTTTACTAAGTTCCAACTGAACACGATAATATCCTCACATACTTTACTAAATCACATACTGGGCATGCTGTACGGTTCCTAACACTTTGTATTAGAATTTGTATCGTGCAAGCAAGTTTCACGCTATACATAACATGATGCTTCCAATATCGTAATAATATTCATACTAAACATAACACACAACTTCTGAAACATTCTACTGGCCTTTGAACTATTTTACTATACTGAGACTACTAACTTGCCGAGGAAACTAGCTTTACATACCTCAATTGTCGGCTTCCGGCTAAATGGCGTAGCTCGACCAATATTCAGCTATTCCTTCCAACTATATTCATATATATATCAATTAGGGCTAAATAAATTAATATCCTAGAAAAAGATAACACTTTTGATATATATATCCCAAACTTTGGCTTATCGAAAGACGGTCGAAAACTTGTTATTTCTCGGAAGTCCAGAAGGGAGAAATGCTCACTTTAGGACTAGGAGTGTATTGACACTAATTTGGAGCAATTCCACTTACCTTAGTTCGGTAGCACGACAATTCGTCGGCCGAATTTCACAAAACTAAATCCGTAGGAATGCTCCTTACTGCTAATACCTAGGTATCTGGAGTTAATTTGAGTTTGGATCGTGTTTGACGGCGTAATCGGACGAATATTACTGAGGAACCTTCATTCTCCATGTTTTCTCTCGGCTTCTCTGGAAATTTTTATGAATTATATCATTAAAACCGAAGTTGGAGGCTTATATAGTGGGGCCTGGATAGGGCCTCCGTGACACAGAGCCAACGCGGAGGCCCTCCCTCCGTGGCAAGTTGCCATCGCGGAGGGGTTCTGCCCCGGCTCCTTCCGCGATAGTTCGACGGATTTCTTATCCGGTCTTTCCCCCGGGCCTTACCTAGCATGTATGGCATTCAAAAACTCTTAACCAACATGCGAATAGGCCATCTACATGTCGAGAATTTACGGGGTGTAACAGTTATGGTTGAAAATTTTGCATGTGCATAGTGTTTTGAGTTGATACGATGAGGGAGGGCTTAGAAAATTTGATTTTGATGTATAAAAATGACTATTGTAAGTTTCCTAAAGTTTTTCCGATTGAAGCATCGAAGTAGATTTTTTTGTTTTATTTTATTTTGTTTTTGCCTGAGGACATGGAAAAGTTCTAAGTTGAGGGTGCTGATGTGCCGTGATTTTACAACACTTTTGACGCTTAAAACCAAGAAATTGTGCACATTCCAGGTATGTTTATATGGGCATAAGGTATTTTGTGCTTAATGTGCAAGAGAACAGGTTTGGAAGTGAATTTGGTCGAATTAATGATAAAAACAACTTAAAGGTGACTGTCAGGGACTCAACGAGTAATTGGCAAGAGGGTACGACCCGTCGCTTGAGGCGTGGGCAAAATGATGAAGTTTTGAAGAAGTGAAACAGTGCACTATACGAGTTGGAGGAACGACTCATTACACCTGGTAACGAGTCGTGAAGTCAACCGTTAGGCTTTAAAGAGAAAAGTTCAACCAAGTATCCAGTGATGTTGAAGACAGACATCACGAGTCATCACCTGAAGGAATGACTCATTGGCAAGCTGCTGGAACCATCCATGAAGTGCATTGGACTTTCTGAGGAATTAGACCACGAGGGACCTAACGACTCATTCTAAGGCACGATGTGTCGTTATGTGACCCGTTGCCAAGCATGGGTATGTTGCTGAAGGACGACTGATTTAAGCAAGGAATAACTCATCAAAAGGAATAATGATCTGTCGCCTAGCCCGTTACCACTGCCGACCTAGTTTCCAGATTTATTTCAGAAAAGGATTTATTTGAATTCTAAATACCCTATTTTAGGTTTATTTTAGAGAGATGATTCTAAGACGATTTTTAGAAGGATTTTAGCCGATGTTGAGAGAGGATCTTGAATAATATTGTGGGGATATTCTTGAGAGAATTTTCATACAATTGTTCTTGATTCAAGAAATGAAAGCAACATTGGAATTTTATTCCATCTAGTTGGTTTTTATTCTATAATAATTTGTAAGTTGCAATTATGATTTCTTCTATATTTTGTGATTGCTGATCTTGGGCATAATTGCATGCCCAAGTGATACTTCATTACTTATTTTTGACTTGTTTATCTACTTATATGTGTACATTCTCATGTGGTTTTTATGTAAATGTAGATTTATACTAACCAACATGATTAGTTATTGTTTTTGCAGTTAGAATGAATTTTGGGAACTAATCTACAAGTTGGTGAAGTGGAGGAATGGAATCGGAAGCAAAACTAGGAAGTCGGGAGGAAAATGCTAAAAAATGTATGCTCCGCGACAGGGTCGTGCATCGCGGAGGCATTCTTCCTGGAGTGGAATTTGGGTGGAATTCCATTGAAGGTGTGCGATGGCATCGCGTAACGGAGCCCATGCTCCGCGTTCACTTCAGTGACACGGTGGGAGGAATTAGCTGCTCACCTGGATTACAGTAAAGGTGCGCGTTACGTCCGTGGCACGGAGCTGATGCTCCATGATACCCTCCGTGCCACGCTGAAGATAATAATCCGACACCCCAAGTTCCAGTGGAGGTCCGCGTCAAGGCCGTGGCACGGAGCTGATGCTCCGCGATACCCTCCGTGCCATGTTGCCAGTTTATTCCGGAAAATTTTCCACTTGTATAAATAGCACACTTAGGTTTTATTTTAAGATAGCTGACATTTCAAGATAAGAACGTGGGTATCAGGCAGTTCAGCTGAAGAAGTTCTTGGGTTACTTTTCTTCCTTTTTCTCTTCAATTTCAATTGCTTGTATGATTTCTACTTGTTTGAAGATGTTTAATCATGAAATGAGTGGATAATTCACCTTTAGCTGAGGTTGAGGACGATTGTAGTAATATGTAATTGATGTTCTTTCAGTTTTTATCTTCTCTACAACGGTTATTCTACTAATTCTTGTTTTCACTACATTAATGCTTGGCCATTGTTAATGTAAATCCTAGAATTCTAGTTTTAATTCCGAAAGGAAGATTAATTGGATAGATGTGAATTGGTAGGATATGTTCTTGTCTTGGTTGAGAAATTAAGAGAAGATTCACATTCAGAATAAAAATATATCTGTAATGTCATATTTAGTTATCTGTGGAATTTGTTGTGTATTGCTAGAATATGAAGTGTTTGCATCACAGAAATGTGTAATGTAAGTCTCATGATTCTTTAATTGGAGAGGAGATCGAAAGACCCAATCATTGGTTAATAATTCCTGACCAACAACTGAAGAGAAGTGTTGACTGAAATTTAATCAGTAAATTACATATCTGCATGTTTTTCCTTAACCTTATCTTGTTCGTCCTATTGTTCAGATTATAATTTACAATCTTCTCACTTACAGTTACATTAACTAGTATTATTGAAAATTGACCATTTGTTCTATTTGTTTACTTGTATAAAGAATTGCGTATACTAAACACTTAACGAAAAATTACTATAACATTACAGTCCCTGTGGATTTGATACCTGGCTTGAAATAAAGCCACTTTATTACTTGTACGACCACGTGCACTTGCGTGTAATTGGGAGTGAACAAGTTTTTGGCGCTGTTGCCGGGGACTAGCAATTGGTTATTTAATTTTCTTAGTGTTGAACCGTATTTCACCAGGTAATCCCGAATGGAATGTAGATACAACTCGAGGGGGGGCAAAGAAAGCCGCAGGGGTCTTTGAGGTAGATGGATTTACAGCTATCGCTGCACAGATAGCTGCTTTGCAAAATAAACTTAACACTCATTTCAGCAGTATGAGCTTGAGCTAGGCACAAGCCCCAGTCAATGCAGTTCATCAGGTATGGTGTGAAGTCTGTGGAACTAGTGAACACTCAGCTGAGTGTTGTGGTGCTAATCCAAATTCAGTAAATTTTGTTGGAAATGCCTAGAGGAGCAGTAATCAGCAGTATGGCAACAGTTACAAGCCAAATTGGCGGAATAATCATAATTTTTCATGGGGGAGTAATAGTCATCGGGGACAGAGTTCAAATCAGGGTGTGCATTGAAATCAAGGGGGTCATCATAATTTTCAGCCACAGTTCAAAGGAAATAATGCACCTCCCCAGTCCAACAACATCGAGGATATGCTCAAAACCATAATAGCTAACCAGGCGCAGATGCAGGCTGATCAGGTAAAATTGACAGCTGATACGAAAAATCAGCAGTTAGCTACAAAGGTATTGGAGTATCAGTTGGGACAGTTGGCTGGAGCCCAAAATACTAGACCAAGGGGAGGATTAACTAGTGATACAGACCTAAATCCTAAGAAGGTGAATGCAATTACTACCCGGAGTGGAAAGCAACTCGGCGAGGTGGAACCCGAACGGCCACCTCAAAAATCTAGAGCAATAGAGAAGGATGAAGGAAACAATGAAGTGAGGGGGAATGAAAAGGCAGCAGAGATGGAAAGACCACCGCCCCCGTTTCCTCAAAGATTGAAAAAGCACAAGGAGTAAGCATGCTTCAAGAAATTCATGGAAGTGATAAAGCAGGTACATATTAATCTTCCTTTAGTTGATGTGTTGCAAGGAGTGCCAAAATATGCCATGTACATCAAAGACATTGTAGCAAACAAGAGCAGACTGACAGAGTATGCTAAAGTTGCACTTATTGAGGAGTGCACCTCCCGTATTCAGAATCGATTGCCGACGAAGCTCAAGGATCCTGGGAGCTTAACTATTCAGATTACAATTGGGCAATCTATTCGAGCTCGTGGATTGTGTGATTTGGGAGCAAGTATAAACATGATGCCAAAATCAGTATTCAAGAAGCTGGGGCTGGGCAGTCCTAGATCCACTATTGTGATCTTGCAGCTAGCTGACCGTTCACTGGCCAGACCTGATGGTATTGTGGAGGATGTGCTAGTGCAAGTAGGCTCCCTCATTTTCCCGGTGGATTTTATAATTCTTGATTTTGAGCCAGATGCGGAAGTCCCATTTATTTTGGGACGTCCCTTTTTGGCAACCGGGCGAGCCTTCATTGATGTAGCTGCTGGGAAGCTAACCATGAGAGCTCATGATAAGGTAGAGGTCTTTGATGTCTACAAGGCGATGAAGCTACCGGCCATATATGAAGAGTTATCAGCAATCAGTATTTTGAATCAGGAGTCAACCCTTCAGATTATTGACTCACGGGATCCCTTAGAGAGATCCTTGGTGAGACGTGATCATTTTGGGGACAGTGCGACATATGAGATGGTGCAGACTTTGAATGAGCCAAAATGGTTTTTCAGGAAGCAAGATTTTGAACCATTGCAGAGGTCTTTGGAACCATCCCCAAAGCCATCAATAGAGGAGGCACCTAAATTGGAGTTAAAAACATTGACTCCACATCTGCAGTATGTATTCTTGGGTGAAGATGACACCTTACCAGTCATCATTTCAGTAGAACTGACATATGCACAAGTGAAAGATGCATTTGTGGTCCTTAGGAGGAGAAAGAGAGCAATGGGATGGCAGATGTCGAACATTAAGGGAATTAGTCCAGCTTTTTGCATGCACAGAATATTTATGGAAGAAGGATCCAAGCCAACCGTGCAACATCAACGGAGATTGAATCCGGTGATGAAAGATGTAGTTAGAAAGGAAGTGATCAAGTGGCTGGATGCAGGAGTGGTATATCCCATCTCAGACACTGAATGGGTTAGCCCAATTCAATGCGTTCCCAAGAAAGGGGGAATGACAGTGGTTACAAATGAGAAGAATGAGCTGATTCCCACACGCACAGTCATGGGCTGGCGGATTTGCATGGATTATAGGAAGCTCAATGAGGCCACTCGGAAAGATCATTATCCTATTCCATTCATTGATCAGATGTTGGACAAGCTGGCAGGGCAGGAATATTAGTTCTTTCTGGATGGATACTCTGTCTGTAATCAAATAGCCATAGCACTAGAAAATCAGGAGAAGACCACGTTTACATGTCCTTATGGGACATATGCTTTCATGCAGATTCCTTTTGGTCTATGCAATGCACCAGCCACATTTAAGCGATTCATGATGGCGATATTCCACGATATGGTGGAAGACTATGTCGAGGTATTTATGGATGAACTTTTTGTTTTTGGTAACTCATTTGCTATGTGTTTGTAGAATCTTGACGGGTGTTAGCTAGATGTGAAGACTCAAACCTGGTGCTCAACTGGGAAAAGTGTCACTTTTTAGTCAAGGAGGGTATTGTCTTTGGCCATAAGGTGTCATGCAGAGATTTGGAGGTCGATCATGCAAAGATAAAGGTGATTGAAAAGCTACCACCGCCAGTATCAGTTAAGGGTGTCCGCAGCTTCTTAGGACATGTTGGGTATTATAGACGGTTTATTCAAGACTTCTCTTAAATTTCGAGACCATTATGCCGGTTGCTAGAAAAAGAGGTGAAGTTTGAATCTGGAAAGGAATGTATAGAAGCATTTGTTGAGCTGAAAAAGAAGCTGGTGGAAGCTCCTATTCTCATGGGAATATCCTTTTAAGTTAATGTGTGATGCAAGTGATGTGGCTGTAAGAGCAGTATTGGGGCAGCGTAGGAATAAGATTTTTCATTCCATCTACTATGCAAGCAAAACACTTGATAATGCACAAGTCAATTATACAGTCACTGAGAAGGAGATGCTGGCTCTAGTGTTTGAATTTGACAAGTTTAGATCCTATCTGGTGGGGTCGAAAGTAGTGGTACACACTGATCATGCGGCAATTCGGTACTTATTTTGCAAGAAGGATGCGAAGCCCAGGCTAATCAGGTGGATATCAAGAGTTTGATCTGGAGATCCGAGACAGGAAGGAAAGTGAAAATCATGTTGCAGATCACCTATCGCGGTTAGAGAATCGTTCACATGTGAAGGAAGGTGAGAGCATCAGAGAAGAGTTTCCGGATGAACAACTCTTGGCAATAAAGGAAGCTGAACTTCCGTGGTATGCAGATATTGTGAATTTTTTGGTAAGTGGAGTATACCCACCTGATGCAATGGCTCAACAAAGGAAGAAGTTAAGGCATGATTCCCGGTGCTACATGTGGGATGAGCCATATTTATTCAAGCAGGGACCAGATCAAGTGATGAGGCGATGCATTCCAGAAAGTCAAATGGCAGAGGTGCTGAGGAGTTGTCATTCATCATTGTATGGAGGTCATCATGGAGAAGAGCGTACTTCTCAAAAAGTGCTGCAGTCTGGGTTCTTTTGGCCCACATGTTCAAAGATGCTGCAGCTTATGCCAAAGTATGTGATAGATGTCAAAGAATAGGAACAATCGGTAGAAGACAAGAAATGCCATTGCATCACATATTGGAAGTTGAGGTGTTTGATGTGTGGGGGATAGATTTCATGGGCCCGGTTCCACCATCGTTTGGCAATCGATACATCTTGGTGGCAGTGGACTACGTGTCCATGTGGGTTGAGGCAGTAGCGTGTCCCAGGAACGACAACAAGGTGGTGACTAAATTTGTGAAGAAGCAGATTTTTACAAGGTTTGGTACGCCACGAGCAATTATCAGTGATGGAGGGGCACATTTTGTAAATGCAGGGTTCAGGAATTTGCTAGCAAAATATGGGGTTCGGTATAAACTGGCGACAGCATATCATCCCCAGACTAGCAGGCAAGTGGAGGTGTCAAACAGGGAAATTAAACAGATTTTGCAGAAAACGGTAAACGCACAACGCTTAGATTGGTCAAGCAAACTAGATGATGCGTTGTGGGCATATCGAACTGCATATAAGACACCCATTGGGACTTCACCATACAAATTGGTTTATGGGAAGGAATGTCATCTACCCGTGGAGCTGGAACACCGAGCTTTTTGGGCTGTGCGGAAGCTGAACATGGATCCTGAGCTTGCAGGAAAGAAGAGATTGATGCAACTGAGTGATTTAGACGAGTTTCGATGGCATGCATATGAAAGTGCCAAATGCTACAAAGAAAAAACTAAAAGGTGGCATGACAAGCACATGGTGCATCGAATCTTTGAGCCAGGTCAGAAGGTGTTTCTATTTAACTCAAGGTTCAAACTCTTCCCAGGTAAGTTACGCTCCAAGTGGTCAGGGCCATTTGAAGTAGCAAGGATGACCCCACACGGGGCGGTTGAATTGTGGCAAGAGGATAAAAGTGCCACATTTTTAGTGAACGGGCAGAGGTGTAAGCACTACTGTGGTGAAGACGTCTATCACCTTACTAGATGAATGAGGATGTCAAGTGTAGAGCCGCGATGGTAAAATCAGGCACTGCACGGGAGGCAACCCGTGGATGTAATGTACTAGACTAGGTTGAAAAGAAAGAAAAAAAAAGAAAAAAAAAGAGAAAAAGAGAAGAAAAAAGGCACTAGGTGGGAGGCAACCTACGATTTTCTAAAAAATTGTTGTTGTTTGTGAATTGCAGGAAATATGCAGGGAAAAAAAATAAAAAAATCGCAAGTGGAAAAATAAAGGTAAAAAGTGAAAATTGGGGCAAAAAATAGTGAGGGTACGCGTTGTCTCCGTGTCACGGAGGCTGACCTCCGCGTTACCATCCGTGACACGTTGAGGCTATTTCCAGGTATGATAAGAAATCCAGTAAGCCTCTGCGTCGGCTCCGTGTCACGGAGCATGGCATCCGTGTTACTCTCCGTGACACGTTGAGTGTAATTTCGCGACGGGCCAGTTCGGGGCAACGGGTTAACCCGCGTGAAATCACTCTTTTTAACCCCAAATTCCTTATTTTCCCCATTTTTCTCAAACCCTCCGCGACCAAACCCCCAAAACCCCTTCTCCCTCAAAGTGCCACGGCCCTAGCTAGAAAATTTCTTCGATTCTTCTTAAAATTCTTCAAGTAAAGGTATGTTCTCGAATTTTTTCTCATTATTGCTGAATATTTTGATTCTTGAACATGTTTTCTTTGATGAAATTCAGCCCTAAGTGATTAATAAGTGTTGTAATCAATTGAGTTATGGATGAATGTGGTTTGTATGATCGTTTTGATTGGATGAACTCAATAATTACACGATTTGTATTGAAAATCTTACATTGTGGATAACTAGGGGTGAGAAATTTAATTAGGAAGAAGAAGAAATGGGTAAAAATGGTGGTATTGTGGGCTATGCATGTTGTTTGAGTTGAAATATGTTGCGATTGAAGTTGGATTATGTTCTGGTAGAAGATGGATTTTGGGGGGATGAAAGTAGAAAATTCCCATAGGTTGTTGTGCATAAATTGCAAGTGCTCATGATTATATAAATGAATCGATGGATGAACTTTCATAATGCATTGTATGAAGTATGAGTAGTACAATGAAATTATTCCATTGACTTTTATGAATGCACTGAACATTTTGGGAAATAAGAACTGAAAATATGTGATTGTTCTTGTCGAATTGTATTGACTGCGGCTAATGACTAAGTGTGGGGTGATCAATTTAAGCCCAGCCTTAGTAGTAGCCAACTATACCGTGAATGAGATTTTAAATTTATGTTTTTGATGGACAGGACAAATTTCTGGAAGACAAGACAAAGGGAAAGGCGCATCCACATCTGGCGCCAGCAGAAAAAGATTGAGAATTAGGGCAGCAGTGCCAGCGGCACCACTGGTTCCAGGAGGGCAACGTAGACAATATGGAACAGGATGGGTTACAGATGAGGGAAAGAAATGGTATGCAAAACACAAGGAAACCAAGTATTTCCCAGAGGAACAAATAGCATGGGAACCACTAGCTCAAGAATTCTCGAGAATTCTGCACAAGATAGACACTGTTGGGCTAAACTTCATCTTTGAAGAACCCAAAGAGTGCAATCTCCATCTCATAAGGGAATTCTATGCTAATTGGACTCCCACTGTGCGCAGCCACACAGTCAAGATATGAGGACAAGTGGTTACTTTTGAACCACAACATCTAAATGCCATCTTGGGGACGCGGGACACAGACGCAGATGTCCTCCGCCAGCTGAATATCACTCCACCATATGCAGATATCAAACGCACTTTATGTGGAGCACGATCAAAAGCTAGGTGGAGTCTTCACAAGGAAAGAGGGTATCACCAGACATTGCCATACTCCCAAATGAACAGAGAAGCGAGGATCTGGTTGAAGATAGTATGTACTTGCCTGATCCCGAGGGTGTACATGACTGATGTCACCTGGGACAAAGTTTGTTTGGTGTATGCGTTGATAAAAGGATTGGAGATAAATGTTGATGCGGTGATTATTTCCGCCATGAAGAAAGCCAGACTTCATCAAGGGCATCGGTATAGTTTTGGTGGTCTTCTCACTGCTTTCCTTAGGGGCCATGGTATTGAAGAAGAGGACCTGGACTACATTCCTCAACTTGACTGGCGTGCTTTGGATGTTACTATGACCAAAGCACCTGATACCACATATCGGCCTGTGCTTAAACTCGCCGAGCGACATGCTCGGGATGATCAATACATGGCCCGAATGTATGGGATGTAGATGCTGCAACTGCGGATTGGTGGAAGGCCTGCTACAGAGGATGAATTGTGGCAGCTCGACATGGATTATCTATTCAATAAGCATGCCCGAGCTTTATGTAGAGTTGGGCCTGCATTTGTAGAACCAGTTGATGATGACATCCCTACTGGTGAGGAAACGTGCCGGGATGACTCAGACATTGAGTCAGAGGAGGAAGGCGAAGCAGATTCTGATCTTGGTGATGAGGCACTAGCACCTGATGAAGAGATTGAACATTTTGATTGATCAGGGAGTTACACCACCCAAAAACTTTGTTTTAAATTGTAGATATGCGAACACTAGGGACAGTGTTCCAACTAAGTGTGGGGTGCGAGTAGTTAGGTGTTGGTGTAGTAAGGTTGTGATATGTTTGTGCTTTTATGGCTATTTGATGTGTGACATTGTGTTCATGTTATGTTGTTAATGCTTTTTGTGTGTTGGTGCTGGTAATGTAATTGTAATAAATTGTTTAGTAGTTAGGTGTTGGTGTAGTAAGGCTGTGATATGTTTGTGCTTTTATGGCTGTTTGATGTGTGACATTGTGTTCATGTTATGTTGTTAATGCTTTTTGTGTGTTGGTGCTGGTAATGCAATTGTAATAAATTGTTTAGTAGTTATTTGTGTAAGTTATTGGTTTTTTTTATTTTTTTTATTTTTTTATTTGGGTTTCTCGATTTTTGTTTTCGGTGCTTTTTCAAAGAATAGTCCCTTTGGACCGAAGTCTTAGATAGAGACTGTTCCCTATGATGGATGGATGACGACCGTCTTAAGGGAAATTTAGTCAATAGGTTTAGATTTTTTTTTGAACACATAGCTAATTAATGGTTCGACATTCTTGTTATGTGCTATATTGTAAGATGCAAGTGTGATTCGTGTGGAAGCATGAAAGTGTGTTAAACATGTTGAGATACCTAGGCTATAGAATTTGACTCGATGTGATTAAAGCTTAATTTTGAATTCTTGTAATTAACTTCATTAAGAGTCTGCGAATAGGTCTTGAATTGAGCATGTGCATGTGCAGTGAGGGTGAGTTTTTCTAATATTCCATGCTACTGTGAAGTGTCTAAAATTTGCTTGGTGTGTATATAAAGCGAACTGAAGGATGTGGATTGTAAGACAGGAGGTAGGCATTTCTTTGAATGAACCTAAATTTTATCCCTTAGCTTACCTACCTTGAAAGTTAAATCTTAGTTAGCCCCATTGAGCCTTAACCCTATTCTTTCATAGCTACTACATAAGCTTAATCCTTTTCTTTCATTAGCCATGAATTTGATCCAAAACTCCTAAACGCTTAAGTGATAAATTCCAAAGAGTAAAGGAGTGAGAAGCGTGAAACAGAAGGAAAAGTGGAAGTTGTAAAAATTGAGAAAAGGACAAAGGTGCACTTGTTGAAAATGATTGATTATTAGTAGAGAGTACGAAAGTAAATGAAAAATTTGCTTAAATACGCTTTACTAGTAAGCTGAGTGTGCTTATAGAAATGGGAACAAAAAGAGAATATTCAAGGGTGAGAAGAGTGATGAAGAAGTATAGAGGAGATGTCTTTAATGAATGTGGATGTATTAAAGCGCTTGGGGGAAGATAGTCACTATTACTGGCTAGAATAGTACCTACCCTTCCCTTAGCCTATATTACAACCCATTAAGTCCTACTTTATATTACATTCATGCATCCTTAAATTAGTGGAGTAAACACTAAGGGCAAGCTTATGGTTCACTACATGAGGCATGTGAATTCTTTGAGAGAGTGAGCGTAATTTGATTCATATACCCATACCTTTTGTGATTTGAAATTCTTTTGAAGTAAAAATGGGGTAACTCTCTTGTGTTGTGAGGGCACATGTTTAATGAGAGATAAAATTCATGTGGAAATCTTGATCGGTTGATTGCCCGAGTTTTCTAAGATTGCGAGTCGATTCTTGAGGTTAGGAAGTCTTAACATAGTTGTAATTCATCTTAATGATGAAACCATGCATGCCTTATTTTTGACTTGCTATCTTAAATAATCTTTATAGCCATAGCTTGAATTGTCATGCTAAATTAGCTATGCATGACTCTTCAATTACATGAGATATAAAAGGGTTGTTCGAGGACGAACAAGGCTTTAAGTGTGGAGTAGGTGATCTTGGGCATAATTGCATGCCCATGTGATACTTTATTACTTATTTTTGACTTGTCTATCTACTTATATGTGTTCATTCTCATGTGGTTTTTATGTAAATGTGGATTTATATTAACCAACATGATTAGTTATTATTTTTGTAGTTAGAATGAATTTTGGGAACTAATCTACAAGTTGATGAAGTGGAGGAATGGAATCGGAAGTAAAACTAGAAAGTCAGCAGGAAAATGCTAAAAAATTGATGCTCCGCAATAGGGCCGTGTCACGCCACCATCGCGGAGGTATTCTGCCTAGAGTGGAATTTGGGTGCAATTCCAGTGAAGGTGCGCGATGGCACCATGTCACGGAGCCCATGCTCCACGTTCACTTCAGTGACACGGTGGGAGGAATTAGCTGCTCAACTGGATTCTAGTAAAGGTGTGTGTTACGTCCGTGGCATGGAGCTGATGCTCCGCGATACCCTCCGTGCCACGCTGAAGATAATAATCCGGCACCCCAAGTTTCGGTGAAGGTCCGCGTCAAGGCCGTGGCACGGAGCTGATGCTCCGTGATATCCTCCGTGCCACGTTGCCAGTTTATTCCGGGAAATTTTCCACTTGTATAATAGGTTTTATTTTAAGATAGCTGACATTTCAAGCTAAGAACGTGGGTATCAGGCGGTTCAGCTGAAGAAGTTCTTGGGTTAATTTTCTTCCTTTTTCTCTTCAATTTCAATTGCTTGTATGATTTCTACTAGTTTGAAGATGTTTAATCATCAAATGAGTGGCTAATTCACCTTTAGCTGAGGTTGAGGATGATTGAGTAATATGTAATTGATGTTCTTTAAGTTTTTATCTTCTCTACAACGGTTGTTCTATTAATTCTTGTTTTCACTACATTAATGCTTGGCCATTGTTAATGTAAATCCTAGAATTCTAGTTTTAATTCCGAAAGGAAGATTAATTGGATAGATGTGAATTGGTAGGATATGTTCTTGTCTTGGTTGAGAAATTAAGAGAAGATTCACATTCAGAATAAAAATATATCTATAATGTCATATTTGGTTATCTATGGAATTTGTTGTGTATTGCTAGAATATGAAGTGTTTGCATAACAAAAATGTGTAATGTAAATCTCATGATTCTTTAATTGGAGAGGAGATCGAAAGACCCAATCCATTGGTTAATAATTCCTGATCAACAACCGAAGAGAAGTGTTGACTGAAATTTAATCAGTAAATTACATATCTGCATGTTTTTCCTTAACCTTAGCTTGTTCGTGCTATTGTTTAGATTATAATTTACAATCTTCTTACTTAAAGTTACATTAACTAGTATTATTGGAAATTGACCATTTGTTCTATTTGTTTACTTGTATAAAGAATTGTGTAACTAAACACTTAACGAAAAATTACTATAACATTACAATCCCGGTGGGTTCGATACCTGGCTTGAAATAAAGCCACTTTATTACTTGTACGACCACGTGCACTTGCGTGTAGTAGGGAGTGAACAATTGCAATAATACAAACACGAGTAGCTAAATCCATAAACTAGGTTTGTGGGAACCAAGATGAATTAACACACATAGGTAAAAATACTTAGCTGTTCTTGAACGGGGTTTTATGCTGTATTGTTTTTCCTATCGTTTTGATTGATTCTTGATGGTTGCAAATGTTAGGACTTGCCTTATTCTTACTTACCGGATCAAGGAAGTAAAGAATGGGAAAAGGGATTAACAATGGAGATTTGAGGCTACCAACCCTCATCTAATAGCTTTAACTCGTCCATGGATAGCTAATCCGATATTAAGGGTAAGGGTCAACTAAAGTACACCCGTATACAGACCACGTTGCGTCGTGAAAATCATCTAGATAGGGGACCAACCATTTATGTGAACCTAGCTTACCAATATTGCATGTTAAACATCGGAATAGATCACTAGTGTTTAATCCTTGTGGTTATGAAATCTTGGGGAACACAATCCTAGTCTAGTCGTAAATTGAATACAAACCAAACTTGATACAAGCATTCATTAATTTTACTTTTATCATTATTCTATATTTTTCCCCTTTGGAAATAATTAAATCAATAGTAATAGTTATTCGCATTAACCTAAGTTCTTACCATATTCCCTGTGGGATCGACCTCAACCTTCATTGGGTTCTATATTTGAATCGACCGCTTTTATCTCAATTGCTAGGTGTAATTTGGGCGACATCAACATTGAACCCTTGCCCTACTCTATGCTTCCTGTATAAGATTCTACATTCTGACTTCTGAGGGAATGATAGGAATGAAGTATACACGTCGATTAACCCTCTAAATCCCCTGATTAAAACCCAAAACAACATATTTTAGGGATTAAAAAGGTGGAAAGTTACTAAAATAACCCAGAGAGAAAATCTGGAAAACTGCCCGATAGGGACCAATGGGTCACATAACGAGTCATAGGTTGATACCACGACTTGTTGGGACCAGTCGTCCATTCTGGACTTAAACCTTGGGCTTACTGGAACTAGCAATTGGTGGGGACCACGACTCATTTAAAGAACCAATGGGTCGTTGGTACCTCCCGTGGCCACTGGCAGGGTCTTAAACAAAACACTGGGTCCCCTCTTCTAATGGTTGACACTATGACTCGTTGGTTGATCCAATGAGTCGTTATATGCTCTCGTCCTAGCTAATTGGATTTTCCTAGGCTTGGCTCATGGATGGAAACAACGACTCATTATATGGGACAATGGGTCGTTGTTTTTCCTCGTCATCACAGGAAGGATTTTCTTACCTTCTCCCGACGACTCAACAGGATGGGTCTTAGTCTCTTCCACGATCCATTATTTGGCTCGTTGGTTCCAAAGGAACTTCCTGCAGGCCTGACGACAACTCAAAGAACGTGTCATTATAGCTGACCATGACTCGTTGTCTTAGTCATTCTGAGAAAAAATTTCTAGTTCTTCCCCTGATTTATCATGCAAGGTCTGAGTTTGTTCTAGGAGTGTTTTGGGGTGTTACACCCAAGGGACACATCAAGCACAATATTATAACATCAATCAATAACACACACAAACACAAGTTCAAAATAGCCCACAAATGATACCGAATTATGATGTTCATACTAAATGAATTCGGACCATCTTCACACAACATTATACTCACCGCCATGCTTTTCGAGCACAAGGGTCTAAGCCCAACATGAGATATCACCTTAAAACCAAATCCCCAACTAAAAATTATACAAATCTAGAGGAAAAGTCGTGATTCAAGGCCACCAAAATAGCCAACCGCATATGAATAACGATAAAACAATATACAAAGAAAATATACCGAAAAGAGATATAGAAAAGCCTTAATATAACTCGGATTCAAATACCATTATTCTAGAAAAAACATTAATTTCCAAGGATAAGAACATCACCACGAAAAAACATCCCAATACAAGTAGGAAAGTCTAACTATCTGATAAGAAAATAATGCACAAATATGAACCGATAAGATTTCTTGAATTTGATTATAAAGACTCTAAAAAATTAATATAACAATAACAATGGATTCAAAACTATGGTTACAAGATAGAAATCAAAAGGATAAGAGGCTTACTAAGCTAGCTGATACACAACAACCAACGAAGCACTTGAAAACACAATAAGAACACATGGTACACAATGGAGCCAATGTTCTAAGCTTGAAAATAATTTCAGATCATGGGTTATACTTCACAACTCACCAAAAACTCAAGAAATGTAGAGAACCAGGGTTCCACCAAGAGAGAAAGTTTTATTTTATGTTTAGACTTATCAAACTGACCTAGCAAGCATATACGCATATAAACCAGCCTCGTTACACTATCATGATGTAGGCCTCTAAGCATGGCACATCATGGTAGGCCAAACTCTAGCTATATATATATATATATATATATATTTGTTCCATGATTATATCCCTCTCACATGATCTTGGCCCCCGGCCTTTCCTCGACATACAACGTGTGGTCATAAAATTAGACTCGTATATCCGAAATCTAATGACAAAACCAATATAAATGTATGAGGTGTTATATGTGAACAGCGCCAACACCTAGATACCATGTTATATTTCATTCTTCTCAATATATTATCCATCGGTACTTTATATTCCTAACACCTGTACATAACAAACGATATCTTAGTGGGGAGTCCTTTGATCCTGTAACATCTATGCCAAGATATCTACTCTGAAGTGATTGATTACCAGAACATCTGTCCAGTCTCCTAAAAATGCAATCACCATTACTTTTCTTATTCCACCAGGTAAATATTCTTTCTTTGAAATACATATCTTGTAACCCATAATTATGTGTGCATTGCCCAACTGGTAGTCCTATTTATTTTTCTTCAGCTGATGTTATAACATTCAAGTCCTCTCCTATCAATTAGGGATTGTTCATGTTATTTTCCATCACCTCCATTGATTTTCATAGCATCCTTCTCTCTATTTGTGTACATTTTCATATATTATAGATATAATCATGTCTTTCTGTAGATGCACGTCCTAATAACACAAAAGGGAGTGAATTAGGTTATGAATCAGTTTTGCTTAAGTGATGGGGAAGGTTACTTTACTTATTTTTGTCTACTACGATACGAAATTCTGGAACATAGTAAAGTAAGAACACAAAATTATGTGGCAAAACATTGAGCTCACAAGGGTGAAAGAACCATGACCTACACATCTACATGATTTATCTCAAATTTCACTAAAACACGTGATCCTTAATAGAATTTTAATTATAGGAGTTGCAACCTAGGAACTAGTTCTAATTTCCTAAACAACAATCTACACAGATTATTGTGTCCCTCTTCAACTTACCATTACCTTGAAGCAACATTCTAATACTATTGTACCTAAACAATTGCTTCTAGAAAAGTTGAAAAGGTTACAACTTAATCAATCACTTAATACAAAAATTCTAAACCTGAAGGCTGTAAATCACCTAAGTATGAAGCAAGTTCCACAAATCAGTTGTTGTTTCAAGAAACAATAGGACAATAAGTGATAACTTTCACCCAAATATTCTCTTTCTTATTTTCTTGAGTTCTTCCTTTTGTTTTAAGTGGAAGTGTGTAACCTTCTTCTGTAGATGACTTTCACTTTTATACTTGGAAATGATGGAATTTATGTTAACCACAAAAACCTCGCAAGATCGGACTCAAACTTATAGTAGTGTTTGAGATGAAGAAAACTTTTTCACTCACATCATGTTCACTATGTACTATTAGGTTCCAACTACAATTATATTTCCTCTTCCTTAACTCTCAAGATCTCAAACATGCACTATTAGATTCTAACTCTAATTATGTTGCCTCTTCCTTATCTCACAATATCTCTTAGCCTTCTTGCTTCATTTGAGTTCTTCCTTTAGTAGTTATGCTTTGACTGGACTCCTAAATGAAACATGTTGCTGACTTACTTGGTTCATTCACTTACTTTATAGCCCGATTAGGTTCAATCCATTTAGGTGGCCCAATACATTTTATCTATAATCAAAATTTTATTAAGCTCGATAAATTCCCCCTTTTTGATGATGACAAACCGATATGGTCTTCGCTGATTCAACAGAAACCTATTCCATTTAATTCATACCAATTGAAACCTAAGTTGACACAAGAATAGAACACTAGTATGAATCAGGCTAATTAACTGGGTGATAAATAATATAGAGGTAGAAATCTTCCTGCTTTTGGCTTCATCATAAACCTATATCAATGCACAAAAGGATAAGTTGAATGTTAAAAAAAAACAATTTATGGAAGTTGGGGCTATCACATATACAATCTGACAGCAGCATACATCAAGCAATATTGAAACATAGAAGTTACATGCAAACACACTAGGAAATTAGAAAGCAAAATATTCCATTAATTCCATGTGTGGTATCCACCACACCAAATGAAAAACACTACAATTCGGACTAGAAACACTTGCAATAGAGAGAGATAAGCACAACAAGGATACTAGAGAATTGGACACCTAAGATAAGATGAGGATATTGACTTGAGATTTGGAGGAGAAGGAAAGGTTGTTCAAAAACAGTTGATAGAGACCTTTGAGGCTTTCAATATTGTAGTTCTTTCTTGTTCAAGCTCTACCTGCAGACCATTAATATTGTCCTCAAATACCTACTTCTCAATCATAGTGGGTGCATGAATCTGATTAATTTCATCTATTTGAGTGATTTTTACTGCTTCAATCTCATTATCCTTGGTAGCTAGAGAAATCCTCAATTTTTGCAGCTAGGAGGTAGAACTCCTTATTGGACCAGGTATTGTAGCATGTTCCACCCTACTTAGAAATTTTTAATTCTCTAAAAATCCTAGACTTTAACCTTAAACTGTACAATTTCCAGAAAAGCTCCCAATTAAACTCCATAAGGAAGAGCATGACCTTTTTTATCTTGGTTAATTACCATAGCAATATATTGGATCACAAGGCTAAGCAAATTGAATTTGATCTCAGTGTCCAACAACATCATCAAGTTCATGTTTTAATTTCTTGCCTCAGTCCTTCTTTCCTTTCCCGAAACCACCATTTTGTGCAGAACTTTAAAATATAGCTTATACAAAGGTGTCATCTCCTTTTTTCCAATATGCGTATGTGTCGTAAATGAGGCTTGCTAGAGAATTTCTTAGAGATATATAGAGTAAGGGATAGACTATCCATGGGTAGATACTCATTCTTAGTGTAATGATCCCATCCCACATTTGGAAACCCTAGAACATCTGCTAAACCCAAGGCAGAACACTGGATATGTACACACAAAACACAACTAGTGATGAGAGCGCCATTGCTCTTGGCCTGGATGTAGAAATCTGTCACCTCTCCTTTAAACATCTTTTTTTTTTCATTTCCTTGAATGAACATGTTATACCAGACCTGAACCTCTAATTTTTCTAGTAAGGTAGCCATATCTGGGCCTCCATGACCAATGACAACCCATTTTCCCAGAACAACCCATCTCTCAAACAAAATCATTCTCTGAATTTGAGGATCAATGATGCCCTCATCATTAATATAATTGTAAATTTCATTCTTGATGCCACTTGTTTACAAAGAACTAAAGGGATTATGTGCAATCTCACTCTTACTATTTCTAGGCTCATCAACAAGTTTGGACAAAATAACTTTCTTAGATGTTGGGTGGGTTTACTCGGGTAGACTTTTATTTCTATGGGTGGGTTTTGATGTTGCCACAACCTTGCTTTTCCTTTTTTTTTGAGATACAACAAACTCCTCTGCATCAATATTTCTATAGCAGCCTCAACATCTGTGGTTTAGATATCCTCATGAACTTACGATGTCGTTCAAATCCCCTCCCAATAGTGAGTAGTGATCTCGGGCAAAAATAGCATGCCCGAGTGATGCTTTATTCCTTAATTTAGTGTTGTTTATCTAAGTTATTTTATACATTTTCATGTAATTTTATATAAATGTGAATATATCTGCTAACCAACATGATTAGTCCTTGTTTTGTAGGTTGCAATGATTCGAAGGAACTATTTTATAAGTTGGTGAAGGAAAGGAAGGGAGTCGGAAGCTGTCGGCGAAAGTCGGCAAGGAGTAGGCCATGGCAAGGCTGCCCGTGCCACGCTATGCGTGTGCCGCGCCCAGCGCCGTGCCACGCCTAGGCATGGCAAGCGAGCAGATGCGGCAGCAGGCAGTGCTCCAGCGCGCCAACAACGTGCCATGGCATGCCATCCTCGCACCAGAGGAGTGTCAACGTGCTGCCCAAGCAGCGTGACACGCTGCCAACGCGGCAAGAAGGCTGACTAGGGTCGATTTTGGGTGATTTCCAGAAAGCCTTCGCGTTATCTCAGTGTCACGGAGGCAGAGCTCCGCGATACACTCCGTGACACGGAGCCATTCCATGAAAAGCTAAATTGGGCACGTTTCTCATTTATTATAAATAGGTCCCTTAGCTCCTAAAACCATTTGGTCACGATTTTATTCTGGAAAACTACCTAGGAGTGAAGGGAGAAGTGGGAGAACTCATCTAGGGTTTGGAAAATTCCCTTCTCATCTACCAAATTCATATAAGTATGTTAGTTTAGTAGTAGTTAGTTGTAGTTTTACGAACATGAATGGCAAGAACCCTTCCTCTAGGGTTGAAGCCATGAATTATGCTTGTGATTTTATGAAATTGTTTTGGAATTAAGTTATTGGTTGTTGTTTTCGTCTTGCATTCTGGATTGTTGATTGTTTTTATGATTGATCACCATGAAAACATATACGTTAGCTTGGGCAATTTCTTGAGAAAGAATTACCTAGGTCAGGATATGAGAATGTGAGGAGTATGTTTGTATCTCACGATATAATTTCGTGTTAGGATAGAAATATACCTAACACCTTGCTTGGTTGACAAAACGGGGGTTATTAAGAGGCAAACTTAGGATTATCACATCACCACTCGAAGAAGTAGTTGTGAGGCTAAGTTGAGTTAAATGGTTAGACGCACGAAAGTCCCTAATCGTTTCCCCGTAAACCACAACATAATTAATTGCCCGCGAACTAGAAATTAGCATCCTCACTCAAAATGATGCAGTGAGGCTAGTTTGCCGTGTTTAGAGGCTCGAAAGACCATGAGCATGCAATTCTAATTATGTGAAACAACAATCGATAGTTTCATGCTTAACCCATTGCAAATCATAGTATCGCATGATTATCTGGTTTTAACTCTATGTTGCTCCTAGAGTAAATTCAGGATATTTCATTGACCAAAACTAGACTTAATTAAATCTCTTTCGAAAAATTCTATAACCAACACTTGCGAAAGTTAAGATCACACTTGAAATGGATAGTTAGAGGAATGGGTCCAGTCCCTGTGGGTTCGACATTCCGGTTCTCAAAAAGGGCCATTATATTACTTGCATGACCCGTACACTTGCGGACGCGCAAATGAGGGCACGTCAAGTAGTGTAAACACTCACAGCAAATATAGAACCCAAAAAGAAGTTGAAGTCGAATCCCATAGACACTACTCAAAGGCCAGACTATCCAATAAGAAATAGTAATGTATTGCAAGATTAGAGTCTATTCGAATTGAGAGTAATGAAATTTAACAAAGACTACAGATTGTAATAAGCTAGGGTTATAATCAGTTAATGATAATTCAAGGAAAGTGACTCCAATTATGGATCAATCCCCTAAAATCACCCAATGTGGAAGAATTAAGAGTGGGTTGGGGCTAAACATATAAGCAATTTACTTAGGCAACCTATGGTTATCTTTCAATAGCACCATAGGTCTCAATTTACTTCAATTTTGTCAAATTGAAGAGAATTCCCTTCTACCCAATTGCTTGTTGCCAATTTAAAATTCGACCTATGTCTAGAGAATCCGTTAAACAAGGGTTATGCCTTGAGTCATTATTAATTGATGCTAACCCAACCTAAATCTAATCTTCAAGCCTGATAAAGGTAAATGGGTAGGATTGGATGACTCTCATCACCAATCACACACTACAAAGTTGTAACACCCTAAAAGTTTCTAAGACTAGACTCGGGATTTGGAGTTTTATCATGCAGAGAAAATTCAAAAATGTCTTAGCACGACCCTTAGTATGAGTCGTAGGCTCATGGTACAACCTGTACTAGGACTTGTACCATAAGAACACCTTGTCTTTTGAACTAACAAGCCGTTGGTTGTGTCCTATAGTATCAAACTTCTGAAAAATATCAAAAACTGCCCAGAACCGGTGGGTGGATTGTATGACCTATTTTTTTGATTATATCCATATTTATTTCTATTCATTGGAGAAAGTTCAGTGTAGGATTCAAACCAAAGTGACAATTCACAAAGGAATACAACTAGCCATTGTATGGACCAACGATCCGTTTGTTTAGTCATTTGGTTTGCCAGATTCTATTTTAATTTCAGTAGTTCGGGCATATTTAGATAAAATCCTATGCTTTTAAATCCTATGTGACATCATTTTAGGCTTCCTTAAGGTCATACTAAAGGGTTTAACTTAGCCTAAAACCTCTCTCTTGTCAAAACACCGTAGTTGGGAAATCAAGCTCACAAGTCAAGCTAGGGAGGGTTCTTTATCTTCTTCTTCCCAATTTCTCTTGGGTCTTCAAGACAAGTTAAGGAATCATCTAACCTAGGTATGTAGGGTCATGAATATCTTCCACCCTCATGCCCAATTTCATCTCTATCTCATGATTGCAAGTCTCCAAGCATGATTTATTGAAATTATAGGGTTAGACCTAATTCTCATAAAATCCCTGATGATCTCTTATGAATTCAAGTCTCTTATGATTCAACCCATATTTTATGACTATGAACGAAGGTTTTCTACTAGAATCTCTTATAAACTTATGATTTTCAGGTTATGATGATTTTACTCAATTATATATGATCTTATGAATTTCATGCTTATGGACCCATGATTTCAAGTTATGACAATCTATTCAACTATGCGTGAATTTCATGAATTTCAAGCTTACTATTATAGCCGCTCATCGGCATTGTTTTCATGTCTACTTCAAGTATGTTAAGATATTATGAATTTCATGATTTAAACTTGATCATGTAAAATATATGTTCATCGTTATGATATGAGTGCTATATATGTTTTAGGAGTAGTGTTTAACACTGAGTAGGCTGGGGTTCCAATGCACCCTGGTCTCAGAACTACATGCCACCATAGTCATGATGGGGTCCTCCACAAGAGTGTCTTCCATGCCAAGTTGGACCACCCATGAGTGATGTCACGCCTTCATGATCCATGCCCTTGGAAAGGTTATAGACACACCTCCCAAATAGGATTACAAGTTAGGCTCCATGTATGCTCACATGGGGTATATTGGTTATAAGAATATCCCATTGTTCCTTAATTTTTTATATATGCTTGTATTCATGACTTATGAAATTACTACTATGATATCCTAGCTCAATATACATATTATGAGGTTTTACTTATGAATTCACTCATGATCTACCTTATGATTCAATTTTGAAAATCTGGAGCCACTATACTTAGTTTATGATTCAAAACTCATGATTGAGTTTATCCTATACTCATGATCTTATCTCACTGCTTTACTATTATGTTTTACCTATCTTGCATACTTAATAAATTCAAAGTACTGGCCAAATACTTCTATATTATATCATTTCATGATATAGGTTCGGGTGATCAGACTCGACCCCGACGTTAGCACTGCTCCTGCTCTGATTTAGTCTAGTTTTATCCTTGGTGAGTTCTCATTATATGAGAATATCAGTTTTGTTCATGTTGCATTATGTGTTTTAGTTTCAAAATTAGCAGGCTAGTTGGGGATATTGTGCCATCAACTTATCGGTTGATTAAAGGAATTTCAGACAACTATGTACTAGATGGTTCAGTGTTGTTGACTTGTTGTCTATGTATAAGTTTATGGTATGCAATATTCCAATTAAGTTATGTTCATGATTTCTTTCCACATACTTTATGCTTAAGAATATGTTATGCATGTGTTATGGGTTAGCTTAGAGCCTTTTGTGGTTCTAGGATCCGTGTCTAGGTTTGGGTTCCATGCTTGTTTCATGACAAACATGGTATAATACCAAAGGTTTAGGTGTCTCATAGGGTGTTTGAAAGCCGCGTTAGATTAAGTCTTTTACATGTGTATGAAATGCGCCACCCTTATGAGGAAGAGTCTAAAAGATATTCTAGGAAACTTCACTTCTTTCATGATCTCTGTCGTGCATGAAGTTCAACTCTCTCTATTCCTCTAACTCGTGCTATACGCATTTACAAAAGTATGCCTCCTCATAGAGTTAACAGAAGAAGAAATAGCAACGGCAATGGCCAGGGGAATGGTAATAGAGATGGGCATCAGCCAGCCCTACCAGTTCTAGCTGATCCTTTGTATGAGCAGGTGAGTTATGCTGAGTTAAGGGCTTCTTTCTAGATGTTGGCTCATGCTATGACAACCCAAGTCAACCAGCAGGCAGTGGCTCATGTGCACATGAATGGGAATGCGACAGCGGCTAGAGTGCGAGACTTCACCAGGATTAACCCACCAGAATTTCATGGTTCTGAGGTGGACAAGGATCCATAGGAATTCATAGTGGAGATCCCGAAGAGTACATAGATTATGGGTGTTTTAGGAAAGGAGAGTGTAGATTTGGCCTTCTATTAGCTAAAGAGGGTAGCTCATATCTGGTTTTCATAGCGGAAGGAGGGACGTGGAGCAGGTGCAGCTCCCAGTGGTTAGGATAAGTTCATCATGGAGTTCTTGGATAGGTTCTTTCCCTAAGATTTGAAGGAAGCAAAGGCAGTTGAATTCATTAATTTGAAGCTGAATTGCATGACTATTCAGTAGTATGCCTTCAGGTTCATCCAACTATCAAGTATGTCCTGAAGATGGTTGCTGAGCCGAGGGCTTGTATGAGAAAGTTTGTATCAGGGGTTGTAGATTCACTAGTCAAGGTGTGCGGGACCATTATTCTTATCAGTGATATGGACATCTCTCCATTGATGATATATGCTCAATAAATAGTAGAGGAGCAGATAAATAAGAGAGAGAAAGAGAGGACAAGAAGGCTAGGATAGGGAGCTTTAGGTATTCTCAGCAGAGGTCTGGCCCCATCAGAGGTCGTCAAGCCAATCTCCATCATTAGCCAGTGTTCCATCCAGGCCTAGAGGTGAACAAAGAGGGAGGGCATAAGGCCTTAGGGTCCAGGGGAGCATATCCATGGAGTGTACTTTCCTAGCTTGCAGGAGGTGCAAAAAGAATCTCTTGAGGGAGTGTCTAATTGGTAAGGATGGTTGTTTTGGGTGTGGTAAGCCTGGGCACAGATGCAATAATTGTTCTTTAGCCAGGCAGAGTGACAGTAGAGGCTATGCCCTAACCACTATATCAATAGCTCCAGCAGTTTGCTCACCTCAATAGGGCACATACTTTAGTGCAGGTTGCGGTCAGTTCTAGAATAGGTTCTATGCATTATCATCTCGCCAGGAGTAGGAGAGATCACTGGATATTGTTACTGGTATGTTACAAGTGTTTCATCATGATGTTTATGAATTGCTAAACTCAGGGGCCACATTAAGCTTCGTGACTCCCTATGTTGCCATTAGTTTCGATGTCAGTCTCAAAATACTCTTAGTCTCTACTCCCATCGGTGCGTTAATTATAGCTCGACGAGTATATAGAAATTTCCCTATCACTATTCTTCAAAATGTCACCTCAGCCTACACAGTGGAGTTAGATATGTCAGATTTTAACATTATCTTTAGCATGGATTAGTTGTGTGCTTGTTATGCTTTAGTTAATTGTAGAACCTGGTCAGTAGAGTTTCGATTTCTAGTGAGCCACTTCTAGAATGGAATGGTAGTTCAGCTGTGCTTGTAGGTCACTTTGTTTCCTACATTAAGGCAAAGATGATGATCCTTAAGGGTTGTGTTTATTATCTAATTTTGATTAGGGATTCTAAGTCTGTGAACCTAACTCTCTTGTCAGTTCTTGTCGTGTGTGAACTCTTTAACATAGATACAGTGATTCATATATTTTACATTTAGGAAAAGCCCATATACTTAACTCATACCTTAAACATGTATAACAAGATCATGGTAGGAGAATATATTTACTTCATGGAACCCATTTTTAAATTTACTCCGATTAATAAAGAAAACATGATAATTATTCCTTTATCATAGGTTTACCTCCTACCCAAAACATTTTCATCAAAAACATCATGAAAACACATATATACTTTCAATTAATCAAGCCCATAAGTTCTAATCTCATCTCAACATATTTATAAACTCGTATATTCTAGTTTTTAAGAGAATTCTTACGATCTTCACATATCATAGTCTTTGATATAAGTTATTGGTATAATCGAATGAACAATAATAAAAACCCAATAAAAGTGTTACTCTATCTCATGAGGGAAATCCCATAATCATTCATTTTCACCATTTAGCACATAATTTGAGATATTGAAATAACCCCATAAGCATCATTAACTTTTAATTCTGATGGGTCTTAAAATTCATAGAAGATATAGAAGAAATCATTCATAAATTGAAATTCCGGGTCATGCCTTTCTAAAATAATGAAATCGGATTTTTGATAAAATATTTTGGGGCACAAGGATGGATGGATATCCTTGTTGAGAAACCCACAAACCTGATTCAAGAAGAAATCCACCTTGAACTTGGGCCTTGAAGCCTTAAGGAGACCCTTGTTGAATCCTTGAGTCTTGAGAGAGAGGAGGAAGAAGCGTTTGAGAGTGATTTTTGATAGAGTGAGGGTTTAGGCTAGTTATCCCCTCAAAAACGTCCCATAAGATGCCTAAAATGACCTAGTTTAGGAGTTAGAAGAATAGGATTTTATAAATATATCCCTGGAAAAATGTAGGAAAATCCCACCTGCCAGTCCCCACGGGGCGCTCGACGAGTCATGGGGTTGGAAACTACTCGTGGGGCTCTGTCATGGAGTACACTGGACAATTTTCTAAAAATTCTTTTGAATCAGCCGATGACTCACTTCACGAGTCGTTGTCCCACTTGACGACTCGTGACCTCCTTTTGTCATCCCCACTGTTAGGGACCCCATTTTAGAACTCTAGCCTCTATCCGACGGCCGACTTAATGAGTCTTTGCCTTTTTCATGATTCGTTGAGTCATCCGTTGTCGCTGAAGCCCATGATTTCCTGCCTCTCCTTCCCACGACTGCCCTGATGAGTCATTACCTGACACGAAAACTTGTTTGGTCGTCTGTGGTCACTGGACCTACTACACTTCACGATTACTCCTAACGGTCTTGACCACGATCGCAACCTAACGAGTCATTCCATGACAAATTATGAGGAAATCCTGATGGTTTTTCTACTGAACTCCATCTAACTCTAGGGTATGGTCCTAGGAACATCTTGGGTGTTACAGTCATCCTCAGTTTCCCAAGTCATCTCCTCTACATTTTTGTTCCTCCATAGGAAGTTAACGGAGGCTATATCTTTAGTCCTCAATCTACGAACCTGCCGATCTAGTATAGCAACCAGAGTCTCTTCGTAGGATAATTTTTCAGTGACTTGAACATCCTCAACAGGGACAATTCGCGAAGGGTCTCCTATTCACTTTTGTAGCATTGACACATGGAAAACTGGATGAATAGATTCTAGCCTTGAAGGAAGTTCTAATTCATATGCTACTCAGTCTATCCTTCGAAGGATCTGATATGGGCCAATGAACCTAGGGCTAAGATTGCCCTTCTTGCCAAATCTCATAATGTCCTTCATAGGCGAAACCTTATGGAATACCCAATCATCAACATGAAACTCTAGGTCTCTACGCCGTACATTGGAATAGAACTTCTGACGACTCTGGGCTATAAGCAAACACTCTCTGATGAGTGTCACCTTTTCTTCCGATTGATGTATCATATTAGGTCCAATCAATCTTGCTTCCCCTACTTCAAACCATCCTAAGGGGGACCTACATTTCTGCCCATATAAAGCCTCATAAGACAACATCTGAATAGCAGAATGATAACTATTATGGTACACAAATTCAATAAGAGGTAGGTGCTCCCACTAAAGTCTAGCACACACACACCCACAGCATGTCCTCGAGCGTCAGAATAGTGCGCTCATCCTGGCCATCTATCTGGGGATGGAAAGTTATACTCAAATTAACCTGCATCCCCAAACCTTTCTGAAATTACTTCCAGAATCTAGCTATGGATTGTACCCTCTATAAGAAATAATAGACGTTGCGACACCATGTAGTCATACTATTTCCTTAATATATAACTCAAATTAATTGTTGGTTGAACATGTAGTCCTGACTAGCAAGAAATGGGCTGATTTTGTCAACCTGTCGACGATAACCCAAATGGAGTTGAATTTATGCATAGTGCGAGGTAACCCTGTAACAAAATCCATATTAATTGCTTCCAATTTCCTCATAGGTACAACTATCTCTTGAGTCAGCCCACCAGGCTTCTGATGTTCAACTTTTACCTACCGCAATTAGGACATTGTTCTACAAACTTAGCTACACCTTTCTTCATTCCAGGGCACCAATATATCTCCTTTATATCATGGAACATCTTCGTCTAACCTGGGTGAATATAGTAATGAGAATAATGTACCTATGCCATAATTCTCTGGCGAAGCCCTACTACATCTGGAACACAAAGTCGACCTCTGAATCTCAAGACACCGTCTGCTATTAACTCAAAGGGTGATAGTTCACCCTGTTGAACCTTGTCTCTGAGCTGCACTAGGATAGGGTCCTCATACTGTCTCTCCTTCACCTCCACAACTTGAGATGACACTACTATATTAAGGATCACAACCCCATTATCTTCTAAATCTACTATCCGGGACTACTAGATTGGCTAAGTAGTGCAGCTCTCCAGCCAGTCCCCGCTGTTCTGGCCTCAAATATGCTAGGCTGCCATGGATCTACGGCGAAGGGAATCGGCTACAATGTTAGCCTTCCCTGGGTGATATAAGATGCTCACATCGTAGTATTTCAGCAACTCTAGCCAACGATGCTGCCGCAAATTCAACTCCTTCTGCATGAAAATATACTTGAAGATTTTGTGATCAGTAAGGATATCTACATGAACAACATATAAGTAGTGCCTCTAAATTTTCAGAGCATGAACAACTGCAGCTGACTCCAAATCGTTGGTAGGGTAATTCTTTTCATGCTTCTTTAGCTTCCTCGAAGCATAGGCAATCACCTTGCCATGCTGCATCACAACACACCCTATTCCAACTCCTGAAGCATCACAGTATATCGCATAGCCCTCTGGACCTTCCAATAAGGCTAATACTGGTGCACATGTCAATCTATTTTTCACTTCCTGGAAGCTCTACTCAGAAGCCTCGGTCTAGTGAATTTAGATGCTTTCTAAGTCAATTTTCCAATGACGCTGATAAGGAAGAGAATTCATCCACGAACCTTCACTAATACCCGGCTAACCCCAGGAAGCTACGAACCTCGGCAGGAGTCATCGGTCTAGGCCATGTCTTCACTGTCTTGATTTTCTGTAAGTCAACCTAGATACCTGCATCTGATACAATATGGCCCTAGAAAGCTACAGAATTAACCAGAACTCACATTTCGAGAACTTCACATATAACGGGCGATTTCTAAGGATCTAGAGTACTATTTGCAAATGATCTCCATGTTCAGCTTCTAAGCGTGAATATACCAAAATATCATCAATAAACACTATCACAAACATATCTAAATATGGATTGAAGATGTTGTTAATCAATTCCATAAACACTATAGGGGCATTCGTTAATCCGAAGGATATGACCAAGAACTAAAAATGACCATACCTGGTCTTAAAAGCTGGCTTGGGAATATCTTTCTCTCGGACTCGCACCTGATGATACCCTAACCTTAAGTCAATGTTGGAGAAATATTTTCCCTTCGAAATGCTTGTTTCTTCCATATTTTGGACCTTAGCTCCATGGAAGAATATGTTACTGTTGAAACACGGAACCTACAGCTGATCAAAAAAATCTTATATCCTTGGAAGGGGATATTTATTCTTAATAATAACTTTATTCAATTGTCCATAAGCTATACACATTGGTAGGGAGCCATCCTTCTTTCTTACAAACAAAATCGGCAAAGCACTAGGCCTGATAAAACCCTTATCTAACAAGTATTTCAATTGTTCTTTCAGCTCCTTCAGCACTACAGGAACCATTAAGTATGGAGGGATAGATATAGGTTGCGTATCTGGTGGAAGGTCGATAGAGAAATCGATCTCACGCTCTACGGGAATACCAAAAAGCTCATATGAGAATACATCCGAAAATTCACTAATCACAGGAATGAACTAAAGAGTCAGGGATTCTGCATGCGTATTCCGAACTCTAACAATATGGTAAATAAAACCTTTCATTATTAGCTTCCTTGCCTGAAGATAGGATATAAACCTACCTTTTGGCATAGCTGCATTGCCTTCCATTCGTGCACTACCTCCACCAGAAATTAAAATTGGACAGTCTTGGTCCAATACTCCACATTGGCATAACATGGTGCTAACCAATCCATGCCTATAATTACATCAAAGTTAATAATTTATAGCTACACTAAGTCTGCTAAAGTCTGGCGACCAATAACTTTTACTGTACAACCCTGATAAATCCTCTTAGCAATAATAGAGTCACCCACGGGTGTTAATATAGAAAATGGTCAATGAAGCAATTATGGTGTTATACCAAATTTCCGTGCCACTAACAGAGTAACAAAAAACAAGGTAGAACCTGGATCTATCAAAGCATAAACTGGGTGAGAGCAAACATCCAACATACTTGTCACAACATTTGATGACGATTATGACTCCTGTCACCCTAGTAAGGTGTAAGTACAATCCGAACCATTGCCAGAACTGGATGCCCTGGATCTACCTCTGCCTCTGCCAGCTAGAGTTAAGGGTCTACCCCTTGTCAAAGATATTGGAGCATGTGATCCTGCTGAAGACCTATTTTGCTGGTCTCGATCCCCCTGATCTCTATTAAGACAATCTCTCATCATATGACCCTCTTTACCATAAGTAAAACACACAATAGATTCGTATCTACACCTTTCAAAATGTTGTCGACTGCAAATCCTACAATGCAATGCAACAGGCCTACTCTGATCTGAACCTCTCTGCTGCTGTAAACTTGACTCTTGTGAACTCTTGCTAGGACCTGACTGTCCACGATGATCTACCCTATTGGCCTACTGGTGCGGAGGCAAAGGTCTAGGTGGCCTACCTAGAAACTGAGGTTTGGGCCCCCCTTGAAACTTTGCCTGCAAATCAGTGGGTCTAGCCGTCCTGTGCTTCTCCCAGCATACCTTCTCAGCCTCATACTGGCACTGCCTTCTTCCCTCTATATTTTGAGAAAAAGCTTAAATGTGCAAAATATCCATGTCCTCACCCAAAGTAGTTGTAATACAAGCCTCCACCTATTTCGTTGAAAGCCCCATGATAAAACGGTGTACCCTAGCTAGGATGGTATCAACAAAAGCTGGTGCATATCTTGCCAAGGACTCAAACCTCAGTGCATACTCCCGAACACTCATTCTGCCCTACTTCAGATGTAAGAAATTTTCCACTTGGGTCTGTCAGATTTCTCGAGGAAGATAATGATCTAGTAAGGCTTCCGAAAAACCCGTCCAAGTAGGTGATGATACACCTCTTCCTCTGGACCTTTCCCAACTCTCGTACCATGAAACTGCTATGTCTCGTAGAAGAAACACTACCAACTCAACCGACTCTTTGGATGAAGCATGCATAACCCTGAATATTCTCTGCAACTTATCTAAGAAGTTCTAAGAATCCTCTTTGCGGTCTGTCCCCATAAACTGTGGAAGACTCAAGCTGAGGAACTCATGAAACCTCAAACTTCTGGGTCCTTTGGTAGGTTCAATGACAACAGGTGCCACTGGCTGGTGCTGAGCGGCCATCATCCGAGCCAACATGTAAACCACACTCCTAACCTCCTGATCCGATGGTATAGGGATGACTAAGGGTGGTACTGGTGTATCTACTACCCTGGGGGGCTCCTGATGTGGCGAAGAATGTTGGGGAGATGGAGGTGATGTCTCCCTCTCACCCTCAGGTCAGGCCGTTTCTGACTATGGCACTCGGCTAGTGTCCTCTCCTACCGCGGTATCCAACTCCTGGCAAACTGTAGTCTGTTGTGCATCGGACATTTTATCTGTAGATAAGCAGAATAACATAATCTTAGGAACCCAACCCTATATAGCTTAGCTCTATAGCATGATGTGGGAAAAGAAAGGATGGTAACCACGCTATCATGCCTTGTAACCTCCTGCCTATAGAATGTGGTGCACAACAAACCAATACATAAGACTCTACAGACATAGCTTGCAGACTCCCTATGATACGATACTTCTCTAATACCAAGTTTGTCATGCCCTACCTTGGGAGGCGTAACTGGGACCTCGTGCCACACTAGGACTTGGGTTGACCTAGATGGGCATATACATATCAGGTGCCTGCCAACAACCTAAAATCAAGAAAACAAACAACTATATCATGGCTATAGACAGACTTAGGCCGACTAGGCCACACAACAAACCTGTACAAAAACAACTAACCTAGAATCACAATAATAAAAGGATCCTATGCGGGCAGACAAGACCACCATGTTGTCTAAGTCATAATAAAAGAAAGACAGGCAGTTATATATGCACTATTGCCGACAAGGCTACTAAATGATAGCTAAGCTAGGCCCCATATGACTAATATACAAAGCACAACATACATAGGCCCTACAGAGCCAACAACTAGAAATTGTAGTCCGCAAGCCTCTAAGAGTGGAATAGTGGTCTGGACAGGGCCTTGACCTACCCAAAAGCTGTACAACAAAATGAGCAAACCTTTCTAACTAAAACCTCCAAAGAAAAGGAGCTGCTGATCTGCTAACCCTGGATGACTGCTAAGGAGGTCCTGAAAAACATTTGTCCGCACCTGCAGGCAAGAATGCAGCACCCCATAGGTGGGGGTCAATACAATATGTATCGAATATGTATGGCAGTAATAAAAATAGCTGAATGAAAGCTATAAAAAGAACTGGAAGTAATCCACAATAGGAATCAGAATCTAACCTTCGCAATATCATAATCATAAGCTACAACTAGCAGATAATATTCAAACAACAACCTAACTAGGCCTCCATAAGTGTGGAAGATACAACCAACTCAAGGATAACCTACCTGGGCCCCTATATGCCCCGACAAGCACCAATTAGTCTATATACCCCTAAGGTCCCACATGTGACTGCAACTACATCTCGGGCAAACCAAGCCCTAGTGAGGGTCGGTAGTGCATTGGCATAAAAGGAGTTCATATGAGACTCCAGCGTGGCCCAGAAGGCTTCACTTTAGTCCTTTTAGACAGTTAATAGCTCTGTAAGAAATTCAGTAGCTTTGTAAGCAATACAGTAGCTTTGAAAGCGGTCTATAATTTTTGTAAATGATTGCAGCATCTAGCTCTATAAGCAGTTTATAGCTTCGTAAGCATTAGCAGCATCATAGATCCGTAAGCAGTTCGTACAACTAGCAGCCCCTCAGCTATTCCTAGCGAGAGGCCGTACGAAATATGATCAACCCTAACCAAGGACACTAAGTTACAATATCAACTCCATTCGTAGTGACTAACTACAACACTCGAATTCGTAAGTTACAACAAAAATACAACTTGTAGCAATGTCAAGATGAGAATAACTTGCCAAAGAGGTTAGCCTTAACATACCTCAATTGTCGATTTCCGTTTACCCAAACAGTTCCAACCTCAAGCCGGTGATTCCTCCATTTCGCGACACTTACGCTGAGAGAATAAAGTTATTTTCAATACTAGGAAATAGCTAATAACAATATCCTTTAAGCATATTAACTACAATTCAAAATCTATCCAATTCAGTCGAAAGCTTACAAAGTCTAGAGAGTTGAGAACGTAGAAATGCTTACCTATCACTTGTAGCCTCTTAGAACTAAATTAGAAATGATATCTACTACTTTTACTTGACGGGGCTCCAACAATCCGAGCGAGATTTCAAGAAATAACTCCATAGGGATGTTCTTCGTAGGCTTGGAAGTTGTTATCCAAGATGAATTTGCAGTTGAACGGAGTTTAGTGGCGTAATTCGGTGAAAATCTCAAGAAAAGTCGATCAAATTCGCTCCTCTATTTTTGGGGAAATAATAGAATGAATCATTTAAACATGCAGGGGGTTTATATAATTTTGAGGCAGTGGTAGGGGGAGGCACGGCGCGCCGACCACAGTGCCAGCACACGGGCACGACACGATGGCCAGTGCGCTAGCATGGTCATGCGGCGCAGTTCCCCGTGCACTCTAACTATGGTCCTGGCCTCCTACTCGCTTGACAACATGCTCGTACGCTCAATCCCCAAGCCCTTTCTCACATGCGTCGTACTAAAAAACTCTCAGCATACGTACACACGCATCGGTTAAATGATAAAAATTTACAGGGTGTAACATAGCATTCATAGACAAACAAATAATTAAATACTTACAATAATAATTGGAAGAAAGCCTACTTTGAATATTGAAGAATAAAATCAAGAAAAATTGATAAAACCAAGTGATGATCTCAAGAATTGCTCTCCAAAAAAACATCTCTTAATGTAATCACACATCTATTGCTCTCGCTCTCTACTAAAACAAAACATAAATGGTATTTATACAAACATTAGAAACTTTTTCCTAAGACAATAGGAAAATTTCCATATTTGGTGCCGCTCATCCTACAACTTGTCATACGACCTGTAATAGGATTGTACGGGTCATACTTGGCTTCTTGCGTTCCTTGGCTGCCGCAAAATTTACTAAATGTTGGAAACTGGTATGACTTGTACCACGGTCCTAAAAGTCATAGTATCCATTCGTGGCTTGACCCTAAGAACTTTGACATCTTCTGAATATTTCTACGAGTGTTGTGGTACGCCTCATACCTTGCTCCTACGGCTCATACTTGCTTATTGCATCTAGAGTTCTGCCAAGTCTTTAAGAATCACTGAAGCTCCCCATGGCTCATGGTACAGGTCGTAAGTAGATGTTATGATCCGTGGGTTCCACCCGTACTAAGAGACTACTTGTGCAAATATTCTCTAATGCTTTCCATGACTCTAGTTACAGTTCGTACTATCTTAGTACGGTTCGTACTGAGAATCGTACTTTTCCTTCACATTATTTCATCCTTCTGAGTTTTTCCATGATTCTCAATACGACTCGTACAATGTAGGTACAACTCGTACTGAGATTGTTCCTTGGCTAATTTTCTGCACTTTTATGCATCTTTTGCATATTTTTTCTCCAACACCTATTTTCTTTGGAAACAAAGTAAAAGCACCTCATATCCATATAAACATACCTAATTTCATGCTATTTTCTCAATTTAAAGTGTCGAATGTGATGTAAACTCATAACACATAACTAGTTCACGTATATTAAGAATTTATAAATTTCATGATTTCTAACTAGCCCTTGCAAAATCAAGTATGTTTCATGATTATGATATGAGCACTATGTATGTTTTGGGACACCGAGTAGGTTGGGGTTTCAGTGAACCCAAGTCTCAAAACTATGTGCCACCATAGCCATGATGGGGTCCTCCTTGAGCGTGTCTCCCATTCCTTAATGGGGCCACAAGTTATATCACGCCTTAATGGTTCTTACCTTTGGCAAGGTATGAACACACGTCCCAGCTAGGGTTACAAGCTGGGCTCCATGTATGCTCACGTGGAGTATGTCGGTTATATGAATTTTCCACTATTCAATGATTTTCTACACATGTTCATGTTTATGCATCAAGATATTATGACTTACGATACTTTGGCTCAAAATACACATTATGAGATACTACTTATGGTTATAGTCATGTATTTATGATTTAGTTTTGAAAACCTTGAGCCATTATATTCAGCTTATTATCAGAATCTCTCATGCTTTAAACTATCTGATCTTGGGCATAATTACGTGCCCAAATGCTATTTTATAACTTAGTTTAATCGTGTTTGTCAATTTAATTAAATACATTCTTATGTGATTTTGAATATTCAAGTGCATATACTAACCAATATGGTTAGCCCACTGTTTTGTAGGTGAAAAATGCGAGGAGGGGAAAATTATGATGATATATGGGAAAAAATGAAGCTCGAAAGAAGTTTGGAGGAAGATGGCCTGAAATAGGCATGAAAGACAACCTGCCGCACAACCAGCATGCCATGTCGGCTAACCTGCGCAGCAAGCGCCGTGTCACGCCTATGCGTGTGCATGCGAGAAGAGGCCATCTAGTGCGTCTGCGTTGGCGTCGTGCCACACAGGGCATCACGCACAACCTGCGCCTAGGACATGCAACTGTTGAGAATTCCAGTGGGCATGCGCGTTACACGGAGGCAGTCCATGGCTGGCCAAAAATTATAATTTTCCAATTTAGTATAAATTAAACACTTAGCTCCTAAATTCATTTATCACAAAATACTTTTGAGAAACCGTAAAGGAGTGAAGGGAGAAGTGAAGAACTCTACCTAGGGTTCATTGTTTTTTATTCTCTTTTAACTATTCTTGTAAGTACTTTGCTTGAATCATATTTTTAAGTATTTTTATGAACATGTGTGGCTAAAACCCTTCCTATAGGGTTGAGGCTATGTAATATGGTTGTAATTGCATGAATTCTTTATTGGGTTGAGTTTTAGTTGTTGTTTTGTCTTCCATTCTTTATTATTATTGTTTTTATGCTTGATCACCATGAAAACAAACTAGTTAAGCTTTGGTACAAGCTCAAAAGAGTAACCCTAGGCTACAACACAAGAATGTAGGAGCAAGTTCTTATCTTTACGATAGGATTCATGGTTAGGATAGAAATTATACCCAATTTGCCTTGCTTGGTTATTTAAACAGGATGAGCAAGACACCGACTTAGAATTGTCACATCACTGTTCATAGAAGTAGTTGTGAAACTATGTCTGGTTAAACGATAAGAGGTACGAAAGTCAATAGTCAAGGGCACAAACTCCGTAAACCACATCCACGTAGTTAAATTGCTCACGAATTAGGACGTCACATTCCTGCTCGACGATATAGGTGTGAGACTAGTTTATCGTGTTTAGAGGCTCGAAAACCATGAACATAGAATTTTCATTATGTGAGACAACAACTGAAGTTTTCACACTCGAACCATTGTGAATTGTAGCAATGCATGATTATTAGGCCTTAACTCTAGTTGCTTCTTGTATTGTTTCTTGAGTATTTTGTGATCATCCATCGACCTATTTAGAATTTCCGAAATTTTTATAATGAACACTAGTGAAGGTTAATTTTACACTTGAACTTGATAATTCGTTGAGATAGTCCAGTCCCTGTGGGTTCGACATCCGGCTCTGAAAAGGGCCACTGTATTACTTGTACGACCGCATGCGCTTGCGAGTGTGCTGGAGAACGACAAGATTTTGGCGCCATTGTAAGGGATTGGCGAAATTGGTGAATTTCTTTTTCTATGTTAGTGTCTATTTTTCTAAGTGTTGAAAAAAATTATTTATTAGTTTTACAATTCTTTTATTTTTGTTTTTAGTTTGATACCTTTCCTCACATGACATCATGGAATATAAATGGGTTGAATGGTGGATACTCCTATGTAAATAATTCTTGTCTGAATTGTGAAGGACCCAACTTGTGGAAACATTATCCGACTTGCAGTATATGTGGTGGTTAGGATGGCCATTGGAATTGTTGTCCAAATTCATATGCCCATCCCCCAAGCCCCTACTATGATCCTTCTATGGTTTTTGATGAATATAGGAATGAAAAAAAGGAGGACTTGGAACGCCAAGCTCAAATAGAAAGCATATTAAAACAGGTCCTTGAGCAGACAGAAGTGATGAGGGAGCAGATGAAAGTAATGGGGTTTCGGACTAAGGAAAATGGAGAGGCCCTAAAAATGTTAAGCGCCAAGTTCACGGAGTTGATAACTGAGGCTGACGATTGCGTTGACTTGCAAGTAATGGTTTTAGCCAATACTCAAGAGGGACTGTAAGGAGAAGAGAATGGTGAGTTCTTGGAATAAGCTCAACAATTAGAAGCTCCTGAGAGTCTCCGTGATGGTCTCACACATATGGCTAATCCATTCATGAAAGGAGAGATAGAGTTCCAATCATTTGACATTCATGTGGAGTCAAATGTTGATGTGGAGAAGATATACACAAGTAAGGAGGTTAAGCACAATGCAATTTCAAAGTTGAGGTGTATTATACCCCATTCGAAGCATTTCTTGACATTAAATATGGTTGACAACATAGAAATAGAGTCTTCCAAGCTTGTAGAGAAAGGTCTAGAGGAGGAACAAGCCCCGTATATTATGAAATTTGCTGATTCTGAGAGAAAAAATAACTTCACTTACGTAAGGGCCAATAAATGCTAGAGGCGACATCCACTGCTTGATACTTTCATTTTTTCACCACAACCCCTGGAACATAGGAGGAAACTGGAGAACAAATTAGGGGTGAGATTCATATCCTCAAAGTGGAGAGAAAAATGGTGAAACTTGATGCGTTGTGCCTCGACGTAAAATAAGGCGTTGGTTGGGAGGCAACCCAAGAGTACCACAGGTACACTTTCTTTGCAGTTTGTTTGTAATTTTGGTTAATGTTCACTTTTTGTTGTTTGTTTTGGTTTTTAAGCACAGATTCAGGGGAAGTCTGAGTACCCATGAAAGTGAAAGCTAAGGAGCATGAAAAAAAGATGAGTATGGGGTTGATGACCCACATGTTAAAAAAAATGAAAGAAAACATGTTGTTAGCTAGGCCTAGATGCCTCAAGGAGTATTTCTCACCCTTTTTGTATTTTAATTTGAAGCTTTGGGGACATAGCATATTTTAAGTGTGGGGTGAGGGAAATTTCAAAATTTTTTTCTTACTGATTTCGAGTGGAATTAGTGCTTGATATGGTAGTGGTTGATGAAATTTTTTTTAAGTTGAGCATGATTCACCCACCCGTTGGTTTTTCTTTTCGGTTCTTTTCCGATGGGGGACACTTTGAACCGATGAATAGAAATTTTCTTTATTTCTACATAGCTGTTTTTAGTCATAGTTAGGAACTGTTCCTGAAGATGGATGGATGACGATCGTCTTGATGGATAATTAGTCAATAGGTGTTGTGTTTGAACCCTTAGCTGATTGATGGCTTGGTGTTCTTGTTATGTGTTATACATGATTGTGAGATGCAAGTGTTGTAAATTTTGAAGTATGTTAGAAAATGTATAACTTTTTTTGAGACACCTAGGCTCTTGAATGTGACTCAATGTGCTTAAAGATTAATTTTGCATTCTTGTGATTAGCTGAGTTAAGAGTCTGCTGAATTTTTCGTGAATTGAGCATGTGCTGTGAGTGTAAGGTTTTTGAATATTCTATGCTATTGTGTAGTGTCTAGAACTTTCCTAGTGTGTATACAAAATGAAAGAACGGAAGTCGATTGTAGGAGATGATTTAGGCATTTCTTTGAATGAACCTAATTTTTATCCTTCACTTTACCTACCTTGAATGTCTAATCTTAGTTAGCTCAATTGAGCCTTTAGCCTATTCTTTGCTAGCCACTAAATGAGCTTAATCCTTTCTTTTCATTAGCCTGAAATTTGATCAAAACCTCCTAAGCGCTTATGTAAATATTCAAAAGAAGTTAAGGAGTGAGAACTGGAATAACAAGGAAAATAGTAGTTGTGGGAGTTAAAGAAAAGACTAGAGGTGCACTTGTTTTAAAAAAATTAATAAAGAGTTAGTAAGGAGGAAAAGAAGAAAACAGCAAAAAAGAAAATTAAAGAAAACATTGCTCAAGTACTCCTTACTAACAACTTAAGTGTGTCTAATGAAATGGGGAAGCAAAAGAGGAAAATGGGAGAGAAAAGAATAAAGGTGAAGTAAGAGGAGGGAAATTCCTAAGGAAAGTGTGATGTATTAATAGCGTTTAGGGAAGATGGTCACTATTACTGGCCATAATAGTACCTACCCGCCCTTAGCTTACATTACAACCCATTAAGTCCTACTTGATCTTGCTTTCGAACATTCTTAGATGAGTGGAGTAAAACACTAAAGGCAAGCTTATGGGTCAATACACGTGGCATGTGAATTCTTTATGAGTGTGAGCTTATTTCTTATTCACATACCTATGCATGTTATGTTTGAAAACATATGAGAAAAAAATGGGTAACTCTCTTTTTGTGAGGGCACATGTTTGAAGAAGGATAAAATCCATATCGGATTTCTTGATTGGTTAATTTGCATGAGTTTGTTGAGATTGAGAGCCGATTCTTCAGGCTAGGAAGTCTTTACATACTTATATTTGATTTTAAGGGTTAAATATTGCATGCTCTATCTTTAACTTGCCATCTAAAACAATTGTGTAGCCTTTTCTTGAATTGTCTTTCTTCAATTAGCTATATGTGAGTCTTCATGTGCATGAGATGGAAAAGAGTTGTTCGAGGAAGAACAAGGCTTTATGTGTGGGGTAGTGATTTTGGGCATAATTACGTGCTCAAGTGCTATTTTATAACTTAGTTTAGTCGTGTTTGTCAATTTAATTAATTACATTCTTATGTGATTTTGAATATTCAAGTGCATATACTAACCAATATGATTAGCCCATTATTTTGTAGGTGAAAAATGCGAGGAGGGGCTAATTATGATGATATATGGGAAAAAATGAAGCTCGAAAGAAGTTTAGAGGAAGATGGCATGAAATAGGCATGAAAAGAAACCTGCCGCACAGCCAGCGTGCCATGCCTGCTGACCACGCGACAAGCGCCGTGTCATGGCTATGTGTGTGCGCGCGAGAAGAGGCCATCTAGTGTGCTTGCGCGTTGGCGTCGTGCAACGCTAGGCCCTGTTACGCGCTAGATTCCATGTCACTTTGGGCGTCCCGCGCTGGGAAGGCCGTGCCACTCGGGGCATCGCGCACATCCTACGCCCAGGACATGCAACTGTTGAGAATTCCAGTGGGCATGCGCGTTTGCTCCGTTTCACGGAGGAAAATTGGAACGACCAGCTCCGTGACATGGAGGAAGTCCATGGCCGACAAAAAATTGTAATTTTCCCATTTAGTAAAAATTAAACACTTAGTTCCTAAATTCATTTATCACGAAATATTTTTGAGAAGTCGTAAAGGAGAAAAGGGAGAAGTGAACAACTCTGTCTAGGGTTCATTGTTTTGCATTCTCTTTTAATATTCTTGTAAGTACTTTTCTTGAATCATGTTTGTAAGTTTTTGTATGAACATGAGTAGCTAAAACCTTTCCTCTAGGATTGAATCTACGTAATATGATTGTAATTGCATGAATTCTTCATTGGGTTGAGCTTTAGTTGTTGTTTTGTCTTATATTATTTATTATTGTTGTTTTTATGCTTGACCACCATGAAAACAAACTCGTTAAGCTTAGGTAAAAGCTCGAAAAAGTAACCCTAGGCTAGAACACAAGAATGTAGGGAGCAAGTTCTTATCTTTACGATAGAATTCATTGTTAGGATAGAAATTATACCCAATTTTCCTTGCTTGGTTATTAAAATGGGATGAGCTAGACACCGACTTAGAATTTTCACATCACCGCTTGTAGAAGTAGTTGTGAAGCTAAGTCTGATTAAATGATTAGAGGTATGAAAATCCATAGTCAAGGGAACAAACTCCATAAACCACATCCAAGTAGTTAAATTGCTCACGAATTAGGACGTCACATCCCCGCTCAACGATGTAGGTGTTAGACTAGTTTGTCTTTTTTAGAGGCTCGAAAAACCATGAACATAGCATTTTTTAAATATGTGAGACAACAACTGAAGTTTTCACACTCAAACCATTGTGAATTGTAGCATTGCATGATTATTAGGCTTTAACTCTAGTTCTTCTTGTATTGTTTCTTGAGTATTTTGTGATCACCCCTACACTTAATTAGAATTTCCGAAATTTCTATAATCAACACTTGTGAAGGTTAATTTTACACTTGAACTTGATAATTTGCTGAGATAGTCCAGTCCTTGTTGGTTCGACATCCGGCTCTGAAAAAGGGCCACTATATTACTTGAACGACCACGAACGCTTGCAAGTGCAATGGAGCGCAACACTATCTCATACTCATGATTTGAATTTACTGTTTTACTATCATGTTTTACTTATCCTACATACTTAGTGCATTCACAGTACTGATTGCATACTTTCGTGCTATATCATCTTGTGATGTATGTTCGGGTGATCAGTCCCTAATCATTAGATTCACTATTGCCCTAGTTCAGCCTAGTCTTGATATTGTATGAGTCCTTATCATCTGAGGACATCACTTTAGCCTTATGTTTTGCTTTTATGTCTTTGAGTTTTAGAATTACTAAAGCTAGTTAGAGGTCTTATCCCTTCGGCTCATCTCATGACTAGAGGCTTTTCAGACTGCTATGTTTAGATGTTTTAGCGGTGTTGACTTCTACTCTCGTGTACGTTTTAGGATACTTAGACTTCCATTTATGCCTTATATTATGTTTATTTCAGTTTATGCTCTAAATTAGGTCATGCATTTACCATAGGTTAGTGATGTCACCAAGCACATGCAAGCGCATGTGGTCATCATGTAATATAGGAAAGTAAAGTCCCGATATCGATCCCTCAGAGACTTGTCAGATTAATTGCTTAAGGTTAAAATTTTATTTCACTATTCAAATAAACACAGGTAAATTAGGTAAATGGTTTCGGAGATTATTCTACTAACTTGAAAGATAAATTAAACTAATGAACAAAAATCATTTTCACAAGTTTGTGTACTGCAAATGATGATGACAATCCAGGGTCTTGGCACTTTTGTTTTCAGGTTGAGTTTTAGGACTCGATTACACTAGACTAAACTCTTCTAAGATTTCTGCTTGCAATTTACAACCTCATTTCTTGATATTCTCCAAAATATCCAAGAACTATCTTATGAACCCGAACATCTATATCCCTATTGTTGCAGGAGATGCATGAGACGACGGTTTAAGATACTTGTATTCAACTGAACAGGGTTGAAGGGTATATTCCTATCCTTGACAATGAAATCAACCCTTGAACTAATTTGAACAGGATTATTGAAACCTATTCTATGCTTGCTTTTAACCCTCTTTGTTCCCCCTCTCGAGTTCAACAAAGATCCAACAGATAATATTCGCAAGGTGATCAGGCTAACAAATAATCAATTAAAACAAGTACGCATAGTCAATCTTGAATGAAGAATTAAAGTCTAGCATGAAAGAGTATTCAAACTTCAACAATCAGTTATAGCCGAACCCCTAGAAAAAGGGTTTAGCCACTCATACTCAAGAATAAAACTAAAGCAATCATCATCCAAATAAAAAGGATAAAGAAAAGAACAAAACCTAGAAGAAAATAAACTTCTGTTCATCCCCCAAAGACTGTGTACAAATTGATTGAGGACACTTAAAAAAATGCCCTAGATGTTATATTTATAAGCAAGGTATGAAATGACTATTTTTCCCATGAGAAGTTCAGCTTTTATACTAGAAAATCTTCCCTGGATATGCCTTGGCATGCCGCGCCTCTAATCTCACCAGACTGTGACTTTAATTTCCTCTACAGTTTTTCCTTCGGTATGCCGCACCAGAAATTTCACCAAGGTGTTAGTCAAATTTTGCACATAGGTACCTGGCGCGCTGTGCCACTCACTGCACCAAAGTGTTAGAAAATTTTTCATGTTCAGAATACCTCTGGCACACTACGCCACTATTCTCGCTAAGGTGTTGATCAAAATTCTCCTGAAGTTTAGGCTCTAGGGCACCACTCTAGCTATCTCACTAGCCTATGTATAATAGTCTCTGAAGATTTTTAACTAGTGCACCACGCTAGCTATCTCACCAGGCTAACTTTTCCTGAATTCCTCTTTCTTCACACCTTGGGCTATTTTGGATCCCTTTTCCATTGATTACCTGCTAAAACCATCAAAAAACACTTGTTAGCTCATTTAGCACACATCATCATGATGTCATGCATTTCATAAGTATAATGATCTCAAAATAAGGTAAAAGATGGGTAAAAGTAAGGAAAATGGGCAGAAGAATATGCCCAACATCACCATCCTACACTTAAACCATTGTTCGTCCTCGAACAATCCTTACTTATATGCATAAAAATCATTTCTCACCACTATTCACCTTTATAAATTCTCACTCAAGCAACTAGCACAGAGCATATGACTAAATGGTTCATCAATTCATACAATCCACATCAAGCACACAAAGAAGTTTTCACATTCAAAACTACATAACTTCTATAACTGACTCATCTCTCCAAAACAGAGCAAATATGATTATGTATGAAACATGTAACACATAGCACACTAACTTTGACCATCTTATGCCCTCACTTATTTGGTGATGCTCCTTCCCTCATATTATCAATTCAAAAACATAGAACATAATAAGCAAGACACACTCACTCTCACAAATGATGTATCCTACACATGCAACATACTATAGGCTTGCCCTTCATGTATAATTAGACTACTTAATCACTTCAAAGAGAGTAAGATTATAAGGACTTTTCATGGTTTTAATGTCGGCTAAGGGATAGATAGGAATGAATTTTCTTAGTAGTGGCTACTAATCCGAAGCACTTTAAGACATTCTTTCATCTTTCTTGTCCACCACTTTGTCTCAATGCTCACCTTTCCCTTAACTAATACTTTTTTTCCTCTTCTCATGCCCCACTTTATACTACTCGACTGCTAGTTTTTTCTTACAAATTCAACAAGAACAATCAACCACTAAATATCTTTCCATTAGTGTTCTAGCAGCAGGTAAACATATTCTTTTGTGTGGGCACCCCTCTTTCTATCTTCTCCTCTTTCCATCATTATTTTTTTCCTTTCCCTCGACTCTTTCTTATATATCAAAGTGCTTTAGATTATCTTTGGATAAAAAATTTTGAAGGTCTCACAACAAAATAGGAATAGGCTTCTTTTGTGGCGAAGATGAAAATTAAGGCTTACGGCTCAAAGGGGTTAACTAGGGATAGCGTTAAGAAAGGTACAACAACAGTGGCCAAAATAGGTTTTTCGAAGAAATGCCTAAATCACATGTCACCTCTTTAGAAACTAGCTATCCTATACACACTTCGAGAAATTCTAGATGTTACATTATGTAAAAAACACAACAAATCAAGCTCACCTCTCATTGTATCATGATCTTAGTCGGTTTCCTATGGCTACATATCCACACAATATAATTCAATGAATCTTTCATTATTAAGCCCTAAATTTTTTCTTCAAGAGTCAAGTTACAGAACCTATGTGTCTCTCATGGAATTTCACTTCTTATGCATTCACGATGACAACTTCATTACTTCTATCTTAGCTTCTAAGTGGAATATCAAAAGCACACAAGTGTGGATTTTGACACCATCCTAAAAAATGAAAACGAATATGATTTATTTACTAGGAACGGTCACTACCTCTATGGAAAACATAAAAAAATGACGCTCAACTAATGATGAGTTGGTAATTTACCAACTTATTAGGCTTTTAAACATGAACTTTTGCATGGATTTCAAGTTATTTGGGAGGATTTTATGCTCTTTCTCTTTTGTTTTTGTAGGAATTCAACTTAAAGAGAGAAGGCAAGAAATTGGACAAAAGTATGGAATTAAACAAAGGATTGGAGCTCTACTGGGTAGGACCGACGCTCCACCGGAAGGGGCCAATGAAACATCGGCCAAATGCAGGAGCATACTAGCAAGAAGTGAAAGGTGCACCAACGGAATATGGGTCAACACCTGTGAACCAGTGGTGCTAATGCCAGTCAGATCCCAAAGTCACTGAGAGCACCTGTGACAAAGCCACACCCCACAGATGGGTACCAGTGGAACGCTGGTGACTCGCAAGTGAGGTGGTTTTCAGAAAGGAAAAATCATTCAGCATGGGATTTGAGGAGCATTTTTAGCCTATTTTTGTACATTCTCTAGAAAGTACTGAATATTCCATTCTAGATTTGTAGAGTTAGAGAGAAATATTGAATAGCTTTTCTTCTACTTCTTCTTCTTCCTCAAGGTACAAACCATCATTGAAGACAATTTTGAGCTTTCTATTTCCTCTTAATGATGAATTTTATGAATTTGTTTGTCAATATGCTTTTGTATTATCTATGAGTAACTCGATATTTTGCTAGGGGTATATGCATGATTGGGGATAAATTGGATTGGGTATGGCTATATTAATCTTGTAAACACTCATTTAGTCTAAATCTATTATTTTCTCCTAAATTATAATTGAATTATCCATAGTTGCAATGTGGGCTATGTCTAGTTATTCCATTTTTTGTTGAAAAAGGGAAATTGAATATCCATGTGAAAGCAATGGTACAAATTGGGGCTTGAGTGTGTGGGTTTGGGAAAACTCAAGGAATAGAGCACCCAATTGGTTGAAAAACATCGGATGTCATTTTATCCATAGTTATTTATTCATATAAATAATAATTTAATTTTCTAGTTAATCCCAATCCAATCAAACCCCCATCAATAGCACACCCCTGGCCTTTGCGCATAATTGATTATTTAATTTTGTTGCCTTATTCTATTGATAGTTGATTTTAATTCAAATTGTGATCTCTCTTTTTCCCTCAACATTATTATTTTTGTTTTCAATGCATGGATGAAAGTTTAGTTCAAGTCAATAAACAACTTTTGTGATATACATCGCTATTCCCTGTGGATTTGACACCGACTCTTAGTTGGGTATTTATGCGACAATCATTTACACTTCCTCCCCGTGAGGAGTGGATTTAAATGTCATCAATTTTTGTGTTGTTGCTGGGGAATAGGATTAGATAGCCCCTAGTTGATTGTTGATTTGAATTACTTTAGCATCTTGTGTTTTGTTTTTACAATTGTAGTTGTTTCTAGGTGTCTGCAGGTTCAGTGGATGGTCACATGGACCATAAGGATAATGACCACCTAATGACAGACGTAGCAGGTGCAATTCGCCTACCAGCCACATTAGGGAATGCGGTGTTTCACGTAACCAACATAATGTTACACTTGTTACAAATAAGAGGACTCTTTGGAGGTCAGTTAAGTGAAGATGTAAATCTACATATTTGAAATTTCCTTGAGATATGCCAACCTTTCAACATCACAAATATAAATTAAGAGTCGATCTGATTGAGGCTCTTCTCATTTTCTTTGAATGGGGAAGCAACCATATGGCTAGAGGAACATCCTCTGGGATATATCACTTCATGGAAAGAGTTAACTGAAGCTTTCTTAGATAGGTACTTTCCTCTATCGAGGATGTTGCAGCTGAGAGATGATATTACCAACTTTAGGCAAATCCCGAGTGAACCTTTACATAAAGCTTGGCTTCAGTTCAAGAAGAAAGTGGCCCTTTGTCCAAACCACGGGCTACCGGATGAAGTGCTCCTTAAATATTTTTATCATTCCTTCCATTCTATCAAGAAGGTTGTGGCTAATAACTTAGCTGGAGATTCCTCATGGACCAGGCCTATGGTATAGCCAGAGCTCTTTTGAATAGAATGACCAAATCAAATTGAGCTTGGCATACTAGGCACACTGAAGAACCCTCAAATGGTGCTAGTCCAAGTGTTGTGACTGTTGAGATGCAAAGAAGAGATGAAGAAAGGAATGAGACCCTAGAAAAGATGATGACCCAACTAAATTGATGACAAAGCATGTTTTGGGAACCGGGTCCAAGAATGTTATTTCTGTGGGAACTCAATGTCCTATGCAATATGAGAATGAAGCATCACCGCCGAGGTACGAGGAAGAGTGCCAATTCATGGAAAATCAAATGGGGGGTTCTCGATCCGGGTAACAAGGTGCCAATTTATCCCTTTGGCACCCACACGAAGAGAATCAAGGTTTGAGAAACCACGACAACCAAGGTTGGGTTGATAGAAATGATAGATGGGGTAATCGTGATCAAAACTATGATGCAGAATGCTATCACTGAAGCTCAAACCCATATGTTCCCCCTCCAAAGGCTAAAAATCCCTAATTTCAACCTGGTGTGAGTGATTTGGGAAGTTCCAAGATTGATGGAATTCTGGCTAGAGTGCTAAAAAGGGTGGAATCAACGGATAGCAGGTTGAAATAGCTAAAAGGAGAGGTGTCTAACCTTGCCCAAATAGTGAGTTCAGATTCAACTTCTATCAAGCACTTAGACGCTCAAATGAATCACTTGTCCATGCAAATAAACTCCCGAATAAGGGACACTCCCTAGTGACACTATGCCTAATCCCAAGAAGGACAATCATTGTATCGCTATTGTCACGAGGAGCTGCAAGGTATTGGCGGATAGGGGTGTTAAGACAAAAAATGTTGTTGAACCCAAGACAAAAAGTGATGTGAATGATGAGGTTCCAAAAGCACCAAATGTTGTTGATGATACCAAAGAACTTGATGAAGGGGAAGTTGATGTTGACCTCGAGAGTGCTATTGAGGAGGAAACAAGCAAAGAGGCTTTAACCGATATGAGTTAAGAGCTTAGGATTCCACCTCCTTATCCTCAAAGGTTAGCAAAATAGAAGAAGGACAATCAATTTCAAGGATTCATTGAGATGTTCAGCAAATTGTCCATAGATATACCTTTGGTGGATCCATTGCTCCAAATGCCGGGTTATGCAAAATTCATGAAAGAATTTCTGAAGAAAAAAAGGTGGTTGATCTTGGTGTAGGAGAAATAACACACCATTGCGGTGGTATGAGGGTGAACAATCTTTCTCCCTAAAGAGTGGATCCTGGAGCCTTCACTATCCCCTGCACCATTGGTCTGTGTGTTTCCAAAAAGGCCTTGTGTGACCTTAGTGTGAACATTAACTTGATGCCTCTTTCATTTTTAAGAATATAGGTGTGGGAAATCTCAAGCCTACCACTATGAGACTCTTGATGGCGGACAGGTCTATCAAGAAACCCGTGGGAGTGCTAGAAGATGTTTTGGTCCGAGTGGACAAGTTTATCCTTCCAGCCGAATTTGTGGTATTGGAATGTGAAATAGATGTTGAGGTGCCCATCATTTTGTGGCACCCACTACTATCCACGGGAAGAGCACTGGTGGACTTGGAGGGTCACAACCTGAGCTATGACCTCAGATCGAGATACGGGACCTAGAACCACAAAGGGCCCTAAGTAGACCCATGGCATAAACATAGTAATTCAAGAGCATAACTAAAAGTTAAAATCAACCACAACACGAATAAAGCGGAATTCTGAATATAAGAACTCATAAGGGTATGAATAGCAACACTCAACAAAAGGTGAATAACTACATAAGGTCTGAATAAGCCTCTAACTGTCTAATGAACTGATGGAACAACATCCCCAACTAGCCCTCTAAAGTATGAAACTAGAATATAATAAAAGAAGAGCTAAACGACATGTCCTCGGTAGATTAGGACTCACCAAAGCAGAGGTAGGCTGGACTAGAACGGGAGCGGCTAACGATGAGGCGGGATGATCGTTTGGACTTGTATCATGAGATGGTATAGAATAGAGTACGCGGTTAGTACTTGGAATGTACTGAATATATGGGTTAAGTAAAGAGGACCATAGAAATACATAAGAATATATGAGAATATAACATTTCTGAAATCACAACTTAAACTTGAGGGTTCACGACTTTCAAAACTCTTCATAAATTGTCAAAGTCATAATCATAAAGAAGCCTTATAAATCATAACTTGAGCCAAAAACATTATAATATGATCATGCATAACATAAAGAACAATGGGAGATTCTTATAACTGACATACCCCACATGAGCACACATGGAGCCTGACCTGTAAACCCATAGTCGGGAGGATGTTCATACCTTGCCAAGGGTAGAACAATGAAAAGGGCATGATATCACTCATGAAAAACTCATACGAGCAAAGGGGGGACATTCTCAAGGAGGATACCATCATGGCTATGTTGGAAAGTAGTTTTGAGACTCGAGATATGATTGGACTCCCATCTACACGACGTTAAATCATGGGCTAGTTTAAATCATGATAATCATAAACATGCTTGAAATAAGCGGAATAGCCATGAAATAGGGCGCGTGAGTCGGCCATAATCATAATCATAAAAATCATGAAAGAAATTATACATACTTGATAAAATTCTCATACTTAAATTCATAAATTCATGAGGGATACTTGTAGGAAATCATGTATCATAAACTATAATTCATAAATTAGGGCTTGAGAGATTTAAAATTTTTAAGAGGATAAAAGAATTCACAAGAAGGAATTTAGCCCTAAATTTTTATAATCATTCTTGAATCATAAGATATCACAATTTCATAAAATATTTTAAGAGATAAAAAAACCTATCATGGAAATCATATTTTTATATCAAATCAACTCTACCCATAAAGGAATCATGAAAGAATTTCAAAATCCAACATAGAATCATAATTTTCAAAATTAGGGCTTTAGGGAAATTGGGTGATCATACTTTAAATTGAAGAATGGACATAAGGTTGAAAGAAACCCTCATTGATAGACCCACGTAATAGAATTTATCAATCCCCAACTGAAATTGAAACCCCACTTGATTCTAGAAGAAACTTGAGGAAGAACCCTAGGATTTCTTGAGAGATCTTGAGGGACTTGATTCTTAAATTGAGAGTTTTAGGAGAGTAATGGGTTATCTAGGGTGAGTAGTACCCTTAATACACACTTTACCATGCTTAAAATGATGTAGTTAAGGACCTAGGAGATTAGAATTTATAAAAATACCCTTGATAAAAAAATTGAAAAATATACAATGCCAGTCATCACGACTCTTACCATGAGTCATACCATGAAGTGACGACTCATGCTCACCTACCGTCGTCACCACTAGTCGTAGGACTAGTTCCTAAAGATCATATCACAGACGCCAACAACGAGTCGTTACACGTCACCACGAGTCATGAGGCCACCCGTTGTCACTAAGCTTCAACTCTCACTTTTCCTGAACTTTTCCATGGCTACAAACCACAACTAGTGGTTTCCTATGATGGGTCATAACACCACTTATGACAACACACCCATACACTTAACTTCCAAACCACGACCCTTATCATGACTCGTTATTTCCCACAATGATTCGTACCACGATCCGTCCTTTCCAACCTTCGCATTCCAGTGTCTCAGCATGAATCCTAACCACTGGTCGTACCCATGCACCACAACTCATGGTGTGACTCGTGGTCTGGACATCCAGCTTCAAAATTCCATAACCTCTCATCACACGGTCTATTACTTCTCACCACAACTCGTACCATGAGTTATTTTGAGGAAAAAATGCAGATTTTTCTACTGAACTCATTTCCAGTTCTCTCATCTAGTCTTAGGGACCTTCAGCATATTACAATATCTCCCTCTTGGGAATATTCCTCCTCAAATGTAGACTAAAAAACATAGGCAAGAACTAAAAATCCCAAGACTAAATAACTACAGCTGAAACAAAAGGAGTGACTGACTCCGAACATGAAATACATGACTTAATTGAATTCATGAAACATACATGCATGCTAAAACATGAAATGAACTTACACGCACGGAGTTGACATGAAATGAATAGAATACTAAGGATGAGATTTATACCTCAAGATAGACCGGTACTGGGAGAGAATAGGTGCGAGTCTCTAGCCATTATATCCGCTTTAGCTTCCCACGTAGCTCCCTCAACTAGTTGGTTCCTGATGTCACCCAAGAGCACGAAAGCACATGTGGTCATCAAGTAACATAGGATTGTTAAGTCCAGATATCATACCCACAGAGACCTGTCAATTTAATCTTTATAAGGTTGTCACTTTATTTTCACTAATCTACGAAACATGTAAAATGAAGATTGGTTTGGAAAATTAAACAACTAAAACTTCAAATATAAAAATAACTAAAACAAATGCAAACTTTATTGTATTTTGTTAATGATGAAAGACTAGGGCAATGACACTTGGTTGGTTTCAAGTTGAGATTTCCAGACATAAATTAAACTAGTATGATTCTTCCTACGGTTGTTAGTTGCAAGTTATTATCCCATTTCTTGCCACTATAGCACCCAAGAACTATCTCATGAACCCTAACACCAATATCCCTATGGTTGTAGGAGAACAATGAAACGACGGTTATGTCTACTTGTATTTCAACTAAATGGGGTTTAATGGTATATCCTATCCCTAAAAATAACTTCTATCCTACCATTAATGGGTTCAAAGGACTTTGAATTCCCATTCTATATTTATTTTTAACCCTTTCGATTCCCTTTCCCAAGTTCAATCGAAAGCCAACGAATTACTTATAAGGTGAAATCTTAACTAATAAATTTACACAACTAAATAAAAACAACCATAAAATAAGAATCAGAACTAAGTATATTTAGTCTATTAAAAAATCAATCATTCACCATGGCCACAACCGTAGAATATAAATTTAGCCACTCATAGACAAGCGGACAAATAAATACTTAGTCATCATCATGCGAAAATACGAAGTAAAGAATAGAAAACCTAGTTATGGAACTTTGTCTTCCTTCCAAATGGCTTACATGCTTTCATGAATGAACTACGAAACAAAAATGAGCATAGACTTCTCCGAAAAAGTCCAAAACTATGTAACAAATGACCTAAGTCTTATAATTATAGATGAGCCTTCAAATGATCTTTCTTCCTATAATGACCTAACTTTAAAATCAGTATTTTCCTCACAAAATGGCTCTGGCGCACCGTCCCTCCTCTCTCGTCATAGATTTAATCAAATTTTCAGCAATTTCAGCTCGGAATAGGGTCTGGCGCACCACCCTCTTCGTCTCTCCAGAGTGTTCGTCAAATTTCTCTAAGTTTGGACACCTCTGGGGTAGGGCACCACTCATCTTGCTAAATTTTTGAAGTGCAATTCTCTGAAGCTTTAGGGCTGGCGTGCCAAACGGAGATTTTATTCTCTAAAGTTTGGGACATGGTGTGGGGCGCTAGCCATAGCACCAAACCCGTAAGATCCTCAAATCTTCATTTCTTGCATAATTTTGAGCCCATTTTGCTTAGTTTCCTACTCAAATCAACTCAAATCATTTGTTAGCGCATAAAACACATACATACATGAATTTATGCATAAATTAAGGATTATGAACTCAAAACATGATCAAATATGAATAAAAATGGAAAATGGGCATAAAATATGTCAAACATCACCACCCCACACTCAAACCATTGTTTGTCCTCGAAAAATCCTTAGAACACACCTAAATTCATGTTTCACCATCACACTTGACACCTCTATGAACTCATACCCAACCAACTAGCATGGACATAAAGTGGTTTATAATCATACAACAATTCTGAACAAAGCATCTAGAAAGATTTCACAATCAAGAACACACAACCTGTATAACTTACTCATCTTTTCAACACAAAGGGACAACATGATTAAATATGACATATGCAACAAGTAGTACACCGAATTAGACCTCTTGTGCTCCTCACTTTTAGTGATGTTCCCCTCTTAACTTCATCAATATAAGACATGAAACATAGTAAGACACACTCACACTTACAAATGATGCATTGCACATATGCAACATACCATAGGCTTGCCCTTCATGTATGTTAAGACTACCTAATTGCTTCAAGAGATAAAAATCACAAGGACTTTTCTTGGTTCTAATATCAGCTAATGGACAGGTAGGATTGATATTTCATTTTATAGTGATTACCACCCTAAGCACTTTTAAGACTTATTTCACTCTATTTGTCCACCACTTTTTCCTTGCTTGTTCACCTTTCATCTACTCACCCTTGTGTTTTCTTTTCATGCCCCATTTTTCACTACTTGACTGCTAGTATTCTAAACATAGAATAATTAAGGATTTTGCAACTAAAGCTCTCCTTTTCAATTTCCTAGCAGCAAATAGACAACACCAATTTTTTATGGGCCCCCTTTTTTCTCACTTTTCTTTCCTTACCACAACTTTTATTTTTCCCTTAACATTATACTTCGGTGGACCTTTACTTTCAAATATAAAAGTGCCTCATACTACTATGGATCAATATGTTTAAGGTCTTAAAAAAAGAGGGATTAAGCTATTATTGAGGCTAAGAAAGAATAAGGCTTTTAAGCTCAAAGGGGGTAACTAGGGAGAATGACTAGGAAGGTAAAACAACTAGAGGAAAAATGGCTTATTCAAAGAAATGCCTTGATCATCTCTCAATTCCCTATCAACTAGTTATCCTACATACACTAAGGCAAGTTCTAGATTATACATTGCATACATACAAAACAATTCAGCTTACCTCTCGTGGCAAAAAGAATCTAATCAGTTTCTATAGCTACACATTCACACACTCATATTGAATGACAAGTTAAATTCATAATTAAGCCCTTAGAATATATTGAGTCAAATTAAAAAGGTATGTACGTCTCTCATGGATCCTCACTCATGCGATCAATCTGACCACTCTATTACTCCAGCAAAGCAGCTAAGCAGAATATCAACAAGCATACAAGTGGATGACCTATGACTCAATCCTAAAAAAATTTAAAAATAATGTGAGAGAAACTTTCCTTAAGATGGTCGTCACCAATCTATCATAGGAACACATCATTACTCTATAACTACGACTCAAATAAAATAAAAAATTTACTCTGTTCAAAGGGCTCCCCTCTGAAAAAGAACTGAGGCCATAAGAAAAATCAAAGAGTAGGTGAGACATGTCATTTTAAAAAAATTCAACTACACTTGCTGGCATTCTACCCTTAACCACAAAATTTAGGGGATATCCCCTCACCCCACACTTAAAGCTTTGCTCTGTCCTCAGAGCAACTAAAATTAAATATCGGATTAGAGTGAGGAAATACTCCTTGAGGCCCTCTAGGGCCTAGATATCAGCATGTCTTTTGGATTCACGGGTCACATGACCCCACACTTTGGCTCAAGACCATGCTCCTTAGCTTTTGATATCGGGTACTCAGACTTCCCCTCTCTGCAAAAGATAATCAACAGTGACACTATATATATATATATATATATATATATATATATATATATATATATATATATATATATATATAGACATACAAATAAGACATTACATTTTTACATGTTGGGTTGCCTCCAAACCAGCGCTTGATTTAACATCACAGCATGATGCGAGATTCTTCAATCATTTTGCAATAAAATTGAAATCTTTTCTTTATCCTAATTGCCCTCATATTAATGCTTCACCCTTTGGCCATTAATCAAGAAGGTTCTGTCAGACCCCAAGGGTTTCACTCCACAGCACCTTGTGTATTCATACTTACTATCTCAAATGGTCCTGACCACTTTGATCTCAACTTTTCACTAAACAAATTCAACCTTGAATTGTATAATAATACCAATTGCCCTGCCTGAAACTCACAAGGTTGAATGCATTTTTCATGCACTCTCTTAGTCCTCTCTTTGTACATTCTGACATTTTCGTAAGCATTAAACCTGAACTCATCTAGCTCATGTAGTTGTAGCATCCATTTCTCTCCAGCAACTTCTAAATCCATATTCAAATTATGTATGGGCCAATATGCTCTGTGCTCCAACTCAACTAGTAAGTGACCTGCTTTCCCAAAAACTAGCCTTTATGGCGAGGTGCCAATAGGAGTCTTGAATGATGTACGGTAAGCCCATAGTGCATCATCCAACTTAAGACTAATCCTTTAAATTTGTTCTCATGGTCTTATCAAGAATTCTTTTGATTTCTTGATTTGATACCTCCCCCTGTCCATTGGTTTGCGGATGATACTAGTAGCTACATTGTGTTTCAAATTGTACTTAGCCAACAGATTATTGAAGAGTCAATTGCAGAAATGTGTACCTTCATCACTAATGATGGCCCTGGGTGTGCCAAAGGGAGTGAATATATTCTTTTTCAAGAAACAAGTTGCAGCCTTTCCGTCATAGGTAGGTAGTGCTACAACCTCTACCTACTTTGATACATAATCAACTGCCACCAAGATGTACTTGTTCCCGTTTGAAAGCATAAAAGGGCCTATGAAGTCAATTCCCCAACAATGGAAAACCTCTACTTCCATAATTCCTCACTGAGCATCTCTTGCCTCTTTGAAATTCTCCCTGTTCCTTGGAAACTATCACAAGACTTCGCAAGCAAATACGTATATTTAAACAGAGTAGGCCAATAAAACCCAGCCTGAAGGACATTTGTTGCGGTGCTATCTTCACTATGATGTCTACCATATGGTGAAGAATGACAACTTTCCATCACAAAGTGCACCTCTCCCTTTGGGACACATCTTCTGATTAATTAATCAGGACCTATCTTGTATAAGAAGGGTTCATCCCATATGTAGAATTGGATGTCATACAGTAATCTTCTTTTCTTTTCTGAGATCATATTAGGTGGATACACATGACTAACCAAGAAATTTACCATATCCGCATACCATGGTAGCTCCTGGTAGTGCACAACAAATAACTGCTCATCAGGAAAGGTCTCCACTATGTTAGTCTCATAGTCAATATGCTCTCTATCCTCTAACCTAGATAGATGATCTGCCACTTGGTTTTTTGTGCCCTTCCGATATTTGATCTCAATGTCAAATTCCTATAGAAATAATATCCACTGAATGAGTCTGGGCTTGGCATCCTTCTATACAGATAGGTACCTGATTACAGCATGATCAGTATAAACTTTCACATTTGTCCCCACTAGATACTCTTGAAACTTTTCAAATGCATATACCACAACCAATAACTCTTTCTCGGTCACAATGTAATTTTTCTGAGCTGCACCTAGGGACTTGCTTACATAGTAGATGGATTGAAACCTCTTTGCCCTATTCTGTCCTAATACAGCTCCTAATGCATAATGACTGGCATCACACGTAACACCGAACGGTAGTGAGCAATCTGGGGCAATGATAATTAGAGTTGTTGTCAAATTATCCTTCAGTGTGTTGAAAGCCTGCACAGAGTCCCTGTTGAACTCAAATTTCACATAATTCTCTAAGATATTGTACATTGGGTTTGCAATTTTTGAAAAATCTTGAATGAACCTTCTATAGAATCCCGCATGTGCTAAGAAATTGCGCACTCCTTTCACCGAGACTGGGGGTGGTAGTTTTTTTATTGCCTCAACTTTATCTTTGTCAACCTCAATACTTGCCTTTTAAATTTTATGGCCCAGAACTGTGCTTTCACGTACCATGAAATGCCATTTCTCCCAATTAAGTACAAGATTAGACTCTTAATATCTGGCTAGTACAACATCCAAATGATTCAAGTAGTTATCAAAGTCACTCCCATAGACTGAGAAGTCATCCATGAACACCTCCACATATTTCTCCACCATTTATGTGAATATAGCCAACATACATCTCTGGAATGTTCTTGGGGCATTAAATAATCCAAACGACATCCTTCGAAATGCAAAGGTGCTGAAAGGACAGGTTAAAGTCATCTTCTCCTGGTCTTCCTATGCGCTCATAATCTAATTGTTACCTGAATACCCATCCAAGAAGAAGTAGTAATCATGTCTAGATAACCTGTGTAGCATTTGATCCAAGAAAGATAAGGGAACGTGATCCCCCATGGTGACAACACTGAGCTTTCGGTAATCGATACAAATTCTCCACTCTGTAACTATTCATTGAGGGATCAATTGATCCGTCTCATTACACACCACATTCATTCCCCCTTTTTTCGAAACATTGAATTGGTCTCACCCAATGACTATCCGAAATTGGATAGATGATGCCTGCATCCAACCATTTTATTATCCCTTTCTTTACCACCTCTTTCATAATTTGGTTTAGACTTCGCTGATGTTCAAAACTGGGTATGGATCCTTCTTCAAACAATATCTTATGCATGCCAAAGGAACTGCTTATTCCTTTTATGTCAGCTATTGTCCACCCCAACGCTGTTATATGTCGCCTTAGTACTTCCAGCAACTTGTTAACTTGTTCATCATTCAACAAAGCAGATATTATCACAAGCAGTGTGTTATCATTGACTCAATATGCATATTTAAAATGAGTGAGGAGGGGTTTCAATTCAAGAACCGGTGCCTTCTTAATAGATGACTTCAGCTTCTCCCAATTGAAAGATTTGTCAAGTATCTCTGAAGGAATATCTCTCCTGACATATGAACTGGTGGCATCTAGTTCTGCTGAACATTATGATGTCTATGACCCCTTTATATGTTCCTCCGCATATACGAACACTCTGCCTAGTGGATCATCTTATGATAGATATTTCTCTAAGTGTGTAGTGGACAATTACAGTTCAATTTCCATAATGGTTTTCATCTCCTCGTGATTGAGAGGCAATTTTGCTGCCTTGAACACATCAAAAACTGCTTCTTGACCATCCACTATCATGTTCACCTTGCATGATTTCACCTTTATTACAGCATCTACGGTGGCTAAGAATCCTCTCCCAAAATGAGGGGAGCTGCTGCATTGGCCTCATAATCAAGAATTATAAAGTCGGTCGGTAGGATGAAAGGTCCCACCTTTATTAAAACATCTTCAATGATTCCTTTTGGATGAACAATGGACCTATCTACCATCTATAAGATCACTGTGGTGGGCATTGGTTCGCCTAGCCCTAATGTTCTAAACAAAGATAAAGGCATCAGATTTATGCTAGCACCCAAATCACACAAGGATGACCCAACTTCTCTGCTTCGGATGGTCACAGGAATTGTGAAAATCCCAGGGTCCTTCAACTTTTTAGGAATTTTATTCTTCACTAGCGAACTACACTCCTCTGTCATTGCTACAGTTTTAAATTCTGTTAGCTACTTCTTATTTTCCATAATATCTTTCAAATATTTGGCATATTTTGGAACATCCTGCAAAAGCTCCACCAAAGGTAAATTAACATGAACTTGATTTAAAATCTGAAGAAATCACTGACAAGCTATGTCCTCTTTCCGCTCCTTAAATCCTTGGGGAAATGGGGGCAGTGGTCTAGCTTCCACAATTTTCGGTTTCGGCTGACTTGGCTTACTGACTTCCTGTCTACCCATCATAGTTTGCTCTTCATCAGTATTTTCCTCTCTAGGGATCACTTCACCTAACTCCTTACCACTGCGCAAGGAAATATGATTTACAATTTTTCTTGGGGTTCTTCTCGGTGTTACCTGGGAGTGCCCCCTGTGGTCTATTGTTCTACTTTAGGGCCTGTTGCTGCATTTCCCTTTCAAGCTCATGGATGGACTTTTGCATTTCATTTCCACTTTTGTTTGCTGCACCATCCATTGCTTCATTGTCTTCTCAAGAAAACTATTCTACTGCTGGCCAATGGCCTTTGATAAGTTTTTTGGGGCCTTTGGAAGTTTTGATTCCCTCCCCATAGGGGATTTGCTCCATTCCCGTACCTTGATTATAGCCATTACCTACGAATCCTCTAGCACGACCTTGTTTTCCCCCAAAATATATAAACTTAGGATTAAAAGGACAACCTTAATAGGCATGGACTTCTCCACATGCTTCACATGATGGTGGTGGAATTTGTACATGCTATACCTTCTGCACGTGGCCTCCTACTGGTTTGGTTACCAACTTACTGATTGCATTCACCAACTGGCAAATGTCTCCCTGATTGCCACTACACAATCCATCTCAAGCTTTCACAATACCTTTTTTGCTGCAAATCCTCTGCCCGAGTCTTGATATGACTCCCTGCAGACATGCGGTTCAAGAAAGCCTCAATTTCATCATAACTTTTGGACAGAATCTTCCCCTGTGCACAAGGAGTATCTTAGACTCGGGCTTCACACCCTCAATGAAGTTATGCCCAATTATCTCCTTAGGTTGCGTGTGGTGTGGACAATCCCTCAAGTAACCCTTGTAACGTTCCCATGCTTGAGCTAGTGTTTCTCCATCTTTCTGTATGTTCCAGAGATCTTTCCCCTCAGTTCCTTAGTTCTTCTCGAAGAGAAAAACTAGTTGATAAACTTATTAGAGAGGATCTCCCAAGTGGTGATGGATCCTGCAGGCTCATTCTGAAGCCACTCCTTGGCTTCTCCAATCAATGAGAATGAAAATAGAGTCAACTTGACATAGTTATCTGACATGTGTCTGGTAGTGGAAGTTTTCACTCATCTCTACAAACATCATAAGAAGCCTGTGGGGATCCTCGTGTGGCTTTCCTTGAAATTGGAAAGTGTTTTGGACAACCGCACAGTCCCTTCTTTTAGCTCAATGTTCCCAGTGATGGCCGGTTTGATGATCTCTTTAGAAGCTTTTTCCACATTCGGCTTAGCAAACTGCATCACTGGAACTCTCTTATTCTCTTCACCTGCTGCTTGCCCAATTTTTTCCATAACTAACCTTCGAAAGGTTCTCTCTATTTCAGGATTAAGAGAAGCTAAGGGTGGTCCTTGACTTCTCGTGCTTGGCATACACTGAGGCGAACAACCCTGTGAAGTTCAAAAAAAACAAGAAATATACGTAAAATAAGACTAGCAAACCAAAATTCTAACCTACAAACGATTAAACAATATTCAAGTTCCTGGCAATGGCGCCAAAAACTTGATGTCGCCCAAGCACATGCAAGAGCACGTGGTCATCAAGAAATATAGGATTGTTAAGTCCAGATATCGTACCCACAGAGACTTTTCAATTTAATCGTTATAAGGTTGTCACCTATTTTCACTAATCTACGAAACAAGTAAAAGGAAGATTGGTTTGGAAAATGAAACTACTAAAACATCAAATATAAAAATAACTAAAACAAATGAAAGCTTGATTGTATTTTGATAATGATTACATACTAGGGTAATGGAACTTGGCTATTTTCAAGTTGAGTTTTCCAGTCATAATTAAACTAGCATGATTCTTCCTATGGTTGTTAGTTGCAAGTTACTATCCCATTTCTTTCTAGTATTCCTAGCACCCAAGAACTATCTCATGAACCCTAATCCCTATATCCCTACGGTCGCAGGAGAACAATGAAACTACGGTTATGCCTACTTGTATTTCAACTAAATGGGGTTGAAGAGTATATCCCAATCCTCAACAACAACTTCAATCTTATCACCAATGGTCTTTGAATCCCCAAGTTCAATTGAAAGCCAACGGATTACTTACAAGGTGATCAATCTCATAAACAATAAATTAAGACAGAATAAATACAAATAATCATAAAAGAAGAATCAGAACTAAGTTTATTTATTCTATCAAACAATCAACCATTCATCGTGGCCAAAATCCTAGACACACTTATAGACAAGCGGAAAAACAAATACTTAGTCATCATCATGCGAAAATACGAAGTAAAGAAGAGAAAACGTAGTTGTGGAACCTTGTCTTCCTTCCAAACGAATTACAAGATATCATGGATGAACTTTAGAATAAAAATGAGTGAAGAATGCTTCAAAGAAGTCCAAAACTACTTAACAAACGACCTAAGACTTATATTTATAGATGACTTCAAATGACCTTTCTACCCTTAAAGTCTTGGCTTTATAATTAGCATTTTTCATTACTAAATGGCTTTGGCACGCCGCCCCTCCTATGTCATCATCAACTTAGTCAAATTATCAACAATTTCAGCTCCGGATAGGGTCTGGCGCACCACCCCCTTTATCTCACCAGAGTGTTCATCAAATTTCTCTATGTATGGACACCTCTGGATCGAGGCGCCACTCATCTCACCAAATTTTTGAAGTGCAATTCTCTAAAGTTTGTCGCGCCAGCTATAACACTTGACTGAGATTTTGTTCTCTAAAGTTTGGGACTTGGTGTGGCCTGTTAGATCCTAAAATCTTCATTTTTGGCATTATTTTGAGTCCATTTTGCTTAGTTTCCTGCACAAATCAACTCAAATGGTTTGTTAGCGCATTAAACAAACATACATGAATTGAAGAATAAATTAAGGATTATTAACTCAAAATCAAATATGGGTAAAAACATGGAAAATGGGCATAAAAATATGTCGAACACTATTTCCTCCACAAAACCTTCACCGAGGCTACTTCCTTTTTCCTCAACTTACGATCCTGAAGATCAAGAATATCAACTGGTACCTCCTCATAGGGAATATTTTCCCTCACCCCAATATTCTCTACTAGAACAACTAGATATGGATCTCTGATGCATTTATTTATTAAGGACACATGGAACACCAGATGCACCGAAGCTAACTCTGTTAGTAGCTCGAACTCGTAAGCCACATTGCCAACATGTCTTACAATTCGGTATGGCCCAACATATCGGGGACTAAGCTTCCCCTTCTTTACAAGCGTCATAACTCTCTACATAGGAGACACCTTTAGAAACACCCAATCATCAATTGAAAACTCAAAGTCTCTTCTCCTCACATCCACATTGGATTTCTATTGACTCTGAGCTATTTTCAGACTATCTCTAATAAGTTGTACCTTCTCCATAGCCTCATGAACTAAATATGGTTCTATCGAGGCAGCATCACCTACCTCGAACCAACCAATAGGTGACCTACACCTCCGCCCATAAAGAGCCTCAAATGGAGCCAATTGAATACTCAAGTGGTAACTATTTTTATAAGAAAACTCAATAAGAGGCACGTGATCATCCCAACATTCTTTGAAATGAATGGTCCACTCTGCCAGACCATCTATCTTAGGGTGAAAACCTATACTAAGCTTCACCAGTGCGCCAAGGCCCTCCTGAAATGCTCTCCAAAATTGAGAAGTAAACTGAGTACCCCTGTCTGAAATGATGGATAATGACACTCAATAAAACCAGACTAACTCCTAGATGTACAATCTAGCATAATCCTCGGTTGAGTCAGTAGTGTTGATAGGTAAAAAATGGGCTGCTTTTGTCAACCGATCAACAATCACCCATATGGAGTCATACTGTTGACGAGTACGAGGAAACCCTGTAATGAAGTCCACTTTGATCTCTTCCAACTTCCAAGTGGGGCTACTAATATCCTAAAGTATATCCCCGTGTCTCTAATGCTCAACCTTTACTTGTTGGGAATTCAGACACTTAGCCACAAACTCGTATATATCCCTGTTCGTACCATTCCACTAATAGACTTCCCGTAGATCATGGTGCATCTTGGTGGCACCTAGATGGATGGAGTAGTGGGAACCATAAGCCTCAAGAAACATCTACTCTATCAAATCACCAACACTCTAAACACATTAACGGCCCTGATATCGAAGCAAATCATCTCCCCTATAAGAAGACCTCCACCTTCTGAGTTCGGACCACTTCCTTCAACCTCACCAAAATAGGATCCTCATCTTGACCAGCCTTGAACTCAGTCAGTAATGATGATTCAGACCCATTTTAAACAATCACACCACCATCTGTCGAGTCCACAAGGAGAAATTGTGATCATGCAACCAGATCAACATCCTTGATCAACTGCTTTCTTCCATCTTCAACATGAGACACACTATCCATGGACAATCAATTAGGGGCATCCGCCACTACATTGGCCTTGCCTGGATGGTAAAGAACACTTATATCATAATCCTTGAGATGTTCTAGCCATCTCCTTTGTCTTATGTTCAAGTATTGAGTGAACACATACTGAAGACTCTTTTGATCCATGAACACATCCATATGCACCCCATACAAGTAATGCCTCCAAATTATTAAGGCAAAAACCCTTGCCGCCAACTCAAGGTCATGAGTCGGGCAATTCTTCTCATAAGTCTTAAGTTATCTAGAAGCATATGCAAACACCTTGCCATGGTTCATCAACACACACCCAAGGCCGATCCTAGAAGCATCACAATATACTACAAACCCATCGGTACCCTTGGGCAAAGACAAAATTGGGGCTGAAGTGAGTCGAGTCTTCAACTCCTAAAAGCTCTTCACACAAGCATTGGACCACTGAAACTTGGCCTCCTTCTGAGTCAACTTAGTCAACGGTGCCACAATGGATGATAAGTCCTTTACAAATATACTGTAGTATCCCGCTAAACCCAAAAAGCTCATGATATCCGTAGGAGTAAATGGTCTAGGACAATACTTCACCGCCTCTATCATTTGAGAATCTACCTAAATGCCCTCACTAGACACCACATGACCCGAAAATGCAACTGAGTCAATCCAAATCTCACACTTGCTAAACTTAGCAAATAACTAATGGTCTTTGAGGGTTTGCAACACTACCCTCAAATGAGCGGCATGCTCCTCCTCGCCTCGAGAGTATATAAGAATGTCATCAATGAAGACAATGATGAACATATCCAAATACTGCTTGAACACCCTGTCCATCAAATCCATGTAAGCTTTAGGGGCATTCGTTAGTCCAACAGACATAACGACAAAGTAGTAATACCGAGTTTGAAAGGCTGTCTTCAGAATGTCACTATTCCTAATTTTGAGCTGATGATAACAAGATTTGTGGTCGATCTTGAAAAAGCACCAACCACCCTGAAGATGGTCAAACAAGGCATCAATCCTAGCAAGAGGGTACTTATTTTGAATCATGACTTTGTTCAACTGCCAGAAGTTAATGCACATACGAAGAGAACCATCCATCTTTCATATAAATAGAACTTGGGCACTCCATGGGGATTTTCTAGGCCTGATGAACCCCTTATCTAAGAGTTATTTCAACTGCTTCTTCAAATCCTTTAGCTCAGCCGAAGTCATTCTATAGGGAGGAATAGATATAGGCTGCGTATCGAGAAGAAGGTCAATACCAAAGTAAATCTCCTACTCTGGAGGGACTCCTGGTAAATCATCTAGAAACACCTCTGGGTACTCACATACAATACGAACTAACTAGAGAGTCGAGGTCACAAACATACAATCCTTAATCCAAACTAAATGTTACACACAACCCTTAGAGATAATGTTTCTGGACTTAAGATAGGAGACAAAATTACCTATAGGCACCTCTGAAATGCCCTTCTATTCTAGAATTGGCTCAACATAAAATCAAAACTCTATTGTACGGGTTCTATAATTCACTGAGTCATAAAATGTATGTAGCCAATTCATACCGAATATAACATTGAAATCGATCATTTCTATCTTTACTTGGTTGGCTGAGGTGATTTTCTAAAGGACTATGACAGGAAAATTTTTGTATATCCATCGAGCTATAACTGAGTCACCGATTGGAGGAGAGATTGAGAAGGGTTCTGATAGGATTTTGGGACTAACTCCAAAACTGATAGCAACGTAGGATGTCACAAAAGATAAGGTAGCTCCTGGATCTAAAAATGCATGTAAATCAAGATGAAATACTCATAAAATACCAGTGACCATATCGCGTGAAGTCTCCTACTCCTGTCGTGATGAGAGTGTGTAGAATTTGTTCTGGCGCTGACTGCCAGCTGAACTAGTAGAAACACCCTATTGGAAAAGATGTGCTACTGAGCTGCTAAACTAGTGGCTGGGGTACGGACCCCACCATCGCCCTGTCTGACTAAAGGGCAATATGTGAGCCTATGTTCGGGTTTGCCATACCCAAAACAAGCATCTAAGCCAACTAGACACTGCCCAGGGTGGTTCTTTCCACACTTTGCACAATCCAAAAAAGTCCACTCTCCTATATGCCTCCCTTGGCCCCTCGATCCTGACGCCCTACTCTTTTGATCACTTCTAGATCTGGACGAAACATTGGACAACAATGGCGATGGGGCTGATGATCTCTAATTGGACTGAGGACAATGACTGCCACTGGACCTCTACTAGGAGAACCCAACGATGTCAGTTATGACCCTCTTGGCCTGTCTCTCTCTCTCCCTTTCATTCACCTGCTCCGCCTCCATTTGTTGGGAATACATGATTAATCAGGAGAAGTCTATGTCATGGTGCAACATGGCAGTCCTGCACTCCTTGACCAATGACTCTGCTACACTATTTATGAATTTACTCATCCTGGCTCTTCGATCGACTACCATCTCTAGCGCATATTTGGAAAATCGGGTGAACTCTAAAGCATAATCATGGAATGTCATGTTGTGCTATCCCAAGTTCACGAACTCGGATGCCTTGATCTCCCTTATCTCCCAGGGAAAGAATCGGTATAAAAAGGCAGTAAGAAACTCATCCCATCCAATTGGGCCCGCTCTAACTCCTTGGTTCTCCTTCCACTGCCTATACCATATGTGAGATATCCCCTTCAACTAATAGGAGGCTAAGTCTATGCTCTCTTCTCCCTTCACCCCCATAATCTGAGTGATCTTTTGGATCCTCTCAATGAACTCATGTGGGTCCTCATCCACCCTCGACCTAAGGAACTCAGGTGGGTTCATCTTGAGAATTTCCTGGACTCTAGCCGCATTTCATTCCCATTCTGGGGAACATGAGCCAGTGCCTGTTGATCGAACTGAGTGGCCAACGCTTGTGCCAACATCTGAATGTCTTCCCTAAAATCAACATGGGAAACCTACTCAGGCACGTGATTCGATGGGGCTGGTAGGGCTTACTGATGGCCATCTCCATTGTCATTTCCATGGCCATTCCCGTGCCATTCCTTCTTCTATTAACTCGATGTGGAGGCATGAATCTGCAAATGCGTAAAGCTAGAGTTAAAGGAATAGAGAGATTTGAAATCATAGAACGAGATAGAATCATGAAAGAAGGGAAATTTCCTAAAACGTTTCCTAGTCTCTTCATCATAAGTGTGGCGCACTTCACACCCTTGAAAAAGACTCTACTTAATGCGGCTTTCGGAAACCCTAGGACACTTTAACACCTAATGCTCTGATACAAAATTTGTCATGACCCGAGCGAGGACCCCGGATCGAGATACGAGACCTAGAACCACGAAGAGCCCCAAATCGAACCATAGCATAATCATAGTAATTCAAGAGCTTAACTAAAAGAGAAAATCAACCATAACATCAATAAAGAAAAAGTCTGAATATAAGAAATCATAAGGGTACGAATAGTCAACGCTCAACAAAAGCTAAATAATTACATAATGTCTGAATAAGACTCTAACTGTATAATGAGTTGATAGGACAACACCCCCAACTAGCCATCTAAAGTATGAAACTAGAAGATAATAAAAGAAGAGCTAAACTGTATATCCTCGATAGATGAGGACTCTCCAAAGTAGATACTGACTGGACTGGAATGGGAGCGGCTAACGGCGAGACGGGACCTGATCATTCGGATTTGTATCATGAGACAATACATCATAGAGTATGCGGTCAGTACTTTGAATATACTGAGTACACAGGTTAAGTAAAGAGGACCATAAAAATACATAAGAGTATAACATTTCTGAAATCATGCATTTGAAATCATAATTAAACATGAGGGCTCAAGGCTTTCAAAACTGTTCAGTCATAGTCGTAATCATAAACAAGCCTTATAAATCATAACTTGAGCCAAAAACATCATAACATGATCATTCATAGCATAAGGAACAATGGGAGATTCTTATAACTGATATAACCCACATGATCACCTATGGAGCCCAACCTATAATCCCCTAGTCGAGAGGGTTTTAGTACCTTGCCAAGGATAGAACCATGAAAAGGGTGGTATATTACTCATGAAAGGCCCATATGGGCAATGGGGGAATCATATTTTCATATCAAATTAGCTCCCCCGTAAAGGAGTCATGATCAAATTTCACAATCCAATATAGAATCATAATTTTCGAAATTAGGGCTTTGGGGAAATTGGGTGATCATCGTTTTGATTGGACAAGGGACATGAGGTTGAAAGGAACCCTTACTGACAGACCAGCATACCTGAATTGGTAAACCCTCAATTGAAATTGAAACCCCACTTGATTCTAAAAGCAACTTGAGGAAGAACCCTAGGATTTCTTGAGAGATCTTGAGGGACTTGTTTCTTCAATTGAGAGTGTAAGGAGTGTAATGGGTGATCTAGGGTGAGTAATACCCTTAATAGACTCTTTTCCATTCTTAAAATAATGTTGTTTAGGATCTAGGAGATTAGGAATTACGAAAATATCCATAATGAAAATTCTAGAAAATATACACCGCCAGTCGTCACGATTCTTACCATGAGTCATATCATGAAGTGACAACTCGTGGTCACGTCCTATCATCACCACTGGTCATAGGATTGGTTACTGAAGATCATACCATAGATGCCCAAAATGAGTCATTACACGTCACCACGAGTCGTGAGGCCACCCGTTATCACTGCGCCTTAACTCTCACTTTCCCTGAACTTTTCCACGGTTACAAACCACGACTCATGGTTTCTTACCACGGGTTGTAACACCACTCATGAGAACACACCCATACACCAAACTTCAAAACCACAACTTATTATTTTCCACAACGAGTTGTACAATGATCCATCCTTTCCAATCTTAGCATCCCAATGTCTCACCATGAGTCCTTACTACGAGTTGTACCCGTGTACCATGACTCATGGTATGACTCATGCTCCGGACATCAAGCTTTAGAATTCCACCACAACTCATCCCACGGTCCATTACTGCTTACCATGACTCGTACGACGAGTCATTTTGAGGCAAAATGTAGATTTTTCTACTGAACTCATTTCCAATACTCTTATCTAGTCTAAGGGACTTTCGGGGTATTACACGGAGTTAGGGAACATAAAGTTAGAAGTAGGTAGTGATAAACTCACCTTTAATATATGTCAAACCACCAAGCCACTGGATAAGTGCAAGGTGATAGGTGTCTTTATTGAGGAAAGAGAGCAATATGAAATTAGTTTTGATGAGCTTGATTTGTAGGATGACCCTCAGAAAATCCGACAATTAAGGAGGTATCCGTCGTGATATGACATTAATTAAGGAGCTTCTTGGGAGGAAACCCAAGTATTTTTATGTTTTGATGACTTGATACTTTGTTGATTTTTTTTGAAGTATGATTGGATAAGAAACAAGGAGAAGGAAAATAAGGTAGCCACTGTGCTAGACTGGTTAAACACCGGTGCTCAAGCATGAGTTTCCGCCCTGTCGCACGATAAAAGCAGAACAGGGATAAAAAAAAGAAAGGGAGCTGGCGTTCCACTTGCAAAACACCGGTGGCATTCCACGGCATGCCGATCTGGCGAAGGGTGTGAACCAGTGAACCTGAAGGAAATGTGAAAATTAAATGGTAAGCTGCAACTCATCAGCGGAATGTAGATGACGATCCACGAAATGTCAATCTATCGCAGATAAAAAATTGTGACTTGGGCACCAGAGGAAGTACCCTGTGCTTGATTGGGCGAAATGCTGGTGGTCTCAAGTGTAGTGCGGGTGGAGGTATGTAATTCTATTTTAAATCTTTACTGACCCATTGACCAAACCGATTCGTAGCACTTAAAAAAGGAACAAATCTTGTCAAAACACCCCTTTTACCTTTCCAATGCTCCCTCTCTCAACCTTTTTGCCTAACCTACCCTTTCACTTTCCCAAATAATCCATTTCCACACCTTCCACTTTACCAACTTCTCTCCATTAAAACCACCATTAAAAACCCACCTTTTCATTACCCAATTATACTCTCCCTCTTTAATCTATGAAACCCTCATTTTCATTCTATTATTTTCTCTACTTCTCACTCAAACACTCTCTTGGCAAAAGAAGCTGTCACTCTTTCGAAAACACCATAGTTGGTCAAGACACAATCTCCCATCTAAGTACTTTTTCTCACTCTTCCATTGGTATGAACATCCTTTCTTTACTCTTGATATTGTTGAAAATGTGAAAAAAATGGAACATGCTGCATTTGATATTTTCAATACGCATTTCCCTATTTCCCATTTTGTGAGTTCCTTATGTTGAATGATTTTTAAGTTGTGGGTATGTTTGGGGGTTTGAATACTTGAATAATGTTAGGGTAGTTACCTATTTTGTTAAAATGTCTATTGAAGTTGTGTGCTTGCCATAATTGCTATGGGTGAAGTCATAGTAACCCTCTGTGCTTAAAATGCATGGTTTAACCGATGATAGATAGGGTGACGTCTTTCTTAAGGGAAAATCGTCATTTTTATTTTTATTTTTGTTGTGTTTCTTGAGTGAATAAAGTGTAATATGAAGTGAGAGAGTAATTCATTAACTTGAGGGATTCTGTTAGATGAGTTGGGGTGAAAATCATTGAGCAACGTCCTCTAGTGAACCGCCGGTCAAGCACGGTGAAACACCGGGTGAAATGCAGGTTTGGGTTCAATTCTTTAGGTCACTGCCTAGAACCCACGTTTCACCTGTGCGGCGGGGGTCAAGATTGGCAAAACACAGGGTTGGAGCCAAAAGAAAGTAATTTTACCCATTCTTCTACCAAGAACCGGTGGCTCAACAGTGACTCACGGGTCTCCACCTGCATTTCGTTGGTTTCACGCTAGTACCGCCAACGCTTGATTTTGATCTTCCAAATAATTGGTCATCCAGTCCTTAGAATTTTGTTCCTTGGGTTAGTATAGTTGTTTCTTTTTCTTTTCAATTATGGAAAATACAAAAAGAAATGTTGTTTTGTTGCGGCACTAACATGGCTTTGCAGAATTTTGACTTCATCCAGATAAGGATACAAGGGAAAGACACCTTCCACATAAAAAAGCAAGAGCAAAGGGAAGGACAACGCAAACCCAGCCCCCACCAACACCAGGGAGGCAATCATTTCTGTGTGCCTGAAATAAAGGCACACTATGCCATTTGTGAAGGAAGATCAATAACAACTGAGAATAGATTTGATCTGGTGGGGATGAGGAATGATTTCCCCAACATAACTTCATAGTTCGCTAACAGGCAGTGGCACATCTTTGCTGAGCCTCTCCCAGAGTACTGCACAACCTTTATGCCTGAGTTTTATGCATCATACCGAGCATGACAAGAGGCTATGAAGCATAAAGGGAAGGTTGATGAGTTTCCCTACCTTACCTCAGTCCAGATCAAGGGTGCGGATGTAGATATTACTCCAGATGCCATCAATGCATTATTTTTGGGAGATCACATGGATCCAGGGACTGAGTATTGTTATACCCCGGGAACCCAAGGATCAGACCTGGGAGTCAAAACTATGAAAAATAGAAATTTTGCACCAGGTTACAAGACGAACCGTGAAGTGACTCGTGAGGAGTGACCATGAGTTGTGAGGTGACTCATGGTCCAACAGGGTTGGCAAGACTCGTAGAGAAGACCACGAACATGACCACGAGTCGTTGTCAGGCCTCGTGACTCGTGAGGTCACCCGTGGCTTGGATTGGATGTTATTGCAAGATGGTTCAGAAGTGTGGACAACGGATGGTGTCCACGAGTCGTAGTCACCCACCATGATTTATGGTGTCCTCCATGGGGTCCCCGAGTGAATTTTGGCAGTGTACCTCATGACTCAAGTCCACGAGTCATGGTCCCTAGCGAAGATCCGTCCAGTCTCTCGTAGGGACTGGTAGTTAGTAAAATTCTGCGATTTAAGTAAGGGATTTCCCATAATTCCTAAGTCCTAGGGTCCTATACTACGTTGTTTTAACATTAGAAAGGGTGGTTTAAGAGGGAATAGACTAGACTAAGTCCTCATTCATGCATGAAAAGGTTTGGGAAGGTGATAGAAGGGTGATCTAGGTGATTTCAAGGTGTCCTTCATCAATAGCTTCTTGGGCTTTCAAGGGAAGTTAAGAATCAGTTGTCCCAGGTATGTAAAACTATCAATGAGTGATTTCTTCAACATCCATTCCCATCCTATATGATTTCTACAAAAGATTTATCAAAAACTCATGGGGTTTTGAAGATGATTTTATAAAAGTCTAATGATTTGTTAATGGGTTTTGTGATTTTAGATTCTCATCATAATCTATGGGTTCTAATCAGTTTTTACTATTTAAATCATTTATAATGTCATCAATTTTGATTTCTATGAAATAAAACCTAATTATGCATGACCCATGATGGATCGATTTATGATCTTTTCTTCAAATGATGATATTTATGAACCCAACATGATTTACGATTTGAATTATTGATTTATCATATTACCCATCATGATGTTATGAATTTCAAGCTATATGCATGAATTGCAAGTATGTATGAACCTTATCAATCATGACTTATTTTTTGGCTGACTCACGGGCCTCAATTTCATGGATAGTTCACATACGTACAAGTGTATTTATGATTATCATGATTTAACTAGCCCGTGATTTCATGTATGTTATACTATGAGCACTATATATGTTTTGGGAGTAGCATCGAGCATCGAGTAGGTGAGGGGCTTAGGTTCTTCCCTGGACCTCACAAACTATGTTCCACCATAGGTATGTTGGGACCTCCTATGGGATTGTTCCCGGACCAAATGGCCCTTTTCATGATGATGTCAAACTTTCATGGTTCGACCCTTGGCAAGGTACGGACACCCTCCTGACTAGGGTTACAAGTCGGGCTTCATGTGTGCTCCTATGGAGTATGTTGGTTACGAGAATTTCCCACTGTTCCTCATGATTTATGCATGATTATGATTATGTATATTTGATCAAGTCATGTTAAATAAAGCTTTTCTCTTGCGATTATGATTACGATTGTATTACAAATGTTGAAAACTATGAGCGTTATGTTATGTTATGATGTTTATGACATGAGCAGATGTCCTACTCCTATGATCAGTTATGAGATTTCTATATTTTAAATTTCTATTTTACTTGCTTTGCATATTCAATACATTCCAAGTACTGACCGCATACTTTCTATGTTGTATCGTTTCATGATACAGGACCCGGCTCTCAGGCTCACCCTCCTCAGTAGTGCTTTCGAGATTGTTATCAGCTTATTTGGTGAGTCCTCATGTTCCTAGGGCCATATGTTCAGACTCTATGCTTTTCTTTCAATTTCAAATTTGTTAGGTTAGTTGGGATGTTGTCCCATCAACCCGTCTTTCATGATTAGAGGCTTTTCAGGCTATAAGTTGTATTCAGTCGTCATGTATGGATCATGTATTGTATTTCATTTGTTTTTATGACGTGTTTACATTTTCTTATGTTAAGTCTTCCGCTTATATGATTGGATTAGATGTACACTTATGTCATGGGTTGACTTGGGGTCTCTCGTGGCTCCTTGTCTCGTGTTTAGGATCTGGGTGTACGTTTGGGTCGTGACAAACTATGTATCAAAGCCATAGGTTTTGAAGTGTCCTAGGGAGTTTGAAAGCTTTTTTAAGTAGAGTCTTTTTCATGGGTGTGAAGCACGCCACACTTATGACGGAGAGGCTGTGAGACTCTTAGGAAATGTTCCCTTCTTTCATGATCTATGTTTGCGATGAAAAGTTCTCTACCCTTCTAAGTTGTGCTATTCATGTTTGCAACATCATGCCTCCAAACCGTGTGAACACCATAAGAAATGGTAACGGTAATGATCATGAGGGTGTCAATGGTGAGGAGCATCAGCCATCCCCACCCGTTCACGAAGAGTACACACCAGAGCCAGCTACCCACGCTAAGTTTAGGGCAGTGATTCAGATGCTAGCGTAGGCCATCACGACACAGGTTCAAAATCAGATAGTGGAGCATTACCCCTCAGAATGGGAATGCGTCGGCAGCTAGGGTGAGGGATTTATTGAGGATAAGCCCTCCTGAGTTCACGGGGTCGAAGGTGGACGAGGATCCCCACGATTTCATTGAGGAGATTCTGAAGATCACCCAGGTTATGAGGGTGAACAATGGAGAGTGTGTTGACTTGACCTCCAATCAACTAAAGGGGGTGGCTCATATTTGGTATAAGTAGTAGAGAGATGCCAGGGTAATGGGTGCAGGCCCGATAGGTTAGGAAGAGTTCCATGCGACATTTGTGGATCGGTTTTTCCCTCGGGAGATGAGGGAGCTCAAGGCGGCTGAGTTGATTAATTTTAATCAGGGTAACATATCCGTTCAGGAGTACGCATTGGAGTTCACTCGATTATCTAAGTATGCTCCAGAGTTGGTGGCAGACCAGAGGGTTCGGTTGAGTCATTTCTTGCATTGGGTGGAGGATTATTTGGAGAAGGATTGCAGTATTGCCATACTACATTGGGATATCGGCTTTTCCTGCATTGTGTTGCATGCTCAGCAGATAGAGTCGGTCTACCGGAGGCAGAGGGAGTCCAAGAGGGCCACGACTGATGCTATGGGGTTTCTCAGGACAGGTCAGGGGGTGGACAGTGCTACCAGCCCTTGCACAGGCTATCGCTCCAGCTCCATCATTGGCAAACATGCCATCTAGGTTCAGAGGAGATCAGAAGGGCAGGGATTTAGGCTTTAGGGATTAGGGTAGCATGTAGGTGGAACGCACTTTTCCATCTTGTGTGAAATACGGCGAGAATCATCCCAGGAGGTGCTTAGTTGGCTCGGATGCATGTTTCGGGTGTGGAAAACCCGGGCACAGACTTAGGGATTGCCTCTCAGCCAGATCAGGGGTCTGTGGGGCTCGAGTGACAGCAGCCAATTTTGCCACTCCAGCAGCACATCCCCCTCAGCAAGGTGCCTCTACTAGTTCAGCAGGCGGCTAGCGCTAAAATAGGTTTTATGCTCTAATACCCCGCCAGGAGAAGGAGGCTTCGCCAGATGTGGTCACTGGTATGTTACAAGTCTTCCATATTGATGTTTATGCCTTGTTAGATCCGGGAGCCACTTTGTCTTTTGTGACTCCCTATATTGCTAGTAGTTTTGGAGTTAGTCCTGAAATCCTGTCAGAACAGTTCTTAGTCTCTACTCCAGCCGATGATTCAATGGTAGCTAGGTGGGTTTATAGAGGTTGCCCCATTACCGTATTGCGTAAGGTCACCATCGCAGACTTAGTAGAGTTAGCTATGACTGACTTTCACATCATTTTGGGTATGGATTGGTTGGTTTCATGTTACGCTTCGATAAATTATAGGACCTGTGTAGAGGAATTACGATTTTTAGGTGAGTCAGTTTTAGAGTGGAAGGGTAATTCAGTTGTACCAACCGGTTAGTTTATTTCATATCTTAAGGCCAGGAAAATGATTTCTAAGGGCTGCATTTATCACCTTGTTAGGGTTAAGGATGTTGAGTCTGAGACCCCGACTATCCAGTCAGTTCCGGTAGTTTCTGAGTATCTAGAGGTTTATCAAGATGATTTGCCAAGTGTTCCTCCTGAGAGGGAAATTGATTTCGGCATTGATCTCTTACCCGATATGCAGACTACCTCTATTCCTCCCTATAGGATGGCTCCATCCAAGCTAAAAGAGTTGAAGGATCAGTTGAAGGACTTGTTGGATAAGGGTTTTATTATGCCGAGTAAGTCTCTATGGGGTGCATCAGTATTATTTGTCTAGAAGAAGGATGGTTCGCTTCGGATGTGCATTTACTATTGGCAGTTAAACAAGGTCAACATTAAGAACATGTATTTTTTACCTAGGATTGATGATTTGTTCGACCAGCTTCAGGGTGCCAAGTGTTTCTCCAAGATTGTTCTCAGATCCGGGTATCACCAGCTCAGGGTTCAAGAGAGTGACATCCCGAAAACCACTTTTAGGATAAGGTATGGCAATTATGAGTTTGTAGTTATGTCATTTGGACTAACCAACACCCCTGCAGCTTTTATGGACCTAATGAACAGGGTGTTCAAGCAATATCTAGACATGTTCGCGAACGTGTTCATTGATGATATCCTTATATACTCTCGGAGCAAGGAGGAGCATGCCACTTACTTGAGAGTGGTGCTTCAGACCCTCAAGGATCGTCATTTTGTATGCAAAGTTCAGCAAGTATGAATTATGGTTGGACTCCATGGCATTCTTAGGCCATGCGGTATCGAGTGAGGGCATAAAGATAGATTCTCAGAAAATTGAAGCGATAAAGATTTGGCCCAGACCGGTGAACCCTTTAGAAATTTAGAGTTTCTTGGGCCTAGTAGGGTATTATCGGAGATTCGTTGAGGGTTTTTCATCAATTGCAGCACCATTGACCAGGTTGACTCAGAAAAAGGTAAAGTTCCGATGGTCGGAGGCTTGTGAGAAAAGATTCCAAGAGTTGAAGACTCGACTCACTTCAGCACCAGTGTTAACCCTATCTTAGGGTACCGATTGTTTTGTAGTATATTGTGATGCTTCGAGAATTGGACTTGGGTTTGTGTTGATGCAGCATGGGAAAGTGATAGTGTATGCCTCAAAGGAGTCGAAAATCCATGAGGAAAATTACCCGACCCATGATCTTGAGTTGGCCGCGGTGGTGTTTGCATTGAAGATATGGTAGCACTACTTGTATGGGGTCCACATGGATGTATATATGGACCACAAGAGCTTGCAATATGTGTTTACGCAGAAAGATCTCAATCTTCGGAAAAATAGGTGGTTGGAGCTACTAAAGGACTACGACGTGAGTGTCCTTTACCACCCGGGTAAGGCTAATATGGTATAGGACGCACTTAGTAGGCTTTCTATGGAGAGTGTGTCCCACGTGGATGAGGGAAAAAAGGAGTTGGTGAAAGATGTCCATCGACTTGCAAGGTTGGGAGTTAGATTGCTCGACTTGACTGATGGAAGTGTTGTTGTGCAAAACGAATCCGAATCGTCCTTGGTGACTGATGTGATGGCTAGGAAAGATGAGGATTTGATGCTGGTAAAGCTGAAAGAAGCTGTCTGGAGTCAGAAGGTGGAGGTTTTCTCCCAAGGGGGAGATGGTGTGTTGTGGTACCAAGGTCGTTTGTCTGTTGCGGAAGTAGATGATTTGAGGAACTGGATATTGCATGAGGCACATGAATCCAAGTACTCTATTCATCTTGGTGCCACCAAGATATATCATGATTTGCGGGAAGTATGTTGGTGGAACGAGATAAAGAGGGATATTGCAGAATTTGTAGCCAAGTGCCCGAACTGTCAGCAAGTGAAGGTCGGGCACCAATGGCCGGGACGCATACTTTAGGATATTGGAATTCCTACTTAAAAGTGGGAAGAAATCAATATGGACTTAATAATTAGGTTGCCCCCTACTCGCCAGCAACATGACTCTATTTGGGTGGTAGTCGGCAGGTTGAACAAGGTGGCACATTTCCTGCCAATGAAAACTACAAATTCAGCGGATGACTATGCCAAATTGTATAGTTGGGAGTTGGTTCAACTTCATGGAGTGCCCCTGTCTATTATTTTAGACCGAGGTACTCAGTTTACCTCCCAGTTCTGGCGGTCTTTTCGATAGAGGCTAGGACTCAAATTATGCTCAGCATGGCCTTTCATCCACAAACGGATGGTCAAGCCGAATAAAAAATACAGACTCTCGAGGACATGTTGAGAGCATGTATGATGGATTTCAAAGGTAGCTGGGATGATTATTTGCCCTTGATCGAGTTTTCTTATAATAATAACTATCATTCTAGCATCCAAATGGCGCACCATTTGAGGTTCTCTATGGACGGAGGTGTAGGTCTCTCATTGGATGGTTTGAGGTTGGTGAGGCAGCTATGAGAGGGCCTGATTCAGTTCATGAGGCTACGATAAAGGTTAAATTGATAAGGGACCAGTTGAAAACTTCTCAGAATCATCAAAAGTCATATGTGGATATAAGGAGAAGAGATTTTGAGTTTGAGGTAGATGATTGGGTATTTCTAAAGGTATCTCCCATGAAGGGAGTCATGCGGTTTGGGAAGAAAGGAAAACTCAGTCCCTGCTATGTTGGTCCCTACCGATTTATGAGGAGAGTTGGTAAGGTAGTGTATGAGTTGGACTTGCCATCGGAGTTATCTTCAGCTCATCCCGTCTTTCATGTATCGCTCTTGAAAAAGTTCTTGGGTGATCCAGCTTAAGTTTCCCGATGGAAAGTGTTGGTGTGAGAGATAGCCTCAGTTATGAGGAAATTCTAGTTGCAATTTTGGATCGTCAGGTTCGGAGGATGAGGAACAAAGAAGTAGCTTCAGTAAAGGTGTTATGGAGAAATCAACATGTTGAGGAAGCTAAGTGGGCAGCCGAAGCGAATATGATGGCTAAATACACCCACCTGTTCCCTATTGGCTCAGTTTCAGTTTAAGGCATCGGTTTTTTCCCTAATCCTCTAATCACTTTCCATGATTAGTTCATGTGCACAAGTTTGATTTATGTTATGATAGATGTATGTGACGTCTGAATTCAGTTCAGCTATGTAGTTCTTTTCGGAGGTAGTCATTCCGTTAGTTTTTAGTTTAAATGATCGACATTTGAATATGATGAATGTATGATTCTAAGTTTTTTGTGTGTTTCTAACATTCGAGGACGAATGTTCCCAAGGGGGAGATATTGTTATACCCCAAACACACAAGGATTAGACCTGGGAGCCAAAACAGTGAAAAACTAAAATTTCGCACCAAGTCATAGGACAAACCGTGAAGTGACTTGTGGTCCAACAGGGTTGGAAAGACTCGTAGAGAAGACCACGGGCATGACCACAAGTCATGGTAAGGCCTCACGACTCGTAAGGTCACCCGTGGCCTGGACTGGACGTTTTGGCAAGATGGTTGGGTAATGTGGACCACGGATGGTGACCACGAGTCGTGGTCACCCACCACAATTCGTGGTGTCCTCCATGGGGTCCCAAGGTGAATTTTGGCAGTGTACCTGATTACTCAAGGCCACGAGTCGTGGTCCCTGGCGATGAATCGTCCAGTCCCTCGTGGGGACTGCCAGTCAGCAAAATTATGCGATTTAAGTTAGGGCTTTTCGATAATTCCTAAGTCCTAGGGTCCTATACTACATCGCTTTAAAATTAGAAAAGGTGGTTTAAGAGGGAATAGACTAGCCTAAGTCCTCATTCATGCATGCAAAGGCTTGGGAAGGTGATAGAAGTGTGATCTAGGTGATTTCAAGGTGTTCTTCATCAATATCTTCTTGGGCTTTCAAGGGAAGTTAAGAATTAGCTATCCCAGGTATGTAAGGCTATCAATGTGTGATTTCTTCCACACCCATGCCCATCCTCAATGATTTCTACAAAAATTTTATTAAATATTCATGGGGTTTTGAAGATGGTTTTTATAAAAGTCTAATGATTTGATAATTGGTTTTGTGATTTTATGTTCTCATCTTAATCTAGGGGTTCTAATTAGTTTTTACTATTTAAATCATTTATAATGTCATCAATTTTGATTTCTATGAAATTAAGCCTAGTTATGCATGACCCATGATGGATCGATTTATGATCTTTTCTTCAAATGATGATATTTACGAACCCAACATGATTTACGATTTGAATTATGAATTTATGATATTACCCATCATGATGTTATGAATTTAAAGCTATATGCATGAATTACAAGTATGTATGAACCTTATCAATCATGACTTATGGTTTTGCCCACTCATGGGCCTCATTTCTTGGCTAGTTCACGTATGTACAAGTATATTTATGATTATCGTGATTTAACTGGCCCATGATTTCATGTGTGCCATACTATGAGCACTATATATGTTTTGGGAGTACTATCTAACACCAAGTAGGTTCGGGGGCCTAGGTTCTGCCTCGGACCTCAAAAACTACGTACCACCGTGGGTATGTTAGAACCTCCGGTGGGTATGTCCCCGGACCAAATGGCCCTTTTCATGGTGATGTCACACTTTTATGGTTCGACCCTTTGCAAGGTATGGACACCCTCCCAACTAGGGTTACAAGTCGGGCTTCATGTGAGCTCATATGGTGTATTTCGGTTACGAGAATCTCCCACTGTTCCTCATGATTTATGCATGATTATGATTATGTATATTGGATCAAGTCATGTTAAATAAAGCTTTTCTCTTGCGATTATGATTACGATTGTATTACAAATGTTGAAAACCATGAGCGTTATGTTATGTTATGATCTTTATGACATGAGCAGATGTCCTACTCCTATGATCAGTTATGAGATTTCTATATTTTAAATTTCTATTTTACTTGCCTTGCATATTCAATACATTCCAAGTACTGACCGCATACTTTCTATGTTGTATCATTTCATGATACAGGACCCGGCTCTCAGGCTCACCCTCCTCAGTAGTGCTTTCGAGATTGTTATCAGCTTATTTGGTGAGTCCTCATGTTCCTAGGGCCATATGTTCAGACTCTATGCTTTTCTTTAAATTTCAAATTTGTTAGGTTAGTTGGGATGTTGTCCCATCAACCCGTCTTTCATGATTAGAGGCTTTTCAGGCTATAAGTTGTATTCAGTTGTCATGTATGGATCATGTATTGTATTTGATTTGTTTTTATGACGTGTTTACATTTTCTTATGTTAAGTCTTCCGCTTATATGATTGGATTAGATGTACACTTATGTCATGGGTTGACTTGGGGTCTCTCGTGGCTCCTTGTCCCGTGTCTCACTCATACCCAATTTCCCTTTTTCAAGCAAAAATAGAGTAAGCAGACGTCACCCACATTTGCAACTATGAGTAATTTAATTATAAATTGGTAGAAAGAAACAAATTTATATTAAATGACTAACTCTAAGATCATTCTAGCAACACCCAATCCAATTTAACTCCAACCATGCACACCTCCCTAGAAAAGAGATTTAGCTACTTATTGATAAGAAATATAAAATTATATTAACAATTAAAATCATAACATTCATCATCAAGAGTTAATTTTAAGCTCATAATTTTCTTCAATGGAGGTTTTTACCTTGAAAAAGAAGAAGAAGAAGAAAAAGCTATTCAATATTTCTCTCTCTAACTCTCTACAAATCTAGAATGGAATAATTGGTACTTTCTAGAGAATTTACAGAAATAGGTTAAAAAGTGCTGCTCGAATTTCATGCTAGATGATTTTTCCCTCCTGAAGGCCGCCTCACTTTCAGGTCACTAGCATTATGTTGGTGCCCATCCGCAGAACGCCGTTGCATCGCAGGTGGAGGGTAAGTGACTCTGGGTTTGGCCGGCGTTGGCACCTGTGGTTCGAAGGTGCTAACCTGCATTCTATTGGTGCACCTTCCACTCTTATCAAGTTTGCTACTGTGTTTCATCCATCGTTTCGCTGGCTCCATCCAGTGGAGTGCCCATCCCATCCGGTAAAGCTTCAATCCTCTTCTTTAATTCCATGCTTTTGTCCAAGTTATTTATTTCTCTCCTTAAATTAAATACCTGCAAAAACTAAAGAGAAATAGCATAAAATCCTCTCAAATGACTTAAAAACTAAGAAAAAGCTAATGTTTAAAAGCCTAATGAGTTAGTAAATTACCAACTCATCAAACCCCCAAACTTGAACCATTGCTTTTCTCAAGCAATGCAATTCTTTATAGCTAAACTATAGGAATAAGCATGTCATTCTTCATGAGATTATGCAGAAGGGACCACTACGACCTAGACAACCAAAGATCGCTCACTAACATAAAAGAAAAGAGGAGGCTCAACACTTTATGCAAATGCTTCAAGAGATGACCACAATCACTTGGCATGATTCACATTTGATTCCTTCATTCAAAACAAGGGGTGTTGTTGGTCACAACAAGATTATATTGCATATTAGGTCATTAGAGATTCACATTTAAAGTTTACATTCAAGGTCACTACAATCTAGTGTCAATCATATCTTTTGGCACGTGCGAGCATATTCCCGAAGGAGGTGATGCTACTCACAATAAGAGACAATCCCATTTAATTATCAAGCAATTCACACTCAAGGAATTATAGAATGGAACAAATATGCTCACTCTCACAAAGAAATTCTCATGCACATAACTTGACCTATAGGCTTGCCCTTCGTGTAACTCGCCACTAATGTAGAGTCGCTACACTTAAAATCAATTAGGACATAGAGGTGATGATGTAGGCCAGGGGTAAAGGTAGGATGACTTTTAAGTTCTAGTGACTAGAACCTCCCTAATACCTTTTTTGTGAATCTCATTGCATATTCCATTTTCGTTTGAGATCATCCTCACCTTATCTCTTGTTGAATTTTTTTTTCACTTTTGAAACAAGAGCCCTCTTTATCTCTCCTTAGTAACCACTTTTCATCTTATTTGAGCAAGAGGCAAAACCTTTTTATAGTTCAATTCTTTCTACCCAAACAATTCATTCATTTTTTTCATAATGTGGTGCTACCTCACATTAAAGTTCACATCACTTCTCATTTTCCTTTTTTTTTTGCAACCCAAAACTTAGGGCTTTTGCCTTATTTTTCCCTATTCTATTCCCACATTTGGGGCTAATTCTAGACAATTGTTCATACAAGAGAATTAAACTAAAACCCTTCCCACAATGCATCACCCTCCAAGTGGTTCACACCATTTTCATCACCACATCAAGAGTCATAAAACAAGATTACATGAGAATCAAGAACCCATACAAAGAATTTATAACTTATGAAAAAAGAGTACTCAACTCTCAAATTCAAATACCCCTTTCTTTCTCAAAATTCAATTTTTTTCAAACCATGCCATTTAAGAAAATTTTTCTGATGGTACCTCTCGGAAGCCATTGCAATCATTGACTCAAAAGAATTTAAACTCATGATTTTCCCTTAATAAAGTCACCTCGCAATCCATCATTGGGAAATGCCACCAGGTTCGACAATTAAAAACAAAAAATTGCTCCTCGGGAAAGAATCTTGGTATAAATAAAACCCTTGGAGTTTATTCACTAGCTGTTATAAACAAAAGGCGATAACCAAAAAATGGGTCAACAATATTTTGCAATTTAACACAAACCCAATTAGTGGCACTAACAATTTAAGAACAAATTTGTTTTTCATTCATTTTTCCTTCATCACATGCCTGACAAAGACAACAACCAACAACCATAGTATCACCAAAAAATTAAATTCATTCGACAAGGGCATTCCACCACAATTAAAAACTATCATCCAGAACATCAAAAATTCAGCCCGGTAAGGACAACACAAACATCAACAATAAGCCCCACAAAGGCACAACAACTCAATAACAACCACAATAGTGAAAGAGAGAGTTTGACCCACCCTCAACTATAACAATATATTTTCCCAAATCTATGCATAAAAAGTAAAAAGGGTGGCGGGAACTCCGTAAAGTGGTTACTTCTCATCCTCATCATCAGCATTTGAATCATCAATAAAGACGCCAAAATGTGGCTCCTCTTGCCCGCCTAAGACCTGAAATAAATCATTGATGAGGACCCGAGTTGTGGATGAGACAGCCAAGGCTACGTCAAGAGCACTCAAATTCAGGTCTACCAGTGGTGCCCATTCCTGCCATTCTCGCATTTCAGTTCAAAGAGATGTTATTGTTCCCTCCACTAAATGCACCGTGGAGCAGAGCTTGGTTAGTTTGTTATAAACATTCTTCATCTCCCAGTTCACAGTTCTAGCGATAAGGGCTGGGAGATTTTGGGCTAGATCTTGCAGCTAGCTCTCATGAGAAGCAGTTATTTCAGCTAGCTTTTGTATGTCACTTGAATGAGAGGATATGGGAGGAGGTGAAGGCCCTTGAAATGGTACTTCCTATGATTCAAGACCAAATGTCTCAGGATGTGGCATATTAAAGCGGGGAGTTTTTTTTCTATGTCATGGGAGGTAGAGCCCTTGGGAAACTCAAAAGCTTGTAGCCTTTTTCTCTTTAGATTGGGTGCCTCAGCATCCCTTTTTCTCTCCACATTGATTATACCAGTGGCGTATCTAGGAGATTCTTCAGGGAAGAGTGGAACCCCTTTATTGAGGCATAGATAAGATATAAGCACCGCATATGGAATTGACGTTCCCTGCTGCCTGGACTTTCTCTTCATTTGGTTAGCCACGATCTCCCCAAAGTTGATTAGAACCCCTTTCATGATACCGATGATGAGTATACAACCTTCCAAATTAATAATTTGATCATTCTTTGATGGCATGATCCGACCACACACAAACTCCAGCCACAGTTTTGCCTCGAACTTTAGGTCATTCCTCGAGATCTCTCCACCCATAGAGGCCTATAGTGGTTGACCACTGGCAATGATTGGGGATATACAACTGAACTAACTGTCATTGTCATCCACTCTATCTGCATACTCAGTCCCTTGGTCAATCTCATCAGCCTAAAATAATGCATTCATGGCGGTCAGAGTAATATCAACTTCCATACCCCTGACCCGGACTGAGAGCAGGCAAGGGAATTCATCTACTTCCTTTTATGCTTCCTATCCTCTTGTCATGACTGGTATGAAGCATAAAACTCAAGAACTAAATTGGTGTAGTACTTCGGTAGAGGCTCAACAAATATATGTCATTGATGGTAGTTGAATTAGGCAATGATGTTGGGGAAGTCATTCTTCATCCCCACCAGATCAAATCTTTTCTCCATTGTGATTGATCTTCCCTTATAAATGGCATAATGTGCCTTCATGTTGGGCACACAAAATATGATTTCCTCCGTATTATTGGTGGGGACTGTCTTTGACTTGGCCTTCTTTTTGCTCTTTCTTTTTGAAGTGTAGGGAGCCTTGTCCTTGTCTGACCGAATGGATGAAGTCATAATTCTACAAAGCCATGTTAGAGATGCGACAAAACAACATTTCTTTTTGTGTTTATAATAATGGAAAATAAAAGGTAACAATTATGCTAAGAAAAGGGAAAAAATTCTAAGGATTAGAGGACAAACAAGGTGAAACATTACAAGCAGACATTTGTAGCACCAACGACTAAAGTTGTGAAACGTAGTCGAGTCGCAAGTCCGGGCAGTTCTCTATGCAAAACTTTAATCCCTCCAGCCATATCATTTGTGATTGCAATAATTGGAATTCCCTCCATTTAGTTTTAATTTAGTATTAGATAGTGTTTTCCCCTTAATTTTCCCCAATATAATTTTCAAATGTTGAACAACTGTGCGTTCTAGTTTGAATTAGTTTATAACTCTTCAATTATCGAATCAATTTTCTATGGGATTTGACTCCTACATTCGTCAGGAATATTTTTTTGATATGATGTTTTCTTACTCTTTCCCTAAAAGAGAGGTGTATTTTTAGCATTTATCAAAAATGGCATCATTGTCGGGGAATTGAGTTGTGATAAGCCATTAGTTATTAATTGATTTGAACTAGTTTTGTATTCTTGTTTTACATTTTGTTTTGTTTTTATCTTTGTTTTTTTTTAATTGTAGTTGTATTATGGCATCATGGAATGAAAGGAGATATGTTAGTTGCAACCCTTATCATAACGACCCATGTCCCTATTATGGAGGACCACACAATTGGCAAGATTGCAAATATGCCCCTAGAAGGGATATGAGTGAACCTTCCCCCTCCTATGATGGGTATAGATTCACGTTATGTGGTAGCCATGGTAGACATTGGGGTGGATGCCCAAATGAGTTCACTCCTCGTTATAGTGGCTACGATAGAAGTTGTGCTTCTAAGCTTGATAGGACCCATGGCAAGTGAGGGAAGGAGAAATACATGTGGGCGCATGGAAGCCATGCTTCAAGCTTTTTTGGAGTGGGAGTCTAATGCTGAAAAGAATGTCAACCTCTCCATGCCCATGGAATCATCAACTCCTCAAGAAGAAAGCTGTAAATCTCTAAAAGAAGAAGCAGAGGAGACACTGAGGAGCATAATAAGAAAAAGTGAACAATGGGGAATATCTCAACTTGAATCATGGGAGAAAGCTCAAAATGATGATGAAGAAGGAGTCAAGGTGAACATTGAAGAAGTAATATAGGTATGCCAACCAACCAACATTGCAAAAATGCGAGAAATGCCGAAGTTGAAGAAATGACATTGGAGTCCCCATGTGACATCCAACAAATCATGCTCAAGGACCTCTAGTGCACTTGAAAAGAAGGATGTCAAGAAAGAAGCATGCTTGAAAGGGGAGCGACTTAAACCTCCCTCTTATCATTTTTCAACATTGAACTTGGTTGACAAGATGAAGATTGAGGAGATCAAGTTGATGGAGGAAGTTGAGGAGGAAGATCAAGATAGCTTCATCTTATAGTATGCCATGGGAACAAGGCCAAAGCACATCCCTCCTTTAAGGGCCAATAAATACAAGATGCAGCATTCATTGCTTGGTGCTTTAATTCTTACACCACCACCCCACAAGCGGAGTAGAAGAATGGATATGAAACTAGGGGTGTGATTCAAAAGCTCAAAGTGGAGAGAAAAATGGTGAAATTTGAAGTCGTCGAGCCACGACATTAACTAAGGTTCTTCTTGGGAGTCAACCCAAGTGCTTTTACATTTTGTTTTTATTTTTTTCTTTTGTTTTGTTTTACTTGATATTTGTGTTGTCTTTGATTGTGCAGGGGTGAAACAATTGTGGAATGTGATGAAAGTAGAAGAAGCCAAATTGAGCAATTGGTGCTAGACCGGAGAAACGCATGTTCTAATGTGCTAACTGCCGATCGATCAAAGATGCCAACAAGAATGCCGAGAAAAAACATTGCTTAGCATTGGCACATCATCATAGACCAGTGAAACACTAGTCTAGAGGCACGAAACACCGATCAAACATCGGTCATAAGCAAAATGAATAAGTGCAGATGCCTCTATCATATCAGGGAGTTCATTCACCTATTCTTTCTGTACTTTGTTTAAACATGTGCACCGAGGACAATGCTTTAGTTGTGTTAGGGGTGAAGTCTGAGTAACCCCACTTGTTAAGTGATGCATGGTAGGGCCCTATGATAGATTGGGTGACATCATTCTTCAGGGAAAATCATCATTACTTGCTAGTAGTATCGCCTCTTTATATCATAGTCTTTGAATAAACTCTAAGGGTTTTCTTTATACTACGGTTCTTTCCCAAGGAGCAATTTCTTTGTCTTTTCTTTTTGTTGCTAAACCGGGATGACACTTCCCGATGATAGATTAAGAGGAGACTTTCTTAAGGGAAAATGTCAAGTCTAGAGTCTTGTGAGTCTTTTGTGCACTTGTGTGATGAGGTATCACCAACATTTCTTGCTTGGCATTGTGCATCAGTTTTGAAACGAAAAGGGGCACATCTAAATGTGAAAGGGAGCACTCTCTTGTCATGAATTATACATTTCTTGCTTGACCTTTTGATTCATAAATATCTTTTTAGAAGACATTCTCTTAATGTAATGAAGGAAGTGTGAACACTCCTTGGATTTTGATGCCTTGTGTGGTGAGGATTTTGTGTTAATTCTTGTGTATGCATGATTGTCTAGAACTTGTCCTGAGTATGACTCAAGGCGAAATGATAGATGGGGATGCACTTAGAACATGATCTTAGGCCCTCTTTTGTAGTCACTTCACCAAAAAAATGACCTTCTTGAACATTAATCTTTGATAGCCAACGTTTGAGCCTTCGACCCTTTCTTGGAAACCACATTACAAGCCCAATGACCATTTTTAATTCCTATCTTTGGCACCCATCCTTCCTAATGGCTAGTGATGAAAGAATGAAAAATGGGGCTTGAAGCCCAAGAAATGGGGAGCAATAAGAAAATGAATGTAAAATGAAGCAAGAGCCTAAGTTTGGGGTTTTGCAAGAGTAGGGGGAAAATGAGAGGTGACACCAAAATTGTGATGAGATGAATGAAACGATGGGTTGAAAGACTTTGAATCATCAAAAGAGAAAGAATAGCAAAATGGTGTTATCTCTTGCATAGATAAGTCTAAATATGAAATTCATAGGTGTTATAAGGGTGACTCGTGTTACACAAAAGATGAAGATGATGAACAAGGAGAAATAAGGTGGAGTAATATCAATAAGATGATAGGATGTTACAAGTGTTTATAAAGGCATTAGGGAGGCTTTAGTCACTAGAGCTAAACATTTGTCTTATCCTTTCCCCTAGCCTTCATTATGACCCGCAAGTCCTAATTGATTTTAAGTGTAGCAACACTACATTAGTAGTGAGATACATGAAGAGAAAGCCTATGGGTCAATTGGTATGCACTTGAATTTCTTTTGTGAGAGTGAGCGTATTTGACTTATCTTATAATCCCTATCTGTGACATGCTTAAAAGTGATTAGGATTCTCTCTTCTTATGAGTAGTATTACTTCTCTGGTGTACATGCTTAAAATTGTTTTCAAAAGAGATGTATGAATGAGGCAAGTGTGTAGCAATCTTTAAGAAAAACTTTGAATGTGAATTGTCAACGACTTCAGATACTCTTTGAACTTGATTTGATGAACTATGCCCCTCGTTTGAATGAAATGAAATGAATGCATGCAAGATATGCTTAATAATTTTGGTAACCTATTAAAGCTTGTGCAATTGGTTTGAGTCTTTTTTTTTTCTTGAGTTGGTGTATAATGTTTGGGTTGTCTTGAGGCTTGATGATTTTGTGTGCAACTCCTGTAATGCTCTGAGCTTTAGCAATGTCCTCTTGTGAAAGAATGTCTTGCTTGATCCATGGTGAATATACACATATATAGTATGCCATGTCCATTTGTTCAACCATGAGGAATTGCATTACTTGAGGACAAGCAATAGTTCAAGTTTGAGGGTTTGATGAGTTGCAAATTTACCAACTCATTAGGCTCCTAAGCATGAGTTTTTACCTAGTTTTTGAGTGGTTTATGTGAATTTTATGCTCTTTCGTGTTAATTCTTTGTGGGTACTTCACATGAGTAGAGAAAGCATGAAAACGAGCAAAACACATGAGGTTTGAGACGAAATTTGATGAGTTAGAATATGAGGAAAGGAGCCAAAGATAATAGAAGATTTGAGCTCAAAAAAAGGTGCAAGGGCATGCTTTGAATCGGCTAAATGCAAATTCAAAAGGGAGAAACACAGGCAAAATGCCAGAGCCACTGCTGTAGAACGGTATTTCGTAGATGGCCACTGGTGTTTCGCGGGCCAAATCGCTAATTTAGTGGCATTTCGCCGATGGCCACTGGCGAACCACTGGCCAGTCGGCTATTAAAGCATTGGTTCACACTTCCAGGGGACTGTGTTCATCGGCAAAAAGCCAGTTGCACAGGTGCTTCGCAAGTGAGGCCATCCAAGAAGGGGCAAAAATGTCCAGAAAGATTTCCAAAGTATCTAAAAACCCTAAGGGCATTTATGGAATGTTGTAGGCATGAAAGTACAGATATTTACTTTACTTTCATTGTACACCAACCAATTCATTGAACATCTATTCTCTCTTCGCTCATCTTTTCACCATAGAATTTAGAGTTAGATAGTATTTTTCTTCTTCTTTTTCTTTAACCCATTTTGGGGGAATTCCACCATTGTTGTAAGAGCTTGTGAAGCTTATGTGATGAATGTGAGAGGAATCCTCTTAGTATATTCCCTCTATCTTTAATTATGCTTAACTAATTTGCTAGCTAAGGGTGTTTTCATGGTGGGTTTGTGCAATTGATTGGGTTTTGTGGAATTGCTCTTGGATTCTTATTTCAATTATAGAGCTATTGTCTTCTCCCAAGTTTTAATTGCTAAACCTGATGGTTTGCAAACATGAATTGTTCTTTACTTTTCATACTTTTTCTTGAAAGAGAAAGGTGGGAATTGGGTGAGGAGATAATAGTGAGGAATTTGGAGTTTTGGTGTGTGGGATTGATCTAGAGATAGTCCATACCCACATTTTCACTTCATTAAAGGGCAAGGCTAGAAATAGCTAGTCCTTCGCCAGGCTCTTGTGGTTGATAACTTGAATTGACTTTGGGGTTTGATAAAACTCAAGGCATAAACATTCTTGTGGTTGAAAAACAAGAGAATGTGATTATCCACTGCTATCTGTACTAATTTTGAGTCTATGACATTGAAGAAAATCCCCATTAATTGTGATCTCATCTATAGAATACCCCTAGCCATATCATTTGTGATTGCAGCAATTGCAATTCCCTCCACTAAGATTTAATTTAGAATTAGATAATGTTTTCCCTTAATTTTCCCCCAATTTACTTTTCAAATTTTGAACAACTGTGCATTCCATTTTGAATTAGTTTCTAACTCTTGCATTATCGACTCAATTCTATATGGGATTCAACTGTGACATCCATGGAAATATTAGTTTTCATACGATGATCACTTACGCTTTCTCTAAACGAGAGGTGTATTTTGAGCATTTATTAAAAACTAAAGAGAAAGCGCATAAAATCCTCTCAAATAACTTGAAAACATTAAAAAAAGAGCTCATTTTTAAAAGCCTAATGAGTTGGCAATTTACTGACTCATAAGGTGTGTGCATGATTGGGGATAGATTGTAGTGGGTATAGCTATATTAATCTTGTAATTATTCATTTAGTATAAATCTTTTGTTTTTTTCCAAATTATAATTGAATTACACATGCTTCCAAATGTGGGTTATGTCTACTTATTCTATTTTTTCTTGAAAAGGAAAAATTGAATATGGGTGAGAAAGCTATAGAAGGAAATTAGATCTTGAGTGTGTGGGGTTGGGCTAGAGATAGACAAAACCCATAGTCATGCACCCATTAGAGATTTTAGGCTAGAGATAGCTCAAATTTTTCCTAAGCTATAGTGGATTAATTAATTGAGGCCTTGGGGTTTGAGAAAACTCATATGAATAAAGCACCCAATAGGTTGAAAAAGATTGGGTGTTACTATATCCAAAGTTATTTATGCTTATGAGTAATAATTTGTTTTTCTAGTCAATCCCAATCAAATCGAACCCCAAATAACAGCACACCCCTAGACCTTGCTCATCATTGTTTATTCAATTTGGTTGACTTGTTCTCTTGATAGTTGATTTTAATTCAGATTGTGATCTCGCTTTTTCCCCCAATATTTTTATTTTTAATTTTATTTTCAACGCATAGATGAAATTTTAGTTCAAGTTGATAAACAATTTTTGTGTTATTCAATCGCTATTCCCTGTGGTTCGACCTCGACTCTTAGTTAGGTATTTATATTACAACAGTCATTTACACTTCCTCCTCGTGAGGAGTGGATTTGAACATAATCAACTAACAAAACAAGACTAATCTAGAGATGAACAGTCACATAATATCACATACATAGCATCAATGTTCACAGCTATCCACATATTCTTGTGTTAGTTTTGGACAACTTTACACTTCTCACTACGGACTCACTTGCGCACGTAGGTGCCCATCTGCGAGACAAGATTGCTTCGCAGGTATCAACAAACTATCAATCTGGGATTCTGCATTTACACTTGTGTTTTGCAGGTGCCAAGCTGCGTTCTGCAGTTCTTCTTCAATTTTAGGTCAGCCCAGCTCTATGCTTCACTTGAATTTTTCCGGTGTCAGACCTAAGAAACACATGTCTTCTATTTCTAGCGCTTTCTCTTTGTTCAATTCCTTTGCTTTCTTTGTTTGAGCCTAATACCTGTAAAATCAAAGGATAAAGGCATAAAACCTTCCTAGATGAGTTGAAAACAAACAAAAAGATCATGCTTAAAAGCCTATGAGTTAGTAAATACCAACTAATCAAACCCCCAAACTTGAACCGTTTCTTGTCCTCAAGCAAGGCGTTTCCTTACAAATGAGAAATTGAATTAAGCATGGCATAACACAAGAGAGCATATGAAGGACCCTTAACACCGGAAACAAGCCCAAAATTGCACACCGACTTAATACAAAGAAGAGACTCAAACATGTTGCACACGTTTCAAGAGATAACCACAAACAATTGGCACATTTTCCCAAATATTATCTTTAATTTAAATCAAGGGGTTTAGTTCATCAAAAACAAGCTCAAGTAGTATCTCTAATCATTCACAGTTCACATTTAAAGTTTTCCTTAAAGTTCACTGCACATTTACCCCAACCACACCTTTCAATTTATAACACATTTAAGCATGTACCCTAAGGAAGTGATGCCACTCACACCAAAAGAGAATCCCCTTCATTTTTCATGAATTTCACACATAGGGATTATAGAATAAAGAAAATGCACCCACTCTCACAAAGAAGTTCAAGTGCATGAAAATTGACTCATAAGCTTGTCATTTGTATATCTCGCCAGGACTTGCGGGTTATCAAGAAGGCTAGGGGTAAAATTAGGCCAAATGTTTTGCTCTAGTGACTAGAACCTCCCTAATTCCTTTTGTCAACATATTTTATCATCCCACTACATTGACTAGCTCACTCCACTTTATCTCTCCTTATTTATCATTCTCACTTCTTAACAAAAACCCTCCTTATAACCACTTGGGCTACACACTTAGCCTTATGTAATCAATAGATATGACCCTTCAATAATTCTTTTCCTTCAAGTATTCAAGGTTTTTCAACCAACCATTTCATTTGTTTCATTGCAATTTGGTACTACCTCTCATTGAAGCTCACATCTTCTTCCCTTTTTTGCAAACGCCCAAACTTAGGCTTTTTTTTTCCCTATTTATCCCAAAAGTTTAGGCTTCAAGCCCCTTTTTCCATTCTTTAAACATTAGCACTTAGGGAGGATGGGTTCCAATATAGGGAATACAAAAGGGTACTCAGCTTGTAGTATGCTTTCCAAAGAAAAGGGTCAAAGATTCTAACATTTGTTAACAAAGATAGATGTTTAAGAAGATCATTTTGGTTGAATTGACTTATCCAAAGAAGGCCTAAGACCATGTTCTAAGTGCAGCCACATCCAGGATTTTTCCTTGAGTTACACTTAGGGTAAGTTCTAAACAATTATACACACACACGAATTCAGCGAAATACCTCACCACACAAGGCATCACAATCCAAGAAGTATACATGCTTTCAAAGTCGCATCAAAGGTATGACCTTAGACAGGTTAGCATGTGAGTCAAAAAACCAATCAACGAATGTACAACTCGTGACAAGAGAGTGATCAATTTGCAATTTAAAGTGCCCCTTTTTCTCAAAACTACTTTGCGATGCCAATAAAAATTTTTGGTGGTACCTCTTAAAGAACGTGCAAGAAAAGACTCACAAAGACGCTAGACTTGGCATTTTACCATCAGAATGTCTCCTCTCAATCTATCACAGGAAAATGCCACCCGATTCGACAAAAAAAGAAAAGAAAGAAAATTTGCTCCTTGGGAAAGAACCGTGGTAAAGAAAACCCATGGAGTTTATTGCTATCTACTATGAAAAAACACAAATATGAAACATGGGTCATTAAAAATTTGGCAACGTAGAATCAACCTAGCAATGGCAACAAACATTATCAACACAATATTTTCATTTCAACACAAGCCCAACAAGGGCATTCATCCCATTCAAAGCAAAATAATCCTAATGAGGGCATTTATTCAACTAAGAAAAAATTCAAAAACATACTCTCAGTAAGAAATTAAGCCCGACAAGGGCATAAGAGCTAATTAGCAGCTAACAAGAGAGACACATCCCACCCCCAAACAAGAATCGACACTGTCCCTGATCTGGCTAAACTTCAGCATCATCATTAGCCTCCTCATTTTCATCACCCTCTTATCTTTGCTCAGCTCTATCCTCCTTATCAAAGCCCGTAGATAAATAATCAATTAGTCCTTGGTTGTTGAGGGGGTAGCCATGGCCTCGTCAATAAAGCTCATGTCGGGGTCAGCTATAGGTGTCCTATTTTGGAGCTCTCTCACATCATCTCAGAGAGAAAAGTATACTCCTTAAATCATATGTATATGGGAGCATAATTTGTTCAAGATTTTGAAGACATCCTTCATCGCCTTCTTTACCGACCTTTGTATAAGATCGAGCAAGTCTTGACCCAACCTTTGGAGTTGGTTTTCATGAGATCTTCTCATCTTCTCTAGATTTTGAATTCCACGCACTCTTAAGGAAGAAGTAGGTGGTGAAGGCCCGTGGGGTGAAGCCTCTCCGGAAGCATGCACCAAAATCTTAGGGTTTGGCTCATTGAGATTAGGAGCAAAGGGGGTTGCATTGATGTCATGTTTGGTGGAGCCCTGGGTGTGTTTCATGTTTTCATCCGCTTTCTCTTGCTTTTGGAAGCATCCGCATCCCTTTTCTTGTCAACATGATGATACCAGTAGCAGATCTTACGGTTTCATCGATAAATAGTGAAATTCCCGGTTTGTGGCACAATTGGCTAATGAGCACAAGGAAGGGCATGGAGAGCCCTTGGTGTCTAGCCTTTCGCTTTATTTGAGTAGACACCACTTCGCAAAAATTTATGGGCACCCTTCACATGATACAAGCAATGAGTATGTATGCTTCAAGGTTTGCCCGCTGATCTTTCTTAGACCGCATGATGTGACACATATAAATTCCAACCACAATTTGGCCTTATACTTCAGGTCCTGCCTTGCAATTTTTCCCTCTATGGTGGCCCATACTGGCTGATCGTTGGCAATAATGCTTGTTTCCCAACGAAACTAGCCCTCTTTGACTGCCACCCTCACTGCAAATTCGATCCTCGAGTAGATCTCATCCTCCCAAAATATGGTAGTGATAGCATCAGGAGTGATGTCCACTTCTACACTCCAAACCATGACTGAAGGGAGGCAAGCAAAATCATCTACCTTCCTTTTGTGATTCAATGCATCTTGCCTTACTTGGTACGAAGCATAGAACTCCGGTACAAGATTCGGGTAGTATTTCAATAGTGGCTCTGTGAACATGTGCCACTATCTGTTATTTAATTGGGCGTTGATGTTGCTGAAGTCATCCCGCAGCCTGCCAAGTCAAAGAGCTTTTCTATGGTGATTGTTCTCTCCACACACGTGATGTAGTGCTTTTTCATGTTGGGTACACATAGATAATAGCATCCTTGGTGTTGGTGGAGTTTGGGGTTGCTTTGGTTTTGCCCTTCCTCTTTCTCTTCAATATTGAAGGGGCCTTCCCTTTTTCAGTTTTCCTAGAAGATGACATATTGTTGCAAAATATTGCTACTGCCACAAACATACCAAAGACTTTTTGAATATTTCTTTAGGAGAAATAAAAGGAAACAACTATGTTATGATTAGGAATAAAAACAAAAAGATTGAAAATCAACAAGATGAAATAGCATGATCAGGAATTGGAAGCATTGGTGCTACACCAGCATTTTACAGGTTGAGACCCGTGATTCGCAGGTGTGTCACAGGACTGCGATAGAACACTAAGTCAACAAGCCCTTCCCTTGGGTAGAAGCTGCGTTTCGCAGGTCGTGATCTGTAGCTTTCAGGTGTAGCGCAGGTGGGTGAAATTAGCCTAATGTAACACCCCAAAAGTTTCTAAGCTCAGACCCCAAAGTTATATGGAGTTCAACAGAAAACCAGCATAAAATTTTCTCAGAATGACTCGTCACAAGGAGTCGTAGGTTGCTCTAACGGTCCGTTAGATGAGTCATTGGAAGGGTCTCAAGAAAAAGGTGCTATGTAAATTTGATACCACAAGAGGATAGGACAAGTCATTGTGGGAAACAAGGACCCGTTAGATGTAGCCATGGTGAGCTAGCAAACCAAACTCCCAAGAAACAACGAGCCAAGTGACGACCCATGGGTTCTTGTGATGGGACTTCCTGAAGAGTCATTAGTTGGAACTAAAAAAAGGATTTAGTTTCTTGTTCAGTGATGATGGACGAAGACCATGAGCCTTAGGTTAAGTGACAATCCGTTGTGTCAGTTGTTGGAAGGAAATCAATGGTTGGACTAATGGTGACAATGGTAGGTAATGACGAGTCAATAAATCAGGTAATGACTCATCCTGTTAGTCGATGGTTGAGGAAGAAGAAGCTGGGAAATTTTCCCTAGTGGCAACGAAAGGTCACCATGAGCCGTGGTGAGGACTAACGACTCGTGCTGGTGTCGTGGTCACTAATGGGTAGATTTTTAATTTAAATCCTAGGGATATTTTGGTTAAGTCCTATGCTCCCAGTTCTTAAATTGCATCATTTTGGGTATTGTAAGGGTTGAATTAAAGGTGTTTTCACAAGCCTAAGCCCCTTATTCTCAAAAATCATCGTAGAAATCCTCTTCTCCTTCTTCTCTCAAGCTCAAGAATCATCTAGGGTTTCTTTCAAGAGTTGCAAGCTTCATGATCTATAAGGGAGCCCTTTTAATCAGGTATGTGAGACTTCAACTAGGATCTCCTTTCAACCTTGTGTCCCAATTCTTATACTAAAACTCAAATCCCTAGATTTTTAGAAAAGAATGTTCTAGGGTTTCGATCTTTTTAGATGAATTATCATATGCCTTCTATGAATTCTAAGACACATCATGATTTATAGCCATGTATTCTTATGAAATTACTTTCAAGTTCTCGAATTAGGTACTTGATACGAAAATAACATGATTATAGAATTTTCATCATGATTTACTGTAAATTTCGAAATGGGGTTTCATGAAATATTCACGTGCTCTTACCATGATCTCATTTTATATGTTTAAGGCATGAGTAGATCATATGGGTTTCCATAAATCTAGAATAATTGTTTCAATATATGTGTTGAAGCATGATTAGAACTTATGGTCTTTGATGAATGTGAAGTATGTACATTTTTTTACTATGATTTCGGTGTATATGCTTAGAGTACGACTTGAACCTTTGGATTGTTCATAAATCTAGAATATATTCTATATGCTACGAATTCGGGATTGAAATGTTATGAACTTTGAGAACAAAAGAATGATTATGATCTTTCAGACTTTCGAGCTTGTTGATAGTAGAGAGTAGCCCTGATAAGATTTTTAATGAATTCAGTATGATGTAATTAGTTGAACACTCAGTCTTTGATTAGATGAAGTAGCTTAGACTATATTAATGATTGACAAAATGGTACCTTCATGTAAAAGTTTTATCGAATTCTGCATAGCAGAAAATATCTCCCTTAGCTCAGTCAGGGATTCTCATTAGCAGAGAATGTTTCCCTTAGCTCAGTCAAGGATTCTCGTTAGCAGAGAATGTTTCCCTTAACTCAGTTAGGGATTCTCAGTAGTTGAGAATGTTTTCCTTAGTTCAGTTAGGGAGTCTTAATAGCAGAGAACATCTCCCTTAGTCATTAAGGGACACTCCATAGAAGAGAATGTCTCCCTTAGCTTAGTCTACTATATCAATTCAGCTCAACTCAGTTAGAGTTCCAGACATCAGTTTAAATCAGCATTAGCAGAACTCAGTCTCAGTTATCAGTAGTTAGTTAGTACAGTGTATGAAATAAGTTAAAACATCAATTCTCAGTATATGTGCAGTACATGGCCCTTATGCATAAATTTGATTATGCTTCACTAAATGTTTCTAAGTAAAAGCTTCATGTAAATATACATGTATCTAATATAGGGTTGTTGCATTCTAGTTCAGTTATGTGTCGATGCATTCAGTTTACTTCCTTCTTGTATACTTGTATGTTTAGTTTATTTACGCTTCCCGCATACTCAAGACATTCCAAGTACTGAACGCATACTTTATGTGCTATATCATTTCATGATATAGATTTCAGGTTTCCAAACTCAGCCACGTGGTTAGATACGCTCCATTCCCATCTTAGCTGCTTGTGGCGAGTCCTCATCTCTCGAGGACACGATCTATGTTTCCTATTTCAGTTATGTTCAGTTTTCAGACTCTAAGAGTTAGCTGGGGGCTTTTCCCAGCAACTCATTAGTGTAGTAGAGGCTTTTAGACTTGTATACCAGATTCAGTTTTGGTATCAGAGTTTTTATTAGATTTGTTCTTATGGATATTAATTAGACACTTCCAGTTGGCTTCCACTCAGTTATGTTTTCTGTTAGTTGTTATTCTGATAGTGTTACGATATGATTATTTCATGGATTTACTTGCGACCTCACGGTGTTCCTTGTCCCGTGTCTCGATCCCAACCCATGTTCGGGTCGTAAAAAATTTGGTATCAGAGCATTAGGTTTTGAAGTGTTCTAGGGTGTCTGAAAGTCGCATTATGTAGAGTCTTTTTTATAGGTGTGAAGCATTCCACACTTATGAAAAAGAGGCTATAAGACATTTTAGGAATGTTCCTTTTTCTTCATGATTCTTATCATGTGTAGAGTATAAAACTCTAACAGTTCCTCTCCTGACTCTTGCTTTACGCGCTCATAGATAATGCCTCCTAGACGAGCGAATGGAAGAAGCAACGGTAATGGGCACCAGCAAGCCCCACCACCCACAGTGAACCCGATGGACGAACGTATTACTCATGTCGACTTCTGTGCAGCCTTTCACATGTTGGCGCAGGCCATGACCGTGCAGATTAATGAATAGGTGATGGCTTATGTTCTCCAGAATGGGAATGTAGTGATGGCTAGGGTAAGCGACTTCCTCAGGATGAACCCACCTAAATTCTTGGGGTCGAAAGTGGACGAGGACCCATATGAGTTCTTAGAGGAGATGCAGAAGATCACCCAAATTATGGGGGAGAATGGAACGAAGAGTGCTAGCCTCCTACCAGCTAAAACGAGTCACTCACATATGGTTTTGTCAATGGAAAGATAGTCGGGGAGTTGGAGCAGCCCTCGTAAGTTGGGATGAGTTTATGACTGCGTTCCAAGATAGGTTTTTTCCTAGAGAGTTGAGGGAGACAAAGGAGGCATAATTCATCAACTTGAGGCGGAACAGAATGACTGTCTAGGAGTATGCGTTGGAGTTTACCCGGTTGTCCAAGTATGAACCAGAGATGGTAGCCGACCAGAGAGCTCGTGTGAGAAGGTTCGTGAATGGAGTGTCGGACTCCTTGATTAAAGAGTGAAGGACCGCCATATTGAACAAGGACAGAGACTTTGCATGTTTGGTGATAATTTTCCCAACAAATAGAAGCAGAAAAGGTGAAGGAAAAAGAGAGAGAGGCCAAGAGGGCTAGAATAGGAGATTCATAGTTTTCCCCTTAGAGGCCGAGTTGTGGACACCGCTCTTGCTCCCATCAGAGATCATCAGCCGCAACACCTTCAACAGCCAGTGTTCCGTACAGACACCTAGTGTATGGGAGATTACCTATCCAAACTGTAAGAGATGTGGGAAGCACCATTTGGGAGAATGCATGACAGACTCAGATGCTTGTTTTTGGTGCGACAAGTTGGGTCATAAGCACCGAGATTGTGTAGCAGTTAAGTAGGGCGAGAGTAGAGCCCCATCCACCTCTTCAATAGCTCCTATAATCCGCCCATTTCAAAAGGGTGCATCATCTAGCACAGGTGGCGGACAATGTTAAAACCTCTCCTACGCCTTGGCAGCACATTAGGATAAGGGAAAGTCCCCAGAAGTAGTCACAGGTGTTGTGAATTTCTCATGATACTCTTTTGCATGTTGCTAGCCCCAAAACTCCAGTATTGGATAAGAAGCTCTTGAGATGGTTGTTGATAAGAAATTGTCGATGTATGGTGTGAAGTAGCTATGAGTATGAGGTATGAATCTTAGAGGTGGAGGAGACATCAAGAGTTAGTGGTTTAGCCCCAACCTTAAGAAAGATTCAAGAGCCTTAGAATGATGGCCTAAAGCTAAGGGGGAGATGATAAGTCTGTGAGACAAGATGAATCTTGAGTATGCTAGTAGGGGAGTTCCAGCCTTAACAGTTACGGTATGTAAATCCCTTCAGATTTATATAATTCCTCTTTTATTTAAGTTGAAGTTATGCTCTATCCATTCTTATCTTTAGACTTCCAGAGCCTCAAGATAATTTCTTCAAATAGTGATGCCAATATTACTCTATGAAATCCTTAAAGCTCATCATCATGTTATAAACAAGTTATATGTGTTAACTCATGTCTTCCAGTATGTTCAGCTCGAACTCGATCTTTAGAAGTTGCATTAGTAGCTCAGTAGATAGGGGTACCTTATGTATGTGCTCAGTTTTAGATGTCAGAATGCGATTTGAGAATGATGTCTCAGTCCGTATCAGCTTAGTTCTAGTTAGAGGAAAAGAATCCTTCTTAGTTTTCCATCTAGTTCCATGTCAATTTCATATCTATCAGTCCCTCTCACACCTTATCATGCATGTACGTTTAGGATTTCAGTTTGGATATGTAAGATCAACCCGGAGTCATATACTCCGTCAGTTTCATTTGTTCATGCTCAGTATTTGGGATATCAATTGTTTCCCCAATTTTTTCAGTAAGTTTAGCCTATATTCGAGGGTGAATGTTCCCAAGAGGGAGATATTATAACACCCCAAAAATTTCTAAGATCAGACCCCAGATTTAAATAGAGTTCAGCAGAAAACCAGCAGAAAATTTTATCAGAACGACTAGTCACAACGAGTCGTGGGTTGCTCTAATGGTACTGTTCAGGTGTTGTTTGGGTTATAAAACCGACACGCAAGTGCACATGGTCGAACAAGTAGTAAGTGGCTTTAGTAAGCCAAGTATCGATCCCACAGAGACTTTGGATAAGTGCAATTTGCTCAAGTATACTATATTTTTACTTCTAAATCTGCTGACAGCTAAATAACCAAAAATTGAATAATTTGTTTTATAAATTTTATACTAAACTACAAACAATTATCAACTTTGAATTTGGACAATTGATAAAAGCATGCTGAGGGTAAAGAACATGTAATGAAACTGATTATCATCATAAATTGGTTAATCTTTTCTTCCAGTTGCTGGCCAAGAACATCTGCCAAGAGATTAAAACTCTCGTATTTAATCTCACTTAAGAATCATGAACCATCTGTCTACATTTCTGTTATCAAATGCAATTCATGTTCTGGCCATACAATTCCGGTTCCTAAATTGACTAATACGACTTTCAGGTATATTTCTATCCTGAAGGTTCATCAAAACTCAATTTTCCAAAATCAAGTTAAGAACAATATCCTATTAATTCACAACTTTCCAATTTCGTGCTCTCTCGAGTGAAATTGGACTTTTTAGATGTACATTAATTAAGGCCACACACCAATGCAGTAGAAACAAGAATTAATAGAACAACATGGAAGAAAAAGATGAAAAACCATATAATTAATAATCAAAATTCATCACAAGTGTTCATAACCTCAGCAAGGAAGAGAATTAGCCACTCATTCGTGGATTAATCATCATAAAACGAGTGTTAATCATACAAACAATGGAGTTAAAGAAGAAAGAAAGAGAGAAAAAACCCTGAACTTTTCGTCCCTCAACTGCCTGTAACCCACGTCCTTGCTCCACCAAGTCTGAATTATGAAAAATACACTTAAGTGTTCTATTTATACTAGTGGGAATTTTTCCCAGAATAATGAGCAACGTGTCACGGAGTGCATCGCGGAGCACTGCATCCGTGACACGCCGTGAACGCGGACCCTCACTGGAACTGGGGGTCCGGGAATTTAAACACCAACGTGGCACGACATGTAACGCGGAGGCTAGCCACCGTGCCACGGAGCAGACGCGAACCTCCACTGGAAATTGGATGAATTTTCACCCTCCAGGCAGAATGCCTCCGCAATGGCAGCGTGGCACGGCTCCATCGCGGAGCCCCTTTAATTCGTGCAGTCCTATGCCTTTTTCCTTGCTCGCATCCAAGTCCAAATCCGATATCATCCAACATGCATTTTAGCTTCCCGAAATCACATTTTACCTACAAAACAATGCTAATCATGTTGGTTAGTATAAATTCACATTTTATTACCAATTACATGAAAATGTATACACATTGCTGGATAAACAAGGTGAAAATGATACTTTTGAGTATCACTTGGGCATATAAATCTGCCCAAGATCACTTACCCCACACTTAAATCCTTGTTCGTCCTCGAACAACAAACATACCATTCATGCAATTTACATCCCACCCTCGCTACTATGGTGTGACAATTTAAGCTACGGTCATACCGATCATTCAATATTGCAAATCATCAAGAAAACATGCATGGTCTTAACAATGCAATGACCTTCAATACATTAAGACTTCCTAGACTTTAAGAATCGACTCTCGATATCGGCAAACTCATGCAAATCCGCTAATCAAGATATCCGACACGAAAATCAGTCTTTCCTCAAGCATGTGCCCTCACAACTCAAGAGAATCTTCCCCTTTTTGCTCATGTGACACATAAACATTCAAGTAGGGGCATGTAAAAACAATTTCACTCTCTCTCCCAAAAGAATTCACATGCATCATGTCATGACCCATAAGCTTGCCCTTAGTGTATTACTCCACTAATATAAAGAAACGCAATGTGAGATCACGTAGGACTTTAATGGGTTGTAATGGAAGCTATGGAACTAGTAAATATTGGATTAGCCAATAATAACCACTAGCATCCTTAAGCGCCTTTGCAATACATTCCCATCAACTCATGGACATTGTTTCTCTTTTTTTTTTCTTTTTTTTTTCCATCATCCCATTCTTGATGATTTACTTTAGTATGGCCCATTTCATTAAGCACACTTGACACAATAACAAAGGTTATTCATGCACCTTCATTATCGTTTATTTATAGCAAGTGCACCTTTAACCTTTTCTTTTCTTTCATCACTCTGCTTTTCTTTTTCTTTTCACCATTCTCACTCTTTGACACTTTGGGAAAATTATTTTCTCTTCTTAAGCGCTTAAGAGTTTTGTATAGACTTTACGGCTAATGAAAAGAAGGAATTAAGCTCGGTTTACACTTTTTGGACAAAAGAAAGAAATAATCGACTAAAGGCTCAAAGGGCTAACTAGGGTATACAATCACAGAAAGGGGGAGTATGACAAGAAAAATAGAAACTCTCGGTTAAAACAAAGAAATGCCTACATCCTTTCCTACAATACACCTCCTTCATTACGTTTTGTACACACACCAGACAAGTTCTAGACACTTCACAATAGCATGGAATATCAACACCTCACTTCACACTTTATGCACATGCTCGATTCAAGATGTATTCACAGACTCTTCAATCAGCTAATTACATGAATTCAAACATTAAGCCTCAATCACACCGAATCGAACTCTACAGCCCAGGTAGCTCAACATATTTACAAGATTGCATGCTTTCATACGAATCACCTTTGCATGTTGAATATCACGCACAACACGTAACCAAAAATTCCCAACCATATAGTAAGTACAGGTTCCGGGATGCAATCCACCAAAGAAAAAAACTGAAAATAAATTAAAATAAACTACTCCTAACGACTACATTTCCCTTAAGACGGTCGTCATCCATCCATCATAGGGAACGGTCACTAACTATTACTTCGGTTCAATGGGACCATTCTCGGTAAAAGAACCGAAAACAAACGCCGAGAAACCCAAAATTAAAAAGTTGAAAAATTTGCAAAACATAGATCATTTCGATAAGCAAAAATATTTAAAAATATTTACAGAATCAGCTGGCAACATTCAACAACACACATCAATTCCACAAATATTTACAGATACAGAACAATTTGAAAATTCACAAACACAGGGAAACATAACATACAAAGATACAGAGGAGAACATACAAACAAACCAGCCCAGCCTAGCACCTAATAATTCCCACCCCACACTTAATCCGAACACTGTCCCCAGTGTTCACAAAAATTAAATAGCACATAATCGGGTGGTGGAACTCCCTGATCAGTCAAAGTATTCCACTTCTTCATCAGGTGCTGCTGCCTCATCTCCTATGTCCGAGTCGCCTCCGTCATCATCACCGGAGTCCTCCCGACGTGGCTCCTCGTCTGTGGGGATGTCATCGTCAGTGGGCTCTACAAAGGCTGGCCCTACTCGGCATAGAGCCCTGGCGTTTTTGCCAAACGGGTAATCTAGCTCGAGCTACCATAGCTCCTCCTCCGTCGCCGGCCTCCCACCTATCCTGAGCTGGAGCATCTGCATCCCATACATCCGCGCCATATACTGGTCATCACGAGCGTGTCGCTCGCTAAGTGTTAGCACTGGCCCGTGGGTGGTGTCGGGAGCCTTAGTTTTGGTCACATCCAAGGCCCGCCGCTCCAACTGCGGGATATAATCGAGGGCCTCCTCCTCAACATCGAGGCCCTAGAGAAAGGTAGTGAGTAGTCCTCCGAACCCATACCTGTGCCCCTTGTGCAGCCGGGCTCTCTTCATGGCGGATATAATAACCGCCCCAACATTTATCTCCAGCCCTTTCATCAGGGCGTACACCAGGCAAACACGATTCCGGGTTACATCAGTCATATGTACCCCCGGGATGAGGCAAGAGCAGACTATCTTCAGCCAAATACGGGCTTCCCTGTTCATCTGAGAATATGGCAGAGTCTGATGGTAGCCCCTTTCCTTGTGCCTGCTCCATCTAGCTGTGGATCAGGCCCCACACAGTGTGCGTCTGATGTTGGCATACGGTGGGGTAATGTTCAGCTGTCGAAGGACATGGGCGTCTGTGTCCCGCGCTCCTATGATGGCATTAAGCTGGTGGGGCTCCAGAGTGACTATCTGCCCTCTGATTTTGATGGTGTGGCTTCGGATTGACGGGTTCCAGTTAGCATAGAACTCCCGAACCAAGTGCAGGTTGCAGTCTTTGGGCTCCTCGAATATGAACTTGAGCCCCGCTGCCTCGATCTGGTGAACTATTCTGGGGAACTCCTGTGCCAATGGCTCCCGTGCTATATGCTCTTCGGGGAAATATTTGTTCTCTTTATGCTTCACGTACCACTTTTTCCCCTCGTCCATCACCCATCTTGTTCCATACTGGCGGTGCTGGCCGCGTGGAACTGCTGGTGCAGCTGGGACTGTTGTGCCCAGTCTGAGTCGCTTTCTTCCGGTGCCTGAAGTTGATGCACCCCTTCCCTTTATCTTGCCGGCTTGCCATTTTGCCTGTCAACACACGTCAACAATCGAAATGTTAAGCTAAATAAATATTAACTTCGTCTAAGGTCGGGTTACGGTAAATTACCCCACACTTAGTCCTTAGTTACAGTTATAACCTATGGCAGGAATAACTTTATTTACACAAAACAACCAGCTATACAATCATGCTTAGTGCATTTAAAAAGAAAATTCGATGGTATAACTTCTGCGTACTACTCAGACTTCGTACAGCTAATCACAATCACTCCATCGCAAACATTTTAACCCTCGCACTTAGCAAATAAAAATAAAGAAACAAAAATAACAACAAAAATTTATATACATTAACCTATCCAACCAACCAAATACAAACAATTTTCAACATTTCCCCCAAACCCGAGAATTCGTCGTCCATTAACATCCTAACACTTTGTACAACGACTCATCTCATTCAACACGTACAACCCGGCATACAATTCATAATTTCAACCCATTTCCAACTTCAAATTCAACAACAAGCCCTAGAATTGATTTTTGCAATCAAATTCGAATACTTTATGCAATCGACAAGTTCAAGAAATCATAAAGACATTCCGAACATTTATCAATCAACAAATAACTCGAATTCATGCTTAATTTCGACTAGGGCAATTTAGTCCACCTCCCATGCTTAAAATCAAAGAAAATCGACAAAAACTTGAGAGGGAATCGGAAAACATACCTTGTAGTTGAATAATCGAAGAAAACTCGGTAAATTATTCTCTTAAGCCGTGGCACATTGGTGGGAGAGGGGTTTTGGGACGTTTGGTCGTGGAGGAAATTGAAAATGAGAGGAAAAGGGGAGTTTTCAGGGTTTAAAAGGTAGAAAAACACGCGGGTCACCCGGAAACCCGGTGTGACCCGTCGCGATATACAATGCAACGTGTCACGGAGTGCATCGCGGTGCACTGCCTCCGTGACACGGAGCCATCGCGACAGCATACTGGAAATTTTTAAAATTTCTGGGTTACACCTCAACGTATCACGGAGTGTAACGCGGAGGTCCTCCTCCGTGACACAGATCTATCGCCCCAACTCACTGTCTTCTACATTTTATTAATTTTTCATACCTCGCCTTTTCCTTCACGATTCCGTGCACATTTTTCTCCGTTTGACATGAAAATCATCTCACTAAATAACATTGGTTAGAATAATAGGTTTCACCTACTAAAAATAAAAATACTAACTACAACAAAAAATCTTGTAATCAATCAAGAAAAAGAAAAAGAAGAATCTATTTACACTTTGCAAAATGAAAGAAAAAATTTCCACGGGTTGCCTCCCGTGCAGCGCCTGGTTTACCATCGCGGCTCGACGTCATTTAAGCTCAATTGTCCGCTAGGGTGATGGATGATTTCTCTCGATCACTGTCCTCCCCCCAGTAGTGCTTACACCTATCCGGTGGTCTTCCCATTAACTCTCGGGCATCCTCCATCTGCTTGGCATTACCATGATCAATCACATTGATCACCGAGAGTTCTTCATGCACCATCGGGAGCTTGGGTGCTTTATACACATCGAACACCTCTACCTTGTGGTGTGCTCGCATTGTCAGTTGCCCCACAGCTACGTCGATTAATGCTTTCCCGGTTGCCAAGAAGGGTCGTCCCAAAATAAATGGGACTTCCGCATCTGGTTCAAAATCCAGAACAACAAAATCTACCGGGAAAATTAGGGAGCCAACTTGCACTAGAACATCCTCAACAATGCCATCCGGCCTAGCTAAGCATCGATCCGACAATTGCAATATTACCGTTGTGGGTCTAGGACTCCCTAAACCCAACTTTCTGAATACTGAAGACGGCATCAGATTTATACTTGCCCCCAAGTCACACAATCCACGAGCTCGGATGCTCTGCCCAATAGTAAGCTGGATAGTAAAACTTCCAGGGTCTTTTAGCTTTGTGGGCAGTCTATTTTGGATCCGGGAAGTGCACTCCTCCGTTAAAGCCACCGTGGCATACTCAGTCAACCGACTTTTGTTGGCCACGATGTCCTTTATGTATTTGGCATATTTAGGCACTCCCTGCAAGACATCAACAAGAGGTAAGTTAACATGTACCTGTTTAAGCACCTCCATGAATTTCTTGAAACATGCCTCCTCTTTGTGTTTCTTGAGTCGTTGAGGGAATGGGGGTGGAGGTCTTTCTGATTCAGCTTCTTTGGTCTTCCCCCTCTATGAACTTTGCTCCCCCTCAACTTCTGCTGCTCCCGAGTGTTGAGGTGATCTTTCTAGTTCCACCTCCTTCAGCTGCAAACCACTCCTTGTGGTCACTGCATTTACCTGTTTGGGATTCGGATCCGTGTCACTTGGCAGTCCTCCTGTAGGCCTTGTATTTTGGGCACTAGCAAATTGCCCAAATTGATACTCAAGAGCCTTGGTAGCTAACTAATTGTTTTTCACTTCGGCTGCCAATTTCACATAGTCAGCCTGCAATTGAGCTTGGTTAGATATCATGGTCTTGAACATCTCCTCAATGCTGGGTGATGGTGGTGGAGGAGGTGCAATGTTGTTTCTGAATTGAGCTTGGTAGTTCTGTTGCCCTCCTTGATTTCTTTGCATACCCTGACCCGAACTTTGGCCTTGATGGTTGTTGCTACCCCAAGAGAAGTTAGGATGATTCCTCCAATTTGAATTGTAGCTACTACTATACTGCTGCTGATTTCTTTGTGCATTACCCACAAAGTTTACTGAGTCAGGATTTGCTCCACAGCACTCAGCTGAGTGCTCACTGCTTCCACACACTTCACACCACAATTGCTGGGCTGCATTAACTGGAGTTGACGGCTGGTTCAAAGTCATGTTGCTGAAATGGTTGTTCAATTGATTTTGCAAGGCAGCTATCTGTGCAGCGATAACCGTAAACCCATCCACTTCAAGCACTCCTGCTGCTTTCCTTGGCCCACCTCGTGATGAATCAGCATTCCATTCTGGATTGCCCTGTGAAATCCGGTTTAGCAAGGTATACAGCTCCTCATAAGTCTTTTCCAGCGCTTGCCCTCCAGCTGCTGAATCTAGCAATATTTTGGTGTGGGGTTCCAAACCCTCAATAAATGTGTGCACCAACACCTCATTGGACTGATGATGATGAGGACAGTCCCGCAACATGGATTTAAATCTCTCCCAGGCTTTATATAAATTTTCTCCCTCCCTCTGTTTGAAACTTAGAATTTGACCTCTAATTCTTGCTGTTTTACCAGAGGGAAAAAACCTTATCAAGAACTTCCGTGCAAGATCATCCCACGTTGAAATGGAATTTGGTGGCTCAGCTTTCAACCACCTCTTGGCTTCTCCGAGTAATGAGAACGGAAATAATGTAAGCCGAACATAGTCAGGTGACACTCCAGCGGGTATGTAAGTGTCACTTATCTCCAAAAAGTTTTGGAGATGCTGTTGTGGGTCTTCATGAGGGAGACCGGTAAATTGCCCGCTTGTGTGCAACAATTGCACCATATTTTGCTTGAGTTCAAATCTCCCTCCAGGCTCTGGTTTGCGGATACTGGATGTAACATTATTGGCATGTGGGATTGCCACCTCGCGAACCGGCCTTGCTGCTGCTTCTTCGGGCACTAACACTTCCCTTACAACCGGTGGATTTTGTTGCTCCATAATGGTCTGTCTGAGCAACTGCAGCTTCCTTTGTAGAGCTTCTCTGCGTTTACTGTGAAATATACGTTCAGGCTCTATATAAGATTCCACCAGCTCTTTGACTCTTGCCAGTGTTCACAGCAATTAAGTCTGCAAAATACAGGCTAAGACCAAGTTGTCAACACTTAAGAAAAATAAAAATACAGTAAAATTAACACTTAAAACAAATTCACCAATTGCCAAGTCCCTGGTAACGGCGCCAAAAACTTGTTCGGGTGTTTGTTGGGGTTATAAAATCGACACGCAAGTGCACGTGGTCGAACAAGTAGTAAGTGGCTTTAGTAAGCAAAGTATCGATCCCACAGAGACTTGGGATAAGTGCAATTTGCTCAAGTATACTATATTTTTACATCTAAATATGCTGACAACTAAATAACCAAAAATTGAATAATTTGTTTTATAAATTTTATACTAAACTACAAACAATTATCTACTTTGAATTTGGACTATGGATAAAAGCATGTTGAGGGTAAAGAACATGTAATGAAACTGATTATCATCATAAATTGGTTAATCTTTTCTTCCAGTTGCTAGCCAAGAACATCTGTCAAGAGATTAAAACTCTCTTATTTAATCTCACTTAAGAATCATGAACCATCTGTCTACATTTCTGTGATAAAATGCAATTCATGTTCTAGCCATACAATTCTGGTTCCTAAATTGACTAATACGACTTTCAGGTATATTTCTATCCTGAAGGTTCATCAAAACTCAATTTTCCCAAATCAAGTTAAGAACAATATCCTATTAATTCAAAACTTTCCAATTTCATGCTCTCTCGAGTGAAATCGGACTTTTTAGATGTACATTAATGTAGGCCACACACCAATGCAGTAGAAACAAGAATTAATAGAACAACATGGAAGAAAAAGATGAAAAACCATATAATTAATAATTAAAATTCATCACAAGTGTTCATAACCTCAGCAAGGAAGGGAATTAGCCACTCATTCGTGGATTAATCATCATAAAACGAGTGTTAATCATACAAACAATTGAGTTAAAGAAGAAAGAAAGAGAGAAAAAACCCTGAACTTTTCGTCCCTCAACTGCCTGTAACCCACGTCCTTGCTCCACCAAGCCTGAATTATGAAAAATACACTTAAGTGTTCTATTTATACTAGTGGGAATTTTTTCCGGAATAATGAGCAACGTGTCACGGAGTGCATCGCGGAGCACTGCCTCCGTGACACGCCGTGAACGTTGACCCTCACTGGAACTGGGGGTCCGGGAATTTAAACACCAACGTGGCACGGCGTGCAACGCGGAGGCTAGCCACCGTGCCACGGAGCAGGCGCGAACCTCCACTGGAAATTGGTTGAATTTTCACCCTCCAGGCAGAATGCCTAAGCGATGGCAGCGTGGCACGGCTCCATCGCGGAGCCCCTTTAATTCGTGCAGTCCTATGCCTTTTTCCTTGCTCGCATCCAAGTCCAACTCCGATATCATCCAACATGCATTTTACCTTCCCGAAATCACATTTTACCTACAAAACAATGCTAATCATGTTGGTTAGTATAAATTCACATTTTATTACCAATTACATAAAAATGTATACACATTGCTGGATAAACAAGGTGAAAATGATACTTTTGAGTATCACTTGGGCATATAAATCTGCCCAAGATCAGGTACGTTAGATGAGTCATTTGAAGGGTTTCAAGAAAAAGGTTCTAAGTATGTTTGGTACCACGAGAGGATAGAATGAGACATTGTGGGAAACAACAACCCATTAGATGTAGCCGTGGTGAGCTAGCAGACCAGACTCTCCAGAAATGATTATCCAAGTGACGACTCCTTGGTTGTTGTGACGGGTCATCCTGAAGAGTCATTAGTTGGAACTCAGAAAAGGATTTAGTTTCTGGTTCAGTGACGACGGACGGAGAACAAGAGTCGTTAGGTGAAGTAATGACCCGTCGTGTCAGTCGTTGGAAGGAAATCAAGGGTTGGACCAGTGGTGACGATGGAAGGTAATGGCGAGTCGTTCAATTAGGTAACAAGTCATCCGGTTGGTCATTGGTTGAAGAAGTAAAAATCAGGAAATTTTTCCCAGTGGAAACAGAAGGTCACCACGAGCCGTGGTGAGGACCAACGACTCGTGGTGAGGGTCGTGGTCACTAACGGGCATATTTTTAATTTTAATCCCAAGCGTATTTTGGTAAAGTCCTATGCTCCCAGTTCTTAAATGACATTATTTTGGGTATTGTAACGGTTGAATTAATGAGGTTTTTGATGAGTTGGTAATTTACCAACTCATTAGGCTCTAAAGCTTGAGTTTTTGATTAGTTCTTGAGTTGATTATATGGATTTTATGCCCTTTTTGGTTTTGTTGTGCACATATGACTAAATGTGAAGAAAAGAGCAAAATGAAGCAAAATGAAGGGAGTGAGAGTAAATCAGCGATCCATAGATGAAAATCGGTGAAACGCCAGCCAAAGGCAAAACATCATTGCCTCTGAGAATTAATGGCACCGGCAGTTCCCGAATTTCTAGTGGCAATTCAACGGTCTATTCATCGAAGGACACCCAAAGTTATAGAAAATAGCTTGAAGATCTGGCGGTTCACAGAATAGCATCGGCTAAACGTCGGGTGAACTACCGATGCTCACTAGAGTTGTGTAAGGGCCCGACAAGACATCCTGTGGTTCACGAATTGGGACCGGAAAACTGGCGGTGTCTCGACTGATTCTAGAACGGTGCTCAGGGTATAATTGTATAAAAAGCCACTTTTCAGGATATAAATAGCAGATAAAGTACCTTGTATAGAGATATACAGAGAAGGGGAGATAGAAATAGATATATTGAGAGAGAGAGAGAGAAAAGCATATATCACATAATTGTTTTCCTTTTTAGCTGAAGAACATTTTCTTAGCTGAGATAGGGAGATTCTAATTGGTAAATTTGAAAAAAGTACTCTACTCTATTTCTTCTTTGTAATAGTAATTTTCAACTATTGTTGGAGATTATTTTGTGAAATTGATTTTTCTACTCTTGCTAGTAAATTCAATGAAGCTATTGATGAATGTGTTTATGAATTTTTTAATCATGAGTAGCAAAATCATTAACTAGATGTGAGTGATCACGAATACTTAATTAGAGTGGGTATTGCTAGAGTCTTCTTCATATTGTTCAAATAAGTGTAAATCTGTTAGATTCTCTTCAATCTATAAAGAAAGATCCATTAATTATGATATGAGTCTATTTATTCTTGCTTGATTGTTGCTTGTAAAAGAATAATTAAGTATTAGAAGAGAATTTAATAGTAGGTATGGATAAGAGATTGTGAAATTAGGCTAGAAATAGCTTAAATTGCATTCTCATTCCTTATTAGCAGCAAATAGCAAGAAATTAGTGCAGTTTCTAATCCAAATCAAATCAGGTGAGCTAAATCGTTGCTAGAGGTTTGACAAAACTCTAGTAAGAGGTAGTTATAAGGCTGAAAAGCTGTAATTACTCATTTCCCCGGGTTATTTACACTTGTTGAACTCATAAGATAACCTAGCATGTCCCGATCTAGTTAGTATTTCATCTACACTGCACCTCTAGTCTTTCACGCTCTAGTTGACAACTTTGCTGATCTTTCTGTTTAATTTTCACTAATTCACCCAATACAATTCTTTGTAAATTTTAACCCCCCCCCCACAAATTTTTTTTGTTTCTATATTGAATCTACGTGGTGCAAGCTTACGTCAATTTCTTAATTGACACTTATAACTATTATTCCCTAGTCATCGTGGGATTCCACCCCGGCACACGTCTGGTTACTTGTTTTAATACTTCATCCGTGTATATTCTTTGCATGAAGGATATATTTTGGACGTTATTAAAAATGGAGCCATTGTCGGGGACCTGCGCTTGATATTCTTGTGTTGATTGTTAATTTGAAATAGTTCCACACCATAGTGGTGGACACCGCTCATGCTCCTAGCAGAGATCATCAGCCCCAGTACCATCGACAGCTAATGTTTCTTACGGACCTAGGGTAAGGGAGATTACCTATCCATCTTGTAATAGCTTTGGGAAGCACCATTTTGGAGAATGCATGGCTTGCTCAGATGCTTGTTTTTGGTGCGGCAAGTTAGGTCATAAGCACAGAGATTGCACAGAAGCTAAGCGGGGCGAGAGTAGAGTCCTAGCCACCTCTTAGTAGCTCACATAATCTGCCCATTTCAGTAGGCTGCATCATCTAGCATAGCTGGTGGGCAGCGTCAAAATCGCTCCTACGCCTTGGTAGCACATCAGGATAAGGACAAGTCACCAAAAGTAGTCACAGGTATGTTGTGAATTTCTCGTGTTACTGTTATGCATGATGCTATCCCCAGAACTCCAATATTGGATAAGAAGCTCTTATGATGGTTGTCAAGAAGAAGTTGTTGATGTATGGTGTGAAGTAGCTATGAGTATGAGGTTTACAGTGAATGTTAGAGGTAGAGGAGACATCAAGAGTTAGTGGTTTATCCCCAACCTTAAGAAAGATTTAGGATCCTTATAACGACGTCTTTAAGCTAAGGGGGAGATGATAAGTCTCTGAGACAAGCTGAATTTTGAGTATGCTAGTAGGGGAGTTCCAACGCTAACAGTTACAGTATGTCAACCCTTCAGGTTTAGATAATACCTCTTTTCTTTCAGTTGAAGCTATGCTCTATCCATTCTTATGTTTAGACTTCCAGATCCTCCAGATAACTACTTCAGACAGTGATGCCAGTCTTACTCTATGAAATCCTTAAAGCTTATCTTCATGTTATAAACCACCTATGTGTGTTAACTCATGCCTTCCAGTATGTTCAGCTCGAATTCAGTCTTTAGAAGTTGGTCTAGTAGCTAAGTAGATATGGGTGCTTCATGTATGTGCTTAGTTTTGGATCTTAGAATGATTCATGCTCATGAGTCCCTTAATAGCTATTAGACCAGATATCATGAATTCTAGTTCAATATCAGAAAGCGATTTGAGAATGATGACTCAGTCCATATCAGTTTAGTGCCCGTTAGAGGAAAAGAATCCTTCTCAATGTTCTATCTAGTTCCATGCCAGTTTCATGTCTATCAGTCCCTCTCACACCTTAGCCTGCATGTACGATTTAAATTTTCAGTTCGGATATGTAAAATCAACATGGAGTCAGATACTCCGTCAGTTTCACTTGTTAATGCTTAGTATTTGGGATATCAGTTCTTTCCCCAGTTTTTTTCAGAGTGTTTAGCCTACATTTGAGGAAAAATGTTCCTAATGGGGAGATATTGTTACACCCCAAAAATTTCTAAGATCAGACCCTAGAGTTAGATGGAGTTCAACAGAAAACCTGCAGAAAATTTTATCAGAACGACACATCACAACGAGTCATGGGTTGCTCTAATGGTCTATTAGATTAGTCGTTGGAACGTTTTCAAGAAAAAGTTACTAAGTATGTTTGGTACCACGAGAGGATAGAATGAGTTGATGTGGGAAACAATGACCTGATAAGTCGTGGTGAGCTCAGATCAGACTCCCCAGAAACGACAAGCCAAGTGACGGCCCGTTGGTTGCTGTGATGGGTTGTCCTGAAGAGTTGTTAGTTGGAACTCAGAAAAGGATTTATTTTCTCGTTTAGTGACGATGGATGGAGACCACAAGCTGTTAGGTGAAGTAATCACCCGTCGTATGAGTCGTTAGAAGGAAATCAAGGGTTGGACCAATGGTGATGATGGAAGGTAATGAGAGTCATTGAATTGGGTAATGACTCATCCTATTGGTTATTGGTTGGGGAAGCATAAGTTGGGAAATTTTCCCAGTGGCTATGGACGGTCACCACGAGTCTTGGTGAGGACCAACGACTCGTAGTGAGGGTCGTGGTCACTGAGGGGCAGATTTTTTATTTTAATCCCAGGGGTTCTAGGTAAAGTCCTCGATGTGCTGTGATTTTACGACACTTTCGATGCTTAAAACAAAGAAGTTATGCACATTCCAGGTATGTTTATATAGGTATGATGTGTTTTGTGCTTAATGTTGCAGGAAAACAGGTTCGACAGTGAACTAGTTGAATTAATGCTGAAATTAACTGAAAAGGTGACTGTCAGGAACTTTACGAGTCGTTGGTAGGAGGCACGACCCATTGCTTAAGGCGTGGGCAGAGATGGATTTGGAAGATGCAAGGAAGTGTACTTGACTAGTTGGAGGAATGACTCGTTACACCTACTAACGAGTCATGAGGTCAAATGTTAGGACTCAAAGAGAAAATTTCAACAAAGTGGCCAGTGAAGTTGATGACAGACATAAAGAGTCGTCATGAGGTGAAATGACTCGTTGGCAGGCCACTGGAACCATCCGTGAAGTACACTAGACTTTTTGAGGAACTAGACCACGAGGGACCTAATGACTCGTGCTCAGGCACGAGGAGTCGTTAGGTGACTCGTTGCCAAGATTGGGTATGTTGCTGAGGATGATTGTTTTAAGAAAGGAATGACTTGTCAGAGGGACAAACGAATCGTCACCAAGCCCGTTACCACTGCCGACCAGGTTTCCAATTTTAATTAGGAAAAGGAATTCTTGGTACTATAAATACATAGTTTAGGTTTATTTTTGAAAGGGGATTCAAAGAGGATTCTAGAACGATATTTTCAAATGATTTTATAGTAATTGAGAGAGCCGATTTTATTAGTTTTCAACAATAATCTTGGTATTGAGCAATTGTTCTTGATTCAAGAAATGAAAGCAACATTGAGGTTTTATTCATCTATTGTGGAGTTGTTATTCAATTTATGTGGTTTTTATTCTACAATAATTTGTAAGTTGCAATTATGATTTCTTCAATATTTTGTGATTATGGTAATACAAGTATGAGTAGCTAAACCCATAAACTAGGTTTGTGGGAACAAAGATGAACTAACACACATAGGTAAAAACACTTAGTGATTCTTGAACGGGGTTTTATGCTTGTATTGTTTTTCCCTTCGTTTTGATTGATTCTTGACGGTTGCAAACGTTAGGACTTTCCTTATTCTTACTTACCGGACCAAGGAGATAAAGATGGGAAAAGAGTTTAACAACGGAGATTTGAGGCTATCAATCCTCATCTAATAGCTTGAACTTGGTCGGGGATAGCTAATCCAATATTAAGGGTAAGGGTCAAGTAAAATACACCGGTATACGGACCAAGTTGCGCGGTGAAAATCATCTAGATAGGGGACAAACCATTTAGGTGAACCTAACTTACTAATATTGCATGTTGAACACTGAAATAGATCACTAGTGTAGAAGCCTTGTGGTTATGAAATCTTGGGGAACACAATCCTAGTCAAATCGTTAATTGAATACAAACCAAAATCTGATTTTAGCATTCAACAATTTTACTTTTTTTATTATTCTATATTTTCCTCCTTTGGAAATAAGTAACTCAATAGTAATAGTTATTCGCATTAACTTAAGTTCTTACCATATTCCCTGTGGGATCGACCTCAACCATTGTTGGGTTCTATATTTGACAATCGACTGCATATATCTCAATTGCGAGGTGTAATTTGAGCGACATAAAACTTTGGCACCGTTGCCGTGGAATACAACTAAGGCTTTTGTTAATTGTGTTAATATTACTATCGGTTCATATTTCTTTTTTTCTTTTTTTTGTTTTGGTTGCTTAATATGTCTTAGGTTCGTGCATGCTCGATACTAAAAGACAAGGAAATCCCCTGGTTCCAATTGATCACAAACTTGAGCTAACGCTAAGAAACCTGAGAAGAATGGCAAACATCCAGGAACAGGAAACCGTGGACCAAGCCACAACTAGAATGTTGGATGAAGAGCAAGCTCATGCTAGAGATCATGAGTTAGCCAGAGTTGCTGAAGAGCAGCGTCTAGCTGCAGAGGCTGAATGAGTTAGACGACCCCGATTTCCATAACACCAGCGACACCGATATTTTGATGAGGAAGTTGATGCAGATATAGATGAAGATGGTGCCACTGGAGCTATAGTCCCTCCTCCTTTGCCTGCTGGGGCAAAGTTTGACATTACCAGTGAGATGATCCAGCTGCTTAATATGAAGGAAATATTTGCTTGTCATGCATCTGATGATGCCCACGTTCACCTGGCAAATTTCGTGGGAATATGTAAGGCATACAAAGAACCGGGGGTGATCCAGGACGCTATCAGACTGAGGTTATTTCCATTCTCTCGAGGGAGTGAGGCAATGATATGGCTGGCTGAGTTGCCGAATGATTCCATCACTACTTGGGAGAGCTTAAGAGAGATTTTATTGAAAGGTTCTTCCCACCATCCAAAGAATTGTAGTTGAAGGAAGAGATTTATAACTTTAGACAGCTAAATTCTAAGGCACTCCACGAGACCTGGTTGGGTTTCAACAAAAAGCTCAAAAAGGTGCCAAATCATAGAATTCCGGATGATACATTGTTGGAGATCTTTTATAGGTCTCTGAATGACAACACCAAGGCGGTGGCTGATACCGTCTCCAGAGGAACTTTTATGAGTCACACCTATGCAGAAGCTGTGGAGCTACTAGACATGATCACCAAAACCAACCGAGCTTGGCACACTAGAGAGTCGGAGGTTCCGGCTGGTTGTTATGTGGTTTGTATGTTTGATGAACAGAGGAGAAGAGATGAAGAGTGTGATCAGGATATAGCAGAGATAAGGACTACCATGGGGTTTCTTTCCAAACACCTGATGGGAGCCGAAGCAGAAAAGGTGAATGTTGTAGGTTCTCAAGGCAAGGCCCCGTGAAATGATGGTTGCGAGTCTGAGTATGAAGAAGAAGTCAATTATTTGAATGATCAGAGGGCGGGTTCCCAGACCAACACCCAAGGGTCTAACCAAGACTCTTGGCATCAAGGTCAAGGGAACCAAGGTCGAAACTTCTACAAAGATAATAATTACAATCGGGGCCAATACCGAGACAATGGGGACTGGAAGAAGCGTGAGGAGTTCAAAAATGATAGGAGCGGTTTGTATGTTCCTCCACAAAACCGAGAACCAGAGTCCAGTGGTTCAAGGTTTGAAGATATGCTATCCAAAGTGCTCAAGCAGATGGAGACAATAGAAAGCTACTTTAAGGAGATCCCCGCTAATATTTCCGGTTTAAATCAAAAAGTGGAGTCTCATGCCATGGCGATCAGGCAAATTGAGAAGAAGATGAGTCAGATGTCTGCTGCAATGAATTAGAGGCAAAAGGCACACTTCCCAACAATACTGTGCAAAATATAAAAAATGACAGTCACTGTATGGCGGTCACTACTAGGAGCGGGAAGGCAACAGTTGATTCCCCGAGGCCAGTTGTAGTTAAAGAGTCGGACAAGCCCGTGTTGATAAATGATGATGATGTAGCGAATTTTGAAAACCCAACTTTGGTTAGGGGCTCAGATGTGCAAACTACTCCAAGTAGGGCAAAGGAGATAGGAAATGCCTCTGGGAAGGAGAAGGAGGCACAACAAAAACTGACAGCAATCCCTAGACATCTTCCTCCTTATCCCCAGAGCTTGAAGAAGAAAGCTGAAGATGGGAAATATCAAAAGTTTATCTCTATGCTCAAGAAGCTTTCGGTGAACATCCCATTGGTTGAGGCACATGAGCAAATGCCCGGATATGCCAAATTCATGAAGGACCTCGTCACTAGAAAAAGGACAGTAGGTTTTAAACCTGTCGATAATTTGCACCACTGTGGTTCCATCACTACACGGGTCCTAACACACAAGAAGAAAGACCTAGGTGCGTTTACTATACCGTGCACCATTGGGGAGGTCGAGTTTGCAAGGGTGCTTTGTGACTTGGGAGCTAGAATAAATTTGATGCCGCTAGCAGTGTTTAAAGAGTTGGGCTTGGGAACCCCCACACCGACTACTATGCAGCTACTGATGGCTGAAAGAACTATTAAAAAGCCGGTGGGGATTTTGTTTGATGTACTGGTCGAAGTGGACAAATTCATATTCCTAACAGACTTCGTGATTTTGGACTGCGAAGTCAATTCGGAGGTCCCCATCATTTTGGGGCAACCATTCCTTGCAACAGGTAGGGCCCTAGTAGATGTGGAGGTAGGCCAGTTGAAATTCAGATTGAACAAAGTAGAGGTCACCTTCAACATTAGCCGAACCACGAAACAACCTAAGGAACTCAACATAATTTTAGCATTGGAGGATGGAGAAGAGTCACTTGACGAATTCTGAGTAGTCAAGGGACTTGCGTCGTGCCGTGACATTAATTTTGAGTAACTCTCCTTTTTATTTCACCTATTATTTAAGAACACTTATGTTATTAGTAGGGAGTAATCACAAATTAGACATTTTCTTTCGTTCTTTTGTGCTTCTCTATTCCCTACCAACACTTATGCATTTTAAACATTGCACTCCTAATCTTTTTTTCAATCTCCACAACACACTATTTCCCTTCTTCTCAATATTCTTACTCCTTTAACTCTTTTGGATTTTTCACTTAAGCGCTTAGGATTTTGAATCAAATTCAGGTCTATTTAAAGAAAAGTATTCAGTTTTTATTCTAGCTAAAAGAGAATAAGCTAAAGGCTCAATGGGGCTAACTAGTATTATGCATTAAGGGCGGGTAAAGCAAAGGATAAAAATAGGCTTATTTAAAGAAATGTCTACATCATCTCCTACAATTAACGTCCCTCATTGCACTCTGCAATCACACCAGAAAAGTTCTAGACACTACATGATAGCATAGAATACACAAAAGCTTACACTCACTGCACATGTTCAAGTCAAGATAGACCAATATAGACTCTCAATCCAGCTAATCACATGAATTCAAAATTAAGCGATAAACATACAGAGTCATATTCAAGAGCCTAGGTGTCTCAGACAAATTCATACAATTTCTCAACATGCTTCTCCATTAACATTCACTTGCATCTCACAAACATGTATAGCACTTGACAAGAGTATCAAGCAATCGATCAGTTAAGGGTTCAAAACCACAATCCTATTGACTAATTTCCTTCAAGACGGTCTTCATCCACCCATCATCAGGAAAACATCTTAACTATGACTGGAATAGCTATTTATAGACCGAACGAATATTTTATTTTCAGTTCAAGGGACCCCTCTTAATAAAAGAACCAAAAAGAAAAATCAAAGGGTGGGTGAATTATGCTCAACTCAGACTTCACATCAAATAAATTTCAAACCAAGTACCTCGTTCAACCTTAATCAATCATCCATAAATATTTGAAATATCCCCCTCACCCACACTAAGAATATGCATGTTCCTAAAGCATGAATTAAAATTAGAACAAGGGTTAGGGATACTTCCTAAGGCCTCTAGGCCTAGCTAATAGCATATTTTGTCTATTTTCAAGCACATGGGTCACCAACCCCACACTTGTGTTTTGCCATGCTCCTTAGCTTCTACTTCAGAGGGTACTCATATTTCCCCTTTTCTTGTGCTTACTCAACCAAAAATGACAACAAAAGTGAAGATAAACAAAATCAAAAAATAAAGGAAAAAGAATTGTACCTGTAATACACTTTGGTTGCCTCCCAAGTAACGCCTAATTTTACATTGCGACATGAAGTGAACCATAGTTTTCAAGATGTTCTCAAACACTTATTCCCTTTCGAGAACCATCTCCTCTTCTTCTTGATTTTATAGGGAAAAGCCTCCACACTTTCCCTCTTCAACTATATAACATTCTTCATCACCAAACTCTTTGATACATTAGCAACAGCAGATTCAGGCTCATTTGTTTATAGACTCTTTAAAAGTGGACCTTTAGACTCCCCCACCCCCAGTCATCCCATGTCAGCTCATTGGTCTTGCAAATATCACTGTAGTGTGCTGGGGGATGGATGTCCTAGTACACTCTGAACATCTCCTTCTCATCATTCACCCTTATTTTCAAGGTGCCAGCTCTCACATCTATCATAACTCCTCTAGTGGCCAGTAATAGACGTCCCAGAATGAGGGATACCTTCTCATCAACCTCAAAGTCTAGAATTATAAATTCAGCAGGTATGATGAACTTACCTACTTTGATGAGCAGGTCCTTAATAATCCCCTCAGGGGCCACCTTTGACTTGTCCGCCAGCTGCAACATCACTCTAGTGGGCCTTGGTTTTTCCAAACAAAGTATATTTAATAGAAATAGGGGCATCAAGTCCACTGCTGCCCCTAGATCACACAAGGACCGCATCATATCTTTTCCACCTATTTGTATGGAAAGGGTTAAACTCCCTAGGTCTTTGAGATTCTTTGGAATCATGCTCGTCATCCTGAAACCGCACTCCTTAGTGAGTACTACATTTTGGACATCCATCAGCCTCATCTTGTTGGCCACCACATCCTAAGAGTACTTAGCGTACTTGGGCATTCCCCGCAAAAGGTTAATAAAAGGGAAATTTATATGAAGTTATTTGAAAATATCAAAGAACTTCTGGAAACATGCATCCTTCTTGCTTTTCTTCAGCCTTTGCAGGAAAGGTGGTAGTGGTCTCTGTATAGGTTGCACTGTTGATTGAGAATTGTGTGATGAAGCTTTATGATTATTTTCTTTCTTAATTGATGGACGTTGTCTGACCAACTTAGGCTATACCTCATTCTTTTTCTCTTTTAGTGGTGCATCAACAAATATTTTCCACCCCTCAGATTGATAGCCATGACCTATCTCGGGTTTGTATCTGTATCACAGGGTAACGCATACCCCCAGTCTATTATGTTGGGTAGCAGCTAACTAACCCATCTACTTCTCCAAATTTTTTATGGCTAGCTGCTGATTTTTTGTTCTGAGGCCATCTTTGCCTGATCAACTGCCATTTGAGTCTGATTGGCCATGATCTTTTGTAGCATCTCCTTAATGTTGTTAGATTGGAAACTATTCTGCCTGCCCACATTCTGGTACTGTTGTTGAGGCCGCTGATAACTCTGACTCTACCCTTGATTTCCACCCCAATAAAAATTTGGGTGATTCTGCCAGTTCCTGTTGTCGGTGTTCCCATAATTCTGGTTACCTCTCCGCACATTCCCTACAAAGTTGACTGACTTTGGATTTGTCGTGCATGAGTCTGCACTATGCCCGTTGTTGCCATATATTTCACACCTGCTTGGAGCTGATTGAACTGCATTCACCTGTGCTTGTGGCTATGCTAAATTCAACTTGACAAATTGAGTCATTATCTGGTGTTGGAAGGATGCTAGTTGAGCTGCCAAGGTATTCACACTATCCATTTCAATCAACCCAGCGCTCTCTTGCCTGCCCCTCTAGATGAATCACTATGCCACTTTGGATTTCCTCGGTGCAATCCTGTTCAATAGAGTGTATAGCTCATCGTATGTTTTCTGCAGTGCTTGGCCACCTGATGCAGAGTCTAACAATACTTTTGTATGTGAGTCCAGACTCTCCATGAAAGTGGGGGATAGCACTTCATTTGACAACTGATGATGAGGGCAGTCTCTCAAGAATGACATGAACCTCTCCCAAGCCAAATAAAGATTCTCCTCCAACCTTAGCCTGAAACTAAGTGTTTCACTTCTTAACTTTGCTATTCTACCTGAAGGAAAGAATCGGATGAGGAACTTTTGATCCAAGTCATCCCATGTAGTGATGGAGTTTGGTGGTTCTGCCTTCAACCACCTCTTTTCTTCTCTCAATACAGAAAATAGGAAAACCGTCAATCTCACATAGTCAGTCGACACTCCAGTGGGGATGAAAGTATCACTAAACTCCTAGAACTTATGCAGATGCTGTTGTGGGTCTTTATGTGTCATCCCGATGAACTATCCACTAGAATGCAACAACTACACCATGTTCTGTTTAAGCTCAAAGTTACTTCCAGGCTCCGGTCTACAGATGCTAGAGGTAACAGCCGCGAGTGGGATTGCCACTTCACGAACTAGTCGAGCTTCCATTACTGAGGGTTCAAACTCATCCTATTGAATCTTCTTAATGGGATATAGAGCGGACCCCTCTCTTCGTTATTGTCTTAACCTTTTTTCAGGTTCCGGGTAAGGTTCAACCAGCTCTATATTCCTTGCCAGCTTGATGCAAGGACAAACCTGTTACCTGCAAAAAAAATGACCAAGACCAAGTTTTTTAATGTAAAAAAACACAAAAACAAGAAATTCACCAAATGTTACCAATCCCCAGCAACGATGCCAAAAACTTGCTACTTCTTTGGCGCACGCGGTCATACAAGTTATGTAGTGACTCTTAAAAGCTGGATATCAAACCTATAGGGACTGGATTTTTATGTGAATTATTAAGTTTAAGTATTAAACAAAATTTCAAAAGTGCTAGCTTGCAACATTTTGTTGTTGAGACTAAATCTAAGCGCGATCACAAAGTAATTGAATAAGCAATAATAAGAAGCATCTATAATTAAGGTCAGACAATCACGTAAAGTTGAAATTCACAGTGGTTCAATTATCCGACTTTTTTGTTGTCTCATAAGATAGATGTAATTTTCATGGTCTTTCGAGCCTCTAAACATAATTAGCGTCACAACAACATCGTTGAGCGGGAATGTGACAATCTAATTCATATGCAATTATCTATGTCGAGTGGTTTACCGGGTTAATGCCTTTGGTAATTAACTTTCGAATCTCTAACCATTTAACCTAAACATTGACTTCACAACTACATCAAAAAGTGGTGATGTGACAACTCAAACTTAGGTGTCTACTATCTTCCCGTTTTATAACCAAGCGAGGCGATATTAGGTATATCTCTATCCTAAGTGCAAATAAAGTCTTGGAGACTTGAACTCACTTCTTAAATTCTTAGTTCTAACATAGGTTTTACTCTTTCAAGTTTGCCGAAGAATAACATACATATTTTAATAGTGATCAAGCATGAAAATGATTAAAAGCAAGAATGTAAGACAAACAATAATGAATAACTTGAACCAAGATGGAATTAAACAAATACGTTCATATTTTGTTGCCTCAACCCTAGAAGAAGGGTGTTAGCCACTCATGCTAACACACAAATTCATAATACAATTATAATTCATGTATGAACAAGAGTGAAATAAGAAATAAATTTGAACCCTAGGTAGAGTCTTCTTCTTCTCCTTTGCTCCTCTATGTTTTCCTAAATAATAATGTGATAAAATGATAAAATAAGCTAAGTCCTCTACTTATAGATAATGAAATGTTTTCCCGTGGGCATGTGCCTCCGTGATACGCTACTATTCGCACCAACTAGGCTACATGGCATGGCCTTGTCACGGATATTCACTGGTTTGGCATGGAATGGAATGACGCTGGATGGGCGTTGCACGACCTTAGGGCGAAGAAGCCCCAGTATGGGACAGAGCTCAGTGCGGAGATATGCCAGGTGTGGAACGGGCCTAGTGCGCTGGCAAACTAGTTGGCAGCACCTCGTGCACACACACCCAGCATGGCACGACGCCTAGTGGCGTGGCACAGTGCCTTGTGCGGCAACCAATATACTGTAGCTCACTTCATGCTATCTCTTTAAACTTAATTCCAAACAATCTTCTTGTTCATTGAACATCTTATTAAGCCCCCTTCTTGGAATATTCACCTACAAACATGGACTAATAACATTGGTTAGTTCATGCACATGATTATACGCACAATTACATGAGATTATACTAAAATTAAGGTAAAAATCCTACTAAAGCTCGGGTATAATTATCACTTGGGTACATAAATATGCCTAAGATCAGTCATAAGAGTAAGGACTATATGCTAAAAGGAATAAATACGAAGTATACATATTCATAAAGTATTCATCATAATCTTGACACAATTTCCCAAGGTTTAAAAGTAGAAATCATATAACTTTCCATGCTTGAAATCGCAAGTAAAAGCTCATAATCTAATCAATGGGTCAAATATGCTATAAAACATAATACCGTGAGTCATGAACAGGAGTAACTAAAATCATGAGGAATAGTGAGACACTCTTCATAACCGACAACCATCATGTAAGAGCGCATGATGATCCTACATTGTCACGACCCAAACACACACTCGGATCGTAGAAACGGGACAAGGAGCCCCGAGAGACCCCAAGTCGACCCACGTCATGTGCATACATATAGTACGATCATATGAGCGGAAGATTTAACATATATGAACGTAAACATAACATAGCCAAAAGAAAATATCAACATAAGACTTATACAATACGACTGAATACAACTTGTAGTCTGATAAGCCTCTAAACTTGAAGGGCGGATTGATGGGACAACTCCCCAACTAATCCAACACTCAGAAACTGAACGAAACAACATAAAGGATGAACATACAGCACCCGAAACATGAGGACTCACCAAAAGCGTGGAGAGTGAATCTGAAACTATCTACGGGTGAGGAGGAGCCTGAGAACTAGGACATGTATCATGAGACGATACAACATAGAAGGTATGCGGTCAACACGTGGAATGTCCTAAGTATGCAAGGTAAGTAAAGTGGACATTTAAGGCATATATAAAGTACATAAATGATCATAAGAGTAGGACGTCATGCTCGTATCGTAAATCATATTAACATATCGCATGGCTCAAGGTTTTCAAAATATTCATAACGTAACATAATCATAATCATAATAGAAGAGATTTACTTAACATGACCTAATCCAACATACATAATCATAACATGCATAAATCATAAGGAACAGTGGGAGATTCTCTAACCGACATACCCCATATGAGCACACATGAAGCCCGACTTGTAAACCTAGTCGGGAGGGTGTTCGTACCTTGCCAGGGGTAGAATCATGAAAGTGTGATATCACCATGAAAGGGGCCATTTGGGCCAGGGACAAACATGAAAGGGGTCCCAACATACTTATGGAGCACGTAGTTCATGAGATCCGGTGCTTAACTTGAGCCCCGAACCTACTCAGTGTTCGATACTACTCCCAAAACATATATAGTGCTCATAATAGTACATGCATGAGTTCATGGGCTAGTTAAATCATGATAATCATAAACATGCTTGATCATATGTGATCTAGCCATGACATTAGGCCCATGAATCGACCAAAAACATAATTCATGATTAATAAGATTCATACATACTTGTAGATCATGTATATAGCTTGAATTCCTTAAAAATCATAATGAATAACATAATAAATTAATAATTTAAAACATAATTCAAGCTGGACTTGCAATGAACATCAATGGGAAAATAGATCATAAATTGATTCATCATGGGCATGCTTAATTAAGCGTAGTTGCTTTGAACTCAAATCAACAATATTATAATCAATTTAAATCTCGAAAGATAATCAAAATCCATAGATTATGATAAGATTTCAAAATCACAACACACATAATTAAATCATCAGATTTTATTTAAATCAAATACAAAACTCCATGAGTTTTTGATAAATTTTAAGTAAAATCATAGAATAGGAGTATGGGTGTGGAAGGATTCACCCATTGATGACCTTACACACCTTGGATTATCTGGTTCTTAACTTCCCTTGCTAGCCCAAGATAGAATTTAGAGGAATTGAGAAAGAACACCTTGAATCACTTTCAAATTTCCTTTCTATACACTTGCATGCATGAATGAGGCTTAAAATGAACTTAACCCCCTTAAAAAACCCCATTCAGACCTTAAAATGACATAATTTAGGCATTAAGAGCTTAGGAACTACGAACAAACCCTTACGAAAAAAGCAGAAATTTCTAGTTGCCAGTTCCCGCGAGGGACCTCACTAGTCAGTCCAGGGGGCACGACTCGTGGATGAGACCCATCATGCTCATTGCCCAAACTCACTTAGGGGACCCCCGAATTGTGGTGGTTGACCACGAATCGTGGTCACCACCCGTTACCCCTACTGCTCAAATCCTTGACCAACTATATACTCCAAACCACGGGCAACCTCACGAGTCGTGAGGTCTAACCACAATTCGTGGTCATGCCCGTGGACTCCTTCACCTGAGCCTGCCAGCCTCTCTGACCACAAGTCACCTCGACTCGTGGTCACTCCCCAAGACTGACCCTATGGGTTATCCTGAGATCTGGTGCAAATTTTTAGTTTTTCTCTATTTTGACTCCCGGGTCTGATCCTTGGGTTCCCAGGGTATAAGAATATCTCCCCCTTGGGAACATTCGTTCTCGAATGTTAGAAACATGCAGAAAATTCAGAAACAAGCTATCACCATATATAAAAACTGATCATTTACATTGAAAACCAATGGATTGACTACCTCCAAAGAGATCTACATAACTGAACTGAATTCAAACATCACATACATTTACCATATCATAAAACAAACTTGTGCGCATAAACTGAACGTTAAAACTGATTAGAGGTTTAGGGAAAAAAAACTGATAGCTCAAACTAAAACTGAGCCGGTAGAGAACAAGTGTGGGTATCTAGCCATCATATCAGCTTCGGCTTCCCATGTAGCTCCTTCAACAAGCTGATTTCTCCATAATACATTAACTGAATCGACTTCTTTGTTTCTTAGCTTATGGATTTGACGATCTAATATTTCCACAGGTACTTCTTCATAACTAAGGCTGTCTTTTACACCAATGTTGTCCATTGGGACTACTAAAGATGGACCACCCAAGCACTTTTTCAAGAGAGAAAAATGAAACATGCGATGCACAGAAGATAACTCTGATTACAAGTCCAACTGATACGCTACCTTCCCAATTCTTCTCATAACCCGGTAGGGGCAAACATAGTAGGGACTGAGTTTCCCTTTCTTTTCTAACCGCATGACTCCTTTCATGGGAGATACCTCTAGAAATACCCAATTGTCCACCTCAAACTCCAAATCTCTTCTCTTCACATCGGCATATGATCTCTGACGAATCTGAGTGATTTTAAACCAGTCCCTTATCAATCGAACCTTCACCATCGCCTCATGAACTGAATCTGGCCCTACCATAGCTGCCTCACCAACCTCAAACCATCTGATGGGAGATATACACCTCCGTCCATAGAGAGCCTCGAACGGTGCCATTTGAATACTGGAGTGATAGCTGTTATTAAAAGCAAACTCGATTAAGGGCAAATGATCATCCCAACTACCCTTAAAATCCATAACACATGCTCTCAACATGTCCTTAAGAGTTTGGATTGTTCGTTCCGCGTGGCCATCCATTTGCGGATGGAATGTTGTGCTAAGCTTTACCTGAGTCCCAAGCCCTTTTTGGAAGGACCGCCAAAACTGAGAAATAAACTGAGTACCTCAGTTTGAAAAAATAGACAAGGGCACTCCATGAAGTCTAACCATCTCCCGAATATATAATTTTGAATAATCATACACTAATTCGTGGTCTTGACCAGTACAAAGTGTGCAGCCTTGGTTAACCTGTCTACCACCACCCAAATGGAATCATAGTGTCGACGAGTATGGGGTAGTCCTGTAATGAAATCCATATTAATCTCTTCCCACTTCCAAATGGGAATGTCAATATCTTGAAGTACACCTCCGAACCTTTGATGTTCGACATTCACTTGCTGATAGTTTGGACATTTGGCTACGAACTCTACAATATCCTTCTTCATACCATCTCACTAATAGATTTCTTGCAAGTCCCGATACATATTCGTGGATCCCGGATGGATAGAATATCTAGTACCATGTGCCTCATGCAATATCCGAACTCTTAATTCATCAACTTCTGGAACACATAGGCGACTCTGGTATCGTAACACACCATCTCCCTCTTGGGAGAAAACCTCCACCTTTTGACTCCGCACCGCTTCCTTTAGCTTCCTCAAAATCAGATCCTCATCTTGCTTAGATTTGACATCAACAACCAAGGACGATTCTGACCCATTCTGTACAACAACGCTGCCATTGGTCGAGTCGATCACTCTAACTCACAACCTTGCAAGCCAGTGGACCTCCTTCACCAACTCCTTCTTTCCTTCATCCACGTGGGACACACTCTCCATTGAGAGCCTACTAAGTGCATCCACCACCACATTAGCCTTGCCCAGGTGGTAAAGAACATTCATATCGTAGTCCTTTAATAACTCCAACCACCTCCTTTGCCGAAGATTGAGATCCTTCTGTGTGAACACATATAGCAAGCTCTTGTGATCCGTAAACAAATCCACATGGACCCCATACAAGTAATGCCTCCATATCTTCAATGCAAACACCACCGCAACTAACTAAAGTCATGGGTTGGGTAATTCTTTTCGTGAACTTTTAGCTGTCGAGAGGAATATGCTATTACTTTCCCATGTTGCATCAACACACATCCCAATCCGACTCTTGAAGCATCACAATAGACAAAAAAACCATCCGTACCCTCGGGTAAAGTCAACACTGGTGCTGATGTGAGTTCGGTCTTCAATTCCTGGAACCTTTCCTCAAAAGCCTTTGACCATTGGAACTTTATCTGAGTCAACCTGGTCAATGGGGCTAGAATTGATGAAAATCCCTCAATAAATCTTCGATAGAAGCCTGTTAGGCCAAAGAAACTCCAAATTTCTGAAGGACTCGCCGGTCTAGGCAAATTCTTCATCGCATCAATTTTCTGAGAATCCACTGTTATGACATCGCCTGATACTACATGGCCCAAAAATGCTATCGAGTTCGCCCAAAACTCGCACTTGCTAAACTTGGCATACAACTGATGATCCTTGAGGGTCTGAAGCACTATTCTCAAATGAGCGGTATGTTCCTCCTCTCTCCGGGAGTATATAAGGATGTCATCAATGAACACGATCTCGAACATGTCAAAATATGCTTTGAACACCCTGTTCATTAGATCCATAAAAGTTGCAGGAGCATTGGTTAGTCCAAATGACATAACTATAAACTCATAATGGCCATACCGAGTCCTAAGGCTGTCTTTGGGATATCACTCTCCCGGACTCTAAGCTGGTGATACCTAGACCTGAGATCTATCTTTGAGAAATAGCTAACACCTTGGAGCTGGTCAAATAAATCATCAATCCTAGGAAAGGGGTACCTATTCTTGACAGTGACCTTTTTCAGCTACCGATAATCAATGCACATTCGAAGGGACCCATCCTTCTTTCGAACAAAGAGAACTGGTGCACCTAATGGAGACTTGCTCGGTCTAATGAAACCCTTATCCAACAAGTCCTTAAACTTTTCTTTTAGCTCTTTTAGCTCAGCTGGAGCCATCCTTAAGGAGGAATGGAGATAGGCTGCATATCGGGCAATAGATCAATACCAAAATTAATTTATCTCTTTAGAGGAACACCCGACAAATTATCGGGGAAAACCTTTGGATACTCACACACCACTGGGACTAACTAAATAGTTGGGGTCTCGGACTCTACATCCTTAACCCTAACTTGGTGGTACATGAACCCTTAGAGGTCATTTTCCTGGCCTTAAGGTATGAAATAAACTAATCGGTTGGTATAGTGGAATTACCCTTCCATTCTAGAACTGACTAACCTGGAAATCAGAATTCCACCACACGGGTCCTACAATTAATCGAAGCATTACATGAAAACAACCAATCCATACCCAAGATGATATCAAAGTCAGTCATGGCCAACTCGACTAAGTCTGCGGAGGTAACCTTATGCAACACTATGATGGAACACCCTCTATATACAAGCCTAGCTACCACTAATTCACCAACTAGAGTAGATACAGAGAACGGTTCTGACAGAATTTCAGGACTAATTCCAAAATTACTAGCAATGTAAGGGTTCACAAAAGATAAATTAGTTCCTAGATCTAACAAAGCATAAGAATCAATATGGAAGACAAGAAACATACCCGTGACCACATCTGGCGAAGCCTCCTGCTCCTAGCGAGGTACTAGGGCATAAAACCTATTTTGTCACTGACCACCTACTGAACTAGTGGAGGAACCCTGCTGAGGTGTTTGTGCCTGGATTGGCCACACCCGTAGCAAGAATCCGTGTCGACCAGGCACCTCCTAGGATGATTCTTGCCGCATATTGCACAGACTGGAAATGTGCGCTCCACCTGCATGATACCATGATCCCTCGAGCCTGAAGCCCTGCTCCTCTGGTCTCCCCTGAACCTGGATGGAATACTGGCTGATGATGGAGCTGGAGCAATGCACCTGTGCTGGGTCTACTAACATGGTCAACCCCATGTCTTGGCCTAAGAAACCCCGTAGCTGTCTGTCCTGCCCTCTTGGCCTCTCTCTCTGCCTTTTGTATACCAACTCCATTTGTTGTGCATGCAATACAATATGGGGAAAATCAATGTCCTACTGAAGCATGGCGATCCGGCAATCCTTGTCCAAATAATCTGCTACCTCATGCACAAAACGGCTCACGCGCGCCCGCTGATCCACCACCAACTCTGAAGCATATTTAGATAATCGGGTGAACTCCAATGCATACTCCTGGATAGACATGTTATCTTGCTTCAGATTAACAAACTCGTCCGCCTTGAGCTCCCTTATCTCCTAAGGGAAGAACCAATCCATAAATGCAGTGTGAAACTCATCTCAACCTATCGGGCCTACACCCTCCGCCCTGGCATCTCTCCATTTCTTAAACCATATATGTGCTACCCCCTTTAGCTAGTAGGAGGTCAAGTCAACGCATTCCGCATTGTTCACCCCAATAACCTGGGTGATTTTCATAATCTCCTTTATAAAATCATGGTATCCTCGTCCACCTTTGACCCCGTGAACTCCGGAGGGATCTTCCTCAAGAAATCCCTTACCCTAGCTTCCACTGCATTCCCATTCTGAGGGAAATGCGCCACCATCTGATTCTGTACTTAGGCAGTCATGGCCTGTGCAAACACCTGAATCATTGCCCTAAACTCGACGTGGGTAGCTGGCTCTGATACGTGCTCCTCATGAACGGGTGGAGCTGGTTGATGCTCACCATCATGGGTACCCTATTTATCATTGCCATTACCGTTTCTCCTGGCATTTACTTGACATGGAGGCATGATTATTAAACGCGAATATCCGAATTAGAAGAGTAAAGGACGTTCATCGCATGAAATAGATCATTAAAGAATGGAACATTTCCTAAATGTCTAGTAGCCTCTTTGTCATAAGTGTCGCACACTTCACACCCATGAAAAAGACTCTACTTAACGAGGCTTTCAGACTCCCTAGGACACTTCAAAACCTGTGGCTCTGATACCAAGTTTGTCATGACCCAAACATACACCTGGATCGTGGACACAAGACAAAGAGCCTCGAGAGACCCCAAGTCAACCAATGTCATGAGAATATATCTAGTCCAATCACATGAGTTGTAGACTTAACATATATGAACATAAACATAACATAGCCAAAGGGAAATATCAGTACAAGACTTACACAATACGGCTGAATACAACTTGCAGTCTGATAAGCCTCTAAACATGAAGGGCAGATTGAAGGGACAACTCCCCAACTAATCCAACATCAAGAAACTGAAAGAAACAACATAAAGGATGAACATACAACCCTCGAAACATGAGGACTCATAAAAAGTGCAGAGAGCGAATCTAAAGCTATCTATGGGTGAGGATGAGCCTGAGAACTGTGACTTGTATCATGAAATGATACAACATAGAAGGTATGCGGTCAGTACGTGGAATGTACTGAGTATGCAAGGTAAGTAAAACAGACATTTAAAGCATAGATAAAGTTCATAAATGATCATAATAGTAGGATGTCATGCTCATATTGTGAATCATAATAACATATCATATGGCTCAAGGTTTTCAAAACATTCATAACGTAACATAATCATAATCATAATAGAAGAGATTTACTTAACATGACCTGAGCCAACATACATAATCATAACATGCATAAATCATGTGGAACAGTGGGAGATTCTCTAATCGACATACCCCATATGAGCACACATGAAGCCCGACTTATAACCCTAGTCGAAAGGGTGTTCGTGAGACCGGAACCTTCTAGGTGTTTGATACTACTCCCAAAACATATATAGTGCTCATAATAATACCTACATGAGTTCATGGGCTAGTTAAATAATGATAATAGTAAACATGCTTGAACATATGTGATCTAGTCATGAAATAAAGCCCATGACTCGGCCAAAAACATAATTCATGATTAATAAGATTCATACATACTTTTAGATCATGTATATAGATTTAATTCCTTAAAAATCATAATGAATAACATAATAAATTCGTAAGTTAAAACATAATTCAGGTTGAGCTTGTAAAGAACATCAATGGGAAAATAAATCATAAATTGGTTCATCATAGGGCGTGCTTAATTAAGCTTAATTGCTTATAACTCAAATCAACAATATTATAATCAATTTAAATCTCGAAAGATAATCAACATCTGTTGATTATGATAAGATTTCAAAATTAAAAAACCCAAAATTAAATCATTAGATTTTACTTAAATCAAATACAAAACCCGCATGAGTTTTTGATAATTTTTAAGTAAAATCATAGAGTAGGAGCATGGGTGTGGAAGGATTCATCCATTCATGACCTTACATACCTGGGATTATCTGGTTCTTAACTTCCCTTGCTAGCCCAAGATGGAAAATAGAGGAATTGAGAAAGAACACCTTGAATCACCTTCTAATCTCCTCTCTATACTGTTGCATGAATTAATGAGGCTTAACATGAACTTAATGCCCTTAAAAGACCCCATTCAGACCTTAAAACGACATAATTTTGGCTTTAGGAGCTTAGAAATTATGAAAACACCCTTACTAAAAATGCAGAAATTTCTGGTTGCCAGTCCCCACAAGGAACCTCACATATCGTTGCTAGGGGCACGACTCGTGGCTGGGACCCGTCATGATCACTTCCCAGAATCACTCAGGGGACCCCATGAGGGACCCCACGAATCGTGGTGGCTGACCATGACTCGTGGTCACCACCTGTGACCCCCAATACCCTTGACCAACAATACACTCCAATCCACGGGCGACCCCACGAGTCGTGAGGTCTGACCACGACTCGTGGTCATGCCCGTAGCCTCCTCCACCTGAGCTTGCCAACCTTGCTGACCACGAGTCACCTCACCACTCTTAGTCACTCCCCACGACCGACCTCACGGGTCGTCCTATGATCAGTGTGAATTTTCAATTTTTCTCCATTTTGACTCCCGGGTTTTATCCTTGGGTTCTCGGGGTATAGCACATGTCTTGCCACATGGAGGAGAGACATCCTAAGCCTTTCAAGGGAAAATGACGAATGAGGTGTGATATCACGGGTGTGCCCTCAGTAGGGGGAAGCACTCTCTTGAGAGGTCCCAACAAGAATATATCCTACGTTTGTGCGTAGTTCAGAGACCAGGGTCCTCAGAATCCCTGTCCTACTTGGTTCTAGATACTACTCCCAAAACATGCATATTGCTCATATAATCATATTCTCAAAACACTACTTAAATATGAATAATGGGGAGTCTTGACTCCAAATAACTGTTTAAAACTAATCTTGTAAGCCTTGGAAAATATTCATGATAACATACTTAGATTTGCATGGGCTCGCCCAAATCAATAAATCATACATACTTGAAATAAGCTTCATGATTCGAAGTAATGGAATCAAAACTTAAGAATTCGTAAACATTCATCCATGCTAGATAATTCAATCATACTTGAAATCATAGACTCATAAGCTTGAATTTCATAAATCATGCATAATAGGCCATAATTTCCAATAACTTGAAATCATGAATATATAATTAAATTGACAGTAAAATCTGCACCAATAGTCTTAAATCCTTAATTGACACATGAGGGAATTGGAATCATAAACATAGCTTGGATATTTGCATGGAATTAGGTTAAACCCTAGAATCTTCAATACACTTAATTTGAGACTTGAATTCATGAGTTAGAGTAAAAATTTTGCATGAGAGTGGAAGAAATCCCCCATTTATGGCCCTACATACCTAGGCTTTGAGAATCTTCAACTAGATTGGAGACCTAAAGGGAATTGAGGAAGACTTGATGACGAATCCCTTGCTTGATCTTGAAAGAGGATTTGATCTTCTAATGAGAGTGTTAGTAGTTGAATGAGGTCTTAGGATGAGTAAAACCCTTAATACACTCGTTTGGAAGCTTAAAATGACATATTTTAGTAGTTAGGACTTAGAAATTATGAAAACACCCTTAATTAACCGACCAGAAAAATGACCCGCCAGACCAAATGACCCGCCAGACCAAATGACCCACTTGACGGTCCATCAGGCCAAATAACGTGTCGTTGTCTCATCCATTGCCACTTGCGGAAAAACCTAACTCTGACCCTATTCTCACTAAACGAGCCACTTAATGGATAGTCAGCCGACCTAACGACTCATTCCCCAATCCGTGAAGTACACTGGAAATCAATATTTTCTCCACCACTGCACACTTAATGGTTGACTAAACTATTCATGGTGATCCTAATGAGTCGTCATCCCATCCATCAGGACTCCCAAAAAGTAACATTTTCTCCAACTTGGCACTACCTAATGCGTCATGTTACAACCCGTCAGGTCACTTGACGAGTCACTGAATGACTCATTTTGTGACCCAGTGAGCGACTTTTGGGGTGTTACATTATCTTCCCCTTGGGAACATTCTTCCTCGAATGTAGATAAAGCATATTCGAAGGCTAGGGAATGAACTACAACCCAAAAACTGAATAACTATAACTAAAAATTGATGGAGTGACTAACTCTGAACTGATATACATGGCTAAACTGAATTCATGAAACATACATGCATGGTATAACATGAACGAAACTTAGAGACATGAACTTAACATGAAACTAAATAGAGTACTAAGGTGGAAACTGGTACCTCATGCTGGAAGTGAGCTAGAAGGGAAAAGATGTGGGTATCTAGCCATCATATCTTCTTTGGCTTCCCATGTAGCTCCCTCAACAAGCTGATTTCTCCACAAAACCTTTACTAAAGCTACTTCCTTGTTCCTCAAATTCTGAACCTGGTGTCAAGGAATTTAATCAGAATTTCCTCATAAGTAAGGCTATCCCTCACACAATGCTCTCTGCCGAAACAACTAAGGCTGGGTCACAAATGCACGTCTTCAACAGGGATATATGGAAAATTGGGTGCACCTATGATAGCTCTGTTGGTAGATCTAACTCATATGACGCCTTGCCAACTCACACCAAAATCCTATAAGGACCAACATATCAGGTACTAAGATTCCCTTTCTTTTCGAACCTCATCATTCTCTTCATGGGAGACACCTTCAAAATACCTAATCATCAACCTCAAACTCAAGCTCTCTCCGCGTAACATAGGCATAAGATTATGACGACTCTATGCTATTTTCAGCCTCTCTCTAATGAGCTGAACTTTTTCCATGGCCTCATTAACTGAATCTGGCCCTATCAATGTAGCCCCACTTACCTCAAACCATCTAATAGGTGATCTACAGCTCTACCTATAAAGAGCCTCATATGTTTCCATTTGAAAGCTGGAGTGATAGCTATTATTATAGGCAAACTCGATGAGAGTCAAGTGATCATCCCAACTACACTTGAAATCAATCACACATGCTCTCAACATATCCTCCAGAGTCTGAATGGGCTGCTCAGCCTGACCATCTATCTGCGGGTGAAAAGATATTTTAAGCTTCACCTGGGTACCAAGGCCCCTCTAAAATGACCTCCAAAACATAGAAGGGTATTGAGTACTCCTATATGAGATAATGGACAACGAAACTCCATACAACTTAACTAATTATGAATGTATAGTCTAGCGTAATCCTCCACTGAATCGGTAGTTTTGACCATTAGGAAATGGGCTGATTTGGTCAACCTATCCACAATCACCCATATAGAGTCATACAATTGGCGTGTGATAACACTCAAACCACACCTCTTACTAAAGTATGAAGCGGACGTTGTCAATAAAAAAATCAACTAAAGGTTGGGGTTGATCCCATAGGGAATATGAAAGAGCTAGATTTCAGCCGGTAAGTGAACTTGTGAGGTAGTTACTTCAAAATTGGAGGGTTCTAAAGAAAATCAATGATGAAAACAATTATCAAATATACAGTTTTGAATCAATATTAAAGGATAACTAGGGTTTGTGTTCCCGATGGGTTCATAACTGCTTTGGGTATACACTCGTAATTATCACTAATACTTACTTATAGAACTGATAGGTAATCATCACTGCCAGTCTAATACTTACTTATACACTCGTAATCATCACTAATACTTACTTATACACTCGTAATCATCACTGCCAGTCCTTATTGAATGACTATGCTCAATTACTCGACCAAGTCTCATGATTTTATACCCAGAGAACTCAAGAATCGGACTCGGAAGTGAACCAGGAGAAAAATTGGAAAATATTGCAATAGTTGCAGAACGGGTCACTTAACAACTCTTCAGGAGGTCTAACAAGTCATCAAGTGGCTCGTGGGGAAGGCCTAAGATGACAAAGGACGTGAGGTCCTCACAGGTGATGTAACGACTCGTGGCCAGTCACCACGAGTCGTCATGTATGTCGTAGGGAGGTCCTAGAGAAAGATGCTAAAGCTTATCTAGTGTACTTAACAGATGGTACCTAATGAGTCGTCGTCAGTCCTAAAGACCCGTTAGAAGGGTCATTACCAAGCCAAACGAATTTTCATGAATGACGAGGCAGTGCACTTGACGGGTGAACAAACAGATCGTGTGTGTTCGTTTGTTTTGTGGGTATATAAAACGACACGCAAGTGCACGTGGTCGAACAAGTAGTAAATTGGCTTGAGTAAGCCAAGTATCGATCCCACAAGGACTGGGATAGAGTGCAATCTGCTCAAGCGTACTATATTTCGATTCTAAAAATGCAGACAACAATGTAACCAAAAGTTTGATATTTTGTTTTATACTTTTTATGCTAAATCTAAGATAACTATCTAATTTGAGTCTGAACAATGAATGAGAGCATGATGAGGTTAAACGAACATGTAATGAAATTAATTATCGATATCATTTGGTTAGTCTTTTCCTCCGGTTGCTAGCCAAGAACTATTGCCAAGAGATTAACTCTCGTATTTAACCTCACTTAAGAATCTTGAACCATCCACCTATATTTCTGTGATCAAATGCAATTCATGTTCTAGCCATACAAACCCGGTTCCTAAATTGACTAATACGACTTTCAGGTATATTTCTATCCTGAAAGTAAATCAATTCCCAATTTTCCCAAACCAAGAAAAGATCATATCCTATTAATTCACAACTTTCCAATTTCTTTCTCTCTCGAGTGAAACCGGACTTTTTAGATATACATTAACGTAGGCCACACATTAATGCAGTAAGAACAAGAATTAATAGAACAACATGGAAGAAAAGATGAAAAACCAAAGAATCAATGATCAAATTTCATCACAATTGTTCAAAACCTTAGCAAGGAGAGGAATTAGCCACTCATTTGTGGATTAAACATCTTAAAATGAGTGTTAATCATACAAGCAATTGAATTAAAGAAGAAAGAAAGAGAGAAAAAACCGTGATATTTTCGTCCCTCAACTGCCTGTAACACACGTCCTTGCTCCACCAAGTCAGAATATCTCAAATAAAACCTAAGTGTGCTATTTATAGTACTGGGACTTTTTCCCGGAATAATAAGCAACGTGTCACGGAGTGCATCGCGGAGCACTGCCTCCGTGACACGCCACTGACGCGAAAGCTCTCTGGAAATCACCCGAAATTGGCCTCGACAGCACCCTGCCGCGTTGGCAGCATGTCACGCTGCTTGGGCAGCGCGTTGACACCTCATTGTCGTGCAGCCAACCTGTCGTGGCATGTTGCCAACGTGCAGGTGGGCTGTTGTGATCAGCCTGCCTACCGTGGCACATTGCCGACGCGCAGGTGGGCTGTTTTGTGCCTCCTCTTTGCCGACGTTCGCGTGTTAATTCCGTTTCCAAGCCTCTACTTCACCAACTCATGGATTAGTTACTCAAAAGTCATCAAAACCTACAAAAAAAAGGCTAATCATGTTGGTTAGCACATATCCTCACATTCATATAAAATTACATGAAAATGTATACAATTACATAGATAAACAAGACTAATTTAAGTCACAAAGCGTATCTCGGGCATGCTATTTTTGCCCGTGATCAGTGTGCCCTAGTAACAAGTTGTCAGGTCGTCCGTTAGGACCCCCTGACAATTATTTTCAGCGATTTCAGTAAGGGATTTTCTGTAATTCCTATGTTTTAAGGGCTTATACTACGTCGTTTTAAGCTCGTAATAGAGGGTTTTAAATAGAGAAAACCCATATTATGCCATTTCTTCATGCATGCAAGGTTGAAGGTTTAAAGGGAAGAAATTGAGGAGAATTTCAAGGTTTTCAAGGGAAATCTCAGCTGGATAATTAGGAGGAGTTAAGATTCCTTATTCCCAGGTATGTAAGGCCATGAGTGGATGCTTCCTAACCCATGCCCATTCCCTATCAATTTGTGATTTGGTTTGATGATCAAGTATGGGTTGTCATTTAATTTCATTATTCTTACATTTCAACTCATGGGTATGATTAGATTGAGTTGATATTGGTGATTTGCCGAGCTTGGACGGATTCTATTCTTAATTTCTTTTACCAAAATTGTTTTAAAATAACTGAATCTAAAATGTCCATGTGTGAGTAGTTCCTAATAGAATGTGATGATGATGGAGTAGATGATGAAAAACATGTATCCAAACATAACCATGATTTTTATAATATTTTCAAAGAAGATTAAGTAGACCCAAGTGTGATGGAGCTTTGGGTAGTGCCCAATGATGAGCATGAGTGATGATTTTCTTGAATAGACTTTATTACTTTGTTTTGGAGTGAAATCTCCCAAAGTATAATGTTTTCAAATGATTTGAATGGGTTCAAGTGATCTTGGGCAGATTTATATGCCCAAGTGATACTCAAACGTATCATTTTCACCTTTTTTATCTAGCAATGTGTATACATTTTCATGTAATTGGTAATAAAATGTGAATTAATACTAACCAACATGAATAGCATTGTTTTGTAGGTAAAATGTGATTTCGAGGAGCTAAAATGCATGTTGGAACAATATCGGAGTTGGACTTGGATTTGAGCACGGAAAAGGCATTGGACTGCACAATTTAAAGGGGCTCCGCGATGGAGCCGTGTCACGCTGCCATCGCGGAGGCATTCTTCCTGGAGGGTGAAAAATGCATCAATTCCAGTGGAGGCTCGCGACAGCTCCATGGCACGGTGGCAAGCCTCCGCGTTGCACGTCGTGCCACGTTGATGCTTTATTCCCGGACCCCCAATTTCCAGTGAGGGTCCGCGTCCACGCCGTGTCACGGAGGCAGTGCTCCGCGATGCACTCCGTGACACGTTGCTTGTTATTTCGGGAAAAATTCCCACTAGTATAAATAGAACACTTAAGTTTATTTTTCATAATTCAGACTTGGTGGAGCAAGGACGTGGGTTACAGGCAGTTGAGGGACGAAAAGTTCAAGGTTTTTTCTCTCTTTCTTTCTTCTTTAACTCAATTGTTTGTATGATTAACACTTGTTTTAGGATGATTAATCCACAAATGAGTGGCTAATTCCCTTCCTTGCTGAGGTTATGAACACTTGTGATGAATTTTGATTATTGAATTATATAGTTTTTCATCTTTTTCTTCCATGTTGTTCTATTAATTCTTGTTTCTACTGCATTGGTGTGTGGCCGACATTAATGTATATCTAAAAAGTCCGATTTCACTTGAGAGAGCACGAAATTGGAAAGTTGTGAATTAATAGGATATTGTTCTTTACTTGATTTGGGAAAATTGAGTTTTGATGTGCTTTCCTGATAGAAATATACTTGAAAGCCGTATTAGTCAATTTAGGAACTGGAATTGTATTGCTAGGTCATGAATTGCATTTGATCACAGAAATGTAGACGGATGGTTTATGATTCTTAAGTGAGATTAAATACGAGAGTTTTAATCTCTTGGCTAATGTTCTTGGCTAGCAACTGGAAGAAAAGATTAACCAATTTATGATTATAATCAGTTTCATTACATGTTCTTAACCTTGGCATGCTCATATCCATAGTTTAAATTCAAAGTAGATAATTGTTAGTAGTTATAGTATAAAATTTATAAAACAAATTATTCACTTTTTGGTTACGTTGTTGTGAGCATATTTAGAAGTGAGATATAATATAGTATACTTAAGCAATTTTCACTTATCCAGAGTCTCCGTTGATCGATACTTGGCTTACTTAAGCCACTTACTACTTGTTTGACCACGTGCACTTGCGTGTCGGTTTATAACCCCAAACAAAGCACCGAACAAGTTTTTGGCGCCATTGCCGGGGAGATTAGGCAATTGGTGAAATTGTATTAAGTGTAAATTTACTGTATTTTTATGTTATTTTCTTAAGTGTTGACAACTTGGTCTTAGCCTGTATTTTGCAGACTTAATTGCTGTAAACACTGGCAAGAGACAAAGAGCTGATGGAATCTTATATAGAGCCTGAACGGATATTTCATAGTAAACGGAGAGAAGCTCTACAAAGGAAGCTGCAGTTGCTCAGACAGACTATTATGGAGCAACAAAATCCACCGGTTGTGAGGGCAGTGTTAGTGCCCGAAGAAGCAGCAGCAAGGCCGGTTCGTGAGGTGGCAATCCCACATGCCAACAATGTTACATCCAGTATCCGCAAACCAGAGCCTGGAGGGAGATTTGAACTAAAGCAAAATATGGTGCAATTGTTGCACACAAGCGGGCAATTTACCGGTCTCCCTCATGAAGACCCACAACAGCATCTCCAAAACTTTTTGGAGATAAGTGACACTTATATACCCGCTGGAGTGTCACCTGATTATGTTCGGCTTACATTATTTCCGTTCTCATTACTCGGAGAAGCTAAGAGGTGGTTGAAAGCTGAGCCACCAAATTCTATTTCAACGTGGGATGATCTTGCACGAAAGTTCTTGATAAGATTATTTCCCTTGGGCAAAACAGCAAGACTTAGAAGTCAAATTCTAAGTTTTAAACAGAGGGAGGGAGAAAATTTGTATCAAGCCTGGGAAAGATTTAAATCCATGTTGCGGGACTGTCCTCATCATCATCAGTCCGATGACGTGTTGGTGCGCACATTTATTGAGGGTTTGGAACCCCATACCAAAATTTTGCTAGATTCAGCAGCTGGAGGGCAAGCGCTGGAAAAGACTTATGAGGAGCTGTACACTTTGCTAAACCGGATTTCACAGGGCAATCCAGAATGGAATGCTGATTCATCACGAGGTGGAGCAAGGAAAGCAGCAGGAGTGCTTGAAGTGGATGGATTTACAACTATCGCTGCACAGATAGCTGCCTTGCAGAATCAGTTGAACAACCACTTCAACAACATAACTTTGAACCAGCCTTCAGCTTCAGTTAATGCAGTCCAGCAAATGTGGTGTGAAGTGTGTGGAAGCAGTGAGCACTCAGCTGAGTGTTGTGGAGCAAATCCTGATTCGGTTAACTTTGTGGGCAATGCACAGAGAAATCATCAGCAGTATGGGAGTAGCTACAATTCAAATTGGAGGAACCATCCAAATTTTTCATGGGGTAGCAACAACCATCAAGGCCAAAGTGCGGGTCAGGGTACGCAAAGGAATCAAGGAGGGCAACAGAACTACCAATCTCAATTCAGAAATAACAATGCCCCTCCTCCACCACCATCACCCAGCATTGAGGAGATGTTCAAGACCATGATCGCTAATCAAGCGCAATTGCAGGCTGACTATGTTAAATTGGCAGCTGAAGTGAAAAATAACCAGTTAGCGACAAAGGCTCTTGAGTATCAATTTGGGCAATTTGCTAGTGCCCAAAATACAAGGCCCAGAGGAGGACTACCGAGCGACACGGATCCTAATCTGAAGTAGGTAAATGCAGTGACCACAAGGAGTGGTTTGCAGCTGAAGGAGGTGGAACCAGAAAGACCACCTCAAAAGTCGGGAGTAGCAGAAGTTGAGGGGCAGCAGAGTTCGGAAAGGGGGAAGACCAAAGAAGCTTAATCAGAGAGGCCTCAACCCCCGTTCCCTCAATGACTCAAGAAACACAAAGAGGAGGCGTGTTTCAAGAAATTCATGGAGGTGCTTAAACAGGTACATGTTAACTTACCTCTTGTTGATGTCTTGCAGGGAGTGCCGAAATATGCCAAATACATTAAAGACATCGTGGCCAACAAAATTCGTTTGACTGAGTATGCCACGGTGGCTTTGACGGAGGAGTGCACTTCCCGGATCCAAAATAGACTGCCCACGAAGCTAAAAGACCCTGGAAGTTTTACTATCCAGCTTACTATTGGGCAGAGCATCCGAGCTCATGGATTGTGTGGCCTGGGAGCGAGCATAAATCTGATGCCATCTTCGGTATTCAGAAAGTTGGGTCTAGGGAGTCCTAGACCTACAACCGTAATCTTGCAGTTGGCAGACCGATCCTTAGCTAGGCCGGATGGCATTGTTGAGGATGTGCTTGTGCAAATAGGCTCCCTAATTTTTCCGGTAGATTTTATTGTTCTGGATTTTGAACCAGACGCGGAAGTCCCATTTATTTTGGGACGACCCTTCTTGGCAACCGGGAAAGCATTAATCGACGTAGCTGCGGGTCAACTTACAATGCGAGCACATGACAAGGTAGAGGTGTTCGATGTGTACAAAGCACCCAAGCTCCCGATGGTGAATGAAGAACTCTCGGTGATCAATGTAATTGATCATGGTAATGCTAAGCAGATGAATGATGCCCGAGAGTTGATGGGAAGACCACCGGATAGGTGTAAGCACTACTGGGGGGAGGACAATGATCATGAGAAATCGTCCATCACCCTAGCGGACAATTGAGCGTAAATGACGTCGAGCCACGACGGTAAACCAGGCACTGCACGGGAGGCAACCCGTGAAAAATAATTTTTTTTTTTATTTATTTTGTAAAGTGTAAATAGATTTTACTTTTCTTCTTCTTGATTTATTACAAAATTTTTCATTTTAGTTAGTATTTTTTATTTTAGTTAGGGGAAACCTATTATTCTAACCAATTTTGTTTAGTGAGATGATTTTTAGGTCAAAGGAGAAAAAATGTGCACGGAATCGTGAAGGAAAAGGCGAGGTATGAAAAAATTAATAAAATGTTGAAGACAGTGAGCTGGGGCGATAGCTCCGTGTCATGGAGGAGGACCTCCGCGTTACCCTCCGTGACACGTTGAGGTGTAATCTGGAATTTTAAAAATTTCCAGTAAGCTATCGCGATGGCTCCATGTTACAGAGGCAGTGCACCGCGATGCACTCCGTGACACGTTGTCGTGTTAATTGTGACGGGTCACACCGGGTTGCCGGGTGACCCGCGTGCTTTCTACCTTTTAAACCCCAATTTTTTCCCTTTTTTTTCCCTCATTCTTGTTCTCCTCCGCGACCAAACATCCCTAAATCCCTTCCCCATCAATGTGCCATGGCTTAAGGCAAAGAATTACCAAGTTTTCTTCGGTTCTTTAACTTCGAGGTATGTTTTCCGATTCTCTCTCAAGTTTTTATCGATTTTATTCGAAATTAAGCATGAGAGGTGAACTAAATCACCCTAAGTTGAAATTAAGCATGAATTCGAGTATTTATTGATTGATAAAAGTTCAGAATGTTGTAATGATTGTTTGAACTTGTCGATTGCATGAATTATTCGAAGTTGATTGCGAAATTCAATTCTAGGGCTTGGTTGTTGAATTTGAAATTGGTAATGTGTTGAATTTGTGAAATATATGCCGGGGTGTGCTTGTGAAATGAGATAAGTTGTTGTACAAATTGTTTGAATGTTAATAGACGATGAATTCTCGGGTTTTGGGAAAATGTCGAAAATTGTTCAAATTGGGTTGGTTGTATAGGTTCATGTGTATAGAATTCTTGTTGTTGTTTTTGTTTCGTTGTTTTTCTTTGCTAAGTGCGATGGTTGAAATGCTAGAGATTGTAGTGATTGGGATTAGCTGTACGAAGTCTGAGTAGTACGCAAAAGTTATACCGTCGAATTTTTCTTGTTGAACGCACTAAGCATGAATTGTATAGCTGGTATTTTGGTGTAAATAAAGTTATTCTTGCTGAATTGTTATCACTGTAGCTAAGGACTAAGTGTGGGGTAAACTTAGTGTAACCCGACCTTAGCCGAAGTTAATATTCATTTAACTTGACATTGTGATTGTTTACTTGTGTTGACAGACAAAATGGCAAGCAGGCAAGATAAAGGTAAGGGTGCATCAACTTCAGGCACCGGGAGGAAAAGACTTAGACTAGGCACAACAGTCCCAGCTGCACCAGCAATTCCACGCGGCCAGCGCCGCCAATACGGAACGAGATGGGTGACTGATGAGGGGAAGAAGTGGTATGCTCAACACAAAGAAAACAAATACTTCCCCGAGGAGCATATAGCACGGGAACCATTAGCACAGGAGTTCCCCCGAATAGTTCAAAGGATCGAGGCAGTTGGGCTCAGCTTCATATTTCAGGAGCCCAAGGAATGCAACCTACACCTGGTCCGGTAGTTCCATGCTAATTGGAACCCGGCAATCAGAAGCCACACCATCAAGATCAGAGGGCAGATAGTCACTCTGGAACCCCAACAGCTAAATGCCATCATTGGAGCGCGGGACACAGATGCCCACGTTCTTTGCCAGCTGAATATCACCCCACCGTATGCCGATATCAGACGCACATTGTGTGGGGCTCGATCCAAAGCTAGATGGAGCAGACATAAAGAAAGGGGCTACCACCAGACTCTGCCATACTCTCAAATGAACAGGGAAGCCCGAATCTGGCTGAAGATAGTCTGCTCGTGCCTAATCCCGGGGGTACACATGACTGATGTGACCCGGGACCGTGTTTGCCTGGTGTATGCCCTGATGAAAGGGCTGGAGATTAATGTTGGGGCGGTCATCATATCTGCCATGAAGAGAGCCCGATTACACCAGGGCCACAGGTATGGGTTCGGTGGATTACTCACCACCTTTCTCCGGGGCCTCGACGTCGAGGAAGAGGCTTTGGATTATATCCCGCAGTTGGAGCGGTGGGCCTTGGATGTGACCAAAACTAAGGCCCCCAACACCACCCACGGGCCAGTGCTGACGCTTGGCGAACGACATGGTCGTGATGACCAGTACATGGCGCGGATGTTTGGAATGCAAATGCTCTAGCTCAGGATCGGTGGGAGACCAGCCACAGAGGAGGAGCTATGGCAGCTCGAGCTAGATTACCCATTTGGCAAAAACGTTAGGGCTCTATGCCGAGTGGTGCCAGCCTTTGTAGAGCCCACAGACGATGATGTCTCCACGGACGAGGAGACACGTCGGGAGGACTCCGATGTGGAGTCCGATGATGACGACGGAGGCGACTCGGACATGGGAGATGAGGCAGCAGCACCTGATGAAGAAGTGGAATACTTTGACTGATCAGGGAGTTCCACCACCCAATTTTGTGATTTTTAATTTTTGTGACCACTGGGGACAGTGTTCAGTTTAAGTGTGGGGTGGAGAGTAGTTAGGTGCTGGGCTGGGCTGGTTTGCTTGTATGCTTTCCTCTGTATTTTTGTGTGTATGTTTCCCTGTGTTTGTGAATTTGCAAATTGTTCTGTATTTGTACATGTTTGTGTAATTGATGTGTGTTGTGGAATGTTGATGTTGCTAGCTGGGTCTGTAAAAAATTTTGTAAATATTTTTGCTTATCGAAATGATCGATAATTTTAAAATTTTGCGAAAATATTTTGTTCATATTAAAATATTTTGTAAATAATTTTTCTATCAAAATGATCGATGTTTTGCAAAATTTTTCAATTTTTATTTTTTTGGGTTTCTCGGCGTTTGTTTTCGGTTCTTTTACCGAGAATGGTCCCATTGAACCGACGTCATAGCTAGTGACTGTTCCCTATGATGGATGGATGACGACCGTCTTAAGGGAAATGTAGTCGGTAGGAGTAGTTATTTTAATTTATTTTCAGTTTTTTTTCTTTCTTTGGTGGATTGCATCACGGAACCTGTAGTTACTATATGGTTGTGAAATTTTGGTTGCGTGTTGTAACTGATATTCAAAATGCAAAAGTGATTCGTATGAAAGCATGCAATTTTGTAAATATGTTGAGATACCTAGGCTGTAGAGTTCGATTCGGTGTGAGTGAGGCTTAATGTTTGAATTCATGTAATTAGCTGATTGAAGAGTCTGTGAATGCATCTTGAATCGAGCATGTGCATAAAGTGTGAAGTGAGGTATTGTTATTCCATGCTATTGTGAAAGTGTCTAGAACTTGCCTGGTGTGTGTACAAAACGAAATGAAGGAGGTGTAGTGTTGGAAAGGATGTAGGCATTTCTTCGTTTTAACCGAGAGTTTCTATTTTTTTCTTGTCATACTCCCCCTTTATGTGATTGCATACCCTAGTCAGCCCTTTGAGCCTTTAGCCTATTATTTCGTTCTTTTGTCTAAAAAAGTATAAACTGAGCTTAATTTTTTCTTTTCATTAGTCGTAAAGTCTATACAAAACTCTTAAGCGCTTAAGAAGAGAAAATAATTTTCCCAAAGTGTCAAAGAGTGAGAATGGTGAAAAGAAAAAGAAGAGCAAAGAGAGGGAAGAAAAGAAAAGGTTGAAGGTGCACTTGCTATAAATAAATGCTAATGAAGGTGCATGAAAAACCTTTGTTTTCGTGTCAAGTGTTCTTGATGAAATGGGCCATACTAAAGTAAATCATCAAGAATGGGATGATGAAAAAAAAAGAAAAGAGAGAAACAATGTCCATGAGTTGATGGGAATGTGTTGAAAAGGCACTTAAGGATGCTAGTGGCTATTATTGGCTAATCCAATACATACTAGTTCCATAGCTTCCATTACAACCCATTAAAGTCCTACGTGATCTTACATTGCATTTCTTTATATTAGTGGAGTAATACACTAAGGGCAAGCTTATGGGTCATGACATGATGCATGTGAATTATTTTGGGAGAGAGAGTGAAATTAATTTTTACATGCCCCTACTTGAATGTTTGTGTGTCACATGAGAAAAAAGGGGAAGATTATCTTGAGTTGTGAGGGCACATGCTTGATAAAAGATTGATTTTCGTGTCGGATATCTTGATTAGCTGATTTGCATGAGTTTGCCGATATCGAGAGTCGATTCTTAATGTCTAGGAAGTCTTAATGTATTGAAGGTCATTGCATTGATAAGACCATGCATGTTTTCTTGATGATTCATAATATTGAATGATCGGTATGACCGTAGCTCAAATTGTCGCACCATAGTGGTGAAGGTTGGGATGTAAATTGCATGAATTGTATGTTTGTTGTTCGAGGACGAACAAGGATTTAAGTGTGGGGTAAGTGATCTTGGGCAGATTTATATGCCCAAGTGATACTCAAGCGTATCATTTTCACCTTGTTTATCTAGCAATATGTATACATTTTCATGTAATTGGTAATAAAATGTGAATTTATACTAACCAACATGATTAGCATTTTTTTGTAGGTAAAATGTGATTTCGAGGAGCTAAAATGCATGTTGGAACAATATCGGAGTTGGACTTGGATTCGAGCACGGAAAAGGCATTGGACTGCACAATTTAAAGGGGCTCCGCGATGGAGCCGTGTCACGCTGCCATCGCGGAGCCATTCTGCCTGGAGGGTGAAAAATGCATCAATTCTAGTGGAGGCTCGCGACAGCTTCGTGGCACAGTGGCAAGCTTCCGCGTTGCACGCCATACCACGTTGATGCTTTATTCTCGGACCCCCAATTTCTAGTGAGGGTCCGCGTCCACGCCGTGTCACGGAGGCAGTGCTCCGCGATGCACTCCGTGACACGTTGCTTGTTATTTCGGGAAAAATTCCCACTAGTATAAATAGAACACTTAAGTTTATTTTTCATAATACAAACTTGGTGGAGCAAGGACGTGGGTTACAGGCAGTTGAGGGACAAAAAGTTCAGGGTTTTTTCTCCCTTTCTTTCATCTTTAACTCAATTGTTTGTATGATTAACACTTGTTTTAGGATGATTAATCCACAAATGAGTGGCTAATTCCCTTCCTTGGTGAGGTTATGAACACTTGTGATGAATTTTGATTATTGAATTATATGGTTTTTCATCTTTTTCTTCCATGTTGTTCTATTAATTCTTTTTTCTACTGCATTGGTGTGTGGCCGACATTAATGTATATCTAAAAAGTCCGATTTCACTTGAGAGAGCACGAAATTGGAAAGTTGTGAATTAATAGGATATTATTCTTTACTTGATTTGGGAAAATTGAGTTTTGATGTGCTTTCCTGATAGAAATATACTTGAAAGCCGTATTAGTCAATTTAGGAACTGGAATTGTATTGCTAGGTCATGAATTGCATTTGATCACAGAAATGTAGACGGATGGTTTATGATTCTTAAGTGAGATTAAATACGAGAGTTTTAATCTCTTGGCTAATGTTCTTGGCTAGCAACTGGAAGAAAAGATTAACCAATTTATGATTATAATCAGTTTCATTACATGTTCTTAACCTTGGCATGCTCATATCCATAGTTTAAATTCAAAGTAGATAATTGTTAGTAGTTATAGTATAAAATTTATAAAACAAATTATTCACTTTTTGGTTACGTTGTTGTCAGCATATTTAGAAGTGAGATATAATATAGTATACTTAAGCAATTTTCACTTATCCATAGTCTCCGTGGATCGATACTTGGCTTGCTTAAGCCACGTACTACTTGTTTGACCACGTGCACTTGCGTGTCGGTTTATAACCCCAAACAAAGCACCGAACATCAAGCACCATAAAAATTAAGGCCAGGCCCTTATGTTGATAATGATGAAGTGATATTCCTAAAGTAGGCTTACCACATGATTTTTGGAGTAAAGGATCCCACAATTCTTTAAGCTTGTGGTATATTTCAAAGTAAAGCCTTCTCTATGCGTAAATCCTTAATTGCAATGCATGTTATTGTCAAGCTTTGTCAAGGACAATGTTAAGCTCATTTCACATGATGTTGAATCTGTCACACCCCGCCTTGGGGGGTATGACTGGCACCTGGTGCCCTGCTAGGACCTGAACTGCTGGACTGCTAAGCCTGGGCACATCTGGTGCCTGGTTGGCTCTAACTCATATTTCTGAAAACAAAGGGCTATATAACGGCTGTAAACACAGCCCCCGGCCCATTGGCCTATAGCCTTCTGTACCTGTTCTAACAGCTGACCAGAAACATACCAATACAGGGAGACCTATGCGGACCGACAAGGCCACCATGCTGTTTAGTTATCTGCAACTTAATCATGAAGTATTAAAAAGCTACGTGACCGGCAAGGTCACCACTACTGGAAAACTATGGCCCCACACGACCATCATAAAAGAAAGAAAGAGTACTAACAGCTATACAACTGCACGGACTCACACGACCAGCTCATCTGACTACAGGGAAAGCATATACAGACTGCAAGCCTCTAGGAATAGCAATAGAAATGATCGGGATAGGGCCCCGACCTACCCGTACTATACAACAATAGAAACTGAAATACACCTCTGGAATTCAGTCTCCGGATGACAGGAGCTGAATACTCGACCGCTAACAGGAAATCACGTAGTATCGCCTGCTCGTCTATGAGTACCTGCAGGCGAGTAATGCAGTGCCCCACCGGGCGTCAGTACCGCTGGTACTGAGTATGTAAAGCAATAACTGAAAGAAATATCGGAAACAATAATATAACTGATAAAACTGAAGTAGAAGGAATAGATTAACTGTCTGATAATGTAAGTCATACCTTCTCTTAATCATACTGGAAGGAGTAGGAGTCATACCTGAGGATTTATCGTTCTACTGTCGATCTACTCGTATCTACTGTAACACAGTATAACATATCATAACATACATAACATACACAAACCTTACCCGGCCCCCATAAGCCGGGAGGTACAACCAGCACAGAATCTACACCCCTACCCCGGTCATCCCATCTCCTATAAATCCCGTAAGCATCCTGCTGATCCCCTGGGTATGCACTTAGGCTCGCTGAGCCCCTGACTATAACTGCATCTGAGTCCGGAGGACTCCTGAATCTACACCCGGGCGTATCCGCTCGACTGGGGTGTGTAAGGGCCGATCAAGGCATAAATATTGGGAAAACTGGCGTCCCATCTTCGTCCCCTGTGGGACGGCATGCCACTCTGTGGAGCGACGTATCCTCGTCCTCTGGCGGACGAGTCGATACAGCTATCAACCCTGGGGCGGTCATGGGTGCTAGGTAGTCCAACCCCAAACAATACAACGGTCTCAACTAGTAATACTATCTGCGTGTCTCACATACTGAAGCTAATGGTGGTAAAGTATCTGTATATACTATATGTTGAACTAGTGATAGAAATATGTACGTACTTAATACATGCTGAGGCTGGAAATAGTATATATGTATGTACGAATATAGTCTTCTGCCAGACTGTACTGGGGCAAATGCTATACAAGATAGTGTTTCTGCTGAAAATTATGTTGTTTACTGGGTTTCTGTATTAACATGATTTACTATTCCTAACATGCGTTCTAAACTTTATTTTAGCCTGCCATTCTATCTCTGCAGTGCTTTACGGATATTGCATCACTTTACGGGGTTCCAGCTAAATGCAATAATATCTTAACATTTCATATCACATCACATACTGAGCATACTGGGCAGTTTCTAACACTTGTGTTAGAATCTATGTCGTACTAGTAAATTTCACGCAAGTTACAACTCGATGCTTCTCATATCGTATCAACATTCACAATAAACGTAACACTCGACTTCTGAACATTCTACTGGTCTGTAAATTATTACATTGTACCAATATTACTTAACTTGCCGAGAGAATTAGCTTTACATACCTTATCCTTGAACTATTCGTCCGTCGGACGAGGCTCGGCCGGTACTTCAACTATTTTCTCCCAACTGCAATCATAAATACGTCAATTAATACTAAATACAGCTTTATTGTAAGGAGCAACGTTACTTTCGATATAATTTATAGACTAGACTTAGGCTTATCGAAAGACGGTCGAAAACTCGCTATTTTTCAGCGGTCCAGAAGGGAGAAATATTCACTTCTCAGCTGGGAACACATAAACATTAATTTAGAGCAATTCTAGTCACCTTAGTTCGGTGGCTCGCCGATTCGTCGGCCGTATTTCACGAAACTAATTCCGCAGGAATGCTCTGTGCTGCTAAATACTTCGGTATCTGGGATTAATTTGAGTTTGGGTAACGTTTGGCAGCGTAATCGAACGATAATATATATTCCCTCTTCGGCTTCCTCTGTTTTGTTGCGTTTTCTGGAAATTATAATGAGTTTAAGTGAGATTAAACCGAAGTGGGGCTTTATATACTTGAGCCTGAACCTGGGCAACGTGTCACGGAGCCATCACGGAGGCCTCACCTCCGTGACACGCTGCCATCGCGGAGGGGCTCTGCCTCGGCTCCTCCAGCGATGGTTCAACGGGTTTCTCGTCCGATCTTTTTCCCGGCCTTTCTGTAGCACGTATGGCCTTCAAATATACTTAACCAACGTGCGAATAGGTCATCTAGATGCCGGAAATTCTACGGGGTATAACAGAATCTATGCATGATTTCGTTCTAAGCTTTGTCGAAAGGACATTGTTGAGCTTCATATTTATATGATGTCTAGGGTATACATGATTCCATAATGAGCTTTTTCAATAGACAATGTTAAGCTTCGTTTCACATGATGTTGAACTTATGCATGATTTCATGTTGAGCTTCGTCACTAGACGATGTTGAGCTTTGTATTTATACGATGTAGAGCATTGCATGTTTTGGGAGAAGAGTATTGCACCGAGTGGGCTAAGGGTTGACTACCCTATGCCCCAAAACTACGCACCAACGTAGGTTGATTCTATTATATTATTGGCACCTCCCTTGTGAGCTTTCCTCGGCCCGATTGGCCCTTTGAGCTTGATATCAATATCATGGTATCGTTTGTAGCCCTGGCAAGGTTACCGAAGGCTCTGCCCACTTGAGTGTAATAGTTGGGACCACATAAGCTCTATCGTGGTATGTAGATTAAGTGACGAGTCTCCCGCTATCTATTTGGTGTTGTAGTGACTACACGCAAGTGCACGTGGTCGAACAAGTAGTAAAGTGGCTTAATTAAAGCCAAGTATCGATCCCACAGGGACTGAACTACGGTACTAATTAACCTAAACATCAGTGAACTATGTCTTTATGAATGCAGACAACCAATTAAACAATATTTTGAGAGTTAAGTTTTCTAAGTAATAAAAAGCTAAGTTAAGATTATAATTTGAGTCTGAACAATAGTAATGAGCAAGCTGAGGTTAAAACAAATATGTAGGGAAGTAATTTATCAATTCAATTCAGCTAATCTTTTCTTCGGTTGCTAGTCAAGAATTATTGCCTATGTATTGGATCTTTCGACTCCCATCCAATTAAGAATCATGAAACCTTAATCTACATTTCTGTGATAAAAGAATTTCATGCTCTAGCCATACAATACCAATTCCTTAATTGACTAATAAGACTTTCAGATATATTTATATTCTTAATGTAAATCAATTCTCAATTTTCTAAACCAAGAAGAGATCATATCCTACCAATTCACATCTTTCCAATTTCTTTCCTTTTCAAAATCAAAATTGGATTTCTAGATATACATTAACATTGGCCAAACATTAATGCAGTAAAAAGAAGAATTATAGAACAACCATTGAAGAAGAGATGAAAACTGAAATGAACAACAATTACATTCCACTACAATTGTTCTTAACCTCAGCAAGAAATTAATTAGCCACTCATTTGTGGATTAAACCTCATCAAATAAGTAGAATTCATACAAACAATTGAGATAAAAGAGAAAGAGATAGATAAGAAACCTAGAATATTCGTCCTTTCAACTGCCTGTAACCCACGTTCTTGCTCAACCAAGTTAAAATGTTTAAAATAAAACCTAAGTGTGTTATTTATACTCTTGAAATTTTTTCCCGGAATAACAAGAAACGTGGCACGGAGTGTATCGCGGAGCACTCCCTACGTGCCACGGGGGTATTGCGGACCCTCACTAGAAGTCGGCTCCTCAGCAATTTCACTTCAGCGTGGTATGACTTGCATCGCGGAGCTTTGCCTCCATGCCACGGTCTATCGCGCACCTTCACTGGAACTTGATGTACTGGGTAATTGTACTCAACGTGACACGGAGTGCACATGGAGCACTGCCTCCGTGTCACGGAGGTAACGCGAACCTCCACTGGAAATTGCCAAAATTATTTCATCCGAGGTAGAATGCCTCCGCGATGGCAGCGTGACACGGCTCCATCGCGGAGCCCTTATTTTGCTGCTCTCCCTTGTCATTTTCCACTCCTTGTTTCCAAGTTCATTCTCGATCTTCACCAACATGTATATTAGTTTCCAAAATTTCTTTTTACCTACAAAACAACACTAATCATGTTGGTTAGTATAAATTCACATTTTACTAAAAATCACATGAGAATTTACACATAACGATAGATAAACAAGTCAAAACGAAGCATTTGAGTATAACTTCGACATGCAATTCTTCCCAAGATCACTTACCGCACACTTAAAACCTTGTTCGTCCTCAAACAATACTCTCACATCTCATGCAATTGACACCCACGCATAACTACTTTGGCTCGACAATTCAAGCTACGGCTATACCGATTATTTAATATAACAAATCATCAAGAAAACATGCATGCTCTCATCAATACAATGAAGTACACCACATTAAGATCTCCTAAGCTCAAGAATCAATTCTCGATCTTGGAAAACTCTTGCAAATCAATTGATTAAGACATCCGACACGAAATTTAATCTCTCGTCAAGCATGTTCCCTCACAACACAAGAGAATTACCCCATTTGCCATCATATGCTTTCCAAAGCACTACATGTAGGGGTATATGAATACGATTTCACTCTCTCTCCCAAAGAATTCACATGCATCATGTCATGAACCATAAGCTTGCTCTAGTGTATTACTCCACTAATATATGGACGCGTGATGTAAGATCACATAGGACTTGACGGGTTGTAATGTAAGCTATGGAACTAGTAAATACTGGGCTAACAAATAATAGCAACTAGCTTCCTTAAGCACTTTTCAATACATCCCACCATCATTATGGGCATTGTTTCTTCCTTCATCCTCTCATTCTTGAAATTTTTTCTTTGTTTTTCTTCCCATTTCTTTAAGAACACTCGACTTACTAGCAAAGATTAGTTATACATCTTTATTTTATTTAATTTCAGCAAGTGCACCTTTGACCTTTCTTTAACTTTCACAACTTCCTCTTTTCCTTCCATTTCACAATTCCCACTCCTTTACACTGTGGGAAAATTATTTTTCTTGAGCGCTTAAGAGTTTTGGATCAAATTCACGGCTAATGAAAAGAAGGGATTAAGCTCAGGTTGTACCTCTTCAAAGAAAGAAAGAAAAAAATAGGCTAAAGGCTCAATGGGGCTAACTAGGATGCACATTCAAGGTAGGTATGATAATGGAGAAACTTTCGGTTTAATCAAAGAAATGCCTACATCCTTTCCTACAATACACATCCTTTATTTCGTTTAGTACACACACCAGGCAAGTTCTAGACACTTCACAATAGCATGGAATAATCGAAACCTCAACTCACACTCCTTGCACATGCTGAACTCAAGACATATTCGCAGACTCTTCAATCAGCTAATTACAAGAATTCACTATTAAGCCTCAATAACAACGAATCGAACTCTATGGTCTAGGTATCTCAAAATGTTTACACATTTGCATGCTTTCATAAAAATCACCTTTGCATCTTAATATCATGTACAACACGTAGCAAAAATTCCGAACCATGAAGTAGCGACACGTTTGGGAAACACACAAAAGAAAGAAAAGAAAGAAAAAAACTACTCCTATCGACTACGTTTCCCTTAAGACGGTCGTCATCCATCCATCATAGGGAACGGTAACTAGCTACGACTTCGATTCAATGGGACTATTCTCGGTAAAAGCACCGAAAACAAAGGCCGAGAAAACCAACATAAAAAATTTGAAAAAATTTGATAGAAAAAGATAAAAATTTTAATTTGACCAATATTTACACAACACAACACACATCAACTCAACATTCATTTCAACAACACTTAATTATAGAACACACAACACAAAGTCACAAGGTCACATTTTGCACAGGCACAACAACAACAAAAAAGCAAAACATAAACATAAACAAAGCAGCTGGCACCTAACTACTCCCACCCAACACTTAAACCGAACATTGTCCCCAATGTTCACATAATTTCACATATCACAAAGGTTGGGTGGTGAAACTCCCTAATCAATCAAAGTATTCAACTTCTTCATCAGGTGCCATTGCTTCGTCTCCCATATCCGAATCGCCCCCACCGTCCTCGTCTGACTCAACATATGAGTCCTCCCGGCGTGTCTCCTCATCGGTTGGGACATCATCATCTACGGGCTCCACAAATGCGGGCCCCACTTTGCATAGAGCTCGGGCATTCTCGCCGAATGGGTAATCCAATCGAGCTGCCAAAGATCATCCTCTGTTGCCGGCCTCCCGCCTATGTGGAGCTCCAACATCTGCATCCCGTACATGCGGGCCATATACTGGTCATCCCGAGCATGTCGCTCGGCTAATGTGAGCACCGGCCCATATGTAGTGTCAGGTGCCTTGGTTTTGGTGACATCCAAGGCATGCCTGTCAATATGTGGGATGTAATCCAGGGCCTCCTCCTCGATGTCATGGCCCCTCAAGAACGTGGTAAGCAACCCACCGAACCCATATCTATTCCCCTGATGCAGTCGGGCTCTCTTCATGGCGGAGATGATTACCGCCCCGACATTGATTCCAGCCCCTTCATCAGGGCATACACCAAGCACACTCTATCCCGGGTGACATCTGTCATGTCCACCCCCGGGATCAGGCAGGAACACACTATTTTGAGCCAAATCCTGGCTTCCCTGTTCATTTGAGAGTAAGGCAGCGTCTGATGATAGCCCCTCTCCTTGTGCCTGCTCCATCGTGCTGTCGAACGGGCTCCACACAGAGTGCGTCTGATATCCGCATAGGGTGGAGTTATGTTTAGCTTCCGGAGTACATGGGCGTTTGTGTCTTGCGTCCCCAATATGGCATTTAGGTGATGGGGCTCAAAGGTGACAACCTGCCCCCTGATTTTGACAGTGTGACTGCGTAGGGTTGGGTTCCAGTTGGCATAGAACTCCCGGATAAGATGGAAATTTCACTCCCTGGGCTCTGGGAAGTATTTGGTTTCTTTGTGTTTCACATACCACTTTTTCCCCTCATCCGTCACCCATCAGGTTCTGTATTGTCGGTGTTGGCCTCGCGAAACCGCTGGAACTGCAGTTCCCAATCTCACCCTTTTTCTGCTGGCGCTCGATTTGATTACGCCCTTGGCCCTGTCTTCTCGACCTGACATTGTTCCTGTACATTCAAACAGATAGTCCCAATGTTATTCAAGTCATAATTAGCTTCAACTAAGGTTGGGTTTAATTTGGTCACCCCACACTTAGTCTTAAGCCACAATCCCAACAATTCGATAAGACATTCATGCTTTTCTGATCCTTAACATTCAACATGCTTAGTGCATTCATATAATTTGATGGAACAATTACCATGTACTACTCAGACTTGATACAATGAATAAAAATATCGCCATCGATTCCATTACATCATCATAGCACTTAGCGAATTTTTTCAACAACCTATGCAATTTTCCAATTTCATTCTCCTGAAAATCCCTTTTCTACTTAGCATATTCAATATCAATCACACTATATTTTGCTTCAGCCAACATGCACAACCCAATTTTTTTCAACATTTCAAAGAATTTAGTCTTCTTCCTATTCAATTTTCAACCCTGCTATCAATTTCGCAAGAATTCAATAAAACATGAAATCATTGAGTTCATATATTCAAAATGATACTACGAACATCAATCCATCATAACTCAAGTGAATTCAAGATTAATTATCACTTAGGGCAATTTTTAATCACCACACATGTTCAAGAATCGAAAACTTGAGCAAAAACAAGGAAGAATTAAAGAACATACCTTTGATTTGATGAACTTGAAGAAAACTTGGAGAAAATTGATGCCTAGGTCTGTGTCACGTTGAGGGAGAAGGGTATTTGGGGTGTGGGTCGCGGAGGAAGTGAAGAAATAGGAAGAAAATGAGGGGATTTGGGGTTTTAAAAGGTATTTTTCTCACGGGTTACCCAGTGACCCGGTGTGACCCAATGCGAATTAACCCTCAACGTGTCACGGAAGGTAACGAGGAGCACCCCCTCCGTGACATGGAGCCATCGCGCCAGTGTTCTGGATTTTAAAAAATCTGAAACAAGCTTCAATGTGTCATGGAGGATAATGCGGAGCACCTCCTCCCTGACACGGAGCCATCATGCAGGCTCACTGTAATGTGCCAATTTTTATTTTCTCACCTCGATTTTTTTCCTTTGCGTTTCTTTGCATTTTTGCCCTTCGTTCCACCTGAAAATCATTTCACCACAACAAAATTGGTTAGACCTCATAGATTTCAACACAAAAGAATTCTTATTTTTCTTTTTCTTTGTTTTCTCTTTTTATATTTTTTTCTTTTTTTTCCATATAATTCTACTCATCTATTACAACACATTCACGGGTTGCCTCCTGTGCAACGCCTGATTTACCATCACTGCTCGACGTCATTCATTGCTCAATCATCCTCTAGAGTGATGGACGTCTTCTCTCGAATAACGTCCTCACCCCAATAATGCTTACATCTTTGCCCATTCACTAAAAATGTGGCACTTCTATCTTCTTGCCACAACTCCACTGCCCCATGCGGGGTCATTCTCACCACTTCAGACGGCCTTGACCATTTGGACCGCAACTTTCCAGGAAAAAGCTTCAATCTCGAATTAAATAGCAACACCTTCTGCCCCGGCTCAAAGATCCGATGCACCATATGCCTATCATGCCACTTCTTCGTTTTCTCCTTGTAGCATTTGGCACTTTCATAAGCATGCCAACGAAACTCATCAAGTTCGCTGAGTTGCATCAGCCTCTTCTTCCCTGCTAGCTCCGGATCCATGTTCAATTTCCTCACGGCCCAAAAAGCTCGGTGCTCTATCTCCATAGGCAGATGACATGCCTTTCATAGACCAATCTGTACAGAGAAGTCCCAATGGGTGTCTTGTACGTAGTTCTATAAGCTCACAATGCATCGTCGAGTTTGCTTGACCAATCAATTCGTTGTACATTCACTATCTTCTATATAATCTGCTTGATTTCTTTATTTGACACCTCCACTTGCCCACTAGTTTGGGGATGATATGTTGTTGCTACCTTGTGGCGCACCCCATACTTAGTTAGCAAATTCTTGAAACTTGCATTTACAAAATGAGCCCCTCCATCATTGATAATGGCTCGGGGTGTCCCGAACCTGGTGAAAATATGCTTTTTCACAAATTTTGTTACCACCTTGTTGTCATTTCTGGGACAAGCTGTTGCTTCGACCCACTTGGATACATAATCAACAGCTACTAAGATGTAACGATTACCAAATGACTGTGGGAACGGGCCCATGAAATCTATTCCCCATACATCAAAGATCTCCACTTCTAATATCTGCTGCAGTGGCATCTTCTGCCTTCTACCAATTGTGCCTGTTCTTTGACATCTATCACACAGTTTTACATATGCCATAGAGTCTCTAAACAGTGTAGGCCAAAAGAAACCTTACTGTAGCACCTTGTGCGTTGTCCGCTCGCCTCCGTGGTGCCCTCCATACAATGATGAGTAACAACTCCTCAATACTTCTGCAATCTGGCTCTCTGGAATGCATCTTCTCATCACCTGATCCGGTCCCTGCTTGAACAAGTACGGCTCATCCCAAATGTAATACCTGCAATCATGTCTCAACTTCTTTCTCTGTTGAGCCGTAGCCTCTGGTGGATATACTCCACTCACCAGTAAATTCACAATGTCTGCACACCAAGGGATTTCAGCTTCCCTTATTGCCAAGAGCTGCTCATCTGGGAACTCTTCCTTGATGCTGTCACCTTCCTTCACATGCAACCAGCTTTCTAATCGCGATAGGTGATCTGCCACTTGATTCTCGCTCCCCTTTCTGTCCCGAATCTCTAGGTCAAACTCTTGTAAAAATAAGATCCATCTAATCAGTCTGGGCTTTGCATCCTTTTTGTTAAATAGATACTGAATTGCTGCATGATCGGTATACACCACTACTTTAGAACCCACCAAGTAGGACCTGAATTTAGCAAACGCGAACACCAATGCTAGCATCTCTTTTTCAGTGACTACATAATTGGCTTGGGCTGCATCAAGTGTTTTGCTTGCATAATGAATGGAATGAAAATTTCTATTCCTCCGCTGCCCCAATACAGCTCCTACAGCTACATCGCTTGCATCACACATTAGTTCAAACGGTTGCTCCCAATCCGGAGAAATGAGAATAGGTGCTTTTATCAACTTCTGTTTTAACTCCTAGAATGCTTTAACACAATCCTCATCAAACTCGAACTTCACTTTTTTTCTAGCAACCGGCATATCATTCTAGAAATATTAGAGAAGTTCTTGATGAACCGTCTGTAGAACCCTGCATGTCCGAGAAAACTGTGAACACCCTTCACTGACACAGGTGGTGGTAGCTTTTCAATTACTTCGATCTTTGCACGATCGACTTCCAACCCCTTGCAAGACACCTTATGGCCAAGAACGATACCCTCCTTGACTAAAAAATGACATTTCTCCCAGTTGAGTACAAGTTTGGAGTCTTCACAATGAGCTAGCATCCTGTCAAGATACTGCAAACATGTAGCAAATGAATTATCGAAAACAGAAAAATGATCCATAAATACCTCGACGAAATCTTCCACCATATCATGAAAGATCTCTATCATGCATCTCTAGAATGTGGAGGGTGCATTGCATAGACCAAATGGCATCCGCCTGAAAACATATGTCCCATAAGGACATGTGAAAGTGGTCTTCTCCTGGTCCTTCAGTGCTATGGCTATTTGGCTATAGCCAGAATATCCATCAAGGAAACAATAGTATTCTTGACCTGCCAACCTATCGAATATCTGATCAATAAATAGGATAGGATAATGATCTTTCCTCGTGGCCTGATTGAGCTTTCTGTAGTCCATGCAAATTCGCTAACCTGTGACTGTGCGTGTAGGAATCAGCTCATTCTTCTCGTTGGTGACCACGGTCATCCCTCCTTTCTTTGGGACACACTGAACGGGACTGACCCATTCACTGTCTGAAATGGGATAGACCACACCTGCATCAAGCCACTCGATCACTTCCTTCCTAACCACATACTTCATCACCGAATTCATCTTCCGCTGATTTTGTAAAGTTGGCTTTGCTCCTTCCTCCATAAAAATTCTATTTGTGCAAAAGGCTGGGTTGATCCCCCTAATGTCTGACATTTGCCAGCCCATTGCTTTCTTCCGCCTCTTGAGAACCACCAATGCATCCTTTACCTGTGCCTCTGTCAGTTCTGCGGAGATGATGACTGGCAAGGTGTCATCTTCCCCCAAAAATACATATTTCAAATGTGGGGGCAATGTCTTCAACTCCAGTTTTAGTGCTTCCTCAATAGATGGTTTTGGCATGGTTCTAAGGACCTCATCAATGGCTGAAAGTCTTGCTTACTGAGATACCATTTTGGTTCGTTCAACATTTGCACCATCTCATAAGTATTCCTGTCTCCGAAATGATCGGACCCATCAAAGCTCTCTCCAGTGGATCTTGAGAATCAACAATCTGAAGAATCGCTTCCTGGTTTAGCACATTGATTGCTGATAGCTCCTCATAGATGGCCAGAAGCTTCATGTCCTTATACACATCAAACACCTCCACTTTATCATGCGCTCGCATGGTTAGCTGCCCCGCAGCTACATCAATCAACTCTCTCCTGGTTGCCAAGAAAGGATGTCCCAAAATAAATGGGACTTCCGCATCCGGCTCAAACTCCAATATAATAAGATCTACCGGGAAAATGAGGGAGCCCACTAGCACTAGCACGTCCTCCACAATGCCATCTAGTGTGGCCAAAGAACGGTCTGCTAGCTGCAAGATCACTGTAGTTGGTCTAGGACTGCCCAGCCCCAACTTCTTGAACACCGATGTCGACATCAAGTTTATGCTCGCTCCCAAATAACGTAGTCCACGAGCTCAGATACTTTGCCCGATTGTGATCTGAATGGTAAAGCTCCCAGGATCCTTGAGCTTTGTTGGCAACCTATTTTGTCTCCAGGAAGTGCACTCCTCAGTAAGCGCCACCGTAGCATACTCCATCAATCTGCTTTTGTTTGCTACAATGTCCTTGATATACTTTGCATATTTCGGCACTCCCTGCAAAACATCAACCAAAGGTAAATTAATGTGTACCTGTTTCAGCACCTCCATGAACTTTTTAAAACAAGCTTCCTCCTTGTGCTTCTGTAATCTTTGAGGGAACGGGCGTGGTGGTCTTCCTGCTTCGGTTTCCTTCTTCTTCCCCCTCTCATCATCATGTTCCCTATCTTTTTCCACTGCTCCTGATTGCTGAGGTGGTCTTTTTGGCTCCGCCTCCTTGAGTTGTAATCCACTCCTTGTGGTCACTACATTGACCTGCTTGGAATTTGGGTCAGTGTCACTCGGTAGTCCTCCTCTGGGCCTGCTGTTTTGAGCTCCAGCTCGTTGTCCAAACTGGTACTCCAACGCCTTTGTAGCTAATTGCTGATTTTTCATGTCTGCCGCCAATTTCACATAATCAGCCTACATTTGCGCTTGGTTAGCTATCATTGTTTTGAACATTTCCTCAATGATGTTGGGTGGAGGAGGAGGTGCATTGTTTCCTCTGTATTGAGACTGATAATTCTGATGCCCCCCTTGATTTCTCTGCACACCCTGATTCAAACTCTTCCCTTGATGGCTCTTACTACCCCAAGAGAAATTCAGATGATTCCTCCAATTTGAGTTGTAATTGTTGCCATACTGTTGGTTATTATTTCTCTGGATGTTCACAACAAAGTTTATTGAATCTGGATTTGCACCACAACACTCAGCTGACTGTTCATTACTCCCACATACTTCACACCATACCTGCTGCACTACATTTAATGGGGCTTGTGCTTGATTTAAGCTCATACTGCTGAAGTGGGTGTTGAGTTGATTTTGCAATGCAGCTACCTGTGCAGCGATAGCTGTAAAACCATCCACCTCAAAGACTCCTTCCGCTTTCCTTGTTCCTCCTCTTGAAGAGTCCGCATTCCATTCTAGATTTCCCTGTGAAATACGATTTAACAAAGTATAAAGCTCCTCATAAGTCTTTTCTAATGCCTGTCCCCCAACTGCTGAGTCTAGCAAAATTTTTGTATGTGTCTCCAAACCCTCTATGAAAGTATGCACCAACACATCGTTGGAATGGTGATAGTGAGGACAATCCCTTAACATTGATTTTAACCTTTCCCAAGCTTGATACAGATTCTCACCCTCTCTTTGTTTAAAACTTAGAGACTTCTAAGTCTTGTTGTTTTCCCAGATGGAAAGAATCGTATCAAAAACTTTCTTGCAAGATCATCCCAAGTGGTGATAGAGTTAGGTGGTTTAGCTTTCAACCACCTTTGTGCTTCCCCCAATAATGAAAATGGGAATAATGTAAGCCTCACGTAGTTGGATGATACTCCAGCGGGAATGTAAGTGTCACTTATCTCCAAAACGTTTTGGAGATGTTGTTGTGGATCTTCATGAGGGAGACCTGTGAACTGCCCGTTGGTGTGCAACAACTACACCATGTTCTGTTTAAGCTCAAACCTCCCTCCTGGCTCTGGTCTGCGAATACTAGATGTAACATTGTTAGCATGTGGGATTGCCACTTCACGAACTGGCCTTGCTGCCATTTCCTCGGGCACTAAAACTGCCCTCACAAGTGGTGGATTCTGTTGTTGCTCCAGAATTTCCCGTCTTAGCAACTGTAGCTTCTTCTCTAAATCTTCCCTTCTTTTTGGTATTGGCTGTAGTATCCTAGGTTTATTTTCTAGTTGAGCGTCGTGTTTAGTTTTTTCTTTTCTTTGCCACAGGACATGCAAAAGTCTTAAGTTGAGGGTGTTGATGTTTTATGAGTTTACAGCACTTTCGACACTCAAAACTAAGAAAATAGCATGAACTTAGGTTTGTTTATAGGGATATAAGGAACTTTTTCTTTGATTATAGTAAAAATAAGTGTTGGAGCAAGAATGTGTGAAAGAAGCGTGAAAGTGCAGAGAATGAGCTAAATTCACAGTCTCAGTACGAGTCGTACTAAGAACTTTGAAAAGTTTTAGATGGATGAATTGGGAAGAATGCAACCTACGACTCTCAGTACAGGTCGTACAACACTGGTACGAGTCGTAGATTTATTTGTGGAAATATTCAAGAGAAATTGCACAAGGACCGACACCTGATCCGAATGGACTTACAAACCATGGCAACAACATATGAATTGTACCAGGAGCAGTGGTGATCTTCATAGGATTTTCAATGCTAAGTAGAACTTCAGATAGTACGAGTCGTGGCTGGGAGGTACTAGTCGTACCACAACACTCTTGAATATTTCAGAAAAAGTCAGAGTTCTCAAAGCCAGACCACGGAGGCAACTCACGACTCGTAGGAAGCATGTATGCGTCGTACCAAGGTCCAAAACTTAGTAAAATTTCAGCAAGCCAAGGACTTACGGACAGTAGGTATTACCCGTACAATCCTGCCATGGTCATATCATCAATCGTGGCTCAGGCGGCGCCAGTTATGGAAAATCACCTTGTTGCTTAGGAAAAGCATTCTTATGTCTGTATAAGTACTTTTAATGTTTTATTTTTTGTAGAGAATCATAGGGAACATTAGGGAGAAGTGAGATAGGCGTGACAGGAATAGAGATTCAAGGGAAAAACATAGAATTGAGTTGATTGACTTGTGATCAACCTTTTCTTGGATTCTTTCTTAATCTGTATCAATTGTTCTTGAGTTTTTTCTGATATAATCAAAGAAGACTTTCTCTCATCTACCATTGCAAGTATAAAATTATGTGTTTAAAGATGAATGCATATCACAACCTTGAAACTACGAGAGTCTAAAACCTCCATAGCTAGGGTTGTGGGAACCATGGTGAATTAACAACCTAGGAATACACAAAAGTGATTCAAAAGAAATGGAAAATACTTGTATTGTATTCTCTTCATGCTTAAACGTTTCTTAATGGTGTACAGAGTTAGGACTTGCTCGAATTCTTTACATGATTGAGCTTAGAGAGGTACAGAATACAGAATTACAACAAAGCCTTGATTTTGATGATCATTGTATTAACTTGAGTTGTGGTCGCAGGATAGTTAAATTTGGAACATATTGATAATGGATAGTTTGAAATCGCTCATGAGACCTGACCCAGTGATTCAGTATAGTCATCCAATATGGATGAACTAGTTTTTTGAATGAATCCTAGTTATTAGTTCTACAAGTATGCATTGGTATTGATCACGTGTGTATACCCGAAGCAGTTATGAACCCATGGGGAACGCGGACCCTAGTTATTCTTAACTCTTAATTTACATCATTATTTTAATCATTGTTTTAATTATTGTTTTCTTAAAACCCCCAAATTGGAGTAACTAACCAACAAGCTCACTTACCGGCATTAGTCTAGATCTTCCATATTCCCTATGAGTTCGACCCAAACCATTTAGTTGGGTTCTTTTTTGACAACGTCCCCTTCATACTTCAGTAGGAGGTGTGAGTTTGAACGTTATCAAAACGTGGCGCTGTTGCCAAGGAATACGGCTAAGACTAGATTAACTGCTTATATTTAAATTTTGGTAATTATTTCCTTAATTACGTGTTACAACCCGTAAGTTTCTAACGTTTAGTCGGTCTATTCGTATGTTGTTTAAGAATTTCAGAGTGCCATACGTATGAGAAAAGGGCCCAGGGAAAGGTAGAATGAGTGCAAAATGGGGATTTCATGAGAGGAGGCCGAACCAAGTTGTCCAGAGGGGCAAAGTGGCATGAAGCTGGCACAGAGAAGAATAGCGCGACCGAAAGACTGCCACATTGTCTTGTCTGCCGCCTCAAGTATATAAAGGCCTCACACTTAGATGTTATTTCATTATTCGAATAACTTCAGCCAGCAGAGGTAAGAACGAAGGGAAACCATTGAAAATTATCCAATTACGCCGCTAAACACCATTCAAATCTAAATTAACTCTGGGTAGTGAAGTATAAGGCTTTAGAGAGCATCGTTACGGAGATATTTTCGTAAAATACGCCCGGCGAATCATTGTCCCATCGAGCCTAAGTTGGTGGAATTATTTCAAACTAGTTTCAACATGATCACGTGCCTAAAGTAAACATTTCTCCCTTCTAGATTCCCGAGAAATTACGAGTTTTTGATCATCTTTTGATAAGTTTAAGTATAGTCAATATATATATATAAGTTATCATTTTCTTCTAATATAGTAATAAAGTAGCACTATTCTTCCGTTAATATGATTACAGTTGAGACGGGCAGTTGAACACGAGCCGAAACTCGCCAGTTAATCGGTAAATAGCGAACGAGGCATGTTAAGGCATTTTCTTTGGGCAAGTTAGTTTCTTCAGCATAGTAGTCCAGTATGAATCCCAGTAAAGCATGATAGGAGTATGTTATCATGTCTAGTTGTTGGTGTTGTCCGTTGAGGCTCGTAATTTGTATTGTTTTGGGCTGGATTACACCTATATAGCTTCCGTGGCCACCCCAAGGTTAATAGATGTGTCGCCACCCACTAGTGACGAGGATACGTCACTCTACTAAGCGGCATGCCATTTGCAAGGAACGAAGATGGGGATTCAGATCCTCATATGCCGTGGTTGGCCTTATACACACCCCTGCCGAGCGCTTACGCCCAAGGTGTAGATATCAGGAGTCCTCTGGACTCAAACACATATAGGGGCCGAGCGGGCCCAGTTGCAAACCTAGGGGATCGATAAGACACTTATAGCTGGTAGTTTACTCAGTATGACTTGGATAGGGGTATATAGATTGAGGACTACTCACTAGGGCTAATGGGGGCCCAGGTGGGTTATTCTGTGCTGATTGTACCTTCCAGCTTATGGTAGCCAGTTAAGATTTATGCTTGCTTTAGTTACTGATAGTTAGACAGCAAGACTCCTCGCTTGTCAGGTATGACCCCTACCCTTCTTATTATAGTTATGTTTAGCCCTGATTTCACTGCTTCAGTCATCTTCAGTCAGGTTCCTTTACTTCAGTCATTTTCAGTTCTATTTCCCTACTTTTAGTCATTTAAAGTTACTGCCTTACATATTCAATACCTATGGTACTAACGCCCTCTTCTGGGGCACTACATCACTTGCCTGAAGGTACAGATAGACAAGGAGAAGGTCCCTCGTAGTTCTAGCCAGCCGTACAGAACTGTCAGTTCCCTTCTTTCGAAGCTTGTGTGATAGATGTTTATTCCTTTTGTTTGTATAGTATGGGCAGGTTGGAGCCCTGTCCCGACCATTTTATTACTCTTAGAGGCTTGCAGATTGTGTTACTTCCTTGTGGTTAGATGATATCAGCCGTGTGGGGCTCATATGTGTTTTAGATTATGTGTTTGCTGTGTGGGGCCCTATTTAGCTGTTGATTGTTGGCCTTGTCGGTCATAGATCAGTTTAACACCTAATTTTACTTTTCAGTTATAACTAGATATCATGGTGGCCTTTTCGGCCAGCATAGGACTGACTCCCTATGATTGTTTGTCTCTGGTAAGCTATTTATTTTCACATGTGGCTATAGGCCTTGTCGGCCAGGGGTTGTATTTACAGCTGCTATGTAGCCCATTGTTTTCTTGATTCTAGAGTTAGAGTCAGCCCTGCACCAGAGGTGCTTAGGCTCAGTTAGCTCAGTAGTTCAGGTCCTAGTAGGGCACCAGGTTCCAGTCATGCCTCCTAAGGTGGGGCGTGACAAACTTGGTATCAGAGCAGGTCGTATCCCAGGAAGTAAGCAAACCGTACTAAGTAGAGTCTTTTCTATGGATGTATTGTGCACCACATACTATAGGCAGGAGGCTACAAGGCATGACAGGATGGTTACTCTTTTTTCTTATTCAGTCGTGCTATAGAGTGGTACAGTATAGGGTTGAGTCCCTAAGCTCATTATATTCTTTTTACAGAGAAATGTCGGACCAGCGATACCCTACGACAGGCAGGAGGCTAGATGTAGCAGCAGGAGAGGGCACCAGCAGGGTGCCTCAGCCTCGGTCAGAATCGATCCGATCTGAGGAAGATACGAAGGTACCATTTCGACCTCCCCAACAGTCTCCACAACATCAGGAGCCGCTTGGGACGACCGGTGTGACGGCACTGCCTCCGGCAGTTTCTATACCCGTACCATCTGACTAGGAGGTCAGGAGTGCGGTGGTTATGCTAACCCAGATGATGGCTGCTCAGCGCAAGCCAGTGCCACCTACAGTTGCAGAATTCTTAGGAGGGCCTAGTAGCTCGAGGGTCCGAGAGTTCCTAGCACTAAGTCCCCCGCAATTCACAGGGACAGATCGAACCGAGGACCCTCAGGACTTCTTAGACCAGATGCAGAGGATTTTCAGGGTGATGCATGCTACACCTACATAGTCGGTTGAGTTGGCGGTATTCCAGCTACGGGACGTCGCTGTGCTATGGTATGAGAGTTGGGAAAGGTCTCAGGGGAGAGATGTTTCCCCTCCGACATGGCCCAGCTTCTCAGAGGCTTTCTTAGATCATTATCTACTGCTGGAGATTCGACAGGCCCAGGTTGATCAGCTCCTACACTTGGAGCAGGGGCCGATGAGTGTCCAGGAATATGCCATGTGGTTTGATTCCTTGGCTTGATATGCGCCAGCTTTTGTGGACACAATGCCATCCAGGGTACACCGCTTTATTATGGGGCTGAACCCGGAATATGTTGAGACCTGCATCACAGCCACACTGTGAGAGGATATGGATATCGCCCGTGTGCAGGCTTTTGCTCAGAATATTGAGGGAGCGGCAACAGGAGATTAGGAGGACAAGTCAGGAGCAGCGCCGCAGGGACAGACCGGGTGAATTAGAGGAGGAGTCCCGGGGAGGACCTAGGCCACGGTTATCAGATAGGCCGCCTAGACCCCCGCGCCCACCACAGCGGCAGAGGAGCAGGTCTAGTCGTCGAGGGCAGCTAGAGCCGGATGAAGGTTCGCGAGCAGTAGGTTCATAGTAGCAGAGGGGAGTGGAGTAGAGTGGGTTAACAATACCACTTTGCCCTATTTGCAGTTGACACCACTATAGAGCATGCAGGTATGGTTCCACCACATGCTACATTTGTGGACAGGAGGGTCACTAGATGAGGAATTGTCCAGCTAGAGGTCAGGGTGACCGGGATCGATAGGATAGGTCCTCGGTAGGATCACGAGCTCCAGCATCCCCAGCAGGGCGTAGGCCCTCAGTTTCAGCAAGTAGAGGCCGAGGCAGATCAGGGGCCTCCAGTTCAGGTGTCGGCCAAGACCGTACTTAGGCACTACTCGGGGGACAGGAGTCAGAGATGTCACCAGATGTTGTGACAGGTATGCTTAACATTTTTCTCATCCTTCTTATGTGTTGATAGATCCAGGATCCACCTTGTCCTATGTTATATCTTTAGTGGCTCGGAAGTTTAATACTATGCCGGAATTGCTTCGGTGACCTTTCTCAGTGTCTACATCCGTTGGTGACTCTATTATATCCAGAAGGGTCTATCGGGGGTGTACAGTAGAGGTTGCCAGTCATCAGACTATGACAGACTTGATAGAACTAGTTCCATGCTAAGCCAATGTCGAATGTTGGACCAAGATTGTCCGATTCCACTTTCCAGGGGAGGCAGTATGAGAATGGAAAGGTAGTACAGCCACGCCAAAAGGTTGGTTTATTTCCTATCTTCGGGCGAGAAAATTGATAGCAAAAGGGTGTATTTATCATATTGTCAGAGTTTAGTATGTTCGGGGCAGAGACTCCGACCCTTCAGTCTATTCTAGTGGTTAATAAATTTCCTGACGTATTTGCGGATTAGCTTCCTGGTATTCCCCAGAAGGGAAATTGATTTTGCAATCGATCTATTACCAGGAACTCAGCCTATATCTATTCCTCCATATCGGATGACTCCTTCTGAACTCAGAGAACTAAAGGAACAATTGAAGAATTTTCTAGACAAGGGCTTTATCAGGCTGAGTACCTCACCATGGGGTGCGCCAGTTTTGTTCGTGAGGAAGAAGGATGGCTCCCTCTATATGTGTATAGATTATCGGCAGTGGAATAAAGTCACTATCAAGAATAAGTACCCGCTTCTCGAAATAGACGATTTGTTTGATCAGCTACAGGAAGCGAGGTATTTTTCAAAGATTGACTTAAGGTCAAGATATCATGAGGTCCGGGTTCATGAAAGAGATATTCCAAAGATTGCCTTCAGGACCAGATATGGCCATCTTTGAATTTCTAGTCATGTCCTTCGGACTGACAAATGCCCCAGTAGTGTTCATGGACCTGATGAACAATGTATTCAGACCATACCTGGACTTATTCGTGATAGTATTTATCGATGATATTCTGGTACATACCCGCTCAGAGGAAGATCACCAGGATCATATACGAACAGTGCTCCAGATTCTCAAAGATCGTCATCTATATGCAAAATTTTCTAAATGTGAATTTATGCTGAATTCAGTAGCCTTCTTTGGCCATATTGTGTCAGATGCTGGTATACAGGTGGATAGGTAGAAGATAGAGGTACTGAAAACATGGCCTAGTCCTTCCACTCCGACTGAGGTACGTAGTTTCATGGGGTTAGCCGGGTATTACAGAAGGTTCGTGGAAGGATTTTCCACTTTAGCAGTACCTTTAACCAAACTGACGTAGAAGGAAGCAAAATTCTATTGGACTGAGGTATGTGAGCAGAGCTATCAGGAACTGAAAGCTAGATTGACATCAGCAGCGGTGCTAGCATTGCCAGAAGGAACAGAGGGTTATGCAGTCTATTGCGACGCTTCGGGTGTTGGGTTAGGATGTGTTTTGATGCAGCATGGTAAGGTGATTGCCTATGCTTCCAGGAAGCTGAGGAAGCATGAGAAGAACTACCCTACCCATGACCTGGAATTAGCCGCGGTGATTCATGCCTTGAAAATATGGAGACACTACATGTATGGCATCCACGTAGATACTTTTACTGATCACAAAAGCCTGCAGTGTATTTTCACCCAGAAAGAGTTGAATCTACGGCAGCGTCGCTGGTTAGAGCTGTTAAAGGACTATGATGTGAATATTTTATATCACCCAGGAAGGGCCAATGTTGTAGAAGATGCCCTTAGTCACAAATCTATGGGGAGCCTGGCATATTTACAGCTCGAGCGGCAGGAATTGGCTCGAGAATTTCATCAGCTAGCCAGTTAGCCGTTCGTATAGTAGAATCAGGAGACAATGGAGCGGTAATCCAAAATACCGCAGTGTCATCATTGGTTTGGGAAGTAAAAGAATGGAAGTATGAAGATCCTAGCCTGGTTCAGCTCAGAAATAGGGTCCAACAAGGGGAAGTGAGAGATTTCCAGGTAACTAAGGACGGAGTTTTGAGATATAGGGATCGCCTCTGTTTCCAAGCGTGGAAGGCTTCGCCAGCAAATTATGGGTGAGGCACACTATACCCGTCACTCTCTCCATCTAGGTTTAACAAAAATGTACCATGATGTAAAAGAGATTTACTGGTGGCTGGGAATGAAAAAGGGGATAGCAGAATTTGTAGCTCAATGTCCCAATTGCCAACAGGTGAAAGCTGAACATCAGAAACCAAGCGGACTGACACAGGATATAGTCGTGCCTTTATGGAAATATGAGGCAGTTAATATGGATTTTGTAGTAGGGTTACCTCGTACCAGGCGTAAATATGATTCTATCTGGGTAATTATTGACAGGTTGACAAAATCAGCTCACTTTCTGCCAGTAAGGGCTACCTTTTTAGCCGAAGATTATGTTGAGTTGTATATTAGAGAAATAGTCCGATTTCTTGGTGTTCCGTTGTCAATTTTCTCTGACCGAGGGCGCAGTTTACACTAAATTTTGGCAGTCTTTTCAGAGGGGCCTGGGGACACAAGTTAACCTGAGCAAAACCTTCCATCCTTAGACGGACGGGCATGCAGAACGTACAATCCAGACACTTGAAGATATTTTACGGGTGTGTATGCTAGATTTTGGAAGCAATTGGGATGAACATCTACCGTTTATGTAATTTGCCTATAATAACAGTTATCATTCAGCAATTTAGATGGCGTCTTATGAAGCGTTATATGGGCGGAAGTGCAGGTCTCCAACTGGTTGGTTTGAGGTAGGAGAATCAGCATTGATTAGGCCATATATTATTCATCAGTCAGAAGAGAAGCTAAAGCTTATCAGGGAACGTCTGCTGATTGCTCAGAACCGCTAGAAATCTTATGCTGACGTGCGGCAGAGAAACCTAGAATTTAATGTGGATGACTGGGTATTCCTAAAGGTTTCACCATGAAGGGTGTGACAAGATTTTTTAAGAAAGGCAAGCTCAGCCCGAGGTTTATTGGGCCTTATCAAATTCGCCGAAGGATAGGCCAGGTGGCTTATGACTTGGATTTACCTACAGAATTAGAATTCGTTCACCCAGTTTTTCATGTATCAATGCTGAGGAAGTGCATAGGAGATCCCTCCCGGATTGTCCCAGTCAAAGACGTCCAAATCACTGAGGAGTTAGCTCATGAAGAAGCTCCAATATCCATACTAGATCGGCAGATCCGCAAACTAAGAACTAAAGATGTTTCTTCCGTTAAAGTGTTATGGTGGAATAAGAACCAAGAGGAGATGGACTGGGAGGCAGAAGACGTTATGAAAACCAGATATCCTCAGTTATTTCAGACTTAGTCAAATTGTGAAGCTAGAGGTATATTGTTGTTGTTGTTGTTTCATAAGTTGAATTATATACATGTATATGTGGAGTAGTTGACTTCAGTCTATTGTGAAATGAATGCCATAGTATTTTGTGGAGTACCTATATTGGACTTTTCTGCGTTTCAGTGTTTCTGGATAGTCCATATTATAGGGGAGACTCTGTCGAAATTTTTCCAGAATAAGTAATTGCAAAGCTAAGGTTCTTGCAAGTAGAAGTTAACATTTGAGGACGAATGTTCCTAAGGGGGGAGGATGTTACACCCCATGAGTTTCTAATGTTTAGTCGTCCTATTCGTATGTTGGTTAAGAATTTTAGAGTGTCATATGTATGAGGAAAGGGACCGGGGAAAGGCTGAACAAGTGCAAAATTGGGATTTCACGGGAGGAGGCCGAACCAAGTTTCCTAGAGGGTAAAAGTGTCATGGAGCATCCCCCTCCGTGTTACCCAAAGTAGCACGGAGTAGAATTAGCGCGACCGACAGAGTGCCAAGTTGCCTTATCTGCCGCCTAAAGTATATAAAGGCCTCACACTTAGATGTTATTTCATTATTCAAATAACTTCGGCCAGAAGAGGTAAGAACGAAGGGAAACCATTGAAAATCATCCGATTACGCCACTAAACGCCGTTCAAATCCAAATTAACTCCGGGTAGTGAAGTAAAAGGCTATAGAGAGCATCACTTTAGAGTTATTTTCGTAAAATACGCCCGACAAATAATCGTCCCATCGAGCCTAAGTTGTTTGAATTATTCAAACTAGTGTCAATACGATCACATGCCTAAAGTAAGTATTTCTCCCTTCTAGATTCCCAAGAAATTATGAGTTTTTGATCGTCTTTTGATAAGTTGAAGTATAGTCAGTATATTATATATATTAGTTATCGTTTTCTTTGAATATAACATTAAAGTATCCCTATTCTTCTGTTAATATCATTACAGTTGAGAAGGCCAGTTGAACACGACCCGAAACTCGCCAGTTAATCGGTAAACAGCGAACAAGGTATGTTAAGGCATTTTCTTTCGGCAAGTTAGTTACTTTAGCATTGTAGTCCAGTATGAATCCCAGTAAAGTATGATAGGAGTATGTTATCATGTCTAGTTGTTGTTTTTGTCAGTTGAGGCTCATTACACCTGTATAGCTTTTGTTACCACCCCAGGGTTAATAGCTGCTGCATCGCCCACCAGGGGATAGAATACGTCGCTCTACGGAGTGGCATGCAGTCCACAAAGGACGAAGATGGGGATCAAGATCCTCATATGTCGTGGTTGGCTTTATACACACCTCCGCCGAGCACTTACGCTCGGGGTGTAGATATCAAGAGTCCTTCGGACTCAGACATAGCTACAGTCAGGGGCCGAGAGGGCCCAGTTGCAAACCCAGGGGATCGGAAGGATGCTTATAGCTGGTAGTTGACTCAGTATGACCTGGATAGGGGTATATAGATTGAGGTATACTCACTAGGGCTAATGGGGGCTCAGGTGGGTTATTCTGTGCTGATTGTACCTTCCGACTTATGGGAGTCAGGTAAGATTTATGCTTGCTTTAGTTACTGATAGTTAGATAGTATGATGCCTCACTTGTAAGGTATGACCCCTACCCTCCTTATCACATTTATGTTTAGCCCTTATTTTACTACTTCAGTCATCTTCAGTTTGGTTCGTTTACTTCAGTCATTGTCAGTTCTATTTCCCTACTTTCGGTTATTTAAAGTTACTGCCTTACATATTCAGTACCTATGGTACTGACGCCCTCTTCTTAGATGCTGCATTACTTGCCTACAGGTACAGATAGATGAGGAGCAGGTCCCTCGTAGTTCCAGTCAGCTGTACAGAACCGTCAGCTCCCTTCTTCTGGAGCTTGTGTGATAGAGGTTTATTCCTTTTGTTTTTACTGTATGTGTAGGTAGGGGCCTTGTCCTGACCATTTTATTACTTCTAGAGGCTTGCAGATTGTGTTACTTCCCTGTGGTTAGATGATATCAGCCGTGTAGGGCCCATATGTGTTTTAGATTATGTGTGTTAGCCGTGTGGGACCCTGTTTAGTTGTTGATTGATGGCCTTGTCGGTCATAGTTCATTTTAGCACTTGATTTTACTTTCCAGTTATAACTAGATATCATGGTGGCCTTGTCGCCCGCATAGGACTCCCTATGATTGTTTGTCTCTGGTTAGCTATTTATTTTCGCAGGTGGCTATAGGCCTTGTCAGATGGGGGTTGTATTTACAGCCGCTATATAGCCCGTTGTTTTCTTGATTCTAGAGTTAGAGTTAGCCCTGCACTAGAGGTGCTTAGGCTCAGTCAACTCAGCAGTTCAGGTCCTAGTAGGGCACCAGGTGCCAGTCAAGCCTCCTGATCTTGGGCAGATTTATATAGCCAAGTGATACTCAAATGTGTCATTTTGCCTTGTTTATCTATCGATGTTTGTACATTCTCATGTGAATTGTAATAAAATGTGAATTTATACTAACCAACATGATTAGCGTGGTTTTGCAGGAAAAATATAATTTTACGAAGCTAAGATGCATGTAGGGAGAAATCGGGATTGGACTCGGAAGCTAGCAAGGAAAAAGGCACAAGGAAAGCACGAATTAAAGGGGCTCCGCGATGGAGCCGTGTCACACTGCCATCGCGGATGCATTCGGCCTGGATGCTGAAAATATGCCAAATTCCAGGGAAGGTGCACGTTGGGGCCGTGGCACGTTGGCCTAGCCCCGCATTGCATGTCGTGCCATGTTGGGTTTTAATACTTGGATGACCGGATTCCAGTGAGGGTCCACGTTGGTGGCGTGTAACGGAGGCAGTGCTCTACGGTGCACTCCGTGACACGTTGCTTGTTATTCCGGGAAAAATTCCCACTAGTATAAATAGAACACTTAAGTTCACTTTTAATTATTCTGACTTGGTGGAGCAAGAACGTGGGTTACAGGCAGTTGAGGGGACGAAAATCTCAGGATTCTTCTCTATCTCCTTCTTCTTTATTTCAATTGCCTGTATGATTAACACTCATTTAACGATATTTAATCCACAAATGAGTGGCTAAATTCCCTTCTTGCTAAGGTTAACAACATTTGCATTGAAATATAATTATTGATAAATTGGTTTTTCATCTTTTCTTCCATGGTTGTTCTATTGATTCTTGTTCTTACTGCGTTAATGTGTGGTCAACGTTAATGTATATCTAAAAAGTACGGTTTCACTCGAGAGAGCAAGAAATTGGAAAGTTGTGAATTGATAGGATATGATTTTTTCTTAGTTTGGGAAAATTGAGAATTGATTTACCTTCAGGATAGAGATATAGCTGAAAGTCGTATTAGTCAATTAAGGAATCGGCTTTGTATGGCCAGAACATGAATTTCTTTTTATCACAGAAATGTAGGTGGAAGGTTCATGATTCTTAAGTTGGGTTAAATACGAGAGTTTTAATCCATAGGCAATAATTCTTGACTAGCAACCGGAGGAAAAATTAATCAAATTGTATCGATAATTTATTTCTCTACATGTTCATTTTAGCCTCAGCATGCTCATACTTATAGTTCAGACTCAAATTGTATATTCATTTTAGACTTAGTGTAAAATTAGGAAACAAAAATATCAAAATCTTCTTCACACTGTTGTTTGTAGTTTAGAGTTAAAGTTTATTTGACACTTGATTAGATTGATACCTTAGTCCAGTCCCTGTGGGATCGATACTTGGCTTACTTGAGCCACTTTACTACTTGTTCGACCACATGCACTTGCGTGTAGTTATTCTAAACAGTCACCAAACAAGTTTTTGACGCCGTTGCCGGGGACTGGCAATTGGAAAAAATTTTCTTAAGTGTTAGTTTACTATTTCCTCTTAGTGTTGATAACTTGGTCTTAGCCTGTATTTTGCAGATACTAATTTCTGTTGAACACTGGCAACAGACAAGGAGCTGGTGGACTCATCTTTAGAGCCGAAAAGACAATTCCATGGTCAAAGGAGAGAAGCTCTAGAGAAAAAGCTGCAGTTGCTCAGACAAACAATCCTGGAGCAACAACAGAATCCACCAGTTGTAAGGGCAATGTTAATGCCCGAGGAAATGGCAGCTAGGCCGATTCGCGAGGTGGCAATCCCAAATGCTAACAATGTCACATCTAGCATCCGCAAACCTGAGCCAGGAGGGAGGTTCGAGCTTAAATAGAACATGGTGCAATTGCTGCACACCAGAGGGCAGTTCACAGGTCTCCCTCATGAGGATCCACAACAACATCTCCAAAAATTTTTTGGAGATAAGTGACACATATATTCCCGCTGGAGTGTCATCAGATTATGTCAGGCTTACATTGTTCCCATTTTCACTTTTGGGAGAAGCTAAGAGGTGGTTGAAAGCTGAGCCACCTAATTCCATCACCACATGGGATGATCTTGCAAAGAAATTCTTGATACGGTTCTTTCCATCCGGTAAAACAGCAAGACTTAGAAGTCAAATTCTAAGTTTTAAACAGAGAGAGGGAGAGAATCTGTATCAGGCTTGGGAGATATTCAAATCTATGTTGCGGGATTGTCCTCATCATCACCAATCCGATGATGTGCTGGTGCATACTTTCATAGAGGGTTTGGAACCCCATACAAAAATCTTGCTAGACTCAGCAGCTGGGGGACAAGCATTAGAGAAGACTTATGAGGAGCTGTATACCTTGTTAAATCGTATTTCGCAGGGGAATCCGCAGTGGAATGCGGACTCGTCAAGAGGAGGAACAAGGAAAGCAGCAGGAGTCTTAGAAGTGGATGGTTTTACAGCTATTGTTGCACAGATAGCTGCGTTACAGAATCAACTCAACACCCACTTCAGTAACATGAGCATGAACCAGTTTCAAGCCCCAGTGAATGTAGTGCAGCATATTTGGTGTGAAGTGTGCGGGAGTAATGAACACTCAGCTGAGTGTTGCGGAGCAAATCCTTATTCGGTGAACTTTGAATGGTAATGTACAGAGAAATAACCACCTATAGTATGGAAACAGCTACAATTCCAACTGGAGGAATCACCCGAATTTCTTTTGGGGTAGCAACAACCATCAAGGGAAAAGTTCGAGTCAGGGGGCGCAGAGAAATCAAGGAGGGCAACAGAATTATCAATCATAATACAGAAGCAACAATGCACCTCCGCCACCACCATCACCCAGAATTGAGCAGATGTTCAAGACAATGATAGCTAACCAAGCTCAATTGCAGGTTGATTACGTGATATTGGCAGCCGATGTAAAGAACAATCAGTTAGCTACAAAGGCACCGGAGTACCAGTTTGGGCAATTTGCTGGAGCTCAAAACACCAGGCCGAGAGGAGGACTTCCGAGTGACACTGATCTGAACCCCAAGCAGGTAAATGCAGTGACCACAAGGAGTTGTTTGCAATTCAAGGAGGTGGAACTGGAAAGATTACCACAGCAGTCGAAAGCAGGTGAAAAGGAGAGGGAGCACAATGATGATAGGGGGAAGGAGAAGGAAGCTGAACTAGAAAGACCACCACCCCCGTTCCCTCAAAGACTAAGGAAACACAAGGAGGAAGCGTGTTTCAAAAAGTTCATGGAGGTGCTTAAGCAGGTACACATTAATTTACCTCTTGTTGATGTTTTGCAGGGAGTGCCAAAGTACGCGAAATATATCAAGGACATCATGGCAAACAAAAGCAGGTATGTTCGTTAACTTCATCTCATTTCTTGACTAATTTTTCCGATTTTGAGCATGGGAAGTGAGGAAAACTTGACCTAATTGTAAATTGAGCTTGAATTCATGTAAGCTATTGTAAATTGATGTTCGTAGTATCGTTGTGATTATATGAACTCGATAAATACATGGGTGATTGAAATTCTTGTGAAATTGTAGCTAGGGTTAGAATTTGAATATGAAGAAGTAAAAATGGAGTTGAAATGTGAAATTCTCGTTGGTTTGTGCATGTTGAGTGAGGTAAATTATGTTGTGCTTAACGTTAATATGCTAAAGGCGCGACGAATTTTCGGGATAATGAAATTATTGAAATTGCATAGAAATTTGGGGAATTGCATCGTTTTTGTTGATAGAAATTTTCGCTAAGTGCTATGTGATGAAATGTTATCGATGGTAATAGTGGATTAGCTGTACGAAGTCTGAGTAGTACATAGAATTTATACCGTCGAACCCTCTGAATGCACGAGGCATTTTTGTTATTGTTTATTTTTATTTTATTTTGATAGTTAGAAAAAGAGGATTGTCTTGCTGTAATGTTGTGATTGTGGATAAAGACTAAGTGTGGGTTGGCCTACCTTAACCCAACCTTAGTCGAAGATAATTTTAATTTGAATAACATTGGAACTGTCTATTTGGTTTGACAGAAACAATGGCAAGCAGGCAAGATAAAGGGAAGGGCGCATCTACATCGGGCGCCGGAAGGAAAAGAATCAGACTGGGAACAGCAGTCCCAGCAGCACCAGCGGTTCCGCGCGGCAAACGTCATCAATACGGAACCTGATGGGTGACAGAGGAAGGGAAGAAATGGTACGCAAAGCATAAGGAAAGCAAATACTTCCCCGAGGAGCACGTTGCTAGGAAACCGTTGGCACAAGAATTCCCCAGAATTGTCCACAAGATTGATGCAGCCGGGCTAAACTTCATCTTTGAAGAGCCTAAGGAGTGCAATCTTCACCTAATTCGGGAGTTCTACACCAACTGGAACCCGACACTCAGAAGTCACACCATAAAGATAAGGGGGCAGGTAGTCACTTTTGAGCCCCATCACCTTAATGCCATCCTGGGGGCGCGGGACCCAGACGCCCGTGTACTCCGGCAGCTGAATATCACTTCACCATATGCGGACATCAGACGCACTCTATGTGGAGCCCGGTCTACAGCACGGTGGAGCAGGCATAAGGAGAGGGGCTACCATCTGACATTGCCCTACTCACAGATGAACAGGGAAGCCAGGATATGGCTTAAAATTGTTTGTTCCTGCCTGATCCAGGGGGTGCATATGACAGATGTCACTTGGGATCGTGTGTGCTTGGTCTATGCCTTGATGAAAGGGCTGGAGATCAATGTTGGGGCGGTGATTATCTCCGCCATGAAGAGAGCCCATTTGCATCAAGGGCACAGGTACGGGTTTGGTGGCTTACTGACCACATTCCTAAGGGGCCTGGATATTGAGGAAGAGGCCCTTGACTACATCCCGCAGATAGAGAGGTGGGCCTTAGATGTCACCAAAACTAAGGCACCTGACACCACTCACGGGCCAGTTCTTACACTAGCCGAGCGACATGCTCGGGATGATCAGTACATGGCCCGCATGTTCGGGATGCAGATGCTCCAGCTGCGCATAGGCGGGGGGCCGGCAACAGAAGATGAGCTGTGGCAGCTCAAGCTAGACTACCCTTTTAGCAAAAATGCCAGGGCTCTATGCCGAGTGGGGCCAGCTTTTGTGTAGCCCACTGATGATGATGTCCCCACAGATGAGGAGACACGTCGTGATGACTCCGATGTTGAATTAGAGGAGGACGACGGGGGCGATTCAAACATGGGAGATGAGGCGGTGACACCTGACGAAGAAGTGGAATACTTTGATTAATCAGGGAGTTTCACCACCCACTTTTGTGCTATGCTGAATTTTGTGAACACTGGGGAAAGTGTTCGATTTAAGTGTGGGGTGGGAGTAGTTAGGTGCTGGTTGTTGTTATTAATGTCTCTGTTCTGTTGTTGTGTGCTGTTGAATGTTGTTAGATGGTTTTGTAAATATTTTTGTTTTATCGAAATTATCGATATTTTTAAAATTTTTCGTGAAATTTTTTTTATTTTTGGGTTTCTCGACATTTTTTTTCGGTTCTTTTACCGAGAATAGTCCCATTGAACCGAAGTCGTAATTAGTGACTGTTCCCTATGATGGATGGATGACGACCGTCTTAAGGCAAATGTAGTCGATAGGAGTAGATTTCTTTTGTTCTTTTTAATTTTTTTCTTTTGTTTGTTTGTAACCCAAACGTGTCGTTACTTTATGGTTCAGAATTTTGGTTGCGTGTTGTACATGATATTTAAAATGCAAAGGTGATTCGTATCAAAGAATGCAACTCTGTAAATATGTTGAGATACCTAGGCCATAGAGTTCGATTCGGTGTGATTGAGGCTTAATGTTTGAATTCTTGTAATTAGCTGATTGAAGAGTCTGTGAATATGTCTTGAGTTGAGCATGTACAATGAGTGTGTGGTGAGGTTTCGTTTCTTCCATGCTATTTTGAAGTGTCTAGAACTTGCCTGGTGTGTGTACAAAACGAAATGAAGGATATGTATTGTAGGAAAGGATGTAGGCATTTCTTTGCTTTAACCGAAAGTTTTTCTTCATTCATTATTGTACCTACCTTGAATGTACATCCTAGTTAGCCCATTGAGCCTTTAGCCTATTTTTTTTCTTTAGTCAAAAAGGTGTAAACCTAGCTTAACCCCTTCTTTTCATTATCCGTGAATTTGATCCAAAACTCTTAAGCGCTCAAGAAAAAAATAATTTTCCCATAGTGTCAAGGAGTTAGAATGGTGAAAAGAAAAGAAAAAGCAGAGTGATGAAAGGAAAGAAAAGGTCAAAGGTGCACTCACTATAAATTAAATATAATGAAGACGTATAACAAATCTTTGTTATTAATTCGAGTGTGCTTAAAGATATGGGAACAAAAAATAAAGACAGACTTCAAGAATGGGAGGATGAAGGAAGAAACAATGCCCATAAGGTTGATGGGATGTATTAAAAAAGAACTTAAGGAGGCTAGTTGTTATTATTGGTTATCCCAGTATTTGCTAGTTCCGTAGCTTACACTACAACCTGTTAATTCCTACGTGATCTTACATCACGCGTCCTTATATTAGTGGAGTAATACACTAAAGGCAAGCCTATGGGTCATGACATGATGCATATGAATTCTTTTGGGAGAGAGAGTGAAATCGTGTTTATATGCCCCTGCATGTAATGTCTTTGAGTTCATATGATTAAAAAGGGGAAAATTCTCTTGTGTTGTGAGGGCACATGCTCGACGAGAGATTGAATTTCGTGTCGGATATCTTGATCAGCTGATTTGCATGAGTTTGCCGATATTGAGAGTCGATTCTTGAGTCTAGGAGGTCTTAATGTGTTGAAGTTCATTGTATTGATAAGACTATGCATCTTTTCTTGATGATTTGCTATATTAAATAATCGGTATAACCGTAGCTTGAATTGTCGAGCCAAAGTAGCCAGGATTGGGTGTTAATCGCATGAGGTGTAAGATTATTGTTCGGGGACGAACAAGGATTTAAGTGTGGGGTAAGTGATCTTGGGAAGATTTATATGCCCAAGTGATACTCAAATGTGTCATTTTGCCTTGTTTATCTATCGATGTTTGTACATTCTCATGTGAATTATAATAAAATGTGAATTTATACTAACCAACATGATTTGCGTGGTTTTGCAGGAAAAATATAATTTTACGAAGCTAAGATGCATGTTGGGAGAAATTGGGATTGGACTCGGAAGCTAGAAAGGAAAAAAGCACAAGGAATGCACGAATTAAAGGGGCTCCGTGATGGAGCCGTGTCACGTTGCCATCGCGGATGCATTCTGCCTGGATACTGAAAATATGCCAAATTCCAGTGAAGCTACGCGTTGGGGCCGTGGCACGTTGGCCTAGCCCCGCGTTGCATGCCGTGTCACGTTGGGTTTTAATACTTGGACGACCGGATTCCAGTGAGGGTCCGCGTTGGTGGCGTGTAACGGAGGCAGTGCTCCGCGATGCACTCCGTGACACGTTGCTTGTTATTCCGGGAAAATTCCCACTAGTATAAATAGAACACTTAGGTTCATTTTTAATTATTCTGACTTGGTGGAGCAAGAACGTGGGTTACAGGCAGTTGAGGGGACGAAAATCTCAGGGTTCTTCTCTATCTCCTTCTTCTTTATTTCAATTGCTTGTATGATTAACACTCATTTAACGATGTTTAATCCACAAATTAGTGGCTAAATTCCCTTCTTGCTGAGGTTAAGAACATTTGTATTGAAATGTAATTATTGATAAATTGGTTTTTCATCTTTTCTTCCATTGTTGTTCTATTGGTTCTTGTTCTTACTGCATTAATGTGTGGCCAACGTTAATGTATATCTAAAAAGTCCTGTTTCACTCGAGAGAGCAAGAAATTGAAAAGTTGTGAATTGATAGGATATGATCTTTTCTTACTTTGGGAAAATTGAGAATTGATTTACCTTCAGGATAGAGATATACTTGAAAGTCGTATTAGTCAATTAAGGAATCGGCTTTGTATGGCTAGAACATGAATTTCTTTTTATCACAGAAATGTAGGTGGAAGATTCATGATTCTCAAGTTGGGTTAAATACGAGAGTTTTAATCCATTGGCAATAATTCTTGACTAGCAACCGGAGGAAAGATTAATCGAATTTTATCGATAATTTATTTCTCTACATGTTCATTTTAGCCTCAGCATGCACATACTTATAGTTCAGACTCAAATTGTATATTCGTTTTAGACTTAGTATAAAATTAGGAAACAAAAATATCAAAATCTTCTTCACACTGTTGTCTGCAGTTTAGAGTTAAAGTTTATTGACACTTGATTAGATTGATACCTTAGTCCAGTCCCTGTGGGATTGATACTTGGCTTACTTGAGCCACTTTACTACTTGTTCGACCACGTGCACTTGCGTGTAGTTATTCCAAACAGCCACCGAACACCTCCCAAGGTGGGGCGTGACATTACGTTTTCTTTATGTTTGTGATACCCACAAGTTGTTTCTCGGTGAATGCCAAGCCCTCGGAGTAGTGGAAATCCCATGATTCTATTGAACCCCAAAATTGAAAGCACACTGCGCAGAATGGAAAACTAGGAACAGAGAGAAGCCCATATAGCTAGAGAAGCTAGGAAAGCTGAGCTAGCTCGACAAGATGCACTTCAGGATGCGGAGCATGCCAGAGACGAGGTTGTTAACATTGGTTGACATAGGCGGGACAATAGAGGTCATAGATTTGCCCCTCAGTTCTTCAATGATGAGGACCCAGACATTTATGAAGTTAGGTCAACTGGAGCAATTGTACCACCACAACAGCCCGCTGGGGCCAAATTTGACATCACACGCACCATGATTCAACTGTTAAACATGCAAGGGGTGTTCAGTGGCCATGCAGCAGATGACGCCAACCTGCAGTTGATGAACTTTGTTAGAATAGGCAAGGCGTACAGGTTGCCTGGAGTTAGCCAAGATGCCATCAAACTCAGACTTTTCCCCTTATCTCTATCAGGGGAAGCCACTTTATTGTTATTGGAGTTGTCGAACGAATCCATAACCAACTGGAGGGAACTCAAGCAAGCCTTGTTAGAGAGATTCTTTCCCCCTCTAGAATGTTGTAGCTCAAGGATGAAATTTACAATTTCTGATAACTTCAGACCGAGGCTCTTCATGAAACCTTGTTGAGGTTAAAAAGAAGTTAACAAAGTACCCAAACCATAAAATTCCAGATGACAGTTTGTTGGAAATTTTCTTCAGGTCTTTAAATAATAATACAAAAGTTGATACTATTCATGATAGGGTGATGAAAACAAATAGGGCATGGCATACCCGAGAGGCAGATGTAGCGGCTGTTACATATATTGTAGGTTTGACTGTAGACCAGCATAGGAAATAAGAAGAACGCGACCAGGAATTGGCTCATATGCACACATCGTTGGATTTGCAGACTAAGCACATTATGGGAGCTGGAGCCAAAAAGGTGAACGCAGTGGATTGGAGCCGGGGGAAGATCACACTGATTCTGAGGAGGAGGCAAATTTCCTAGACTGCCAAGTGGGGAGTGTTCGAGCCAACGCCCAAGCGTCTGGACAAGACAATTTGTGCCAAGGTTTTAGAAACCAAGGTCGGAACTAATACAGAGATAACTACAATCAGAACGGGTATAGAGACAGAAGTCAAGGTCGTGAGCTTGAATGAGACTGGAGAAGGAATGACGCTACCACAACGACAGAGCTGGAGTATATATTTCTCCCAATGCACGAGAGGGGGATGGTGGACAGTCAAAGCTAGAGAGCATGATGGCTGAGATGCTGAAAAAGGTAAGGTCCACTGATGATTAGTTGAAGAAAATCTGAGGTGATATATCGAGCATGGGTAAGAGAGTGGAATCCCACGCGACAGCTATCAAGCAAATTGAACAGCAGCTACGGAAATTGTCAGCATCACTAAACCTTAGATAAAATGGTACACTACCTAGTAACACCGTCCAAAACCCAAAGAATGATGGCCACTGCATGGCTGTGATGACTAGGAGTGGTAAGACCACAGTTGACCCCCTTCTACCGGTTGTAGCTTAATGGAAGAAAGAGAGCATAGTTTAAGATGACGAAAATAGTGCTGAGATGGAAGGTGCTGAGAATGTTGAGTTGCGTAAGTCCCCAACTGGTGAAAAAGTGTCTAAAGTTGATCAAGGTGCAACGCAAATCTACATGGCTATCCCGAGACCACCACCACTATTCCCCCAAAGAATGAAGAAGAAGGCAGAGAAGGGTAGGTTCCAGAAATTCCTACCAATGCTCAAGCAATTATCTGTGAACATACCATTGGTTGAGGCGTTGGAACAAATGCCAGGATATGCTAAGTTCATGAAGAACCTTATGACAAATAAGAGGTCCGTGAGTTATGAACCTGTAGATAATGTACATCATTATAGTGCCATAGCTACACGGGTCCTGGCCCAGAAGAAGGAAGATCCAGGTGCTTTCACTATACCTTGCACAATTGGCAATGTCGAGTTTACAAGAGCACTTTGTGATCTGGGAGCAAGCATGAATCTGATGTCATTGGCTGTGTTGAAGCAGTTGGGCCTGGGAGCTCCCACACCGACTACAATGCGGCTACTGATGGTCGACAGAACTGTTGAAAAGCCAGTGGGGATCCTATTTCATGTGCTTGTTAAAGTAGACAGATTCATATTCCCAGTAGACTTTGTGATCCTGGATTGCGAGGTTGATTATAAGGTCCCCATCATCTTGTAGCGACCATTCCTTGCTACTAGGAGGGCCTTAGTGGATGTGGAGGTTGGCCAATTAAAGTTCAGACTGAATAAAGAATAGGTCACTTTCAACATCTGTCGGTCAATGTAGCAACCGAAGGAATACAGTGTAGTCTCAATGATAGAGGATGAATCTGAGTTACTTGATGATGTCTGAGTAGTCAAGAGACTTGCATCGTACCACAACGTTAAATCAGACACTTCTTGGGAGGCAACCCAAGTGGTGGCTTGGTGAATTCTGAGTAACCGGATCACCTGCATCATGCAGCAATGTTAAATTAAGCGCTTCTTGGGAGGCAACCCAAGTGACTTAACTAATGTGTGTTTAGTGTGCAAGAAAAACAAAAACAAGTGGCAAAAAACTGCTGAAAAGCAGGTGCTATGGTTCTCAGTATGACTCGTGAGAGGGTTGTATGAGCGTAGAATGAGTAGTGGTGAGGATCATAGATGTGCTTCATTGCAGGAGTTCAGGGCATGGTTGGTCCCTCGTACCTCAAGTGTGCAGATCATAGTACATACTAATCCTGTGAACTATACAAGCTATACAAGGCAAAGACCTACGAGTCATAGAAAGAACCGTACCCGCATGGTACGAGTCGTAAGATGCACTCGTAGGTCCATAGGTAAGTTTTTCAACTTTATGCATTACGAGTATGAGGGACGAGTCATAGGGCCTTCCTATGACTCGTGGTATGAGTTGTGATGGGTCAAATTTCTTGAAATTACCCGACTCGATCTAGATTTTTAAAGCCTGCCCTTTATGTTATTTAAACTCAAAACCAAAGGACCCTTCTCCCACGCACTCAAAAACCCAACTCACAAATGACTCCCACGACTACCTGTGAACCATAACTCGAAAATCAAATTGGAAATCGAAAATATTTTTCTCAAAACAACTCTGTACAGCCCTAATACTGATTCCCAGTCAAAGTAAACAAGAATAAAATAAGTATATTTCTTTGAAATAGATTAAACTTGCGCGTGTAAAATAATAGTGAAAAACCCGCTGCGAGTTGGTGTTGTTGCTCGAAAAATTAAAAATAGATAATGACCAGGGGTGATTAAATAATGAATGACCTGGAAAGGAGTTGGAATTCGACGAGCTTGCACATTATACTAGGAAAAAAAGGTTACAAGTAGTGATTCAGAAGGGGAGGAATGGGTAGCTTTAAAAATGGGTTAAAAACATGACTAGATCTTGGGAAGTCTGAGTAACCAAAATCATGAAATTGAAACCCCTGTACCTTAACGAAAATCAAGGTAGGGATAGGCTTAACAAGCCTTCCTATTGACTCATGTTTCAATACTAAGACTCGTAGGATGGCTCGTTGGGACTGTCTCAAGCAAAATTAGAAAAGACCTGAAGTGTGAACTCTGGTATGGTTCGTGGTTTGCCACTATGTGTCGGAACAGGTATTCGTACCAAAGATCTGGAAAGGGTCAAGTCCATATGAGACAGTATGATCCTTCCTACGACTCGTGGAATTGACCTAGGGGTTGTACCATGAGTCGTGGAGAAATACAGAGAAATTGTTGTTAAAGGGGCACCCTCAGACGACTCAAGGTATGGATTATACCTTTGTGGTACGAGTTTTACCTGGGAGCGGTAAAACTCCCACACAAGTCGTACCTCCGAGCTACGACCCGTACTGTTGACTCGTGGTTATTTACAGAGGACTTTAGTTTTTGATTTACTTTCTCAGATATGGAATTCTAACACTCTTCCATAGGTACAATGACAATCAACTACAAACCATCCAATGAACCTGCCCAGAGGACACTACATGATGAAACTTTAGAGTCTGAGCAAGTAGGCAGTTCCCCTAGTGGTTCAGTTGAGGAGTACAAGGTTGATATATCAGACACCAATGAGACCTGACCCACTAGGGCAAAGCCAAATCCCAAGTCGTTGCAACCACTACCATATCCGCTGAAGCTCTCAATTAGAGGAGGGAGCTAAGGAAGTAAATAAGGAGTCGAGAAGTGGCTCAAATGGAGAAGAAGGGCTTGAGGAGACCCAATCTAGAGAGGCAAGTGGCAGTGCTGAGTCAGAGGAGGAGGCTCCTAATGCTGAGTAGCAGCAGATCCCGCCTAGGGAAAATCGTACCATCCGATGGAGAGTGCCAGGAGCACAATAGATTTATGAGCAAGGCATTATTCTCACTGCCAAGAACAAACCTAGGTGGAGCATCCAAGAAGAACCACGAATCCTCATGAACTATTGAACGAAGTAGAGGAGATAAAGTTGATATTCGGTTTTTATGGCCTCGAATGGATGTCTAGGACTCCAGACCAGTACACTTTGGAGATAGTCTGTGAGTTCTACGCCAACTACTTGGCGACCATGGAGGAGAAGGCCAAAAAGGGGTAGAAAGTGAAAGACCAGCCCAACTGGAGATTGTGATGGTCAAAGGGAAAGAGGTCGACATAACCGAGCGCACCATCTCTCGGATCTTATATGGATCTTAGTTCACACCTCCATATGCCATGCTAGGATATGAGTGCTGGGTGAAGTCATTGAAGCAAATTAGATAGCTTGGCTTTGAGGAAAGAAAGAGGTAGCTATAGTGGTTGGTGGGTGTTATAGTTGAGGACAAAGAGGAAGCAAAGTGGGTTACAGTTTGGAAGAAGATTACCAAAAATTCACTCAACTTCATAGGAAAACCCTGTTGGACATTAGTGCACCACACTCTAAGTGCAGATAGAGCAGCTCTGCTGGAATGTATCATGTACAGATACCCCATCAACATCCCGAGGATCATTGAAGAGGAGATACGAGATCGAGCTATGGGATTAAGCACTACTATCCCATTCCTGAGCCTTGTTTTCAAATTATGCAAAGAGACAGGAGTTCTGTGAGACGGGGTGAGGAGTGCTTAATTTGAGGACAGAGGATAGTGGACATTAGAGATGAAATGAACCCAGTTAGTCAAGCCTGTTTTCCCACAGCAGTTCCACCGACCCAGCCAGCAGGGGGCGCACAGGTGAATGCCCCCACCGCATAGGAGCAGTGCGGGACACCGGCTATAGATGCTGGTAATTCATAGGTAGCTCCTAGCACTTCTGCTACATCACTGCTGAGCCATCTATGTCAGACACCAGTAGGGTACGTTCTAGTTCCCTAGGACTTCCTCTAGAAATTAGCCAAGAGATTGATGAAGGACAAAAGAATAGTCCAGGAAATGATGGAGAATGTGAAGCACTGGGTGAAAGCAGAGATTGATACAGCCGCACATGACCTGAATGCTAGGCTCGATAGATTTGAGAGCCGATTCAATAGATGCATGGCGGAGCAGACAGACACAAGCAGCCTCTGGGAGAAGTTTGGAGCTCTTTGGCGCCAAGTGATCGAGTTGGCATTGTGGCAGTAGGCAGTGATAGATGCTCCCACTCTTCAAGACTTGGATTAGGAGCAAGATGAGGAGATTGACTTGGAAGCTTATTAGGAGCCCATGACAGCTGAAAATGAGGAAGGAAAAAAGAGAGTCTCTGAGGATGTTGGAGAAGAGAGCCCGAGGAAGAGGAAGAAAAAAGAAAGAAGAGAACACAAGCGGGCATAAGCGGATAACCTGTAGACTCATGAGACACACATGGTTCAGCCCAAGCTTGCTAGTGGTAGGAACCCTTCGGGTGAGCCACACTCAGCCCAGATTACCACAGAGGCCATAGAGACGGCCAAGCCTACTGAGGGGTTAACCACTCCCCCTTTGACACACCAGTGAGTACACCGACTGATCTTGGGCATAATTGCATGCCCAAGTGATACTTTATTACTTAATTTTGACTTGTTTATCTACTTTTATGTGTACATTCTCATGTAGTTTATATGTAAATGTGGATTTATACTAACCAACATGATTAGTTATTATTTTTGCAGTTAGAATGAATTTTTGTAACTAATCTACAAGTTGGTGAAGTGGAGGAATGGACTCGGAAGCAAAACTCGGAAGTCGGCAAGAAAATGCTAAAACTTGATGCTCCGCGACTGGGCCATGTCACGCCACCATCGCAGAGGCATTCTTCCTAGAGTGGGATTTGTGTTGCATTCCAGTGAAGGTGCGCGATAGCACCATGTTACGGAGCCCATGCTCCGCGTTCACTTTAGTGACACGGTGGGAGGACTTAACTGCACACTTAGATTCCAATGAAGGTGCGCGTTACATCCGTGGCACTAAGCTGAGGCTCCGCGATACCCTCTGTGCCATGCTGAAGATAATAATCCGGCACCCCATATTCCAGTGAAGCTCCGCGACAAGGCCGTGGCATGGAGCTGATGTTCCGTGATACCCTCCGTGCCACGTTGCCAGTTTATTCTGGGAAATTTCCCACTTGTATAAATTGCACACTTAGGTTTTATTTTAAGATATCTGACATTTTTCAAGCTAGAACGTGGGTATCAGGCAATTTAGCTGAAGAAGTTCTTGGGTTGATTTTCTTCCTTTTTCTCTTGAATTTCAATTGCTTGTATTATTTCTACTTGTTTGAAGATGTTTAATCATCAAATGAGTGGCTAATTCACCTTTGGCTGAGGTTGAGGATGATTGTAGTAGTATGTAATTGATGTTATTTCAGTTTTTATCTTCTCTAAAATGGTTGTTCTACTAATTCTTGTATTCACTACATTAATTCTTGGCCATTATTAATGTAAATCCTAGAATTCCAGTTTTATTTCCGAAAGGAAGATTAATTGGATAGATGTGAAGTGGTAGGATATGTTCTTTTCTTGGTTGAGAAATTAAGAGAAGGTTAACATTAAGAATAGAAATATATCTGTAATGTCATATTTGGTCATCTATGGAATTTGTTGTGTATTGCTAGAATATGAAGTGTTTGCATCACAGAAATGTGTAATGTAAGTCTCATGATTCTTTAATTGGAGAGGAGTTCGAAAGACACAATCGATTGGTTAATAATTCCTGACCAACAACCGAAGAGAAGTGTTGACTTAAATTTAATTAGTAAATTACATATTTGCATGTTTTCCTTAACCTTAGCTTGTTCGTGCCATTGTTCATATTATAATTTACAATCTTCTTACTTAAAGTTACATTAACAAGTATTATTGAAAATTCACCATTTGTTCTGTTTGTTTGTTTGTATAAAGAATTGCTTATACTAAAAACTTAAAGAAAAATTACTATCACATTACAGTCCCTGTGGGTTCGATACCTGGCTTGAAATAAAGCCACTTTATTACTTGTACGACCACGTGCACTTGCGTGTAGTTGGGAGTGAACACGTTTTTTGCGCCGTTGCCAGGAACCGGCAATTGGTTATTTAATTTTCTTAGTGTTAGTTTGCAAGTTCGATACAATTGTTGACGACTTGATCTTAGCCATTCTCTTGCAGGTACTAAATTGGTTCTGAACGTTGGCAAGGGATAAGGAGTTGGTGGATCCGTTGTTAGAGTCGGAGAGACAATTTCATCTAAAAAAAAGGGAAGCTCTAGAAAAGAAGTTACAATTATTAAGGAGAGCAATTCTGGAGCAACAACAACAACCACCAATTGTAAGGGCAGTTTTAGTGCCCGAAGAGATGGCAGCAAGACCGGTCCGCGAGGTGGCAATCCCACATGCAAACAATGTAACATCCAACATTCGCGGGCCGGAACTAGGAGGGAGGTTTGAACTGAAGTAGAATATGGTGCAGCTATTGCACACCAGCAGGCAATTTATAGGTCTCCCTCATAAAGATCCACAACAGCATCTCAAAAACTTATTGGAGATAAGTGACACATATATACCCACTGGAGTATCATCTGATTATGTGAGGCTTACATTATTCCCATTTTCACTGCTGGGGGAAGCCAAGAGATGGTTGAAGGCTGAACCGCCAAATTCTATTACTACTTAGGATGACCTAGCAAGGATGTTTTTGATACGATTCTTTCCATCAGGGAAGACAGCCAGGCTTAGAAGTCAGATTCTAAGTTTCAAACAGAGAGAAGGCGAGAATTTGTATCAGGATTGGAAGAGGTTCAAGTCAATGCTAAGAGATTGTCCTCACCATCACCAGTCTAATGATGTGTTGGTGCATACATTTATTGAAGGCTTGGAACAACAAACGAAGATTTTGTTAGATTCAGCAGTCGAGGGAAGGCATTGGAGAAGACCTACGAAGAGCTCTACACCTTGTTGAACCATATTTCACAAGGTAATCCAGAATGGAATGCGAGTACAACTCGAGGGGGAGCAAAGAAAGCCGCAGGGGTTTTTGAGGTGGATGGATTCACTGCTATCGCTGCACAGACAGTTGCTTTGCAAAATCAACTTAACATTCATTTTAGCAATATGAGCTTGAGCCAGGCACAAGCCCCAATCAATGCAGTTCATCAGGTATGGTGTGAAGTTTGTGGAAGTAGTGAACATTAAGTTGAGTGTTGTGGTGCCAATCCAGATTCGGTAAATTTTGTTGGAAACGCCCAGAGGAGCAGTAATCAGCAGTATGGCAACAGTTACAACCCAAATTGGAGGAATCATCCAAATTTTTCATGGGGGAGTAATAGTCATCAGGGACAAAGTTCAAATCAGGGCCTGCACAGAAATCAAGGGGGTCATCACAATTTTCAGCCGCAGTTCAGAGGAAATAATGCACCTCCTCAATCTAGTAACATCGAGGATATGCTCATAACCATAATAGCTAACCAGGCATAGATGCAGGCTGATCAGGTAAAATTGACAGCTGATATGAAAAATCAGCAGTTAGCTACAAAGGCATTGGAGTATCAGTTGGGATAGTTAGCTGGAGCCCAAAATACTAGACCGAGGGGAGGATTACCTAGTGATACAAACCCAAATCCTAAGACAGTTAATGCAGTTACTACCCGAAGTGGAAAGCAACTCGGGGAGGTGGAACCCGAAAGGCCACCTCAGAAATCTGGAGCAACAAAAAAGGATGAAGGAAACGATGATGTGAGGGGGAATGAAAATGTAGCAGAGATGGTAAGACCACCGCCTCCATTTCCTCAAAGATTGAAAAAGCACAAGGAGGAAGCATGCTTCAAGAAGTTCATGAAAGTGCTAAAGCAGGTACATATTAATCTTCCTTTAGTTGATGTGTTGCAAGGAGTGCCAAAATATTCCAAGTACATCAAAGACATTGTAGCAAACAATAGCAAACTGACAAAGTATGCTATAGTTGCACTTACTGAGGAGTGCACCTCCCGTATTCAGAATCAATTGCCGACAAAGATCAAGGATCCTGGGAGCTTCACTATTCAGATTACAATTGGGCAGTCTATTCCAGCTCGTGGATTGTGGGATTTGGGAGCAAGTATAAATTTGACGCCAACATCAGTATTCAAGAAGCTGGGGCTGGGCAGTCTTAGACCCACTACTGTAATCTTGCAGCTAGCTGACCGTTCATTAGCCAGACCTGATGGAATTATTCAGGATGTTCTAGTGCAAGTAGGCTCCCTCATTTTCCCGGTGGGTTTTATAATTCTTGATTTTAAGCCAGATGCAAAAGTTCCATTTATTTTGGGATGTCTCTTTTTGGCAACCGGGCGAGCCTTAATTGATGTAGCTGCTGGGAAGCTAACCATGAGAGCTCATGATAAGGTAGAGGTCTTTGATTTCTACAAGGCCATTAAGCTACAGGCCATTTATGAAGAGTTATCAGCAATCAGTGTTTTGAATCAGGAGTCGACCCTTCAGATTATTGACTCACAGGATCCTTTGGAGATAGCCTTGGTAGGAAGTGATCATTTTGGAGACAGTGCGACATATGAGATGGTGCAGACCTTGAATGAGCCAAAATGGTTCTTCAGGAAGCAAGATTTTGAACCATTGAATAGGTCTTTGGAATCATCCCCAAAGCCATCAATAGAGGAGGCACCTAAACTGGAGTTAAAGACATTGCCTCCACATCTGCAGTATGTATTCTTGGGTGAAGATGACACCTTACCAGTCATCATTTCAGCAGAACTGACAGATGCACAAATGAAAGATGCATTGGTGGTCCTTAAGAGGAAAAAGAGAGCAATGGGATGGTAGATGTTGGACATTAAGGGGACTAGTCCAGCTTTCTGCATGCACAGGATATTTATGGAAGAGGGATCTAAGCCAACCGTGCAACATTAGCGGAGATTGAATCTGGTGATGAAGGATGTAGTTAGAAAGGAAGTGATCAAGTGGCTGGATGCAGGAGTTGTATATCCCATCTCAGACAGTGAATGGGTTAGCCCAGTTCAATGCGTTCCCAAGAAAGGGGGAATGACAATGGTTACAAATGAGAAGAATGAGCTGATTCCCACACGCACAGTCACGGGCTGGCGAATTTGCATGGATTATAGAAAGCTCAATGAGGCCACTCAGAAAGATCACTATCCTATTCCATTCATTGATCAGATGTTGGACAGGCTGGTATGGCAGGAATATTATTACTTTCTGGATGGATGCTCTGGCTATAATCAAATAACCATAGCACCAGAAGTTCAGGAGAAGACCACGTTTACATGTCTTTATGGGACATATGCTTTCAGGAGGATGCCTTTTTGTCTATGCAATGCACCAGCCACATTTCAGTGATGCATGATGGCGATATTCCACGATACGGTGGAAGACTATGTCGAGGTATGTATGGATGACTTTTCTATTTTTGGTAACTCGTTTGCTATGTGTTTGCAGAATCTTGACAGAGTGTTAGCTAGATGTGAAGACTCAAACCTGGTGCTCAACTGGGAAAAGTGTCACTTTTTAGTCAAGAACGGTATTGTCCTTGGCCATAAGGTGTCATCCAGAGGTTTGGAGGTCGATCGTGCAAAGATAGAGGTGATTGGAAAGCTACCACCGCCAGTATCAGTTAAGGGTGTTCGCACTTTCTAGGACATATTGGATTTTACAGATGGTTTATTCAAGACTTCTCTAAAATTTCGAGACCGTTATGCCGATTTCTAGAAAAAGAGGTGAAATTTGAAATTGACAAGGAATTTGTAGAAGCATTTGAGGAGCTGAAAAAGAAGCTGGTGGAAGCTCCTATTCTCATTGCTCCCGATTGGGAATATCCTTTTGAGTTAATGTGTGATGCAAGTGATGTGGTTGTAGGAGCAGTATTGGGGCAGCGAAGGAATAAGATTTTTCATTCCATCTACTATGCAAGAAAAATACTTGAAGCTGCACAAGTCAATTATATAGTCACTGAGAAGGACATGTTGGCTCTAGTGTTTGCATTTGACAAGTTTAGATCCTATTTGGTGGGGTCAAAAGTGGTGGTACACACTGATCATTCGGTAATTCGGTTCTTATTTTGCAAGAAAGATGCGAAGCCCAGGCTAACCAGGTGGATATTAATGATCTTGGGCAGAATTATATGCCCAAGTGATGCTCAAATGCTCTATTTCGTCTTATTTATCTATCGTTATTTGTACATTCTCATGTGATTTGTAGTTAAAATGTGAATTTATACTAACCAACATAATTAGTGTTGTTTTGCAGGAAAAATGTAATTTTAGGAAGTTAAGTTGCATGTTGGTGAAAATCGTGAATGGACTCAGAAGCGAGTAGTGAAAAAGGCCAAGGAAAAGCAGCAAATAAAGGGGCTCCGCGATGGAGCCGTGTCACGCTACCATCGCAGCGGCAGTGTACCTCAGATGAGTTATTTTGTCAAATTCCAGTGAGGGTCCGCGTTTGCACCGTGTCACGGAGGCAGTGCTACGCGATGCACTCCGTGACACGTTGCTTGTTATTCCGGGAAATATTTCCACTAGTATAAATAGCACACTTTGGTTTATTTTTAATTATTCTGACTTAGTTGAGCAAGAACGTGGGTTACAGGTAGTTGAGGAGACGAAAATCTTAGGGTTCTTCTCTAACTCTTTCTCCTTTATTTCAATTGTTTGTATGATTTATACTCATTTGATGATGTTTAATCCACAAATGAGTGGCTGAATTCACTTCTTGCTGAGGTTAAGAACATTTGTAGTGGAATGTAATTGTTGATCATTTTGGTTTTTCATCTTTTCTTCCATGGTTGTTCTATCAACTCTTGTTCTTACTGCATTAATGTCTGGCCAATGTTAATGTAAATCTAAAAAATCCAATTTCATCTTGAAAAGGAAAGAAATTGGAAAGTTATGAATTGGTAGGATATGATCTCTTCTTAGTTTGGGAAAATTGAGAATTGATTTACCTTAAGAATAGAAATATATTTGAAAGTCGTATTAGTCAATTAAGGAATCGATTTCGTATGGATAGAACATGAAATTCTTTTATCACATAAATGTAGGTTAAAGGTTCATGATTCTTAAGTTGGGTAGAATACGAAAGTTTCTCTCCATAGGCAATAACTCTTGACTAGCAACCGAAGGAAAGATTAACCGAATTGTATCAATAAATTACTTCCCTGCTTGTTCTTTTTACCCTCAGCTTGCTCACTACTATAGTTCAGACTCACTTTATAATTTTGTTTTAGATTAGTATAAATTGGGAAACCAACTCTCAAAATCTTCATAAATTTTTGTCTGCATTTTTAGAGTTAGAGTTCATTAACACTTAATTCGATTATTACCTTGGTTCAGTCCCTGTGGGATCGATACTTGGCTTACTTAAGCCATTTTACTACTTGTTCGACCACGTGCACTTGAGTGTAGTTACGAAACAGACCGAACAAGTTTTTGGCGCCGTTGCCGGGGACTGGCAATTGGTAAAATTGTTTTCTTAAGTGTTAGTGTACGATTTCTATATTGTGCTGACAACTTGGTCTTAGCTTTTCTTTTGGAGATATTGAATTCTATTGAACACTGGAAAGAGACAAGGAGCTGGTGGACTCATACTTAGAGCTGGAAAGAAAATTTCATCATCAAAGGAGAGAAGTTCTAGAGAAAAATCTGCAGTTGCTCAGACAAACAATCCTGGAGCAACAATCGAATCCACCACTTGTAAGGGCAGTGGTAGTGCCCGAGAAAATGGCAGCTAGGCCGGTTTGCGAAGTGGCAATCCCACATGCTAACAATGTTATATCAAGCATTCGCAAACCCGAGTCAAGACGGAGGTTTGAGATGAAACAGAATATGGTGCAATAGCTGCACACCAGTGGGCAATTCACAGGTCTCCCTCACGAGGATCCACAACAACATCTCCAAAACGTTTTGGAGATAAGTGACACTTACATCCCCACTGGAGTACCATCTGATTACGTAAGGCTTACATTGTTCCCATTTTCACTATTGGGAGAAGCAAAGAGGTGGTTGAAAGCTGAGCCACCTAATTCCATCACCACTTGGGATGATCTTGCAAGAAAATTCTTGATACGGTTCTTTCCATCCGGGAAAATAGCAAGACTTAGAAGTCAGATTCTATGTTTTAAACAAAGAGAGGGGGAGAATCTGTATCAAGCTTGGAAAAGATTCAAATCCATGTTACGAGATTGTCCTCACCATCAACAGTCCAATGATGTGCTGGTGCATACTTTTATAGAGGGCTTGGAACCCCATACAAAATTTTTACTAGACTCAGCAGCTGGGGGACAAGCATTAGAAAAGACTTATGAGGAGCTGTATACTTTGTTAAATCATATTTTGCAGGGAAATCCAGAGTGGAATGCGGACTCTTCTAGAGGAGGAACAAGGAAAGCGGCAGGAGTCTTGGAAGTAGATGTCTTGGAAGTGGATGGGTTTACAGCTATCGCTGCACAGATAGCTGCGTTGCAAAATCAACTCAACACCCACTTCAGTAATATGAGCTCAAATCAATCTCAAGCCCCAGTTAATGTAGTGCAGCAGATTTGGTGTGAAGTGTGCGGTAGTAATGAACACTCAGCTGAGTGTTGTGATGCAAATCCAGATTCAGTGAACTTTGTTGGTAATGTACAGAGAAATAATCACCAACAGTATGGCAAAAACTACAACTCTAATTGGAGGAATCATCCGAAGTTCTCCTGGGGTAGTAATAGCCATCAAGGGCAGAGCTCGAATCAGGGTGCACAGAGAAATCAAAGAGGGCAGCAGAACTATCAGACTCAATACAGAAGCAACAATGCACCTCCTCTACCACCACCACCCAGCATTGAGGAAATGTTTAAAACAATGATAGCTAACCAAGCTCAATTGCAGGCTGACTATGTGAAGTTGGCGGCAGATGTAAAGAAAAATCAGTTAGCCACAAAGGCATTGGAGTACCAGTTTGGGAAACTAGTTGGAGCTCAAAACACCAGGCCAAGAGGAGGACTACCGAGTGACACTGACCCTAATTCCAAGCAAGTAAATGCAATGACCACAAGGAGTGGTTTACAACTCAAGGAGGTGGAACCAGAAAGACCACCTCAGCAGTCAGGAGCAGTGGAGAAAGAAAGGGAACACAATGATGAGAGGGGGAAGAAGAAGGAAGCTGAACTAGAAAGACCACCGCCCCCGTTCCCTCAAAGATTAAAGAAACACAAGGAGGAAGCGTGTTTCAAAAAGTTCATGGAGGTTCTTAAACAGGTACACATTAATTTACCTCTTGTTGATGATTTGCAGGGAGTGCCGAAGTATGCAAAATATATCAAGAACATCGTAGCGAACAAAAGCAGATTAACGGAGTATGCTACGGTGGCGCTTACGGAGGAGTGCACTTCCCAAATACAGAACAGGTTGCCAATAAAGCTCAAGGACCGTGGGAGCTTTACAATTCAAATCACAATTGGACAAAGTATCTGAGCTCGTGGACTATGCGATTTGGGAGCGAGCATTAACTTGATGCCGACATCGGTATTCAAGAAGTTGGGGCTGGGCAGTCCTAGACCAACTACAGTGATCTTGCAGTTAGCGAATCATTCTTTGGCCAGACCAGATGGCATTGTGGAGGATGTGCTGGTGTAAATGGGCTCCCTTATCTTCCCAGTAGATTTTGTTGTGCTGAATTTTGAGACGGATGCGGAAGTCCCATTTATTTTGGGACGTCCTTTCTTGGCAACCGGGAAAGCTTTGATTGATGTAGCCGCAGGGCAGCTAACCATGCGGGCGCATGAAAAGGTGGAGGTACTTGACGTGTACAAGGCCACGAAGCTTCCGGCCATATATGAGGAGCTTTGAGCAATCAACGTGCTTGATCAAGCAGATATTGTTCAGATTGTTGATTCTCGAGATCCAGTGGGAAAACCACCGATTGAGGACACCCCGCACGGGGCAGTGGAGTTGTGGCAAGAAGATCGAAGTGCCACGTTCTTGGTTAATGGGCAGCGGTGTAAGCATGATTAGGGTGAGGACGTTATTTGAGAGAAAACGTCTGTCACTCTAGAGGATGATTGAGCTTGAATGACGTTGAGTTGTGATGGTAAATTAGGCGCTGCACGGGAGGCAACCCGTGAGATTGTTGTAATAGATGAGTAGAGTTAGTTAAAAAGAAAGAAAAAAGGAAAAGAAAATAAAAATAAAAAAAATAAAAACAAAAAAAAAATTGTGTTCGTGTTTGAAACCTATAAATTCTAACCAATTTCTTGTTATGAGATGATTTTCAGGTTGGACAGAGGGCAAAAATGCAAAGGATCGCAAAGGAAAAAATCGAGGTGAGAAAAAATTAAAAAGTGGCAAAACAGTGAGCCTGCGCGATGGCTCCGTGTCACGGAGGAGGGCCTCCGCATTACCCTCCGTGACACGTTGAAGGTGTTTTGGAATTTTTACAAAATCCAGAACCCCTGCGCGATGGCTCCGTGTCACGGAGGAGGTGCTCCGCGTTACCCTCCGTGACACGTTGAAGTGTTATTCGTGACGGGTCACACCGGGTCTCCAGGTGACCCGCGCAAAAAATCCTCTTTTTGACCCTGAAAACACCTCATTTTTTCCCATTTCTCACTCCCCTCTGCGACAAAATCCCTAAAATCCCCCCTTCCCCAACGTGACACGGACCTAGGATCAAATTTTCTTCAACTTTTCTTCAAGTTCATCGAATTAAAGGTACGTTCTTGAACTTAACCTCAATTTTTGCCGAAATTTTCAATTTTTGAGCATGTGAGGTGACTAAAGCTTGCCTAAGTGTAAATGGAGCATGAATTCATTTAAGTTATTTTTGAATGATGTTCGTAGTATCATTATGATTATATGAACTCGATAAACACATGTTTGATTGAATTTTTGCGAAATTGGTAACTAGGGTTGGAATTTGAATAGGAAGAAACTAAATTTGGTTGAAAATTTGAAAATGATTGGGTTGTGCATGTTGGGTAATGTAAATGATGTTGTGAATATAGATGAATATGATAAATAAACAAGGGAATTTTCAGGAAAATGAAATTGGTGAATGGCATAGGTTGTTGTTGTTGAGAAAAATTTTGGCTAAGTGCTATGTGATGTAATAGAATCGATGGTGAAATTGTGATTAGTTGTGTCTGAGTAGTACTTAGTCATTATTCCCTCAATTTATCTGAATGCACGAGGCATTTTGATTGATAAAAATTGGAAAAGAATGATTGTCTTGCTGAATTGTTTTCATTGTGGCTAAAGATTAAGTGTGGGGTGGCCTAACTCAACCCAACCTTAATTGAAGCAAATTTTTGACTTGAATAACATTGGGACTGTCTGTTTGATTTGACAGGAATTATGTCAAGCAGGCAAGACAAAGGAAAGGGTGCATCTACATCAGGCGCTGGGAGAAAAAGGATTAGACTGGGAACGGCAGTCCCAGCAGCACCAGCGGTTCCACGCGGCCAATGCCGTCAATACGGAACCCAATGGGTGACGGACGAAAGGAAGAAATGGTATGCCAAACATAAGGAGACCAAATACTTCCCTGAGGAGCACATTGCAAGGGAGCCACTTGCACAGGAATTCCCCAGAATAGTACACCGGATTGATGCTGCAGGGATGGCCTTCATCTTTGAAGAGCCCAAGGAGTGCAATCTCCACTTGATTTGGGAGTTCTACGCAAACTGGAACCCGACACTTCGCAGTCACACCATCAAGATAAGGGGGCAGGTTGTCACCTTTGAGCCCCATCACCTAAATGCCATATTGGGGACGCCAGACACAAACGCCCATGTACTCCGGAAGCTGAACATAACTCCACCCTATGAGGATATCAGACGCACTCTGTGTGGAGCCCGTTTTACAGCACGGTGGAGCAGGCACAAGGAGAGGGGCTATCATCAGACGCTGCCTTACTCTCAAATGAACAGGGAAGCCAGGATTTGGCTCAAAATAGTGTGTTCCTGCCTGATCCCGGGGGTGCACATGACAGATGTCACCCGGGATCGTGTGTGCTTGGTTTATGCCCTGATGAAAGGGCTGGAGATTAATGTTTGATCATCTCCACCATGAAGAGAGCCCGTTTGCATCAAGGGCACAGGTACGAGTTTGGTGGTTTGCTGACCACATTTCTGAGGGGCCTTGATATCGAGGAGGAGGCCCTAGACTACATCCCGCAAATGGATAGGCGTGCTTTGGACGTCACCAAAACCAAGGCACCCGACACGACTCACGGGCCAGTTCTCACACTAGCCGAGAGACATGCTCGGGATGATCAGTATATGGCCCGCATGTACGGGATGCAGATGCTGCAGTTGCGAATAGGCGGGAGGCAGCAATGGAAGATGAGCTATGGTAGCTCGAGCTAGATTACCCCTTTGGCGAAAATGCCAGGCCTCTATGCCGAGTGGGGCCTGCTTTTGTGAAGCCTGTTTATGATGATGTCCCCACTAATGAGGAGACACGTCGTGATGACTCAGATGTTGAGTCAGATGAGGACAGCGGGGGTGATTCAGATATGGGGGACGAGGCAACGACACCTAACGAAGAAGTTTAATACTTCAATTGATCAGGGAGTTTCACCACCTATTTCTGTGCTATGTGAATTTGATGAACACTGGTGACAGTGTTTGGTTTAAGTGTGGGGTGGGAGTAGTTAGGTGCCAGTTATTTTGTTATTTTTTATGTTCATGTCATGTTGTTGTGCCTGTGAAAAAATTGTGACCCTATGATTTTGTGAGTATGTTTTGTATTGTAATTCGGTGTGTAATGAATGTTAAGTTGTTGTGTGTTGTGTTTAGTTGTTGTTAGCTGGTTGTGTAAATATTTTCGTTTTCTATCGAAATTATTGATATTTTTAAAAAAAAATTTAAAATTTTTTTGTTGAATTTTTTATGATTGGGTTTCTCGGCCTTTGTTTTCGGTGCTTTTATCGAGAATATTCCTATTGAACCAATGTCGTAAATAGTGACCGTTCCTTATGATGGATGGATGACGACCATCTTAAGGGAAATGTAGTCGATAGGAGTAGTTTTTTTCTTTCTTTTATTTTCTTTCTTTTGTTTGGTTCCCAAACGTGTCGCTACTTCATGGTTTGGAATTCTTGTTGCGTGTTGTACATGATAAATAGATGCAAAGATGATTCGTATGAAAGCATGCAAATGTGAAACGTGTTGAGATACCTAGGCCATAAAGTTTAATTCGGTGTGATTGAGGCTTAATATTGAATTCTTGTAATTAGCTGATTGAACAGTCTGTGAATAAGTCTTGAGTTGAGCATGTGCAATGAGTGTGAGGTGAGGTCTCGATTCTTCCATGCTATTGTGAAGTGTCTAGAACTTGCCTGGTGTACGTACAAAATGAAATGAAGGATGTGTAGTGTAGGAAAGGATGTAGGCATTTCTTTGCTTTAACCGAAAGTTTTTTTTCTTATCATACCTACCTTGAATGTGCATCCTTGTTGGCCCCATTGAGCCTTTAGCCTATTTTTTTCTTCTTTAATTGAAGAGGTAGAAACCGAGCTCAATCCCTTCTTTTCATTAGCCGTGAATTTTATCCAAAACTCTTAAACGCTCAAGAAAAAATAATTTTCCCACAGTGTCAAGGAGTGAAAAGTGTGAAAAGAAAGGAAAAGCAAAAGTGGTGAAAGTAAATATAAGGTCAAAGGTGCACTTGCCGAATAAAAATAAAATGAAGATGTATAACTAATATTTGTTATTAAGTCGAGTGTGCTTAAAGAAATGGGAACAAAAATAAGGAAAGACTTCAAGAATGGAAGGATGAAGGAAGAAACAATGCCCATAATGATGGTGGGATGTATTGAAAAGCGCTTAAGGAGGATAGATGATATTATTGGTTATTCCAGTATTTACTAGTTCCTTAGCTTAGATTACAACTCATTAAGTCCTACGTGATCTTACATCACGCGTCCTTATATTAGTGAAGTAATACACTAGAGGTAAGCCAAATGGTTCATGACATGATGCATGTGAATTCTTTGGGAGAGAGAGCGAAATTGTGTTCATATACCCCTACATGTAATGCTTTGGAAATCATATGATTGAAAAAGGGGTAAGTCTCTTGCATTGTGAGGGCACATGCTTGACGAGAGATTGAATTTCTTGTCGGATGTCTTGATCAGCTGATTTGCATGAGTTTGCTGAGATCGAGAGTCGATTCTTGAGTCTAGGGGGTCTTAATGTGGCGAATGTCAGTGTGTTTATGAGACTATGCATGTTTTCTTAATGATTTGCTATATTAAATAATCGGTATAACCGTAGCTTGAATTGTCAAGCCAAAGTAGCTTTACATGGGTATCAATTGCATGAGATATGAGTGTATTGTTCGTGGACGAACAAGGTCTTAAGTGTGGGGTAAGTGATCTTGGGCAGAATTATATGCCCAAGTGATGCTCAAATGCTCTATTTCGTCTTGTTTATCTATCGTTATTTGTACATTCTCATGTGATTTGTAGTTAAAATGTGAATTTATACTAACCAACATGATTAGTGTTGTTTTGCAGGAAAAATGTAATTTTAGGAAGCTAAGTTTCATGTTGGTGAAAATCGGGAATGGACTCGGAAGCGAGCAGTGGAAAAGGTCAAGCAAAAGCAGCAAATAAAGGGGCTCCACGATGGAGCCGTGTCATGCTGCCATCGCGGAGGCAGTCTGCCTCGGATGAGTTATTTTGTCAAATTCCAGTGAGGGTCCGTGCTTGCACCGTGTCACGGAGGCAGTGCTCCGTGATGCACTCCGTGACACGTTGCTTGTTATTCCGGGAAAAATTTCCACTAGTATAAATAACACACTTAGGTTTATTTTTAATTATTCTGACTTAGTTGAGCAAGAACGTGGGTTACAGGCAGTTGAGGAGACGAAAATCTTAGGGTTCTTCTCTAACTCTTTCTCCTTTATTTCAATTGGTTGTATGATTTATACTCATTTGATGATGTTTAATCCACAAATAAGTGGCTGAATTCACTTTTTGCTGAGGTTAAGAACATTTGTATTGGAATGTAATTATTGATCATTTTGGTTTTTCATCTTTTCTTCCGTGGTTGTTCCATCAATTCTTGTTCTTACTGCATTAATGTCTGGCCAATGTTAATGTAAATCTAAAAAATCCAATTTCATCTTGAAAAGGAAAGAAATTGGAAAGTTGTGAATTGGTAGGATATGATCTCTTCTTAATTTGGGAAAATTGAGAATTGATTTACCTTAAGAATAGAAATATATTTGAAAGTCGTATTAGTCAATTAAGGAATCGGTTTCGTATGGCTAGAACATAAAATTCTTTTATCACATAAATGTAGGTTGAAGGTTCATTATTCTTAAGTTGGGTAGAATACGAAAGTTTCTCTCCATTGGAAATAATTCTTGACTAGCAACCGAAGGAAAGATTAACCGAACTGTATCTATAAATTACTTCCCTGCATGTTCGTTTTACCCTCAGCTTGCTCACTACTATAGTTCAGACTCACTTTATAATTTTGTTTTAGATTAGTATAAACTAGGAAACCAACTCTCAAAATCTTCTTTAAATTGTTGTCTGCATTTTTAGAGTTAGAGTTCATTAACACTTAATTCGATTATTACCTTGGTTCAGTCCCTGTGGGATCGATACTTGGCTTACTTAAGCCATTTTACTACTTGTTCGACCACGTGCACTTGCTTGTAGTTGCGAAACAGACCGAATAATTAATGCTGTAAGAGTTTGATCTGGAGATCCGAGATGATTTTCACCTATCGCGGCTAGAGAATCGTTCACATGTGAAGGAAGGTGAGAGCATCAGAGAAGAGTTCCCTGATGAACAACTCTTGGCAACAAAGGAAGCTGAACTCCTGTGGTATGCAGATATTGTGAATTTGTTAGTAAGTGGAGTATACCCACCTGAGGCAACGACTCAACAAATGAAGAAGCTGAGGCATTATTCCTCGTACTACATGAGGGATGAGACGTATCTATTCTAGCAAGGACTAGATCAAGTGAGGAGGCGATGCATTCCAGAAAGTCAGACGGCAGAGGTACTGAGGAGTTGTCATTCATCGTTGTATGGAGGTCATCATGGAGGAGAGCGTACTACTCACAAAGTGCTGCAATCTGGGTTCTTTTGGCCCAAACTTTTCAAAGATGCTGCAGCTTATGTCAAAGTATGTGATAGATGTCAAAGAACAGGAACAATCGGCAGAAGATAGGAAATGCCATTGCATCACATTGTGGAAGTTGAGGTGTTTAATGTGTGGGGGGTAGATTTCATGCGCCTGTTTCCACCATCATTTGGCAATCGACACATCTTGGTGGCGGTGGACTATGTGTCTAAGTGGGTTGAGGTAGTAGTTTGTCCCAGGAATGACAACAAAGTGGTGACTATATTTGTGATGAAGCAGATTTTCACCAGGTTTGGTACGCCACAAGCAATTTTCAGTGATGGAGGTGCACATTTTGTGAATGCAGGGTTCAGGAATTTGCTAGCAAAATATGGGGTTCGGCATAGAGTGGCTACAACATATCATCCCCAAACTAGCGGGCAAGTAGAGGTGCCAAACAGGGAAATTAAACAAATTTTGCAGAAAACGGTGAACGCACAACGCTTGGATTGGGCAAGCAAACTGGATGATGCGTTGTGGGCATATCGAACTGCATATAAGACACCCATTGGGACTTCACCGTATAGATTGGTTTATGGGAAGGCATGTCATCTACCCGTGGAGCTGGAACATCGAGCTTTTTGGGCTGTGCGAAAGCTGAACATGGATCCTGAGCTTGCAGGAAAGAGGAGATTGATGCAGCTGAGTGAGTTGGACGAGTTTCGATGGCACGCATATGAAAGTGCCAAATGCTACAAAGAAAAAACGAAAAGGTGGCATGACAGGCACATGGTGCATCGAATCTTTAAGCCGGGTCAAAAGGTGTTGCTATTCAACTCAAAGTTGAAACTCTTTCTAGGGAAATTGCACTCCAAGTGGTCAGGGCCATTTGAAGTAGGAAGGATGACTCCGCACAGGGCGGTTGAATTGTGGCAAGAGGATAAAAGTGCCACATTTTTGGTGAATGGACAGAGGTGTAAGCACTACTGGGGTGAAGACGTTAATCGAGAGAAGATGTCTATCATCTTGGTAGATGAATGAGGATGACAAGCGTCGAGCCGTGACAGTAAACCAGGCACTGCACGGGAGGCAACCCTGTGGATGTAATGTCCTAGACTAGTTAGAAAAAGAAAGAGAAAAGAAAAAAAAAAGGCTGGCACTAGGTGGGAGGCAACCCACGATTCTCTAACAATTGTTGTTGTTTGATGATTTTCAGGAAATATGGAGGGAAAAAATACAAAAATCGCAAGTGGAAAAATAAAGGTAAAAAGTGAAAATTGGGGCAAGAGACAGTGAGCCTCCGCGTTACCCTCCGTGACACGTTGAGGCCAATATCGCGTCGGGTCATTTCGGGGCAACGGGTTGACCTGCGCAAAATCACTCTTTTTAACCCCAAAATTCTTATTTTTCCACATTTTTCTAAAATCTTCCGCGACCAAACCCCCAATACCCCTTCTCCCTCAACGTGCCACGGACCTAGCTAGGAAAATTTCATCAATTCTTCTTAAAATTCTTCAAGTAAAGGTATGTTCTCGAAATTTTTTTCTCATCATTGCTGCATATTTTGATTCTTGAACATGTTTTCTTTGATGAAATTCTTCCCTAAGTTATTAATAAGATGTGTAATTGATTGGGTCATGGATGAATGTTGATTTTGTGCTAAGGTTGTGTTATGAACTCAATAATTACATGATTTGTATTGAAAATCTTACATTTTTGATAACTAGGGGTGAGAAATTTAGTTAGGAAGAAGAAGAAATGGGTAAAAATGGAGATATTTTGGGATGTGCATGTTGTTTGAGTTGAAACATGTTGTGATTAAAGTTGGATTATGTTATGGTTGAAGATTGATTTTTGGGGATGAAAGTAGGAAAATCCCATAGGTTGTCATGCACAACTTGAGAATTTCTCATGAGTTTGTAAAAATGTGATGGATGAACTTTCATAATGCATCGTATGAAGTCTGAGTAGTACAATGAAAATTTTCCATCGACTATTATTAATGCACTAAACCTTTTGGGAAATAAGAGCTGAAATTATGTGGTTGTTCTTGTCGAATTGTATTGACTACGACTAACGACTAAGTGTAGGGTGATCAAGTTAAGCCCAACCTTAGTAGTAGCCAACTATACCATGAATGACATTTGAAATATATGATTTTGATGGATAGGACAAATGTCTGGAAGACAAGACAAAGGGAAAGGCGCATCTACATCTGGCGCCAGTAGAAAAAGACTGAGAATTGGGGCAGCAGTGCCAGCGGCACCACCTGTTCCAAGGGGGCAACATAGACAATATGGAACATGATGGGTTACAGATGAGGGAAATAAATGGTATGCCAAACACAAGGAAACCAAGTATTTCCCAGAGGAACAGATAGCATGGGAACCACTATCTCAAGAATTCCCGAGAATCTTACACAGGTACACTGTTGGGTTAAACTTCATCTTTGAAAAACCCAAAGAGTGCAATCTCCATCTCATAAGGGAATTCTACACTAAATGGAATCCCACATTGAGCAGCCACACAATTAAGATCAGAGGACAGGTGGTTACTTTTGAACTACAACATCTAAATGTCATCTTGGGGATGCGGGACACAGACGCACATGTCCTCCGCCAGCTGAATATCACTCCACCATATGCAGATATCAGACGCACATTATGTGGAGCACAATCAATAGCTAGGTGGAGTCGTCACAAGGAAAGAGGATATTACCAGACATTGCCATACTCCCAAATGATCAGAGAAGTGAGGATCTGGTTGAAGATAGTATGTACTTGCCTGATCTCGGGGGTGCACATGACTAATGTCACCCGGTATAGAGTTTGTTTGGTGTATGCATTGATGAAAGGACTGGAGATAAATGTTGGAGCGGTGATTATTTCCGCCATGAAGAAAGCCAAACTTCATCAAGGGCATCTGTATGGTTTCAGTGGTCTTCTCACAGCTTTCCTTAGGGGCCATGGTATTGAAGAAGAGGCCCTGGACTACATTCCTCAACTTGATCCGCATGCTTTGGATGTCACTAAGACCAAAGCACCTGATACCACATTTGGGCCTGTGCTTACACTAGTCGAGCGACATGCTCGGGATGACCAACACACGGCCGAATGTATGGGATGCAGATGTTGTAGCTGCGGATTGGTGGAAGGCCGGCTACGGAGGATGAATTATGGCAGCTCGACATAGATTATCCATTTAATGAGAATGCCTGAGATTTATGCAGAGTCGGGCCCACATTTGTAGAACCAATTGATGACAACGTCCCTACTGATGAGGAAATGCGCCGGGATGACTCAGACATTGACATCAGAGGAGGACGGCGAAGAAGATTCTGATCTTGGTGATGAGGCACTAGCACCTGATGAAGAGATTCAACATTTTGATTGATCAAGGAGTTACACCACCCAAACTTTGTTTTTAATTGTAGATATGCGAACACTGGGGACAGTGTTCCAACTAAGTGTGGGGTGGGAGTAGTTAGGTGTTTGTGTAGTGTAGTAAGGTTGTGCTGTGTTGTGTTTCTGTGGTTGTTTAATGTGTGACATTGTGTTTCGTGTTATGTTGTTGATGCTTTTGTGTGTTGGCGCTGGTAATGTAATTGTAATATATTGTTAAGTAGTTATTTGTGTAATTATTTGTGTAAGTTATTTGCTATTTTTATTTTTTTTACTTTATTTTTTCTATTTTTTTTATTTGGGTTTCTCGATTTTTATTTTCGGTGCTTTTTTCGAGAATAGTCCCTTTGAACCGAAGTCTTAGATAGAGACTGTTCCCTATGATGGATGGATGACGACCGTCTTAAGGGAAATTTAGTCAGTAGGTTTAGATTTCTTTGAACACATAGCTAATGAATGGTTCGACATTCTTGTTATGTGCTATATTGTAAGATGCAAGTGTGATTAGGATGGAAGCATGCAAGTGTGCTAAACATGTTGAGACACCTAGGCTCTAGAATTCGACTCGATGTGATTAAAGCTTAATTTTGAATTCTTGTAATTCACTGAGTTAAGAGTCTGCGAATATGTCTTAAATTGAGCATGTGCAGTGAGTGCGAGTTTTTCTAATATTCCATGCTAATGTGAAGTGTCTATAACTTGCCTGGTATGTATATAAAACGAAATGAAGGGTGTGGATTGTAAGAGAGGATGTAGGCATTTTTTTGAATGAACCTAAATTGTATCCTCTATCTTACTTACCTTGAAAGTTAAATCCTAGTTAGCCCCATTGAGCCTTAAGCCTATTCTTTGATAGTTACAACATAAGCTTAATCCTTTTCTTTCATTAGCCGTGAATTTGATCCAAAATTCCTAAGCGCTTATGTGAAAAATTCCAAAAAGTGAAGGAGTGAGAAGCGTGAAATAGAAGGAAAAGTAGAAGTTGTGAAAGTTGAGAAAAGGACAAAGTGCACTTGTTGGAAAATGATTGATTATTAGTAGAGAGTACGAAAGTAAATGAAAAAATTTGCTTAAATACGCTTTACTAATAAGTTGAGTGTGCTTAAAGAGATGGGAACAAAAAGAGAAAATTCAAGAGTGAGAAGAATGAGGAAGTATTGAGGATATGTCTTTAGTGAATGTGGATGTAGTAAAAGCGCTTGGGGCAGGATAGTCACTATTACTGGCCAGAGTTTACCTACCCGTCCCTTAGCTTACATTACAACCCATTAAGTCCTACTTGATCTACGTTCATACATCCTTAAATTAGTGGAGTAAACACTAAGGGCAAGCTTATGGTTCACTACATGATGCATGTGAATTCTTTGAGAGAGTGAGCGTAATTTGATTCATATACCCATACCTTTTGTGATTTGAAATTCTTTTGAAGTAAAAATGGGGTAACTCTCTTGTGTTGTGAGGGCACATGTTTAATGAGAGATAACATTCATGTGGAATTCTTGATCGGTTGATTTGCATGAGTTTGCTAAGATTGCAAGTTGATTCTTGAGGTTTGGAAGTCTTAACATAGTTGTAATTCATTTTAATGATGAAATCATGCAAGCCTTATTTTTAACTTGCTATCGTAATTAATCCTTATAGCCATAGCTTGAATTGTCTTGCTAAATTAGCTATGCGTGAGTCTTTAATTACATGAGATGTGAAAGGGTTGTTCGAGGATGAACAAAGTTTTAAGTGTGGGGTAGGTGATCTTGGGCATAATTGCATGCCCAAGTGATACTTTATTACTTAATTTTGACTTGTTTATCTACTTTTATGTGTACATTCTCATGTGGTTTATATGTAAATGCGGATTTATACTAACCAACATGATTAGTTATTGTTTTTACAGTTAGAATGAATTTTGGGAACTAATCTACAAGTTGGTAAAGTGGAGGAATGGACTCGGAAGCAAAACTCTGAAGTCGGCAAGAAAATGCTAAAACTTGATGCTCCGCGACAGGGCCGTGTCACGCCACCATCGCGGAGGCATTCCGCCTAGAGTGGGACTTGTGTTGCATTCCAGTGAAGGTGCGCGATGGCACAATGTCACGGAGCCCATGCTCCGCGTTCACTTCAGTGACACGGTGAGAGGACTTAGCTGCACACCTGGATTCCAGTGAAGGTGCACGTTACGTCCGTGGCACGGAGCTGAGGCTCCGCGATACCCTCCGTGTTACATTGAAGCTAATAATCTGGCACCCCAAGTTCCGGTGAAGCTCCGCGACAAGGCCGTGGCACGGAGCTGATGCTCCGCGATACCCTCTGTGCCACATTGCCAGTTTATTTCGGGAAATTTCCCACTTGTATAAATAGCACACATAGGTTTTATTTTAAGATATCTGACATTTTTCAAGCTAGAACGTGCGTATCAGGCAGTTGAGATGAAGAAGTTCTTGGGTTGATTTTCTTCCTTTTTCTCTTGAATTTCAATTGCTTGTAATATTTCTACTTGTTTGAAGATGTTTAATCATCAAACGAGTGGCTCATTCACCTTTGGCTGAGGTTGAGGATGATTGTAGTAGTATGTAATTGATGTTATTTCAGTTTTTATCTTCTCTACAACGGTTGTTCTACTAATTCTTGTTTTAACTACATTAATGCTTGGCCATTGTTAATGTAAATCCTAGAATTCCAGTTTTATTTCCGAAAGGAAGATTAGTTTGATAGATGTGAATTGGTAGGATATGTTCTTGGCTTGGTTGAGAAATTAAGAGAAGATTAACATTGAGAATAGAAATATATCTGTAATGTCATATTTGGTCATCTATGGAATTTGTTGTGTATTGCTAGAATATGAAGTGTTTACATCACATAAATGTGTAATGTAAGTCTCATGATTCTTTAATTGGAGAGAAGTTCGAAAGACCCAATCCATTGGTTAATAATTCCTGACCAACAACTGAAGAGAAGTGTTGACTGAAATTTAATCAGTAAATTACATATCTGCATGTTTTCCTTAACCTTAGCTTGTTCGTGCTATTGTTCAGATTATAATTTACAATCTTCTTACTTAAAGTTACATTAACTAGTATTATTGAAAATTCACCATTTTTTCTGTTTGTCTGCTTGTATAAAGAATTGTGTATACTAAGCACTTAAAGAAATTTTACTATCACATTACAGCCCCTGTGGGTTCGATACCTGGCTTGAAATAAAGCCACTTTATTACTTGTACAACCACGTGCACTTGCGTGTAGTTGGGAGTGAACACCGACCACCGCTAGCGCCACGATTGCAACAAAGATACCTCCACCGCAGGATGACAAAAGCACTTAGAGCGCTACAGGTATGTTCCCTTCCCTCTGTTCTTTTAGTTCATGCTTCAGGGACGAAGCATAATTTTCGAAAAGGGGAGGGGTGTACTTGTAACTCTTTGGGTTTTTGGATTCATCCAAGGGTTTTTCTTGTCCTATTTCTTTTCCCTCGAGCATGCTATCTAATTGAACTAGCATGTTTAGGATTTTATTTTCTTATTTTGTGAGTTTTTTAATTAGAAAGTAGCTTAGGAGTACTCAGCTAATAAAATTGCACTAGTTTTTTATTCTTGAAAAAAATTGACCCTGTTTAAAATTTTTTGATGAATTAGTTGTGTACTTGTGATTGCATGCATGATTTATGTGGATCTCTTGATGTCATTTAGTGTATTAGCATGAGTAGTCTTGTTAAGCCATGCGTAAACCAGATAGGTAAAGTGAATATAAGTCATGTGCCATGAGTGAATGAGGTTTGATATTTAGTTAAGTACTATGTTGAAGATCTAGAACTTGCCTGGTTGGTCTTTGTATAGGTTAAGGATGGTTGGTTATGTTATGATCATAGGCCGTTTTTGTTGAGCTCACTTTTAGCCTAAATGACCCTACCAAAATCATATGATTCCCTTGGTCCCAATTTTGAGTCTTTAATAAACCATTTTTCTTTAATTAACCGGCGAACCGTACCCATTATTTATAATGAACCTATTTTGGCCCTGGTCCCTCCTTGGACATTATGAACCTCAACATAGGCAAAATCCCTAAATTGAGGGCGGCTAAAGTAGGGGTACATAAATAGTGGGCATGAGGAAAAGGGAGAGAAAAGAGAAAAGGTGAAAGATGAGGTATGGTGTGACTAATAAAAAAAAAGAGATGAAAAATTTGAAAACTTTGAAAAAGAAAATTAAAAAAGAATAATAGTTGAAAAGGTTGAAAATACACCCACACTCATACAAATGCATACAAAAGAGGTCAAAAGGGAGGAAAAGGAAAGAAAAACAATAAAAGGGTGAAATAGGTGAACGATGGAGCCAATGTATGTAGTGTCAAGGAAGGGTTAGTCACTTAAAAAGATCCCATATTTATCATACCTAGCCTTAAAGCCTACATTACAAGTCGCATCAAGCCCTATAGTGATCCTAATCTAGCCATCTGACAGATCGAAGCAGAGAAATAAGGGCAAGCATATGGTATCTGATATACAATACTTGGAACTTCTTTGTGAGGGTGAGAGTCTCACTTGTTTAGTCCCATGCCATATTTGTTACTATATCTGTGAGTGGGGACTTCATTTTCTGTGAGGCACATGGTTTATGTTTACTTTTACCAGTGGTTTATATGAAAAGTATTGGTGATGACTTGATTGTCTGTTAATAGCTAGATGACATGTCTTGATCCCTACTTATAATATTTTATGGTTGCTTGTAGTACATTAGTTGATATTGGTTCATGGAAGAAAGGTCAAAAATTGTTAGATTTATAGTGCAAATTTTGTTTGGTATTGGTTGTAGTATCCTAGGTTTATTTTCTAGTTGAGCGCCGTATTTAGTTTTTTTCTTTTCTTTGCCAGAGGACATGCAAAAGTCTTAAGTTGAGGGTGTTGATGTGCTATGAGTTTACAACACTTTCGATGCTCAAAACTAAGAAAATAGCATGAACTTAGGTGTGTTTATATGGACAAAAGGCACTTTTTCTTTGATTATAGGAACAATAAGTGTTGTAGCAAGAATGTGCAAAATAAGCCAGAAAGTGCAGAGAATGATCTAAAGTCACAGTCTCAATACGAGCCGTATGTTAATGGTATGAGTTGTACTAAGAACCGTGAAAAGTTTCAGATGGTGGAATTGAGAAGAATGCAACCTATGATTCTCACTACGAGTTGTACAACACTTGTACGAGTCGTAGATTAATTTGTGGAAATATTCAAAAGAAATTGCACAAGGACCGACTCCTAATATGAATGGACTTACGAACTATGGCAACGATGCACTTATCGTACCAGGAGCAGTGGTGATCTTCATAGGATTTTCAATGCTAAGTATAACTTCAGATAGTACGAGTCATGACAGGGAGGTACGAGTCGTACCATAACACTCATGAATAATTTCAGAAAAAGTCAGAGTTCTTAGAGCCAGACCACGGAGGCAACTCACGACTCGTCGGAAGCATGTACAAGTCATACCAAAGCCCAACATTACGTAAAATTTCAGCAAGCCAAGGACTTACGGACAGCAGGTATGACCCGTACGATCCAGCTATGGGTCATATGATCAATCATGGCTCAAGCGGCGCCAGTTATGTAAAATCACCCTGTTAGCTTAGGAAAAGGATTCTTATGTCTGTATAAATATTTTTTATATTTTATTTTCAGTAGAAAATCATAGGGAACATTAGGGAGAAGTGAGATAAGCATAAAAGGAATAGAGATTCAAGGGAAAAACATAGGATTGAGTTGATTGACTTGTGATCAACCTTTTATTGGATTCTTTCTTGATCTTTATCAATTGTTATTGAGGTTTTTTCTGATATAAGAAAAGAAGCTTTTCTCTCATCTACCATTATAAGTATTGAATTATGTGTTTAATAATGAATGTATATCACAACCTTGCAACTATGACAGCCTAAAACCTCCATAGCTAGGGTTTTGGGAACCATAGTGGATTAACGAGCTAGGAATACATAAAAGTGATTCAAAACCAATGCAAAATACTTGTATTGTATTCTCTTCATGCTTAAACATTTCTTAATGGTGTACAATGTTAGGACTTTCCCGTATTCTTTACTTGCTTGAGCCTGGAGAGGTAGACATTAGGAAAAGAGAATTACAATAAAGCCTTGATCTTGATGATCATTGATTAACTTGAGTTGTGGTCGCAGGATAGTTAAATTTGGAACGTATTGATAATGGATAATTTGAAACCACTCATGAGACCTGACCCAGTGATTGAGTATAGTCATCCAATAGGGACGAACTAGGCGTTTTGATGAACCCTGGTTATCAGTTCTACAAGTAACCATTAGTATTATCACGTGTGTATACCCGAAGCAGTTATGAACCCATGGGGAACACAAACCCTTTTTATTCTTAACTCTTGATTTGCATCATAATTTCAATCATTGTTTTAATTATTGTTTTCTTAAAACCCCCAAATTGGAGTTACTAACCAACAACCTCACTTACCGGCATTAGTTTAGATATTCCATATTCCCTATGGGTTCGACCCCAACCTCTTGGTTGGGTTCTTTATTGACAGCATCCACTTCATACTTCAAAAGAAGGTGTGAGTTTGAGATTATCAACTCTGACCTAGGGGTGATGGACTCATTCGGAACCTCAAATGCTCGCATTTGCTACCTCTTATTCGTGAGAGCATCAGCGTCCCTTTTGTTAGGAACGGAGATCATACTGGTGGCGGAGCTAAGGGTCTCATCCTAGAATAGAGGCACTCCCGCTCTCAGGCAGAGCGGCGATATAAGCACAACATATGGCATTGAAGTTCCATCCAGCCTTGCCTTTCTCCGCATCTGAGTGGATAGTATTTCCCCAAAGTTGATAGGATCCCTATCACAATATAATAAATCAGGATAACTGCCTCCAAGTTCACCCGTTGTTCATTCTTGGAGGGCATGATTCGGCCATAAATGAAGTCGAGCCACATCTTGGCCTCAAAGTGTAGATCATGGAGAAATATCTCACCACCCATAGATGCCCATAAGGGTGTGCCAGTGGAAATGATAGGAGCAATGACACTAAATCGGTCCTCTTTGGTGGTGATGAGGAGTGAATACTCAGTGCCTTCATCAAGTTCCTCCTCCAAAAATAGAGAATTTATGGCTACCGGCATGATGTCGACGTCAATACCTCTCACCAACCCTAAAGGTAGGCAAGGAAAGTCCTAAACTTTGCCTTTGTGTTTCATACTATCCTACCTGGCCTGGTAAGAAACGTAGAATTTGGGTACCAAGATCCTATAGAAATCTGGGAGAGGGTTGGCAAAGACATGCCACTGGTAATCATTGAATTGGGCAGTGATATTGGGGAAGTCGCCCCTCAGCCCCGCCAAGTCAAACCACTTCTCCACCGTGATCGAACAGCCCTCAAAAATAACATAGTGCCCCATCATGTTGGGCACACAGAAGATAATAGCCTCTCCGGTATTGGCAGGGGTTGGGGTATCGAAAAAAAAAGACTCACAACTTACAAAGTCTTTCCCTTTGCCCTTTGCTTTAGATGTGGCAATTGCCTTCCCCTTGCTTAGGTTCCTAGATGAAGACATGATTCTACAAAATTAGGTCCCTTGTAGCCCCTGGGATTACTCAAACTTCACCACCAAACTCATGTATTTAACACATCATAAGACTCCCCAACATCACAAGAGCAATAACCTCCCCAACAATCATTAGCATCTGACGCCCACCCCCAATAATTTAACATCATATCAACAACAACATTTATCATATGTACCCTCAATAAATGAAATTTTGGGGGAAATGGGTAGTGGAAATAAGGTAGATACATGCTAACATTAAAGTTCATATGTAAAAAGAACTAGAATTTGTAACAATTCAAGAGTTTAGAAACACTATACCAAGGAACAAGATTGAGAAGAGATGAGAAATTTGAAAGCTTGAACTTGCTCAACAATGGTGGAAAGCTTGTGTTGCTAGTAGAGAGTAAGAGTGAGTAAGAGTGAGGGAAAGGAAATGGTTTGTGGGGGTTTATTATAGATGAAGGAAGAGGAAAGGGATTGGTTAATGAAAAGGCGGGGATTAATAGTGAGTTGATTGAAAAGGGAGTGGGAGGGCGGAAAGGTGTGCCCCATGACAAGGAATTCTAACTAAGTCGGCGTTCACTTGGTGGTTCACGAACTGGTGTCAGCGTTCCGCTGATGCATCACTGGTTTTGCCTTTTTGTTCCCAAGTTTTTGCCTCTCCAACTCAAGGCATTGGTGGTTCACGCATCTAGACCGACGAGTCGTGCATCTAGATCGGTGTTCACTGGTCTAGTGCGGTGCCTACCCTATTTGTACTTCTCCTCCCTGCTTGACATCCACTTAGTCCTATAAAACAAAACCAACAATGATATTAAAAAACTTCAAAAATTAGAAACACTTGGGTTGCCTCCCAATGAGCATCTTAGTTAACATCGTGGCATGAGGTAACTCTCATTCATATTCTATTTTTCGGAGGATCATCCTACGTCTCATCCTCTACCATATCAATTCCTCCATTTTCGCTATCATCATTAAACACTCCAATCACCTTACATTCATCTGGAGGCTCAGCGGTTTGGAATACTTTGAAGGTAACCTCTTCACCTCTCACATAAAACTTGAGCTCACCTAGTCCTACATCTACCAAGGCTCTGCCTATGGCAAGCAATGGTCTCCCTAAGAGGATTGGAACTTCCACATCCATCTCACTATCTAGAACCACAAAGTTAGCTGGTAGAATAAACTTATCTACCCTTACCAATACATCCTCAGAAACACCCACCAGTTTCTTGATAGAGCTATCAGTCATTAACAATCTCATCGAGGTAGGTTTGGTGTTGCCAAGCCCCAACTTCCTGAAGATCATGAGGGGCATCAAATTTATACTCGCCCTATGATCACAAAGGCCTTTCTTGAACACACACAACCCAATGATGCTAGGGATTGTGAAGGCTCGCGGATCCTCCCATTTTGGGGCAAGGTTGTTATCATCATGGCGCTGCCATGATGTGTCATCTCTCCGGTGCCCACCCACATCCACTTTCTTTTTTCTCTTCAGTAGCTCTTTCATAAACTTTACATATCTGGCGTTTGAAGTAAAGCATCTACAAGTCATATATTTATGGACAATTTGCTGAACCTATTTATAAACTTGTTGAATTGATCATCCATTTTCTTTTTAGTTAACCACTGTGATTACGGAGGAATAACCCTTAGTTCTTGCTCTTTCTCACTCAAGGCCTTCGTGCCCGCATCTACCTTGTCATCAATTAAGGGAGTCTCATCAACATCTCCTTCACCTTGATCATCAACATCATCCCAAACATGTGGTGCTTGTGGCACCTCATCTAATTCGTTCACATCACTTGTCGTTGGGGAAATAACATCCTTGGGCTTAACGCCCGCATCACCCAACATCTTGCCACTCTTAGTGACAATAGCCATGCACTAATTATCCTTTTCAGGATTTAGCATTGTGTAACTAGGAAGTGTTCCTTTCATTCGGGGGTTCATTTGTGAAGATAACTAGTTCATTTGGTCTTCTAAATGCTTGATAGAAGCCGAGCATGAACTCACTATTTAGGCAACGTTAGACACCTGCCCTTTAAGTTATTTGACCCCGCTATCCGTTGACTCAACCTTCTTGAGAACCCTTGCCAATATTTCTTCAATTTTTGAGTTCCCTACATCACTCACACCCAGTTGGGATTGGGCATTCTTAGCTTTAGGAGGAGGAACATATGGATTTGTGCTCCAATGATAGCAGTCCCCTTCACAATTTTGCTCTCGATTTCCCCATCTCTCATTTTGATTAGGCCAACCTTATGCGTCATTATTCCTCCAACCTTGACTCTCTTCCTTTGGACACCAAGGACCTTGATTAGTCCTATGGTACCCAGGTCGATAACTCCCCCCCCCCCCCCATTTGGTTTTCCATATATTGGTGTTGTTCCTCATAAATTGGCGGTGAAGACTCTCCCTCAACATGCATTGGACCTTGCATTCCCATAGCATTTACAACTTTAGGCCCGAGTCCCATCACATGCTTAGTCATTAACTCCATCTGAGTCATCATTTTAGAAAGATTTTGATCTCACTCTTCATCTCTCCTTCTTATTTCAGCTGTTATCAAACTAGAACCACCATCATGTGAAGATACATTCGTCTCCCTAGTAGGCAACGCCCTATTCATCTTCGTCAGCCTATCCAAAAGGGCTTTAGCTAGACCATACGTTTGGTCCATGATTGAGCCCCTAGCTGGGATATTGGTGAGTGATTTATTGATGGATTTAAGGGCTCGATAAAATCTTTGAAGTAACACTCCATTGGGAAGACCATGATTAGGGAAAAGAGACACCTTCTTCTTAAACCTCAGCCATGCTTCATGAAAAGTCTCACTTTGACCTTGCCTAAACTTTTTAATGTCATCCCTCAGCTACAAAATCCTCGAGGGAGGAAAAAATCGGTCCAAGAACATTTCTGCCAACTCTTTCCAGGAGGTAATACACACCGGAGGCAACTCTTCTAACTACATAGTTGCTTCTCTCGTTAAGGAGAATGGGAAGAACCTTAGTCTAATACACTCTTGGCTTATATTGGTTATATTAAAAGGTTGAAAAATCTCGAGGAAGTTCCTCAAATGGAGGTTTGCATCTTCGCATGATTTACCCCTGAAGAGCCCTTTCATTTGTAACAGGTGCAACATCATACTAGTGACGTGAAACACTACATTCCCCATTGTAGCTGGTAGGCTAATGGCACCTGCTACCTCAGGCATGATGGGATTATCCTCTTCATTTTTCATATTTCCTTCTACCGAACTCTATCCCTCTTGTGAGTGTTGACTCATATGAAATGCACCCTAGATGATCAACAACAAGAATAATGTCTAAAAAAATAAGATGCTTAATCGATTCCAATTAACAAACAACCCAAGGATATTAAGTGCTATTCCTCAACAACGGTGCCGTTTTTGATAATGCTAAAATACACTCCTCGTTTAAAGAACAATTGTTGTATCAAAACAAATAACCCGACGGGGTGTTGGGATCAAATCCCACAAGGAATAGGAAATGATTTACACAAGATTTGTTTAGTGAATTGAATTGATTCGCTTCCAAGAAATGAAAATGTAAAAGTAAATTTTTGGGGGAGTGGATGCAATTAAACTCAGCTAATAAAGAGAGCAATATAACCAAAATCGAGAAACAACAATAAGCAAAAGCTAGAGATGTGATGTAGCTGAGATGCCAATCAAATCTGGATTTACCAGACAATTGAATTATTACTAATATATGTAAATAACCTTGGAAAAGATACAGCCAGATGTTTTTCAACCACTAAGCACCTTTTCCTCAAGTTCTTTCGAACCTCAAGGTGCAATTTAACTATTCCAATATGGTTTGGGTAAGGGACTGAGCCATTTCTAGCCATCAACCTTTAATGGGATTGTAACCATGGGTTTTGGCTATTTCTAGCCCAACCCCACATAATCAAATCCCAACCTACTATTTAGTTCTTCCCCATTACTTAATTCCTCTTTTTAAAGTAAAATTTAAGTAAGAAAATAATACCCATATTTGCAACTATGAGCAATCAACTATAATTTGAGAAGAAATCAATAGATTTACACTAATTAAGTAAAATAAGATAAATCTAGCAACACCCAATTAAATCAAACACCCATCATCACACACCTTTAGCTATAGATTTAGCTACTCATAATTTAGAAACATAATAGCATGTTTATCAATAGACCCAACAATTTCATCCTTAAGAGTAAACAAAATCAAGCTCAAAATATCTCTACAATGGTGGTTATACCTTGTTGAAGAAGATGAGATGAAAAAGTAATATTCAAACTTTTCTTCGCTTCTCCAATGGAATTTTCTATCTCAAAAGTAATGGGAATAATAATATCATGCTTGTTCAGAGTGTGTTTCTAGACTATGTACAAAATTAGGTCATAACATTTGCTAGACATTGTTCCCTTTTTCAGGTGTCTTTCACTTGTGACTCACTGGCGGTTCATCGGTGTCCATTCGGGGGATGCCGGTTAGTTTCATCTAATGTCCAATGAGTTTTGAAGCATTTGGTTTTGGCACTAGTGGTTCATCTCATGCTATTCCGTGAGCTGCCGGTTGCAATTGTTCATTATTCCAGTGAATGCTTGCGGTCATCCGGCATTTCACCGGTGGAGCGCCAATTTCCACCTCAATCTCATCCTTTTTGCTCAATTTCATGCTCCTTCTTTTCAAGCTAGGTGCCTGCATCATCCAAAGGAAAAAGGGAATAAAATCCAACTAAAAGACTTAACAATTAAGCTAAAGCTCATGGTTAAAAGCCTAATGAGTTGGTAAATTACCAACTCATCAATGGGACGACACTCCCAACAAGCTCACTAGGTTTGAAACTGAAAGACATGGTCAAACATTAAACTGATAGCATCCTCAGAGAATGAGGACTCACCCAAATAGAAATAGGACTGGTCTGATCAGAAATGAGTTATTGGCGATGCTGAGTTGGATCACCCAAATCTATATCATGAGTCGATACAACATAAACCATGCGGTCAGTACATTGAATATACTCAGTATGTAAGGTAAATAAACCTGCTACTAAATTTTATAAAATTATGAATATAAATCAAAGAAAGTTCATGAGAGTAAGGGTTGCATGCTAAAAGCCATAAATCCAAAATATACATATTCATAAGCTTTTCATCGTAATTTGGACAAAATGAGCCAAGGTATTCACTTGTATAAGTCATATAATTTATCATTCTTAAAATCATAAGAGAAAGCTCATAAACTAATGGGTAAAATATGCTATAAAACATAATATCACGAGTTATGAACAGGACTAACTGAAATCATAAGGAACGGTGGAAGACACGTCATAACAGACAACCATCATGTATGAGAGTGTGATGATCCCACGTATTTCCCATGTGGATGAGAGCCATCCTAAGCCTTGCCAGTTCACAGGATGAATGAGGTGTGATATCACAGGTGTGCTCTCGAGCGGGGGAAGCACTCTCTTGAGATCTGCCAATAAAAATAAATCCTATGTTGGTGCATAGTTTAGAGATAGGGGTCCTTGGAATCCCTGGCCTACTCGATGCTAGACACTATTCCCAAAACATGCATATTGCTCATATATTCATATTCAAAAAATATAGCTTAAACATGAATATTGGGGACTCTTGACTCCAAATAGCTCTTTAAAACTGATCTCATAAGCCATGGAAAATATAATGATAAACATATTTATCTTTGCATGGGCTTTCCCAAGTAAATAAATCATACATACTTGAAATAAGCTTCATAATTGAAAATCAGGGAATCATAAGTTAATAATTCATAAACATTCATGCACACTAGATAATTCATCACGTTTGAAATCATAGACTCATAAGCTTGAAAATTTCATAAATCATGCATAATAGGGTATAATTTTCAATAACTTGAAATCATGAATTTATAGTTAAATTGAGAGTAAAATCAGCCCCAATAGTCTTAAATCATTAACTGAGACATGATAGAATTGGACCCATAGACATATCATGGATATTTGCATGCAATCGTGTTAAACCCTCGAATCTTCAATACACTTAATTAGATACTTGAATTCATGAGTTAAAGAAGAAATTTGGCGTGAGGGTGGAAGAAATCTACCCATTCATTACCCTACATACCTGGGCTTTGAGAATCTTCAACTAGATTGGAGACCCAAAGGGAATTGTAGAAGACTTGATGAAGAATCCCTAGCTTGATCTTGGAAGAGGATTTGATCTTCTAATGAGAGTGTTAGGAGTAGAATGAGGGCTTAGGATGAACAAAACCCTTAATACACTCTATAGGAAGCTTAAAACGACGTAGTTTAGGAGTTAGAAACTTAAGAATTATGAAAACACCCTTAATAAACAAACTGGAAAAATGGCCTTGCCAAACCCAGCGACCTATTTGATGGTCCATCGGGTAAAGTAACAGGTCTTTGTCTATCCCATCACCACTAGAGAAAAAACCTAAACTCTGACCCTTTTCTAACTCAACGAGCCAATTAAAGGGTTGTCAAGGGACCTAACAACTTGTTCCCTAATCCGTGAAGTACATTGCAAATTAATATTTTCTCCACCACACACACTTAATGGTTGACTAAACTAATCATGGTGAGACCTAATGACTTGTCGTCCAATCCTTCATGACTCCCAAAAAGTAACATTTCTCCAACTTGGCACCACCTAAAGAGTCATGTAAGTCCCTCGGGTCACTTGACGAGTCAATGAATGACTCGTTCTGTGACCTGGTGTAGATTTTTCTATTTTTTTTATTTCAGTCTTCGGGTATGATATTAGGGGCTTTTGGGGTGGTACAATTATCCCTTTTCCCAATCACTTCATCTTCACTATTAAACACATTTACTCTCACCATAAAACCTACTAATCCACTCACCTTCCCTCGACCTATAAATTCCATCTTCTTTCTCTATTTTCTACCATCACTCACAACTCTCTCTCACAAAGTGCACTTGTTGGAAAATGATTGATTATTAGTAGAGAGTACGAAAGTAAATGAAAAAATTTGCTTAAATACGCTTTACTAATAAGTTGAGTGTGCTTAAAGAGATGGGAACAAAAAGAGAAAATTCAAGAGTGAGAAGAATGAGGAAGTATTGAGGATATGTCTTTAGTGAATGTGGATGTAGTAAAAGCGCTTGGGGCAGGATAGTCACTATTACTGGCCAGAGTTTACCTACCCGTCCCTTAGCTTACATTACAACCCATTAAGTCCTACTTGATCTACGTTCATACATCCTTAAATTAGTGGAGTAAACACTAAGGGCAAGCTTATGGTTCACTACATGATGCATGTGAATTCTTTGAGAGAGTGAGCGTAATTTGATTCATATACCCATACCTTTTGTGATTTGAAATTCTTTTGAAGTAAAAATGGGGTAACTCTCTTGTGTTGTGAGGGCACATGTTTAATGAGAGATAACATTCATGTGGAATTCTTGATCGGTTGATTTGCATGAGTTTGCTAAGATTGCAAGTTGATTCTTGAGGTTTGGAAGTCTTAACATAGTTGTAATTCATTTTAATGATGAAATCATGCAAGCCTTATTTTTAACTTGCTATCGTAATTAATCCTTATAGCCATAGCTTGAATTGTCTTGCTAAATTAGCTATGCGTGAGTCTTTAATTACATGAGATGTGAAAGGGTTGTTCGAGGATGAACAAAGTTTTAAGTGTGGGGTAGGTGATCTTGGGCATAATTGCATGCCCAAGTGATACTTTATTACTTAATTTTGACTTGTTTATCTACTTTTATGTGTACATTCTCATGTGGTTTATATGTAAATGCGGATTTATACTAACCAACATGATTAGTTATTGTTTTTACAGTTAGAATGAATTTTGGGAACTAATCTACAAGTTGGTAAAGTGGAGGAATGGACTCGGAAGCAAAACTCTGAAGTCGGCAAGAAAATGCTAAAACTTGATGCTCCGCGACAGGGCCGTGTCACGCCACCATCGCGGAGGCATTCCGCCTAGAGTGGGACTTGTGTTGCATTCCAGTGAAGGTGCGCGATGGCACAATGTCACGGAGCCCATGCTCCGCGTTCACTTCAGTGACACGGTGAGAGGACTTAGCTGCACACCTGGATTCCAGTGAAGGTGCACGTTACGTCCGTGGCACGGAGCTGAGGCTCCGCGATACCCTCCGTGTTACATTGAAGCTAATAATCTGGCACCCCAAGTTCCGGTGAAGCTCCGCGACAAGGCCGTGGCACGGAGCTGATGCTCCGCGATACCCTCTGTGCCACATTGCCAGTTTATTTCGGGAAATTTCCCACTTGTATAAATAGCACACATAGGTTTTATTTTAAGATATCTGACATTTTTCAAGCTAGAACGTGCGTATCAGGCAGTTGAGATGAAGAAGTTCTTGGGTTGATTTTCTTCCTTTTTCTCTTGAATTTCAATTGCTTGTAATATTTCTACTTGTTTGAAGATGTTTAATCATCAAACGAGTGGCTCATTCACCTTTGGCTGAGGTTGAGGATGATTGTAGTAGTATGTAATTGATGTTATTTCAGTTTTTATCTTCTCTACAACGGTTGTTCTACTAATTCTTGTTTTAACTACATTAATGCTTGGCCATTGTTAATGTAAATCCTAGAATTCCAGTTTTATTTCCGAAAGGAAGATTAGTTTGATAGATGTGAATTGGTAGGATATGTTCTTGGCTTGGTTGAGAAATTAAGAGAAGATTAACATTGAGAATAGAAATATATCTGTAATGTCATATTTGGTCATCTATGGAATTTGTTGTGTATTGCTAGAATATGAAGTGTTTACATCACATAAATGTGTAATGTAAGTCTCATGATTCTTTAATTGGAGAGAAGTTCGAAAGACCCAATCCATTGGTTAATAATTCCTGACCAACAACTGAAGAGAAGTGTTGACTGAAATTTAATCAGTAAATTACATATCTGCATGTTTTCCTTAACCTTAGCTTGTTCGTGCTATTGTTCAGATTATAATTTACAATCTTCTTACTTAAAGTTACATTAACTAGTATTATTGAAAATTCACCATTTTTTCTGTTTGTCTGCTTGTATAAAGAATTGTGTATACTAAGCACTTAAAGAAATTTTACTATCACATTACAGCCCCTGTGGGTTCGATACCTGGCTTGAAATAAAGCCACTTTATTACTTGTACAACCACGTGCACTTGCGTGTAGTTGGGAGTGAACACCGACCACCGCTAGCGCCACGATTGCAACAAAGATACCTACACCGCAGGATGACAAAAGCACTTAGAGCGCTACAGGTATGTTCCCTTCCCTCTGTTCTTTTAGTTCATGCTTCAGGGACGAAGCATAATTTTCGAAAAGGGGAGGGGTGTACTTGTAACTCTTTGGGTTTTTGGATTCATCCAAGGGTTTTTCTTGTCCTATTTCTTTTCCCTCGAGCATGCTATCTAATTGAACTAGCATGTTTAGGATTTTATTTTCTTATTTTGTGAGTTTTTTAATTAGAAAGTAGCTTAGGAGTACTCAGCTAATAAAATTGCACTAGTTTTTTATTCTTGAAAAAAATTGACCCTGTTTAAAATTTTTTGATGAATTAGTTGTGTACTTGTGATTGCATGCATGATTTATGTGGATCTCTTGATGTCATTTAGTGTATTAGCATGAGTAGTCTTGTTAAGCCATGCGTAAACCAGATAGGTAAAGTGAATATAAGTCATGTGCCATGAGTGAATGAGGTTTGATATTTAGTTAAGTACTATGTTGAAGATCTAGAACTTGCCTGGTTGGTCTTTGTATAGGTTAAGGATGGTTGGTTATGTTATGATCATAGGCCGTTTTTGTTGAGCTCACTTTTAGCCTAAATGACCCTACCAAAATCATATGATTCCCTTGGTCCCAATTTTGAGTCTTTAATAAACCATTTTTCTTTAATTAATCGGCGAACCGTACCCATTATTTATAATGAACCTATTTTGGCCCTGGTCCCTCCTTGGACATTATGAACCTCAACATAGGCAAAATCCCTAAATTGAGGGCGGCTAAAGTAGGGGTACATAAATAGTGGGCATGAGGAAAAGGGAGAGAAAAGAGAAAAGGTGAAAGATGAGGTATGGTGTGACTAATAAAAAAAAAGAGATGAAAAATTTGAAAACTTTGAAAAAGAAAATTAAAAAAGAATAATAGTTGAAAAGGTTGAAAATACACCCACACTCATACAAATGCATACAAAAGAGGTCAAAAGGGAGGAAAAGGAAAGAAAAACAATAAAAGGGTGAAATAGGTGAACGATGGAGCCAATGTATGTAGTGTCAAGGAAGGGTTAGTCACTTAAAAAGATCCCATATTTATCATACCTAGCCTTAAAGCCTACATTACAAGTCGCATCAAGCCCTATAGTGATCCTAATCTAGCCATCTGACAGATCGAAGCAGAGAAATAAGGGCAAGCATATGGTATCTGATATACAATACTTGGAACTTCTTTGTGAGGGTGAGAGTCTCACTTGTTTAGTCCCATGCCATATTTGTTACTATATCTGTGAGTGGGGACTTCATTTTCTGTGAGGCACATGGTTTATGTTTACTTTTACCAGTGGTTTATATGAAAAGTATTGGTGATGACTTGATTGTCTGTTAATAGCTAGATGACATGTCTTGATCCCTACTTATAATATTTTATGGTTGCTTGTAGTACATTAGTTGATATTGGTTCATGGAAGAAAGGTCAAAAATTGTTAGATTTATAGTGCAAATTTTGTTTGGTATTGGTTGTAGTATCCTAGGTTTATTTTCTAGTTGAGCGCCGTATTTAGTTTTTTTCTTTTCTTTGCCAGAGGACATGCAAAAGTCTTAAGTTGAGGGTGTTGATGTGCTATGAGTTTACAACACTTTCGATGCTCAAAACTAAGAAAATAGCATGAACTTAGGTGTGTTTATATGGACAAAAGGCACTTTTTCTTTGATTATAGGAACAATAAGTGTTGTAGCAAGAATGTGCAAAATAAGCCAGAAAGTGCAGAGAATGATCTAAAGTCACAGTCTCAATACGAGCCGTATGTTAATGGTATGAGTTGTACTAAGAACCGTGAAAAGTTTCAGATGGTGGAATTGAGAAGAATGCAACCTATGATTCTCACTACGAGTTGTACAACACTTGTACGAGTCGTAGATTAATTTGTGGAAATATTCAAAAGAAATTGCACAAGGACCGACTCCTAATATGAATGGACTTACGAACTATGGCAACGATGCACTTATCGTACCAGGAGCAGTGGTGATCTTCATAGGATTTTCAATGCTAAGTATAACTTCAGATAGTACGAGTCATGACAGGGAGGTACGAGTCGTACCATAACACTCATGAATAATTTCAGAAAAAGTCAGAGTTCTTAGAGCCAGACCACGGAGGCAACTCACGACTCGTCGGAAGCATGTACAAGTCATACCAAAGCCCAACATTACGTAAAATTTCAGCAAGCCAAGGACTTACGGACAGCAGGTATGACCCGTACGATCCAGCTATGGGTCATATGATCAATCATGGCTCAAGCGGCGCCAGTTATGTAAAATCACCCTGTTAGCTTAGGAAAAGGATTCTTATGTCTGTATAAATATTTTTTATATTTTATTTTCAGTAGAAAATCATAGGGAACATTAGGGAGAAGTGAGATAAGCATAAAAGGAATAGAGATTCAAGGGAAAAACATAGGATTGAGTTGATTGACTTGTGATCAACCTTTTATTGGATTCTTTCTTGATCTTTATCAATTGTTATTGAGGTTTTTTCTGATATAAGAAAAGAAGCTTTTCTCTCATCTACCATTATAAGTATTGAATTATGTGTTTAATAATGAATGTATATCACAACCTTGCAACTATGACAGCCTAAAACCTCCATAGCTAGGGTTTTGGGAACCATAGTGGATTAACGAGCTAGGAATACATAAAAGTGATTCAAAACCAATGCAAAATACTTGTATTGTATTCTCTTCATGCTTAAACATTTCTTAATGGTGTACAATGTTAGGACTTTCCCGTATTCTTTACTTGCTTGAGCCTGGAGAGGTAGACATTAGGAAAAGAGAATTACAATAAAGCCTTGATCTTGATGATCATTGATTAACTTGAGTTGTGGTCGCAGGATAGTTAAATTTGGAACGTATTGATAATGGATAATTTGAAACCACTCATGAGACCTGACCCAGTGATTGAGTATAGTCATCCAATAGGGACGAACTAGGCGTTTTGATGAACCCTGGTTATCAGTTCTACAAGTAACCATTAGTATTATCACGTGTGTATACCCGAAGCAGTTATGAACCCATGGGGAACACAAACCCTTTTTATTCTTAACTCTTGATTTGCATCATAATTTCAATCATTGTTTTAATTATTGTTTTCTTAAAACCCCCAAATTGGAGTTACTAACCAACAACCTCACTTACCGGCATTAGTTTAGATATTCCATATTCCCTATGGGTTCGACCCCAACCTCTTGGTTGGGTTCTTTATTGACAGCATCCACTTCATACTTCAAAAGAAGGTGTGAGTTTGAGATTATCAACTCTGACCTAGGGGTGATGGACTCATTCGGAACCTCAAATGCTCGCATTTGCTACCTCTTATTCGTGAGAGCATCAGCGTCCCTTTTGTTAGGAACGGAGATCATACTGGTGGCGGAGCTAAGGGTCTCATCCTAGAATAGAGGCACTCCCGCTCTCAGGCAGAGCGGCGATATAAGCACAACATATGGCATTGAAGTTCCATCCAGCCTTGCCTTTCTCCGCATCTGAGTGGATAGTATTTCCCCAAAGTTGATAGGATCCCTATCACAATATAATAAATCAGGATAACTGCCTCCAAGTTCACCCGTTGTTCATTCTTGGAGGGCATGATTCGGCCATAAATGAAGTCGAGCCACATCTTGGCCTCAAAGTGTAGATCATGGAGAAATATCTCACCACCCATAGATGCCCATAAGGGTGTGCCAGTGGAAATGATAGGAGCAATGACACTAAATCGGTCCTCTTTGGTGGTGATGAGGAGTGAATACTCAGTGCCTTCATCAAGTTCCTCCTCCAAAAATAGAGAATTTATGGCTACCGGCATGATGTCGACGTCAATACCTCTCACCAACCCTAAAGGTAGGCAAGGAAAGTCCTAAACTTTGCCTTTGTGTTTCATACTATCCTACCTGGCCTGGTAAGAAACGTAGAATTTGGGTACCAAGATCCTATAGAAATCTGGGAGAGGGTTGGCAAAGACATGCCACTGGTAATCATTGAATTGGGCAGTGATATTGGGGAAGTCGCCCCTCAGCCCCGCCAAGTCAAACCACTTCTCCACCGTGATCGAACAGCCCTCAAAAATAACATAGTGCCCCATCATGTTGGGCACACAGAAGATAATAGCCTCTCCGGTATTGGCAGGGGTTGGGGTATCGAAAAAAAAAGACTCACAACTTACAAAGTCTTTCCCTTTGCCCTTTGCTTTAGATGTGGCAATTGCCTTCCCCTTGCTTAGGTTCCTAGATGAAGACATGATTCTACAAAATTAGGTCCCTTGTAGCCCCTGGGATTACTCAAACTTCACCACCAAACTCATGTATTTAACACATCATAAGACTCCCCAACATCACAAGAGCAATAACCTCCCCAACAATCATTAGCATCTGACGCCCACCCCCAATAATTTAACATCATATCAACAACAACATTTATCATATGTACCCTCAATAAATGAAATTTTGGGGGAAATGGGTAGTGGAAATAAGGTAGATACATGCTAACATTAAAGTTCATATGTAAAAAGAACTAGAATTTGTAACAATTCAAGAGTTTAGAAACACTATACCAAGGAACAAGATTGAGAAGAGATGAGAAATTTGAAAGCTTGAACTTGCTCAACAATGGTGGAAAGCTTGTGTTGCTAGTAGAGAGTAAGAGTGAGTAAGAGTGAGGGAAAGGAAATGGTTTGTGGGGGTTTATTATAGATGAAGGAAGAGGAAAGGGATTGGTTAATGAAAAGGCGGGGATTAATAGTGAGTTGATTGAAAAGGGAGTGGGAGGGCGGAAAGGTGTGCCCCATGACAAGGAATTCTAACTAAGTCGGCGTTCACTTGGTGGTTCACGAACTGGTGTCAGCGTTCCGCTGATGCATCACTGGTTTTGCCTTTTTGTTCCCAAGTTTTTGCCTCTCCAACTCAAGGCATTGGTGGTTCACGCATCTAGACCGACGAGTCGTGCATCTAGATCGGTGTTCACTGGTCTAGTGCGGTGCCTACCCTATTTGTACTTCTCCTCCCTGCTTGACATCCACTTAGTCCTATAAAACAAAACCAACAATGATATTAAAAAACTTCAAAAATTAGAAACACTTGGGTTGCCTCCCAATGAGCATCTTAGTTAACATCGTGGCATGAGGTAACTCTCATTCATATTCTATTTTTCGGAGGATCATCCTACGTCTCATCCTCTACCATATCAATTCCTCCATTTTCGCTATCATCATTAAACACTCCAATCACCTTACATTCATCTGGAGGCTCAGCGGTTTGGAATACTTTGAAGGTAACCTCTTCACCTCTCACATAAAACTTGAGCTCACCTAGTCCTACATCTACCAAGGCTCTGCCTATGGCAAGCAATGGTCTCCCTAAGAGGATTGGAACTTCCACATCCATCTCACTATCTAGAACCACAAAGTTAGCTGGTAGAATAAACTTATCTACCCTTACCAATACATCCTCAGAAACACCCACCAGTTTCTTGATAGAGCTATCAGTCATTAACAATCTCATCGAGGTAGGTTTGGTGTTGCCAAGCCCCAACTTCCTGAAGATCATGAGGGGCATCAAATTTATACTCGCCCTATGATCACAAAGGCCTTTCTTGAACACACACAACCCAATGATGCTAGGGATTGTGAAGGCTCGCGGATCCTCCCATTTTGGGGCAAGGTTGTTATCATCATGGCGCTGCCATGATGTGTCATCTCTCCGGTGCCCACCCACATCCACTTTCTTTTTTCTCTTCAGTAGCTCTTTCATAAACTTTACATATCTGGCGTTTGAAGTAAAGCATCTACAAGTCATATATTTATGGACAATTTGCTGAACCTATTTATAAACTTGTTGAATTGATCATCCATTTTCTTTTTAGTTAACCACTGTGATTACGGAGGAATAACCCTTAGTTCTTGCTCTTTCTCACTCAAGGCCTTCGTGCCCGCATCTACCTTGTCATCAATTAAGGGAGTCTCATCAACATCTCCTTCACCTTGATCATCAACATCATCCCAAACATGTGGTGCTTGTGGCACCTCATCTAATTCGTTCACATCACTTGTCGTTGGGGAAATAACATCCTTGGGCTTAACGCCCGCATCACCCAACATCTTGCCACTCTTAGTGACAATAGCCATGCACTAATTATCCTTTTCAGGATTTAGCATTGTGTAACTAGGAAGTGTTCCTTTCATTCGGGGGTTCATTTGTGAAGATAACTAGTTCATTTGGTCTTCTAAATGCTTGATAGAAGCCGAGCATGAACTCACTATTTAGGCAACGTTAGACACCTGCCCTTTAAGTTATTTGACCCCGCTATCCGTTGACTCAACCTTCTTGAGAACCCTTGCCAATATTTCTTCAATTTTTGAGTTCCCTACATCACTCACACCCAGTTGGGATTGGGCATTCTTAGCTTTAGGAGGAGGAACATATGGATTTGTGCTCCAATGATAGCAGTCCCCTTCACAATTTTGCTCTCGATTTCCCCATCTCTCATTTTGATTAGGCCAACCTTATGCGTCATTATTCCTCCAACCTTGACTCTCTTCCTTTGGACACCAAGGACCTTGATTAGTCCTATGGTACCCAGGTCGATAACTCCCCCCCCCCCCCCATTTGGTTTTCCATATATTGGTGTTGTTCCTCATAAATTGGCGGTGAAGACTCTCCCTCAACATGCATTGGACCTTGCATTCCCATAGCATTTACAACTTTAGGCCCGAGTCCCATCACATGCTTAGTCATTAACTCCATCTGAGTCATCATTTTAGAAAGATTTTGATCTCACTCTTCATCTCTCCTTCTTATTTCAGCTGTTATCAAACTAGAACCACCATCATGTGAAGATACATTCGTCTCCCTAGTAGGCAACGCCCTATTCATCTTCGTCAGCCTATCCAAAAGGGCTTTAGCTAGACCATACGTTTGGTCCATGATTGAGCCCCTAGCTGGGATATTGGTGAGTGATTTATTGATGGATTTAAGGGCTCGATAAAATCTTTGAAGTAACACTCCATTGGGAAGACCATGATTAGGGAAAAGAGACACCTTCTTCTTAAACCTCAGCCATGCTTCATGAAAAGTCTCACTTTGACCTTGCCTAAACTTTTTAATGTCATCCCTCAGCTACAAAATCCTCGAGGGAGGAAAAAATCGGTCCAAGAACATTTCTGCCAACTCTTTCCAGGAGGTAATACACACCGGAGGCAACTCTTCTAACTACATAGTTGCTTCTCTCGTTAAGGAGAATGGGAAGAACCTTAGTCTAATACACTCTTGGCTTATATTGGTTATATTAAAAGGTTGAAAAATCTCGAGGAAGTTCCTCAAATGGAGGTTTGCATCTTCGCATGATTTACCCCTGAAGAGCCCTTTCATTTGTAACAGGTGCAACATCATACTAGTGACGTGAAACACTACATTCCCCATTGTAGCTGGTAGGCTAATGGCACCTGCTACCTCAGGCATGATGGGATTATCCTCTTCATTTTTCATATTTCCTTCTACCGAACTCTATCCCTCTTGTGAGTGTTGACTCATATGAAATGCACCCTAGATGATCAACAACAAGAATAATGTCTAAAAAAATAAGATGCTTAATCGATTCCAATTAACAAACAACCCAAGGATATTAAGTGCTATTCCTCAACAACGGTGCCGTTTTTGATAATGCTAAAATACACTCCTCGTTTAAAGAACAATTGTTGTATCAAAACAAATAACCCGACGGGGTGTTGGGATCAAATCCCACAAGGAATAGGAAATGATTTACACAAGATTTGTTTAGTGAATTGAATTGATTCGCTTCCAAGAAATGAAAATGTAAAAGTAAATTTTTGGGGGAGTGGATGCAATTAAACTCAGCTAATAAAGAGAGCAATATAACCAAAATCGAGAAACAACAATAAGCAAAAGCTAGAGATGTGATGTAGCTGAGATGCCAATCAAATCTGGATTTACCAGACAATTGAATTATTACTAATATATGTAAATAACCTTGGAAAAGATACAGCCAGATGTTTTTCAACCACTAAGCACCTTTTCCTCAAGTTCTTTCGAACCTCAAGGTGCAATTTAACTATTCCAATATGGTTTGGGTAAGGGACTGAGCCATTTCTAGCCATCAACCTTTAATGGGATTGTAACCATGGGTTTTGGCTATTTCTAGCCCAACCCCACATAATCAAATCCCAACCTACTATTTAGTTCTTCCCCATTACTTAATTCCTCTTTTTAAAGTAAAATTTAAGTAAGAAAATAATACCCATATTTGCAACTATGAGCAATCAACTATAATTTGAGAAGAAATCAATAGATTTACACTAATTAAGTAAAATAAGATAAATCTAGCAACACCCAATTAAATCAAACACCCATCATCACACACCTTTAGCTATAGATTTAGCTACTCATAATTTAGAAACATAATAGCATGTTTATCAATAGACCCAACAATTTCATCCTTAAGAGTAAACAAAATCAAGCTCAAAATATCTCTACAATGGTGGTTATACCTTGTTGAAGAAGATGAGATGAAAAAGTAATATTCAAACTTTTCTTCGCTTCTCCAATGGAATTTTCTATCTCAAAAGTAATGGGAATAATAATATCATGCTTGTTCAGAGTGTGTTTCTAGACTATGTACAAAATTAGGTCATAACATTTGCTAGACATTGTTCCCTTTTTCAGGTGTCTTTCACTTGTGACTCACTGGCGGTTCATCGGTGTCCATTCGGGGTATGCCGGTTAGTTTCATCTAATGTCCAATGAGTTTTGAAGCATTTGGTTTTGGCACTAGTGGTTCATCTCATGCTATTCCGTGAGCTGCCGGTTGCAATTGTTCATTATTCCAGTGAATGCTTGCGGTCATCCGGCATTTCACCGGTGGAGCGCCAATTTCCACCTCAATCTCATCCTTTTTGCTCAATTTCATGCTCCTTCTTTTCAAGCTAGGTGCCTGCATCATCCAAAGGAAAAAGGGAATAAAATCCAACTAAAAGACTTAACAATTAAGCTAAAGCTCATGGTTAAAAGCCTAATGAGTTGGTAAATTACCAACTCATCAATGGGACGACACTCCCAACAAGCTCACTAGGTTTGAAACTGAAAGACATGGTCAAACATTAAACTGATAGCATCCTCAGAGAATGAGGACTCACCCAAATAGAAATAGGACTGGTCTGATCAGAAATGAGTTATTGGCGATGCTGAGTTGGATCACCCAAATCTATATCATGAGTCGATACAACATAAACCATGCGGTCAGTACATTGAATATACTCAGTATGTAAGGTAAATAAACCTGCTACTAAATTTTATAAAATTATGAATATAAATCAAAGAAAGTTCATGAGAGTAAGGGTTGCATGCTAAAAGCCATAAATCCAAAATATACATATTCATAAGCTTTTCATCGTAATTTGGACAAAATGAGCCAAGGTATTCACTTGTATAAGTCATATAATTTATCATTCTTAAAATCATAAGAGAAAGCTCATAAACTAATGGGTAAAATATGCTATAAAACATAATATCACGAGTTATGAACAGGACTAACTGAAATCATAAGGAACGGTGGAAGACACGTCATAACAGACAACCATCATGTATGAGAGTGTGATGATCCCACGTATTTCCCATGTGGATGAGAGCCATCCTAAGCCTTGCCAGTTCACAGGATGAATGAGGTGTGATATCACAGGTGTGCTCTCGAGCGGGGGAAGCACTCTCTTGAGATCTGCCAATAAAAATAAATCCTATGTTGGTGCATAGTTTAGAGATAGGGGTCCTTGGAATCCCTGGCCTACTCGATGCTAGACACTATTCCCAAAACATGCATATTGCTCATATATTCATATTCAAAAAATATAGCTTAAACATGAATATTGGGGACTCTTGACTCCAAATAGCTCTTTAAAACTGATCTCATAAGCCATGGAAAATATAATGATAAACATATTTATCTTTGCATGGGCTTTCCCAAGTAAATAAATCATACATACTTGAAATAAGCTTCATAATTGAAAATCAGGGAATCATAAGTTAATAATTCATAAACATTCATGCACACTAGATAATTCATCACGTTTGAAATCATAGACTCATAAGCTTGAAAATTTCATAAATCATGCATAATAGGGTATAATTTTCAATAACTTGAAATCATGAATTTATAGTTAAATTGAGAGTAAAATCAGCCCCAATAGTCTTAAATCATTAACTGAGACATGATAGAATTGGACCCATAGACATATCATGGATATTTGCATGCAATCGTGTTAAACCCTCGAATCTTCAATACACTTAATTAGATACTTGAATTCATGAGTTAAAGAAGAAATTTGGCGTGAGGGTGGAAGAAATCTACCCATTCATTACCCTACATACCTGGGCTTTGAGAATCTTCAACTAGATTGGAGACCCAAAGGGAATTGCAGAAGACTTGATGAAGAATCCCTAGCTTGATCTTGGAAGAGGATTTGATCTTCTAATGAGAGTGTTAGGAGTAGAATGAGGGCTTAGGATGAACAAAACCCTTAATACACTCTATAGGAAGCTTAAAACGACGTAGTTTAGGAGTTAGAAACTTAAGAATTATGAAAACACCCTTAATAAACAAACTGGAAAAATGGCCTTGCCAAACCCAGCGACCTATTTGATGGTCCATCGGGTAAAGTAACAGGTCTTTGTCTATCCCATCACCACTAGAGAAAAAACCTAAACTCTGACCCTTTTCTAACTCAACGAGCCAATTAAAGGGTTGTCAAGGGACCTAACAACTTGTTCCCTAATCCGTGAAGTACATTGCAAATTAATATTTTCTCCACCACACACACTTAATGGTTGACTAAACTAATCATGGTGAGACCTAATGACTTGTCGTCCAATCCTTCATGACTCCCAAAAAGTAACATTTCTCCAACTTGGCACCACCTAAAGAGTCATGTAAGTCCCTCGGGTCACTTGACGAGTCAATGAATGACTCGTTCTGTGACCTGGTGTAGATTTTTCTATTTTTTTTATTTCAGTCTTCGGGTATGATATTAGGGGCTTTTGGGGTGGTACAATTATCCCTTTTCCCAATCACTTCATCTTCACTATTAAACACATTTACTCTCACCATAAAACCTACTAATCCACTCACCTTCCCTCGACCTATAAATTCCATCTTCTTTCTCTATTTTCTACCATCACTCACAACTCTCTCTCACTAAGCACAAGAAAGAAAAAGGATTTTTATCTTCGAAACCCATTGGAAAGGGCAGTGCAAGAGAAATCATACAAAAATGATCGAATCTTCGGACGCCCCAAAAAAGATATGAGGTGCTCGGAAATGGTCGAAGTAAATTGTGGGTTGGCAATTTGGATGAAAAGTTCAAGTTTTCATTTTCATTTCTTCTCTCATCTTATTTTGTATGTGTGCTTCTTATTCTTATTTTCTATGATTCTCTATAATTGTAATACAAAATAAAACATGCTAGTTTCAAAATTCTTCTTGACCCATGTTTCCCCATTACCCCTTTTGTATTCTTCATTTCGTTGATAGCTTTGTTGTTGTGGGTATAGTGGGGAGTTCAGATGGAACAATGTGGGTAGAAATTGTTGTTGATAATTCTTTATCTCCTTCATATTTCTAATGATTTGAAATATCAGTTGGGGTGAAATCTAAGTAACACTTGTTCTTAGAATGCTTAATTTTTTTTACGATGATAGACAGGTTGACGTCTTTCTTAAGGGAAAATCATCCTTCTTTTCTTTTGTGCTACTTATTAATGATAAATGTGATGTTGTAAGTTAGTAGTATGAATTGTGATATTGGGTTGTATTGGGCATTTGACGTTTCCCGATGATAGATGGGGTAACGTCCATCTTAGGGAAGGCATTAAGTGGTCCCAATGGTTTATGGGCTATCTAATTGATTGATAAATCTTTAGGGGAAGTATGAGTACCCATTAGATGTAATATGGTCATGCTTTTAAAAAAATGGCAGAATTAGAGATTTAAAAATCAAAGTTGTCCACTGCTGGACACCTGTGAATCGCGGATCCATATCCGCGAAATATATGTTGGAGCGAAGGTAAAGGGATTCAGTGACAGGTCACTTCCCACTTCCTACATTCCAACCTGTGAACAATGGATCAGATCCAGCAAAATGTAGGTGTAATGTAGGACCCCTAAATTTTACTAAAGATTCTATCATAGACCTATGATGCACCTGTGAATCGCGGGTATGAACCTGCGAAAAGCAGGTTCAGCGCATGTGCTGGCAATTCTCACTAATCATGTTTTATTTTGTCTGGCATCCAATCTTTCTAATTTTTTCCCTAGAATAGCGTAGTTGTTTCCTTTTACTTCTCATAAAGAAAAATACAAAAAGAGTTTGTTATATTTGTGGTCGTAACATTATCTTGCAACATTATGACATCTTCTAGGAAGCTAGAAAAAGCAAAGTCCCCTTCCACATCAAAAAGCAAATGGAAGGGTAAAGTTAAGGCAGCCTCAGGTTCTTCCAACACTAAGGATGCCATCATCTTTGTGTACCTAACATGAAGCAGCACTACCTCACATGCATATAGAGGCCAATCACTATAGAGAAGTGCTTTTCCTCGGTAAGGCTGGGGGATGACTTTCCCAACATCAACATTCAATTCAATGAAAGGCACTAGCACATGTTCACAGAGCCTCTATCAAACTGTTTCCTAAATCTAGTGCTGGAGTTGTATGCCTCGTATCAAGTGAGGAAGATGCCAGAAGCACAAAGGGAAAGTAGATGATTTCCCTTGCTTACCTTTAGTCATGATTCGAGGTGTAAAGGTAGACATCACTCCTGATTCTACCAATTTCATCTTTTGGGAGGATGAAAATCTACTTGGGGACCGAGTTTCTAACAAGGGTAGAAAATAATGAGGATTAGTTAGGTTGGATATCGCGCATCATTGCAAAAGGTCAGCCAGTATGGGAAACCATAGGGGGCGATATTACAAGGCAAGACCTCAAATTTGAGGTCAAATTGTGGCTAGAATTTATATGTTGTCATATCATGCCGTCAAAAAATGATTAGGGGGTAAACCATGAGATGGCCATTCTCATTGCTTTCATCATGTCAAGGGTGCCCACAAATGTTGGTATACTGGTAGCCGCCCAAATTAAATGATAGGATAGACACCAAGGACTCTCCATGCCATACCTAGTTCTCATAAGACAAATTTGCCAGAAAGTAGGAGTCTCGTTATTTCTTAATAAAAAGTCTAGCTCTGCAATGGGTGTGGAAGGTGTAGAGAAGAAGAGGGATGCTGATGCTCCCAGGAGTAAAAGAAAGAGCATACGCGCTTGGGATGCACCAAAATCTCCAACTTTCATGACCTAGCTCAAACCTCCATGGCTCCCTACCTCAATGAGCCGAACCTCGAGATGTTGGGTTATGCTTCCGGAGAGGCACCACTCCACGGGCCTTCACCTCCTCCTTCATCCTCTTGATCGAGTTGAATTCAAAAGCTACCAGAAATGACTAGATCTCATGAAAACTAACTCCAAAGGTTGGCTCAAGACTTGTCCTCTCTTATCCAAAGGTCTATAAAGAAGGCGATGAAGGATGTATTTGATAGTTTGAACAAGTTATGCTCCCGCATGGATATGGTTTAAGGAGCAGTCTCATCTCTCTGAGATGATGTGAGAGAGCTGCAAAACCAGGCACCAATGGCTGACACCGACATGAGCCTACTTGATGCGGCCAAGAAATCTCCACTATAGCCTGAGGACCTATTGATGACCTTTTTGTGGGCTTGGATGAAGAAGAGGAACTGAGGATGGAGGCAATGATTGTGAAAATGAAGAGGCTGATGAGGATGCCGAAGAGTAGCCAATTCAGGAAGTCCTTACCCACTTTTATTCTTAATTTGTACATTGAGGAAAATGCAATTTCTTATTTAGGGTGGGGTGTGTTCTTTCGTGTTGGCTACTTATTGTCTTTATGTTGCCCATGTCGGGCTTAATTTCCTATGATTGTTGATGTTAATGTTTTTGCTTAGTTGAATGAATACCATTGTTGGACTTGTGCGAAAATGTGAATCTTTTGTTAGCATGTTAATTGCCATTGATGGGTCTATTTTATTTCACCATGTGTTTAATGACCCATATTTCATAATTGTCTTTGTTCATAGAGTAGATAGCAATAAACTCCAAGGGTTTTCATTACCATGGTTCTTTCTCAAGAAGCAAAATTTTCTTTCTTTTCTTTTGTTGTCAAACCGGGTGGCTTTTCCCTATAATAGATTGAGAGGCAACTTTCTTAAGGAAAAAGGACAAGTCTAGCGTCTTTGTGAGTCTTGTATTGCACTTCTTTTAAGTTGTACCACTAAAATTTTTTTTTGGTATTGCAAATGAGTTTTTGAAAAAAGGGGCACTTGAAACTGCAAATGAGCATTCTCTTGTCATGAGTTGCATATTCTTTGAATTGCTTTTTGAATCACATGCTATATATTCTAAATTCATATTGTTGAAGTGATTTTGAATGTATGTAGACTCCTTGGATTGGGATGCCTTGTATGGTTAGGTATTTAGCTGAATTCTCGTGTGGGGATAATTGTCTAGAACTTTTCCTAGGTGTGGATTCACTTATAACTTGATCTTAGGCTTTTTTTGGATAGTCACTTCACCCAAAATGACCTCCTTGAACATCTATCTTTACTAGCCAGTGTTTGAGCCTTTAAACCTTTCTATGACCCTTTTGTAATCCCTCTCTTGGCACTCATCCTCCCTAGTTGCTAATGTTGAAAGAATGAAAAATGGTTCTTGAAGCCCAAAATTTGGGGAGATACAAGGAAGAAATAAGGAAAAAGCCTAAGTTTAGGGGTGTACAAAAAAGGAAAGAACATGAGAGCTTCAATGAGGGGGTAGTACCAAATTGTGATGAAAGTAATGAAATGGTTGGTTAAAAAAATCTCTAACAATAGAAGAAAAACAATTCTTGAAACGTGCCACCCCTTGCTTAAATAAGGCTAATTGTGGAACAAAAAGGGTCACTAAGGTGGTTCTTGATAAAAAATAAGAATGATGAATAAGGAGAAATAAGGTAGAGTGAGCACATTCAAGTAGTGGAGTGTCTAAAAATGTTCACAAAAGGCATAGGGAGGTTCTAGTCACTAGAACTAAATATTTGGCCACCCTTACCCCTAGCCTTCATGATAACCCGCAAGTCCATAGTGATTTTGAGTGTAGGAACTCTACATTAATAGCGAGATACACGAAGAGCAAGCCTATGGGTCAATTTGTATTTACTTGAATTTCTTTGTGAGAGTGAGCATATATGCTTTATTCTATAATCCCTATGTGTAAAATGCATAAAAATTTGAATAGGATTCTCTCTTTGTGTGAGTAGCATTGCTTTCTTAGGGTACATACTTAAATGTATTTCAAATTGAAAGGTGTGATTGGGACAAGTGTGCAGTGAAATTTAAGGCAAACTTTGGATGTCAATTATCAATGACTTGTGATGCTACTTAAGATGGTTTAATGAACTATGCCCTTGTTTTGAATAAAAGGAAATATTTGTGCAATGTGCCAATTGTTTGTGGTCATCTCTTTAAATGTATGAAACATATTTGAGTCTCTTCTTTGTATTAAGTCGGTGTGTGATTTTTTGGGTAGTCCTAAGTTTTAGGGGTCCTTTGTGCGCAATTCTGGTGATATGACATGCTTAAGTCAATTTCTTAGTTGTGAGGAAATGCCTTGCTTGAGGATAAGCAATGGTTCAAGTTTGAGGGTTTGATGAGTTGGTAATTTACCAACTCATTAGGCTATTAAGCATGAGATTTTTCTTTGTTTTCAACTCATTTGGAAAAGTTTTATGCCCTTTCTCTTTTATTGTCCAGGTATTGAACTTAAACAGGGAAAGGAGAGGAATTGAACTATAAAGCAAAATGCTGTAAGAAGAAGATTTGTGGTTTGCTAGTTGGCACCTGCGAAACACAGGTTCCATGCTGGTCGGGAGATGAAGAGCACCTGAAAAACACAGGTAAGCACCTATGAAATGCAGGTGCTACCATTGGACACATCCAAGCTTCTCTGACCCAAAGTTGCAAGAGACTTGCATCTCACGGATTCGCAGGTGTTGTTCGGTCTGTTTTGCAACTACACGCTAGTGCAAGTTGTCGAACAAGTAGTAAAATGGCTAAAGTAAGCCAAGTATCAATCCCACAGGGACTGAGCCACGGTAATAATCGAATTAAGCGTTAATGAACTCTAATTCTAAAAATGCAGAAAACAATTTAAAAAGGATTTTTGAGAGTTTGTTTCCTAAGTTATACTAATCTAAGAAAAAATTATAAAGTGAGTCTGAACTATAGTAATGAGCAAGCTGAGGCTAAAACGAACATGCAGGGAAGTAATTTATCGATATAATTCGGTTAATCTTTCCTTCGGTTGCTAGTCAAGAATTATTGCCTACGGAGAGAAACTTTTGTATTCTACCCAACTTAAGAATCATGAACCTTCAACCTACATTTCTGTGATAAAAGAATTTCATGTTCTAGCCATACGTAACCAATTCCTTAATTGAATAATACGATTTTCAGATATATTTCTATTCTGAAGGTAAATCAATTCTCAATTTTCCCAAAATAAGAAGAGATCATATCCTACCAATTCACAACTTTCGAATTTCTTTCCTTTTCAAGATAAAATTGGATTTTTTAGATATACATTAACATTGGCCAGACAATAATGCAGTAAGAACAAGAATTGATAGAACAACCATGAAAGAAAAGATGAAAACCCAAAATGATTAATAATTACATTCCACTACAAATGTTCTTAACTTCAGCAAGAAGTGAATTTAGCCACTCATTTAAGGATTAAACATCATCAAATGAGTATACATCATACAAACAATTGAAATAAAGGAGAAAGAGTTAGAGAAGAACCCAAAGAATTTCGTCTCCTCAACTGCCTGTAACCCACGTTCTTGCTCAACTAAGTCAGAATTATTAAAAATAAACCTAAGTTTGCTATTTATACTAGTGGGAATTTTTCCCGAAATAACAAGCAACGTGTCACGGAGTGCATCGCGGAGCACTGCCTCCACGACACGGTGAAAACACGGACCCTCACTGGAATTTTATGTTCCAGGTAAATATGGGCAACGTGCCAGGGCATGTAGCGCGGGGCTTGGACAACGTGCCACGGCATCGACGCACACTTTCACTGGATTTTGACAAAATAACTCATCCGGGGCGGACTGCCTCCGCGATGGCAGCGTGACACGGCTCCATCGCGGAGCCCCTTTGTTTGCTGCTTTTCCTTGGCCTTTTCCAATGCTCGCTTCCGAGTCCATTCCCTATTTTCACCAACATGCAACTTAGCTTCCTAAAATTACATTTTCCCTGAAAAACAACACTAATCATGTTGGTTAGTATAAATTCACATTTTAACTACAAATCACATGAGAATGCACAAATAACGATAGAAAAACAAGACGAAATAGAGCATTTGATCATCACATGGGCATATAATTCTGCCCAAGATCACTTACCCCACACTTAAAACCTTGTTCGTCCTCGAAAAATACTCTCATATCTCATGCAATTGACACCCACGTATAGCTACTTTGGCTCGACAATTCAAGCTACGGTTATACCGATTATCTAATATAGCAAATCATCAAGAAAACATGCATAGTCTCATCAATACAATGACATTCCCCACATTAAGACCTCCTAGACTCAAGGATCGACTCACGATCTCGGTAAACTCATGCAAATCAGCTGATCAAGACATCTGACACGAAATTCAATCTCTCGTCAAGCATGTGCCCTCACAACACAAGAGAATTACCCCTCTTCCAATCATATGATTTCCGAAGCATTACATGTAGGGGTATATGAACTCGATATCACTCTCTCTCCAAAAGAATTCACATGCATCATGTCATGAACCATAGGCTTGCCTCTAGTGTATTACTCCACTAATATAAGGAAGTGTGATGTAAGATCACGTAGGACTTAACGGGTTGTAATGTGAGCTAAGGAACTAGTAAATACTGGGCTAACCAATAATAGCAACTAGCCTCCTTAAGCGCTTTTCAATACATCCCACCATCATTATGGGCATTGTTTCTTCCTTCATCCTCTCATTCTTGAAATTTTTCTTTGTTTTTGTTCCCATTTCTTTAAGCACACTTGACTTAATAACCAAGATTAGTTATACATCTTTATTTTATTTAAATTCAGCAAGTGCACCTTTGACCTTTTCTTTAACTTTCACCACTTCCGCTTTTCCTTCCTTTTCACAATTCTCACTCCTTTACACTGTGGGAAAATTGTTTTTCTTGAGCGCTTAAGAGTTTTGGATCAAATTCAAGGCTAATGAAAAGAAGGGGATTAAGCTCGGTTTGTACCTCTTTAAAGAAAGAAAAAAAATAGACTAAAGGCTCAATGGAGCTAACTAGGATGTACATTCAAGGTAGGTATTATAAGAAAAAAAAACTTTTGGTTTAATCAAAGAAATGCCTACATCATTTCCTACACTACACATCCTTCATTTCATTTCGTACACACACCAGGCAAGTTCTATACACTTCACAATAGCATGGAAGAATCGAAACCTCACCTCACACTCATTTCACATGCTCAACTCAAGACTTATTCACAGACTCTTCAATCAACTAATTACAAGAATTTAATATTAAGCCTCAATCACACCGAGTCGAAATCTATGGCCTAGGTATCTCAACATGTTTCACATTTTTATGCTTTCATACGAATCATCTTTTCATCTCAATATCATGTACAACACGCAACAAGAATTCCAAACCATGAAGTAACGACACGATTGGGAAACAACCAAAATAAATAAAATAAAATAAAGAAAAAAAACTACTCCTATCGACTACATTTCCCTTAAGACGGTCGTCATCCATCCATCATAGGAAACAGTCATTATTTACGACATCAGTTCAATGGGACTATTCTCGGTAAAATCACCAAAAACAAAGGTCGAGAAACCCAATCATCAAAAAATTCAACAAAAATTTTAAAAATATCGATAATTTCAATAGAAAACAAAAATATTTACACAACCAGCTAACAACAACTCAACACAACACACAACAACTTAACATTCATTACACACTGAATTACAATACAAAACATACTCACAAAATCACAGGGTCACAATTTTTTCATAGGAACAACAACAAGACATGAACATAAACAACAACAAAACAACTGGCACCTAACTACTCCCACCCCATACTTAAACCGAACACTGTCCCCAGTGTTCATCAAATTCAACATAACATAGAAGTAGGTGGTGAAACTCATTGATCAATCAAAAAATTCAACTTCTTCATCAGGTGCCATTTCCTCGTCCCCCATATCTAAATCGCCCCCGCTGTCCTCATCTGACTCAACATCTGAGTCATCGCGGCGTGTCTCCTCATCCGTGGGGACATCATCATCAACAGGCTCCACAAAAGCAGGCCCCACTCAGCATAGAGCCCTGGCATTTTCGCCAAAAAGGGTAATCTAGCTTGAGCTGCCATAGCTCATCTTCTATTGCTGGCCTCTCGCCTATGCGCAACTGCAGCATCTGCATCCCGTACATGCAGGCCATATACTGATCATCCCGAGCATGTCGCTCGGCTAGTATTGAGAATTGGCCCGTGAGTGGTGTCGAGTGCCTTGGTTTTGGTGACGTCCAAAGCACACCTATCCATTTGCGGGATGTAGTCTAGGGCCTCCTCCTCGATGTCAAGGCCCCTCAAAAATGTGGTCAGTAAACCACCAAACCCGTACCTGTTCCCTTTATGCAAACGAGCTCTCTTCATGGCGGAGATGATCACCACCCCAACATTAATCTCCAACCCTTTCATCGGGGCATAAACTAAGCACACACGATCCCCGGTGACATCTGTCATGTGCACCCTCGGGATCAGGCAGGAACACACTATTTTAAGCCAAATCCTAGCTTCCCTGTTCATTTGAGAGTAAGGCAACATCTGATGGTAGCCCCTCTCCTTGTTCCTGCTCCACCTTGATGTTGAACGGGCTCCACATAGAGTGCGTCTGATATCCGCATAGGGTGGAGTTATGTTCAGCTGCCGGAGTACATGGGCGTCTGTGTCCCGCACTCCCAATATGGCATTTAGGTGATGAGGCTCAAAGGTGACAACCTGCCCCCTAACTTGACGATGTGACTGCGGAGTGTCGGGTTCCAGTTTGCGTATAACTCCCGAATCAAGTGGAGATTGCACTCCTTGGGCTCTTCGAAGATGAAGCTCAGCCCGGCAGCGTCAATCCGGTGTACTATTCTGGGGAATTCCTATGCAAGTGGCTCCCTGGCAATGTGCTCCTCAGGGAAGTATTTGGTCTCCTTATGTTTGGCATACCATTTCTTCCCTTGGTCCGTCACCCATCAGGTTCTGTATTGACGGCGTTGGCCGCGAGGAACCGCTGGTGCTGCTGGAACTATTGTTCCCAGTCTAATCCTTTTTCTCCCGGTGGCTGATGTAGATGCGCCCTTTCCTTTGTCTTGCCTGCTTGACATCGTCCCTGGCAACAACTTGCCCCAAGAATGACAACAAGGTGGTAACAAAATTTGTGAAAAAGCATATTTTCACCAGGTTCGGGACACCCCGAGCCATTATCAGTGATGGAAGGGCTCATTTTGTAAATGCAAGTTTCAAGAATTTGCTAGCTAATATGGGGTGCGCCACAAGTTAGCAACAGCATATCATCCCCAAACTAGTGGGCAAGTGGAGGTATCGAACAGAGAAGTAAAGCAGATTATACAGAAGACAGTGAATGCACAATGTAGTGATTGGTCAAGAAAACTCGATGATGCGTTGTTGGCTTATAGAACTACGTACAAGACACCAATTGGGACTTCTCCGTACAGATTGGTCTATGGAAAGGCGTGTCATCTGCCTGTGGAGCTAGAACACCGAGCTTTCTGGGCCGTGAGGAAATTGAACATGGATCTAGAGCTAGCAGGGAATAATAGGTTGATGCAACTCAACGAACTTGATGAGTTCCGTTGGCATGCTTATGAAAGTGCCAAGTGCTACAAAGAGAAAACGAAGAGGTGGCACGATAGGCATATGGTGCATCGGATCTTTGAGCCGGGGCATAAAGTATTGCTATTTAATTCAAGATTGAGGCTTTTTCCAGGCTAATTGCAGTCCAAATGGTCAGGGCCATTTGAGGTGGTGAGAATGACCCCATACGGGGCTGTGGAGTTGTGGCAGGAAGATAGAAGTGCCAGGTTCTTAGTAAATGGGAAGTGATGTAAGCATTATCGGGGTGAGGATGTTATTCGAGAGAAGACGTCCATCACTCTAGAGGATGATTGAACGTGAATGACGTTGAGCCGCGATGGTAAATCAGGCGCTGCACGGGAGGCAACCCATGAAATTGTTGTAATAGATGAGTAGAACTATTTGAAAAAAAAAGAAAAAGAAAAAATAAAAAAAAATAAAAAGAAAAAAAGAAAAAAAATTAAAAATTTTGTTTGTGTTGAAACCTATGAATTCTAACCAATTTCTTGTGGTGAAGTAATTTTCAGGTGGAACAGAGGGCAAAAATGCAAAGAAACGCAAAAAAAAAAAATCGAGGTGAGAAAAATAAAAATTGACACATTACAGTGAGCCTACGCGATGGCTCCGTGTCACAGAGGAGGTGCTCCGCGTTACCCTTCGTGACACGTTGAAGAGTGTTCCGGATTTTTTTTAAAAATTCAGAACATTGGCGCGATGGCTCCGTGTCACGGAGGGGGTGCTCCGCGTTACCCTCTGTGACACGTTGAGTGTTATTTCACGTCGGGTCACACCGGGTCACCGGGTAACCCGCGCGAAAAATCACTTTAAAACCCCAATTTTCCTCTTTTCTTTCCTATTTTTCCATTCCCTCCGCGACCAACACCCCAAATCCCCTTCTCCCCCAACGTTCCACCGACCTAGGCATCAATTTTCTTCGAGTTTTCTTCGAATTCATCAAATTAAAGGTATGTTCTTGAATTTTTCCTTGTTTTTGCTCAAATTTTCGATTCTTGAACATGTGTGGTGATTAAACCTTGCCCTAAGTAAGATTAAGCTTGAATTCACTTGAGTTAAGATTGATTGATGTTCATAGTATCGTTTTGAGTATATGAACTCGATGATTGCATGTTTTATTGAATTCTTGCGAAATTAATAGCTAGGGTTGAAAATTGCATGGGAAGAAGATTAAATTCTTTGAAATGTTGAAATAAATTGGGTTGTGCATGTTGGGTGAAATAAAATATATTGTGATTGATGTTGAATATGTTTTGATAGAAGAAGGAATTTTTGGGAGAATGAAATTGGAGAATTGCATAGGTTGTTGAGAAAATTTTTTTTTGCTAACTGCTATGATGTTGAAATTGAATCGAAGGAGAAATTTGTAGTTTGTGTACGAAGTCTGAGTAGTACATAGTAAATGTTTCATCAACTCATATGAATGCACTAAGTTGGTTGAATGATAAGAATTGGAAAATCATGAATGTCTTGTTAAATTGGTTGGATTGCGGCTCAAGACTAAGTGTGGGGTAACCCAATTATACCCAACCTTAGTTGTGGCTAATCATGACTTGAATAACATTGAGACTGTCTGTTTTATTGTACAGGAACAATGTCAGGAAGGCAAGACAAGGGAAAGGGAGCATCCACATCGGGCGCCGACAAGAAAAGAATACGATTGGGAACAGCAGTTCCAGCAGCACCAGCGGTTCCGCGAGGCCAACGTCGACAATACAGAACCCGATGGGTGACTGATGAAGGGAAGAAGTGGTATGCAAAACACAAAGAAACTAAATACTTCCCCGAAGAGCAGATAGCACGGGAACCGCTAGCATAGGAATTCCCGCGTATTGTACACCGGATTGACACCGCTGCGCTTAAGAGCCCAGGGAGTGCAATATCCATCTCATCCGGGAGTTTTATGCCAACTGGAACCCGACTCTACGCAGTCACATTGTCAAAATCAGGGGGAAGGTTGTCACTTTTGAGCCCCATCACTTGAATGCAATCCTAGTGGTGCAGGACACAGACGCTCATGTCCTTAGGCAGCTTAAAATCACTCCACCCTATGCGGACATCAAACGCACCCTATTAGAGCCCGATCGACAGCAAGGTGGAGTAGGCACAAGGAGAGGGGCTACCATCAGACATTGCCCTACTCTCAGATGAACAGGGAAGCCAGGATTTGGCTAAAGATTGTGCGTTCCTGCTTGATCCTGGGGGTGCACATGACAGATGTCACCCGGGATAGAGTGTGCTTGGTGTATGCCCTGATGAAGAGGCTGGAGATCAATGTTGGGGCGGTAATCATATCCGCCATGAAGAGAGCCCGACTACATCAGGGGCATAGATACGGGTTCGGTGGTCTGCTTACCACGTTCCTGAGGGGCCATGATATCGAGGAGGAGGCCCTAGATTACATTCCACAAATTGACAGGCGTGCCTTGGATGTCACCAAAACCAAGCCACCTGACACCACTCATGGGTCGGTTCTCACACTAGCCGAGCGACATGCTCGGGAAGACCAGTATATGGCCCACATGTACAGGATGCATATGTTGCAGTTGTGCATTGGCGGGAGGCCGACAATGGAGGATAAGCTGTGGCAGCTCGAGCTAGATTACCCATTCGGCGAGTATGCTCGAGCACTATACAGAGTGGGGCCCTCATTTGTAGAGTCCGTAGATGATGATGTCCCCACTGATGAGGAGACATGCCAGGAGGACTCAGATGTTGAGTCCCAAACCTCTGAGTTTTCACCTTTTGTGCTTAAGATCATGACAAATATACAAAACATACAAATCCACGCGAAACTCATTTGGAATCCCCCGGTCACAACCCATATATGCTATTCAATCTTAAAACACATTCTGGATCTGTTGAAATCATCTAATGACTGATATAAGGTCGTTTTGATCAGAAGTTGACGGCGATCAAACTTCGCCTCCTCAAAGCTCATAATTTCAACCAAAGGTTCAAATTACTACCAAATCACCTCGGGATCTATGCAAACTACCCAACTAAGTCATAAATCACCATCCGAAACCAACAGAGCTTTTAGAACCCAAATTCGAGCTCATTAACCTGAAATGTTGACTCTGGTCAAACCTTTCAAACCCGAAACCCTCTAAAATCGAAAATCTCACATGATCATCATTAGATCATTTCAAAAATGGTGTCATCCACCCCTGCAAGTCATGAATAATAGAATGAAGATATAGAAAGGTTCAACCTAGGGAAATGGATCAACAATCAAAAATGACCATGCAGACTATTGCACTTCCCAGCTTGGCTAATAACTGCAGTTCCTAGACTTTTACATACCCGGCACCTAAGGCATGGATAGGGAGTTACCTTGAACATACCCATTTTAACCATAATCTCCATCAGGGGGAACATTCATAGGGTTTAGAGTAAAGGAATCATGAGCACGAATCATTTAATAAATCTAAGCTGGGCATATACCTGATATAGTTAAATCTTATGAGCTGATAGGGGAAATCTTGGGGACTGAGTTCATAGAGTTAAGCGTGCCAAAAGACATGAGTTCACATACGTAAAAGGGGTCATGACATGAAGTTGAATGGGTAATATTGGGATCGCTGACTAATAAGGTTACCAATGATCTTAGGGTTCTGAACATAAGCATGAGTTGAGCGTAGCATCGAGCGAACATAAGGGAAACACCTAAATGAGGATGGATTGACTACCCTTAATTACTATTTATAGAACTTCCTTACTAGAAAACTTAAGACTTGACTTAGCCATTCACTTACCATCTCCCCCCTTAGTTTACATCCATCATTCTAAGGCTCTAGGATCCTTCATTAAGGTTAGACTAATATCATTAGCTTTGGACTTCCCATTCACCTCCAAAGCTATCGCTGAAGATTTCATACTTATAACCATTCCCTATCTTCCATAAGATAAATATCATATTAAAATGCACAAAGGGATCTTATACCTCGTACAGTAGTTCTCAAAACTAACAATCATGGTAGGTTTGATAGGAAGGCTTATAACATACCTGGAACAACATCTGAGGATGACTTCCACTTGCTCTTGGTAACCTGTCATGGTAGGATGGGCGATTTCCTGGAACTACTGATTCGGTAATTGGCGCACCGGCTCTACCCTTTCCCTGCTTGGCCGATGGGCAATTCCTGCGCATGTGTCTGGCCTCCCCATATTCATAAGAAGTGTTTGAACCTGCCAAACACCGTCCCGCGTGTGTTCTACCACATTTCAAGAATGTTGACTGGCTACATAGGGCTGCTGGAGGGGTGGCTGGGGCACAGCCTCTCTTGCTGTCCGGGCCATCCATAATAGAAGCATATATCTGAACCAACCATCCACTTTCCTAGGTGGTTCTTCCTATAGTGGTCATAAACTGGGTAAGTAATCTCCCTCACCCGAGGCTTGTATCCTCGAACTTCAGCTAGAGACCTCTGACGGGGTTGAGAGCGACTCCCACTACTTGACCCTTGTTGGGAACTCTCCGAGTATTCAGTCCTGGACCTTGTGTTCTCCCTTTCTTCCACCTTACACTCTCCACCCATATTCGAATCACAAAACTTAGACGGGCTCCTCTTCGTGAGTTCTTGAACCCTAGTAGTTGTCGCCTCTCCGGTAGGGTTCATTGATGTGATAGTCTGCTGGTAAGGCTGGGTGATCATGGCTCGTATCAACACTCCAAGGGCAGCCTCGAGTTCTGCATTCATAACTTGCATGGAGTTGGTGGGGCTGGCTGACTCCCGTTGTTGTTCTGAGAAGACATGTTTCTACACACGGGTATAGCACGAGTTAGAGGAATGGAGAGAGTCGAACTCATAGCACGAGATAGAGTCATGAAGGAAGGGAGCATTTCCTAAATGTCTCATACCCTCTTCATCATAAGTGTGGCGCGCTTCACACCCATGAAAAAGACTCTACTTAATGCGGCTTTCAGACACCCTAGGACACTTCAAGACCTATGTCTCTAATACCAAGTTTGTCACAACCAGAACATAGGCTCAGATCGAGACACAGGACAAGGATCCCAGAGAGACTCCAAGTAGACCAATGACATGAACACATATCTAACTCAATCAATAAAGCAGAAGAGCAACATGATAAACAATGCAGAATTCTAAACATAACATAAAATCTGAACATAAAACACGAGTCTGAGGCTGAATACAATCTATGTATGAAAAGCATCTACATCTAATGAGTTGATGAGACAAGACCCCAACTAACTCTCTAATTCTGAAAACTGAAAGATGTAATACAACTAATAAGATAGGGCCCTCGCAAAATGAGGACTCACCAACAGATACTAAGAGTAGCTAACTTTGGAAGTTTGACTAGCAGGACTGATTCTGGATGTTGGAGCCTGTATCTTGAGATGATACAACATAAAGTATTCGGTCAGTACGTGGAATGTACTGAGTATGCAAGGTAAGTAAAATGGACAGTTAAAAATACATAAGAGTTCATGAGAGTAGGACAATATGAACATAATGTAAATATCATAATATAAAAATAGGGCCCAAGGCTTTAAAAACATTCGTAAATCATTCAAAATCATAATCATAAGAGAAAATATTTATTACACATGACTTTAGAAAAAGTATATAATCATAACCATACATAAATCATGAGGAACAGTGGGAGATTCTTATAAACGACATACCCAATATGAGTACACATGGAACCCCACCTGTAAACCCCTAATAAGGAGAGTGTTCGTACCTTACCAAGGTTAGAAAGATGAAAGAGGTGTGCTATCACAACAAAGGTCCCATTTGGGAAAAGGGGATAGTATCATGGAGATCCCAACGTGGCTACATTGGCGCGTCGTTCTGAGACTTGGGGTATGCTTGGACCACGGGTCTACTCAGTTTTAAATACTACTCCCAAATATATATAGTGATCATAGGATAATATACGTTAGATTCATAGGCTAGTTTAAAATCATGATAATCATAATCATGCTTGAAATACGTGAACTAGCCATGACATAAGGCCTGTGAGTCGGTCGTTAGTTTAAATCCATAAATCATGAAGTTCATGCATACTTGTAAAACATGTATATACTTTATATCTCATAAGTCCATGGTAATTACTTGAGAAAAATTATATCATAATTCATAAATTATAATGGGTTAATGAACATCAAAATCAAAATGGAATCATAACTTGAACTTTCATGAAATATGCATAATTAGGCATAGTTTCTAGGAATTTAAGTCTAAATAGCTATAAAATCTGCCCATGATTTATAAAATATGAATTTGTATATCTGAGGGATTAACCCATAGATAGATCGTACGGTTTTCATAAGGATTGGAATAAAACCTCATAGAATTATCAATAGAATATCATGAATTAGAGAGGAGTTGGGCATGGATGTGAACAAATTCACCCATTCATAACCCTACATACCTGAGAAGGACTGATTCTACAACTCCCTGGATTGCCCAATGAAGAATTGATGAAGAACTTGAGGAACTAGACTTGATCACCTCTCCAAAACCTCTAAACTTGCATGCGTGAATTAAGGATGGCCTAGAATGAACTTAACCTTCTTAAAACTCACTAGTCATAGCTTAAAAGGATGTAGTTTAAGCCTTAGGATCATAGGGATTACGGAAAAGCCCTTAATAAACTCATAGATAAAAACAGACTGTTAGTCCCAACGAGGGACTGGATGGGTTGTCATCTCTGGCCATGAGTCCTCACTTGTCATCTATCATCTTCACTGCCAAATCTCACCTGGGGCTCACAACAGGGCACACCACGATTGGTGGCGTACCCAACGAGTCGTGGTGACCCACCCGTTAGGTGCACTGCCCAATTTCTCCTACCTTTACCTCATTCTTGACCATGATTGACACAACGAATCATGGGGCTGACCATGACTCGGGGTCATGTCCGTCATGACCCAACAACCAGAAAATTCAAATTAAGTCCAACTCCTCTACACGAGTCACTTAATGACTCGTGGTCATCCTGACGGGTCACAGGATGACTCATTTTGTGACGTGGTGCAAAAAATCCTATTTTCTCCATTTAAACTCCCGGGTCTGATCTTAGGACTTTTGGGGTATTACAATCAAAGACCTAAAGGTGTGCTTCAAGATATTAGTATCCCTACCTGAAAGTGGGAAGAGATCAATATGGACTTTATTAAAGGGTTTCCTCATACACACCGATAGTATGACTCTATTTGGGTGGTTGTGGACAGGTTGATTAAAGTAGCTCATTTTCTACCGGTCAAAACTATCGATTCAGTGGAGGATTATACTAAGTTGTACATTGGGGAGTTAGTTTGGTTGCATGGAGTGCCATTGTCCATCATATAAAATAGAGGTACTCAATTTACCACCTAGTTTTGGAGATCATTTCAAAAGGGAATTGGTACCCAGATTAAGCTAGCACAACATTTCACCCGCAAATAGATGATCAGGTGGATCGGACTATTCAGACTCTTGAGAATATGTTGAGAGCATGTACGATTGATTTCAAGGGTAATTAGGATGATCATTTACCTCTAAAATTGAGTTTTCATACAACAACTACCATTCTAGCATTCAGATGGCTCCTTTTAAGGCTCTTTATGGGCAGAGATATAGATCGCTTATTGGTTGGTCTGAAGTCGGTGAAGCTTCAATGATAGGATCGGATTCAGTCCATGAGGCTCTGGAGAAAGTTCAGCTTATAAGGGACAGGTTGAAAACAACTCAGAGTCGCCAAAAGTCCTATGTGGATGTGAGGAGGAGAGAACTTGAGTTTGAATTCGATGATTAGGTGTTTCTAAAGGTGTCTCCCATGAAGGGAGTCATGAGGTTCGGAAAGAAAGGTAAACTCAGTCACCGTTATGTTGGTCCGTACAGGATTGTGAAGCGGGTTGGCAAGGTAGCATATGAGTTAGATTTTCCCTCAAAATTAACTTCAATTCATCCAGTTTTCCATGTATCGCTCTTAAGGAAGTGTGTGGGTGATCCAGCTCTGGTTGTTCTAGTGGACAGTTTCAGTGTGAAAGATAGCCTTAGTTATGAGGATGTTCTGGTAGATATACTTGATCGTTAGCCTCAGTCAAGGTTTGTGATGGAATCTGCAGGTTAAGGGGGATACATGGGAAGCTGAAGCAGATATGATGGCTAAATACCCGCATCTATTCTCTTCCGGCTTAGTTACATCTTGAGGTATTAGTTTCCTTGTTAGTATCCTATTCAGTTCATGTTTCACTAGTTTTCTACAGGACAATGTACGTATGTGTGATTTATGAATTCAGTTCAGTCATGTATTCTAGTACGGAGTCAGTTACTTCGTCAGTTTTCAGCTTAAATGTTTAGTATTTGGCATAGTAGCTGCATTTTTCCTAGCTTTTCAGTATTTTTACCCACATTCGAGGATGAATGTTCCCAAGATGGAGATATTGTAATACTACAGAAGTTCATAGGACTAGACTCAGGATTTTAAGTGAAAAGTAGCAGGAAATTTGAAAATTTTACTCAAAACGACTCGTTGTACGGGTCGTTGGTGGGACTAACGACCCATTAGAGGTGCTCGTGGTGAGAATCTGCAGAGTAGGCTGGGAAGTAACGGGTCTCAGGACGACCCATTGGTTAAAGTAATGAATTGTTTGAAGGAGTCATTAAGAGTATGGTCTTGGGCAATAAAGGATGGCATGAGTCATGGGATGACTCGTTTTTGGGAGCAATGAGTCGTTGTAAGTGTCCGTTGGGAGGAATCCCAGGATAGGAGTAGTGGTGACAACAACTGGCAGCGACAAGTTGTTGGAGCTTGTAACGACTAATCTTGTTCGGTCGTGGTAGGAGACCTGAGACCAGAATCAGGGATGAGACAACGAGAGGAACTACGACTTGTGGGAGCTTGTAAGGATCCATTGGATCGGTTGTGGTCACTGGTAGTGCAAATTTTTCAGGTTTTTCATTAAGGGTATTTTCGTCATTCCTTAGCCCTAGGGTCCTAAAGAACGTCATTTTAAGCTCAGTTAATAGGGTTTTAAGGGGGATAAACCTATTCTAAGAATCCCCACTCCATGCATGCAACCTAGAGCCTTCCTTGAAGATCAAGTTTGAGGAATTTCATCAAAATATCTCTCCAATTCCCTTTGTGTTTTCAAGTAGGAGTTTGAATTCGACTTCCTCGGGTATGTGAGGCTATGAAAGGGAGTTCATTTCATTCCCATTACCTAGTTTTTTCTCAAATTCTATGAATTTCAATTCTAAATCCATGTTTCATGATCTATGGGGTTTATCCTAATTCTTGTGATGTCACGTCCCAAAACTGGGGTAGGGCGCAACTGGAACTCGATTCATGATTGATCGAGAAGCCGGCCATATGAAATATATAACTGTAACACTTAGGCCATCTAGGCCACCTATCACAATCAACTGGAGAATAAACTGGACCCATAAGGTCTCAATAATACGGGGTAAACAATCGAAATGCAACCAAGCCAATTAGTGTGCTAAAGCAAGCAACAATAAGCCGCGAGGCCACAAACTGAATAACACTGTACACACTAAGTCCACAAAGCCTCTAAAGAGTAAACTGACTGATGGTCGGAACAAGGCTCCAACCTACCCATACCTGCATCTCAAAACTCAAGCATAGATAACTAAGCCCTAGCTCCACGAAGAAAGGAGCATACCAACAATTTTTGATCTCACGAACTGCTACTCAGCTGGCCATCTTGACCTCTACCTGCACCTGCGGCCCGAACACAGGTCCCCAATCAAGGGGACGTCAGTATGAATGAAATGTACTGGTATGTAAGGATGAAACGGTAACCATGAGATAACAATCCTGTAATAACTGACTTAGCACATAAACATATAAAGGATAAATATAACCTAGAACTCTGCAACCTGTAATTGATAACAACTTACTATAATATAACTGAACTGAAGATAACTGAACCATGAATAAGGAATGGTAACAACCTGGACTCCTACAAACTGAAACCTGATAATAACTCTATAATGAGATGAAAATGCAATTAAGAAATGCACAAGAAAGAAACTATAACTATAACAGCGACCAGCCAACTGTAAATCCATATATAAAATTCATCCAGCCGGTGTACCACACCGAGATAAAATAAAAAGACCTCCAGCCGGTGTACCACAGCGGGGTAAAATAAAAACAAATCTTAATCACAAGCATAAATAGAGCTGACAGAGCTCATACAAACTATCTGAATACTGGAAACCATAAAATATGCCAATCAGTAACTATAACATGTGTAGGATCTTACCAAGACCCCTAATACTACAATTATGCCATACACATATAGGTCTTTCATTTGTCATTTAAATACATATATATGATATGAATGAATTCTAGGGAAATTCCTAGAACTGGAATATCATAAAAACATGTGTCGACTCACGTTCATGATTTTAAACATCTCGTAGCAATTCTAACACGAGGAGCAGAGAGGAATAACTTAACCTAACATTTTCTATTAACAATCTTAGCATTCATTTGGTGCTTATACTCGTTTGACATTCATACTTTCATATCAATAATTGTGGGCATATCTCATTCATTGCACATCATATCACATCTCTAGGTAACTTATAAATAGGAAGACATAACTTGTGTATCTAAAACCTGGAGCTCTTTAATATAAAAATGCTAGGCAGCTATCTAGGGGCCGTCTTAAGATAAATAAAGACTTATTGGCGTGCTTTAGACAATATAGGAAAGGCTCGTGTGAAACTTTGCAATATATGAAGAGCTTAGAAAAGCTTAGCAGCATTATAAATAGGTTAGAAACTTTCAAGAAAAATAAAATCCTTTAAAACTTGAAAAAGTTAATCCAACTCTTATAACAAATAAACAAAGATAATTGTTTAAAAGTACAATGAAGAACATCTCTTTAACATGAGTCACTATCTCAAAATATTCAATTCTAATTATTTCTTAAGGAGTTAACACTTTACTGGTCTTTCATTAGCTTAACACAACTGAACATAAACAACTTTATTTATAACTCTTTTGCTAAACGTCTTTAGAACAGGGTAAATCTTGCTAGCTATTTGCCTAATTCATTAACAATCGTAATACTTATCATCAAATTTAACGACCTTTAGCTCTACTTTTCGTATTCATCTTAAATTCGTTTCCAAACAGGATTCGTCATTCCTTACCCAATTATTTACTCTCGTGGTCACTATTCCAGCAATTCTTGTACGCACTTACCTTCTTACCTAATTGCCAACCTTGTCTCTTAAACTTGTCTTGGTCATATTTTAACCTTTCTCAAAGGTTCTTGAAATGAACTACGGACAGAAGGCATATACCTCACATATTACCTTAAAAGGTATAACATTTACTCTTATCTCTCCTTTGCTACTAGCGCCTCTACTTTTACACTTAGGTTAATTTCCTTACACATCTACAAATTTCAAAGAACATGCGACGTGTCTACTTAAAGCCTGCAATTCTCAGGAGGTCTAGAAAACTCAAGGGCTCTAATAAACATATAGCGACTTTCTAAAGGCAATCCTTGCCGCTTTAGCGCGTAATTTGAATGTAAGCATAAACATATGTATATTATGATTTTCGTCTAACATGCTAACATCAAGATATTATGAATAACCTTCCAATAAAGATGGTCCCATATAAATATCAATAGCTTACCAATTCGGGTTCTATCTTCCAAGTTTAACGTATCGATTAATTAAGAAACGCATTAATTAGTCTCTTAGCTTAAGGGAGAGGGATCGAGGAAGCTTCTCATGGCCCTAGTCACCTTAAAACATGAATATAAGAGGGTAGGTAACTTTTGTAGGAAAATTCTATTTTGTTACCCTCGTTAACCCTTATTGAGTTAAAACCAATTTCAACTATTAAGCTTGCCCGCGCATCATCGTCTTGCCATGTTTACCAATTTCCTTAGCAACCATAATGTGAAAAAACTTTGAAACCACAAACACATAATGTAATGTAAAGGACCAGCTCACAGTGCCCATGCCGAGGGGACTTCAGAATCAATTTACAACTATGACCATAATCGAATGCAATTGCCCTCTCCGCTTTACATTCATGTGTTCCAACTCTTCAGAAAATACACAACTTAATACCAAGTAATTCTAACAACTGGGAAGAACGATAATATGCTACTATAGAAAATCAAGTAAAGGGGAATGCCAGATTAATCCTCGGCATGAATTCAGGCTTGAAAATCAAGAGACAAAGAGTGCCTTACATACCTTTTTTTTCCGGCGAGCTTTATTATGTCGTTTCTTTCTTTCAACAACCATAAATTTAGCCCCGTAAATTACTTGAGTTCATTGCCAAGTGACAAGGCTATTTCAAGCCAATTTATCCAGCCAAAATGTTACATCAATAGGCAGTCACAACACAAACAAATAAGGCAACACTTAGCATTTCTTATTTCAAGTTGTTTCTACAACTTCGGGGGAAAATAGAGGTAGTAAATTACCTCACTTTTCTCATGAAAAACTCCCAAAAATATAGAGTATATTCTCAGTAAACCACAGCTATTCCAACCTTCAAAAACGAGCAGAAATTCAACAACAACATACCAACAACGGCAGCGCAACATAACCTCCAACTTTTAGCTTTAGCTAGGATTTTTAGATAAGTTAAGAAATTAGAAACACTTACCCTTGTCATGAGAATATTGTTGGATATAATAGGAGTATTTTCCTCCAAATCACTTCCCAATAACGCAGCAATCTTGCTGCCCAAAACGCAGCAAAATAACAGCACAACAACTACAACAAGTCAACACACAAACCATAACTTTCTTCTAGTTTATCTTCAAATATTCATACACTTATTAGAGATTTCAAAAGAGGGAAGTGACTTAATATTTGTTATGCACAATTCCTACTAATATGGAGTATAACATTAGCTTAAAATAGTCCCAAACACGCAGCAACAATGATCTTGGGCAGATTTATATGCCCAAGTGATACTCAAAAGAATCATTTTCGCCTTGTTTATCTAGAAATGTGTATACATTTTCATGTAATTGGTAATAAAATGTGAATTTATACTAACCAACATGATTAGCATTGTTTTGTAGGTAAAATGTGATTTCGGGAAGCTAAAATGCATGTTGGACGATATCGGAGTTGGACTTGGATGCGAGCAAGGGAAAAAGCATTGGACTGCACAAATTAAAGGGGCTCCGCGATGGAGCCGTGTCACGCTGCCATCGCGGAGGCATTCTGCCTGGAGGGTGAAAAATTCATCAATTCTAGTGGAGGCTCGCGACAGCTCCGTGGCACGGTGGCTAGCCTCCGCGTTGCACGCCGTGCCACGTTGGTGCTTTATTCCCGGACCCCTAATTTCCAGTGAGGGTCCGCGTTCGCGCCGTGTCACGGAGGCAGTGCTCCGCGATGCACTCCGTGACACGTTGCTTGTTATTCCGGGAAAAATTCACACTAGTATAAATAGAACACTTAGGTTCATTTTTCATAATTCAGACTTGGTGGAGCAAGGACGTGGGTTACAGACAGTTGAGGGACGAAAAGTTCAGGGTTTTTTCTCTCTTTCTTTCTTCTCTAATTCAATTGTTTGTATGATTAACACTTGTTTTAGGATGATTAATCCACAAATGAGTGGCTAATTCCCTTCCTTGCTGAGGTTATGAACACTTGTGATGAATTTTGATTATTAATTATATGGTTTTTCATATTTTTCTTCCATGTTGTTCTATTAATTCTTGTTCTTACTGCATTGGTGTGTGGCCTACATTAATGTATATCTAAATAGTCCGATTTCACTCGAGAGAGCACGAAATTGGAAAGTTGTGAATTAATAGGATATTGTTCTTTACTTGATTTGGGAAAATTTAGTTTTGATGTGCTTTCCTGATAGAAATATACTTGAAAGCCGTATTAGTCAATTTAGGAACCGGAATTGTATTGCTAGGTCATGAATTGCATTTGATCACAGAAATGTAGACGGATGGTTTATGATTCTTAAGTGAGATTAAATACGAGAGTTTTAATCTCTTGGCTAATGTTCTTGGCTAGTAACTGGAAGAAAAGATTAACCAATGTATGATTATAATCAGTTTCATTACATGTTCTATAACCTCGGCATGCTCATATCCATAGTTTAAATTCACAGTAGATAATTGTTAGTAGTTGTAGTATAAAATTTATAAAACAAATTATTCACTTTTTGGTTACGTTGTTGTCAGCATATTTAGAAGTAAAATATAGTATAGTATACTTAAGCAAACTTCACTTAATCCGAGTCTCTGAGGGATCGATACTTGGCTTACTAAAGCCACTTACTACTTGTTCGACCACGTGCACTTGCTTGTCCGTTTAGATACCCATATAACACAGACCGAGCAAGTTTTTGGCGCCGTTGCCGGGGACTTGGCAATTGGTGAAATTGTGTTAAGTGTAAATTTACTGTATTTTTATTTTCTTTTCTTAAGTGTTGACAACTTGGTCTTAGCCTGTATTTTGCATACTTAATTGTTGTGAACACTGGGAAGAGACAAAGAGCTGGTGGAATCTTATATAGAGCCTGAACGTATATTTCATAGTAAACGGAGATAAGCTCTACAAAGGAAGCTGCAGTTGCTCAGACAGACTATTATGGAGCAACAAAATCCACCGGTTGTGAGGGCAGTGTTAGTGCCCGAAGAAGCAGCAGCAAGGCCAGTTCATGAGGTGGCAATCCCACATGCCAACAATGTTACATCCAGTATCCGCAAACCAGAGCCTGGAGGGAGATTTGAACTCAAGAAAAATATGGTGCAATTGCTGCACACAAGCGGGCAATTTACCGGTCTCCCTCATGAAGACCCACAACAGCATCTCCAAAACTTCTTGGAGATAAGTGACACTTATATACCCGCTGGAGTGTCACCTGATTATGTTCGGCTTACATTATTTCCGTTCTCATTACTCGGTGAAGCCAAGAGGTGGTTGAAAGCTGAGCCACCAAATTCTATTTCAACGTGGGATGATCTTGCACGAAAGTTCTTGATAAGGTGTTTTCCCTCTGGCAAAACAGCAAGACTTAGAAGTCAAATTCTGAGTTTCAAACAGAGGGAGGGAGAAAATTTATATCAAGCCTGGGAAGATTTAAATCCATGTTGCGGGACTGTCCTCATCATCATCAGTCCAATGACGTGTTGGTGCACACATTTATTGAGGGTTTGGAACCCCATACCAAAATATTGCTAGATTCAGCAGCTGGAGGGCAAGCACTGGAAAAGACTTATGAGGAGCTGTACACCTTACTAAACCGAATTTCACAGGGCAATCTAGAATGGAATGCTAATTCATCACGAGGTGGGGCAAGGAAAGCAGCAGGAGTGCTTGAAGTGGATGGATTTACAGCTATCGCTGCACAGATAGCTGCTTTGCAGAATCAATTGAACAACCATTTCAGCAACATGACTTTGAACCAGCCTTCAGCTCCAGTTAATGCAGTCCAGCAAATGTGGTGTGAAGTGTGTGGAAGCAGTGAGCACTCAGCTGAGTGCTGTGGAGCAAATCCTGATTCGGTTAACTTTGTGGGGAATGCACGAAGAAATAATCAACAGTATGGGAGTAGCTACAATTCAAATTGGAGGAACCATCCAAATTTTTCATGGGGTAGCAACAACCATCAAGGCCAAAGTGCGGGTCAGGGTATGCAAAGGAATCAAGGAGGGCAACAGAACTACCAATCTCAATTCAGAAATAACAATGCCCCTCCTCCACCACCATCACCCAGCATTGAGGAAATGTTCAAGACCATGATCACTAATCAAGCACAATTGCAGGCTGACTATGTTAAATTGGCAGCCAAAGTGAAAAATAACCAGTTAGCGACAAAGGCTCTTGAGTATCAATTTGGGCAATTTGCTAGTGCCCAAAATACAAGGCCTAGAGGAGGACTGCCGAGCGACACAGATCCGAATCCGAAAGAGGTAAATGCAGTGACCACAAGGAATGGTTTGCAGCTGAAGGAGGTGGAACCAGAAAGACCACCTCAAAATTCGGGAGCAACAGAAGTTGAGGGGGAGAAAAGTTCGGAAAGGGGGAAGACCAAAGAAGTTGAATCAGAAAGGCCTCCACCCCCGTTCCCTCAACGACTCAAGAAACACAAGGAGGAGGCGTGTTTCAAGAAATTCATGGAGGTGCTTAAACAGGTACATGTTAACTTACCTCTTGTTGATGTCTTGCAGGGAGTGCCTAAATATGCCAAATACATTAAAGACATCGTGGCCAACAAAAGTCGTTTGACTGAGTATGCCACGGTGGCTTTGACGGAGGAGTGCACTTCCCGGATCCAAAATAGACTGCCCACGAAGCTAAAAGACCCTGGAAGTTTTACTATCTATCTTACTATTGGGCAGAGCATCCGAGCTCGTGGATTGTGTGACCTGGGAGTGAGCATAAATCTGATGCCATCTTCGGTATTCAGAAAGTTGGGTCTAGGGAGTCCTAGACCTACAACCGTAATCTTGCAGTTGGCGGATCGATCCTTAGCTAGGCCAGATGGCATTGTTGAGGATGTTCTAGTGCAAGTGGGCTCCCTAATTTTCCCGGTAGATTTTATTGTTCTGGATTTTGAACCAGATGCGGAAGTCCCATTTATTTTGGGACGACCCTTCTTGGCAACCGGGAAAGCATTAATCGACGTAGCTGCGGGTCAACTTACAATGCGAGCACATGACAAGGTAGAGGTGTTCGATGTGTACAAAGCACCCAAGCTCCCGATGGTGAATGAAGAACTCTCGGTGACCAATGTAATTGATCATGGTAATGCTAAACAGATGAATGATTCCTGAGAGTTGATGGGAAGACCACCGGATAGGTGTAAGCACTACTAGGGGGAGGACAATGATCATGAGAAATCGTCCATCACCCTAGCGGACAATTGAGCGTAAATGACGTCGAGCCGCACGGTAAACCAGGCGCTGCACGAGAGGCAACCCTTGAAAAAAAAATTTTTTTTTCCTTTCATCTTTCAAAGTGTAAATAAATTTTTCTTTTTTTTTCTCTTTTCTTGATTTATTACAAAATATTTTTGTTTTAGTCAGTATTTTTTATTTTAGTTAGGTGAAACCTATTATTCTAACCAATTTTGTTTTGTGAGATGATTTTCAGGTCAAACGGAGAAAAATGTGCACGGAATCGTGAAGGAAAAGGCGAGGTATGACAAATTAATAAAATATAGAAGACAGTGAGCTGGGGCGATAGCTCCGTGTCACGGAGGAGGACCTCCGCGTTACCCTCCGTGACACGTTGAGGTGTAATCCAGAAATTTCAAAATTTCCAGAAGGCTATCGCGATGGCTCTGTGTCACATAGGCAGTGCACCGTGATGCACTCCGTGACACGTTGTCGTATAAATTGTGACGGGTCACACCGGGTTGCCGGGTGACCCGCGTGTTCTCTACATTTTAAACCCCGATTTCTCCCTTTTTTCCCTCATTCTCATTTTCCTCCGCGACCAAACATCCCAAAATCCCTCCCCCACCAACGTGCCACAGCTTAAGGCAACGAATTACCAAGTTTTCTTCGCTTATTCAACGACAAGGTATGTTTTCCGATTCTCTCTTAAGTTTTTGTTGATTTTATTCGAAATTGAGCATGGGAGGTGAACTGAATCACCCTAAGTCAAAATTAAGCATGAATTCGAGTTATTTATTGATTGATAAAAGTTCAGAATGTTGTAATGATTGTTTGAACTTGTCGATTGCATGAATTATTCGAAGCTGATTGCGAAATTCAATTCTAGGGCTTGGTTGTTGAATTTGAAATTGGTAATGTGTTGAATTTGTGAATTCTATGCCGGGGTGTACTTGTTAAATGAGATGAATTGTTGTAAGAAGTGTTTGAATGTACTAGACGACGAATCCTTGGGTTTTAAGGGAAAATGTTGAAATTTGTTCGAATTTTGTTGGTTGTATAGGTTCATGTGTATAATCCACAAATGAGTGGCTAATTCCCTTCCTTGCTGAGGTTATGAACACTTGTGATGAATTTTGATTATTGAATTATATGGTTTTTCATCTTTTTCTTCCATGTTGTTCTATTAATTCTTGTTTCTACTGCATTGGTGTGTGGCCGATATTAATGTATATCTAAAAAGTCCAATTTCACTCGAGAGAGCACGAAATTGGAATGTTGTGAATTAATAGGATATTGGTCTTTACTTGATTTGGGAAAATTGAGTTTTGATGTGCTTTCTTGATAGAAATATACTTGAAAGCCGTATTAGTCAATTTAGGAACCGGAATTGTATTGCTAGGTCATGAATTGCATTTGATCACAGAAATGTAGACGGATGGTTTATGATTCTTAAGTGAGATTAAATACGATAGTTTTAATCTCTTGGCTAATGTTCTTGGCTAGCAACTGGAAGAAAAGATTAACCAATGTATGATTATAATCAGTTTCATTACATGTTCTATAACCTCGGCATGCTCATATCCATAGTTTAAATTCAAAGTAGATAATTGTTAGTAGTTGTAGTATAAAATTTATAAAACAAACAACACTGCCAAAACGAAGCTACAAGGCAGCAACAACTTCACCGCAATGTTGCCTTCACTTCCATCAACTTTTGCTTGAGTTTTGAGGGCATTTTCTGGAGGGATTTTCTCTTGGTTTCTAAGGCTTTGCTACTGGAAAAGAGAGAGGATTTCAGAGGGTAAGAAAGCACCTCAAACCTGGAAAATTTGAAAATGATTTCATAACCAAAAACTTAAAATATAAAGGTGTTTGGGCGGTGGCCATGTCACTGCCCGATAGTGCTACCTTAAAACGCCCACAAATTTTTATTCCGAACTCCGATTTATGATTCGTTTGATGTTATGAAAACTAGACTCGAAGATCTTTAATTGGATAGGTCGTAGGTATTCTAGTTCATTATATATTGGGAGATATGGTGATTTAAAGATGACCCTAATTTATAAACTTTACATACTCTTTGTTTTTCCATTCGTACACATTTCCCTTGTCATTTACTATCAATATACAATCCGTAATTCCCTTAACATTGAATACAAACATAAGATAATCACCAAAAATTTTCCGGGCTGTCACATGTGAATGTTTCTATGATCTATCTATCGGTCGATTCCCTTCATGTATCAAATCATGTTTTATGATTTATGGCAGATTTTATAATGATTTCAATTATAAATTTATAGATTTTAATTTCCATTTAAGTATGCCAGATTATGTATATTTCATGAAAAATCAAGTTATGATTTCATTATGATATTGATATTCATTAGCCCATTACAATTTATGATTAATGATATGAATTCTCTCAAATGCTAATCATGAATTTATTAATAGCAAGTATATCAATGTTTTACAAGTATGCATGGATTTCATGATTTTTTGGTTTATGAATCTTGACAAACTTATGGACCCTTTTTTTTGGCCAATCATTTACTTTAAGTATGATCAAGTATGTTATGTTATAATTTTCCATGTACTTTATGAATGATTTATGATTATGATATGAGCCATGTGCATGTTTTTGGGAGAAGTGTCTAGCACCAAGTAGCCCAGTGTTCAAAAGACTATGCCGATGTCTCAAAACTATATGGCACCGTAGGTTTATATATCCAAATGTTAATGTTAATGGATCCCGTGATAACACATACTGCACGCCCCTTACCTAGCAAGCCTGGGACAACTCTGTCCACTTGAGCGAGACAGTTGGGGTATCATGTAAGCTCTATCATGATGGTGTCGATTATGACAAGTCCTCCCATTATTCCTCATGATTTATGCATGGTTATGTTTATGTTGCTTTGGCTCAAGTCATGTTTAAATGAAGCTTTTCACCTATGATTATATTTATGACTAATTTATGAATGTTTTGAAAATCTTGAGCTCTTATGTTTACATTATGATATTTATGTTATGATCATGTTGTCCTACTCATATGAAATGTTATATATTTTAACTGTCCATTTTTACTTACCTTGCATACTCAGTACATTTCAAGTACTGACCGCATACTCTATGTTGTATCATTTCATGATACAGGTCTGAGGGATCAGTCTTAGCCGCATCATTAGCCCTTGCTTCCCTCTCTAACCTTTCCAGCCGATGTTGGTGAGTCCTCATCCTTCGAGGAGATTGAGTTATTTATAGTTTGTTATGTTCCTTTCAGTTACAGACATTGTCGAGCTAGTTGGGGGTGTTGTCCCATCAGCTCATCTGTTATGTTAGAGGCTTTCAGATAATATATAGAAATTAGCTTGTCGTTGTTGATTTAGTTCTGACTTGATATAGATATATGTATGCTGAATTCCGCTATTATGTATGTTAAACTTCTGTTGTATGATGTTGAGTTTAGATGTTATGTTCATGCCATGGGTCGACTTGGAGCCGCTCGGGGTTTTTTTTTCCCGTGTCTCGATCTGGGTCTATGTTTGGGTCGTACACCTCATCATTTAATCACTCGACATGCTCGTACCTATACCTACTTGATGAAAAAAAAATTATAGTGTAACACGAGCACTTCCATACTTGGTTAAGGACTTTATACATCAATTGTGCTCCCCCATCACATGAGTAAAAGTACATACTAAGGTGGGGAATTCATTCTGAAGGTGCGAGGTGTTACAATATCTCCCCCTTAAGATCATTGTCCTTGAATGATGATTGAGGATACTAGTAGACTCTAAAATCCTATAATAATTTTGCCAGTGTTTCTATTGTTACTGGTACTATCTAAAAATTTCAGCTCTTATACTAGCTAACCAAAATAAAAAAAACATAGGCCTCACAAGGAAAAAATCAACCTCAACAAGGAAATATGGACAAAATCTCACAAGCCATCCTTGGCTCTTACTTTTTACTGAAACAGAATACTACAACCATCTAACTACTTAGTGACTCTTCCTCACTCCCCTGTAATGCCTCTTCATTGGTGGAACAATGTTACTACTGAGCACTGCATTACAAGGGAGCAATTTAAAGAATCATAGGGAGTAAGAAATTAAAGGAACGAGTCATGAAAAATAGGGAATATAACATGAGTCAAGAATTCATAGAACATAGCAAGAGTTCATTTAAGCACGAAACGTGAGAAAACACTAAGTAAGGCTAGAATAAGTTCCTAGGGTATCTTTCTCCAACTGGAGGAATAGCTGAAGATACTTTGCTTTCATCTTATCCTAGGCTTCCCATGTTGTGTTTTCGACGCTCTGGCTTTTCCACAACAGTTTCACTAAAGCAACCTCTTTAGTCCTCAACTTGCGTACTTGGGATCAAGAATAGTCACTGGGACTTCTTGATAAGTTAGGTCCCCTTGGACATTTATATTATCAACTGGAACAACCAGAGATGGGTCTCCCATGCATTTCCTCAACATGGACACGTGGAACACTAGATGCACTAAAGCTAGCTCTGTAGACAGATCTAGATCATATGTCACTAACCCAATTTTCCACAGAATCCTATAAAGACCAACATACCTCATACTTAGATTACCTTTCTTACCGAGCTACATGAAACTCCTTATAGGAGAGACTTTTAAGATTACCCAATAATCAATAGAAAACTCCAATTCTTTATTTTTCATATCTACATAGGATTTCTAGTGACTCTACGAAGTCTTCAACCGCTCCCGAATTAATTTAATCTTCTCCATGGCCTATAGACCAAGTCAGGTCCAAGTAACTCTGCCTCTCCTACCTCAAACTATCTGATGGGAAATCTATACCTTCTCCCATTTAATGCCTTATAGGGGGGCATTTGAATACTAGCACAATACTATTATTGTACAAGAATTCAATAAGAGTTAAATAGTCATCCCAATTACTTTTACATCAATAACGCATGCTCTCAACATATTCTCAAGCATTTGAAAGTGCACTCGACCTGGCCATCTGCCTGCAGATGGAAAGTTGTACTCAAATTGATGTGATTACCCATGCCACTTTGAAAGGACTTCCAAAAATGAGGCATGAAATGATCACCTCTATCTAAAGTGATGGACATTGGGGTCCCATCAAATCTAACAATCTCTCAAATGTATAACTTAGCAAAATCAACTATTGGATCTGTCGTCTTGACATGTAGGAAATGTGCTGACTTGGTGAGTCTGTCCACAATCACCCAAATTGAATTGTGCTTCCAAAATGAACAAGGTAAGCCTATCACAAATTCCATATTGATCATCTCTCATTTCCATTCTAGCAATTATATATTCTAGGTTAGGACTCCTGGCCTCTGATGCTCCACTTTTACCTAATAGTTATTTGGGCACTTAGCCACATAGTTTGCAATATTCTTCTTTATATCAGCCCACCAATAAGTCTCCTTTAATTCATGATACATTTTTGTGGAACCTAGGTGGATAGAGTATGAGAAACTATGCGCCTCTCCATGATCCTCTCCTATAGTCGATCCACATTTAGGACACATAATCTCCCTTACTAACTAGGAGTACCATCTCCCCCTTTCTCGAAAGCCATAGTTTGGTGCTTGTGAATTCTTTATTTCAATTTAAGCAAGATGTGGTCATCATACTACTTTCCCTTTACTTCTACCACTAGGGATGATTTGGCTCGTTTAGTACCACTTTAGCGCCATCCATAGAGTCTAACATACGTACCCTTAGGCTTGCCAACCTATGAACATTCTAAATAATTCCATCTTTCTCCTTTCAGTATGAGACAAACTCCCGACACTCGGCTACTACATTAACCTTTACTAGGTGGTATAAGATGTCAACATCATAGTGCTTAAATAGTTCAACTTACTTCTTTGCCTGAGATTCAATTCCTTCTGATTGAAGATATATTGAAAACTCATGCTATCTATAAGATGTCCACATGTACTCCATGCAAGTAATGGTGTCAAATATTGAGTGCAAATATCAATACGCCAATTCTAGATCATGTGTTGGGTAGTTATTCTCATGAACCTTTAGCTGTCTGGATGTGTAGGATATCACCTGTCATTCTACATAGACACACAACCTATCCCTATCTCCGAGGCATCATAATACACCATGAACCCATTGGTTCCTTCCAGCAAAGTCAACACTAGAGTTGTAGTCAACCTGGTCTTCAATTATTGGAAACTCTTCTCACAGGCTTCTAACCACTGAAACTTATTCTTCTTCTAATTCAACTTTGTCAGTGGTGTGGATATAGAGGAAAATCCCTCCATAAATCTCCAGTTTTAACCTGCCAAACTAAGAAACTCCTAATCTGTATGGGAGTCATGGGTCTCAGCCAATCCTTTACTGCATCAATCTTTTGAGGATCTACCTTGATGCCCTCACCTGACACCACCTACTATAAGAAAGCCACTGAGCTAGCTAAAACTCACACTTGAAAATTTTAGCATATAACTGACACGCTCTAAAGTTTACAACATAGCTTTGTGGTGATCTCCATGTTCACCTTAATTCCTCAAATACAAAAAAATTGCATCAATGATGAATATAAAAAATAGATCAAGATAATGCTCTATTGATGAGGTATATAAAGCCTGATGGTGCATTTGTCAACCCAAAGGACATATCAAGAAACTCCTAGTGCTTGGACTGAGTCCTCAATGTGGTGTTCACAATATCCTCTTCTCAAACTCTCAACTGCTGATACCATGAACTTAGGTTAATCTTGGAGAAACACTTGGCTCCCTGAAGCTGGTCAAACAAGTCATTAAATCTCGGCAATGGGTTTTTGTTCTTTATGGTGACCTTACTCAACTAGAAGTAATTGATGCACATCCAGTAGGTCCCATCCTTCTTTCAAAAAAATGGGACCGATGTAACCTAAGGTGAAGTGCTCGTTTGAATAAATCCCTTATCAAAAAGTTCCTTCGACTACTCTTTTAACTCCTTCTAACTTTTTTGTAGCCATTTTGTATGGGGGAATAGAAATAGGCTTTGTTCCAGGAATTACATCAATATTGAAATCAATCTCCCTCTCAAGAGGGATCTATAGTAGCTTATCTGGAAATTTATTGACAACTAAAATTCACCGTCTCAGCATCGGTGTCCCCAACCTCAGTAGGTAGTATAGACACCCTTTCAAAATCAGCTTCCTTACCTTGAGGTAGGAAATAAACCTACCCTTTGGTGCTATAGTATTTCGCCTCCATTCTAACCTTGGTTCATTCGGGAACTAGAATGACACCACCTTGGTGTGATAATCTAGGGTGGCATAACAAGAGGACAAGTAGTCCATACCCACGATGATGTCAAAATCAACAATTTTCATTTTAATAAGGTCAGCTCTAGTATCTCTACGGAATGCTATGACTATGAAATTGATATATATTCATCCCCCAACTACCAACTCACTGATCGGAGTAGATATTAAGAAAGGTTGACGGAGTTGTTTGGGCTCCAAAGAAACCTCTTAGTAATATAAAGAGTCACGTATGAAAAAGTGGATCTAGGATCTATAAGGGCATATGCATCCAAAGAAAAAATTGCGATTATACCTCCAGCAGCATGGGGAGACGCCACTAGGTCCTAGCACCCTGCTAATGCATATAAGTGGTTCTACCCACCGGTTTAGCTCCCACCTTGCCCTTGCTGGACCTGAGTACCATGAGGGGGAACTAGGGTGGTACTATGAGATCCCACTATGCTACCCCCACTCTCTGGCCTACATAAAGGCAGTCTCTCCAGAAATGGCCCATCACCCACACCCAAAACATCCATTTGCCCCTAATCGACACTCTTTTGGGTGCCTTCTCCCACACTTGCAACAAGGGGAAAGTTGTGGGACACTATGAGTCATAATAGCTTGGGATTGGGAACCTAAAGCTCTATAACCATGACCTTTACTACTCTATCCTGACTGATTATTTTTGGACCTCTAGGGAAATATATTGGCTACGGATGGAGTAGGTCCAAATGACCACAAGTGGAATGCAGGTCTACTGCTACCCTTTTGTAATTGCTATCATGGCCAGTTATTCTAGTCATGTTACCTTGGCACTATTTTTTGTCTGACCAGTTAGCCTACTTCCAATCTTAGGTCTGCTGACCATAGATCCTCAATCTAGCTATATCCATGTCTTTGTGAAATAATATTATGGTGCACTCACCCACTATGTGCCTTTCAAGGCCATACACAAATCTGTCGATCCTGGCCTACATAGTAGAGACCATCCCTTAGGCTCATGTTGTCTTGATTGAGATTCAAAGCTACTCAACCTTGGCCTTCCTTAATTATAAGGGTAAAATGTAATCCTTGACATCATCCCATACTGCTGGGGCTGCATCATCTTCTCGGGACATCTTCCACTATCATACCATAAGCTAGTGGCACCCTTTAGCTAATAAGTGGTAAGTTCAACCCCCTCTATTTCACTAACATGTAGAGTTTTTAGAATCTTTTGAACCTTTTCAAGGAAAACATGGGAGTCTTCCTCTAGTTTAGACCCTTTAAAGGTTGGTGGGTTAAATTTTAGAAACTCCCTCATTTTGGAGCTGTCAGTCAAATCTTAAGAGATGGTACCCATAAGAACTGAGTTCTCACATTGAGAATAGGCACCAATGAGTCACTCAAGCCTCTACATATCTCCCTTAAACTCTGTATCTAAAGTATTAAATGTAGAGCAGGAACGGACTTTGGGTTCCTACTGGACCTACTGCCAAAGGAGATGATGGCTTAACTAGGTGGCCAGCTGAATGATTTTGGGATCTGGCCTACACCCCCTGAGTTGAGGCAACTCACTAGCCTCTCTCTCTATTCTCACATTGACACTAGTACCGATCCTATGGCCATCTGTAGTCTTTCCTTTTAGAGGAATTCTCAATATCAAAAGCTAAAATTTGCAACACCACACGAGTTAGATTCAGTTCTTAGGGCCTGCTGTTCGGTTTGTCTTGTGGGTATATAAAACGACACGCAAGTGCACGTGGTCGAACAAGTAGTAAGTGGATTTAGTAAGCCAAGTATCGATCCCTCAGAGACTTGGATGAAGTGCAATTTGCTCAAGTGTACTATATTTTACTTCTAAAAATGCAGACAACAGTGTAACCAAAAGTTTGATAGTTTGTTTTATAATTTTTATACTAAAGCTAAAAACAATTATCTACTTTGAATCTGAACTACGAATGAGAGCATGCTGAGGTTAAACGAACATGTAATGAAATTAATTACCATCATAAGTTGGTTGATCTTTTCCTCCAGTTGCTAGCCAAGAACATTTGCCAAGAGATTAAAACTCTCGTATTTAACCTCACTTAAGAATCATGAACCATCCATCTACATTTCTGTGATCAAATGCAATTCATGTTCTAGCCATACAATTCCGGTTCCTAAATTGACTAATACGACTTTCAGGTATATTTCTATCTTGAAAGTAAATAAAGACTCAATTTTCCCAAACCAAGTAAAGAACATATCCTATTAACTCACAACTTTCCAATTTCTTGCTCTCTCGAGTGAAACCGGACTTTTTAGATGTACATTAACGTAGGCCACACATTAATGTAGTAAGAACAAGAATTAATAGAACAACATGGAAGAAAAGATGAAAAACCAAAGAATCAATGATCAAATTTCATCACAATTGTTCATAACCTCAGCAAGGAGAGGAATTAGCCACTCATTTGTGGATTAAAAATCTTAAAATGAGTGTTAATCATACAAGCAATTGAAGTAAAGAAGAAAGAAAGAGAGAAAAAACCCTGATATTTTCGTCCCTCAACTGCCTGTAACCCACGTCCTTGCTCCACCAAGTCAGAATATTGAAAAATGAACCTAAGTGTTCTATTTATACTAGTAGGAATTTTTCCCGGAATAACAAGCAACGTGTCACGGAGTGCATCGCGGATCACTACCTTCGTGACACGCTACGAACGCGGACCCTCACTGGAACTGGGTGTCCAGGAATTAAGGCTCAACGTGGCACGGCGTGCAACGCGGAGCCAAGCCACCATTCCACGGAGCGGACGCGGACCCTCTCTGGAATTTGGGCGAATTTTCCCTATCCAGGCAGAAGACCTCCGCGATGGCAGCGTGACACGGCTCCGTCGCGGAGCCCCTTTAATTCATGCTGTCCAATGCCTTGTTCCTTGCTCGCATCCAAGTCTAACCCCGATATCATCCAACATCCATTTAAGCTTCCCAAAACCACATTTTACCTGCAAAACAATGCTAATCATGTTGGTTAGTATAAATTCACATTTTATTACCAATTACATGAAAATGTATACACATTGGTAGATAAACAAGGCTAAAATGGTACTTTTGATTATCACTTGGGCATATAAATTTGCACAAGATCACTTACCCCACACTTAAATCCTTGTTCATCCTCGAACAACAATCCTACACTTCATGCAATTTACATCCCAACCTCGCTACTTTGGTTCGACAATTTAGGCTACGGTCATACCGATTATTCAATACAGCAAATCATCAAGAAAACATGCATGGTCTTATCAATGCAATGACCTTCAATACATTAAGACCTCCTAGACTTTAAGAATCGACTCTCGATATTGGCAAACTCATGCAGATTAGCTGATCAAGATATCCGACACGAAAATTAATCTTTCATCAAGCATGTGCCCTCACACCACAAGAGAATCTTCCCCTTTTTGCTCATATGACTCACAAACATTCAAGGTGGGGCATGTAAACAAAATTTCGCTCTCTCTCCCAAAACAATTCACATGCATCATGTCATGACCCATATGCTTGCCCTTAGTGTATTACTCCACTAATATAAAGAAGTGCGATGTAAGATCACGTAGGACTTGAACGGGTTGTAATGGAAGCTACAGAACTAGTAAATATTGGGTTAGCCAATAATAGCCACTAGCATCCTTAAGCGCCTTTTAACACATCCCATCAACTTATGGACATTGTTTCTTTTTTTCATCATCCCATTCTTGATGATTTTCTTTGGTATGACCCATCGTATTAAGCACACTTGACACAACAACAAAGATTATTCATGCACCTTCATTATCGATTATTTATAGCAAGTGCACCTTCAACCTTTTCTTTTTTTTTTCACTCTGCTTTTCTTTTTCTTTTCACCATTCTCACTCTTTGACACTTCGGGAAAATGATTTTCTCTTCTTAAGCGCTTAAGAGTTTAGTATAGACTTTACGGCTAATGAAAAGAAGGAATTAAGCCCGGTTTACACTTTATGACAAAAGAAAAAAATAATAGGCTAAAGGCTCAACGGGCTGACTAGGGTATACAATCAAGGTGTGTACGACAAGGAAAAATAGAAACTCTCGGTTAAAACAAAGAAATGCCTACATCCTTTCCTACAATACACCTCCTTCATTTCGTTTTGTACACACACCAGACAAGTTCTAGACACTTCACAATAGCATGAAATAACAACACCTCACTTCACACTTTTTGCACATGCTCAATTCAAGATGTATTCACAGACTCTTCAATCAGCTAATTACAGGAATTCAAACATTAAGCCTCAATCACATTGAATCGAACTCTATGGCCTAGGTATCTCAACATATTTACAAAGTTGCATGCTTTCATACGAATCACCTTTGCATTTTAAATATCATGTACAACACACAACCAGAATTTCGCAACCATAGAGTAACTACAGGTTTTGGGATGCAACCCACCAAAGAAAAAACTGAAAAATAATTGAAAAAACTACTCCTAACGACTACATTTCCCTTAAGACGGTCGTCATCCATCCATCATAGGGAACGGTCACTACTATGACTTCGGTTCAATGGGACTATTCTCGGTAAAAGAACCGAAAACAAACACCGAGAAACCCAAGAATTAAAAAAATGTTGAAAATATCGATCATTTTGATAGAAAAAATATGTATAATTTAAAAAAATTTATCGATCATTTCGATAACAAAAATATGTACAGAATCAGAATCAGCTAGCAACATTCAGCAACACACATCAATTCACATAAATTTACAAACAGAACAACAACTTAAAAATTCACAACTCACAGGGGCAAACAAATTTTCACATACACGACAATAGAATAGAGCATACATACAACACAGCCCAGCCCAGCACCTAACTACTCCCACCCCACACTTAGTTCGAACACTGTCCCCAGTGTTCACAAAAATTAAAATAGCACAAAATCGGGTGGTGGAACTGCCTAATCAGTCAAAGTATTCCACTTCTTCGTCGGGTGCTGCTGCTTCATCTCCCATGTCCGAGTCTCCTCCGTCATCATCATCGGACTCCACATCGGAGTCCTCCTGATGTGTCTCCTCGTCTGTGGGGACATCATCATCTATGGGCTCTACAAATGCTGGCCCCACTCGGCATAGAACCCTGGGGTTTTTGCCGAAAGGGTAGTCTAGCTCGAGCTGCCATAGCTCCTCCTCTGTCGCCGACCTCCCTCCTATCCTCAGCTGGAGCATCTGCATCCCATACATCTGAGCCATATACTGGTCGTCACAAGCATGTCGCTCGCCAAGTGTAAGCACTGGCCCGTGGGTGGTGTCGGGAGCCTTAGTTTTAGTAACATCCAAGGCTCGCCGCTCCATCTGCGCGATATAGTCGAGGGCCTCCTCCTCAACATCTAGGCCCCTGAGGAAGGTGGTGATTAGTCCACCAAAGCCATACCTGTGCCCCTGGTGCAACCGGGCTCTCTTCATGGCGGAGATAATTACCGCCCCCATGTTGATCTCCAGCCCTTTCATCAGGGCGTACACCAGGCATACACGATCCCGGGTTACATCTGTCATATGTACCCCCGGGATTAGGCATGAGCAAACTATCTTTAGCCAGATTCGGGCTTCCCTGTTCATCTGTGAATATGGCAGAGTCTGGTGGTATCCCCTCTCTTTGTGTCTGCTCCATCTAGCTGTCGATCGGGTCCCACACAATGTGCGTCTGATGTCCGCATACGGTGGGGTAATGTTAAACTGTCGGAGTACGTGAGCGTCTGTGTCCCGCGCTCCTATGATGGCATTGAGGTGGTGGGGCTCCAAAGTGACTATTTGCCCTCTGATCTTGATGGTGTGGCTTCTGATAATCGGGTTCCAATTGGCATAGAACTCCCGAACCAGGTGCAAATTGCATTCCTTGGGCTCCTCAAATATGAAATTGAGCCCAGCTGCCTCGATCCGGTGGACCATCCTAGGGAACTCCTGTGCCAAAGGTTCCCGTGCTATATGCTCCTCAAGGAAATATTTGTTTTCTTTGTGCTTTGCGTACCACTTTTTCCCCTCATCAGTCACCCATCTCGTTCCATATTGGCGGCGTTGGCCGCGTGGAACTGCTGGTGCAGCTGGGACTGCTGTGCCCAGTCTGATTCACTTCCTTCCGGTGCCCGAAGTTGATGCGCCATTTCCTTTCTCTTGCCGGCTTGCCATTTTACCTGTCAACCCAAGTAAACAAGATCAATGTTCAGCTAACGGATATTAACTTCGGCTAAGGTCGGGTTACGCTAGGTTACCCCACACTTAGTCCTTAGCTACAGTTACAACACTATGGCAAGATTATCTTTATTTACACACAATAATCAACTATACAATCATGCTTAGTGCGTTCGAAAAATTCGATGGTATATCTTCTGTGTACTACTCAGACTTCGTACAACTAATCACAATCACTACCATCGCTAACATTTTACCCATCACACTTAGCAAAGAAAAACAAAGAAACAAAAACAACAACAAAAATTTATCTACACGAATCTATACAACTAACCAAATTCTTACAAATTTCAACATTCCCTTAACCTGAGAATCCGTCGTTCTATTAACATCCTAACAATTCGTTCATCGACTCATCTCATTCCACACATCCATCCCGGCATGAAATTCACCAGTTCAATAAATTTTCAACTCCAAATTCAAAAACAAGCCCTAGAATTGATATTATCAAGCAAATTCGATTAATTTATGCAATTGAAAATTTCAAGCAATCATAACGACATTCCAAACATTCATCAACGACAATTAACTCAAATTCATGCTTAATTTCTACTTAGGGAAATTTAGCTTACCTCCCCTGCTCAATATCGAAGAAAATCGACAAGAATTTGAGAGGAAATCGGAAAACATACCTTGACTTTGAAGAATCGAAGAAAACTTGTTGAATTTCTTGCCTTACTCCGTGTCACATTGATGGGGGATGGGTTTTAGGGGGTTTGGTCGCGGAGAGCTTAAAAAATGAGGGAAAAGGGAGGGTTTTCGGGGTTAAAAAGTAAGGAAATCGCGCGGGTCACCCGGCGACCCGGTGTGACCCGTCGCGAAATACCAGGCAACGTGTCACGGAGTGCATCGCAGTGCACTGCCTCCGTGACACGGAGCCATCGCGAGAATGTTCTGGAAATTTTTAAAATTTCTGGATTATACCTCAACGTGTCATGGAGGTAACGCGGAGGTCCACCTCCGTGACACGGAGCTGTCGCCTCAGCTCATTGTTTGCCACTTTTTATTAATTTTTCATACCTCGACTTTTCCTTTGCGATTCCATGCATATTTTTCTCTGTTTGACCTGAAATTCATCTCACTATACAAAATTGGTTAGAATTATAGGTTTCACTCTAAATACAAATAAAACAAAAACTAAAACGAAATTTTTTTATAGTAAATCAAGAAAAAGAAAAAGAAAAGAAAATTTCTATTTACACTTTAAAAAATGAAAGAATAAATTTTTCACGGGTTGCCTCCCGTGCACCGCCTGGTTTACCGTCACAGCTCGACATCGTTAAGATCAATTGTCCTCTAGGGTGATGGACGATTTCTCTCGATCACCGTCCTCCCCCCAGTAGTGCTTACACCTATCCGGTGGTTTTCCCATTAACTCCCGTGAATCCTTCCTCTGCTCATCATCGCCTTGATCAATCACATTGATCACCGAGAGTTCTTCATGCACCATCGGGAGCTTGGGTGCCTTGTACACATCGAACACCTCCACCTTGTCATATGCTCGCATTGTTAGCTGCCCCGCAGCTACGTCAATTAGTGCTTTCCCGGTTGCCAAGAAAGGACGTCCCAAAATAAATGGGACTTCCGCGTCTGGTTCAAAATCCAGCACGACAAAATCTACCGGGAAAATTAGGGAGCCAACTTGCACCAGAACGTCCTCTACAATGCCATCAGGTCTGGCTAAGGATCGATCCGCCAACTGCAAGATTACCGTTGTGGGTCTAGGACTCCCTAGACCCAACTTTCTGAATACCGAAGATGGCATCAAATTTATGCTCGCTCCCAAATCACACAATCCACGAGCTCGGATGCTCTTCCCAATAGTAATCTGGATAGTAAAACTCGCAGGGTCTTTTAGCTTTGTGGGTAGTCTATTTTGAATCCGGGAAGTGCACTCCTCCATTAGAGCCACCGTAGCATACTCAGTCAACCGACTTTTGTTTGCCATGATGTCCTTTATATACTTAGCATATTTCGGCACTCCCTGCAAGACATCAACAAGAGGTAAGTTAATATGTACCTGTTTCAGCACCTCCATGAATTTCTTGAAACACGCCTCCTCCTTGTGTTTCTTTAGTCGTTGAGGGAACGGGGGTGGAGGTCTTTCTGATTCAGCTTCCTTAGTCTTCCCCCTTTCAGTACTTTGCTCCCTCTCAACTTCTGCTGCTCCCGACTGCTGAGGTGGTCTTTCTGGTTCCACCACTTTCAGCTGCAAACCACTCCTTGTGGTCACTGCATTTACCTGCTTGGGATTGGGATCCGTGTCGCTCGGCAGTCCTCCTCTAGGCCTTGTGTTTTGGGCACTAGCAAATTGCCCAAATTGATATTCAAGTGCCTTGGTAGCTAACTGGTTGTTTTTCACTTCGGCTGCCAATTTCACATAGTCATCTTACAATTGAGCTTGGTTAGCTATCATGGTCTTGAACATATCCTCAATGTTGGGTGATGGTGGTGGAGGAGGTGCATTGTTGTTTCTGAATTGTGCTTGATAATTCTGCTGCCCTCCTTGGTTCCTTTGCACACCCTGACCCGAACTTTGGCCCTGATGGTTGTTGCTACCCCATCAGAAATTAGGGTGATTCCTCCAATTGGAATTGTAGCTACTACCATACTGTTGGTGGTTCCTTTGTGCATTACCCACAAAGTTTACCGAGTCAGGATTGGCTCCACAACACTCAGCTGAGTGCTCACTGCTTCCACACACTTCGCACCACATCTGTTGTACTGCATTAACTGGGGCTTGAGGCTAGTTCAATGTCATGTTGCTGAAGTGGGTATTAAGTTGATTTTGCAATGCAGCTATCTGTGCAGCGATAGCTGTAAAGCCATCCACTTCTAGCACTCCTGCTGCTTTCCTTGTCCCACCTCTTGATGAATCAGCATTCCATTCTGGATTGCCCTGCGAAATACGGTTCAACAAGGTGTACAGCTCCTCATAAGTTTTCTCCAGCGCTTGCCCTCCAGCTGCTGAGTCTAGCAATATTTTGGTGTGGGGTTCCAAACCCTCTATAAATGTGTGCACCAGCACATTATTGGACTGATGATGATGAGGAAAATCCCATAGCATGGACTTGAATCTCTCCCAGGCCTGATATAAATTTTCTCCCTCTCTCTATTTGAAACTTAGAATCTGACTTCTAAGTCTTGCTGTTTTACCGGAGGGAAAAAACCGTATCAAGAACTTCCGTGCAAGATAATCCCATGTAGAAATAGAATTCGGTGGCTCAGCTTTCAACCACCTCTTGGCTTCTCCCAATAATGAGAATGGGAACAATGTAAGCCGGACATAGTCTGATGACACTCCAGCGGGGATGTAAGTGTCACTTATCTCCAAAAAATTTTGGAGATGCTGCTGTGGATCTTCATGAGGGAGACCTGTAAACTGCCCGCTAGTGTGCAGCAACTGCACCATATTCTGTTTAAGTTCAAATCTCCCTCCTGGCTCAGGTTTGCGGATACTAGATGTAACATTATTAGCATGTGGGATTGCCACCTTGCGAACCGGCCGAGCTGTTGCATCTTCGGGAACTAACACTGCCCGTACTACCGGTGGATTATGTTGTTGCTCCATGATCGTCTGTCTGAGCAACTGCAGCTTTCTTTGTAGAGCTTCTCTCCGTTTACTGTGAAATATTCTTTCTGGCTCTATATACAATTCCACCAGTTCCTTGTCTCTTGCCAGTGTTCAACAACAATTAAGTCTGCAAAATACAGGCTAAGACCAAGTTGTCAACACTAAGAAAATAAAAATACAGTAAATTAACACTTAAAACAAATTCACCAATTGCCAAGTCGCCGGCAACGGCGCCAAAAACTTGTTTGGTTTGTCTTGTGGGTATATAAAACGACACGCAAGTGCACGTGGTCGAACAAGTAGTAAGTGGCTTTAGTAAGCCAAGTATCGATCCCTCAGAGACTTGGATGAAGTGCAATTTGCTCAAGTGTACTATATTTTACTTCTAAAAATGTAGACAACAGTGTAACCAAAAGTTTGATAGTTTGTTTTATAATTTTTATACTAAAGCTAAAAACAATTATCTACTTTGAATCTGAACTATGAATGAGAGCATGCTGAGGTTAAACGAACATGTAATGAAATTAATTACCATCATAAGTTGGTTGATCTTTTCCTACAGTTGCTAGCCAAGAACATTTGCCAAGAGATTAAAACTCTCGTATTTAACCTCACTTAAGAATCATGAACCATTCGTCTATATTTCTGTGATCAAATGCAATTCATGTTCTAGCCATACAATTCTGGTTCCTAAATTGACTAATACGACTTTCAGGTATATTTCTATCCTGAAAGCAAATCAAGACTCAATTTTCCCAAACCAAGTAACTATTAATTCACAACTTTCCAATTTCTTGCTCTCTCGAGTGAAACCGGACTTTTTAGATGTACATTAACGTAGGCCACACATTAATGCAGTAAGAACAAGAATTAATAGAACAACATGGATCAAAAGATGAAAAACCAAAGAATCAATGATCAAATTTCATCACAATTGTTCATAACCTCAGCAAGGAGAGGAATTAGCCACTCATTTGTGAATTAAACATCTTAAAATGAGTGTTAATCTTACAAGCAATTGAAGTAAAGAAGAAAGAAAGAGAGAAAAAACCCTGATATTTTCGTACCTCAACTGCCCTGTAACCCACGTCCTTGCTCCACCAAGTCAGAATATTGAAAAATGAACCTAAGTGTTCTATTTATACTAGTGGGAATTTTTCCCGGAATAACAAGCAACGTGTCACGGAGTGCATCGCGGAGCACTACCTCCGTGACACGCTACGGACGCGGACCCTCACTGGAACTGGGGGTCCAGGAATTAAGGCTCAACGTGGCACGGCGTGCAACGCGGAGCCAAGCCACCGTGCCACGGAGCGGACGCGGACCCTCTTTGGAATTTGTGCAAATTTTCCCTATCCAGGCAGAAGACCTCCGCGATGGCAGCGTAACACGGCTCCATCGCGGAGCCCCTTTAATTCATGCTGTCCAATGCCTTGTTCCTTGCTCGCATCCAAGTCTAACCCCGATATCATCCAACATGCATTTAAGCTTCCCAAAATCACATTTTACCTGCAAAACAATGCTAATCATGTTGGTTAGTTTAAATTCAGATTTTATTACCAATTACATGAAAATGTATACACATTGGTAGATAAACAAGGCTAAAATGGTACTTTTGAGTATCACTTGGGCATATAAATTTGCACAAGATCACTTACCCCACACTTAAATCCTTGTTCGTCCTCGAACAACAATCCTACACTTCATGCAATTTACATCCCAACCTCGCTACTTTGGTTCGACAATTTAGGCTACAGTCATACCGATTATTCAATACAGCAAATCATCAAGAAAACATGCATGGTCTTATCAATGCGATGACCTTCAATACATTAAGACCTCCTAAATTTTAAGAATCGACTCTCGATATTGGCAAACTCATGCAGATTAGCTGATCAAGATATCCGACACGAAAATTAATCTTTCATCAAGCATGTGCCCTCACACCACAAGAGAATCTTCCCCTTTTTGCTCATATGACTCACAAACATTCAAGCAGGGGCATGTAAACACAATTTCGCTCTCTCTCCCAAAACAATTCACATGCATCATGTCATGACCCATATGCTTGCCCTTAGTGTATTACTCCACTAATATAAAGAAGTGCGATGTAAGATCACGTAGGACTTGAACGGGTTGTAATGGAAGCTACAGAAGTAGTAAATATTGGGTTAGCCAATAATAGCCACTAGCATCCTTAAGCGCCTTTTCACACATCCCATCAACTTATGGACATTGTTTCTTTTTTTCATCATCCCATTCTTGATGATTTTCTTTGGTATGACCCATCGTATTAAGCACACTTGACACAACAACAAAGATTATTCATGCACCTTCATTATCGTTTATTTATAGCAAGTGCACCTTCAACCTTTTTTTTTCACTCTGCTTTTCTTTTTCTTTTCACCATTCTCACTCTTTGACACTTCGGGAAAATGATTTTCTCTTCTTAAGCGCTTAAGAGTTTTGTATAGACTTTACGGCTAATGAAAAGAAGGAATTAAGCTCGTTTTACACTTTATGACAAAAGAAAAAAATAATAGGCTAAAGGCTCAACGGGCTGACTAGGGTATACAATCAAGGTGTGTACGACAAAGAAAAATAGAAACTCTCAATTAAAACAAAGAAATGCCTACATCCTTTCCTACAATACACCTCCTTTATTTTGTTTTGTACACACACCAGGCAAGTTGTAGACATACAAGCAATTGAATTAAAGAAGAAGGAGATAGAGAAAAACCTTGAGAATTTCATCCCCTCAACTGCCTGTAACCCACGTTCTTGCTCCACCAAGTCAGAATATTGAAAAATGAACATAAGTGTTCTATTTATACTAGTGGGAATTTTTCCCGGAATAACAAGCAACGTGTCACGGACTGCATCGCGGAGCACTGCCTCCGTGACACGCTACGGACACGGACCCTCATAGGAACTGGGGGTCCAGGAATTAAGGCTCAACGTGGCACGACGTGCAACGCGGAGCCAAGCCACCGTGCCACGGAGCGGACGCGGACCCTCTCTGGAATTTGGGTGAATTTTCCCTATCCAGGCAGAAGGCCTCCGCGATGGCAGCGTGACACGGCTCCATCGCGGAGCCCCTTTAATTCATGCTGTCCAATGCCTTTTCCTTGCTCGCATCCAAGTCTAACCCCGATATCATCCAACATGTATTTAAGCTTCCCAAAATCACATTTTACCTGCAAAACAATGCTAATCATGTTGGTTAGTATAAATTCACATTTTATTACCAATTACATGAAAATGTATACACATTGGTAGATAAACAATGCTAAAATGGTACTTTTGAGTATCACTTGGGCATATAAATTTGTGCAAGATCACCTGCTCTATAGCAAGATCTAAAGTGTGAGAGAAGATTGGTGTTTCCTAAATGTTCAACACCCTCCTAATTATAAGAGCGGCGTGATACATACCCATAAGGACTCCACTATACATGGATACATAGACTTCCTAGTACATACCAACCTACAACTCTAATACAAAGTTTTTCACGCCCCGGGACAGAGCCTTGGCGAGACTGGGGCCATTGCTAGCCCCAGCATACCACTGAACTAGCATAGAATTGTGAGCATACATATAAACAAGAGAGAACTTAATAATATAAACCCACAATCTTAGATAAAACATGCAATTGAAATAGAGTTTTTCATAAAATCACTATATATACAAAAGGTGATGAAGCGGTCAAAATCAAGATAGAAGTCGGAACACATTGTCTGACACTATAGTCTATGAAGCCTCTACTATACTAAAGTATCTAAGTTTTGGGACAAGGTCCCTGGTATAACCTCTAACCAAAAGCTAGATCCTTGATAAATGTATAATTCACCCTGGGAGGGAGCGGGGCTCACCAAAAGCTAAGCTAGGATAGCCTATTGAGTTGCTTGTCTAAGAGTATTTGTACTTGAGATTGCATTGTAAGATAATGCAGTGCCCCCAGCATGAAGGGGCATTAGTATATGAAATCATATTGTATGTAAGATGGCCAAAACATAAGAAGCATAGGATACTGAGTAAAGAAACTTAGCATGTAAACATAATTTTGTATACATAAAATTGTAATTAGGGTTCAGAAAAAAATGCATGTTCCCTTTAAAAATTTGTATTTGGAAATAGTGACTGATAGGTCTTTTGAAAATACTTGTACTGTAGTATTGACTAAAAATATTGCAGAGATAATGGCATAACCGACATAGAAGACCATGTAGACATGGAGTCTGATCCTTATGGCCCAATCGACTAAGACATCAATTACCTTATCGAGTAGAGGGCTTAAACTGAACTGACTTGCTATCAAGACTTCCTAAATCGTCCTTCACTTTTGTGGGTACTAAAATCTAGTGATGCGGACATATCGACCCACTCCACTTGTATGTGGAAAAAAGTAGTTTCTGAAACTTACCTTGAGAGGCTCGTTCCATCTCAGTTAGCCATTTACTCTAATATAAAAATATTGATAATTGTAGTAGCCCTTGGGCTTGAAATATGATTGATAATCATTCTAAAAGCTTAGCTTTATCTGAAGGCTCTATCTCTAAATATATGCCTTTTCTGAAGGCCTAAACTTAGCCTTCGTGATTAACTGATACACATACATATATATATACTTATACTTTTAAAACACAAGGGAACAATTTATAAATCATGCTTTCAACCTTTGAAATACATAGTCATGCTAAAACAACAATTCCTCAATTCAAGTAAATCATGAGTATGGCTTTGGCCAAAATTCATTATAATAATAGTCTCAAAACATGTGTGAATGCCCTTCGCCAATACATAGAAATATCCTCAAAATATTTCAAAAATTTTGAAATCTCAACTTATAAGGGGAAGATGAACATTTTTAACATTTTAATGAATGCTCATAAAAATTCATAAAAGTCAATCATAAGATATATTTCAGCTAAAAGATGCTAGATATACAAAGTTCTCAAAACCTTAAACATGGAATCATGAAATCATGGAACAACTTCTAATAACCATATAGTAAGTGCTTGTATGAGTGTAGAAGTAGAAAAATAGTGGGAAATACATGATGCCCCACATTTAGGGTTTTCTTACATACTTTAATGCTCTAAAAGAAAGGGAAGATTACTTAATATTAGATGAGAGAGGGGCTTCCATGTCCCTTGATCTAGAGAGAGGGTTTTCCCTTAAAACCCTAAGAGAGTCGAAGCTAGCGTTTACAAGTCTAAGCTTACATGCAACAATAATTCATAGGAGAAGCTTGGACGGACTAACCTAAGCTTGAGTGAGCTTGGAGAGGAAGAGGGAGTTGTTTTATAGATTTAGTGGTGAAGAAAATGAGAATTGGATCACGGAGGACCTATTTATAGATGTAGGAGGGAAAACACAACTTTCGGTACCTGGGCCACTGTTATAGATCGTGGATTCAATTTACGGTCCATAAATCAAATGGTTTTTTTGATGTATTATTAACGGTGCCAGATACGATTCATGAATTCAAAATGCAGTCTATAGATTATCTTATATCTCTTATCCGGTAGCTCAAAATATCTTGATCTCCACTTACAATGGCTAGATACGATTCGCAGAATCAATTTATGGATGACATGTCATATTGTAAATTGGTTTTGCGCTTGGGAAACTTCTAAAGATTCATTCTACGGAGCAAGGTACAACTCATCGATCTGATTTGTGATTCGTAGGTTGTCTTCATAGGATTACATAGTAGCTTAGAAAAATAGGACTTTTATATACGGTCTAATGTACGCTATGTAGACCCTATCTACAATTCATATGTTGCTTCATAAATTAATCTAGTGACTTAGATTATCTAGCCTCCACTTATGGTAGAATTCACGGCTCGTAGGTCTCATTTATGGCTCGTAAGACATTTATGATACCAGCATAGGGGAACTTTCTGCAGTTTCTTACTTTGCATTTAAACTCATGGTCACTTCCATTCTTGTTTAAGGACTTTATACATCAATTACATTCTCTATCACACAATTATGAATATGTACTAAGGTTGGGAATTCTTTCTAAAAATATGAGGTGTTATAATATGTCTACACCTTCCTGCATTGAGTTAGCTCTATGATGTTGCACATATTCTGGCAACAAGACATTTATATATTGATGTATCCTAGCCCGCATAGTACTAACAAAAGGAGTAGCATATCGAGCCAGCAAGTTAAACCAGAGTCCATACCCCAGTATGCTCATATCATCCTGCTATAGGGATAAGAGCTGGTCAATTCTGGCATCCAGACCTCCAAAGGTAGATAATGATCTAGAAAGGCATTAGCTAAGTCATCCCATTTGGCTAGAGATGCATCTCAACCTTTAAACTACTTCCATCCCACATACCACAATACTTCTATCCCTCATAACCTAAATTCTGCCAACTCTGCAGCCTCAACTGACGTTGCATGCATTACCCTAAATATACGATATAGCTAATCAATAAAATCACGGGGGTCCTTTCCATAGTCATTCCAGATAACTCTGGAAGGTTCAATGCCATAAACTCTTGAGTCCTAGAGCTCTCTGACCTCTCACGAAACTTCTCTTGTGCCTCAACTTCATGATGCCTAGATACGATCCTGGTCAACAACTATATTGTATCCATCAAATATTGAGTTGTACTTGTTATAGGTGGTTCTTTAGGTTTTGTAGCTCTTGGAACATTTTTAGCCCTCGAAACATCCCTAGCTGGGTGTACAGGTACTTGAGGATGGGTAGTGGCCTCGATTTATGCCTCAGAAGGGTTTTTCTCTGTAATATCCTAAAACATTGCTAGACCAAACTCAGACCTTGCAAGAAAAATCTAGAAGAACCCAGAAATTTTGCCTCAGAATAACCGAGACAATGATTCATTGTCAACTCCAATGACCCATTGTCTCAGTCATGGTCAAACCTGCCTTGGTCCTTCGGGAACCAACAGGACATGGAATGACCCACTGTGAGAAACAACGAGTCGTTCTATCACTCATTGGTCCCCAGCTCAGAACTCCCTTTTCCAGGAACCCATGACTCAACAAATGAGTTGTTGTGTGATACAATGACACCTGGTGAGATTCGTTGTTGGATTTCCAGTTATCCCCTTCAGTTGACAATGATTGGAAACAACGACCCTTTGTATCAAACAAAGAGTCACTGTCACAATCCGTGGTGTCAAGCTCAACAATATTTCAAGATTTCCAGTAGAGGTGAATACTCGATACAATGACCCATTGGGTCGACCAACAAGTCATTGTGTTGCTCGTTGTTAGGCTTCCAAAATTTTCTTGCCAGTCTCCACGGGAGGTACCAACGACCCGTTGGTTCCAACGAGTCATGGTCACTCTTGTTACCAGTTCCAGTGAGCCAAGAATCCAGGCCCCAGAACCAACGATTGATCCCAACGAGTCATCGTCTCAACCAACGACTCGTTGAGTGATCCGTTAGTCCCGGTAGGCAGTTTTTTCAAAATTTTTCCCCAGGGATATTTTATTAATTTCCCACCTTTCTAATCCCTAAACTATGTTTTTTGGGTTATTTTTAGGGAATTTAGAGGGGTAATCGACAATATACTTCACTCATCTCATTCCCTCAGAAGTGAGATCATAAATATTCTCTTAGAAAAACTCAGAGCAGGAGCTAGGGAAAACAAATTTCTTCTCAGATTCTCAAGAGATTTTCTTTGGGATTTCTTCACCAGGTATGTGGGAATTCAACAAGGAAATAATTCTTTTCATGTGTCCCTAAAACCCTTCCATAATCTTCTAATATTTATAGCCCCGAGGTTTGGAAATATAGAAAGTTTTCAAATATAATTTGATAAATTTCAGTTGGAATATTACACATGTTATTAGCTGCTGTATTTTTCCAATTCCTAGAAATCATGTGGAAACTAGCTTCTTGTAAAAATTATTTAACCCTAGTTATTTGTGTTGCTTGATTCTATTAGTGTTGGGATTCTCTTGTTGTTAAAATAAGATGAAATCTCAGTCAGATGCATGCTAATCCAATTTCATTCGGAATATTAGTATACTCAGTATTATTCAGAATTGTTAGCTGATTAATTTGACTGCAGTCTTTTCTTGAGGTGTCATTGGTGCCTCCCACTTATCAATTATTACACTCAGATATCAGTTATCACATTTTAGTTTGTTCTTTAGACGGTTATGATTCTTCTAGATAAGCACCTCTGGCCAGTCTTAGAACATCTGTTATAGAATCCGACCCAATAAAACTCTCAGGGTACATCTAGATAGGTATCACTGACTTAGTATTAGACCCTAGTTTCGAGCTATCATCTTAGTAGCCAGCCTAAGACTATCCAGTGGGAGTAGGACTTAGCACCGAGCAGACCGAGGTTCCAGTGCACCTAGTTCCCGAAACTACGTTGCCACTGTAGGTTATTTTATTGGCCCTATGGCCCCAACTTGTGATTACTCAGTTCATGCCTTTATACCCTGGCAAGGCATATTGGGTCCTACCAATGGGGTTTATACATCAGACTCCACATCTAGATCACATGGTTATAAGTTGGTTATAGACTCTCCCACTAGTTAGTATAGTTTATGTTTAGCTCAGCTTTATATATTTTCAAATTTACTCAGTTCAGTTAAGTTAGTACAGTTAACTCTGATTAGTATCTCAGATTTAGGGCATGTCCATGATCAGTTAGGATCATTATTGACCATCTCAGATATATTTCAGTTGTTCAGTTTTCAGTATTTCAGTTGGTCATTACATGTCATTACAATTTAGTTATTTGTTCTTTATGTTATATTTTCTCCCACTTACTCAGTACATTCAAAGTACTGACGCATACCTTCTATGTTGTATCATATCATAATACAGGCGCAGGTTCCTAGCCTCAGCACCATTAGATGATTTCCTTCCGGTGATATCAGCAGTTGCAGTTGGTGAATCCTCATCTTTAAAGGATGATATTTATTATTTAGTTATTTATTTTAGTTAGACTTTAGAGTTAGCTGGGGGCTTGTCCCAGCAACTCATCATTAGTAGATGTCTTACATATATAGACTCAGACATTTAGTATTATTTTTCAGATGTATGAACTTTTAACAAATTAGCTTTCTTAAATGATTTTATTTATTTAAAGCTTCCGCATATGCTTACTCAGTTTACCAATGTTATGATAGACCATGGGTTGGCTTGGGGTACCTGTTACTCCAAGTACCGTGTCTCCTCCAGGGTGTAGACTCGAGTCGTGACAAACTTGGAATTAGAGCACTAGGTTTAGAATATCCTAGGATGTTTGGAAGTCACGTCAATGGGTGTGAAGCGCGCCACACTTATAACGGGGAGGCTACGAGGCATTATTAGGAAAATTTCCTTTCGTTCGTACTCTTTATAGTGCGTTGAAGTTTAATTCCAGAAACATTCTTCTAACTCGTGTTGTATTTCATTTCAGTGAAACCATGCCTCCAAGATGCGAAAATGAAAGAAGGGCTGGCAACGCTAACCTACCTGCCCCACTAGCTCCAGCAGCCCCTCAAGACGACCAAGTGTCCTCAGCGGATTTTCGAGTAGCAATCCAGCTGCTGGCTCAGACAGTGACAAACCAAGTGAACCAGCAAGTGGTTCTGGTTAACACAAATGGATCCGAAGCAGCTTCTAGTGTTCGGGACTTCACACGAATGAATCCTCCAGCCTTTCATGGATCCAAGGTTTGAGAGGACCCACAGGAGTTCTTGGATGAGGTATAGAAGATCACCCGAATTATGGGTGTTAGTTCCGCTAAGAGTGCTGACCTGGCTGCCTACTAGTTGAAAGGGGTAGCCCAGATCTGGTACAACTAGTGGAAAGAAGGGAGACAAGCAAGAGAAGAACTGGTGGAGTGGGAAGAGTTCACCGCAGCATTCCTAGATAGATTCTTCCCCCAGGAGTTAAGAGAGGCTAAAGTTGCAAAATTCATGAATTTGAAGCAAGGAATAGGACGGTGGAAGAATATGCACCGGAGTTTACACGATTGTCAAGAAATGCTCTGGAGATGGTAGTCGAGCCAAGGGCTCACATTCTTAAGTTTTTCAATGGAGTATCAAACCTAGTACTTAAGGAGTGAAGGACTATGATGCTCATAAAAGACATTGACCTCTCCAGCCTCATCATTCATGCCCAGCAGGTTGAGGAAGAAAACCTGAAAGACATGGAATGGGAGAATAAGAGGGCTAGGACTGGCCAATCAAATTATGGCCACCAAAGGTCTAGCCGTAGGAGCTTCCCATAGCGGCAGTAGAAGCAACAGAGGACTCCAACACCCACTTTAGCCAGTACCCGTACTTTCCAGTCTTGCAAGGATCAGAAGGGTGGAGCGTCTGGCTCTCAGTCCCAGAGTCACAGCGCTAGCTACCATTATCCAGCTTGCCCTAAGTGTGGGAAGAACCATCTAGGGGAATGCCTTCAGGGTATAGAGGGTTGCTTTAGGTGTGGACAGCTAGGTCACCAGCTCAGAGAATGTCCGTCAGCAAGACAGGGAAGATCATAGTCTACCACTTCAGCAGCTCTAGTAGGCCGACCAGCTCAGTAGGCCAATACTTTAGGTATGGATGGAGGTCAGCGCCAAACTGTTTTTATGCTTTGTCCTCTTGTCAGGATCAGGAGAGCTCACCTGACGTGGTCACGGGTATGTTACGTCTCTTCCACCTAGATATGTATGCCCTACTAGATCCAAGAGCCACATTATTGTTCATGACTCCCTATGTAGTTGTCTAGTTTGAAATCAGTCAAAAAATCCTCTTAAACCATTCTCAGTCTCTACCCTAGTTGGTAAGTCAGTTAGAGTCAGCCGGGTGTATAAAACTGTGAAGTCTCAGTATTGAATAAGGTCATCCTAGCTGATCTAGTAGAGTTAGACATGGTCGATTTCGATCTCATTCTTGGCATGGATTCGTTACACTTCGGTTATGCCTCAGCCGACTTCAAAACTAGAGTCGTCAGATTTCAATTCCCTAAGGAGCCAGTTTTGGGGTGGATGGGTAGTAGTTCAGTGCCTAAGGGTTGGTTTATTTCCTACCTTAAGGCATGCAAGCTCATTATGAAAGGTTGCATTTATCATCTAGTTTGTGTCAAAGATTCCAGCTCTAAGACCCCAACTATCCAGTCAGTTCCAGTTGTCAGCGAGTTCCCTGACGTGTTTCCCAAAGATCATCCTAAAGTCCCTCCCGAGCAGGAAATAGACTTTGGCATAGACCTTCTTCTGGACACTCAGCGCATCTCCTTTCCATCCCTCCTTACAGAATACCTCCAGCTAAGCTTAAGGAGTTGAAGGAGCAGCTAAAAGATCTTCTTGATAAAGGTTTCATCAGGCCCAACATCTCTCCATGGGGTGCTCCAGTATTATTTGTGCAAAAGAAAGATAGTACTCTCAGGATGTGTATCGATAACCATTAATTGAACAAAGTTATAGTTAAGAACAGGTATTCCCTACCCTATATTGATGACATGTTCAATCAGTTTCAGGGAGCATGTCGTTTCTCCAAGGTAGATCTCAGGTCGGGGTGTCATTGGCTTAGATTCAGAGAATATAACATACCAAAAATAGCCTTCACAACTCGGTGTGGTCACTATGAATTCATGGTTATGTCCTTCGGACTAACTAATGCCGCAACTTTCATGGACCTGATGAATAGGTTTTTCAAGTAGTATCTAGACATGTTCGTGATTGTATTCATTGATGCCATCCTAGTATACTCTAGAAATGAGGAGGAATACGCTAACCATCTGAGGATAGTGCTACAGACGCTCAGAGACCGCCAGTTGTTCGCTATGTTCAGCAAATGTGAATTCTAGTTGAAGTCTATGACTTTTCTTAGTCACGTGGTCTCGAGTGAGGGTATTCAGGTAGATCCTCAAAATATAGCAGCAATGAAAGACTGGCCAAGACCTACTTCCCCAATAGAAATCAGAAGTTTCTTGGGTCTAGCCGGTTATTACCGACATTTTATGGAAGGATTTTCCTCTATTGCATCTCCCCTGACTAGGTTTACTCAGAAAAAGGTGAATTTTTAGTTATCAAATGCATGTGAGAAGAGTTTCCAGGAGCTGAAGACTCGACTCACTACCACTCTAGTTTTAACCTTACCAGAAGGCATAAATGGGTTTATTGTATATTGTGACACTTCCAGAATGGGACTCGGTTGCATTCTGATGCAGTGGGGTATGGTGATAGCTTACGCCTCCAAACAGCTCTAGGTTCATGAAAAGAACTATCCGACTCATGACCTTGAGTTTGCAGTAGTGGTGTTTGCGTTGAAAATATGGAGGCACTACCTTTATGGGGCTCAGTGAATGTTTTCACCGATCACAAGATCCTTTAGTATGTGTTTCGTCAGAAAGACTTGAATCTTCTTTAGAGAAGGTGGTTGGAGCTATTGAAGGATTATGACATGAGTGTACTATAAAACCCAGGCAAGGCCAATGTGGTGATTGATGCCCTAAGCAGGATGTCCATGGGGAGCGTGGCTCATGTTGAAGAAAGTAGAAAGGAACTGGCAAAGGATATTCACAGGTTAGCTCGGTTGGGGGTGCAGTTGGTTGATTCAGTTGAGGGCGGAGTAGTAGTGCAGAGTGGATCAGATTCATCGTTAGTTGTTGAAGTTAAGTCAAGGAAGGATGAAGATCCCATACTACTCAAACTAAAAGAAGCAGTTCTAAGAAAAGAAGTGGAGGCTTTCTCTAAAAGGGGGAGATGGTGTGCTCCGTTACCAGGGTAGACTATGCATACCGGATGTAGGAGACTTGAGATAGCAGATACTGGCAGAAGCACACAATTTGAGATATTCTATTCACCCAGGTTCCACTAAGATGTACAATGATCTACGGGATATTTACTAGTCAAACGCATGAAAAGAGACATTGCAAAATTTTTGGCTAAGTGCCTGAATTGCCAATAGGTTAAGGTGCAACATCAAAGACCGAGAGGCATGGCTCAGGATATTAGCATACCCACATGGAAGTGGAAAGAAATGAACATGGACTTTATTACAGGTCTACCTCGTACTTGTCGGCAGCATGAGCCAATTTGGGTGATAGTAGACCGGATGACCAAGTCAGCATATTTCCTCCCAGTTAAAACTACAGATTCGACTGAGTATTATGCTAGGCTACATATCCGAGATTTAATCAGACTGCATGGGGTGCCCTTGTCCATCATTTTAGATAGAGGCACCCAGTTCACCTTGCATTTCTAGAAGTCATTTCAGAAAGAACTTGGTACCCAAGTCAAGCTAAGCATAGTTTTTCACCCTTAGACAGATAGACAAGCTGACAAGACTATTTAGACCTTAAAAGATATGCTGAGAGCTTGTGTGATCGATTTCAAGGTAGTTGGGATGATCACCTACCTCTCATCGAGTTTGCGTACAACAACAGCTACCACTACAGTATTCAGATGGAATATGGTAGGAGGTACAGATCTCCTATGGGGTGGTTTGAGGTTGGTGAAGCCACCTTGATGGGGCCAGACTCAGTCCATAAGGCTTTGCAGAAGGTGCAACTTATCAGGAAGAGGTTGAAAACAGCGCAAAGCTGACAGAAATCTTATGCTAATGTGAGGAGGAGAGAGTTATAATTTGCGATAAATGATTGGGTTTATCTGAAAATTTCACCCATGAAGGGGGTGATGAGGTTTGGGAAGAAAGGGAAACTCAGTTTGAGATATGTAGGACCCTACAGGATTCTGAAGCGATTTGGCAGTGTGGCATATGAGTTAAAATTACCTCCGAAGTTAACATCTATGCACCCAGTCTTCCATGTGTCACTATTGAAGAAGTGCATGGCTGATCCAACTTCAGTTGTGCCATTAGACAGTGTAGAACTAAAGGATACTCTCACTTACAAAGAGGTCCCAGATCAGATCCTTGACCATCAGGTTCATAAGCTAAGAAACAAGGAAGTCACTTCGGTGAAAGTCTTATGGAGGAACCAGCTAGTTGAGGGAGACACATGGGAGTAAGAAGCAGACATGATAGAAAGATACCCTCATTTATTTCTTTCTAGTTCAGTTCCAGCATCTGCTACTAAATTCCTCCTCAATACTCTGTTCAGTTCCATACTCATCAGCTCTATTTAGATTTTCAATGTGCATTCTAGTTGCATCGACTCTGTTAACATGGTTAAGTCAATTCAGAGTCAGTTACTCCTTCAGAAACCAATTCATAGTCTCAGTCTGGGAATTGCAGCTCCTTTTCTAGTTTTCTAGCAGTTTTAGCCTTCATTCGAGGGAAAATGATCCCAAGGGAGTGATATTGTAACACCTTGAAACTTCTCTAGACCAAACTCATACCTCGCAAGAAAAATCCAGAAGAAACCAAAAATTTTGCTTCAGAACAATCTAGACAATGAGTAGTGGTCAGCTCCAACGACCTATTGTCTTAGTCGTGGTCAGCCTTGCCTTGGTCCTTCGGAAACCAACTGTACATGGAACGACCCCTTGTGTGAAATGAGTAGTCATGTCACTTATTTGTCCCCAGCTTAGAACTCCCTTTTCCAGGAACCCACGACTCAACCAATGAGTCGTTGTGTGATACAAAGACTAGTGGTGTGAGTTGTTAGTTGAGCTTCAAATTATCCCCTTCACTGACAACGAATGGCAACAGTGACCCATTGCATCACACAATGAGTCATTGTAACCACCCGTGGTGTCAAGCTCAAGGATTCTTTAGGATTTCTGGTGGAGGTGGAGACTCGATACAACGACCCACTAGGTCTACCAATGAGTCGTTGTGCTGCTCGTTGTTAGGCTTCCCATATTTTTCTATCGGTTTCCATGGGAGGTACCAATGACCCGTTGGTTCATCCAATGAGTCCTGGTCCTTCTTGTTGATAGTTCAGTGAGCCAAGAATCTAAGCCCCAGGACCAACACCTGGTCCCAATGAGTCGTGGTCCGAACCAATGACTCGTTGAGTGACCCGTTGGTCCCTATTGGCAGTTTTTTCTGAATTTTTCTCCAAGGATATTTTAGTAATTCCTAATTTTTTAATCCATAAACTACATCATTTTGGGTAATTTTCAGGGAATTTAGAGGGGTAATCGATGATATACTTCACTCCTCTCATTCCCTCAGAAGTCAGATCATAAAAATTCTCTCAGAAAAACTCAGAGCAGGAGTTAGGGCAAACGAATTTCTTCTCAGATTCTCAAGGGATTTTCTTTGGGATTTCTTCACTAGGTATGTGGGGATTCAACAAGGGAATTGTTCTTCCCTTGTGTCCCTATAACGCTTCCTTAATCTTCTATCGGTTGTAGCCCTGATGTTTCAACATGTAGAAAGTTTTCAAAAGGAATTCGATAAATTTCAGGTGGAATATTATCCATGCTATTAGCTGCTATAATTTTCCAATTCCTAGAAATCATGTGGAAACTAGCTTCTTGTAAAATGATTTAGCCTTAGTTTATGAATTCAATAAATTAGAGTCTTGCATATTTAACTAGTTATTCATGTTGCTTGATTCTATCAGTATTGGATTCTCTTGTTAAAATAAGATGAAATCTCAGTCACATCATGCCAGTCCATTTTCATTCAGATTATTAGTATACTTAGTATTATTCAAAAATGTCAGCTGACCAGTTGGACAATAGTCTTCACTTGAGGTGTTAGTGGTGCCTCCTAGTTATCAGTTATTAGACTCAGATATCAGTTATTAGATTTTAGTTTGTTCTTTAGATGGTTACGATGCTTCCAGATAAGCAGCTCTGGCCAGTCTTAGAACACCAGTTACAAAATCTGGTCCAATAAGACTCTCAAGGTACTTCCTGATAGGTATCCTGACTTAGTGTTGGACCCCAGTTTCAAGCTATCAGCTTAGTAGTCAGCCTAGGACTATCCAGTGGGAGTAGAACTTAGCACTGAGTGTACCGGGGTTCCAACACACCCAAGTTCCCAGAACCACGTTGCCACTGTAGGTTATTTTATTTGCCAAATGGACCCAAAATTATGATCATCCAGTTCATGCCTTTATACCCTAGCAGGTATATTAGGTCCTACCGATGTGGTGTATACATCGGACTCCACGTCTAGCTTACATGATTATATGTCGGTTATAGACTCTCCCACTAGTCAGTACAGCTTCAGTTTAGTTTAGCTCTGCATTGTTTCAAATTTACTCAGTTCAGTTCAATCAGTACAGTTAACTCATATCAGTATTTCAGATTCAGGGCATGTCTATGACCATCAGTCAGGGTCATTATTGACCATCTAAGTTATATCTCAGTTGTACAATTTTCAGTATTTCAGTTAGTCATTACATGTCATTACAGTTCAGTTATTTGTTCTTTATGTTATATTTCTCCCACATACTTAGTACATTCAAAGTATTGACGCATACCTTCTATGTCTTATCGTATCATGATACAGGCGCAGGTTCCCAGCCTCAGCATCATTAAATGATTTCCTTCCAGTGATATTAGCAGCTGCAGATGGTGAATCCTCATCTTTCGAGGATGACATTTATTATTCAGTTATTTCTTTCAGTTAGACTTTAGAGTTAGCTGGGGGCTTGTCCCAGCAGCTCATCATTAGTATATGGCTTTCAGACATAGACTAAGACATTCAGTATTGTTTTTCGGATGTATGAACTTTTAACAAATTAGCATTCTTAAATGATTTTGTTTATTTAAAGCTTCTGCATATATTTACCCAGTTTACTAGTTTTATCATAGACCATTGGTTGGTTTGGGGTACTTGTGACTCCAAGTACCGTGTCTCGTCCAAGATGTGGACTCGAGTCATGAAAGTCTCGATGTTCTATACTCTACTGATACCTTCACTTGCTGCCACATCAAGCTATTGGCCGGTTGTTGTTCTACGTATGACAAGCACTCTCTGCATAATTTACCAACCGAAAGTTTAGACCCGACTCCTATAACTCCAGACTTACCGTATGATTTCAATCGGAAAGAAGGGTAATAATCTTAGATGCCCTGTAGCTTCCTATTAATAAGTGTGCTGCGCAACACACACATAAACAAGACTCTACTAGGTATAAGACTCCCTAGGACACGACCTAGTCTGAAACCAACTTTATCACACCCTAAAGCTAGGAGATTTGACAAGTGCCCGATGCCGCACCTAACTGAGTGAACCCTGCCGCAATCTATATACAATAAGTCAGAGCCGACAGGGCTCGGCACCACGATAATAAAACTAGAAATTGCTCGATAATAATAACAAGAAAAATAGCTCACATGCTAGCGCAATATATACAAATGGCCGATAAGGCCGCACCTGCTCAAAAGTTATACACAAAAATGCCAAAGAGGCTTACAACTAAAAACAACCCAACAAGACAAGTCTATGAGCATCGGTGGAGTTAATCTAGTTGATAACTAGTGGGGATAGGGCCCGATCTACCAAATACGTACACAAACCAAAAGACATCCAAAAAGAATCCCTCCGAATAAGTTGGAGCTTACCAATAATCAGGAACTCTGCTCAATAATAAGTTTCAAAATCAGCATGACGGTTAATAACTGAAGGAATGAATGCAACGCCCAGACTAGAGCCTTAGGACGAATATATACCGAGTGTATAAACCAACAAGAGAATGATACTAATAAACAATAAGAAGAGTATAAGGAAATCTAACAGTACTACCCAATTCATCGCTTACCAACAGATATAATTATAGAACAAAACATGCTATCAATCTAAAAAGGGAAAGACAGAAGCCAAAAATATCGACCGACCATAAGAGATTTTCGAAGATATAATCAGGTGACCAATTTTCATGCTCAATTTACAGCTAGCCATAATACTTTTAACGTAATAATGCAATAATGTAATAATACAACAATGAAACAAGACAACAATGTCACAATATGACAATATAATAATATCAATTCAAGCATAGCTTTGTCAAAAAGACCATCACTGACTTACAGCCATTCAAAATCACAAGAATGACCTTACTGGAAATAGTCATGAACTTGTAGGTCTTCAAAAGCCATGGTTCAAAATATCCAAGAATCATCATGGACTTATAGTTCATTGTAGAGGCTTCTACGACTTCACACAATTCATAGTAGTTCAGCGACACATCAACAATTCAAAAATATACCATACACACACATGGGAAGCCCACAAATATCCCCAAAACACCACACTCAAATTAATTATTACAACTCAATTTCATGATGCAAGTCGACTTGCTGATTTACTCTTCGAGCACGCAAGTCTAAATCCCCAAACGAGCTAACCAACTGACTCAATTTCAACAACAAACAGCGGTCCAAAAGCATGAATAAGAGTTAAGATTTTAAGGCCCAAAATAATAATCCACATGGCCAACAACTAGTGCAAAACTCATGAAATCATGCCAACAAAAAGAGATTCGGAAAGCCTTAACATACCTCTACAATGCCGACCCAAAATAAGATAAAATTTGAGCCTCAAACACTAAGAAAATTACTTCCTAGGAGCAGTCTCTATTACCACCAACAAGCTGCCCCATGAACCCAACAATAAGGCAACACAACTCAACTTAAACAATGAAATATATATGGTTTTAACGATAGCAACTTTGAATTAACAACCTACCCACATCTACAAACTTATAATCGAGTCATCTAACTAAGAATCAAATGAACATGAAGCTTACCAAGCTAAGACTAACCAAAATAGCCACCAACTTTTCAAAGATGAAATCAAAACATGATCTAGATAAAGAATCTAGCTTCACATTGTTGAATTTGATCTTGGATTATGTTTGCTATGTCCCAAACCCCTTAGAACACAAGAAGATTGAGTTGGGAGAATTTTCCACTGCCTCAGCTTTCTGGATATGTGACATGAATGAGTGAACCAACCAAGCACACCTATATATATAGGTTATCTAGTGCCAACACCACGACATGGGTCACGCCGCCCAGTATATCACGTTAGGCCAAATGGCCTAATCCCTCCAATTTTTCTGATGTTTTATCCCTCTTACACTATTTTAACCCCCGGCCTTCCCTCTACTTATAACACGTAGTCACAAGTCACAAAACTAGGCTCGTATGTGCAGAATATATATATATATATATATATATATATATATATATATACACACACACACACACTCCTAGGTAGTTAGATTGTGACGTCACATTAAATAGGGGCATCTCTCATGAGCATTAAGGGAACATGAATGATAATAAATTGGTGAACTAGTTGATGTTTTCACTTGATAACTTAATCATTTTTTCCCTGAATTATATTTTTGAATCGAGTCTAGAGGATACATGATCTTGATAGAAGTGCCATTGAATTGTTATTGATAATGTGTTGGTTGACTGTGAGTGTAAATGTGTTTAAAATGTCTTGGTGACCTTGAATGAATAGACATGTTTAAATTGGTGTAGTTAGGTGTATACATTTTTTGGGGTGAATACGGTTTTTTGGAGGATGAAAAAAGGTTAAAGAGTGGATGGTGATGTTAGGAATATTTATACATCTATTTTCCATATTATACCCATGGTTATACCTTCTTTAGAGAGCACTTACACTAAATACTCCTAACTATTACTCATTATTGCATTATTGATCTAATTGAAGTGTTGTGTGGAACTTGTAGGTAAAATATCCTAGAAAATGACTAAGTGTGTAAGAAATGGACATCCCTCAGGGAGCAAGGGTTAAGGAAAGCTCATCCACATTCTAAATCTCACTAGACAATCATGGAAGAAGAAAAGAGCAATAAAATTGACCAAGTATGGAACATCAAACTACCTTCATGGAGCGAAGCTTAGAGTGAGCTACGGTATCACCAGGGAGATCGCCCCACGAGCCAAGAGGAAGATTGGACTGAGAAATTGCCAAGTATGGAATAAAAGAGAGACCTCACAAAGTGAAGCCCGGAGCAAGATCATACCTCTCCATGGAGCTCGCCTCATGAGATATGAGGCAGAAGCACGAGGGCTTGAGAGACTAAGTGCAAAATGTATGGGCCTTGCAGAGCAAGGCCACCTCTCACTTTGGAGCTCGCCCTGAGAAAACAGGTTCTCTTTTGTGTTGGTATGCTTTATCATAGGAATGTTATTACATGGACTTATGTTTCTTTTGCTGGATGCGCTACATCTGAAAATACAGGTACAAATTTTCGAGGAGACAAAGTTCCACACTAGGCTTTTGTTCCCACATTCAACTATCAATGGTAAACCTCCTTTGTATTCGGGGCCAAGTTTTAATGTCTTGATGGTCAGTTATTTGGGTATGTCAGGGTCTTGTCCAAACACTTTTACAGTTATGTTTATGATAATAGAGGCTTCATAGATAAAGATTTTTATGTCATATTAATACTTTAGGTTATTATCCATTATCGTTTTATTCAAATTTCATTTTCATCATTTTATTTTCCACCATTTTTCAATTCACAGTTCACCTTAATTCTATAAATTTCAACAAACCCCCACATAAATGTGGAATTACTATAATATGAAAATATGTATGAAAAATATGTGATTTGCAAATAAGGATTAATTATATTTTGGATAAGTATGTTTCATTTTGAATTTTTATAGTGAACATATATCGGATATACTTGGATCTGTAGAATTGATATCTTTGAACCATCGATTTTAGTATATAACTACACAAAATATGTCACACAATTAAACATTAACCATCTTTGGTTCTCATTGTTGTATTCATTTCAACCATAAACATTGGCTGGTTACTCAAGTGCATAGAGAACTAGTCTTACAGAATCCTCCTTAAAGCAGCTTACTCTTCACTTTTACTTAAATTGTTTTGAAATGTGTCATCCTTTGTATACGCTTCTTCATAATCTCATATTCAAACTTAGAAACCATTAAAAAGCATAAGTATTTCTATCCTTATTACTGAACATTGTCTTCATCAAGAGAATGGACCAATATTTTATTTGACAATGTTGAGCCATCAATTATACTTTATTTTCTCCTTGAACATAGATCTAGGTATCTTTATCTTTCTAGGTAGAGTTACCTCCATGATGGCTTGTCCTCAGTCATAATCCAACTCTCTTTAATGATGTCTCAACAACCTCTCTAGCTAGGCCTTTTATAAGTAGGTACAACAAATTATCCTTTGACATTACATAGTCAATCATGATAATTCCACTAGAGAGTAGTTGTCTAATGGTATTATATCTTCATCGTATGTGATGAGATTTTTTGTTATACATAATGCTCCCATAACTACCTATTATTGACTATCGCAATGTATGCATCTATGTGCTAAAGGTTTGGACCAAAATGTAATGTTTTCAAAGAAATTCTGAATCCATTCAACTTCTACACCAACTAAGTCCAAAGCTATGAACTCAGAATTCATAGTCAAGCCAGCAATGCATGTATGGTCGGATGACTTTCATGATACTACTCCTCCCCCAATAGTGTAAGCATATCCACTTGTAGATTTACTTTCATTTAATCTGGTGATCCAATTTGCATCAATCTACCCTTTAATAACTACAAGATACTAATTGTAATGCAAAGCATAATCTTGGGTATATTTCAAATATCCCAAAACTCATTTCGTTGTTATCAAAATAGTTTGGTTAGGATTACTTGTGAAACAACTTAGTTTACTTATCGCACAAACTATATCAGGTCGTGTACAGTTCACATGTTCAAACTTTCCAACGCTCGAGCATGATACAATTGAGACTTTCTTTGGACTTTATTATGTACAAATGTGTGATTCAAATCAATTGAGTTTTCGCAACTTTAAAATTCAAATATTTAAATTTTTTAAGTACCATTTTCATATAATGAGATTGAGACATGCTAAACCTTGAAGAGTCCTTTGAATTTTAATTTCTAAAATTAAATCGGCAACTCCTATTCATATCAAATTTGCTAGCAAGCATACATTTAGCAATATTTATGTCAGCAATGTCTTTATCATTGACAACATGATATCAACATATAAGCAAATAATGACTATATGATTTGCAGTGTTCTCAATTTAAAAACATTTATCGCACTCATTAATCTTAAATCTATTTGTCAATATTGTTTGGCCAAATTTTGCATACCATTTTTTAGGTTCTTGTTTGAGTTCGTAAAGTGACTTAACAAGTCGGTATATCTTGTTTTCATTTCCTAGGATTACAAACCCTTTGGTTTGTTCCATGTAAATTTCTTCCTCCAAATCTCCATTTAAGAAGGTTGTTTTAACATCCATTGGATGGATTTAAAGACCGTACATGATAGCTAATTGCTATTAACATCTATATGGATGTAATCCTCATTATCAGCGAGTATGTTTCAAAATAATCAAGACCTTCTCATTGTCTAAATCTTTTAACAACAAGTCTTGTCTTATATTTGTCAATAGTTTTATTATCTTAATTTCTCTCTTGAAAATCCATTTGGAACCTAAGGGTTTATTTACTAAAGAAAGATCAAATATTCCCATGTATGATTGTGTAATATAGATTCTATTTCACTATTGATTTTCTTTTTTCAATATTGTGCTTCTGAGGAAGACATAGCTTCTTTAAAAGTTCGAGAATCCTTTTTCAACAAAAATGTTAGAAATTCTAGGCCAAAGAATGTAAATATCTTATGACTTCTGCTAAATATTGAATTTTTCTCATAATGAAAATTTTAATTTGTTTCTTCTCGAGTTCCTTTAGAACTTACGCTAGACATCTCACATTTATTTTTATATGGATATATAATTTAAAAGAATTCAGCATAATCCAATTCTATTACAATATTCACATGAATGCCGGAATTTTCTTATTTGTGAACCAAAATTTAATATGTTTTACTATTTGTGTCAATCCTATGAAAACATAATCAATGGGTTTTGGCCCTATTTTTACCCTTTTGATTTTGAAAACTTGTACTTTTTCCAAACACCGCCACACTTTGAAATATTTCATGCTAGAATTTTTCCTTTCTATGTATTATATAAAATGGATTATGTTTTGCTATGGGAATGTCTCCCTCGAACTATGGGCCTAGGCGTGGCCGACAATTGATACCATTATTGGTCTGAGCGAACCTCATAACTTGGCGTAAATCATAAAGAATTTATCTAACATGAGTGGAACATTAATAACTTAAAGCTTTCAAAATATGAGTACTTAATAAATAGAAAAAGTTTGCCAAATTTACATCATGAACATAGTAGACTCATTAGCCTCTAACATAACAAAATAAAGTACTTACAGGGATAAGGCACCCGCATACCTCTAAGTCAAAAACTAGTAACGTTGAACATAAGACTAAGACCAAAATAAACACGCCTCACCAAATGCTGAGTATGTGAATCTTAACGTGCGAGTCGATTGTCAACCTGAAAACTTGAGTCTACATTATTAAATAATGCAACATCCCCAGCAAAAAGACATAAGTACATATAGAATAGTCTCGAATGTAAAATAGATTAATGATAACATGAACATAACTAAAATACAAGGACAACCAAAAACATAGACATAACATGAAGGAAATCCATAATCCAAAATCAATGGGTTGGTCTTATTAAATATCATCTTTCATCATTTATTAGTTTGTTATGTGAGGTTGTTACCTTAATTGACATAAACCATCATGTAAAAGTATGGAGTCCGATGTCTACTCAATCAGCTATATTATCTCATGCATTTCAGGGGTAAGAGACTTACATAACATGTTTGCTAGCAAAGATCCATAATAGCCCGTAGCAAGGGTGCATAAGGAGTTTCCGAAACCAACAGAAGTGATGCGTAACCTATGTTGGAATATATAATTTCGGGCACGAATGCCTTCACGGTTACTAATTTTACTGTCATTCATTATGTAGTGAGTTCAACTCAAATTCATCATTTAGCTTTTATAAGCTCATAAATCATAATTTATCATTATGTCGTAATCATAGTTCATAATCGTCAGGAAATATCAAATTCATATTCATCATGCCATGTTCATAGTTCATAAAAATCTTTAAGGGATTCTCGTTTAGAGAAAAAATTATAATTTATAAAGTTGACACGTTCCTAAAAAGATTAATGCACTCATGGAATAAGCAACAGAGATCATAAAACATGTATAAGACTCATGGGAATTTGAAAATGGATAATCATAAACACATCATACTTGCCCTTAACCCTAAAAATTCAAGAAGAAGGATTTTTCTTGGACTTTCATGAGACATGGCATGGGAAATGAAACATAGTATTCTTCTTGGACATTTATGAAACATGGCATGGTGAATGAAACAAAGTGTTCCCATACATGATATGGTCTTACATACCTTAATTGCAACCAACAAAGTAGAGAAAACTCAAGTCTTGATGAAGAATGCTTAACTTCCACCTATTTCCTTGGGGTAAGGTTTTCTTGAAACTCTAAGATGGTAGAAGATAACCTTTACATATGCTATTGTAAAATATGAATTAATTGGCATGAAAAGCTTAGAATATACTAACCTTGATGTGGAAGGACTTGAGAGGAGTGAAGTACCGAACTAGGATAGGAGAGAAGTGAAAAAGTGAGAGAAAAGATGGATTTCATGTATTTATAAAAGTTGTATCAGAAATACAGAAGTTGTGGGTCAACTTATGATGTTGTAGAATTATCTTGCGATTTTAACATAGAAATCCTTACTTCCCATCTATAATATAATACCCCGAAAGCCCCTAATACCATACTCGAGGGTTCAATCGAAGAAAATAGAAAATTTTGCACCAGGTCACAGGACGAGTCGTCTAGTGACCTGTGAATTACTCCACGAGTCGTGGAGTGACTCGTGAAGTGAGGAGACGATTGGCAGGAACTTGTGTTCAGGAGGAGATCACGAGAGAGACAATGAGTCGCTGTAAAGGCAACTACTCCTCAGGTGAGTCATGGTCAAGGGTTCTTGGTGGAATCTCCAGAGATGCCACGAGAGGCAGCCACGAGTCAAGAAGTGACTCCACTACTCGTGGAGTTGATCGTGGTCAGGAGTTTGTGTTGGATGTGGAATTTTTGGCAGTGTTCATCACAACTTGTCACCACGAGTCATTAGGTACACCACGAGTCATGGTATCCCTCGTGGTGACTGACGAGATGAGGTCTCTCCGTGTTGACGATGGGACATGTAACAAGTCATCCCTTAAGTAATGACTTGTCCAATCCCTCGTTGAGATAGGCAGCATGATTTTCCTACGAAATTTTTAAGGGCTTTTCTGTAATTTCCTAAACTCCTAGGCTCAAATACGTAGTTTTGGCCACATTTTAGAGGTAATTAGAGGAATAATCGGCTAATTCCCTTTTCATCTCACGATCTCAAGAGAAAAGAAATTCCTGTCAGGCATCTCAAAGCTAAACTAGGGCTTCCACAGTTCTTCAAATTTCTTCACACTTCTCTCAAGGATTCGATACCAGGCATGTGGGAATTCAACAAGGGAATTGTTCTTTGCTTGTGTCCCCAAAACCCTTCCATAATCTCCTATCAGTTCTAGTCTTGAGATCTCGAATTAAGTCAATTCTGATTAATTCATGCGGAATGTTGTTCATATTATTTTTTGTTATATTTCCACTACTTAGTGATCGTGTTGATACTTGTTTCCCATAAAATGATTTTAGTCTTAACTCTATAAATATAGTAATTAGGGTCTTGTATAATTGATTAGACAGTACTGTTGCTTGACTCTATCAGTGTTGGAATTTCCATGTTATTACTATAACATGCATCCTTAGTTAGTTGCATATTAGTTTAGTCTCAGTTAAAATGTTACTATCTTTAGTATCTTTCAGTAATGTCAGTTGTTTAGTTTAACAATAGTCAGTTCTTAAGGTGTCAGTAATGCCTTCCAGTTATCACTTATCAGTTTGTTCTCCAGATGATTATGACGCTTCCTGATAAGCACCTTTGACCAGTCTCAGAACTACCAGTATCAGTTTTAGTTTGTTCTCTAGACAGCTATGATGCTTCCAGATAAGCAGCTCTGGCCAATCTTAGAAAACCAGTTACAGTTATCCGGTCTGATAAGACTCTCAAGGTACTTCCAGATAAGTATTCCTTTTTTGGACCAGAAAAGCCTATACTGTTGATTTACCATACATTGACGGATTCAATGAAAGGTCCATTAGCACTAAAGCTAGACCCATTCAAATGAGTCAGGAACTTATGGAAATCTGTAAAACAGAAATCAACTCACTTTTGGAAAACAAAATTATCCGGCCTTCCAAGTCCCCTAGGAGTTGTTCGGCCTTTTATGTCAACAAGGCTGCGGAGCAGGAAAGAGGCTCTCCCAGGCTTGTGATTAACTATAAACCTTTAAACTCCGTTTTAAAATGGATTAGATATCCGATTCCTAATAAAAGGGATCTTTTGAAAAGAACTTTTAAGGCTAATGTCTACAGCAAGTTTGACATGAAGTCAGGGTTTTGGCAAATTCAAATATCTGAAAAAGATAAATATAAAACTGCATTCAACGTTCCGTTTGGACAATATGAATGGAACGTTATGCCTTTTGGGCTTAAAAATGCCCCAAGTGAATTTCAAAAAGTTATGAATGACATATTCAACCATGTAAGCTATATGTCTATAGTTTACATAGATGATGTATTAATTTTTTCTGAGGACATTGATTCTCACTTTAAACATCTTAACATATTTTTTGATATAGTTAAGAAAAATGGCTTGGTCGTTAGTGCCAAGAAAATTAAGCTGTTTTCAACGGGCATTAGATTTCTTGGTCATGACTTGTATCAAGGAACCTATAAGCCAATTTGCAGGGTCATTGAATTCTCTAGCAAATTTCCAGATATTATATTGGACAAAACCCAATTACAAAGATTTTTGGGAAGCATTAACTATGTGGCAGATTTTATCCCTAAGATAAGACATATCTGTAAGCCACTATTCGAGAGGCTCAAGAGGAAGCCATGTCCTTGGTCTGAGGAACAGACCAAAGCAGTCAAGAAAATCAAAGAGATTGTTAAAGATCTTCCTTGTTTGGGTATCCCTAACCCGGACGCCTTTATGATCGTAGAAACTGATGCTTCAGATATCGGCTACGGTGGAATTTTAAAACAGAAAAAATCCCCCGAGGATTTTGAACAACTTGTCAGGTATACCTCAGGTGTATGGAATTCTGCGCAAAAGAATTATAGCACCGTGAAAAAGGAAGTACTCTCTATCGTCTTGTGCATTACGAAATTTCAAGATGATTTAATTAACAAATCTTTTCTGCTTAGAGTAGATTGTAAATCCGCTAAAGACATTCTACAAAAGGATGTTAAAAATTTGGTTTCTAAACAAATCTTTGCTAGGTGGCAAGCCTTGTTATCAAATTTTGATTTTGATATTGAATTCCTTAAAGGAGAAAACAATTCTTTACCTGATTATCTAACCAGGGAATTTTTGCAGGATAAAAATGAAGCCGCTCAGGCCTAAATCCTCGACACACAGTGGTCCTTCTGGAAAGGACATTCTCAAGGCATCTGCCTCACCATTCACAATCCGGCCGTCTTCGAACGACCTTCCTAGTATGAACAAATATTCTGTATTAGCCGGAATTCCTCTATTGGATCCCAGGCTAACGGTCACCCCTTTCCCTCTTCTGTCTGCCCCAGCTCCAAAAGCTGAAAAACCTAAGGTTTCTTCTCCTTTTGTAAAAGAGTCCAAACCTTCATCTTCCTCTCCTTCTGGCGAACCTAGGTTCTCTAAAGTGCAGACCAGAGACAGTTATGCTTACAAAGCTCCCGAAAGCTTTGCACAAGCAGTCAATCCTAACCTCTCCCCCAAAGGAAAAGAGGTTGCCAAAAATCCAAAGATCAAGGAGGTCTTTAAAAATGTTTCCATACTTATCACTCCAGTCTTAGCACTAGACAAAGAGTTTGAAAGCTTTGACATCAAAAGTCTGGTCAGACCAATTTATACTGACCAAAATTTCATTGAAACCAGCAACCCTCTAAAGACCAGAAAATACTATGAATTTATTTTGGTTGATACAGGGTCCATTGACGTTGAACACATCCTCAAGGATGATGCAGATCCGAGTAGCATCGCTTACTCAAAATTTACAATTAAGAGTATTCTCTCACCTTTTGATTGGCAGGTATCTCACCTTCACACGCCAATCAACCTTTCAAGGCCCTTCAGGCCCCAGACATACAACTGGTTTGACTACAGGGACGCGTGGTTTAACTTCCTGTTCCTAAGGCCAGCCAACCACACATGGTTCGTCAAATACGAACCTGAAATCAGCAATAAGACCATCCCTAGATGGTTTTATGATTGGTGGAGTGCTTTCGGAGGAAACCAAGAAGTCCTCCCCAGAAACTTCGCCGAAAGATTTAGTCAATTTCAAATTGATTTAGATATCTCTACACTACCTGAGCATATTAAATTATGCAAGTATTTTATTATTAAAAAGATATCTTTCATTATTTCTTGGACTTTTGCAGTTCATGAGTCGGACAGGATCAAATACTTGTCCAAAGAAATCTTCGCAAAAGGATGGACACCAGCCATCAAAAAGGATGATTCTAAGCAACCTCCCAAGAAGAAGGTAGCACAAAAATCAAAGTCCAAGGAAGAGCTTAAGAAAAAGCTCCAAAAGGCTCTTTCAGAACTAGATGAAAATTCTGATGAAGAATCAGCATCTCAACTTCTTCTTACTGTTTCTTGGACAGTCTGGGGATTTGTGGCCTCTCTTGCCACATGTCCAGCAAGTGTCTTCAACAGTCTGGGGTCTTCTTAAACCCTTTCTTTTGGACCTTCTTTCGTCCTTTCTATGTTTGGACCTTTCCGAGGTCTTTCTTCTTCTCTTGAAAGGTTCTCCTTTTCTGGTCCTTTTGTCTGGTTTGGACGAAGGAGGCTTTAACATAGGAAACCCAAAGTCTTGGCAGAAGGTTCCTAAGTCTCTGCTAGAATCTCTTTGATCCTTTTTAATCTGTTCTTTGAGCTTCAGGTCCGTGCAGAGCTCAAGGGCAACCACATTAATGAGACTGATAATGTCACCATATGCAAGTTCTGCATATGGAATCTTACCATCACAACGATCCCTTATCTTGGATCTAACCTTTTCTGCGAAATGGGTAGGAAGGCCACTGATGAACCTCCCTTTCCAGTACTCATTATTGCAGTCTGGTCTAATGAGAACCTTATTGAGGAACATATCTTTATACCATCTGAAGTCTGTGAGCTTCTTGCAGTATAGATTGTTAAGGATTTCCAGGCTTCTGTCCTGAAATAACTTTGGCTCGCCCACGAAATGTTTAGCGATGCTGTACAATAATGTTGTAGTGGCATCCTCTTGGTTTTCATGGCTGATAAGCTCTTGGCCTGCCTCAATTTTGACAATTGTTTTTAGTGCTGTGGCACTAAGGATTTCTTGTCTATTTTGCTCGGTAAGATAATTGTCCCACCAATTCTTTAGCATGCCAGTAAAGCCTGCAATAATCAAACCACAAGCTTCTTTGTCTGTGGAATTTTTCATTTTATAGGCAGTTATGTTCATGCCTATTTCTTGTAGCTTGGCATAGATCTGTCCTTCAGCCATGCCATCAATATTCCATTCGGTAATGCTGGTTCCGTCAGCAGTTCCTTGTGGATAGAAGTTGTTTTCCTCAAACTGCATGTCTGGGAATGAAGGCCTCTTGTAGAAGTTCCTGTTGTTATGATGCCTCTTGCTGGAGCTTTCTGCAGTAGCACCAATTTTTTGACCATTGCTTTCACCTTTGTTGAGGTTAAGCTTGGTCAGTTCTTCACTGATCTTTTCCAGGAGGTTTTGCCCCTTAAGGTATTTAGGAAAGTCTTTTTTGGAAAACTCATTTACTTTGAAGGGAGGTTCACTGAAAGAAGTGTGAACTGATTTGGAAGGACTCTGTTTGGAGCTAAAAAGATTAGTACTGGAAGTACTGGGAGAATTTTTGGTTTCTTCTATTTGTAGGGAAACAACATGAAGAATTTGGTTTGTATAATTATTCTGCTCGTAGACTTTGTTCAAATCTTCGGCAGTGACTGGAGCAGTAGGTTGGCTACTAGGTTTTTTGAAGGGAGAGGCTTTTATAGTCTCATTTCTGTAAGGTATTAAGATACCTTCGAGTGGAGGAGTGACAGCGTTCACCGTTTTCTCCTTTGTATGCCATTGTCTGACAATCATTTTGAGAGAGGAGCTATTGTCTCCAAGCTGTCCAGTGACTTCAAACCACTTAAAGAATTCAAGTTCTGTCTTGAACTTTTTCATGTCCTTGTACCATTTATCTCTGAAAATGGTCCTTTCTTCTATGGTATATTTTGCCTTATACCATTCTTTTTTAACCTTATGTTCTGGAAGGTTCCACCATTCAGTTATCTTCTTTTTGTTGATCTCATAATCATCATCTGAAGAGAGAACACCCAAAGAATCTTTTCTCCTCTGCTCAGGTCTCATTTCACTGGCAGTAGGGCTAGTAGGCATATCACCTGCATGTTCTTCATAGAAAACTTTAGGAATGGTGTGAGAATAATCCACCCCGTGAATTTTCCCTTTTTCACCATTATCAGAAGAAGAGTTACTATTATCCTCCCGGGGAAAAAAAGAAGAGGGTCTGGCCGAAGACATTCTTCTACTTGAAGACGCTTGGCTGTAAGAGTTGGATCTCAAAAATTTAAGATTTATGGATCCATCTGGAAATTGGATAACCCTGTCGATCTGAGACCGTTCGGGTTGAAGAGGAGTAGGGTTGGTAATGGAATCGAATTTCCATTCTTCATCAGATAGGATGTCAGTCCATCTGAGAAGTCTAGGGACAAAGGTAGTACAGTGCTCTTGGTTTGCTTCCATGAGCATGGTAACCCCTTTGACACTAGCATTAATAGCCTTTGGGGCTATCGTGGTCTTCATAAGCTTATAATATACCCTGTATATTATAGCTATTTCACGGGTGTCAACCTTGCTATTCATGTTCTTGGTCTTGACATTAAGTGTCAAGGTATCCAGGATATTGGGATCCTGAATGTCGACCGAGAAATTAGGATAGCAATTAAAGTATACCGGGCCATTGGCGAGGTTACTTTCTAAAACTCCTAACAGGGAATCATCAAAGTTCAATAATCTATCATCACGTAATAGAAGAAATAAAGGGATGTTTAAACCTTTTCTAAACAGAGGTTTAACAGCAATTTGAACTAAGCCAATATGCAAGAATTTAAATTCTTTTTTAAATTTCTGTATATCAGCAGATACAAGAAGCTTTATGCATTCTAAGTGATTATTAATAGATACAGTTGATTCACATGTCTTGATATGCAATTTTTTAAGAAATGAAAAGTTTCCTGTTTGGTAAACCTTTTCAATCGGTTCTCTAGGAATCGACCAATTTTGCAAATCATTTTCAATTTTTGAAATTGAAACATTTATGCTATTCATGTCATAAACATGCTGGTTCATGATAATACAAACTATCGCCTTCGAGATAAGATAATCAAGTTTATACTATGTATAACTTATAATCAATAGGGCAGAACAATCAAGTCAAACAATTATTTAAAACAATTGGCCAGGATTAGTTATCGATATCCGGACGAGTCTACTTGATTGGATGACGCTGTTCAAATAGTTATATGAATAGTAGTAAAATTCTCTGGATTTTTAATTATTTAAATGTTTGATGAGTAAGTCTGAGATATAACATGAATAATTCATATGGATATTACAATAGTTCTTTGGGAATAGACACTACGAGGCCAAGGATCAAGCCTAACGCCTCCCCTCGGCTAAGCGGCAATTACGATCCCTTCAGGCTGGTCTATTCTTAAGAACCATACACCGAATTCCTCAATACTCAGACTAATATTCAAACAAGAAAATAGTCTAGAATCCTAAGAATAATACTATACATCATATAAGCAATTGTACAGGAATCATCTTCCTCAAATCTGCCGGAACCCCACCTGGTTCAACCATTCTAACAATATATTGACATGCTGTTCTAAGCTATTAATCAAAGTAACATAGTATAACTTAAGTATCTACCTCAGGCAATAATAATTTTAGCCTAGTATGGCTAACATGGCTCTGATACCATAAGTACAGGATCTAAACATATAGCATAAAATAGATGAAGAGTTTTAATAAATAAACTTACTTGTTTATTGAAGAAAGAGGAAATACAGCGGAAGCATTGAATATAGCAACTATTACAGAGAGAGTCTTAGTTGTCTAAAATTTCGAATGCTTCTAAGCCTAAAACTTCTGCCTTATATAGACAGAGAAGAGATAACGTAATCTAGGTGTCTTCCTTTCTATTGGAGCACTTGGATTGCATTATCTTTACTGGGTCCCCATCTGGTTTGAGTGGGAATCATTTTTTGAGTGGAGACCTGCTTTCCGTATAGTGTGGTCCCATCCGGTTGGTGGAAACTTGCTTTCCTCAAAGTGGATGCTTTGCCTTTATCTTTTGGCAAAGTTGTGTCGGCCAGTAGCTTTTATGCCAGCTGCTATTTTGTCTTTTTAGGACTTTAATCAGTGATAATTCCGGACCTTGGGCCCTCTATCACCCTTTCTTTGGTAATTCCGATTTCTGTGAAATCTCTACCAAGAAAGCCAATTATTCCGGATTTTAATATCCTCAATTGGGATTTCAATCCGAGTAAAGACTTAAATAGGACTGTGCTATACCTTTTGGGTCTAGCATATCCCCATTATTACCACTTTGGGATGAGCTTACTTCTTTAAGTACAGGATCTAAACATATAGCATAAAATAGATGAAGAGTTTTAATAAATAAACTTACTTGTTTATTGAAGAAAGAGGAAATACAGCGGAAGCATTGAATATAGCAACTATTACAGAGAGAGTCTTAGTTGTCTAAAATTTCGAATGCTTCTAAGCCTAAAACTTCTGCCTTATATAGACAGAGAAGAGATAACGTAATCTAGGTGTCTTCCTTTCTATTGGAGCCCGTGGATTGCATTATCTTTACTGGGTCCCCATCTGGTTTGAGTGGGAATCATTTTTTGAGTGGAGACCTGCTTTCCGTATAGTGTGGTCCCATCCGGTTGGTGGAAACTTGCTTTCCTCAAAGTGGATGCTTTGCCTTTATCTTTTGGCAAAGTTGTGTCGGCCAGTAGCTTTTATGCCAGCTGCTATTTTGTCTTTTTAGGACTTTAATCAGTGATAATTCCGGACCTTGGGCCCTCTATCACCCTTTCTTTGGTAATTCCGATTTCTGTGAAATCTCTACCAAGAAAGCCAATTATTCCGGATTTTAATATCCTCAATTGGGATTTCAATCCGAGTAAAGACTTAAATAGGACTGTGCTATACCTTTTGGGTCTAGCATATCCCCATTATTACCACTTTGGGATGAGCTTACTTCTTCAAGAAGTTGAGATGCTGATTCTTCATCAGAATTTTCATCTAGTTCTGAAAGAGCCTTTTGGAGCTTTTTCTTAAGCTCTTCCTTGGACTTTGATTTTTGTGCTACCTTCTTCTTGGGAGGTTGCTTAGAATCATCCTTTTTGATGGCTGGTGTCCATCCTTTTGCGAAGATTTCTTTGGACAAGTATTTGATCCTGTCCGACTCATGAACTGCAAAAGTCCAAGAAATAATGAAAGATATCTTTTTAATAATAAAATACTTGCATAATTTAATATGCTCAGGTAGTGTAGAGATATCTAAATCAATTTGAAATTGACTAAATCTTTCGGCGAAGGTTCTGGGGAGGACTTCTTGGTTTCCTCCGAAAGCACTCCACCAATCATAAAACCATCTAGGGATGGTCTTATTGCTGATTTCAGGTCCGTATTTGACGAACCATGTGTGGTTGGCTGGCCTTAGGAACAGGAAGTTAAATCACGCGTCCCTGTAGTCAAACCAGTTGTATGTCTGGGGCCTGAAGGGCCTTGAAAGGTTGATTGGCGTGTGAAGGTGAGATACCTGCCAATCAAAAGGTGAGAGAATACTCTTAATTGTAAATTTTGAGTAAGCGATGCTACTCGGATCTGCATCATCCTTGAGGATGTGTTCAACGTCAATGGACCCTGTATCAACCAAAATAAATTCATAGTATTTTCTGGTCTTTAGAGGGTTGCTGGTTTCAATGAAATTTTGGTCAGTATAAATTGGTCTGACCAGACTTTTGATGTCAAAGCTTTCAAACTCTTTGTCTAGTGCTAAGACTGGAGTGATAAGTATGGAAACATTTTTAAAGACCTCCTTGATCTTTGGATTTTTGGCAACCTCTTTTTCTTTGGGGGAGAGGTTAGGATTGACTGCTTGTGCAAAGCTTTCGGGAGCTTTGTAAGCATAACTGTCTCTGGTCTGCACTTTAGAGAACCTAGGTTCGCCAGAAGGAGAGGAAGATGAAGGTTTGGACTCTTTTACAAAAGGAGAAGAAACCTTAGGTTTTTCAGCTTTTGGAGCTGGGGCAGACAGAAGAGGGAAAGGGGTGACCGTTAGCCTGGGATCCAATGGAGGAATTCCGGCTAATACAGAATATTTGTTCATACTAGGAAGGTCGTTCGAAGACGGCCGGATTGTGAATGGTGAGGCAGATGCCTTGAGAATGTCCTTTCCAGAAGGACCACTGTGTGTCGAGGATTTAGGCCTGAGCGGCTTCATTTTTATCCTGCAAAAATTCCCTGGTTAGATAATCAGGTAAAGAATTGTTTTCTCCTTTAAGGAATTCAATATCAAAATCAAAATTTGATAACAAGGCTTGCCACCTAGCAAAGATTTGTTTAGAAACCAAATTTTTAACATCCTTTTGTAGAATGTCTTTAGCGGATTTACAATCTACTCTAAGCAGAAAAGATTTGTTAATTAAATCATCTTGAAATTTCGTAATGCACAAGACGATAGAGAGTACTTCCTTTTTCACGGTGCTGTAATTCTTTTGCGCAGAATTCCATACACCTGAGGTATACCTGACAAGTTGTTCAAAATCCTCGGGGGATTTTTTCTGTTTTAAAATTCCACCGTAGCCGATATCTGAAGCATCAGTTTCTACGATCATAAAGGCGTCCGGGTTAGGGATACCCAAACAAGGAAGATCTTTAACAATCTCTTTGATTTTCTTGACTGCTTTGGTCTGTTCCTCAAACCAAGGACATGGCTTCCTCTTGAGCCTCTCGAATGGTGGCTTACAGATATGTCTTATCTTAGGGATAAAATCTGCCACATAGTTAATGCTTCCCAAAAATCTTTGTAATTGTGTTTTGTCCAATATAATATCTGGAAATTTGCTAGAGAATTCAATGACCCTGCAAATTGGCTTATAGGTTCCTTGATACAAGTCATGACCAAGAAATCTAATGCCCGTTGAAAACAGCTTAATTTTCTTGGCACTAACGACCAAGCCATTTTTCTTAACTATATCAAAACATATGTTAAGATGTTTAAAGTGAGAATCAATGTCCTCAGAAAAAATTAATACATCATCTATGTAAACTATAGACATATAGCTTACATGGTTGAATATGTCATTCATAACTTTTTGAAATTCACTTGGGGCATTTTTAAGCCCAAAAGGCATAACGTTCCATTCATATTGTCCAAACGGAACGTTGAATGCAGTTTTATATTTATCTTTTTTAGATATTTGAATTTGCCAAAACCCTGACTTCATGTCAAACTTGCTGTAGACATTAGCCTTAAAAGTTCTTTTCAAAAGATCCCTTTTATTAGGAATCGGATATCTAATCCATTTTAAAACGGAGTTTAAAGGTTTATAGTTAATCACAAGCCTGGGAGAGCCTCTTTCCTGCTCCGCAGCCTTGTTGACATAAAAGGCCGAACAACTCCAAGGGGACTTGGAAGGCCGGATAATTTTGTTTTCCAAAAGTGAGTTGATTTCTGTTTTACAGATTTCCATAAGTTCCTGACTCATTTGAATGGGTCTAGCTTTAGTGCTAATGGACCTTTCATTGAATCTGTCAATGTATGGTAAATCAACAGTATAGGCTTTTCTGGTCCAAAAAGCATTTGGAAAATCAGAACAGATTTCAGATTTAAATTTTTTCTCAAGATTGGCTATCTTAGTAACCATTCCCGGGGTTTTTAAAATCTGTTCAATTCTTTTGATTTTTAAATCATCCTTTAAAAATCCAATTTGTTTGGAAAGATGAAAGACCTTGAATGCAGTTTTGTCATGCAGAAATTTGCTTTCATTTTTTGAAAGAGTTTTAACAAAAGGGAATTCAAGGGTTTTCCCCAAAACTTTGGTTTTAATTGATTCAAAACCTGAAATGAAGGGTTTAATTTGGGTGATGAAAGGGATCCCCAAAATAATCTCTTCATTTATGTTTTTGGTAATAACAAAATCGTTTTTTAAACAAATTCCATTATTACAAATGTGAGCATTAGACAGCTTGTAGTCAATCTGTATACGCTCACCTGTTGCACTATACAGCTTTGTAGTGCCTTTGGTTAGGTACTTAGTTGGTACCAGTCCTTCGATAATGCAGTTCCTATCTGCACCACTGTCTAACAAAGCAATCTTGTTGAATGTTAGATCACCAATAATTAATTTAATAAAGATGTGCGAACTCTGAGGTTTCACCTGAGTTATTGCAAGAACTCCTGGTTCTTCATTACCTTGATGAGAAGATTCTGCCTCTTCAATGATATCTGTATATCTTCTTGGAGAGTCCGGTTCTTCATCAGAATCAGAAGCTTTTTGTTCTTCTTTTATTTCTTTTAGCAATTTTTTAGCCAGCTTTTCTGCCTCAATGTTGCTAAGTCTTGTTTTGATTTCTCTTACTTCATCCTTTAAGAGATTAATCTCTTTTCTGAGATCACTTATTGAAGGTTCTTTACTCTTATCTGAGTTGAATTTTTCCATTACCTGCTTCATGCTGAATGGAGTGATAGTTGGTCTATCCTTTTTCTCTTTGAGCATAAGTTTTTGGAGTTCGAGAAGGTACTTCCTTCTGGCTTCTTCATCCTGAATATGCTCAATGGTTGCAAATAGGGTCTCTGCAGTTTTTTCTGAGAGCACTTTGATTGACTTGCTATCACAGAGACAAAACGCTCCATTGCAGTTGCAATCTGTTGCCGAATCTTCTGATTCAGAATCTTGTGCTACATTCAAGTAGTCTTCATCAGATTCTCCTTCTTCAGAGGAAGAGTATTCTGATTCAGATTCTTCTTCTTCCAAGATGGAGAAGAGTTTCTGTTTCATTTCCTCGTCAACTCCTAGAAGATTAATCTTCTTCTTCTTCTTACTGTTTCTTGGACAGTCTGGGGATTTGTGGCCTCTCTTGCCACATGTCCAGCAGGTGTCTTCAACAGTCTGGGGTCTTCTTGAACCCTTTCTTTTGGACCTTCTTTCGTCCTTTCTATGTTTGGACCTTTCCGAGGTCTTTCTTCTTCTCTTGAAAGGTTCTCCTTTTCTGGTCCTTTTGTCTGGTTTGGACGAAGGAGGCTTTAACATAGGAAACCCAAAGTCTTGGCAGAAGGTTCCTAAGTCTCTGCTAGAATCTCTTTGATCCTTTTTAATCTGTTCTTTGAGCTTCAGGTCCGTGCAGAGCTCAAGGGCAACCACATTAATGAGACTGATAATGTCACCATATGCAAGTTCTGCATATGGAATCTTACCATCACAACGATCCCTTATCTTGGATCTAACCTTTTCTGCGAAATGGGTAGGAAGGCCACTGATGAACCTCTCTTTCCAGTACTCATTATTGCAGTCTGGTCTAATGAGAACCTTATTGAGGAACATATCTTTATACCATCTGAAGTCTGTGAGCTTCTTGCAGTATAGATTGTTAAGGATTTCCAGGCTTCTGTCCTGAAATAACTTTGGCTCGCCCACGAAATGTTTAGCGATGCTGTACAATAATGTTGTAGTGGCATCCTCTTGGTTTTCATGGCTGATAAGCTCTTGGCCTGCCTCAATTTTGACAATTGTTTTTAGTGCTGTGGCACTAAGGATTTCTTGTCTATTTTGCTCGGTAAGATAATTGTCCCACCAATTCTTTAGCATGCCAGTAAAGCCTGCAATAATCAAACCACAAGCTTCTTTGTCTGTGGAATTTTTCATTTTATAGGCAGTTATGTTCATGCCTATTTCTTGTAGCTTGGCATAGATCTGTCCTTCAGCCATGCCATCAATATTCCATTCGGTAATGCTGGTTCCGTCAGCAGTTCCTTGTGGATAGAAGTTGTTTTCCTCAAACTGCATGTCTGGGAATGAAGGCCTCTTGTAGAAGTTCCTGTTGTTATGATGCCTCTTGCTGGAGCTTTCTGCAATAGCACCAATTTTTTGACCATTGCTTTCACCTTTGTTGAGGTTAAGCTTGGTCAGTTCTTCACTGATCTTTTCCAGGAGGTTTTGCCCCTTAAGGTATTTAGGAAAGTCTTTTTTGGAAAACTCATTTACTTTGAAGGGAGGTTCACTGAAAGAAGTGTGAACTGATTTGGAAGGACTCTGTTTGGAGCTAAAAAGATTAGTACTGGAAGTACTGGGAGAATTTTTGGTTTCTTCTATTTGTTGGGAAACAACATGAAGAATTTGGTTTGTATAATTATTCTGCTCGTAGACTTTGTTCAAATCTTCGGCAGTGACTGGAGCAGTAGGTTGGCTACTAGGTTTTTTGAAGGGAGAGGCTTTTATAGTCTCATTTCTGTAAGGTATTAAGATACCTTCGAGTGGAGGAGTGACAGCGTTCACCGTTTTCTCCTTTGTATGCCATTGTCTGACAATCATTTTGAGAGAGGAGCTATTGTCTCCAAGCTGTCCAGTGACTTCAAACCACTTAAAGAATTCAAGTTCTGTCTTGAACTTTTTCATGTCCTTGTACCATTTATCTCTGAAAATGGTCCTTTCTTCTATGGTATATTTTGCCTTATACCATTCTTTTTTAACCTTATGTTCTGGAAGGTTCCACCATTCAGTTATCTTCTTTTTGTTGATCTCATAATCATCATCTGAAGAGAGAACACCCAAAGAATCTTTTCTCCTCTGCTCAGGTCTCATTTCACTGGCAGTAGGGCTAGTAGGCATATCACCTGCATGTTCTTCATAGAAAACTTTAGGAATGGTGTGAGAATAATCCACCCCGTGAATTTTCCCTTTTTCACCATTATCAGAAGAAGAGTTACTATTATCCTCCCGGGGACAAAAAGAAGAGGGTCTGGCCGAAGACATTCTTCTACTTGAAGACGCTTTTATATTTATCTTTTTCAGATATTTGAATTTGCCAAAACCAGGGATCTTTTGAAAAGAACTTTTAAGGCTAATGTCTACAGCAAGTTTGACATGAAGTCAGGGTTTTGGCAAATTCAAATATCTGAAAAAGATAAATATAAAACTACACTATGTTACTTTGATTAATAGCTTAGAACAGCATGTCAATATATTGTTAGAATGGTTGAACCAGGTGGGGTTCTGGCAGATTTGAGGAAGATGATTCCTGTACAATTGCTTATATGATGTATAGTATTATTCTTAGGATTCTAGACTATTTTCTTGTTTGAATATTAGTCTGAGTATTGAGGAATTCGGTGTATGGTTCTTAAGAATAGACCAGCCTGAAGGGATCGTAATTGCCGCTTAGCCGAGGGGAGGCGTTAGGCTTGATCCTTGGCCTCGTAGTGTCTATTCCCAAAGAACTATTGTAATATCCATATGAATTCTTCATGTTATATCTCAGACTTACTCATCAAACATTTAAATAATTAAAAATCCAGAGAATTTTACTACTATTCATATAACTATTTGAACAGTGTCATCCAATCAAGTAGACTCGTCCGGATATCGATAACTAATCCTGGCCAATTGTTTTAAATAATTGTTTGACTTGATTGTTCTGCCCTATTGATTATAAGTTATACATAGTATAAACTTGATTATCTTATCTCGAAGGCGATAGTTTGTATTATCATGAACCAGCATGTTTATGACATGAATAGCATAAATGTTTCAATTTCAAAAATTGAAAATGATTTGCAAAATTGGTCGATTCCTAGAGAACCGATTGAAAAGGTTTACCAAACAGGAAACTTTTCATTTCTTAAAAAATTGCATATCAAGACATGTGAATCAACTGTATCTATTAATAATCACTTAGAATGCATAAAGCTTCTTGTATCTGCTGATATACAGAAATTTAAAAAAGAATTTAAATTCTTGCATATTGGCTTAGTTCAAATTGCTGTTAAACCTCTGTTTAGAAAAGGTTTAAACATCCCTTTATTTCTTCTATTACGTGATGATAGATTATTGAACTTTGATGATTCCCTGTTAGGAGTTTTAGAAAGTAACCTCGCCAATGGCCCGGTATACTTTAATTGCTATCCTAATTTCTCGGTCGACATTCAGGATCCCAATATCCTGGATACCTTGACACTTAATGTCAAGACCAAGAACATGAATAGCAAGGTTGACACCCGTGAAATAGCTATAATATACAGGGTATATTATAAGCTTATGAAGACCACGATAGCCCCAAAGGCTATTAATGCTAGTGTCAAAGGGGTTACCATGCTCATGGAAGCAAACCAAGAGCACTGTACTACCTTTGTCCCTAGACTTCTCAGATGGACTGACATCCTATCTGATGAAGAATGGAAATTCGATTCCATTACCAACCCTACTCCTCTTCAACCCGAACGGTCTCAGATCGACAGGGTTATCCAATTTCCAGATGGATCCATAAATCTTAAATTTTTGAGATCCAACTCTTACAGCCAAGCGTCTTCAAGTAGAAGAATGTCTTCGGCCAGACCCTCTTCTTTTTTTCCCCGGGAGGATAATAGTAACTCTTCTTCTGATAATGGTGAAAAAGGGAAAATTCACGGGGTGGATTATTCTCACACCATTCCTAAAGTTTTCTATGAAGAACATGCAGGTGATATGCCTACTAGCCCTACTGCCAGTGAAATGAGACCTGAGCAGAGGAGAAAAGATTCTTTGGGTGTTCTCTCTTCAGATGATGATTATGAGATCAACAAAAAGAAGATAACTGAATGGTGGAACCTTCCAGAACATAAGGTTAAAAAAGAATGGTATAAGGCAAAATATACCATAGAAGAAAGGACCATTTTCAGAGATAAATGGTACAAGGACATGAAAAAGTTCAAGACAGAACTTGAATTCTTTAAGTGGTTTGAAGTCACTGGACAGCTTGGAGACAATAGCTCCTCTCTCAAAATGATTGTCAGACAATGGCATACAAAGGAGAAAACGGTGAACGCTGTCACTCCTCCACTCGAAGGTATCTTAATACCTTACAGAAATGAGACTATAAAAGCCTCTCCCTTCAAAAAACCTAGTAGCCAACCTACTGCTCCAGTCACTGCCGAAGATTTGAACAAAGTCTACGAGCAGAATAATTATACAAACCAAATTCTTCATGTTGTTTCCCAACAAATAGAAGAAACCAAAAATTCTCCCAGTACTTCCAGTACTAATCTTTTTAGCTCCAAACAGAGTCCTTCCAAATCAGTTCACACTTCTTTCAGTGAACCTCCCTTCAAAGTAAATGAGTTTTCCAAAAAAGACTTTCCTAAATACCTTAAGGGGCAAAACCTCCTGGAAAAGATCAGTGAAGAACTGACCAAGCTTAACCTCAACAAAGGTGAAAGCAATGGTCAAAAAATTGGTGCTATTGCAGAAAGCTCTAGCAAGAGGCATCATAACAACAGGAACTTCTACAAGAGGCCTTCATTCCCAGACATGCAGTTTGAGGAAAACAACTTCTATCCACAAGGAACTGCTGACGGAACCAGCATTACCGAATGGAATATTGATGGCATGGCTGAAGGACAGATCTATGCCAAGCTACAATAAATAGGCATGAACATAACTGCCTATAAAATGAAAAATTCCACAGACTAAGAAGCTTGTGGTTTGATTATTGCAGGCTTTACTGGCATGCTAAAGAATTGGTGGGACAATTATCTTACCGAGCAAAATAGACAAGAAATCCTTAGTGCCACAGCACTAAAAACAATTGTCAAAATTGAGGCAGGCCAAGAGCTTATCAGCCATGAAAACCAAGAGGATGCCACTACAACATTATTGTACAGCATCGCTAAACATTTCGTTGGCGAGCCAAAGTTATTTCAGGACAGAAGCCTGGAAATCCTTAACAATCTATACTGCAAGAAGCTCACAGACTTCAGATGGTATAAAGATATGTTCCTCAATAAGGTTCTCATTAGACCAGACTGCAATAATGAGTACTGGAAAGAGAGGTTCATCAGTGGCCTTCCTACCCATTTCGCAGAAAAGGTTAGATCCAAGATAAGGGATCGTTGTGATGGTAAGATTCCATATGCAGAACTTGCATATGGTGACATTATCAGTCTCATTAATGTGGTTGCCCTTGAGCTCTGCACGGACCTGAAGCTCAAAGAACAGATTAAAAAGGATCAAAGAGATTCTAGCAGAGACTTAGGAACCTTCTGCCAAGACTTTGGGTTTCCTATGTTAAAGCCTCCTTCGTCCAAACCAGACAAAAGGACCAGAAAAGGAGAACCTTTCAAGAGAAGAAGAAATACCTCGGAAAGGTCCAAACATAGAAAGGACGAAAGAAAGTCCAAAAGAAAGGGTTCAAGAAGACCCCAGACTGTTGAAGACACCTGCTGGACATGTGGCAAGAGAGGCCACAAATCCCCAGACTGTCTAAGAAACAGTAAGGAGAAGAAGAAGATTAATCTTCTAGGAGTTGACGAGGAAATGAAACAGAAACTCTTCTCCATCTTGGAAGAAGAAGAATCTGAATCAGAATACTCTTCCTCTGAAGAAGGAGAATCTGATGAAGACTACTTGAATGTAGCACAAGATTCTGAATCAGAAGATTCGGCAACAGATTGCAACTGCAATGGAGCGTTTTGTCTCTGTGATAGCAAGTCAATCAAAGTGCTCTCAGAAAAAACTGCAGAGACCCTATTTGCAACCATTGAGCATATTCAGGATGAAGAAGCCAGAAGGAAGTACCTTCTCGAACTCCAAAAACTTATGCTCAAAGAGAAAAAGGATAGACCAACTATCACTCCATTCAGCATGAAGCAGGTAATGGAAAAATTCAACTCAGATAAGAGTAAAGGACCTTCAATAAGTGATCTCAGAAAAGAGATTAATCTCTTAAAGGATGAAGTAAGAGAAATCAAAACAAGACTTAGCAACATTGAGGCAGAAAAGCTGGCTAAAAAATTGCTAAAAGAAATAAAAGAAGAACAAAAAGCTTCTGATTCTGATGAAGAACCGGACTCTCCAAGAAGATATACAGATATCATTGAAGAGGCAGAATCTTCTCATCAAGGTAATGAAGAACCAGGAGTTCTTGCAATAACTCAGGTGAAACCTCAGAGTTGGCACATCTTTATTAAATTAATTATTGGTGATCTAACATTCAACAAGATTGCTTTGTTAGACAGTGGTGCAGATAGGAACTGCATTATCGAAGGACTGGTACCAACTAAGTACCTAACCAAAGGCACTACAAAGCTGTATAGTGCAACAGGTGAGCGTATACAGATTGACTACAAGCTGTCTAATGCTCACATTTGTAATAATGGAATTTGTTTAAAAAACGATTTTGTTATTACCAAAAACATAAATGAAGAGATTATTTTGGGGATCCCTTTCATCACCCAAATTAAACCCTTCATTTCAGGTTTTGAATCAATTAAAACCAAAGTTTTGGGGAAAACCCTTGAATTTCCTTTTGTTAAAACTCTTTCAAAAAATGAAAGCAAATTTCTGCATGACAAAACTGCATTCAAGGTCTTTCATCTTTCCAAACAAATTGGATTTTTAAAGGATGATTTAAAAATCAAAAGAATTGAACAGATTTTAAAAACCCCGGGAATGGTTACTAAGATAGCCAATCTTGAGAAAAAATTTAAATCTGAAATCTGTTCTGATTTTCCAAATGCTTTTTGGACCAGAAAAGCCTATACTGTTGATTTACCATACATTGACGGATTCAATGAAAGGTCCATTAGCACTAAAGCTAGACCCATTCAAATGAGTCAGGAACTTATGGAAATCTGTAAAACAGAAATCAACTCACTTTTGGAAAACAAAATTATCCGGCCTTCCAAGTCCCCTTGGAGTTGTTCGGCCTTTTATGTCAACAAGGCTGCGGAGCAGGAAAGAGGCTCTCCCAGGCTTGTGATTAACTATAAACCTTTAAACTCCGTTTTAAAATGGATTAGATATCCGATTCCTAATAAAAGGGGTCTTTTGAAAAGAACTTTTAAGGCTAATGTCTACAGCAAGTTTGACATGAAGTCAGGGTTTTGGCAAATTCAAATATCTGAAAAAGATAAATATAAAACTGCATTCAACGTTCCGTTTGGACAATATGAATGGAACGTTATGCCTTTTGGGCTTAAAAATGCCCCAAGTGAATTTCAAAAAGTTATGAATGACATATTCAACCATGTAAGCTATATGTCTATAGTTTACATAGATGATGTATTAATTTTTTCTGAGGACATTGATTCTCACTTTAAACATCTTAACATATTTTTTGATATAGTTAAGAAAAATGGCTTGGTCGTTAGTGCCAAGAAAATTAAGCTGTTTTCAACGGGCATTAGATTTCTTGGTCATGACTTGTATCAAGGAACCTATAAGCCAATTTGCAGGGTCATTGAATTCTCTAGCAAATTTCCAGATATTATATTGGACAAAACCCAATTACAAAGATTTTTGGGAAGCATTAACTATGTGGCAGATTTTATCCCTAAGATAAGACATATCTGTAAGCCACTATTCGAGAGGCTCAAGAGGAAGCCATGTCCTTGGTCTGAGGAACAGACCAAAGCAGTCAAGAAAATCAAAGAGATTGTTAAAGATCTTCCTTGTTTGGGTATCCCTAACCCGGACGCCTTTATGATCGTAGAAACTGATGCTTCAGATATCGGCTACGGTGGAATTTTAAAACAGAAAAAATCCCCCGAGGATTTTGAACAACTTGTCAGGTATACCTCAGGTGTATGGAATTCTACGCAAAAGAATTACAGCACCGTGAAAAAGGAAGTACTCTCTATCGTCTTGTGCATTACGAAATTTCAAGATGATTTAATTAACAAATCTTTTCTGCTTAGAGTAGATTGTAAATCCGCTAAAGACATTCTACAAAAGGATGTTAAAAATTTGGTTTCTAAACAAATCTTTGCTAGGTGGCAAGCCTTGTTATCAAATTTTGATTTTGATATTGAATTCCTTAAAGGAGAAAACAATTCTTTACCTGATTATCTAACCAGGGAATTTTTGCAGGATAAAAATGAAGCCGCTCAGGCCTAAATCCTCGACACACAGTGGTCCTTCTGGAAAGGACATTCTCAAGGCATCTGCCTCACCATTCGCAATCCGGCCGTCTTCGAACGACCTTCCTAGTATGAACAAATATTCTGTATTAGCCGGAATTCCTCCATTGGATCCCAGGCTAACGGTCACCCCTTTCCCTCTTCTGTCTGCCCCAGCTCCAAAAGCTGAAAAACCTAAGATTTCTTCTCCTTTTGTAAAAGAGTCCAAACCTTCATCTTCCTCTCCTTCTGGCGAACCTAGGTTCTCTAAAGTGCAGACCAGAGACAGTTATGCTTACAAAGCTCCCGAAAGCTTTGCACAAGCAGTCAATCCTAACCTCTCCCCCAAAGGAAAAGAGGTTGCCAAAAATCCAAAGATCAAGGAGGTCTTTAAAAATGTTTCCATACTTATCACTCCAGTCTTAGCACTAGACAAAGAGTTTGAAAGCTTTGACATCAAAAGTCTGGTCAGACCAATTTATACTGACCAAAATTTCATTGAAACCAGCAACCCTCTAAAGACTAGAAAATACTATGAATTTATTTTGGTTGATACAGGGTCCATTGACGTTGAACACATCCTCAAGGATGATGCAGATCCGAGTAGCATCGCTTACTCAAAATTTACAATTAAGAGTATTCTCTCACCTTTTGATTGGCAGGTATCTCACCTTCACACGCCAATCAACCTTTCAAGGCCCTTCAGGCCCCAGACATACAACTGGTTTGACTACAGGGACGCGTGGTTTAACTTCCTGTTCCTAAGGCCAGCCAACCACACATGGTTCGTCAAATACGGACCTGAAATCAGCAATAAGACCATCCCTAGATGGTTTTATGATTGGTGGAGTGCTTTCGGAGGAAACCAAGAAGTCCTCCCCAGAAACTTCGCCGAAAGATTTAGTCAATTTCAAATTGATTTAGATATCTCTACACTACCTGAGCATATTAAATTATGCAAGTATTTTATTATTAAAAAGATATCTTTCATTATTTCTTGGACTTTTGCAGTTCATGAGTCGGACAGGATCAAATACTTGTCCAAAGAAATCTTCGCAAAAGGATGGACACCAGCCATCAAAAAGGATGATTCTAAGCAACCTCCCAAGAAGAAGGTAGCACAAAAATCAAAGTCCAAGGAAGAGCTTAAGAAAAAGCTCCAAAAGGCTCTTTCAGAACTAGATGAAAATTCTGATGAAGAATCAGCATCTCAACTTCTTGAAGAAGTAAGCTCATCCCAAAGTGGTAATAATGGGGATATGCTAGACCCAAAAGGTATAGCACAGTCCTATTTAATTCTTTACTCGGATTGAAATCCCAATTGAGGATATTAAAATCCGGAATAATTGTCTTTCTTGGTAGAGATTTCACAGAAATCGGAATTACCAAAGAAAGGGTGATAGAGGGCCCAAGGTCCGGAATTATCACTGATTAAAGTCCTAAAAAGACAAAATAGCAGCTGGCATAAAAGCTACTGGCCGACACAACTTTGCCAAAAGATAAAGGCAAAGCATCCACTTTGAGGAAAGCAAGTTTCCACCAACCGGATGGGACCACACTATACGGAAAGCAGGTCTCCACTCAAAAAATGATTCCCACTCAAACCAGATGGGGACCCAGTAAAGATAATGCAATCCAAGTGCTCCAATAGAAAGGAAGACACCTAGATTACGTTATCTCTTCTCTGTCTATATAAGGCAGAAGTTTTAGGCTTAGAAGCATTCGAAATTTTAGACAACTAAGACTCTCTATGTAATAGTTGCTATATTCAATGCTTCCGCTGTATTTCCTCTTTCTTCAATAAACAAGTAAGTTTATTTATTAAAACTCTTCATCTATTTTATGCTATATGTTTAGATCCTGTACTTATGCTAAAATTATTATTGCCTGAGGTAGATACTTAAGTTATACTATGTTACTTTGATTAATAGCTTAGAACAGCATGTCAATATATTGTTAGAATGGTTGAACCAGGTGGGGTTCCGGCAGATTTGAGGAAGATGATTCCTGTACAATTGCTTATATGATGTATAGTATTATTCTTAGGATTCTAGACTATTTTCTTGTTTGAATATTAGTCTGAGTATTGAGGAATTCGGTGTATGGTTCTTAAGAATAGACCAGCCTGAAGGGATCGTAATTGCTGCTTAGCCGAGGGGAGGCGTTAGGCTTGATCCTTGGCCTCGTAGTGTCTATTCCCAAAGAACTATTGTAATATCCATATGAATTCTTCATGTTATATCTCAGACTTACTCATCAAACATTTAAATAATTAAAAATCCAGAGAATTTTACTACTATTCATATAACTATTTGAACAGCGTCATCCAATCAAGTAGACTCGTCCGGATATCGATAACTAATCCTGGCCAATTGTTTTAAATAATTGTTTGACTTGATTGTTCTGCCCTATTGATTATAAGTTATACATAGTATAAACTTGATTATCTTATCTCAAAGGCGATAGTTTGTATTATCATGAACCAGCATGTTTATGACATGAATAGCATAAATGTTTCAATTTCAAAAATTGAAAATGATTTGCAAAATTGGTCGATTCCTAGAGAACCGATTGAAAAGGTTTACCAAACAGGAAACTTTTCATTTCTTAAAAAATTGCATATCAAGACATGTGAATCAACTGTCTCTATTAATAATCACTTAGAATGCATAAAGCTTCTTGTATCTGCTGATATACAGAAATTTAAAAATGAATTTAAATTCTTGCATATTGGCTTAGTTCAAATTGCTGTTAAACCTCTGTTTAGAAAAGGTTTAAACATCCCTTTATGTCTTCTATTACGTGATGATAGATTATTGAACTTTGATGATTCCCTGTTAGGAGTTTTAGAAAGTAACCTCGCCAATGGCCCGGTATACTTTAATTGCTATCCTAATTTCTCGGTCGACATTCAGGACCCCAATATCCTGGATACCTTGACACTTAATGTCAAGACCAAGAACATGAATAGCAAGGTTGACACCCGTGAAATAGCTATAATATACAGGGTATATTATAAGCTTATGAAGACCACGATAGCCCCAAAGGCTATTAATGCTAGTGTCAAAGGGGTTACCATGCTCATGGAAGCAAACCAAGAGCACTGTACTACCTTTGTCCCTAGACTTCTCAGATGGACTGACATCCTATCTGATGAAGAATGGAAATTCGATTCCATTACCAACCCTACTCCTCTTCAACCCGAACGGTCTCAGATCGACAGGGTTATCCAATTTCCAGATGGATCCATAAATCTTAAATTTTTGAGATCCAACTCTTACAGCCAAGCGTCTTCAAGTAGAAGAATGTCTTCGGCCAGACCCTCTTCTTTTTGTCCCCGGGAGGATAATAGTAACTCTTCTTCTGATAATGGTGAAAAAGGGAAAATTCACGGGGTGGATTATTCTCACACCATTCCTAAAGTTTTCTATGAAGAACATGCAGGTGATATGCCTACTAGCCCTACTGCCAGTGAAATGAGACCTGAGCAGAGGAGAAAAGATTCTTTGGGTGTTCTCTCTTCAGATGATGATTATGAGATCAACAAAAAGAAGATAACTGAATGGTGGAACCTTCCAGAACATAAGGTTAAAAAAGAATGGTATAAGGCAAAATATACCATAGAAGAAAGGACCATTTTCAAAGATAAATGGTGCAAGGACATGAAAAAGTTGAAGACAGAACTTGAATTCTTTAAGTGGTTTGAATGTCCCTGGACAGCTTGGAGACAATAGCTCCTCTCTCAAAATGATTGTCAGACAATGGCATACAAAGGAGAAAACGGTGAACGCTGTCACTCCTCCACTCGAAGGTATCTTAATACCTTACAGAAATGAGACTATAAAAGCCTCTCCCTTCAAAAAACCTAGTAGCCAACCTACTGCTCCAGTCACTGCCGAAGATTTGAACAAAGTCTACGAGCAGAATAATTATACAAACCAAATTCTTCATGTCGTTTCCCAACAAATAGAAGAAACCAAAAATTCTCCCAGTACTTCCAGTACTAATCTTTTTAGCTCCAAACAGAGTCCTTCCAAATCAGTTCACACTTCTTTCAGTGAACCTCCCTTCAAAGTAAATGAGTTTTCCAAAAAAGACTTTCCTAAATACCTTAAGGGGCAAAACCTCCTGGAAAAGATCAGTGAAGAACTGACCAAGCTTAACCTCAACAAAGGTGAAAGCAATGGTCAAAAAATTGGTGCTATTGCAGAAAGCTCCAGCAAGAGGCATCATAACAACAGGAACTTCTACAAGAGGCCTTCATTCCCAGACATGCAGTTTGAGGAAAACAACTTCTATCCACAAGGAACTGCTGACGGAACCAGCATTACCGAATGGAATATTGATGGCATGGCTGAAGGACAGATCTATGCCAAGCTACAAGAAATAGGCATGAACATAACTGCCTATAAAATGAAAAATTCCACAGACAAAGAAGCTTGTGGTTTGATTATTGCAGGCTTTACTGGCATGCTAAAGAATTGGTGGGACAATTATCTTACCGAGCAAAATAGACAAGAAATCCTTAGTGCCACAGCACTAAAAACAATTGTCAAAATTGAGGCAGGCCAAGAGCTTATCAGCCATGAAAACCAAGAGGATGCCACTACAACATTATCGTACAGCATCGCTAAACATTTCGTGGGCGAGCCAAAGTTATTTCAGGACAGAAGCCTGGAAATCCTTAACAATCTATACTGCAAGAAGCTCACAGACTTCAGATGGTATAAAGATATGTTCCTCAATAAGGTTCTCATTAGACCAGACTGCAATAATGAGTACTGGAAAGAGAGGTTCATCAGTGGCCTTCCTACCCATTTCGCAGAAAAGGTTAGATCCAAGATAAGGGATCGTTGTGATGGTAAGATTCCATATGCAGAACTTGCATATGGTGACATTATCAGTCTCATTAATGTGGTTGCCCTTGAGCTCTGCACGGACCTGAAGCTCAAAGAACAGATTAAAAAGGATCAAAGAGATTCTAGCAGAGACTTAGGAACCTTCTGCCAAGACTTTGGGTTTCCTATGTTAAAGCCTCCTTCGTCCAAACCAGACAAAAGGACCAGAAAAGGAGAACCTTTCAAGAGAAGAAGAAAGACCTCGGAAAGGTCCAAACATAGAAAGGACGAAAGAAGGTCCAAAAGAAAGGGTTCAAGAAGACCCCAGACTGTTGAAGACACCTGCTGGACATGTGGCAAGAGAGGCCACAAATCCCCAGACTGTCCAAGAAACAGTAAGAAGAAGAAGAAGATTAATCTTCTAGGAGTTGACGAGGAAATGAAACAGAAACTCTTCTCCATCTTGGAAGAAGAAGAATCTGAATCAGAATACTCTTCCTCTGAAGAAGGAGAATCTGATGAAGACTACTTGAATGTAGCACAAGATTCTGAATCAGAAGATTCGGCAACAGATTGCAACTGCAATGGAGCGTTTTGTCTCTGTGATAGCAAGTCAATCAAAGTGCTCTCAGAAAAAACTGCAGAGACCCTATTTGCAACCATTGAGCATATTCAGGATGAAGAAGCCAGAAGGAAGTACCTTCTCGAACTCCAAAAACTTATGCTCAAAGAGAAAAAGGATAGACCAACTATCACTCCATTCAGCATGAAGCAGGTAATGGAAAAATTCAACTCAGATAAGAGTAAAGAACCTTCAATAAGTGATCTCAGAAAAGAGATTAATCTCTTAAAGGATGAAGTAAGAGAAATCAAAACAAGACTTAGCAACATTGAGGCAGAAAAGCTGGCTAAAAAATTGCTAAAAGAAATAAAAGAAGAACAAAAAGCTTCTGATTCTGATGAAGAACCGGACTCTCCAAGAAGATATACAGATATCATTGAAGAGGCAGAATCTTCTCATCAAGGTAATGAAGAACCAGGAGTTCTTGCAATAACTCAGGTGAAACCTCAGAGTTCGCACATCTTTATTAAATTAATTATTGGTGATCTAACATTCAACAAGATTGCTTTGTTAGACAGTGGTGCAGATAGGAACTGCATTATCGAAGGACTGGTACCAACTAAGTACCTAACCAAAGGCACTACAAAGCTGTATAGTGCAACAGGTGAGCGTATACAGATTGACTACAAGCTGTCTAATGCTCACATTTGTAATAATGGAATTTGTTTAAAAAACGATTTTGTTATTACCAAAAACATAAATGAAGAGATTATTTTGGGGATCCCTTTCATCACCCAAATTAAACCCTTCATTTCAGGTTTTGAATCAATTAAAACCAAAGTTTTGGGGAAAACCCTTGAATTTCCTTTTGTTAAAACTCTTTCAAAAAATGAAAGCAAATTTCTGCATGACAAAACTGCATTCAAGGTCTTTCATCTTTCCAAACAAATTGGATTTTTAAAGGATGATTTAAAAATCAAAAGAATTGAACAGATTTTAAAAACCCCAGGAATGGTTACTAAGATAGCCAATCTTGAGAAAAAATTTAAATCTGAAATCTGTTCTGATTTTCCAAATGCTTTTTGGACCAGAAAAGCCTATACTGTTGATTTACCATACATTGACGGATTCAATGAAAGGTCCATTAGCACTAAAGCTAGACCCATTCAAATGAGTCAGGAACTTATGGAAATCTGTAAAACAGAAATCAACTCACTTTTGGAAAACAAAATTATCCGGCCTTCCAAGTCCCCTTGGAGTTGTTCGGCCTTTTATGTCAACAAGGCTGCGGAGCAGGAAAGAGGCTCTCCCAGGCTTGTGATTAACTATAAACCTTTAAACTCCGTTTTAAAATGGATTAGATATCCGATTCCTAATAAAAGGGATCTTTTGAAAAGAACTTTTAAGGCTAATGTCTACAGCAAGTTTGACATGAAGTCAGGGTTTTGGCAAATTCAAATATCTGAAAAAGATAAATATAAAACTGCATTCAACGTTCCGTTTGGACAATATGAATGGAACGTTATGCCTTTTGGGCTTAAAAATGCCCCAAGTGAATTTCAAAAAGTTATGAATGACATATTCAACCATGTAAGCTATATGTCTATAGTTTACATAGATGATGTATTAATTTTTTTTGAGGACATTGATTCTCACTTTAAACATCTTAACATATTTTTTGATATAGTTAAGAAAAATAGCTTGGTCGTTAGTGCCAAGAAAATTAAGCTGTTTTCAACGGGCATTAGATTTCTTGGTCATGACTTGTATCAAGGAACCTATAAGCCAATTTGCAGGGTCATTGAATTCTCTAGCAAATTTCCAGATATTATATTGGACAAAACCCAATTACAAAGATTTTTGGGAAGCATTAACTATGTGGCAGATTTTATCCCTAAGATAAGACATATCTGTAAGCCACTATTCGAGAGGCTCAAGAGGAAGCCATGTCCTTGGTCTGAGGAACAGACCAAAGCAGTCAAGAAAATCAAAGAGATTGTTAAAGATCTTCCTTGTTTGGGTATCCCTAACCCGGACGCCTTTATGATCGTAGAAACTGATGCTTCAGATATCGGCTACGGTGGAATTTTAAAATAGAAAAAATCCCCCGAGGATTTTGAACAACTTGTCAGGTATACCTCAGGTGTATGGAATTCTGCGCAAAAGAATTACAGCACCGTGAAAAAGGAAGTACTCTCTATCGTCTTGTGCATTACGAAATTTCAAGATGATTTAATTAACAAATCTTTTCTGCTTAGAGTAGATTGTAAATCCGCTAAAGACATTCTACAAAAGGATGTTAAAAATTTGGTTTCTAAACAAATCTTTGCTAGGTGGCAAGCCTTGTTATCAAATTTTGATTTTGATATTGAATTCCTTAAAGGAGAAAACAATTCTTTACCTGATTATCTAACCATGGAATTTTTGCAGGATAAAAATGAAGCCGCTCAGGCCTAAATCCTCGACACACAGTGGTCCTTCTGGAAAGGACATTCTCAAGGCATCTGCCTCACCATTCACAATCCGGCCGTCTTCGAACGACCTTCCTAGTATGAACAAATATTCTGTATTAGCTGGAATTCCTCCATTGGATCCCAGGCTAACGGTCACCCCTTTCCCTCTTCTGTCTGCCCCAGCTCCAAAAGCTGAAAAACCTAAGGTTTCTTCTCCTTTTGTAAAAGAGTCCAAACCTTCATCTTCCTCTCCTTCTGGCGAACCTAGGTTCTCTAAAGTGCAGACCAGAGACAGTTATGCTTACAAAGCTCCCGAAAGCTTTGCACAAGCAGTCAATCCTAACCTCTCCCCCAAAGGAAAAGAGGTTGCCAAAAATCCAAAGATCAAGGAGGTCTTTAAAAATGTTTCCATACTTATCACTCCAGTCTTAGCACTAGACAAAGAGTTTGAAAGCTTTGACATCAAAAGTCTTGTCAGACCAATTTATACTGACCAAAATTTCATTGAAACCAGCAACCCTCTAAAGACCAGAAAATACTATGAATTTATTTTGGTTGATACAGGGTCCATTGACGTTGAACACATCCTCAAGGATGATGCAGATCCGAGTAGCATCGCTTACTCAAAATTTACAATTAAGAGTATTCTCTCACCTTTTGATTGGCAGGTATCTCACCTTCACACGCCAATCAACCTTTCAAGGCCCTTCAGGCCCCAGACATACAACTGGTTTGACTACAGGGACGCGTGGTTTAACTTCCTGTTCCTAAGGCCAGCCAACCACACATGGTTCGTCAAATACGGACCTGAAATCAGCAATAAGACCATCCCTAGATGGTTTTATGATTGGTGGAGTGCTTTCGGAGGAAACCAAGAAGTCCTCCCCAGAAACTTTGCCGAAAGATTTAGTCAATTTCAAATTGATTTAGATATCTCTACACTACCTGAGCATATTAAATTATGCAAGTATTTTATTATTAAAAAGATATCTTTCATTATTTCTTGGACTTTTGCAGTTCATGAGTCGGACAGGATCAAATACTTGTCCAAAGAAATCTTCGCAAAAGGATGGACACCAGCCATCAAAAAGGATGATTCTAAGCAACCTCCCAAGAAGAAGGTAGCACAAAAATCAAAGTCCAAGGAAGAGCTTAAGAAAAAGCTCCAAAAGGCTCTTTCAGAACTAGATGAAAATTCTGATGAAGAATCAGCATCTCAACTTCTTGAAGAAGTAAGCTCATCCCAAAGTGGTAATAATGGGGATATGCTAGACCCAAAAGGTATAGCACAGTCCTATTTAAGTCTTTACTCGGATTGAAATCCCAATTGAGGATATTAAAATCCGGAATAATTGGCTTTCTTGGTAGAGATTTCACAGAAATCGGAATTACCAAAGAAAGGGTGATAGAGGGCCCAAGGTCCGGAATTATCACTGATTAAAGTCCTAAAAAGACAAAATAGCAGCTGGCATAAAAGCTACTGGCCGACACAACTTTGCCAAAAGATAAAGGCAAAGCATCCACTTTGAGGAAAGCAAGTTTCCACCAACCGGATGGGACCACACTATACGGAAAGCAGGTCTCCACTCAAAAAATGATTCCCACTCAAACCAGATGGGGACCCAGTAAAGATAATGCAATCCAAGTGCTCCAATAGAAAGGAAGACACCTAGATTACGTTATCTCTTCTCTGTCTATATAAGGCAGAAGTTTTAGGCTTAGAAGCATTTGAAATTTTAGACAACTAAGACTCTCTCTGTAATAGTTGCCATATTCAATGCTTCCGTTGTATTTCCTCTTTCTTCAATAAACAAGTAAGTTTATTTATTAAAACTCTTCATCTATTTTATGCTATATGTTTAGATCCTGTACTTATGCTAAAATTATTATTGCCTGAGGAGATACTTAAGTTATACTATGTTACTTTGATTAATAGCTTAGAACAGCATGTCAATATATTGTTAGAATGGTTGAACCAGGTGGGGTTCCGGCAGATTTGAGGAAGATGATTCCTGTACAATTGCTTATATGATGTATAGTATTATTCTTAGGATTCTAGACTATTTTCTTGTTTGAATATTAGTCTGAGTATTGAGGAATTCGGTGTATGGTTCTTAAGAATAGACCAGCCTGAAGGGATCGTAATTGCCGCTTAGCCGAGGGGAGGCGTTAGGCTTGATCCTTGGCCTCGTAGTGTCTATTCCCAAAGAACTATTGTAATATCCATATGAATTCTTCATGTTATATCTCAGACTTACTCATCAAACATTTAAATAATTAAAAATCCAGAGAATTTTACTACTATTCATATAACTATTTGAACAGCGTCATCCAATCAAGTAGACTCGTCCGGATATCGATAACTAATCCTGGCCAATTGTTTTAAATAATTGTTTGACTTGATTGTTCTGCCCTATTGATTATAAGTTATACATAGTATAAACTTGATTATCTTATCTCGAAGGCAATAGTTTGTATTATCATGAACCAGCATGTTTATGACATGAATAGCATAAATGTTTCAATTTCAAAAATTGAAAATGATTTGCAAAATTGGTCGATTCCTAGAGAACCGATTGAAAAGGTTTACCAAACAGGAAACTTTTCATTTCTTAAAAAATTGCATATCAAGACATGTGAATCAACTGTCTCTATTAATAATCACTTAGAATGCATAAAGCTTCTTGTATCTGCTGATATACAGAAATTTAAAAATGAATTTAAATTCTTGCATATTGGCTTAGTTCAAATTGCTGTTAAACCTCTGTTTAGAAAAGGTTTAAACATCCCTTTATGTCTTCTATTACGTGATGATAGATTATTGAACTTTGATGATTCCCTGTTAGGAGTTTTAGAAAGTAACCTCGCCAATGGCCCGGTATACTTTAATTGCTATCCTAATTTCTCGGTCGACATTCAGGACCCCAATATCCTGGATACCTTGACACTTAATGTCAAGACCAAGAACATGAATAGCAAGGTTGACACCCGTGAAATAGCTATAATATACAGGGTATATTATAAGCTTATGAAGACCACGATAGCCCCAAAGGCTATTAATGCTAGTGTCAAAGGGGTTACCATGCTCATGGAAGCAAACCAAGAGCACTGTACTACCTTTGTCCCTAGACTTCTCAGATGGACTGACATCCTATCTGATGAAGAATGGAAATTCGATTCCATTACCAACCCTACTCCTCTTCAACCCGAACGGTCTCAGATCGACAGGGTTATCCAATTTCCAGATGGATCCATAAATCTTAAATTTTTGAGATCCAACTCTTACAGCCAAGCGTCTTCAAGTAGAAGAATGTCTTCGGCCAGACCCTCTTCTTTTTGTCCCCGGGAGGATAATAGTAACTCTTCTTCTGATAATGGTGAAAAAGGGAAAATTCACGGGGTGGATTATTCTCACACCATTCCTAAAGTTTTCTATGAAGAACATGCAGGTGATATGCCTACTAGCCCTACTGCCAGTGAAATGAGACCTGAGCAGAGGAGAAAAGATTCTTTGGGTGTTCTCTCTTCAGATGATGATTATGAGATCAACAAAAAGAAGATAACTGAATGGTGGAACCTTCCAGAACATAAGGTTAAAAAAGAATGGTATAAGGCAAAATATACCATAGAAGAAAGGACCATTTTCAAAGATAAATGGTGCAAGGACATGAAAAAGTTCAAGACAGAACTTGAATTCTTTAAGTGGTTTGAATGTCCCTGGACAGCTTGGAGACAATAGCTCCTCTCTCAAAATGATTGTCAGACAATGGCATACAAAGGAGAAAACGGTGAACGCTGTCACTCCTCCACTCGAAGGTATCTTAATACCTTACAGAAATGAGACTATAAAAGCCTCTCCCTTCAAAAAACCTAGTAGCCAACCTACTGCTCCAGTCACTGCCGAAGATTTGAACAAATCCTGTACTTATGGAGTGATAATTTGAGACTCTATATCAAATTATCAAGGCCAGAAGTTGAGATGCTGTACTTATCGATCTGATACCATAAGTACAGGATCTAAACATATAGCATAAAATAGATGAAGAGTTTTAATAAATAAACTTACTTGTTTATTGAAGAAAGAGGAAATACAGCGGAAGCATTGAATATAGCAACTATTACAGAGAGAGTCTTAGTTGTCTAAAATTTCGAATGCTTCTAAGCCTAAAACTTCTGCCTTATATAGACAGAGAAGAGATAACGTAATCTAGGTGTCTTCCTTTCTATTGGAGCACTTGGATTGCATTATCTTTACTGGGTCCCCATCTGGTTTGAGTGGGAATCATTTTTTGAGTGGAGACCTGCTTTCCGTATAGTGTGGTCCCATCCGGTTGGTGGAAACTTGCTTTCCTCAAAGTGGATGCTTTGCCTTTATCTTTTGGCAAAGTTGTGTCGGCCAGTAGCTTTTATGCCAGCTGCTATTTTGTCTTTTTAGGACTTTAATCAGTGATAATTCCGGACCTTGGGCCCTCTATCACCCTTTCTTTGGTAATTCCGATTTCTGTGAAATCTCTACCAAGAAAGCCAATTATTCCGGATTTTAATATCCTCAATTGGGATTTCAATCCGAGTAAAGACTTAAATAGGACTGTGCTATACCTTTTGGGTCTAGCATATCCCCATTATTACCACTTTGGGATGAGCTTACTTCTTCAAGAAGTTGAGATGCTGATTCTTCATCAGAATTTTCATCTAGTTCTGAAAGAGCCTTTTGGAGCTTTTTCTTAAGCTCTTCCTTGGAATTTGATTTTTGTGCTACCTTCTTCTTGGGAGGTTGCTTAGAATCATCCTTTTTGATGGCTGGTGTCCATCCTTTTGCGAAGATTTCTTTGGACAAGTATTTGATCCTGTCCGACTCATGAACTGCAAAAGTCCAAGAAATAATGAAAGATATCTTTTTAATAATAAAATACTTGCATAATTTAATATGCTCAGGTAGTGTAGAGATATCTAAATCAATTTGAAATTGACTAAATCTTTCGGCGAAGTTTCTGGGGAGGACTTCTTGGTTTCCTCCGAAAGCACTCCACCAATCATAAAACCATCTAGGGATGGTCTTATTGCTGATTTCAGGTCCGTATTTGACGAACCATGTGTGGTTGGCTGGAATGACATCGAGCCGCGACGGTAAACCAAGCGCTGCACGGGAGGCAACCCGTGAAATTTTTCTTTGTAAAACGTGAATAGATTTCTTTTTCTTTTTCTTTTTTTTTTTGATTAACAACAAAATTTTTAGTTTTTATTTTTATTCTTATTTTTATTTTGAGTGAATCCTATAATTCTAACCAATTTCTTGTCGTAAGATGAATTTCAGGTTGAACGGAGGGTAAACATGCAAGGAATCACAAAGGAAAATCCGAGGTATGAAAAATAATAAAAAGTGGCAAAACAGTGAGCCAGGGCGATGGCTCCGTGTCACGGAGGAGGACCTCCGCGTTACCCTCCGTGACACGTTGAAGGTAATTCTGGAATTTTTACAAATTCCAGAACACCTACGCGATGGCTCTGTGTCACGGAGGGCATGCTCCGCGTTACCCTCTGTGACACGTTGAGGTGTATATCGCGACGGGTCACACCGGGTCACCGGGTAGCCCGCGCGAAATTCCCCCTTTTTAACCCCGATTCCTCCTCATTTTTCATACCCTCCGCGACCAACATCCCAAAAACCCCTCCCCCCTCAACGTGACATGGACTTAGGCCTATATTTCATCAAGTTTTTGTCATTTCTTCGAATTCAAGGTATGTTCTTCAACTCTATCTCAATTCTTGTCGATTTATTTTGATGTTGAACATGTGACATGAGAAAAACTTGCCCTAAGCAGAAATTAAGCTTAAATTCAATTGAATTATTGTTGATTGATGTTTGGAGTAACAGTGTGATTGCTTGAACTCGATAATTACATAGCTTAATCGAATTTTTGATAAAATCATAGCTAGGGCTTGACTTTGAGTTTGAAATGGAAAAAATTGAGTTGAACTACTGAAATTCATGTTGGGTTGTACATGTTGGGTGAGATGAGTCGATTGTGCTAACTGTGACTATGATAAAAGACCGACGGATTCTCGGGTTAAGAAAATATTGGAAATTGAAAGAAATGGGTGAATTGTATAGGATCATATAGTTAAAATTTTTCTTTTGTTTTTCCTTGCTAAGTGCTATGGGATAAATTGTTATCGATAGGTAAGGATTGTGGTTAGTTGTACGAAGTCTGAGTAGTACATGGAACATATACCACTGAATTCTCCCAAGGCACTAAGCATATTTGTTATGTTTTGTTGTTTGTTTGTGTAAATAAGTATGATCTTGCCTTAATGTTGTAATTTTGGCTAAGGACTAAGTGTGGGGTAGCCTAGCTTAACCCAACCTTAGTCGAAGCTAATTTTAACTGGCTTAACATTGAACTTGTCTGTTTGGTTTGACAGGAATAATGGCAAGCAGGCAAGACAAGGGAAAAGGCGCATAAATATCTGGCGCCGGAAGAAAAAGAATCGGACTGGGCACAACGGTCCCAGCAGCACCAGCGGTTCCACGCGGCCAACGCCATCAATACGGAACCAGGTGGGTGACAGAGGAGGGGAAGAAATGGTACGCAAAGCACAAGGAGAGCAAGTACTTCCCCGAGGAACACATAGCAAGGGAACCGTTGGCACAGGAGTTCCCCAGGATTGTCCATAGGATCGAGGCAGCTGGGCTGAACTTCATCTTTGAAGAGCCCAAGGAATCCAACTTGCACTTGATTCAGGAATTTTACGCCAATTGGAACCCGACTCTCAGAAGTCACACCATCAAAATAAGAGGGCAAATAGTCACTTTTGAGCCCCACCACCTCAATGTTATCCAAGGGGTGCGGGACATAGACGCCCATGTGCTTCGGCAGCTGAATATCACTCCACCATATGCGGACATCAGACGCACTTTGTGTGGAACCCGATCAACAGCTCGATGGAGCAGACATAAGGAGAGGGGCTACCATCAGACCTTGCCTTACTCACAGATGAACAGGGAAGCTAGGATATGGCTGAAGATTGTTTGTTCCTGCCTAATCCCGGGGGTGCATATGACGGATGTAACCCGGGATCGTGTATGCTTGGTGTACGCCCTGATAAAAGGGCTGGAGATCAATGTGGGGGTGGTGATTATCTCCGCCATGAAGAGAGCCCGTTTGCATCAAGGGAACAGATACGGATTTGGTGGACTACTCACCACATTCCTGAGTGGCTTGGATATTGAGGAAGAGGCCCTTGACTACATCCCGCAGATGGAGCGGCGGGCCTTAGATGTCACTAAAACTAAGGCACCCGACACCACCCACGGGCCAGTTCTTACACTAGCCGAGCGACATGCTCGGGATGATCAGTACATGGCTCGCATGTACGGGATGCAGATGCTCTAGCCTGCGAATAGGTGGGAAGCCGGAAATAGAAGAGGAGCTGTGGCAGCTCGAGCTAGACTACCCCTTTTGCGAAAATGCCAGGGCTCTATGCCAAGTGGGACCAGCTTTTGTTGAGCCCACGGATGATGATGTCCCCATAGACGAGGAGACACGTCGTGAGGACTCCAATGTGGAGTCCGATGATGACGATGGGGGCGATTCAGACATGGGAGACGAGGCAGCAGCACCTGATGAAGAAGTGGAGTATTTTGATTGATTAGGGAGTTCCGCCACCCATTTTTTTTATGCTATGTTAATTTTTGTGAACACTGGGGACAATGTTCGATATAAGTGTGGGGTGGGAGTAGTAGGTGCTGGTTGTGTTGTTGTTTATGTTTCTGTTCTGTTGTTGTGCCTGTGGAAAAATGTTGTGACCCTGTGATTGTGATGTTTCTGTTCTGTATTGGAATTAATGTGAAGCTGTTGTGTGCCGCTGAATGTTGCTAGCTGATTTTGTACATATTTTTTTTAATCGAAATGATCGATATTTTAAATTTTTTTTTCAATTCTTGGGTTTCTCGGCGTTTGTTTTCGGTTCTTTTACCGAGATTGGTCCCATTGAACCGAAGTCTTAGTGAGTGACCGTTCCCTATGATGGATGGATGACGACCGTCTTAAGGGAAATGTAGTCGTTAGGAGTAGATTTTTTCTCATTTATTTTTCAGTGTTTTCTTTTGTGGGTTGCATCCCAAAACCTATAGTTACTTTATGGTTGCGGAATTCAGGTTGCGTGTTGTACATGATATTTGTAATGCAAAGGTGATTCGTATGAAAGCATGCAACTCTGTAAATATGTTGAGATACCTAGGCTATAGAGTCGATTCAGTGTGATTGAGGCTTAATTTTGAATTCTTGTAATTAGCTGATTGAAGAGTCTGTGAATATGTCTTGAATTGAGCATGTGCAATAAGTGTGGGGTGAGGTTTTGTTTATTCCATGCTAATATGAAATGTCTAGAACTTGCCTGGTGTGTGTACGAAACGAAATGAAGGACGTGTATTGTAGGAAAGGATGTAGGCATTTCTTTGTTTTCAACCGAAAGTTTCTCTTTTTCATTATTGTACCCACCTTGATTGTACACCCTAGTTAGCCCGTTGAGCCTTTAGCCTATTAATTTTTTTCTTTTGTCAAAAATGTGTAAACCGAGCTTACCCCTTTCTTTTCATTAGCCATAAATTTGATCCAAAACTCTTGAGAGCTTAAGAAGAGGTAATAATTTTCCCAAAGTGTCAAAGAGTGAGAATGGTGAAAAGAAAAGAAAAGCAGAGTGATGAAAGGAAAGAAAAGGGTAAAGGTGTACTTGTTATAAATAAAATATAATGAAGATGTATGAATACTCTTCTTGATTGAGTCAAGTGTGCTTAATGAGATGGGTCAAAATAAACACATACTTCAAGAATGGGAGGATGAAGGAAGAAACAATGCCCATGAGCTTGATGGGATGTATTGAAAAAGCGCTTAAGGATGCTAGTGGCTATTATTGGCTAGCCCAGAATTTACTAGTTCCGTAGCTTACATTACAACCCGTTAAAGTCCTACGTGATCTTACATCACACTTCCTTATATTAGTGGAGTAATACACTAAAGGCAAGCCTATGGTTCGTGGCATGATGCATGTGAATTCTTTTGGGAGAGAGAGCGAAATTGTTTCTATATGCCCCTGCATGTAATCGTTTGAGTTCATGTGATTAAAAAAGGGAAAATTCTCTTGTGTTGTGAGGGCATATGCTTGATGAGAGATTAAATTTCGTGTCGGATATCTTGATCAGCTGATTTGCAGGAGTTTGCCAATATCGAGAGTCGATTCTTAAGTCTAGGAGGTCTTGATGTGTTGAAGGTCATTGCATTGATAGGGCCATGCATGTTTTCTTGATGATTTGCTGTATTAAATAATCAGTATGACCGTAGCCTGAATTGTCGAACCAAAGTAGCCAGGATGGGGTGTAAAGTGCATGGGTGTAAGATTGTTGTTCGGGGACGAACAAGGATTTAAGTGTGGGGTAAGTGATATTGGGCAAATGTATATGCCCAAGTGATACTCAAAGGTGTCATTTTAGCCTTGTTTATCTATCAATGTGTATACATTCTCATTTGATTGATAATAAAATGTGAATTTATACTAACCAACATGATTAGCGTTGTTTTGCAGGTGAAATATAATTTTGGGAAGCTAAAATGCGTGTTGGGAGAGATTGGGGTTGGACTCGAATGTTAGCAAGGGAAAAAGCATTTGAAGGCACAAATTAAAGGGGCTCCATGATGGAGCCGTGTCACGCTGCCATTGCGGATGCCTTCTGCCTGGATAGGGATTTTTTGGCCAAAATCCAGTGAGGGTGCGTGTTGGGGTCATGGCACGTAGGCCTAGCCCCGCGTTGCACGCCGTGCCACGTTGGGCCTTATTACCTGGACACTCAATTTCCAGTAAGGGTCCGCGTCAGTTGCGTGTCACAGAGGCAGTGCTCCGCGATGCACTCCGTGACACGTTGCTTGTTATTTCGGGAAAAATTTCCACTAGTATAAATAGAACACTTAGGTTCATTTTTAATTATTCTGACTTGGTGGAGCAAGAACGTGGGTTACAGGCAGTTGAGGGGACGAAATTGTCAGGGTTTTTCTCTATCTCCTTCTTCTTTAATTCAATTGCTTGTATGTTTAACACTCATTTAATGATGTTTAATCCACAAATGAGTGGCTAATTCCTCTTCTTGCTGAGGTTAAGAACAATTGTATTGAAATGTAGTTATTGATCAATTGGGTTTTTCATCTTTTCTTCCATGGTTGTTCTATTGATTCTTGTTTTTACTGCATTGATGTATGGCCAATGTTAATGTATATCTAAAAAGTCCGGTTTCACTCGAGAGAGCAAGAAATTGGAAAGTTGTGAATCAATAGGATATGATCTTTTCTTAGTTTGGGAAAATTGAGAATTGATTTACCTTCAGGATAGAAATATACCTGAAAGTCGTATTAGTCAATTAAGGAATCAGTTTTGTATGGCTAGAACATGAATTTCGTTTAATCACAGAAATGTAGGTGGACGGTTCATGAGTCTTAAGTTGGGTTAAATACGAGAGTTTTAATCCATTGGCAATAATTCTTGACTAGCAACCGGAGGAAAGATTAACCAAAAATTGTATCGATAATTAGTTTCTATACATGTTCATTTAGTCTCAGCATGCTCACATGCATAGTTCAAACTCACATTAGATATTCGTTTTAGACTTGGCATATAATTAGAAATCAAAATATCAAACTCTTCTTTGCACTGTTGTCTTCATTTTTAGAGTAAGTATAGTAACACTTAAGTAGTTTGTTACCTTATCCCAGTCCCTGTGGGATCGATACTTGGCTTACTTAAGCCACTTTACTACTTGTTCGACAATGTGCACTTGCGTGTAGGAAATACCCCAGAGCAGACAGCGAACACGAGTCGTGATGGGTCAAATGTCTTCAAATTACTCGACTCAACCTAGATTTTTAAAAAACCAGCCCTTTAAGTATTTAAACTCAAACCTAAAGGACCCTTCTCCCACGCACGAACGACTCCCACGACTATCTCACAACTGTAACTCAAAAATCAATATGGAAATCGAGCAAATTTTTGCTCAAAATAGCTCTGCTCGGCCCCTATACTGATTCCCAATTGAAGTAAGCAATCATCAAGTAAGTGTATTGCTCTAAAATTGATTAAACTTGCGTGTTTACAGTAATATTGCAAAACCCCCTGCGAGATGATGTTGTCGCTCGAAAAATTTAAAATAGACAATGACAATAGGTGTGATTAAACTATGAATGACTGGGAAATAAGTTGGAATTTGATGAGCTTGTACATTGTACTAGTAAGAAAAAGAGTTACGGGTAGTGAGGTAGAAGGGGAGGTACGAGTAGCCTTAAAAATGGGTTAAAACATGCCTAGACCTGGGGAAGTCTTAGTACCCAAAATCTTGAAATTGAAACCCCTATAACTGAAAAAAATCAAGGCAGGGACAGACTTCACAAGCCTTCCTACGACTCGTGGTTCAGTACTAGGACTCGTAGAATGGCTTGTTGGGACTGTCCCAAGCTAAAACTGGCCAAGACCTGAGGTATGAACTATGGTACGGTTCATGGTTTGCCACTATGAGTCGTACCAGGTACTCGTACCAAAGATCTTGAAACGATCAAGTTCATAGGAGACAGTACGATCCTTCCTAAGACTCGTGGAATCGACCTACTAGTTGTACTATGAGTCATGAAAAAATACAGAGAAACTGTTATTAATGGGGAAGTCTCAAACGACTCAAGGTACGGATCATACTTTCATGGTACAAGTCATACCTGGGAGTCGTAATGTGCATCAGAGATATCATGGGTCTCCATTCGAGTTGTACCTCCAAGGCACGACCCGTACTGTGGACTCGTTGTTATTTACAAAGGACTTTACTTCTTTTTTTTCTTTCCTAGATATGGAGTTCTAACTCTCTTTTTCTATAGGTACAATGACGGTCAAGCACAAAGCATCAAAAGCAACTGCCCTTAGGACACTACATGATGAAACTTCTGAGTTTGAGCAAGCAGGCCGTTCCCCTAGTGGTTTAGTTGAGGAGTACAAGGTCGATACATCAGACACCAATGAGACCTGAACCACTAGGGAAAAGGCCAAAGACCAAGCCATTGCAGCTACTGCCACATCCGCCAAAGCTCCCCAGTCTGAGGAGGGAGCTAAGGAAGGAAATCAGGAGTCAAGAAGCGGCTCAAATGCAGAAGAAGCGTCTAAGGAGACCCAATCTGGAGAGGAAAGTGGTAGTGCTGAGTCAGAGGAGGAGGCTCCTAATGCTGAGTAGCAGCAAATTCCGCTTAGGGAGAGTCGTACCATCCGATGGAGAGTGCTAGGAGCACAGGAGATCTATGAGCAGGGCATTACTCTCACCGACAAGAACAAACCTAGACGGAGCATCTAGGAAGAACCGTGGATCCTCACGAACTCATTGAACGAAGTAGAGGAGATGAAGCAGATACTTAGTTTTTATGGCCTTGAATGGATGGATAGGACTCCTAACCAGTACACTTCAGAGATAGTCCGTGAGTTCTATGCCAACTACTTGGTGACCATGGAGGAGAAGGCTAAAAAGGGGCAGAAAGTTAAAGATCAGCCCAAACTAGAGAGTTTCATGGTCAGAGGGTGACAGGTCGACATATCCGAGTGAAACATCTCTCGGATCCTATACGGGCCGCAGTTCATACCTCCACATTCCATGCCAGAATATGAGCACCGGGTGGAGGCATTGAATCAAATTAGGCATCTAGGATTTGAGGAAAGAAAGAGGCAGCTACAGTGGTTGGTGGGTGTTATAGCTGAGGATAAAGAGGAGGTAGAGTGTGTCACAGGTGGAAAGCAGGTTACCAAAAATTCACTCAACTTCATAGCAAAAGCCTGCTGGACATTAGTGCACCAGTGATTAGCACCAATAGTCAATGAATCCACTCTAAATGCAGACAGAGCAGCTCTGGTGGCATGTATCTTGTCTAGATACCCCATCACATCCCTAGAATCATCACAAAGGAGATATGAGATCGGACTATGGGATTGAGCACCACCATCCCATTCTTGAGCCTCGTCTTCAGATTATACAAAGAGGTAGAAGTTCCGGTGCGATGGGGTGAGGAGCACTTAATTGGAGGGAAGAGTATAGCGGACATTGTCTTGATATAGGATGAAATAAATTCGTTAAGTAGGGCCCAACTTCCCACAATAGTTGCATTGACCCAACTAGTAAGGGTGCACAGGCAAATGCCCCCACCTCACATGAGCAGAGCGAGACACCGGCTATAGATGTCGGCAATTCAAAGGTAGCTCCCAGCACTTCTGCCACACCACTGACCATCCATCCAAGCCAGACACCAGTAGGTTATATTCTAGTGCCCCGGGAATTTCTCCAGAAATTTTCCAAGAGATTGACGATGGCCGAAAGAAAAATCCAGACAATGATGGAGAATGGGAAGCCCTGGGTGAAAACAGATATTGATACAGCTGCACAGGCCCTACATGCCAGGTTCGATGGATTTGAGAGCTGATTTAATAGATGCATGGTGGAGAAGAAATACACAAGCAGCCTCCGGGAGGAGTTGGGAACTCTTCAGAGCCAAGTAACTGAGTTGGCATCACCGCAATCAATAGTGATAGTTTCTCCCACTCTTCCAGACTTGGATGAAGAGCTAGATGAGGATATTGACTTGGCGGCTTATTAGGAGCCCATGACAGATGAAAAAGAGAAAGGAAAGAAGAGAGTCTCCCAGGATGTTGGAGAGGAGAGCCTAAGGAGAAGGAGAAATAAAGAAAGAAAGAAGAGAGCGCAAGTGAGCACGAGTGGAGAGCCTGTAGACTCATGACTCACACTTTTCATAGCTGCAGAAGCGAGCTAGAGGATCAGGAAGCTCTACCATGGATCAGGCCGAGCTTGCTAGTGGAAGGGACCCTTCGGGTGAGCCATATTCATCCCCGATCACCACAGAGGCCATAGAGATGGCCTGACCTACTGAGGGGGTAACTACTCTCCCTGTTGACACACCAATGAGTGCCTTGGCCACTGCTAGCGCCATGATTGCAGCAGAGGCACTTCCTCTGTTAGGTGATAGGAGCGCGTAGAGCGCCGGAGTTATGTTCCCTTCCCTTTGTTCTTGTAGTTCATGCTTTGGGGACGAAGCACAATTTTTAATAGGGGGAGGGGGTGTACTTGTATATTTGGATTTTCAGATCCGTCGTAGGGTTTTTCTTGCCGTGTTTCTTTTTCCCCGGGCATACTATCTAGTAGAACTGACATGCTTAGGATTTTATTTTCTTATTTTATGATTTTTGTTTAATTAGAAAGTGGCATAGGAGTACTCATCCAATAACAGTGCACTAGCTTTGGATTTCTTGAAAAAAATTGACCCTGTTTGAAACTTTGATGCATTAGCTGTGTAATGTGATTGCAGGCATGATTTTTGTGGATCTTTTAATGTCATTTAGTGTATTAGCATGAGTATTCTTGTTAAGCGATGCATAAACCAGACATGTAAAGTGAATATAAGTTATATGCCATGAGTGAGTGAGGTTTGATACTTAGTTCAGTACTGTGTTGAAGATCTAGAACTTGCCTGGTTGGTCTTTGCATAGGTTAAGGATGGTTGGTTAGGATATGATCATAGGACGTTTTTGTTGAGCTCACTTTTAGCCTAAATGACCCTACCAAAATCATATGATTCCCTTGATCCCAATTTTGAGCCTTTAATAAACCATTTTTCTTTGATTAACCGATGAACTGTACCCATTTTTTTTATAATGAACCTGTTTTGGCGCTGGTCTCTCTTTGGACATTGTGAACCTCTACATAGAAAAAATTCCTAAGTTGAGGGTGGCTAGAGTAGGGGTGCATAAATAGTGGGAACGAGGAAAAGGGAGAGAAAAGAGAAAAGCTGAAAAATGAGGTGTGGTGTGACGCAATGAGAAAGAAAAAAAAGAAGATGAAAAATTTGAAAACTTTGAAAAAGAAAATTCAAAAAGAATAATGCTTGAAAAGGTTGAAAATACAACACGCTCATACAAAAGCATACAAAAGAAATGAAAAGAGAGGAAAAGAAAGGAAAAGCAAAAAAAAAAGTGAAATAGGTGAACGACGAAGCCAATGTATGTAGTGCCAAGGAAGGGTTAGTCACTTAAAAAGATCCCATATTTATCATGTCCAGCCCTAACGCCTACATTACAAGCCACATCAAGTCCTATAGTGATCCTAATTTGACTATTTGACAGATCGAAGCAGAGAAAATAAGGACAAGCCTATGGTATCTAATATACAGTACTTGGAACTTCTTTGTGAGAGTGAGAGTCTCGCTTGTTCAGTCCCATGCCATATCTGTTACTATATTTGTGAGTGGGGACTTCATTTGCTGTGAGGGTACATAGTTTATGTTTAGTTTTACCAGTGGTCTGCGTGAAAAGCATTGGTGATGACTTGATTGCCTGTTAACAGCTAGATGGGATGTCTTGATCCCTGCTTATCATGTTTTGTGTTTGCTTGTAGTACATTAGCTGTATTGGTTCATAGAAGAAAAGTCAAAAGTTGTTGAATTTATAGTGCAAATTTTGTTTGGTATTGGATGTAGTATCCAAGGTTTATTTTCTAGTTGAGAATCGTGTTTAGCTTTTTTTATTTTCTTTGCCCGAGGACATGCAAAAGTCTTAAGTTGAGGGTGTTGATGTGCTGTGAGTTTATAGCACTTTCGACACTCAATACTAAGAACAAGCAAACTTCGGTGTGTTTATACGAATATAAGACACTTTTTCTTTGATTACACGAAAAATAAGTGTTGGAGCAAGAATGTGCAAAAGAAGCTTGAAAGTGCAGAAAATGAGCTAAAGTCACAATCTCAGTACGAGCCGTATGTTGATGGGCTATATTGAGAACCGTGAAAAGTTTCAGATGGCTGGATTGTGAAGAATGCAACCTACGACTCTCATTACGAGCCGTAGTTTGAGTTGTGAAAATATTCAGAAGAATTGCACAAAGGCAGACTCCTGATATGGATGGAACTATGAATTGTGACAACAAGGTACAAATTGTAATAGGAGCAGTGGTGATCTTCAGTGGATTTTCAATGCTACATAGAACTTCAGGTAGTACAAATCGTGGAGGGAAGGTACGAGTCATACCTCAACACTCGTGAATAATTTCAGAAAAAGTCAGAGTTCTCAGAGCTAGACCACGGAAGCAACTCACAACTCGTAAGAAGCATGTACAAGTCATACCAAGGCCCAACACTTAACAAAATTTCAGCAAGACAAGGACTTACGGCTAGCAGGTACGACCCATATGGTCTTGCTACAGGTCATATGATCAGTCGTGGCTCTAGCGGCACCAGTTATGGAAAATCACCCTGTTAGCTTAGGAAAAGGATTCTTATGTCTGTATAAATACTTTTTATGTTTTATTTTCAGTAGAGAATGATAGGGAACATTAGAGAGAAGTGAGACAGGCGTGAAAACAATAGAGATTCGAGGGAAACACAGAATTGAGTTGAATAATTGTGATCAACCCTTTTCTTGGATTCTTTCTTGATCTTTATCAATTGTTCTTATGGTTTTTCTTATATAAGCAAAGAAGTTTTTCTCTCATCTACAATTGAAAGTATTGAATTATGTGTTTAATTATGAATGTGGAAGCCCTAATATCAGACCCAAGAGTGAAACGGAGAAAAACTAAAAATTCTGCGCCAGGTCACAGAACGAGTTGCTCTGTGAGCCATGGGGAAGACCACTAGTCCTGAGGTGACTTGTCGTGAGGTACTGGACTTGAGTTAAAAAAATTGTTGATGGGGTCACCACGGGCATGCCATGAGTCGTGGTCAGACACTGTTTGGTGTGAGAACTACACGCAAGTGCACGTGGTTGAACAAGTAGTAAAGTGGCTTAATTCAAGCAAAGTATCGATCCCACAGGGACTAAACTACGGTATTAATTAACTTAAGCGTCAGTGAACTATATCTCTATAAATGCAGACAACCAAATAAATAATATTTTAAGAGTTAAAGTTTACTCCGTAATGAAAATCTAAGTCAACATTATAATTTGAGTCTGAACAATAGCAATGAACAAGCTGAGGTTAAGACAAACATGCAGGGATGTAATTTATCAATTCAATTCAGCTAATCTTCTCTTCAGTTGCTAGTCAGGAATTTATTGCCTATGGATTGGATCTTTCGATTCCTACCCAATTTAAGAATCATGAGACCTTAATGTACATTTCTGTGATATAAGAATTTCATGCTCTTGCCATACATAACCGATTCCTTAATTGACTAATAAGACTTTCAGATATATTTCTATTCTGAATGTAAATCTTTTCTCAATTTTCACAGCTAAGAAAAGATCATATCTTACTAATTCACATCTGTCCAATTTCTTTCCTTTTCAAAATCAAAATTGGATTTCTAGATATACATTAACATTGGCCAAACATTAATGCAGTAAAAACAAGAATTGATAGAACAACCATTGAAGAAAAGATGAAAACTAAAATGATCAATAATTACATTCCTCTACAATTATTCTTAACCTCAGCAAGAAGTGAATTAGCCACTCATTTCTGGATTACACATCTTCAAATAAGTAGAATTCATACAAACAATTGAGATTAAAGAGAAAGAGAAAGAGAAAAACCCTAGAATTTTCGTCCTCTCAACTGCCTATAACCCATGTTCTTGCTCAACCAAGTCAGAATGTTTAAAATAAAAACTAAGTGTGCTATTTATACTATTGACAATTTTTCCCGAAATAACAAGCAACGTGGAACGGAGTGTATCGCGGAGCACTCCCTCCGTGCCACGGGGGTATCGCGGACCCTCACTGGAACTTGAGGTTCTAGGTAATTACACACAACGTGACACGGAGTGCATCGCGGAGCACTGCCTCCGTGTCACAGAGGTAACGCGAACCTCCACTAGAATTTGACATAATTAATTCATCCGAGGCAAAATGCCTTCGCGATGGTAGCGTGACATGGCTCCATCGCGGAGCCCTTATTTTTGCTGCTTTCCCTTGTGAACTTCCACTCCTTTTTTCCAATTCCATTCCCGCACTTCACCAACATATATATTAGCTTCCAAAATTTTCTTTTACCTACAAAACAACACTAATCATGTTGATTAGTATAAATTCACATTTAACTAAGAATTACATGAGAATGTACACATAATGATAGATAAACAAGTAGAAATGAAGCATTTGAGTATCACTTGGGCATGTAATTCTACCCAAGATCAGACACCACAATGCGTTGAGTTAGCCGTGGCCAAGGGAAATTGAAAGAAGGGGTGTGAGGTGGAAGTGTACCTTACGGATAGACCCAACGAGTTGTAGTCACACACCATGATTCATTGGGTGAATTGTGGTCAGCAGGTAACTAATGGTCTGAGGTTGAATGCAGTGGAGATAACAAGTGGTGACCACGAGTCGTGGTCACTGGTAATGATTCGTATGATGGCCCGTTATAAGTTCCAGGTTAAACATCGATAATGTACCCAAAGATCGATGTAACGACCCATGGTTGGTGGCAACGACTCGTTAGGTCCCTCATGGGGACTGACAAGCAATTATTTTCTACAGAGTTATTAAGGGTATTCTCATTATTCCTATGATCCAGGGTGCTATTCTACGTCTTTTTAAGACATTTTTAGGGCGTGTGAAGATAGATGAAATCATTATAACCTATTCTAAGCCCATGCATGCAAGTTAGGGAGTTAGAGAAGAGATCAAGCTAAATCCCTTTAAATTCTTCTCAAATTCCTCTTGGGAAATCAAGGAAGTGTAAGAATCAGCTTTAATAAGGTATGTAGGGTTATGAGTGGGTGAATCCGTTCACACCCATACCCAATCTCTATCTAAATCATGAAGTTCCTATGTTGATTCTATGGGATTTTAACCCAATGCATGAGATTGTTAATTTACTACATGGGTATGATTTAAAGATGTCTCTATTATTGAATTATGATACATGGGCAAGTTTTATATTATTTTCAATTAAAAATCATGGTTCATGCTTTATAAATCAAAATTCCCAATGATGAGAAGTTTGCTCGGGCATTTGGTAACTACACGCAAGTGCACGTGGTCGAACAAGTAGTAAAATGGCTTAAGTAAGCTAAGTATCGATCCCACAGGGACTGAACTAAGGTAATAATTAACTTTAGTGTTAATGAACTCTAACTTTAATAATGCAGACAACCAAATGAATAAGATTTTTAGAGTTTGAGTTACTAACTAATAAGAATCTAAAGCAAAATGATAAAGTGAGTCTGAACAATAGTAATGAGCATGCTAAGGTTAAAACGAACATGCAGAGAAGTAATTTATTGATACAATTCAGTTAATCTTTCCTTCGGTTGCTAGTCAAGAATTATTGCCTATGGATTGAAACTTTCGTATCCTACCCAACTTAAGAATCATGAACCTTAAACCTACATTTCTTTGATAAAAGAATTTCATATTCTAGCCATACAAAACCGATTCCTTAATTGACTAATACGACTTTCAGATATATTTCTATTCTGAATGTAAATCAATTCTCAATTTTCCCAAACTAAGAAGAGATCATATCCTACCAATTCACAACTTTCCAATTTCTTTTCTTTTCAAAATCAAAATTGGATTTTTTAGATATACATTAACATTGGCCAAACATTAATGCAGTAAGAACAAGAATTGATAGAACAACCATCGAAGAAAAGATGAAAACTAAATTGATCAACAATTACATTCCACTACAATTGTTGTTAACCTCAGCAAGAAGTGAATTTAGCCACTCATTTGTGGATTAAACATCATCAAATGAGTATAAATCATACAAACAATTGAGATAAAAGAGAAAGAGATAGAGAAGAACCCTAGAATTTTCGTCCCCTCAACTGCTTGTAACCCACGTTCTTGCTCAACTTCGTCATAATAATTAAAAATAAACCTAAGTGTGCTATTTATACTAGTGGAAATTTTTCCCGGAATAATAAAAAACGTGGCACAGAGTGTATCGTGGAGCACTCCCTCCGTGCCATGGTGCAAATGCGGACCCTCACTGGAAATTTATGTTCCAGGTAAATATAGGCAACGTGCCACGGCTTGTATCGTGTGGTGCTGCCTCCGTGTCACGGAGGCAACGCGGACCTTCACTGGAATTTGCCGAAATGGATCACCCGAGGCAGAATGCCTCCGCGATGGCAGCGTGACACGACTACATCGTGGAGCTCCTATATTTGCTGCACTTCCTTGACCTTTTCCACTGCTCGCATCCAAGTCTATTCCCGATTTTTACCAACATGTATCTTAGCTTCCTAAAATTACATTTTACCTACAAAACAACACTAATCATGTTGGTTAGTATAAATTCATATTTTAACTACAAATCACATGAGAATGCACACATAACGATAGATAAACAAGACGAAATAAAGCGTTTGAGCATCACTTGGGCATATAATTCTGCCCAAGATCACTTAACCCACACTTAAAACCTTGTTCGTCCACGAACAATACTCTCGCATCTCATGCAATTGACACCCACGCATAGCTACTTTGGCTCGACAATTCAAGCTACAACTATACTGATTATTTAATATAGCAAATCATCAAGAAAACATGCATAGTCTCATCAACACAATGACATACACCACATTAAGGCCTCCTAAACTCAAGAATCGACTCTCGATCTTGGCAAACTCATGCAAATCAACTGATCAAGACATCCGACACGAAATTCAATCTCTCATCAAGCATGTGCCCTCACAACACAAGAGAATTTCCCCTTTTTCAATCATATGATTTCCAAAGCATTACATGTAGGGGTATATGAACACGATTTCGCTCTCTCTCCTAAAGAACTCACATGCATCATGTCATGAACTATAGGCTTGCCTCTAGTGTATTACTCCACTAATAGAAGGACGCGTGATGTAAGATCACGTAGGACTTAACGGGTTGTAATGTAAGCTAAGGAACTAGTAAATACTGGGCTAACCAATAATAGCAACTAGCTTTCTTAAGCGCTTTTCAATACATCCCACCATCATTATGGGCATTGTTTCTTCCTTCCTCCTCTCATTCTTGAATTTTTTCTTTATTTTTGTTCCCATTTCTTTAAGCACACTCGACTTAATAACAAAGATTAGTTATACATATTTATTTTCTTTAATTTCAACAAGTGCACCCTTGACCTTTTCTTTACTTTCACCACTTCCGCTTTTCCTTCCTTTTCACAATTCTCACTCCTTGACACTATGGGAAAATTATTTTTCTTGAGCGCTTAAGAGTTTTGGATCAAATTCACGGCTAATGAAAAGAAGGGATTAAGCTCGGGTTGTACCGCTTCAAAGAAAGAAAAAAATAGGCTAAAGGCTCAATGGAGCTAACTAGGATGGACATTCAAGGTAGGTATGATAAGGAAAAAAACTTTCGGTTAATCAAAGAAATGCCTACATCCTTTCCTACAATACACATTCTTCATTTCGTTTCGCACACACACCAGGCAAGTTCTAGACACTTCACAATAGCAAAGAATAATCGAAACCTCACCTCACACTCATTGCACATGCTCAACTCAAGACTTATTCCCAAACTCTTCAATCAGCTAATTACAAGAATTCAATATTAAGCCTCAATCACACCGAATCGAACTCTATGGCCTAGGTATCTCAACATGTTTACACATTTGCATGCTTTCCTATGAATCATCTTTGCATCTCAATATCATGTACAACACGCAACAAGAATTCCAAACCATGAAGTAACGACACGTTTGGGAAACAGACAAAAGAAAGAAAATAAAAGAAAGAAAAAAAACTACTCCTATCGACTACATTTCCCTTAAGACGGTCATCATCCATCCATCATAGGGAATGATCACTATTTACGACTTCAGTTCAATGGGACTATTCTCGGTAAAAGCACCGAAAACAAAGGACGAGAAACCCAATCACAAAATATTCAACAAAAATTTCAAAAATATCGATAATTTCGATAGAAAACAAAAATATTTACAAAAAAATATTTACATAACCAACCAATCAACAACAACTCACACAACCATAACAACTTACATTCATTACAACACCACTTAATTACAAACCACATCACAAAGAGTCACAGGGTCACATTTTTTCAAAGGCACAACAACACAAAACATAAACAAAAACAAAAACCACAACGAAACATACCGCACCTAACTACTCCCACCCCACACTTAAACCGAACACTGTCCCCAGTGTTCACAAAATTTAACATATCATAGAGGTGGGTGGTGAAACTCCCTGATCAATCGAACTATTCCACTTCTTCATTAGGTGTCGTTGCCTCGTCTCCCATATCCGAATCACCCCCGCAGTCCTCATCTGACTCAACATATGAGTCATCGCGGCGTGTCTCCTCATCAGTGGGGACATCATCATCTACAGGCTTCACAAAAGCTGGCCCCACTCGGTATAGAGCTCGGGCATTTTCGCCAAAGGGGTAATCTAGATCGAGCTGCCATAGCTCATCTTCTGTTTCTGGCCTCCTGCCTATGCGCAACTGCAACATCTGCATCCCGTACATACAGGCCATATATTCATCATCCCGAGCATGTCGCTCGGCTAGTGTGAGAACTAGCCCGTGAGTAGTGTGGGGTGCCTTGGTTTTTGTGACATCTAGGGCACGCCTATCCAATTGCGGGATGTAGTCCAAGGCCTCTTCCTCAATATCATGGCCCCTCAAGAACGTGGTCAGCAAACCACCGAACCCATACCTGTGCCCTTGATGGAGTCAGGCTCTCTTCATGGCAGAGATGATCACCGCCCCAACATTTATCTCAAGCCCTTTCATCAGGGCATATACCAAGCACACTCGATCCCAAGTGACATATGTCATGTGCACCCTTGGGATCAAGCAGGAACACACAATTTTGAGCCAAATCCTGGCTTCCCTGTTCATTTGAGAGTAAGGCAGTGTCTGATGGTAGCCCATCTCCTTGTGCCTGCTCCACCGTCCTGTCGAACGGGCTCCACACAAAGTGCGTCTGATGTCCGCATAAGGTGGAGTTATGTTCAGCTGCCGGAGTACATGGGCGTCTGTGTCCGACGCCCCCAAGATGGCATTCAGGTGATGGGGCTCAAAGGTGGCAACCTGCCCCCTTATCTTGACGGTGTGACTGCGGATTGTCGGGTTCCAATTAGCATAGAACTCTCGAATTAGATGGAGATTGCACTCGTTGGGCTCTTCTAATATGAAGTTCATCCCGGCAGTGTCAATCCGGTGTACAATTCTGGGGAATTCTTGTGCCAGCGACTCCCTTGCAATGTGCTCCTCAGGGAAGTATTTGGTCTCTTTATGTTTTGCATACCATTTCTTCCCTTCATCCATCACCCATCGGGTTCCGTATTGTCGGCGTTGGCCTCGCGGAACCGCTGGTGCTACTGGAACTGATGTTCCCAATCGAATCCTTTTTCTACCGGCGCCCGATGTAGATGCGCCCTTTCCCTTGTCTAGCTTGCCTGACATTGTTCCAGTACCATCGAACAGACAATCCCAATGTTATTCAAGTCAAAATTAGCTTTGACTAAGGTTGGGTTGAGTTAGGGCACCCTACACTTAGTCTTTAGCCACAATTAAGACAATTCGGCAAGACAATCATGCTTTTCCAATTTTTACAATCAACATGCTTAGTGCATTTAAATAAGTCGATGGAATACTTACTATGTACTACTCAGACTTCGTACAATGAATGACAATATCACCATCGATTCCATTACATCACATAGCACTTAGCAAAAAAAAAAAGAAATTTTTTTTCTCAACAACAACCTATGCACTTCACCAATTTCATTTTCCCGAAAATTCCCTTGTTTACATAGCATATTTGACATTAATCACAACATAATTCACATCACCCAACATGCACAACCCAATTATTTTCACATTTTCAACCAAATTTAGTTTCTTCCTATTCGAAATCTAACCCTAGCTACCAATTTCGCACAAATTCAATCAAACATGCATTCATCGAGTGTATATCCTCACAACGAAACTATGAACATCAATCAATCATAATTTAAGTGAATTCAAACTTAATTTACACTTAGGGCAAGGTTTACTCACCTCACATGCTCAAAAATTGAAAATTTAAGCAAAAATTGAGGTTAAGTTCAAGAACATACCTTTAATCCGATGAAATCGAAGAAAAGTTGAAGAAAACTTGTGCCTAGGTCCGTGTCACGTTGGGGGAGGAGGGAATTTGGGGTGTTGGTCGCGGAGGGAGTAGGAAATGGGAAAAAAATGAGGGGATTTCGGGGTTAAAAGGGTGTTTTTCTTGTAGGTTACCCGGCGACCCGATATGACCCGACGCGAATTACACCTCAACGTGTCACTGAGGGTAACGCGGAGCACCCCCTCCGTGACACGGAGCCATCGCGCCAGCCTTGTGGAATTTGTAAAAATTCCGGAATTGGCTTCAACGTGTCACGGAGGGTAATGCGAAGGCCCTCCTCCATGACACGGAGCCAAAGCATAGGCTCACTGTAATGCCATTTTTTTATTTTTCTCACCTCGATTTTTCTCCTTTGCGATTCTTTGCATTTTTTCCCTCCGTTCCACCTAAAAATCATCTCACAACAAGAAATTGGTTAGGATTCATAGGTTTCAACACAAACACCATTTTTATTTTTATTTTTATTTTTATTTTTTTTATTCACTATTCTATTCATCTATTACAACAATTTCACGGGTTGCCTCCCGTGCAGCGCCTGGTTTACCGTCACGGCTCGACGTCATTGACACTCAATCATCCTCTAGAGTGATGGATGTTTTCACTCGAATAACGTCCTCACCCTAGTAATGCTTACAACGTTGCCCATTAACCAAGAACGTGGCACTTCGATCTTCTTGCCACAACTCCACTGCCCCGTGCGGGGTCATTCTCACTACCTCAAACGGCCCTGACCATTTGGACCGCAATTTCCCTGGAAACAGCTTCAATCTTGAATTAAAAAGCAACACTTTCTGGCCCGGCTCGAAAATACGATGCACCATATGCTTATCGTGCCACCTTTTTGTTTTCTCCTTGTAACACTTGGCACTTTCATAAGCATGCCAATGAAACTCATCAAGTTCACTGAGTTGCATCAGCCTCTTCTTGCCCACTAGCTCTAGGTCCATATTCAATTTCCTCACGGCCCAGAAAGCTCGGTGTTCTAGCTCCACCGGCAGATGACACGCTTTTCCATAGACCAATCGGTATGGAGAAGTCCCAATTGGTGTCTTGTAAGAAGTTCTATAAGCCCACAACGCATCGTTGAGTTTATTTGACCAATCACTACGTTGTGCATTCACTGTTTTCTGGAGAATCTGCTTCACTTCTCTGTTCGACACCTCCACTTGCCCACTAGTTTGGGGATGATATGCTGTTGCCACCTTATGGCGCACCCCATACTTAGCTAGCAACATTTTGAAACTTGCATTGACAAAATGAGCCCCTCCATCACTGATAATGGCTCGGGGTGTCCCAAACCTGGTGAAAATGTGCTTTTTCACAAATTTTGTTACCACCTTGTTGTCATTCCTGGGGCAAGCTAGAGCTTCAACCCACTTTGATACATAATCAACGGCCACCAAGATGTAACGATTACCAAATGATGGTAGGAACAGGCCCATGAAATCAATACCCCATACATCAAAGATCTCCACTTATAGTATATGCTGCAGCGACATCTCTTGCCTCCTACCAATTGTGCCTGTCCTTTGACATCTATCACATATTTTGACGTATGCCATAGAGTCTCTGAACAGTGTAGGCCAAAAGAAACCTGACTGTAGCACCTTGTGCGCTGTCCGCTCGCCTCCGTGGTGTCCTCCATACAATGAAGAGTGACAACTCCTCAAAACTTCTACAATCTGGCTCTCCGGGATGCATCTTCTCATAACCTGATCCGGTCCCTCTTTAAACAAGTACGGCTCATCCCAAATAAAATACCGGCAATCATGCCTCAATTTTTTCCTCTGCTAAGTCGTAGCTTTCGGTGGATAGACTCCACTCACTAGCAAATTCACTATGTCTGCATAGCAAGGGATCTCGGCTTCCCCTATTGCCAAGAGCTGCTCATCCAGGAACTCCTCTTTGATGCTGTCACTTTCTTCCACATGCGACCGGCTTTCCAATTGCGATAGGTGATCTGCCACTTGATTCTCGCTCCCTTTTCTGTCCCTAATCTCTAGGTCAAACTCTTACTACAACAAGATCCATCTAATTAGCCTGGGCTTTGCATCCTTCTTGTTAAACAGATACCAAATCGCTGCATGATCGGTATGCACCACCACTCTAGAACCCACCAAATAGGACCTGAATTTATCAAACGCGAACACCAATGCTAGCATCTCCTTTTCCGTGACTGTATAATTAACTTGGGCAGCGTCCAGTGTTTTGCTTGCATAATGAATAGAATGAAAAATTCTATTCCTCCGCTGCCCCAATACAGCTCCCACAGCCACATCGCTTGCATCACATATCAGTTCAAATGGTTGTTCCCAATCCGGAGAAATAAGGATAGGTGCTTCTATCGATTTCTGCTTCAACTCCTCGAATGCTTTGACACACTCATCATCAAACTCGAACTTCACCTCTTTTTCTAGCAACCTGCATACTGATCTAGAAATTTTGGAGAAGTTTTTGATGAACTGTCTGTAGAACCCTGCATGCCCGAGAAAACTGCGAACACCCTTTACTGACATAGGTGGTGGTAGATTTTCAATAACTTCGATCTTAGCCCGATCGACCTCCAACCCCTTGCAAGACACTTTATGGCCAAGGACGATACCCTCCTTGACTAAGAAATGACATTTCTCCCAGTTGAGTACAAGGTTGGTTTCTTCACAGCGAGCTAGCACCCTGTCAAGATTCTGCAAACAAGTAGCAAATGAATTACCAAAAACAGAAAAATCATCCATAAATACCTGTACGAAATCTTCCACCATGTCGTGAAAGATAGCTATCATGCATCTTTGGAATGTGGCGGGTGCATTGCATAACCCAAATGGCATCCGCCTAAAAGCATATGTCCTATGAGGACATGTGAAAGTAGTCTTCTCCTGGTCCTCCGGTGCTATGGCTATTTGGTTATAGCCAGAGTACCCATCAAGGAAACAATAATATTTTTGTCTAGCCAATCTGTCCAATATTTGATCAATGAACGGGATAGGATAGTGATCTTTCATTGTGGCTTCATTGAGCTTTCTGTAGTCCATGAAAATCCGCCAGCCTATGACGGTGCGAGTAGGGATAAACTCATTCTTCTCATTGGTGACCACGATCATCCCTCCTTTCTTTGGGACACACTGAACGGGGCTGACCCATTCGCTGTCCGAAATAGGATAGATCACACCTGCATCAAGCCACTTGATTACTTCTTTTCTAACCACATCCTTCATCATCGGATTCAACCTCCGCTGAGGCTGTACAGTCGGCTTTGCTCCTGTCTCCATGAAAATTCTGTGTGTGCAAAAAGCTGGATTTATACCTCGAATATCTGACATCTGCCAGCCCATTGCTTTCTCCCTTCTTTTGAGGACCACCAATGCTTTGTTTACTTGTGCCTCCGTTAATTCTGTGGAGATGCTGACTGGTAAAGTGTCATCTTCCCCCAGGAAGACATATTTTAACTGGGGAGGCAATGTTTTCAACTCTAGCTTTGGTGCTTCCTCAATAGATGGTTTCGGCAAGGGTTCCAGGGACCTCATTAAAGGCTGAAAGTCATGCTTCCTGAGATACCATTGTGGTTCATTCAACATTTGCACCATCTCATAAATATCTCTATCTCCGAAATGATCGGAGCTCATCAATGCTCTTTCCAATGGATCTCGAGATTCAGCAATCTGAAGAATTTCTACTTGATTTAACACATTGATTGCTGAAAGCTCCTCATGTACGGCCGGAGGCTTTATGGCCTTATATACATCAAATACCTCCACTTTGTCATGCGCCCGCATGGTTAGCTGCCCTGCAGCTACATCAATCAAAGCTCTCTCGGTTGCCAAGAAAGGACGTCCCAAAATAAATGGGACTTCCGCATCTGGCTCAAAATCCAGAACAATAAAATCTACCAGGAAGATAAGGGAGCCCACTTGCACCAACACATCCTCCACAATGCCATCTGGTCTGGATAAAGAATGATCCGCTAACTGCAAGATCACTGTATTAGTCTAGGACTGCCCAGCCCCAACTTCTTGAACACCGATGTCGACATCAAGTTAATACTCGCTCCCAAATCGCATAATCCACAAGCTCGGATACTTTTCCCAATTGTGATTTGAATTGTAAAGCTCCCAGGGTCCTTGAGCTTTGTTGGCAACCTGTTCTGTATCCGGAAAGTGCACTCCTCAGTAAGCGCCACCGTAGCATACTCCGTCAATCTACTTTTGTTAGCTACGATGTCCTTGATATACTTTGCATATTTCGGCACTCCCTGCAAAACTTCAACAAGAGGTAAATTAATGTGTACCTATTTAAGCACCTCCATGAACTTTTTGAAACACGCTTCCTCCTTGTGTTTCTTTAATCTTTGAGGGAACGGGGGTGGTGGTCTTTCTGCTTCAACTGCCTTCTCCTTCCCCCTCTCATCATCCTATTCCCTTTCTTTCTCTAATGCTCCTGACTGCTGAGGTGGTCTTTCTGGTTCCACCTCTTTGAGTTGTAAACCATTCCTTGTGGTCACTGCATTTACTTGCTTGGGATTCGGGTCAGTGTCACTAGGTAGTCCTCCTCTTGGCCTGGTGTTTTGAGCTCCAGCTAGTTGTCCAAACTGGTACTCCAACGCCTTTGTAGCTAACTGATTGTTCTTTACCTCTGCTGCCAACTTCACATAATCAGCCTGCAATTGAGCTTGGTTAGCTATCATTGTTTTAAACATTTCCTCAATGCTGGCTGGTGGTGGAGGAGGTGCATTGTTTCCTCTATATTGAGTCTGATAGTTCTGTTGCCCTCCTTGATTTCTCTGCGCACCCTGATTCAAACTCTTCCCTTGATGGTTGTTACTACCCCAAGAGAAATTCGGATGATTTCTCTAATTCGAGTTGTAGTTGTTTCCATACTGTTGGTGATTATTTCTCTATACATTCCCCACAAAGTTCACTGAATCTGGATTTGCACCACAACACTCAGCTGAGTGTTCATTACTACCGCATACTTCACACCAAAACTGCTGCACTACATTAACTGGGGCTTGAGGTTGATTCAAGCTCATATTGCTGAAGTGGGTGTTGAGTTGATTTTGCAGCGCAGCTATTTGTGCAGCGATAGCTGTAAAACCATCCACTTCCAAGACTTCTACCGCCTTCCCTGTTCCTCCTCTAGAAGAGTCCGCATTCCACTCTGTATTTCCCTGCGAAATATGATTTAACAAAGTATACAGCTCCTCATAAGTCTTTTCTAATGCTTGTCCCGCAGCTGCTGAGTCTAGAAAATTTTTTGTGTGGGGTTCCAAACCCTCTATGAAAGTATGCACCAGCACATCATTGGAATGGTGATGGTGAGGACAATCCCTTAACAATGATTTGAACCTTTCCCAAGCTTGATACAGATTCTCCCCCTCTCTTTGTTTAAAACTTAGAATCTAACTTCTAAGTCTTTCTGTTTTCCTGGATGGAAAGAACCGTATCAAAAATTTTCTTGCAAGATCATCCCAAGTGGTGATAGAGTTAGGTGGCTCAGCTTTCAACCACCTCTTTGCTTCTCCCAATAATGAAAATGGGAATAATGTAAGTCTTACATAATCGGATGATACTCCAGCGGGGATGTAAGTGTCACTTATCTCCAAAAAGTTTTGGAGATGTTGTTGTGGATCTTCGTGAGGGAGACCTGTGAATTGCCCGCTGGTGTGCAACAATTGCACCATATTCTGTTTCAGCTCAAACCTCCCTCCTGGCTCAGGTTTGCGAATACTTGATGTAACATTGTTAGCATGTGGGATTGAACTTTCATATCCTATCCAACTTAAGAATCATGAACCTTCAACCTACATTTCTGTGATAAAAGAATTTCATATTCTAGCCATACAAAACCGATTCCTTAATTGACTAATACGACTTTCAGATATATTTCTATTCTGAATGTAAATCAATTCTCAATTATCCCTAACTAAGAAGAGATCATATCCTACCAATTCACAACTTTCCACTTTCTTTTTTTTTTGAAAATCAAAATTGGAACTTTTAGATATACATTAACATTGGCCAAACATTAATGCAATAAGAACAAGAATTGATAGAACAACCATCGAAGAAAAGATGTAAACTAAATTGATCAACAATTGGTAAAATGGATCACCCAAGGAAGAATGCCTCCGCGATGACAGCGTGACACGGCTCCATCACAAAGCCCCTAAATTTGCTGCTCTTCCTTGACCTTTTCCACTGCTCGCGTCCAAGTTCATTCCCGATTTTTACCAACATGTATCTTAGCTTCCTAAAATTACATTTTACCTACAAAACAACACTAATCATGTTGGTTAGTATAAATTCACATTTTAAATACAAATCACATGAGAATGCACACATAACGATGGATAAACAAGACGAAATGAAGCGTTTGAGCATCACTTGGGCATATAATTCTGCCCAAGATCAAAGTTCATGAAAGTTTAGATTTATGATGAATGTTCTAGTATGATGAGATATTTGTTTTCAAGTTACCCATGTTTAAGATCATATTTTTGAGTGGATTATGTATTTTCAAGCATGTTAAAGTATTGGGCAAGGACCATATGTTCAAGTATGATTATGATTTTACAAACTTAAGCTTACTACATGGTTTTGGAGCGAAGACTCCCATTTATGTTCAACTTGTAGTATGGTTTGAGCCAAGGCTCCTCATGTATGATTCAGGCTTATGTATTCATGATCATTTAGCTTCATCAATAGAAGATGGTCAGCTTCATTGGAAAACGATGGAGAGCATATGCATGTTTTAGGAGTAGTGTCTAGAACCGAGTTGGCTATGGGTCAATCAACCCTATGCCTCAGAAGTATGCGCCAACATAGGTATGATCATAATATATTGGGACCTCCTATGTGAGCTATCCCCTACCCTTATTGGGCCACAATCTTGATATTGATATCATGGTATCATCCAGAGCCCCGGCAAGGCTTTGGACGTCTTTACCCACTTGAGTGTTATAGTTGGGACCACGTAAGCTCTATCGTGCTATGTCGGTTAAAAGACGAGTCTCCCATTGTTCCTCATGATTTCAGTTATGCATGTTTATCATTCATTATATATATATATATATATATATATATATATATATATATATATATATATATATATATATATATATATATACACATGTGTTCTAGAGTAGGTTTGACCCAATGTTCAATTTTACTTATGATTATCGGATTTCAGCTTTGAGTTAATCGATTCAGTTGTGATGTTATGTTATGTTGAAATCATGGTTTCAGAATATAGCATGCAAGACCTACTTTTAGATTCTTATTTTGTTTATGTTTTATATAATGCATGTTTTAAATGATTTTACTTATTTAAGCGGTTTTACATACCTTGCATACTCGGTACATCCCACGTACAGACTGCATACTCTATGCGGTATCATTTTATGATACAGGCCCCGACACTCAGAATTAGCCCCGTCCTTATCCAGCCTATCAGAGTTGGCATCCCATATCTATTGGTGAGTTCTCATATTTCGAGGACCATATGTAATATTCAGTTCTCTTTATGTACTTTCAGTTTTCAGTTATAGCGAGTTAGTTGGGGGCCTGTCCCATCAATTTATCAGACTTAGAGGCTTTTCAGATAGAAGGATGTAATCAGTTTTAGATTCATGTGTATTTATGATGGTGTGCTTATTTTATACTTCTACTAAGTTTATCATGTTAAACCTTCCTTTATATTGATTGAGTTAGATGTATGTTCATGCCATGGGTTGACTTGGAGTTCCTCGGGGTTCCTTGTCCCGAGTCTCGATTTAGGCCTATGTTTGGGTCATGACAAACTTGGTATCATAGCAATAGGTTTGAAGTGTCCTAGGGTGTCTGAAAGCTGCATTGAGTAGAGTCTTTTTCAAGAGTGTGATGCGCGCCACACATATGACGAAGAGGCTACGAGACATTTAGGAAATGTTCTCTTCTTTCATGATCTATGTCATGCGATGATATGCCTCCCTATCCTTCTAACTTATGCTACTTGTGAATGAAGAATCATGGATCCTGGTAGAGTTAAGGGTAGGAGGATTGGGAATGGAAACAACCATGAGGATGGCAATAGGGATGGGAACCAATAAGCCCCACCAGTCTAGGAGCACCAAGCACCGGAGCCGGTTGGCCATGCTGAATTCCTGGTAGCTATTCGTATGCTAGCACAAGCCTTGACTGCTCAGGTCAATCAGCAGGCAGTTGCACATATTTCGCAAAACATAAATGCAGCAGTAGCTCGAGTCAGAGATTTCTTGAGGATGAACCCACCAGAATTCCTTGGGTTGAAGGTGGACGAGGATCCACATGAGTTTGTCGATTAGATTGTGAAGATTACCCAGGCCATGGGGGTGCATGGAGTTGAGTGTGCTGAGTTGGCCTCATATTAGTTGAAAGGGGTCGCACACATATGGTTCAGACAGTGGAGAGATTGTATGGCAGCTGGAGCAGGCCCTATCAGTTGGGTGGAATTCTATGTTGCATTTCTAGATTAGTTTTTCCTTGTGAAATGATAGAGCTGAGGCAGATGAGTTCATAAATCTCAAGCAGGGAAAGATGAAGGTGGAGGAATATGCTCTAGAGTTCACTTATTTGTCAAAGTATACCCCAGAGTTAGTGGTGGATCAGAGGGCGCGTGCGAGCATGTTTGTTTATAGGGTGGTGGGCTATTTGGAAAAGGATTGTAGGGCCGCTATGCTCCATTAAGATATGGATTTCCCTAAGATAGTCTCGTACGCCTAGCAGATGGAGGCGACGTATATGAGGGAGAGAGAGGCTAAGAGGGCCAGGTCTGATAGCTATACATTTTCTCAGTCGAGGTCAGGCGGTGGGCACCGATAGCAGACCCACCAGAAATCTTCAGCCCCAACATCTTCAGCGTTGAGTGTTCCATCTAGATCTAGGCACGATCAGAGGGGGCGAGCATCAGGCATTAGGGGCCAATGAAACAGAACCACAAATTCTAGTATCCTAGTTTGCGGTAGAGGTGGCCGGGGGCACACGGGTCAGTGCTTGGCAGGTACAGGTGCTTTCTTCGGGTTTGGGAAGCCCGTACATATGCTCAGAGATTGTCTAGTAACGAGATAGGGACATGATGATGGTCGAGGCCTAGATTCCAGTTCAATAGCTCCACTCGTACGCTCAACACTGTAAGGGGAATCTACTAGCACAGATGATGGTCAACGCCAAAACAGATTCTATGCCTTAGCATCCTGCCAGGAGCAGGAGTTCTCCCCGGATGTAGTCACTGGTAAGTTACGAGTTTTCCATCTTGATGTATATGCTTTTTTAGATCTATAGGCTACCTTGTCTTTTGTGATACCTTATGTGACCAGTAGTTTCAGAGTCAGTCTCGAAATCTTGTTAGAATCCTTCTCAGTCTCTACTCCCATGGGTGATTCAGTCGTAGCTAGATGGGTGTATAGAAGTTTCCCAGTCACAGTCCTTAAAAAAGTCACCTCTGCAGATTTAGTAGAGTTACCAATGATTGATTTTGATATTATCCTCGGCATGGATTAGCTATTTACATGTTATGCCTCAGTTAATTGTAGAACCCAGGCAGTAGAATTCAGATTTTTGAGTGAGCCAGTTATAGAGTGTAAGGGTAGTTCAATTGTGCCAGTAGGTCGTTTCATTTCCTACCTTAAGGCCAGAAAGATGATTTCTAAAGGTTGTGTGTACCATCTAGTTAGGGTTAAGGATGCTACGTCCGAGACCCCGACTATCTAGTCAGTCCCAGTAGTATGTTATCCAGAAGGTTTCCTAGATGATCTAAAAGGATTCCCTTCCGAGCGGAATATTGATTTTGGTATTGACCTTCTTCCCGATACGCAGCCTATATTTATTCCTCCCTACAGAATGGCTCCGCTGAGCTAAAAGTGTTACACCCTGTATGTTTCAATCATTTAACGGTTGCATGCGTATGTATGTTGAGAGTTTTGGTGTACGATGCGTGTGGAAAAAGAGCCTGGGGGTTGAGTATACGATCATGATAGCGAGCGAGCAGGAGGCCGAGACTAGAGGCCAGTGCACGGGGCACCGTGCAGCACCAGGAAGCCTGGCGCTATGGCCTGCGGGTCGCGCCTCTGCCTCAATGCAATGGGCGGCGTATCGTGCCCATGTTTCGACACTACGGCAGGCGCACCGTGCCCCCCTACCACCGGCCTTAAGTTATATATATACTCTGTCACTTCATTTTAATTCAATTGAAATAAGAACCCTTGGCCAGAACCTTAAGGGGGACACAATTTTCATACAAATTTCCTCCGATTACACTGCTAAACACGATCCAAAATTAACTTCAGCTATAGAGTCCTAAGACTGCAGGGAGCATTCATACAGAGTAATTTTCATGAAATACGCTCGGAAAATCAAAACTCCACCGAGTAGAAGTTATTAGAATTTCTCCAAGTTAATTCCTAAACGGTCACAGGCATTAGGTAAGCACTTCTCCCTTCTAAACTCTCAGGAAATTACAAGTTTCCGGCTGATTTATTCGAAGTTGAGTTATAATTTATATAGTAATCGAAAGTCATTGTTGTCCGCTGAATTCTACATTGAAATTAGACCTATTCTCTCAGCCTGAAGGTTACAGTTGGAGAGAGCTGCTGATTACAAGTTGAACCTCACCAGTTAAATCAAAAATCAGCATTCGAGGTATGTTAAGGCTTATTCGTTCGGCAAGTAATTCTCGTCGTGTAGTGATACGACTTACGTTCTTGAATGGAAATAATGGTCCCATATGTTGCAAATAATTTCTATCAGTAGATTGCAATTAGATATGTTGTGGTCAACTATTTTCTGTACACCATGAATATATATATGTTGTGGTTAGCTTCTAGGAAACGTATATAGATCATACCATAGTATCCCTTTTCGGGAAGGAGCATGCTAAGTATGACATATGCTAGAAGCATCATAGAAACTCCATTATTTTCCAGTTCATTGTGTTAGTAGAGTGGGATGTTTTATTGTCAGACCTAGACCTTAGAATCTTGTGGATAGTTATTGGGCCTGAGTTAGTAAGTTGAACAGCATAGACGCAGCTAGGTGATATAACTACTAGTTTGACGCCTGTATTGTCAGTGAAGCACGCCCAAAGGCCATTGGCGTACGTTCACGCCCAGGACCATAAATTTATATAAGATGGCCATACTTTAGAGTCAGCGGCACTAGGGTTTTCTAGTGAACAAAGTGACAACCTGCCATCTAGTTAGTGACTACCAGTGACTATCAGTTCCAGTTGACTTAGTATTCATCATACAGGTTGCACAGGAAGCAATCCCAGTAGTTCAGGTCAAATATACCCATGGGTATCCTAAGGAAGGGACCTCATTAGAAGTTAGAGGTAGGGCCAACGCCCCAGCCTACTCTTATAAGATGCTTAGGGATCAATTGTCGTGAGTGTCTAAATCTATATAAACTTATCTATAAAGTTAGGGTTTGCCCAAGATATTCATATAAGATCTGAACAGACAAAGTTAAGGTTTAAAGGACTAGAACCATGTTAGCACAGTATTACCCTTAGGCTAAGAATGTCAATAAGCTGCCTGTGGGGATTAGGGGTCGACAACTCAAAAACATGTTCGGTCAGTAGTAGCTCAACAGTCTGTCTAAGCAAAGAACTAGTAATTGGTCGTCTGCGACCTCACAGTTGCTTATGAGTTATAGTTGCTTGAGTAGGATATTTAGAGTATTGTTAGGCCACTCCAGATCTTGCTCTATCCGGTCTAGACCGTTAGAGATTATGATCACTACCAGGATCCTCTGATCAGATACAGGTGCACGGGCTGTGCCTGCTAGCAGCTATATTAAGATTATTCTAGGGGCGAGCAGCGGTTGCGTTAGGCCCTGAAGGATAGATATGCCTTTTGAGTGGCTAGATCGAGACTTCAATATAGCACCTCAGGTGGGGTTGCCCTCACATAGGAGCATTCCGTGGCCACCCCAGGGTTATTAGCCGTGTCGTCACCCACCAGGGGTTATGTGACGTCGCTTTAAGATGCGATATGCCGTCTCTAGAGCTGATGTAGAGGCCCAAGGGCCATATTACAATTCATGCCATAGCTGGACTACCAGCTCTATGCTATATCGGTATCACACCCTCATTGAGCCTGGTGCCTAGGGTGCAGTTATTAGGAGTCCGTCGAACTCAAACATAGCTACAGATCAGGAGCCAACCGGGTTCAGTTGCAGACCCAGGGGGACAGGTAGGTTGTCTATAACATTAGTAGAGTCCTAGAAACCTGGATAAGGGTACATAGTTTGAGGTGCATTTTCCAAGGCTTATGGGGGTCCCAGTAGGTTATTTTTGTGTTGCTTGTACCTTCCAGGCTTATAAGGCCAGGTGAGGTTCTTGTTTGTATTTTTTCTTGCTAATTATAGCTTATGAATGTGTAATTATAATGTCTTAGCCCATGTACGTGTAGTGTTTCACTATATGCAGATTTTGAATAAGCCAGCTTACAAGTAAATCTTTCTACCCCTCCTTTCCACTTACTTTTAGTCTTTAATAGATTATCTACTGCCTTACATATTCGGTACATATTTTACTAATGCCCATCCCTGAGCGCTGCATTACTTGCCTGCAGGTTTAGATAGACAGAGTTCAGGGTCTTCAGTAGAAGCTGTCCATAGTCAACAGTTTGGCCAACTCCTTTCATTTGGAGTTGAAAGGTTGTAGAGATTATAGTCTTTCATTTGTAAGAATTTGGGTAGGTCGGGGCCCTGTCCCGACCACTATTTATATTCTTAGAGGCTTGCAGACTACAATATCCAGTTGGTTAGCTATTGTTGGCCCTGTGGGGCGTAGTAGTAGATTGTTCTCATTTTGGTTATAGCTAGACAACATGGTGGTCTTGTCGGCCCACATAGGATCTCTTTTGTTGCCTGTTATTGGTTACTGTTTGTATTTACAAGTGGCTATACGACCTTGTCGGTCGAAGGCTGTGTTTATAGCCGACATATAGCTCGTTGTTTTACTGAACTGAGTTGCAGGCATGCACCAGACGTGCAGAAGCCCAGCCAGGTCAGTCAGATCCTAGTATGGCACTAGGTGCCAGTCATACCTCCCAAGGTGGGGCGTGACAAACTTGGTATCAGAGAAGGTCATATCCTAGGGAGTCTGCAAGCCGTGTATAGTAGAGTCTTGTTTATAAATGTGTTGTGCACCATAGTTTATAAGGACGAGGCTACGAAGCATGATAGTATGGTTACTCTTTCTTCTTCTCAGATCGTGCTATAGAGTTGAGTTGTATAGGGTCCAGTCCCTAAGATTTTAATGCTATGTCTGTCTAGAGTAATATGTGATATAAGACAGACTCCAGCCAACCGCAGTATAACTACAGCAGGAGGAGGAAGCATTAGTGCGATGCCCTAGTTAGGGGACAACCATTTTGAGAACGAAGGCGGATGTCTTTTAATTTTCCCACCATTTTCCTGGGGGCACCAGAAATCTCATAAGGTAAGGGATATGTCAGCATCATCCCCAATACTTTCTATAGCCTCAGAATAGGAGGTCAGGAGTATAAAATATATATGAGTTGACGTACTTACTAGATATATAGGATCAGATAGGGGCGATAGTTAACGTTGGATTACCTAGAGGGTGCGAGAGAAGGGGGAATTGTAGGAGTCTTACCTCCAACCATTCGGATGTTGTATAGTTCCATACCTCAGTTCTATTGTAGTAAGAAACGACTATCTTCTGCTTCCCAGATTTTTTTTCAGTGCAGAAAAGAGCGTAAGAATTGAGGCAATGTTGCCTAGAGTAAATAGTGAAGGAGGGTTAGATCCGTGGACTCCTGGAAAGTGTTAGGAAGTAGTTAAGACCTCTAGTGTTTAAGTAAGTTATTTAGACCTTTAGGTAATAAATCAGGAGAGAGGATAAGACTACCAGTAGCATTCAAGTACGTGTGAGAGAACAAAAGTGATGAACCCCTACTAATAGTAAAGTTTAGGTCAGAAATAGGCTTATTCCACTGTAGTATGTTAATGATAATAGGGCATACCTGCAAGGTAATGGCTATGGCCCTAGTTTGTTATGTCGAAGGGTAGAGATATCATATGAATGAAATAGGCACGAGTGCGGGTCAGCAGGATATAGGTCGGTAGACTTGGTTAGTAATATCTTTGACAATACCCCAAAGCTCAGTCTACAAAAACAAGGGGAAGGCATGAGTATTTAACTCTGGAGGGAAACAGAATTACCTCCAAGATAAAAGTAAATTGACAGAGCATGGGACCACCGCAGAATGTCGAGAAATAAGCATCGGGTTGACAGTTAAGAGACAGTGAGGTTGTAACCTAGAATGCGACAATATCACCACCGATTGTAGAAGTACAAGAGTGGCGACATAGAGATTCTAACCTAGTACAACCTAGAGACAAGACTCAGTAGGAAGTTATTGGCCTTTGAGAAAATAATGGGCGGAGTCATAAGGCCAGAGGTTGACTCTACGTTCTAAAGGTGGCAGAACTTCGTTAGCAGACTATGGCCAAGGTGCACTATGTCCATTACCCCCTCTACCTGGAGTTTGATGAAAATACATCAATTCATAAAGAGAGACCTATGGATAGCATGAGAAGAGGGAAGATATCATTGAGTCATAGCACAGAACTCTAATGACCAGCCAGGGGAGGCTGGATAGCAGGAACCGAGAGGGCCAATTTAGGAGATGGCCGTGCCTGCAAAGGGAGTGGAGAATAGTCAATATGATTATAGTGAGAGCGTTACCTTGTGCCAGGTGTAAATTGACCTTATTTGAGTTAGTGTAGAAAGACTAACGAGATCCACTCATGTCTCACTGGATGGAATTATGTTTCAAGTAAAGCTTATGCTTAGTTAAATGTTTAAGGAATAGTGGGGCTACGTGGAGACCCCGTGTTTAATAAACTCTAACAGAGAGACGCAATTTACAACTAAGTTCTAGAAAAGGTGTCAGAACAGATTGGGACATATGTAAACTTAAATATAGCTTTTCGTCCCCAAAAAATAGCCAAGTAGAAAACACAAATCAGATGCCCGGAGATCTGTTCTGGGTGGAAATGTAGGACCCCTACATGATGAATTGAAATAAATAAATTAAGGGTAGTTGAGCTGGCATACTAATACATCAGCCAAACGAAGAAAGCTAAACGATTCTGGAAGGATATATCGACAGCTCAGGGTTATCGCATAGCTTAGGGAGTTAAAGAATGAAGCGACAACTGGGTATTCCTGGAAACTTCACTAAGGAAGGGCATCATGGAATCTGAAAAAAAAAAGAAAGCCCAGCCCTAGACTCATTAAACCATACCAGACCCTCTGAGAGATTGGCCAAATCCCCTATGATATAGAGTTACCTTTTGGGTTAGGATCTGTTCATTAATACTATACAAGCGCATAGGAGATTTCCACTCAGGTTGACCTTGTTGGAAATATTCAGGATACCGAAAAGTTACAAAGGAGACTACAATGGTTATATTAGATGGACAAGTCTGTAAGGGGCCATTTTAAGAATCATAGTTGCAGTCTTGTAAGGTCTTATAGAGGAACAAAAATAAAGAATGAGATGACCTAGGAAGCTGAGGATGACATGAGATCTAGATATCCTCACTTGTTCCAAGATTGACCTAGATTGTGTAGTTAAGGTGAGGTTGTTGTTCAGTTGTTACTTCGCCGCTTATGTTATCATTACGGTATAGTTGGCTACCTCTTTGTTGGAAAATAGCTATTTATGGCGTCCTGTGAGGTGCCTATGTTGGAATTTTCTGCGTTTTAGGTTTTTGGATAGTCCACAATATAGAGGAGACTCTGCCGAAATTTTTCTAGCGATAGTTAAAAGAAGTTGATCCTTTTAAGCCTAAAGATTACATTGGAGGATGAATGTTCCTAAGGAGCAGAGGATGCTACACGCCATAAGTTTCCATCGTTTAATGGTCGCGTGCGTACGTATGTTAAGAGTTTTGGAGTAACGATGCTAGTACGCCCCGCCTTGGGAAGCATGATTGGCACATGGTGCCCTACTAGGACCTGGACTGCTGGACTACTGAGCCTAAGCACTTCTGGTGCCAGGCTGACTCTAATTCTAGATTTATGAAAACAACGGGCTATATAACGGCTATAAATACAGCCTCCGGCCGACTAGGCCTATAGCCACCTGTAGAAATATAACAGCTAACCAAAACAACTGAGCATAAGGGAACCTATGCTGGCCGACAAGGCCACCATACTTACTAGTTATAACTGAAAAGTGTAATCAAGTTTTGAACTAATCTGTGACCAAGGACACCAACCGACAACTGAACAAGGCCCCACACGGCCATCACATGCAAACTGAAACATACACACGACCCCACACGACCGGTACAACTAACCACAGGGAATATACAATCCGCAAGCCTCTAAGAATAATAAGATAGTCAGGACAGGGCCCCGCCCTACCTATACTGTTCAAACAAAAAGGGAAGTAAACCTTTAGCTGTCAAGCTCCGGATGACAGGAGCTGAAGACTCTGTATGCTGGCTGGAACTACGAGGGATCTGCTCCTCGTCTATGAGTACCTGTAGGCAAGTAATGCAGTTCCCCAAAACGGGCATCAGTACCACTGGTACTGAGTATGCAGGCAATAACTGAAAATAATTGAAAGCAAACAATAATACTGATAGATACTGAAGTAATAGGAGATAGGTTGAGACTGACTGAAAAGTGCGTAATTTTACTGAAGAGAGTAAGAGTCATACCTGATAACATGGCGGTCTACTTTCTACCTATTAATAACTAAAACAACATAGCATACAAGAACCTTACCAGCCACCATAAGCCGTAAGGTACCAACCAGCACACAATCTATATACCCCTACCCAGGTCATACCATCCACCTAGTAACTATGAACACCCAGCCGGCCCCCTGGGTATGCAACTTGGGCTCGCTTGGCCCCTGACTATAGTCGTATTTGAGTCCAGAGGAATCCTAAAATATTAAATCTAAAATCTGAAATTTGTAATCTGAAAACTGTAATTTGCACCCCGGGCGCAAGCGCTCGACAGGGGTGTAGTATAGTGCTGATCAGCCTTCTATGGGGAATCTGCATATCATATTCGTCCGCTGGCGGACGACATGCCACTCCATAAAGCAACGTATCCTCACCCTCTGGCGGGAGAGTCGACACAACTATTAAACCTGGGGCGGTCAAGGAAGCTCTAAGGGTGACAAACACAAAACAATCATGTCTCCACAGATAGCAATAGGCAAATGTAATATATATATACTTGATTTGATAATAATATTTATGTTTTGGTATTCTGTTCTGAATCTCATATTGAAATGTACTGAATCTGATACTGAAATATATTGAATCTGTAATAATATTTCTGGAATATTCTGCTGGGACTTATACTGTTTTACTGAATTTCATGCTGAACACTGTATTATATTTCTAACATGCTTACTAAATTTCATACTGAACATAATATACGACTTCTAAAACACTCTACTGAAATTCGTACTATTTTTCTATACTAGAACTACTAGCTTGTCAAAAGAAACTTGCTTTACATACCTCGCCTGGCGACTTTCTGATTAACTGGCGCATCTCGACTAATGTTCAGCTATTTCTTCCAACTGTATTCATATTCACGAAAGAATAGAATTAATTCTACTATTATTTGGAAAGAAACCATATTTAAGGGTATACCTACTGCCTATTCTTCGACTTATCGAAGAGCGGTCGAAAACTCGCTAGTTCTCGAAAGTCTAGAAGGGAGAAATACTCACTTTAATGCTGGGAGTATATTAACACTAGTTTGGAGCAATTCCACTTACCTTGGCTCAGCGTGACGATGATTCGCCAGCCGAATTTTACGAAACTAACTCTGTAGGAATGTTCCCTGCATCTTTATACTTCGCTACCCGAAGTTAATTTGAGTTTGGACGGCGTTTGACGGCGTAATCGAGTGAATATTTAATCAAACCCTTCGTTTTCCTCTTTTTCTGTTCGTGTTTGCTGGAAATTATCAGATGAAATGATTTAAAAACAAAGTGAAAGGCTTTATATACTTGGACCTGAAACCCCTTTAAGTCGCATTTGTCAAATGCGATTTATAAGTCGCATTTGCCCTGCGACGCTACGACTTGGTGCTTGTCCGATCTCTTTCCGGGCCCTTTTCTCGCATGTATGACATTCTAAAACTCTTAACCAACATGCAAATAGGCCAACTAAGTGTCAAGAACTTATGGGGTGTAACATCCTTCCCCATTAAGAACATTCGTCCTTGAATGTTAACTTCTACTTACAGAAATTTTAACTTGTTCTACTTATTCTGGAAAAATTTCAGCAGAGTTTCCCCAATAATATGGACTATTTCAAAAATCCTGAAATGCAGAAAAGTCCAATAAAGGTACTCCATATAATACTATAGCATCCATTACATAATAAACTGTAGTCAACATCTCACTCATACACATGAATATAAAGCAACTCATAAAACAACAATATCAACATACCTCTGACTAACTAAGTCTGAAATAACTGAGGGTATCTGGCTTTCATATCCTCTTCTGCTTCCCAAGTAATTTCCTCTCGGTTCCTGTTACGCCATAATACTTTGACAGAAGTGTTCGGTTGGTTTTGCTTTGGGTATAAAGCTACACGCAAGTGCACGTGGTCGAACAAGTAGTAAAGTGGCTTAAGTAAGCCAAGTATCGATCCCACAGGGACTGGGATGAAGTGCAATCTGCTCAAGTGTACTATATTCTAATTCTAGAAATGCAGACAACAATGTAACCAAAAGTTTGATATTTTGATTTATAATTTTTATGCTAAATCTAAAACAACTATCTAATGTGAGTCTGAACTATGAATGAGAGCATGCTGAGGTTAAACGAACATGTAATGAAATTAATTATTGACATAATTTGGTTAGTCTTTTCCTCCGGTTGCTAGCCAAGAACAATTTCCAAGAGATTAAAACTCTCGTATTTAACCCCACTTAAGAATCATGAACCATCCACCTACATTTCTGTGATTAAATGCAATTCATGTTCTAGCCATACAAACCCGGTTCCTAAATTGACTAATACGACTTTCAGGTATATTTCTATCCTGAAAGTAAATCAATTCTCAATTTTCCCAAACTAAGAAAAGATCATATCCTATTAATTCACAACTTTCCAATTTCTTGCTCTCTCGAGTGAAACCGGACTTCTTAGATGTACATTAACGTAGGCCACACATTAATGCAGTAAGAACAAGAATTAATAGAACAACCATGGAAAAAAAGATGAAAAACCAAAGAATCAATGATCACATTTCATTACAAGTGTTCATAACATCAACAAGAAGATGAACTAGGCACTCATTTATGGATTAAACATCGTTAAATGAGTGTTAAAGATACAAGCAATTGAATACAAGGAGAAGGAAAGAGAGAAAAACCCTGATAATTTCGTCCCCTCAACTGCCTGTAACCCACGTTCTTGCTCCATCAAGTCAGAATATTGAAAAATGAACCTAAGTGTTCTATTTATACTAGTGGGAATTTTTCCCGAAATAACAAGCAACGTGTCACGGAGTGCATCGCGGAGCACTGCCTCCGTGACACGCTACCGACGCGGACCTTCACTGGAACTGGGGGTCCAGGAAATAAGGCGCAACGTGGCACAACGTGCAACGTGGAGCCATGCCACCGTGCCACGAACCCATCGCGTACCCTCTCTGGAAATTGGGCGAAAATTCCCTATCCAGGCAGAAGGCCTCCGCGATGGCAGCGTGACACGGCTCCATCGCGGAGCCCTTTTATTTTATGCTTTCCACTACCTTGTCCCTTGCTCACGTCCGAGTCCAACCCCAATATCTTCCAACATGAATTTAAGCTTCCCAAAATTACATTTTACCTGCAAAACAATGCTAATCATGTTGTTTAGTATAAATTCACATTTTATTACCAATTACATGAGAATGTATACACATTGATAGATAAACAAGGCTAAAATTCCACATTTGAGTATCACTTGGGCATATAAATTTTCCCAAGATCACTTACCCCACACTTAAATCCTTGTTCGTCCTCGAACAACAATCCTACACCTCATGCAATTTACATCCCAACCTCGCTACTTTGGTTCGACAATTTAGGCTACGGTCATACCGATTATTCAATACAGCAAATCATCAAGAAAACATGCATGGTCCTATCAATGCAATGACCTTCAATACATCAAGACCTCCTAGACTTAAGAATCGACTCTTGATATTGGCAAACTCATGCAAATCAGCTGATCAAGATATCCGACACGAAAATTAATCTCTCATCAAGCATGTGCCCTCACAACACAAGAGAGTCTTCCCCTTTTTGCTCATATGAACTCACAAAATTTCAAGCAGGGGCATGTAAACATCAATTTCGCTCTCTCTCCCAAAAGAATTCACATGCATCATGTCATGACCCATAAGCTTGCCCTTAGTGTATTACTCCACTAATATAAAGAAGTGCGATGTAAGATCACGTAGGACTTTAACTGGTTGTAATGGAAGCTACGAAACTAGTAAATATTGGGTTAGCCAATAATAGCAACTAGCATCCTTAAACGCCTTTTCAACACATCCCATCAACTCATGAACATTGTTTCTTTTTTTCTTTTTCATCCTCCCATTCTTGACGTTTTTCTTTAGTTTAGCCCATCTTATTAAGCACACTTGACACAACAACAAAGGTTATTCATGCACCTTCAGTATAGTTTATTTATAACAAGTGCACCTTCAACCTTTTCTTTTCTTCCAGCACTCGACTTTTCTTTTCTTTTCACCATTCTCACTCTTTGACACTTTTGGAAAATGATTTTCTCTTCTTAAGCGCTTAAGAGTTTTGTATAGACTTTACGGCTAATGAAAAGAAAGGATTAAGCTCGGTTTACAATTTTCGACAAAAGAAAAAAATAATAGGCTAAAGGCTCAACGGGCTGACTAGGGTATACAATCAAGGTGGGTACGACAATGAAAAATAGAAACTTTCGGTTAAAACAAAGAAATGCCTACATCCTCTCCTACAATACACCTCCTTCATTTCGTTTTGTACACATACCAGGCAAGTTCTACACACTTCACAATAGCACAGAATAACAAAACCTCACTTCACACTTATTGCACATGCTCAATTCAAGATGTATTCACGGACTCTTCAATCAGCTAATTACAGGAATTCAAGCATTAAGCCTCAATCACACTGAATCGAACTCTATGGCCTATGTATCTCAACATATTTACAAAGTTGCATGCTTTCATATGAATCACCTTTGCATTTTAAATATCATGTACAACACGCAACCAGAATTTCGCAACCATAAAGTAACTCCAGGTTTTGGGATGCAACCCACAAAAGAAAACAACTCAAAAATAATTGAAAAAAAACCTACTCCTAACGACTACATTTCCCTTAAGACGGTCGTCATCCATCCATCATAGGGAACGGTCACTACTATGACTTTGGTTCAATGGGACCATTCTCGGTAAAAGAACCGAAAACAAACTCCGAGAAACCCAAGAATTGAAAAAATATTTTAAAAATATCGATCATTTCCATAACAAAAATATGTACAAAATCATCTAGCAACATTCAGCAACACACGTCAATTTCACATAAATTTACAATACAAAACAACAACTTAACAATTCACAAATCACAGGGAACAACAAAATTTCACAGGCACGACAACAGATTAAAGCATACATACATAACAGCACAACCAACACCTAACTACTCCCACCCCACACTTAGCTCGAACACTGTCCCCAGTGTTCACAAAAATTAAAATAGCACAAAAATCGGGTGGTGGAACTCCCTGATCAATCAAAGTACTCCACTTCTTCGTCAGGTGCTGCTGCTTCATCTCCCATGTCTAAATCACCCCCGTCGTCATCATCGGACTCCACATCGGAGTCCTCCCGATGTGTCTCCTCGTATGTGGGGACATCATCATCCGTGGGCTCTACAAATGCTGGCCCCACTCGGCATAGAGCCCTGGCGTTCTCGCCGAAGGGGTACTCTAGCTCGAGCTGCCATAGCTCCTCCTCTGTCGCCGGCCTCCCGCCTATCCTCAGCTGGAGCATCTGCATCCCATACATGCGAGCCATATACTGATCATCACGAGCATGTCGCTCGCCAAGTGTAAGCACTGGCCCGTGGGTGGTGTCGGGTGCCTTAGTTTTAGTAACATCTAAGGCCTGCCGCTCCATCTGTGGGATATAATCAAGGGCCTCTTCCTCAACATCTAGGCCCCTGAGAAAGGTGGTGAGTTGTCCACCAAAGCTGTACCTGTGCCCCTGATGCAACCGGGCTCTCTTCATGGCGGAGATAATCACCGCCCCCACGTTGATCTCCAGCCCTTTCATCAGGGCGTACACCAGGCATACACGATCCCGTGTTACATCTGTCAAATGTACCCGCGGGATTAGGCAGGAACAGACGATCTTTAGCCATATTCTGGCTTCCCTGTTCATTTGTGAATAGGGCAAAGTCTGATGGTAGCCCCTCTCTTTGTGTCTGCTCCATCTAGCTGTCGATCGGGTCCCACACAATGTGCGTCTGATGTCCGCATATGGTGGAGTGATGTTCCACTGTCGAAGCACGTGGGCGTCTGTGTCCCGCGCCCCTATGATAGCATTGAGGTGGTGGGGCTCAAATGTGACTATTTTCCCTATGATTTTTATGGTGTGACTTCTTAGGGTCGGGTTCCAATTGGCATAGAATTCCCGAATCAGGTGCAAGTTACATTCCTTGGGCTCTTCAAAGATGAAGTTGAGCCCAGCTGCCTCGATCCGGTGGACAATCCTAGGGAACTCCTGTGCCAATGGTTCCCGTGCGATATGTTCCTCGGGGAAGTACTTATTTTCTTTGTGCTTTGCGTACCACTTCTTCCCCTCATCTGTCACCCATCTGGTTCCGTATTGGCGGCGTTGGCCGCGTGGAACCGCTGGTGCTGCTGGGACTGCTGTGCCCAGTCTGATTCGCTTTCTTCCAATGCCAGATGTTGATGCGCCTTTCCCTTTTTCTTGCCTGCTTGCCATTTTACCTGTCAACCCAAGTAGACAAGATCAATGTTAAGCCAATGGATATTAACTTCGACTAAGGTCGGGTTAAGCTAGGCTACCCCACACTTAGTCCTTAGCTACAGTCACAACATACCGGCAAGATCATCTTTATTTACACAAATAAACAACCAACTATACAAACATGCTTAGTGCATACGAAGAATTCGATGGTATATATAATATGTACTACTCAGACTTCGTACAGCTAACCACAATCATTACCATCAATAACCTTTTAATACATCGCACTTAGCAAGGAAAAAATCAAAGAAACGAAAAACAACAAGAATTTATCTACACGAACCTATACAACCAACCCAATTCTTGCAAATTTCAATATTCCCCTTACCCGAGAATCCGTCGGTCTTTTAACATGACAACAACTAGCACATCGACTCATCTCACTCAACATGTACATCCCGGCATGAATTTCACAAGTTCACTACATTTTTCCACTTCAAATTCAAAAACAAGCCCTAGAAATGATGATATCAAGAAAATTCGATTAAACTATGCAATTAACGAGTTCAAGCAATCATAATGTCATTCCAAACATTCATCAACAACAATTCAATTGGATTCATGATTAATTTCTACTTAGGGAAAACTTAGCTCACCTCACATGCTCAATATCGAAGAAAATCGACAAGAAATGAGATGAAATCGAAGAACATACCTTGAAGTTGAATAATTGAAGAAAACTCAATGATTTTCTTGGCCTATTCTGTGTCACGTTGAAGGGGGATGGGTTTTAGGCAGTTTGGTCGCGGAGTGATTGAAAAATAAGGAAAAGTGAGGGGGTTTCGGGGTTTAAAAGTGGGAAAATCGCGCGGGTCACCCGGCGACCCGGTGTGACCCGTCGCGATATACACGGAAACATGTCACGGAGTGCATCGCGGTGCACTGCCTCCGTGAAACGGAGCTGTCGCGAGGGTACTCTGGAATTTTTTCAAATTTCGGATTTATACCTCAACGTGTCACAGAGGGTAACGCGGAGGTCCTCCTCCGTGACACGGAGCTATCGCCCTAGCTCACTGTTTTGCCACTTTTTATTAATTTTCATACCTCGAATTTTCCTTTGCGATTCCGTGCATATTTTCCTCCATTTGACCTGAAATTCATCTCACTACACGAAATTGGTTAGCATTATAGGTTTCACTCTAAATAAAAATAAAAAAAAAAACTAAAACTAAAACTTTTGTAGTTAATCAAGAAAAAATAAAAAGAAAAATCTATTAACACTTTACAAAGAGAAATTTTTTTTTCACGGGTTGCCTCCCGTGGAACGCCTGGTTTACCGTCGCGGCTCGACGTCGTTAAGCTCAGTTGTCCTCTAGGGTGATGGATGATTTCTCTCGATCACCGTCCTCCCCCCAGTAGTGCATACACCGTTCCGGTGGTTTTCCAAATAACTCTCGTGAATCCTTAATCTGCTCATTATCGCCTTGATCAATCACATTGATCACCGAGAGTTCTTCATGCACCATCGAGAGCTTGGGTGCCTTGTACACATCGAACACCTCTACCTTGTCGTGTGCTCGCATTGTTAGCTTCCCCGCATCTACGTCAATCAGTGCTTTCCCGGTTGCTAAGAAGGGACATCCCAAAATAAATGGGACTTCCACATCTGGTTCAAAATCCAGCACGACAAAATCTACCGGGAAAATCAGGGAGCCAACTTGCACCAGAATGATCACGGGCAAAAATAGCATGCCCGAGATACGCTTTATGACTTAAATTAGTCTTGTTTATCTAAGTTATTGTATAAATTTTCATGTAATTTTATATGAAGTGAAGATATGTGCTAACCAACATGATTAGCCTTTGTTTTGTAGGTTTTGATGACTTTTGAGTAACTAATCCATGAGTTGGTGAAGTAGAGGCTTGGAAACGGAATTAACACGCGAACGTCGGCAAAGAGGAGGCACAAAACAGCCCACCTGCGTGTCGGCAACGTGCCACGGCGGGCAGGCTGATCACAACAGCCCACCTGCACGTTGGCAACGTGCCTCGCACGACCAAGAGGTGCCAACGCGCTGCCCAAGCAGCGTGACACGCTGCCAACGCGGCAGGGTGCTGCCGGGGCCAAGTTCGGGTGATTTCTAGAGAGCCTCCGCGTCCGTAGCGTGTCACGGAGGTAGTGCTCCGCGATGCACTCCGTGACACGTTGCTTGTTATTCCGGGAAAGAGTCCTACTACTATAAATAGCACACTTAGGTTTATTTTTCAGAATTCTGACTTGGTGGAGCAAGGACGTGGGTTACAGGTAGTTGAGGGACGAAAAGTTCAGGGTTTTTTCCCTCTTTCTTTCTTCTTTAATTCAATTGCTTGTATAATTAGTACTCATTTTAAGATGTTTAATCCACAAATGAGTGGCTAATTCCTCTCCTTGCTGAGGTTATGAACAATTGTGATGAAATTTGATTGTTGATTCTATGGTTTTCATCTTTTCTTCCATGTTGTTCTATTAATTCTTGTTCTTACTGCATTTTGTGTGGCCTACATTAATGTACATCTAAAAAGTCCGGTTTCACTCGAGAGAGCACGAAATTGGAAAGTTGTGAATTAATAGGATATGTTCTTTACTTGATTTGGGAAAATTGGGTCTTGATTTGCTTTCAGGATAGAAATATACCTGAAAGTCGTATTAGTCAATTTAGGAACCGGAATCGTATGGCTAGGACATGAATTGCATTTGATCACAGAAATGTAGACGGATGGTTCATGATTCTTAAGTGAGGTTAAATACGAGAGTTTTAATCTCTTGGCAAATGTTCTTAGCTAGCAACAGGAAGAAAAGATTAACCAATTTATGATGATAATCAATTTCATTACATGTTCGTTTAACCTCAACATGCTCTTATTCATAGTTCAGATTCAAAGTAGATAATTGTTCTTAGTTTTAGTATAAAAATTTATAAAACAAACTATCAACTTTTTGGTTACATTGTTGTCTGCATTTTCAGAAGTAAATTATAGTATACTTGAGAAAATTGCACTTAATCCAAGTCTCTGTGGGATCGATACTTGGCTTACTAAAGCCACTTACTACTTGTTCGACCACGTGCACTTGCGTGTTGTTTTGTATACCCACAAACACCCGAACAAGTTTTTGGCACCGTTCCCGGGGACTTGGCAATTGGTGAATTTGTCTTAAGTGTTAATTTACTATTTTTTTTCTCTTAAGTGTTGACAACTTGGTCTTAGTGTTTGTTTTAATTCTTTTTTATTTTATTTTATTTTTCTGATTGTTCGTATACCCTTATTGACATGACAACGTGGAATACAAATGGTTTAAATGGTGGATACTCATATTTTGGAGAATCTTGTCTGAATTGAGGAGGACCCCACTCGTGGAAACACTGTAACACGTGCAATATATGTGCTGGTCAAGACGGCCATTGGGATGGCTGTCCGAATGCATATTCCCCTCCCCCAAGCCCCTACTATGATCCTTCTGTTGTTTTTTCTTAATATAGGCATGCTGAAAATGAGGACTTGGGACGCCAAGCTCGAATAGAAGACATGCTGAAACAACTCCTGGAGCAATCAGAAGCAATGAAGGAGGTGATGGCAGTATTGAGAATTTAGCAAGAAGAGAATGCAGAGGCTCTAGAAAGGATGAGCATCACACTCACGGAGATGATTGCTGAGGCTGAGGCTGAAGCTTGTGATAAATTGCAGGAGACAGTTTTAGCCGATATTAAAGAGGAACTACAAGAGGAAGACAAGGGTGAATTTTTGGATGAAGCCCAACAATTAGAATCTCTTGAGTGTCCCCGTGATGGGCTCACACTTATGGAAAATCCATTCATGGAAGAAGAGATAGAGTATCCCCCAGTTGTCAGTAATGGAGAGATAGATGTCGATGCTGAGAAGGTGTATACAAGTAAGGAGGTCAAGCATAATGCAGTTTCAGAGTTGAGGTTTATTAGACCACACTCGAAGCATTTTTCGACATTAAGTTTGGTTGACAACATAGAAATAGAGTCTTCCAAGCTTATAGAGAAATGTCTAGAGGAGGACCAAGCCCCGTATATTTTGAAATTTGCTAACTCGGAGAGACAAAATGACTTCTCTTACCTGAGGACCAATAAGTTCAAAAGGCAACATCTACTTCTTGGTCCCTACAATTTTTCACCACCACCCCTGGAGCATAAGAGGAAGTTAGAGAAGAAATTAGGGGTGAGATTCATATCCTCAAGGTGGAGGAAAAAACGGTGAAACTGGATACGTCGTGCCGCGACATAAAATTAGGCGCTGCTTGGGAGGCAACCCAAGGGTACCATGCATACCATTTTAATTTCTTGCATTTAAGTTGATTGTATTTATTTTTCATCTTGTGTTGTTTTGGTGGAAAGTTAAGCACAGATGGAGGGGAAGTCTGAGTACACGTGGAGGAGGAAGCTAACAAACATGGAAGAAAAAAAGTGTGGGGTCGAACACCCACTTGTGCAAAGTTGAAGAAAGGCATGTTGTTAGCTAGGCCTAAAGGCCTCAGGGAGTATTTCTCACCCTTTTTAAATTTTAATTTGATGTTATGAGGACATAGCATGATTTAAGTGTGGGGTGAGGGAAATTTCAAGGGAAATTTCAAATTTTTGTGCTTAACGAATTTTGGTGAATGTAATGCTTGTGAGAAAATTGAAAAAATTGAAAATTTTTTGTGAGTTAAGCATGAATTCATCACCTGTTGGTTTTTCTTTTCGGTTCTTTTCCGACGGGGGGTCTTTGAACTGAAGAATAAAAAAATTTCTTTTTCTTTCTTTCCTTTATCTATATATAGTGTTTTTAGTCATAGTTAGGGACTGTTTCCGACGATGGATGGATGACGACCGTCTTGAGGAAAAATTAGTCGGTAGGTGTTGGGTTTTTAAAACCATAACTAATTGGTGCTTGATGTTCTTTTTATGTGCTATACATGGTTGTAAGATGCAAGTATGTTCAGTGTGAAGCATGCAAGTGTATAACTTTGTTTGAGACACTTAGGCTCTTGAATTTGACTCAATATGATGGAAGCTTAATTCTGAATTCTTGTGATTAGCTGAGTAAGAGTCTGCTGAATGTGTCTTGAATTGAGCATGTGCCATGAGTGTAAGGTTTTTGAGTATTCTGTGCTATTATGAAATGTCTAGAACTTGCCTGGTGTGTATATAAAATGAAATGAAGGATGTGAATTGTAGGAGATGATTTAGGCATTTCTTTGAATGAACCAAATTTTTATCCCCCATTTTACCTACCTTGAAAAATTAATCCTAGTCAACCCCATTGAGCCGTGAGCCTTTTCTTTGACAGCTGCAACATAAACTTAATCCATTTTCTTTCATTAGCCTTGAAATTGAACCAAAACTCCTAAGCGCTTAAAGGAAAAATCTGAAAGAGCAACGGAGTGAGAAGAATGAAAAAGAAGGAAAAGTAGCAATTGTAAAAGTTGAGAAAGGGCGAGGGTGCACTTGTTTGAATATGGGTGAGTATTAGTAGGGAGTAAGAAAATAAATAAATGAAAAGTTACTTATAGAACTCCTTACTAATAAGCTAAAAGCGCCTAAAGGAAGGGGGGAACAAAAGAGGAAAAAGAAAGATGAAAAGCGAAAAAGGTGAAGTGAGGGAAGGGAAGTTGTAATGAAGGCATGATGTATTAAAAGCGCTTAGGAAAGATAGTCACTATTACTGATCATAATAGTACTTACCCGCACCTGAGTTATATTACAACCTAAAAAGTCCTACTTGATCTTACATTCACCCATCCTTAAATTACTGGAATAAAACACTAAGGGCAAGCTTATGGGTCATTACATGATGCATCTGAATTCTTTGTGAGAGTGAGCGTAATTCTATTCATGTACCCATACATGTTGTGATTTAAAAAAATTGTTTTTGCGTGTGAGTGGGTAACTCTCTTTCTATGAGGGGCACATGTTGAATGAAGGATATAATTCATGTAGGATTTCTTAATCAGTTGATTTGCATGAGTTTGCTAAGATTGAGAGTCGATTCTTGAGGTTAAGAGGTCTTAACATCATTGTATTTCATTTATGTGATTAAATTGTGCATGCTCTATTTGTAGCTTGTTATCTTACGTAATCATTATAGCCGTAACTTGAATTATCTTGCTAAATTAGTTATGTGGGAGTCTCCATATGCATGATATGTAAAAGGTTGTTCGAGGACGAACAAGGCTTTAAGTGTGGGGTTGTGATCACGGGCAAAAATAGCATGCCCGAGATACGCTTTATGACTTAAATTAGTCTTGTTTATCTAAGTTATTGAATACATTTTCGTGTAATTTTATATGAAGTGAATATATGTGCTAACCAACATGATTAGCCTTTGTTTTGTAGGTTTTGATGACTTTTGAGTAACTAATCCATGAGTTGGTGAAGTAGAGGCTTGGAAACGGAATTAACACGCGAACATCGGCAAAGAGGAGGCACAAAACAGCCCACCTGCGCGTCGTCAACGTGCCACGGCAGGCAGGCTGATCACAACAGCCCACCTGCATGTTGGCAACGTGCCACGGAAGGTTGGCTGCGCGACCAAGAGGTGCCAACGCGCTGCCCAAGCAGCGTGACACGCTGCCAACGCGGCAGGGTGCTGCCGGGGCCAAGTTTGGGTGATTTCCAGAGAGCCTCCGCATCCGTAGCGTGTCATGGAGGTAGTGCTCCGCGATGCACTTCGTGATACGTTGCTTGTTATTCCGGGAAAGACTCCTACTACTATAAATAGCACACTTAGGTTTATTTTTCAGAATTCTGACTTGGTGGAGCAAGGACGTGGGTTACTGGCAGTTGCGGGATGAAAAGTTCAGGGTTTTTTCTCTCTTTCTTTCTTCTTTAATTCAATTACTTGTATGATTAACACTCATTTTAAGATGTTTAATCCACAAATGAGTGGCTAATTCCTCTCCTTGCTGAGGTTATGAACAATTGTGATGAAATTTGATTGTTGATTCTATGGTTTTCATCTTTTCTTCCATGTTGTTCTATTAATTCTTGTTCTTACTGCATTGGTGTGTGGCCTACATTAATGTACATCAAAAAAGTCTGATTTCACTCGAAATAGCATGAAATTGGAAAGTTGTGAATTAATAGGATATGTTCTTTACTTGATTTGGGAAAATTGGGTCTTGATTTGCTTTCAGGATCGAAATATACCTGAAAGTCGTATTAGTCAATTTAGGAACTGGAATCGTATGGCTAGTACATGAATTGCATTTGATCACAGATATGTAGACGGATGGTTCATGATTCTTAAGTGAGGTTAAATACGAGAGTTTTAATCTCTTGGCAAATGTTCTTGGCTAGCAACAGGTAGAAAAGATTAACCAATTTATGATGATAATCAATTTCATTACATGTTCGTTTAACCTCAGCATGCTCTTATTCATAGTTCAGATTCAAAGTAGATAATTGTATAAAAATTTTAGTATAAAAATTTATAAAACAAACTATCAACTTTTTGGTTACATTGTTGTCTGCATTTTCAGAAGTAAATTATAGTATACTTGAGCAAATTGCACTTAATCTAAGTCTCTGTGGGATCGATACTTGGCTTATTAAAGCCACTAACTACTTGTTCGACCACGTGCACTTGCGTGTTATTTTGTATACCCACAAACACCCGAACACAGAACGTCCTCCACAATGCCATCAGGTCTGGCTAAGGACCGATCCGCCAATTGCAAGATCACTATTGTGGGTCTAGGACTCCCTAGACCCAGCTTTTTGAATACCGATGATGGCATCAAATTTATGCTCGCTCCCAAATCACACAATCCACGAGCTCGGATGCTCTGCCCAATAGTAATCTGTATAGTAAAGCTCCAAGGGTCTTTGAGCTTTGTGGGCAGTCGGTTTTGAATCCGGGAAGTGCACTCCTCCGTTAGAGCCACCGTAGCATACTCAGTCAACCGACTTTTGTTTGCCACGATGTCCTTTATATACTTGGCATATTTCGGCACTCCCTGCAAAACATCAACAAGAGGTAAGTTAATATGTACTTGTTTCAGCACCTCCATGAATTTCTTCAAACACGCCTCCTCCTTGTGTTTCTTTAATCGTTGAGGGAACGGGGGTGGTGGTCTTTCTGATTCAGCTTCCTTAGTCTTCCCCCTTTCAGTACTTTGCTCCCTCTCGACTTCTGCTGCTCCCGATTGTTGAGGTGGTCTTTCTGGTTCCACCTCTTTCAGCTGCAAACCACTCCTTGTGGTCACTGCATTCACCTGCTTGGGATTGGGATCTGTGTCGCTCGGAAGTCCTCCTCTAGGCCTGGTGTTTTGGGCTCCAGCAAATAGCCCAAATTGATATTCAAGTGCCTTGGTAGCTAACTGGTTGTTTTTCACTTCAGCTGCCAATTTCACATAGTCAGCCTGTAATTGAGCTTGGTTAGCTATCATGGTCTTGAACATCTCCTCAATCATGGGTGATGGTGGTGGAGGAGGTGCATTGTTGTTTCTGAATTGTGCTTGATAATTCTGCTGCCCTCCTTGGTTCCTTTGCACACCCTGACCCGAACTTTGGCCCTGATGGTTGTTGCTACCCCAGGAGAAATTCGGGTGATTCCTCCAATTGGAATTGTAGCTATTACCATACTGTTGGTGGTTGTTCCTTTGTACATTTCCCACAAAGTTTACCGAGTCAGGATTTGCTCCACAACACTCAGCTGAGTGCTCACTGCTTCCGCACACTTCACACCATATCTGCTGCACAGCATTCACTGGGGCTTGGGGCTGGTTCATTGTCATGTTGCTGAAGTGGGTGTTAAGTTGATTTTGTAATGCAGCTATCTGTGCAGCAACAGCTGTAAACCCATCCACTTCTAGCACTCCTGCTACTTTCCTTGTCCCGCCTCTTGATGAATCAGCATTCCATTCCGGATTGCCCTGCGAAATACGGTTCAACAAGGTATACAGCTCCTCATAAGTTTTCTCCAGCGCTTGTCCCCCAGCTGTTGAGTCTAGCAATATTTTTGTATGGGGTTCCAAACCCTCTATAAAAGTGTGCACCAACACATCATTGGACTAATGATGATGAGGACAATCCCGCAACATGGACTTGAATCTCTCCCAAGCCTGATACAAATTCTCTCCCTCTCTCTGTTTGAAACTTAGAATCTGACTTCTAAGTCTTGCTGTTTTACCGGAGGGAAAAAACCGTATCAAGAATTTCCTCGCAAGATCATCCCACGTAGAAATAGAATTCGGTGGCTCAGCTTTCAACCACCTCTTGGCTTCTCCCAATAGTGAAAATGGGAACAATGTAAGCCGGAAATAATCTGATGACACTCCAGCGGGGATGTAAGTCTCACTTATCTCCAAAAAATTTTGGAGATGCTGCTGTGGATCTTCATGAGGGAGACCTGTAAACTGCCCGCTCGTGTGCAACAATTGCACCATATTCTGCTTAAGTTCGAACCTCCCTCCTGGCTCAGGTTTGCGAATGCTAGATGTGACATTATTAGCATGTGGGATTACCACCTCGCGAACCGGCCGCGCTGCTACTTCTTCGGGCACTAACATTGCCCGTACTACTGGTGGATTCTGTTGTTGCTCCATGATCGTCTGTCTGAGCAACTGCAGCTTTCTTTGTAGAGCTTCTCTCCGCTTACTATGAAATATTCTTTCTGGCTCTATATACGAGTCCACCAGCTCCTTGTCTCTTGCCAGTGTTCAACAGAAATTAAATCTGCAAAATACAGGCTAAGACCAAGTTGTCAACACTAAGAAAACAAAAATATAGTAAATTAACACTTAAAACAAATTCACCAATTGCCAGTCCCCGGCAAAAGCGCCAAAAACTTGTTCGGTTGGTTTTGCTTTGGGTATAAAGCTACACGCAAGTGCACGTGGTCGAACAAGTAGTAAAGTGTCTTAAGTAAGCCAAGTATCGATCCCACAGGGACTGGGATGAAGTGCAATCTGCTCAAGTGTACTATATTTTAATTCTAGAAATGCAGACAACAGTGTAACCAAAAGTTTGATATTTTGATTTATAATTTTTATGCTAAATCTAAAACAACTATCTAATGTGAGTCTGAACTATGAATGAGAGCAGGTTGAGGTTAAACGAACATGTAATGAAATTAATTATCGACATAATTTGGTTAGTCTTTTCCTCCGGTTGCTAGCCAAGAACTATTGCCAAGAGATTAAAACTCTCGTATTTAACCCCACTTAAGAATCATGAACCATCCAACTACAGTTCTGTGATTAAATGCAATTCATGTTCTAGCCATACAAACCCGGTTCCTAAATTGACTAATACGACTTTCAGGTATATTTCTATCCTGAAAGTAAATCAATTCTCAATTTTTCCAAACTAAGAAAAGATCATATCCTATTAATTCACAACTTTCCAATTTCTTGCTCTCTCGAGTGAAACCGGACTTTTTAGATGTACATTAACGTAGGCCACACATTAATGCAGTAAGAACAAGAATTAATAGAACAACCATGGAAGAAAAGATGAAAAACCAAAGAATCAATGATCACATTTCATTACAAGTGTTCATAACCTAAGTCAGAAAATGAACTAGCCACTCATTTGTGGATTAAACATCGTTAAATGAGTGTTAAAGATACAAGCAATTGAATACAAGGTGAAGGAAAGAGAGAAAAACCCTGATAATTTCATCCCCTCAACTGCCTGTAACCCACGTTCTTGCTCCACCAAGTCAGAATATTGAAAAATGAACCTAAGTGTTCTATTTATACTAGTGGGAATTTTTCCCAGAATAACAAGCAACGTGTCACGGAGTGCATCGTGGAGCACTACCTCCGTGACACGCTACCGACGCAGACCTTCACTGGAACTGGGGGTCCAGGAAATAAGGCCCAACGTGGCACGGCATGCAATGCGGAGCCATGCCACCGTGCCACGGACCCATCGCGTACCCTCTCTGGAAATTGGGCGAAAATTCCCTATCCAGGCAGAAGGCCTCCGCGATGGCAGCGTGACACGGCTCCATCGCGGATCCCTTTTATTTTATGCTTTCCACTACCTTGTCCCTTGCTCACGTCCGAGTCCAACCCCGATATCTTCCAACATGCATTTAAGCTTCCCAAAATTACATTTTACCTGCAAAACAATGCTAATCATGTTGTTTAGTATAAATTCACATTTTATTACCAATTACATGAGAATGTATACACATTGATAGATAAACAAGGCTAAAATTCCATATTTGAGTATCACTTGGGCATATAAATTTGCCCAAGATCAAGAAGCAACATCTTTAGTTCTTAATCTGCGGATCTGCCGGTCTAGTATGGCTACTGGAACTTCTTCGTAGGCCAACTCCTCTGTAACCTGAACATCTTGGACTGGGACAATTCTGGAGGGATCTCCTATGCACTTTCTCAGCATTGATACATGGAAAACTGGGTGGACAGATTCTAATTCTGGAGGTAAGTCTAACTCATATGCCACTTGGCCTATTCTTCGGCGAATATGATAAGGCCAAACAAACCTCGGGCTGAGCTTGCCTTTCTTTCCAAATCTCATTACACCCTTCATCGGCGAAACTTTCAGAAACACCCAATCACCCACATTAAATTCCAAGTTTCTGCACCGCATGTCAGCATAAGATTTCTGGCAGCTCCGAGCAGTCAGTAAACGTTCTCTGATAAGCTTTATTTTTTCCTCTGACTGATGAATGATATCTGGCCCAATCAATGCTGATTCTCCTACCTCAAACCAACCAACTGGAGATCTGCACTTTCGCCCATATAATGCCTCATAAGGCGTAATCTGAATAACTGAATGGTAACTGTTATTATAGAAGAACTCAATGAGTGATAAATGTTCATCCTAGTTAACTCCGAAATCCAACACACATGCTCGCAACATATCCTCGAGAGTTTGAATGGTGCGTTCTGCTTTCCCATCTGTCTGAGGATGAAAAGCTGTGCTCAGGTTAACCTGCATCCCCAAGCCTCTCTGAAATGATTGCCAGAATTTAGCTGTAAACTGCACCCCTCTGTCAGAGATAATGGACACTGGAACACCATGCAACCTGACTATTTGTCTAATATACAGCTCAGCATAATCCTCGGTGGAAAAGGTAGCCTTTACTGGCAGAAAATGAGCTGATTTTGTCAGTCTATCAATAATCACCCAGATCGAATCATATCTACTCCTGGTGCGGGGTAATCCTGCTACAAAATCCATACTTACTGCTTCCCATTTCCATAAAGGCACAGCTATATCCTGAGTCAGTCCGCTTGGTTTCTGATGTTCAGCTTTTACCTGCTGGCAGTTGGGACACTGAGCTAGGAATTCTGCTATCCCCTCTTCATTCCTGGCCACCAGTAGATTTCTTTTATATCATGGAACATTTTCGTCGAACATGGGTGGAGAGAACAACGGGCATAATATACCTCGCCCATAATCTGCTGGCGAAGCCCTGCAACGTCTGGAACACAAAGGCAAACTTTATATCGCAATACCCCATCTTCGGTTATTAGAAAATCTGTCACCTCTTCTTGCTGAACTCTGTTTCTAAGCTGGACTAGGCTAGGATCTTCACACTGCCGTTCCTTTACTTCCACGACTAAAGATGACACTGCAATGTTCTGGATTACCGCTCTGTTGTCTTCTGTTACTGCTACACGAACGACTAAATAGGCTAACTGATGCAATTCCCGAGCTAATTCCCACTGCTCAGGCTGTAAGTGTGCCAGACTTCCCATAGATTTATGGCTAAGGGCATCTGCCACCACATTAGCTCTCCCTGGATGATATAGAATATTCACATCATAGTCTTTCAACAGCTCTAACCTGCGACCCTGCCGCAAATTCAACTCTTTCTGGGTGAAGATATACTGTAGGCTCTTATGATTAGTGAAAATATCCACGTGGACGCCATACAAGTTATGTCTCCATATCTTTAAGGCATGAATCACTGCGACCAATTCCAGGTAATGGGTAGGATAGTTCTTTTCATGTTTCCTCAGCTGTCTCGAAGCATAAGCAATTACTTTACCATGCAGCATCAACACACATCCTAACCCAACACCCGAAGCATCACAATAAACTGCATAACCTTCTGTACCTTCTGGCAATGCTAACACTGGAGCTGACGTTAACCTGTCTTTTAATTACTGGAAGCTCTGCTCACATGCCTCAGTCCATTGAAATTTTGCTGTCTTCTGCGTCAGTTTAGTCAGAGGTGCTGCTAAGGTGGAAAATCCTTCAATAAACCTCCTGTAGTACCCTGCTAACCCCAGGAAACTGCGTACCTCGGTCAGAGTGGTAGCTCTGGGCAATGCTTTTACTACTTTTATTTTCTGGGTATCTACCTGTATACCAGCATCCGACACGATATGACCCAAAAAGGCTACTGAATTCAGCCAGAATTCACATTTCGAGAACTTTGCATATAGCTGACGGTCCCTGAGAATCTGGAGCGCTGTCCGCAAATGATCGTAGTGGTCTGCCTCTGAGCGAGAATACACCAGAATATCTTTAATAAACACTATCACGAACAAGTCCAAGTATGGTCTGAAAATACTATTCATCAGGTCCATAAACACGGCTGGAGCATTCGTCAGCCCAAAGGACATGACTAAGAATTCAAAATGGTCGTATCTGGTCCTGAAGGCAGTCTTTGGAATGTCCTTTTCACGAACCCAAACCTGATGATATCCGAACCTTAAGTCAATTTTTGGAGAAATATCTAGCTCCCTGTAACTGATCAAACAGATCATCTATCCTGGGAAGCGAATATTTATTCTTGACAGTAAGTTTATTCAGTTTTTGATAGTCTATACACATGCGGAGGGAACCATCCTTCTTTCTTACAAATAGAACTGGCGCACCCCAAGGTGAAGTACTCGGCCTGATAAAGCCCTTGCCTAACAAATCTTTCAACTGCTCCTTTAGTTCTCTGAGTTCAGTAGGATCCATGCGATAAAGGGGAATTGATATGGGCTGAGTGCCTGGTAATAATCAATTGCAAAGTCTATTTCCCTTTCTGGGGATATACCAGGTAGCTCATCTGGGAATACATCAGGGAATTCATTAACCACTGGAACAGACTGGAGAGTCGGAGGCTCTACCCGAACATCCTGAACTCTGACAATGTGGTAAATGCACCCCTTGGCTATCAACTTTCTCTCTCGAAGATAGGTAATAAACCTACCTTTTGGCGTAGCTATACTGCCCTTCCACTCTCATACTGCCTCCCCTGGAAAGTGGAATCGGACCGTCTTGGTCCAGCATTCTACATTGGCATAGCATGGAGCTAACCAATCCATACCCATAATGGCGTCAAAATCAACCATTTCTAACTCTACCAAATCTGCTGTGGTCTGACGGTTAGCAACCTCTACTGTACACCCTTGATAAACCCTTCTGGCTATAATAGAGTTACCGATGGGTGTAGATACTGAAAAGGGTTGCCGAAGCAATTCTGGTACAATACTGAACTTTCGAGCCACTAATGGGGTAACATAGGACAAGCTAGATCCCAGATCGATTAATACATAAGTAGGGTGAGAGCAAATAGTCATCATACCTGTCATAACATCTGGAGACGCCTTTGAATCCTGTCTCCCTGGTAATGCATAAGTACGTCTTGGGCCCGTACCTGAACTAGAGGCCCCTAATATGCCTCGGCCTCTGCCTGCTAAAACTGAGGGCCTGTGCCCTGCCGGGGCTGCTGGAGCTCGCGACCTTGCTGATGTCCTGTCCTATCTATCCTGGTCACCCTGACCCCTGGCTCGACACTCTCTCATCATATGACCCTCCTATCTGTATATATAAGACCTTGTGGAGCCATATCTGCAAGCTCCAGAGTGGCGTCAGCTGCAAATAGGGCAAAGTGGTGGTGTATACCTGCTCTATTCTGCCCTCCTCTACTGGGGTGAATCTACTATTCGAGAACTTCCGCCGGACTCTGATTGTCCTCGGCGACTGAATCTACCCCTCTGCTGCTGTGATGGAGGCAGGGGTCTAGGTGGCCTATTTGACAACCATGGCCTAGGCCCTCTCCGAATCTCCCCCTTTAACTCATCTGACCTATCCCTGCGGCGCTGTTCCTAACTTGTTCGTCTGCTATCCTGTTGCCGCTGTCTGAGGCCCTCAATAGTCTGAGCAAAAGCCTGTACTCGAGCAATATCCATATCTTCCACAAAGTAGCTGTCATATAGGCCTCAATATACTTTGGGTTCATCCCCATAATAAACCGGTGGACTCTGGATGGCATGGTGTCTACAAAGGCTGGACCATATCGGGCCAAAGAATCGAACTGCTGGGCGTATTCTCAAACACACATCCCCCCCTGCTCCAGGTGTAAAAACTGGTCCATCTGGGCCTGTCAGATCTCTCATGGTAGATAACGGTCTAGGAAAGCCTCTGAAAAGTTAGACCAGGTCGGAGGGGCAACATCTCTCCCTCTAGACCTTTCCCAACTCTCATACCACAACACAGCAATATCCCTTAGTCGAAATACCGCCAATTCGACCGACTCTATAGCTGTAATATGCATTACCCGGAAGATCCTCTATAGATGATCCAGGAAGTCTTGGGGGTCCTTTGTTCGATCTGTCCCGGTAAACTGTGGGGGACTTAGTGCCAGGAATTCTCGGACCATCGAACTACCAGGCCCACCTGATGACTCTGCAGCAGTAGGTGGCATTGACTGGCGCTGAGTAGACATCATTTGCACTAACATAGCTACTGCACTCTTGACCTCCAGGTCAGATGGTGTAGGTATAGGAACTGTCGGAAGTGGTGTCGTCCCGAGTGGCTCTTGATGGGGTGGAGACTATTGAGAAGGTCGGGACGATGCCTCTGTATCGCCCTCAGATCGGCCTGATTCTAATCGAGACTAGGGCATTCTGCTGGTGCCCTCTCTTGCTGCTGTATCCAATCTTCGGCTTGTGATAGGGTGTCGCTAATCTGACATTTTATATGTAAACAAAGAGTATAGTAAGCTTTAGGGACTCAACCCTATACTGTACTGCTCTATGGCACGACTGAATGTGAAGAAAGAGTAACCATCCTATCATGCCTTGCAGCCTCCTGCCTATGGTATGTGGTGCACAACACAACCATAGACAAGACTCTACTTAGCACGACTTGTAGACTCCCTGGGATACGGCCTGCTGTGATACGATGTTTTTCATGCCCTTCCTTGGGAGGCATGACTAGCACCTGGTGCCCTACTAGGACTTGGACTGCTGGACTACTGAGGCTAAGAACTTTTGGTGTCAGGCTGGCTCTAATTCTGGATTTATAAAAACAACGGGCTATATAACGGCTGTAAATACAGCCTCCGGCCGACTAGGCCTATAGCCACCTGTAGAAATATAACAGCTAACTAGAACAACTGAGCATAAGGGAACCTATGCGGGCTAACAAGGCCACCATGCTGACTAGTTATCACTAAAAAGTATAATCAAGTGCTAAACTGATCTGTGACCGACAAGGTCACCAACCGACAACTGAACAAGGCCCCACACGGCAATCATATGCAAACTGAAACATACATATGGCCCCACACAATCGGTAGAACTAACCACAGGGAATATACAATCCGGAAGCCTTTAAGAATAATAAGATGGTCAGGACAGGGCCCCGACCTACCCATACTGTACAAACAAAAAGGGAAGTAAACCTTTAGCTGTCAAGCTCCGGATGACAGGAGCTGAAGACTCTGTACGCTGGCTGGAACTACGAGGGATCTGCTCCTCGTCTATGAGTATCTGCAAGCAAGTAATGCAGCACCCCAAAATGGGCGTCAGTACCACTGGTACTGAGTATGCAGGCACTAACTGAAAATAACTGAAAGCAAACAATAATACTGATAGATACTGAAGTAATAGGAGACGGGCTGAGACTGACTGAAAAGAGCGTAACTTTACTGAAGAGAGTAAGAGTCATACCTGATAACATGGCGGTCTACTTTCTATCTATTAATAACTGACACAACATAGCATACAAGAACCTTAGCAGCGCCCATAAGCCATAAGGTATCGACCAGCACACAATCTATATACCCCTACCCAGGTCCTACCATCCACCTAGTAACTATGAGCATCCAGCCGGCCCCCTGGGTATGCAACTTGGCTTCGCTGGGCCCCTGACTATAGCGGTATCTGAGTCTAGAGGACTCCTGAAATCTTATAATCTGAAATCTGAAATCTGTAATCTAAAAACTGTAATCTGCACCCCGGGCGCAAGCACTCGACAGGGGGTGTAGTATAGTGCTGATCAGCCTGCTATGGGGAATCTGCTTCTCATCTTCGTCCACTGGCGGACGGCATGTCACTCCGTAGAGCAACGTATCCTCACCCTCTAGCGAGCGAGTCGACACAACTATTAACACTGGGGCGGTCAAGGAAGCTCTAAGGGTGCCCAACACAGAACAATCATGTCTCCACAAATAGCAATAGGCACATGTAATATATATACTGGATTTGATAATAATATTTATGTTTTGGTATTCTGTTTTGAATCTCATATTGAAATGTACTGAATCTGATACTGAAATATATTGAATCTATAATAATATTTCTAGAATATTCTGCTGGGACTTATACTGTTTTACTGAATTTCATGCTGAACACTGTATAATATTTCTAACATGCTTACTAAATTTCATATAGAGCATAATATACGACTTCTGAAGCACTCTACAGAAATTCGTACTATTTTTCTATACTAGAACTACTAGCTTGTCGAAAGAAATTGGCTTTACATACCTCGCCTGGAGACTTTCTGATTAACTGGCGCAGCTCAGCTAATGTTCAGCTATTTCTTCCAACTATATTCATATTCATGAAAGAATAGAATTAATTCTACTATTATTTGGAAAGAAACCATATTTAGGGGTATACCTACTGCCTATTCTTCGACTTATCAAAGAGCGGCCGAAAACTAGCTATTTCTCGAAAGTATAGAAGGGAGAAATACTCACTTTAATGCTGGAAGTATATTAACACTAGTTTGGAGCAATTCCACTTACCTTGGCTCGGCGTGACGATGATTCGCCGGCCGAATTTCTCGAAATTAACTCCGTAGGAATGTTCCCTGCAGCTTTATACTTCGCTACCCAAAGTTTATTCGAGTTTGGACGGCGTTTGACGGAGTAATCGAGCGAATATTTAACCAAACCCTTCGTTTTCCTCTGTTTCTGTTCGTGTTTGCTGGAATTTATCAGATGAAATGATTTAAAAACAAAGTGAAAGGCTTTATATACATGGACCTGAACCCCCTTTAAGTCGCATTTGTCGAATGTGATTTATAAGTCACATTTGTCGAATCCGATTTATAAGTCGCATTTGTCGAATGCAATTTATAAGTCGCATTTGCCTTGCGATGCTCTGACTTGGCACTTTTCCAGTCTCTCCCCGGGCCCTTTTCTCGCACGTATGGCATTCTAAAACTCTTAACCAACATGCGAATAAGCCAACTAAGTGTCAATAAATTATGGGGTGTAGCAGACGCGTGTGGAGAAAGGGCCCGGGGGTTGAGTATACGAGCACGATAGCGAGCGAGAAGGAGGCCAGGATAAGAGGCCAAGCGCACCGAGTGCTGCGCCACGCCAGGTAGCCTGGAGGTACGGTCGGCGCATTGCGCCTATGCCTTAGCGCAATGGGCGGCTCACCGCGCTCGTGTTTCGGCGCTACGAGCGGCACATCGTGCCCCCCTGCCACTGGCCTTACATTATATATATATTCCCCTCACTTCATTTTAAATCATTTGAAATAAGAACCCTTGGCTAGAACCTTAAAGGGGATGCAATTTTCATATAAATTTCCTCCGATTACGCTGCTAAACACAATCCAAATGTGAATTAACTTTAGGTATCGAGTCCTAAGCCTACAGGGAGCATTCCTACGGTGTTATTTTCTCAAAATACGCCTATAAAATCGAAACTCCACCAAGTAGAAGTTATCAGAATTGCTACAAATTGAATCCTAAATAGTCACAGGCATGAGGTATGATCTTCTCTCTTCTGAACTCTTGGAAAATTACAGGTTTCCGGCTGAGTTATTCAAAGTTGAGTTATAATTGATATAGTTATCAAAATTCATTATTGTCCGCAAAATTCTATATTGAAATTAGTCCTATTCTCTCAACCTGAAGCTTACAGTTGGAGAGAGCTGCTGATTACAAGTTGAACCTCGCCAGTTAAATTAGAAATCAGCATTCGCGGTATGTTAAGGCTTATTCCTTTGACAAGTTATTCTCATTGTGTAGTGATATGACTTACGTTATTGAATGGAAATAATGGTCCTATATGTTGCAAATAGTTGCTATCAGCAGAATGCAATTTGATATGTTGTGGTCAGCTGTTGCCTATAGACTATGAATTTTTATATGTTGTGGTTAGCTCCTAGGATACGTATATGGTCATACTATAGTATCCCTTGTTGAGAAGGAGCATGCTAAGTATGACATACGCTAGAAGCGTCATAGAAACTCCGTTGTTTCTCCAGTTCATTGTGTTAGTAGAGTGGGATGTTTTGTTGTCAGGCCTAGATCTTAGAAGCTTGTGGATAGTTATTAGGGCTGAGTTAGTAAGTTGAACAGCACAGGCGCAGCTAGGCGATATAACTACTAGTCTGACGCCTGTATTGTCGGTGAAGCACGCCTAGAGGCCATTGGCGTATCTTCACGCCCCAGGACCAGAAATTTAGATAGGATGGCCATACTTTAGAGTCAACGGCACTAGGGTTGTCTAGTGAACGGAGTGACAGCTTGTCATCTAGTTAGCGACAACCAGTGACTTTCATTTTGAATTGACTTAGTATTCATCATACAGGTCGCATAGGAAGCAATCCCAGTCGTTCAGGTCAAATAGACCCATGGGTACCCTAAGGAAGGGGACCTTATTAGCTGTTAGAGGCGGGGCCAACACCCCAGCCTGCTCTTATAAGATGCTTAGGGACTGATTGCCGTGAGTGTCTAAATCCATATAAACTTATCTATAAAGTTAGGGTTTGCCCGGGAAAGTAATATAAGATCTGAACAGACCAAGTTAAGGTCTAAAGGACTAGAACCTTGTTAGCATAGTATTACCCTCAACCTAAGAATGTCAGTAAGCTTCTTATGGGGAGTAGGGGCTAACCGCTCAAAAGCATGTTCGGTTAGTAGCAGCTCTATAGTCGTTCTAAGAAAAAGAACTAGGTAATTGGTCGTCTGCGACCTCACAATTGCTTTTGAGTTATAGTTTCCCGAGCAGGACATTCAGAGTATTGTTAGGCTACTCCAAATCTCGCTCTATCTGATGTAGACCGTTAGGGATTATGATCACTACTAGGATCCTCTAGTAAGATACAGGTGCACGGGGTGTTCCTGCTAGTAGCCATCCAGATTATTCTAGGGGCGAGTAGCGGTTGCGTTAGGCCATGAAGGCTAGATACGCCTTTTTGAGTGGCTAGATCGAGACTTCAGTATAGCACCTCGAGTGGGGTTTCCCTCACTTAGGAGCCTTCCGTGGCCACCCTAGGGTTACTAGCTATGACGTCTCCCACCAGGGGCTATATGACGTCACTCCAAGGATCGATCTGTAGTCTCCAGAGATGATGAAGAGGCCCAAGGGCCATATTACAGTCCATGCCATGGCTTGACTGCCAGCTCTATTTCATATCGGCATCACACCCTCGTCGAGCCTGGTGCCTAGGGTATAGTTATCAGGAGTCCATCAGACTCAAACAAAGCTACAGATCAGGAGCCAAGCGGGTTCAGTTGCAGATCCAGGGGGACAGGTAGGTTGGCTATAACACCAGTAGAGTACTAGAAACCTATATAGGGTATATAGATTGAGGTTTACTTTCCAAGGCTTATGGGGATCCCGCTAGGTTATTTCTATGTTGCTTGTACCTTCCAGGCTTATGGGGGCCAGGTGAGGTTCTTGTTTGTATTTTTGCCTGCTAAATATAGCTTATAATTGTGTATTATAAGGTCTTAGCCCATGTACGTGTAGTGTTTTGCTAGATGCAGATTACGAATAAGCCAACTTATAGGTAAATCTTTCTACCCCTCCTTTCTACTTATTTTCAGTCTTTAACAGCTTATCTACTGCCTTACATATTCGGTATATATTGTACTAATGCCTATCCTTGGGCACTACATTACTTGCCTGTAGGTTTAGACAGACAGAGTTTAGGATCTTCAGTAGCAGCTGTCCATAGTCAATAGTTTGGCCAACTCCTTTCATTCAGAGTTGCCAGGTTGTAGAGATTACAGTCTTTCATTTGTGTAGCATTTGGGTAGGCGGGGCCCTATTCCGACAACTATTTTTATTCTTAGAGGCTTGTAGACTACAGTATCCAGTTTGTTAGATGTTGTTGGCCGTTTGGGGCCTAGTATAGTAGCTTGTTCTCATTTTGGTTATAACTACACAAAATGGTGGTCTTGTCGACCTGCATAGGATCCCTTTTGTTGTCTGCCGTTGTTTAGCTATTTGTATTTACAAGTGGCTATATGGCCTTGTCGGTCGGAGGCTATGTTTACAGCAAGGCATAGTTCGTTGTTTTCTTGAACTGAGTTGCAGGCATGTACCAGACATGCAGAAGCCCAGCTAGGTCTATCAGATCCCAATATGGCACTAGGTGCCAGTCATACCTCCCGATGTGGGGCATGACAAACTTGGTATCAGAGTAGGTCGTATCCTAGGGTCTCTGCAAGCCATGTATAGTAGAGTATTGTTTATAAATATGTTGTGCACCACATTCTATAAGAAGGAGGCTACGAGGCATGATAGTATGGTTACCCTTTCTTCTTATTAAATCGTGCTATAGAGCGGAGTTGTACAGGGTCGAGTCCCTAAGATTTTATTTCTATCTTTCTAGAGTAATATGTGATATAAGACAGACTCCAGCCAGTCGCAGGATAACTACAACAACAGAAGGAAGCATCAATGCGATTCCATAGTTGGGGGACAGCCAGTTAGAGAAGAAAGGCGGATGTCTTTTAAGTTTCCCAGCATTTCCCTAGGGGCACCAGGAATCTAATTAGGTAATGGATATGTCATCACTGTCCCAAATTCTTTATATAGCCTCAGAGTAGGAGGTCAAGAGTATGGCATTTATATGTGTTGACTTACATACTAGATTTGTAGGATCAGATGGGGGTGATAGTTAACGTTAGATTACCTCGAGGGTGCGAGAGAAGGGGGAATTGCAGGAGTCTTACCTCCAACCCTTCAGATGTTGTACAGTTCCATACCTCAGTTCTAGTATAGTAAGAAATGACTATCTTTCGCTTCCCTATTTTGTTTTCAATGTAGCAAAGATTGTAAGAATTGAGGCGATGTTGCCTAGAGTAAATAGTGAAGGAGGGTTAGATCAGTTGACTCCTGGAGAGTGTTAGGAAGTAGTTGAGACCTCTAGTGTTTAAGTAAGTTATCTACACCTTTACGATAGTGAATCAGGAGAGCGAATAAGACTGTCAGTAGCATTTAGGTACATGTGAGAGTCCATAAGTGTCACGCCCCACCTTGGGAGGCATGACTAGCACCTGGTGCCGTACTGAGATCTGACTGAGATGACTGAGATGACTGAGCGTAAGCACTCCTGGTGCAGGGATAATAATAACTCTGGAATCAACAAAATAACAGGCTATATCTCGGCTGTAAACACAGCCCCTGCCGACAAGGCCTCATAGCCACCTGCCACAGGAAAATAGCTAACCAGAAACACATAGCAACAAGGAGTCCTATGCGGGCTGAAAGGGCCAGCATGATATCTAGTTATGACTGAAACTTAAATCCGATACTAAACTAAGCTGTAGCCAACAAGGTCGCTAAGTATTAGCTAAATAGGGCCCCACGCGACCAACACACGAGACAAAACACATACGGGCCCTACACGGTCAACAACAGCTAACCACAGGGAAATAGAAACAATATGAAAGCCTCTAAGAGTAATATGATGGTAGGGAAAGGGCCCCGACCTACCCATAAACTGTACAATCAAAAGGGTAAACCTTCTATTTATAAGCTCAAGAGGAAAGGAGTCGACTCTTATGCTAATCCTGGCTAGAGGCTAAGAGGGATCTGCTCCTCGTCTAACCGTACCCGCAGGCAAGTAATACAGTGCCCCAAAAGGGCGTCAGTACAACATGTACCGAGTATGTAAGATCGTAATTGTAAATAACTGAATATAGAAGATAAAACTGAAAAAGGACTGAAAGAAAAGGGATAGGAGTCATACCTGAGTAGCTGGATTCTCTATTATCTAGTCTATCGATAAGTAAAGCAAACAAGAACCTCACCTGGCCCCCATAAGCCAGAAGGTACAACCATCACAAAACAACCCACCTAGAGCCCCCATAAGCCCTGGTGCGTACACTTCAATCTATATGTCCCTAACAAGGTCATAATGGGTCAATTGGTAGCTATAGCCATCCTTCCATCCCTATAAGTCTGCAATTGAGCCCGCTCGCCCCTTGACTGTAGCTGTGTCTGAGTCCAGTGGACGCTTGATATCTGCAACCCGAGCACCAGGCTCGTCGTGGGTGTGGTGCCGATACGCCATATGTATAATAGCCCAGCCATAGAATGGACTCTATGAGGACCTGAGACCCCATCTTCATCCCTCATGGATGGCATGCCGCTCTTTCTAGAGCGACGTCATCTCTCCCCTGGCGGGCGTCGACACAGCTAATAACCCTGGGGTTGGTCATGGAGGGATATATAGGCAAATCAAATACCAAGCAAAGTGTAGAATACTAATCTCAGCTAATAGCAACAACTATTCATGATTAACATACTTCTAATTGTCTTACTGGGATTCAAAATGAATTATAATGCTATAGGAACTAACTTGCCGATGGAAACTGCCTTAACATACCTCAATTGCCGGTTTCTGATTAGCTGGTAAGTTCCAATTCGTATTCAATAGCTCTTCTCAACTGAAAATGTGTTAGTGGGAGAATGGGACTAGTTTTAATACTAAATTCGGCGAAAAGGAAAACTTTATATATAAATATTAACTATATTTTAACTTAACATAACACGGTCAAAAACTCATTATTTCTCGAAAGTCTAGAAGGGAGAAATGCTTACTTGAAGCTTGTGATCATATAGAAATTAGTTTGGTGCAATTCTGATGACTTTGGCTTGGCGGGACGATGATTTGCTGAGCGAATTTCGTGAAAATAACTCCGTAGTGATGCTCTCTACGGCCTTAAACTTCAATACCCGGAGTTAATCAGAGTTTGGACGGCATTTGGTAGCGTAATCAGACGAATTTCATTTGATTCCCTTTGTTCCCTACCCTATCTGTGCGCTGCAATCTTTGGAAATGATTTAAAACAAGGCACAACTTATATATATATATATATAGGAGGGCAAGGCACCAGGGGGTGCCTCTTGCCAGCCATCACGGCAACCTTGGTGCCGTGTCGCGCCCTGCATCGCGCCAAGGTGCTGGCGCGCCGCCCTGTCTAGTGCTCTGTCGGCTGGCGCGTCGCGCTGGCCCTGTGCGGCCTGGCCTCTCTTGACCCGAATTCCGAGGCTTCTTTACACGCGTCGTACTCTCTTTGTCTACTTCAAATTCACACGTACGTATACTATTCGTTAACTTTTCACAGGGTGTAACAATAAGGGATGAACTCCCAGCAATAGTAAAGTTTAGGTTAGAAATAGGCCGATCCCGTGGAAGAATGTTAATGATGATAGGGCGTACCTGCAAGGTAATGGCTATGGCCCTAGTTTGTTATGTCGAAGGATAGAGAGATCATATGGATGAAATAGACCCAAGTGGGGGTCAAAAGGATACAGGTCAGTAGACTTGGTTAGTAATATCTTTGATAGTATGAGGAAGAAGGCACGAACCCTAGAGGTCAGTTTACAAAAGAAAGGGGGAAGGCATGAGTATTTAACTCTGGAGGGAAACAGAATCACCTCCAGGCTAAAAGTAAATTGACAGAGCATGAGACCACCGCTGAATGTCGAGAAATAAGCATCGGGATGATAGTTAAGAGACAACGAGGTTTTAACCAAGAATGTGGTAATATCACCACCGATTGTAGAAGTAGAAGAGTGGAGACGCAGAGATTCTAACCTAGTACAACCTAGAGACAAGGCCCAGTAGGAAGTTATTGGCCTTTAAGAAAATAAGGGGCGGAGTTATAAGGCCAAGAGATTGACTCTACATTCTAAAGGTGGCAGAACTTTGTTAGCAGACTATGGCCAAGGTGCACTATGTGCATTACCCCCTCTACCTAGGGTTTGATGAAAATACATCAGTTCATAAAGAGAGGCCTACAGATAGCATGAGAAGAGGGAAGATATCGTTGAGTCATAGCATAAAACTCTAATGACCAACCAGGGGAGGCTGGATAGCAGGAATTGAGTAGGCCATTTCAGGAGATGGTCGTGCCTGCAAAGGGAGTGGAGCATAGTCAATATGATTATAGTTAGAGCTTTACCTTGCACCAGGTGTAAATTGACCTTATTTGAGTTAGTGTAGAAAGGCCAACGAGATCAACTCATGTCTCGCCGGATTGAATTATGTTTCAGTTAAAGCTTATGCTGAGTTAAATGTTTAAAGAATTGTCGGGCTACGTGGAGCCCCAGTGTTTAATAAACTCTAACATAGAGGCGTAATTTACAACTAAGTTCTAGAAAAGGTGTTAGAACAGATTGGGACACATGTTAACTTAAGTACGACTTCTCGTCCCCAAACAAATAGCCAAGTAGAAAACACAGTTCAGACACCCGGAGATCTATTATGGGTGGAAATGTAGGCCCTCTACATGATGATTTGAATTAGATAAATTAAGGGTAGTTTAGCCGGCATACTAATACATCAGCCAAACAAAGAAAGCTAAACCTTCAGGAAGGATATATCGGCAGCTCAGGGTTATCGTATAGCGTAGGGAGTTAAAGAATGAAGCGACAATTGGGTATTCCTGGAAGCTTCACTAAGGAAGGGCGTCATGGAATCTGAAAGAAAAGCAAGCCCAACACTAGACTCACTAAACCGTACCAGACCCTCCGAGAGATTGGCCAAGTGGTCTATGAGATAGAGTTACCTTCGGGTTAGGATCTATTCATTACTACTATGCAACTGCATAGGAGATTTTTTCTCAAGTTGACCTCGTTGGAATTATTCAGGCTACAGAAAAGTTACCTTATAAGGAGACTACAATGGTTATATTAGATGGACAAGTATGTAAGGGGCCATTTTAAGAATCACAGTTGCAGTCTAGTAAGGTCTTATTAAGGAACAGAAATAATGAATGAGATGACCTGGGAAGTTGAGGATGACATGAGATCTAGATATCCTCATTTGTTCCACGATTGACCTAGATTGTGCAGTTAAGGTGAGGTTGTTGTTCTGTTATTACTTGTCCACTTATGTTATCAGTACTGTATAGTTGGCTACCACTTTGTTGGAAAATAGCTATTTATGGCGTCCTGTGAGGTGCCTATGTTGGACTTTTCTGTGTTTTAGGTTTTTGGATAGTCCACAATACAGAAGAGACTTTGTTGAAATTTCTCTAGCGACAGTTAAAGAGAGTGAGCCTTTTAAGCCTAAAGATTACATTCGAGGACGAGTGTTCCTGTGGGGTTTGGGGGAGGATGTTACACCCCATAAGTTTCTATCATTTAATGGTCAGATGCATACGTATGTTGAGAGTTTTGGAGTACGACGCATGTGGAAAAAGGGCCTGGGGGTTGAGTATACAAGCACGATAGCGAGTGAGCAGGAGGCCGAGATAGGAGGCCCATCCCACCGAGCACCGCGCCGCGCCGCTTCAGGAAGCCTGGCGCTATGGTCAGAGCGTTGCGCCTCTGCCTCAGCGCAATGGGCGATGCATCAGGTCTGTGTTTCGGTGCTACGAGCAGCACACCGCACCCCCTACCACCGACCTTATGTTATATATATATACTCCCATCACTTTATTTTAAATCATTTGAAATAAGAACCCTCGGCCACAACCTTAAAGGGGACACATTTTTCATATAAATTTCCTCCGAGTATGCTGCTAAACAAGGTCCAAATGCGAATTAACTTCAGGAATAAAGTCCTAAGCCTACAGGGAGCATTCCTACAAAGTTAGTTTCTATAAATACGCAGGGAAAATCGGAACTCCACCGAGTAGAAGATATCAGAATTGCTACAAATTGATTCCTAAATAGTCACAGGCATTAGGTAAGATCTTCTCCCTTTTGAACTCTTGGAAAATTATAGGTTTCTGGTCGAGTTATTCGAATTTGAGTTATAATTGATATAGTTATCGAAAGTCATTGTTGTTCGCCGAATTCTATATTGAAATTAGTCCTATTCTCTCAGCCTGAAGCTTAAAGTTGGAGAGAGCTGCTGATTACGTGTAGAACCTTGCCAATTAAATTAGAAATCAGCATTTGAGGTATGTTAAGGCTTATTCCTTCGGCAAGTTATTCTCATCATGTAGTGATACGACTTTCGTTCTTGAATGGAAATAATGGTCCCATATGTTGCAAATAGTTGCTATCAGTAGAATGCAATTAGATATGTTGTGGTCAGCTATTTTCTGTATACTATGAATATATATATATATATATATATATTGTGGTTAGCTGCTAGCAAACGTATATGGATCATACTGCAGTATCCCTTGGGGAAGGAGCATGCTAAGTATTACATACGCTAGAAGCATCATAGAAACTCCGTTGTTCTCCAGTTCATTGTGTTAGTAGAGTGGGATGTTTTATTGTCAGGCCTAGACCTTAGAAGCTTGTGGATAGTTATTGGGCCTGAGTTAGTAAGTTGAATAGCATAGGCGCAGCTAAGTGATATAACTACCAGTCTAACAACTGTATTGTTAGTGAAGCACGCCTAGAGGCCATTGGCGTACCTTCATGCCCTAGGACCAGAAATTTAGATAGGATGGCCATACTTTAGAGTCAGCAGCACTAGGGTTGTCTAATGAATGGAGTGATAGCTTTCCATCTAGTTAGTGACTACCAGTGACTGTCAGTTCCAGTTGAGTTAGTATTCTCATACAGGTCGCACAGGAAGTGATCCTAGTCGTTCAAGCCAAATAGACCCATGGGTATCCTAAGGAAGGGAACCTTATTAGAAGTTAGAGGCGGGGCCGATGCCCCAGCCTGCCTTATAAGACGCTCAGGGATCGATTGCCGTGAGTGGCTAAATTCATATAAACTTATCTATAAAATTAGGGTTTTCCCAGGAAAGTGATATAAGAACTGAACAGCCCAAGTTAAGGTCTAAAGGAATAGAACCATGTTAGCACAGTATTACCCTCAAGCTAAGAATGTCAGTAAGCTGCCTGTGGGGATTAGGGGCCGACCGCTCAAAAGCATGTTCGGTCAGCAGCAGCCTTATAGTCGTTCTAAGCAAAAGAACTAGGTTATTGGTCATCCAAATTATTTTAGGGGCGAGCAACGATTGCGTTAGGCCTTGAAGGCCAGATACGCCTTTTCAGTGACTAGATTGAGACTTCAATATAGCACCCCAGGTTGGGTTGCCTTCACTTTGGAGTCTTCCGTGGCCACCCCAGGGTTACTAGCTGTGTCATCGCCTTCCAGAGGCTATATGACGTCGATCCAAGGAGCGATATGCCGTCTCCAGAGATGATGCAGAGGCCCAAGGGCCATATTACAGTCCATTCCATGGCTGGACTACCAACTCTATGTCGTATCGGCATCACACCCTCGTCGAGCCTGTTTCCTAGGGTGCAGTTATCAGGAGTACATCCGACTCTAACACAACTACAGATTAGGAGCCAAGAGGGTTCAGTTGCAGACCCAAGGGGACATGTAGGTTGACTATAGCACCAGTAGAGTCCTAGAAACCTCGATAGGGGTACATAGATTGAGGTGTACTTGCCAGGGCTTATGGGGGTCCCGGTAGGTTATTTCTATGTTGCTTGTACCTTCCAGGCTTATGGGGGCCAGGTAAGGTTCTTGTGTGTATTTTTTGCCTACTAATTATTGCTTATGAATGTGTAATTATAAGGTCTTAGCCCATATATGTGTAGTGTTTTTCTAGATGCAGATTTCGAATTATCCAGCTTACAGGTGAATCTTTCTGCCCCTCCTTTCCACTTATTTTAGGTCTTTAACAACTTATCTACTACCTCACATATTTGATACATAATGTTCTGATACCCATCCCTGGGTGCTGCATTACTTTCCTACAGATTTAGACAGACAGAGTCCAGGATCCTTAGTAGCAGTTGTCCATAGTCAACAGTTTGGCCAACTCCTTTCATCCAGAGTTGCCAAGTTATAGAGATTACAGTTTTTCATTTGTATAGAATTTGGGTAGGTCGGGGCCCCATCCCAACAACTATTTGTATTCTTAGAGGCTTGCAAACAACATTATCCAGTTGGTTAACTGTTTTGGCCTGGTGGGGCCTAGTATAATAGCTTTTTCTCATTTCAGTTATAACTAGACAGCATGGTGGTCTTGTCGGCCCACATTGGATCCCTTTTGTTACTTGCTGTTGGTTAGTTGTTTGTATTTATAGGTGGCTATACGGCCTAGTCGGTCGGAGGCTATGTTTACAACTGATACATAGCTCGTTGTTTTCTTGAATTGAGTTGCAGGCTTGTAGCAGACGTGCAGAAGCCTAGCTAGGTCAGTTAGATCCCAATGTGGCACTAGGTGCCAATCATGCCTCCCAAGGTGGGCATGACAAAAAGTGTTGAAGGAACAGTTGAAGGATATTTGGGATAAGAGTTTCATTAGATCGAGCAAGTGTTCATGGGGTGCACCAGTTCTCTTTGTCTGGAAGAAAGACAGTTCTCTTCGTATGTGTATTGATTATCGACAATTGAACAAGGTCACCGTCAAGAATAGGTATCCTCTACCCAGGATTGATGATTTGTTTGACCAGCTTCATGATGCCAAGCGCTTGTCAAAGATAGATCTTAGATCCGGGTGCCATCAGCTCAGAGTTGGGGAGAGTGATATCCTGAAGATAGCCTTCAGGATGCGATATGGTCATTATAAGTTTGTAGTTATGTCTTTTTGACTGACAAATTCTCTTGCAGCTTTTATGGACTTGACGAACAGGGTGTTCAAGATGTACTTGGATATGTTCTTAATTGTGTTCATTGATGACATCCTGGTATACTCTCGGAGCGAGGAGGAGCGTGCTATTCATTTGATAGTGGTTCTACAAACTCTCAAGGACTGCCAATTATATGCCAAATTCAGCAAGTGCGAGTTTTGGTTGAACTCCGTGGTATTTTTGGGCCATGTGGTATCAAGCGAGGGCATAAGGGTGGACTCTTAGAAAATGGAAGCAGTGAAGAATTGGCCTAGACCGGTGACTCCTTCTGATATCCGGAGATTTTTTGGCTTAGCTGGCTACTATCGAAGATTTGTTGAGGGTTTTTCTTCCATTGCAGCACCATTGACTTAATTGACCTAAAAGAAAGTGAAATTTCAATGGTCGAAGGCTTGTGAGAGGGGTTTTCAGGAGTTGAAGACTCAACATACCTCAGTGCCAGTATTGAGCCTACCCGAGGGTACCAATGGGTTCATGGCATATTGTGATGCTTCAAGGATCGGACTTGGGTGTGTACTCCTGCAGCACAAAAATGTTATAGCTTACTCTTCTAGATAGCTGAAAGTGCATGAAAAGAATTATCCAACCCATGATCTTGAATTGGCGGTGGTGGTATTCGCCTTGAAGATATGGAGGCATTATTTGTACGGGGTCCATGTAGATGTGTTTACGAACCATTAGAGTCAACAATATGTGTTTACCCAGAAGGATCTCAATCTTTGTCAAAGGAGGTGGTTAGAGCTACTCAAGGACTATGATATGAGTATCCTTTACCATTCGGGCAAGGCTAATGTGGTAGAAAATGCACTTAGTAGACTCTCTATGGAGAGTGTGTGGATGAGGGAAGAAAGGAGCTAGTGAAAGATGTGTATTCGACTTGCCAGGTTAGGAGTTCATTTGGTTGATTCAATCGATGGCGGTATTATAGTTCAGAATGGATCAGAATCATCCTTGGTGACTGATATGAAAGATAGTCAAGACGAGGATCCTATTTTGGTAAAGTTAAAGGAAGCCGTACCAAATCAAAAGGTAGAGGTCTTCTCCAAAGAGGGAGATGGTGTGCTTCGATACCAAGGTCGCTTATGTGTTCCGGATGTAGATGATTTGAGGAACTGGATGTTGCATGCGGCTCATGGATCCAGTTATTCAATCCATCCAGATTCCACCAAGATGTATCGTGACATACGGGAGGTCTATTGGTGGAATGGCATGAAGAAGGACATCGCAGAATTTGTAGCTAAGTGCCCAAACTATCAGCAAGTGAAGGTTGAGCATCAGAAACCCAGAGGTGTGCTTCACGATATCAGTATTCCTACTTGGAAGTGGGAAAAAATAAATATGGACTTCATCACAGGGTTGCCCCGCACTCGTCGGTAATATGACTCCATTTAGGTTGTTGTATATAGGTTGACCAAAGCTGCTCACTTTCTACCGGTCAAAACCACTGATTCCGCGGAGGATTATGCTAAGTTATACATTCAGGAGTTGGTTTGGTTGCATGGAGTTCCATTGTCCATCATATTTGATAGAGGTACTCAGTTTACCTTTCAGTTTTAGAGATCGTTTCAAAAGGGGCTTAGGACTCAGGTCAAGCTTAGCACAGCATTTCACCCGCAAACTAATGGTCAGGCGGAGTGGACTATTCAGACTCTCGAGGACATGTTGAGAGAATTTGTGATTTATTTCAAAAGTAGTTGGGATGATCATTTTCTTCTTATCGAGTTTGCATACAATAACAACTACCATTCAAATATTCAGATGGCTCCGTTTGAGGCTCTCTATGGGCGGAGATGTAGGTTGCCTTTTGGTTAGTTCGAAGTTAGTGAAGCTGCGATAATAGGACCAGATTCAGTCCATGAGGCCATGGAGAAAGTTCAGCGCATACAAGAAAGGTTGAAAATAGCTCAAAGTCACCAGAAGTCCTATGCCAATGTAAGAAGGAGAGAACTTGAGTTCGAAGTAGGTGATTGGGTGTTATTAAAGGTGTCTCCTATGAAGGGAGTGATGAGGTTTGGAAAGAAATGAAAACTCAACCCTCATTATGTTGGCCCCTACCAGATTGTCAAACGGGTTCCTCAGAATTATCTTCCATGCATCCTTTTTCCATATATCGCTCTTGAAGAAATGTTTGGGTGATCTCGCTTTAGTTTTCCCGGTGGACAGTGTGCAAGGACAGTGCTAGTATAGAAGCCTGGCTCACTTAGGCAAATCCCACATCAGAAAAGAGAGGGAGAGTCCTGGGCTATTTAGTAAAGGAACTGGACCTAATACTGTGAGGCGCCTTTTCGTGTTGAAAACCCGAAGGGAAAAATCAATGATGGGCTTCAACCCAAGAGCGGACAATACTTCACAGTGTTGGGCCAGGGTCGTTACAGTGGTATCAGAGCTGACTCTCGAGTAGTACAGTGGTGGGGCAAACCTCATCGAGGGCGATGAGTCCCTACTGGGGGTGAGTGCAATGATAGCGCTAGTAGAGAAACTTGGATCACTTAGGCAAATCCCATATCGGAAAAGAGACGGAGAGTCCTAGGCTATTTAATAAAGGAACTGGACCTAATACTGTGAGGCGCCTTTTGGGTTGAAAATCCAAAGGGACAAATCTCTGATGGGCTTCAGCCCAAGAGCAGATAATACTTCATAGTGTTGGGGTAGGGTCGTTATAGTGGTATCAAAGCCGACTCTCGACTAGTATGGTAGTGGGGCAAACCTCAGCGAAGACGCTGAGTCCATACGGGGGGTGAGGGCAAGGATAGCGCTACTAGAGAAAGCTGGCTCACTTAGGCAAATCCCATATATGAAAAGAGAGGGAGAGTCCTGGGCTATTTAGTAAAGGAATTGGACCTAATACTGTGAGGTGACTTTTGGGTTGAAAACCCGAAGGGACAAATCCGTGATGGGCTTAGGCCCAAGAGCGGATAATACTTCACAGTGTTGGGCCAGAGTCGCTATAGTTGTATCAGAGCCGACTTTCGACTAGTACAGTGGTGGGGAAAATCTTAGCAAGGACGCTGAGTCCCTACGGGTGGTGAGTGAAGGGATAGCGCTAGTAGACAAACCTGGCTCACTTATCAAATCCCACATCGAAAAAGAGAGGGAGAGTCCTGGGCTATTTAGTAAAGGAACTGGACCTAGTACTGTGAGGAGCCTTTTGGGTTGAAAACCCGAAGGGACAAATCCTCGATGAGCTTTGGCCCAAGAGCGAATAATACTTCACAGTGTTGGTCCAAGTTCATTATAGTGGTATTAGAGCTGACTCTCGACTAGTATGGTGGTGGGGCAAACCTCAACGAGGACGTTGAGCCCCTATGGGGGGCTGAGTACAGGGATAGCTAGTAGAGAAACCTAGCTCACTTAAGCAAATCCCACATCGAAAAAGAGAGGAAGAGTCCTGGGTTATTTAGTAAAGGAACTGGACCTAATACTGTGAGGCGCCTTTAGGGTTGAAAACCCGAAGGGACAAATCCGTGATGGGCTTTGGCCCAAGAGCGTACAATACTTCACAGTGTTGGGTCAGGGTCGTTATAGAACTAATTAATTAATTAGGGCAAAAACTGGTACCTTAAACTGAAACTGAGCCGGTAGGGAATAGGTGGGGGTATTTAGCCCTCATAGCTGCTTCGGCTTCCTACATATCTCCCTCAACATGCTGGTTTCTCCACAACATCTTCACCAAAGATACTTCTTTGTTCCTTAGCCTCCGAACCTGACGATCAAAGATTGCAACCTGAATTTCCTTGTAACTGAGGCTATCTCCCACATCAACACTTTCCACTAGGACTACTAAAGTTGGATCACCCAAGCACTTTTTCAAGAGCGATACATGAAAGACGGGATGAACTGAAGATAACTCTGATGGCATGTCCAACTCATACGCTACCTTACCAACTCTTCTCATAACTTGTTAGGGACCAACATAGCGGGGACAGAGTTTTCCTTTCTTTCCGAGCCGCATGACTCCCTTCATGGGAGATATCTTAAGAAATACCCAATCATCAACCTCAAACTCCAAATATCTTCTCCTCACATCCGCATATGACTTTTGATGACTCTGAGTTGTTTTCAACCGATCCCTTATCAACTGAACCTTCACCATAGCCTCGTGAACCGAGTTTGGCCCTATTATAGCTGCCTCACCAACCTCAAACCATCTGATGGGCGATCTATACCTCCGCCCGTAAAGAGCCTCGAATGGCGCCATCTAGATACTGGAGTGATAGCTGTTATTATAAGAGAACTCGATCAAGGGCAAGTGGTCATCCCAACTACCTTTAAAATCCATCACACAGGCTTTTAACATATCCTCTAGAGTTTGAATTGCCCGTTCCTCCTGGCCATCCATTTGTGGATAAAATGTTGTGCCGAGCTTAACCTGAGTCCCAAGCCCTTTTTGGAAAGACCGCCAAAATTGTGAGGTAAACTGAGTACCTCGGACTGAGATAATAGACAATGGCACTCCATGAAGTTGAACCAACTCCCGAATGCACAATTGGGCATAATCATCTGTCGAATATGTGGTTCTGACCGGTAGGAAGTGTGCAGCCTTGGTCAACCTATTGACCACCCCCCAAATGGAATCATAATGTCGGCGAGTACGAGGTAGACCGGTAATGAAATCCATATTAATGTATTCCCACTTCCAAGTAGGAATGTTAATATCCTGCAATATGCTTCCTGACCTTTGGTGCTCAACTTTCACTTACTCAAAGTTCGGGCACTTGTCTACAAATTCTGCAATACCTTTCTTCATGTCGTTCCACCAATATATTTTCCGCAAGTCATGATACATCTTGGTGGTACCCGGTTGGATAGAATACCTGGATCCATGTGCCTCATGAAATATCCGGTCCCTCAATTTATCGACATCTGGAACACATAGACGCCCCTGGTACCGCAGTACACCATCTCCCCCTTGGGAGAAGGCCTCCACCTTTTGACTTCAAACGGCTTCCTTCAGCTTTACTAAAATCGGATCCTCATCTTGTCTGGCCTTCACATCCGTCACCAAGGATGATTCTGATCCGCTTTTCACAATAACACCACCATCGGTCGAGTCGACCAATTAAACTCCCATCCTCGCAAGTCAATGGACATCCTTCACCAACTCTTTATTTCCCTCATCCACGTGGGACACACTCTCCATAGAGAGTCTACTAAGTGCGTCCGCTACTACATTAGCCTTACCCGGGTGGTAAAGGACACTTATATCATAGTACTTAAGTAGCTCAAACCACCTCCTTTGCCGAAGATTGAGGTCTTTCATCGTGAACACATATTGCAAGCTCTTGTGATCCATGAATACATCCACATGGACCCTAAACAAGTAATTCCTCCATATAATCAATGCAAACACCACCGCGGCCAATTCAAGATCATGGTTCAGGTAATCCTTTTCATGAATTTTTAACTATCTCGAGGCATATGCTATCACTTTCCCATGCTGAATCAACACACACCCAAGTCCTACTCGCGAAGCATCAGAATACACCACGAAACCATACCCTCAAGTAGGGTCAACAATGGTACTGAAGTGAGCCGGGTCTTTAACTCTTGGAAGCTTTTCTCACAAGCCTCCAACCACTGAAACTTCACCTTCTTTTGAGTCAACTTAGTCAATGGTGCGGAAATAGATGAAAAACCCTCCACAAATCTCCGATGGTAACCCACTAAGCCCAAAAAGCTCTTGATATGATGGGTTCATCGGTCTGGGCCAGTTCTTTACCGCCTCGATCTTCTGAAAGTCTACTTTTATGCCCTCTATTGATACCACATGGCCTATAAATTTCAACGAGTCCAACAAAAACTCACATTTGCTAAATTTTGCATACAACTGACGATCCTTAAGGGTCTAAAGAACTATTCTCAAGTGAGCGGCATGTTCCTCCTTGCTCCGAGAGCATATAAGGATGTCATCAATGAAAACAATCACGAACATGTCCAAATATGCCTTGAACACCCTATTCATTAGATCCATAAAAGAAGTAGGGGCATTGGTTAGTCCAAAAGGCATAACAACAAATTCATAGTGACCATACCGAGTTTAAAAAGCGATTTTCGGGATGTCACTCTCCCGAACCCTGAGTTGGTGATACCTGGATCTGAGATCTATCTTGGAGAAGCACTTGGCACCCTGAAGCTGGTCAAAAAAATCATCGATCCTGGGTAAAGGATACCTGTTCTTGATGGTAACCTTGTTCAACTGCCGATTCAATGCACATCCGAAGCGAACCATCCTTCTTCCGAACAAACAACGCTAGTACACCCCATGGAGACTTACTCGACCTAATAAAGACCTTACCTAACAAGTCCTTCAACTGATCCTTCAACTCTTTTATCTTGGTTGGAGCCATTATGTAGGGCAGAATAGATACAGGCTACGTGTCAGGAAGAAGATCTATACCGAAATCAATCTCCCGCTCGGGAGGGACACCTGGAAAATCATCAGGGAAGACTTCCAGATACTCACGTACTACTTGTACGGACTACATAGTCGGGGTTTCGGACTCCACGTCCTTAACCCTAACTAGATGGTACAAAAAACCCTTAAAAAACATCTTTTTGGCCTTAAGGTAGGAAATAAATCGACCTACAGGCACAACTGAACTACCCTCCTATTCCAAGATAGGCTCACCTGTAAATTTGAACTCTATTGACTTGGTCATACAATTAACTAAAGCATAGAATGCATATAGCCAGTCCATGAAGAGAATATCATCAAAATCAGTCATGGCTAACTCTATCAAGTCTGCTGAGGAGACCTTATGAAGAACTAATACCGGGCAATCTCTACACACCCGTCTAGCTATAACTGAGTCACCTACTGGAGTAGAAACTGAGAAGGGCTCTGATAAGACATCGGGACTGACTCTGAAGCTACTGGCTACATATGGTGTCACAAAAGATAGGGTAGCCCTCGAATCTAGCAATGCATAAACATCAACATGAAAGACTCTCGACATACCGGTGACTACATCTGGTGAGGCCTCCTGCTCCTAACGAGTGGATAAGGCATAAAATCTATTCTGGCGCTGCCCGCTAGTTGTGCTAGGTCCCCCTTATGTGCTGTGCGTGGGGGTGGGGCTGCTGAACTAGAAGCTGGGCCTCGACCCGCAACCTAATCATGTGTCGCAGTGGGACAATCTCTGAGCATATGTCCAGGCTTCCCAGATCCAAAATAAGCTCCTAACCCTGCCAAACATTGTTTGGTGTGCCCTTTGCCACACCTGCGACAAGCTGGAGTGCTAGAGTCTGCAGGCCTACTGCTATGACCCCTAGAGCCTGAAGCTCGCCCTCTCTGATCAGGTCTAGGCATAGATGGAACACTTAGTTCTGAAGATGCTAGGGCTGATGATTTCTGGTGGGCCTACTATCGATGCCCACCACCAGACCTCTGTTGAGAGAATCTGTGGTCCTTAGTTCTGGCCTTCTTGGCCTCCCTCTCCCTCAATTGTGCTTCCTCCATTTGCTGAGCGTACAACACTATGTGAGTAAAGTCCATGTCCTGATGGAGCATAGCTGTCCTGCAGTCCTTGTCCAAATAACCTGTTATACCATGCACAAATCTGCTTATCTGCGTCCATTGGTCGGCCACTAACTCTGGGGCATACTTAGATAGGCGGGTGAACTCAAGGGCGTACTGTTGAATGGTCATCCTTCCTTGTTTCAAATTCAAAAATTCAGCTACTTTCAACTCCCTCATCTCTTGAGGAAAGAACCGATCGAGGAATGCAACTTGAAACTCCTCCCATGTGGCTGGACTTGCTCCAGTGACCCTGTTGTCCTTCCATTGTGGGAACCAAATATGCGTAACCCCTTTCAACTAGTAGGAGGCTAACTCTGCGCACTCAACATTGCTCACCCCCATAACTTGGGTGATCTTAAAAATCTCATCAATGAAATCATGCGGGTCCTCATCTACCTTGGACCTCAGAAACTCCGGCGGGTTCATTCTCAAGAAGTATTAGACTCTGGCGCCGCTGCATTACCGTTTTGCGGAACATGCGCAATGGCCTATTGATTGACCTTAACGGTCAAGGCCTATGCAAGCATCTAAATGGCAGCTCAGAACTCAGCATGAGCAGCTGGCTTTAGTGCCTGAGGCTCCTTAATTGGTGGGGCTGACTGATGCTCCTGACCGTTTCCATCCTCGTGGCCTTCACCAACTCCATTCCTCCTTCCATTCATTCTTCGAGGAGCCATAATTCTGCAATCGTGGATAGCATGAATTAGAAGGATAGAAAGGCTTTTCATCGCACGACATAGATCATGATAGAAGGGAACATTTCCTAAAACGTCTAGTAGCCTCTTTGTCATAAGTGTGGCACGCTTCACACCCATGAAAAAGACTCTACCTAACGCGGCTTTTTTTCAGACTCCCTAGGACACATCAACCTATGGCTCTGATACCAAGTTTGTCATGACCCAAGCATAGACCCAGATCGTAGACATGGGACAAGGGACCTTGAGGGACCCCAAGTTGACCCATGGCATAAGCATTCAACTAACTCATTCATTAAACATGAAGAAAACATAATTATAAACTCAGTGGAAGTCAAGCTCAATATAACAACAAAATACATATCTGAAGTTGAATACACATCTAGGTCTAATAAGCCTCTAATCTGGACGAGCTGATGGGACAACACCCCTAATTAGCTCAACTATAATAAAGCTAAAAGGACATCTAAAACAACTGGAGGTTTAGTCCTTCGAAGATGAGGACTTAAGTAGGTGCTAACTCTGAAAAGTGACTACAGATGGGGCTGAACCTGAGAATCGGGTCCTATATCATGAAATGATGCAACATAGAATGTATGCGGTCAGTACGTGGAATGTACCGAGTATGCAAGGTAAGTAAAACCGCTAATTAGAATAATTAATTTAAAACATTTTATAACATATCATAAGATTTCAACATGAGGGGAAAGGCATACATGCATTCTTTCTGAATTCATAATCTTATTATAACATGACCATGTATAGCTTTATAACATCTTGATTGACTCAAATGACTCAAAGCTGAAACATAACATTTATATCAAAAACTGAACAATGAGTCAAACCTTACTTTTAGAACAAGCATGCGTAAGGTAGTCATCATCATGAGAAATGAATATGCAAATCTAAAGGATATAGAACGTGGGAGACTGGTTACTTAACCAACATAGCACGATAGAGCTTACTAAGATCAGACCCATGAGTGAAACGGAGAAAAACTGAAAATTCTACACTAGGTCATAGAACGAGTGGTTCTATGACCCGTGGGGAAGACCCCACAACCCGTTGAGTCAGTCGTGGCCAAGGGAAATTGAAAGAAGGAGTGTGAGGTGGCAGTGTAATGCTGGTTCATGATAATACAAACTATCGCCTTCGAGATAAGATAATCAAGTTTATACTATGTATAACTTATAATCAATAGGGCAGAACAATCAAGTCAAACAATTATTTAAAACAATTGGCCAGGATTAGTTATCGATATCCGGACGAGTCTACTTGATTGGATGACGCTGTTCAAATAGTTATATGAATAGTAGTAAAATTCTCTGGATTTTTAATTATTTAAATGTTTGATGAGTAAGTCTGAGATATAACATGAATAGCATAAATGTTTCAATTTCAAAAATTGAAAATGATTTGCAAAATTGGTCGATTCCTAGAGAACCGATTGAAAAGGTTTACCAAACAGGAAACTTTTCATTTCTTAAAAAATTGCATATCAAGACATGTGAATCAACTGTCTCTATTAATAATCACTTAGAATGCATAAAGCTTCTTGTATCTGCTGATATACAGAAATTTAAAAATGAATTTAAATTCTTGCATATTGGCTTAGTTCAAATTGCTGTTAAACCTCTGTTTAGAAAAGGTTTAAACATCCCTTTATGTCTTCTATTACGTGATGATAGATTATTGAACTTTGATGATTCCCTGTTAGGAGTTTTAGAAAGTAACCTCGCCAATGGCCCGGTATACTTTAATTGCTATCCTAATTTCTCGGTCGACATTCAGGACCCCAATATCCTGGATACCTTGACACTTAATGTCAAGACCAAGAACATGAATAGCAAGGTTGACACCCATGAAATAGCTATAATATACAGGGTATATTATAAGCTTATGAAGACCACGATAGCCCCAAAGGCTATTAATGCTAGTGTCAAAGGGGTTACCATGCTCATGGAAGCAAACCAAGAGCACTGTACTACCTTTGTCCCTAGACTTCTCAGATGGACTGACATCCTATCTGATGAAGAATGGAAATTCGATTCCATTACCAACCCTACTCCTCTTCAACCCGAACGGTCTCAGATCGACAGGGTTATCCAATTTCCAGATGGATCCATAAATCTTAAATTTTTGAGATCCAACTCTTACAGCCAAGCGTCTTCAAGTAGAAGAATGTCTTCGGCCAGACCCTCTTCTTTTTGTCCCCGGGAGGATAATAGTAACTCTTCTTCTGATAATGGTGAAAAAGGGAAAATTCACGGGGTGGATTATTCTCACACCATTCCTAAAGTTTTCTATGAAGAACATGCAGGTGATATGCCTACTAGCCCTACTGCCAGTGAAATGAGACCTGAGCAGAGGAGAAAAGATTCTTTGGGTGTTCTCTCTTCAGATGATGATTATGAGATCAACAAAAAGAAGATAACTGAATGGTGGAACCTTCCAGAACATAAGGTTAAAAAAGAATGGTATAAGGCAAAATATACCATAGAAGAAAGGACCATTTTCAGAGATAAATGGTACAAGGACATGAAAAAGTTCAAGACAGAACTTGAATTCTTTAAGTGGTTTGAAGTCACTGGACAGCTTGGAGACAATAGCTCCTCTCTCAAAATGATTGTCAGACAATGGCATACAAAGGAGAAAACGGTGAACGCTGTCACTCCTCCACTCGAAGGTATCTTAATACCTTACAGAAATGAGACTATAAAAGCCTCTCCCTTCAAAAAACCTAGTAGCCAACCTACTGCTCCAGTCACTGCCGAAGATTTGAACAAAGTCTACGAGCAGAATAATTATACAAACCAAATTCTTCATGTTGTTTCCCAACAAATAGAAGAAACCAAAAATTCTCCCAGTACTTCCAGTACTAATCTTTTTAGCTCCAAACAGAGTCCTTCCAAATCAGTTCACACTTCTTTCAGTGAACCTCCCTTCAAAGTAAATGAGTTTTCCAAAAAAGACTTTCCTAAATACCTTAAGGGGCAAAACCTCCTGGAAAAGATCAGCGAAGAACTGACCAAGCTTAACCTCAACAAAGGTGAAAGCAATGGTCAAAAAATTGGTGCTATTGCAGAAAGCTCCAGCAAGAGGCATCATAACAACAGGAACTTCTACAAGAGGCCTTCATTCCCAGACATGCAGTTTGAGGAAAACAACTTCTATCCACAAGGAACTGCTGACGGAACCAGCATTACCGAATGGAATATTGATGGCATGGCTGAAGGACAGATCTATGCCAAGCTACAAGAAATAGGCATGAACATAACTGCCTATAAAATGAAAAATTCCACAGACAAAGAAGCTTGTGGTTTGATTATTGCAGGCTTTACTGGCATGCTAAAGAATTGGTGGGACAATTATCTTACCGAGCAAAATAGACAAGAAATCCTTAGTGCCACAGCACTAAAAACAATTGTCAAAATTGAGGCAGGCCAAGAGCTTATCAGCCATGAAAACCAAGAGGATGCCACTACAACATTATTGTACAGCATCGCTAAACATTTCGTGGGCGAGCCAAAGTTATTTCAGGACAGAAGCCTGGAAATCCTTAACAATCTATACTGCAAGAAGCTCACAGACTTCAGATGGTATAAAGATATGTTCCTCAATAAGGTTCTCATTAGACCAGACTGCAATAATGAGTACTGGAAAGAGAGGTTCATCAGTGGCCTTCCTACCCATTTCGCAGAAAAGGTTAGATCCAAGATAAGGGATCGTTGTGATGGTAAGATTCCATATGCAGAACTTGCATATGGTGACATTATCAGTCTCATTAATGTGGTTGCCCTTGAGCTCTGCACGGACCTGAAGCTCAAAGAACAGATTAAAAAGGATCAAAGAGATTCTAGCAGAGACTTAGGAACCTTCTGCCAAGACTTTGGGTTTCCTATGTTAAAGCCTCCTTCGTCCAAACCAGACAAAAGGACCAGAAAAGGAGAACCTTTCAAGAGAAGAAGAAAGACCTCGGAAAGGTCCAAACATAGAAAGGACGAAAGAAGGTCCAAAAGAAAGGGTTCAAGAAGACCCCAGACTGTTGAAGACACCTGCTGGACATGTGGCAAGAGAGGCCACAAATCCCCAGACTGTCCAAGAAACAGTAAGAAGAAGAAGAAGATTAATCTTCTAGGAGTTGACGAGGAAATGAAACAGAAACTCTTCTCCATCTTGGAAGAAGAAGAATCTGAATCAGAATACTCTTCCTCTGAAGAAGGAGAATCTGATGAAGACTACTTGAATGTAGCACAAGATTCTGAATCAGAAGATTCGGCAACAGATTGCAACTGCAATGGAGCGTTTTGTCTCTGTGATAGCAAGTCAATCAAAGTGCTCTCAGAAAAAACTGCAGAGACCCTATTTGCAACCATTGAGCATATTCAGGATGAAGAAGCCAGAAGGAAGTACCTTCTCGAACTCCAAAAACTTATGCTCAAAGAGAAAAAGGATAGACCAACTATCACTCCATTCAGCATGAAGCAGGTAATGGAAAAATTCAACTCAGATAAGAGTAAAGAACCTTCAATAAGTGATCTCAGAAAAGAGATTAATCTCTTAAAGGCTGAAGTAAGAGAAATCAAAACAAGACTTAGCAACATTGAGGCAGAAAAGCTGGCTAAAAAATTGCTAAAAGAAATAAAAGAAGAACAAAAAGCTTCTGATTCTGATGAAGAACCGGACTCTCCAAGAAGATATACAGATATCATTGAAGAGGCAGAATCTTCTCATCAAGGTAATGAAGAACCAGGAGTTCTTGCAATAACTCAGGTGAAACCTCAGAGTTCGCACATCTTTATTAAATTAATTATTGGTGATCTAACATTCAACAAGATTGCTTTGTTAGACAGTGGTGCAGATAGGAACTGCATTATCGAAGGACTGGTACCAACTAAGTACCTAACCAAAGGCACTACAAAGCTGTATAGTGCAACAGGTGAGCGTATACAGATTGACTACAAGCTGTCTAATGCTCACTTTTGTAATAATGGAATTTGTTTAAAAAATGATTTTGTTATTACCAAAAACATAAATGAAGAGATTATTTTGGGGATCCCTTTCATCACCCAAATTAAACCCTTCATTTCAGGTTTTGAATCAATTAAAACCAAAGTTTTGGGGAAAACCCTTGAATTTCCTTTTGTTAAAACTCTTTCAAAAAATGAAAGCAAATTTCTGCATGACAAAACTGCATTCAAGGTCTTTCATCTTTCCAAACAAATTGGATTTTTAAAGGATGATTTAAAAATCAAAAGAATTGAACAGATTTTAAAAACCCCGGGAATGGTTACTAAGATAGCCAATCTTGAGAAAAAATTTAAATCTGAAATCTGTTCTGATTTTCCAAATGCTTTTTGGACCAGAAAAGCCTATACTGTTGATTTACCATACATTGACGGATTCAATGAAAGGTCCATTAGCACTAAAGCTAGACCCATTCAAATGAGTCAGGAACTTATGGAAATCTGTAAAACAGAAATCAACTCACTTTTGGAAAACAAAATTATCCGGCCTTCCAAGTCCCCTTGGAGTTGTTCGGCCTTTTATGTCAACAAGGCTGCGGAGCAGGAAAGAGGCTCTCCCAGGCTTGTGATTAACTATAAACCTTTAAACTCCGTTTTAAAATGGATTAGATATCCGATTCCTAATAAAAGGGATCTTTTGAAAAGAACTTTTAAGGCTAATGTCTACAGCAAGTTTGACATGAAGTCAGGGTTTTGGCAAATTCAAATATCTGAAAAAGATAAATATAAAACTGCATTCAACGTTCCGTTTGGACAATATGAATGGAACGTTATGCCTTTTGGGCTTAAAAATGCCCCAAGTGAATTTCAAAAAGTTATGAATGACATATTCAACCATGTAAGCTATATGTCTATAGTTTACATAGATGATGTATTAATTTTTTCTGAGGACATTGATTCTCACTTTAAACATCTTAACATATTTTTTGATATAGTTAAGAAAAATGGCTTGGTCGTTAGTGCCAAGAAAATTAAGCTGTTTTCAACGGGCATTAGATTTCTTGGTCATGACTTGTATCAAGGAACCTATAAGCCAATTTGCAGGGTCATTGAATTCTCTAGCAAATTTCCAGATATTATATTGGACAAAACCCAATTACAAAGATTTTTGGGAAGCATTAACTATGTGGCAGATTTTATCCCTAAGATAAGACATATCTGTAAGCCACTATTCGAGAGGCTCAAGAGGAAGCCATGTCCTTGGTCTGAGGAACAGACCAAAGCAGTCAAGAAAATCAAAGAGATTGTTAAAGATCTTCCTTGTTTGGGTATCCCTAACCCGGACGCCTTTATGATCGTAGAAACTGATGCTTCAGATATCGGCTACGGTGGAATTTTATAACAGAAAAAATCCCCCGAGGATTTTGAACAACTTGTCAGGTATACCTCAGGTGTATGGAATTCTGCGCAAAAGAATTACAGCACCGTGAAAAAGGAAGTACTCTCTATCGTCTTGTGCATTACGAAATTTCAAGATGATTTAAATAACAAATCTTTTCTGCTTAGAGTAGATTGTAAATCCGCTAAAGACATTCTACAAAAGGATGTTAAAAATTTGGTTTCTAAACAAATCTTTGCTAGGTGGCAAGCCTTGTTATCAAATTTTGATTTTGATATTGAATTCCTTAAAGGAGAAAACAATTCTTTACCTGATTATCTAACCAGGGAATTTTTGCAGGATAAAAATGAAGCCGCTCAGGCCTAAATCCTCGACACACAGTGGTCCTTCTGGAAAGGACATTCTCAAGGCATCTGCCTCACCATTCACAATCCGGCCGTCTTCGAACGACCTTCCTAGTATGAACAAATATTCTGTATTAGCCGGAATTCCTCCATTGGATCCCAGGCTAACGGTCACCCCTTTCCCTCTTCTGTCTGCCCCAGCTACAAAAGCTGAAAAACCTAAGGTTTCTTCTCCTTTTGTAAAAGAGTCCAAACCTTCATCTTCCTCTCCTTCTGGCGAACCTAGGTTCTCTAAAGTGCAGACCAGAGACAGTTATGCTTACAAAGCTCCCGAAAGCTTTGCACAAGCAGTCAATCCTAACCTCTCCCCCAAAGGAAAAGAGGTTGCCAAAAATCCAAAGATCAAGGAGGTCTTTAAAAATGTTTCCATACTTATCACTCCAGTCTTAGCACTAGACAAAGAGTTTGAAAGCTTTGACATCAAAAGTCTGGTCAGACCAATTTATACTGACCAAAATTTCATTGAAACCAGCAACCCTCTAAAGACCTGAAAATACTATGAATTTATTTTGGTTGATACAGGGTCCATTGACGTTCAACACATCCTCAAGGATGATGCAGATCCGAGTAGCATCGCTTACTCAAAATTTACAATTAAGAGTATTCTCTCACCTTTTGATTGGCAGGTATCTCACCTTCACACGCCAATCAACCTTTCAAGGCCCTTCAGGCCCCAGACATACAACTGGTTTGACTACAGGGACGCGTGGTTTAACTTCCTGTTCCTAAGGCCAGCCAACCACACATGGTTCGTCAAATACGGACCTGAAATCAGCAATAAGACCATCCCTAGATGGTTTTATGATTGGTGGAGTGCTTTCGGAGGAAACCAAGAAGTCCTCCCCAGAAACTTCGCCGAAAGATTTAGTCAATTTCAAATTGATTTAGATATCTCTACACTACCTGAGCATATTAAATTATGCAAGTATTTTATTATTAAAAAGATATCTTTCATTATTTCTTGGACTTTTGCAGTTCATGAGTCAGACAGGATCAAATACTTGTCCAAAGAAATCTTCGCAAAAGGATGGACACCAGCCATCAAAAAGGATGATTCTAAGCAACCTTCCAAGAAGAAGGTAGCACAAAAATCAAAGTCCAAGGAAGAGCTTAAGAAAAAGCTCCAAAAGGCTCTTTCAGAACTACATGAAAATTCTGATGAAGAATCAGCATCTCAACTTCTTGAAGAAGTAAGCTCATCCCAAAGTGGTAATAATGGGGATATGCTAGACCCAAAAGGTATAGCACAGTCCTATTTAAGTTTTACTGGGTCCCCATCTGGTTTGAGTGGGAATCATTTTTTGAGTGGAGACCTGCTTTCCGTATAGTGTGGTCCCATCCGGTTGGTGGAAACTTGCTTTCCTCAAAGTGGATGCTTTGCCTTTATCTTTTGGCAAAGTTGTGTCGGCCAGTAGCTTTTATGCCAGCTGCTATTTTGTCTTTTTAGGACTTTAATCAGTGATAATTCCGGACCTTGGGCCCTCTATCACCCTTTCTTTGGTAATTCCGATTTCTGTGAAATCTCTACCAAGAAAGCCAATTATTCCGGATTTTAATATCCTCAATTGGGATTTCAATCCGAGTAAAGACTTAAATAGGACTGTGCTATACCTTTTGGGTCTAGCATATCCCCATTATTACCACTTTGGGATGAGCTTACTTCTTCAAGAAGTTGAGATGTTGATTCTTCATCAGAATTTTCATCTAGTTCTAAAAGAGCCTTTTGGAGCTTTTTCTTAAGCTCTTCCTTGGACTTTGATTTTTGTGCTACCTTCTTCTTGGGAGGTTGCTTAGAATCATCCTTTTTGATGGCTGGTGTCCATCCTTTTGCGAAGATTTCTTTGGACAAGTATTTGATCCTGTCCGACTCATGAACTGCAAAAGTCCAAGAAATATTGAAAGATATCTTTTTAAAAATACTTGCATAATTTAATATGCTCAGGTAGTGTAGAGATATCTAAATCAATTTGAAATTGACTAAATCTTTCGGCGAAGTTTCTGGGGAGGACTTCTTGGTTTCCTCCGAAAGCACTCCACCAATCATAAAACCATCTAGGGATGGTCTTATTGCTGATTTCAGGTCCGTATTTGACGAACCATGTGTGGTTGGCTGGCCTTAGGAACAGGAAGTTAAACCACGCGTCCCTGTAGTCAAACCAGTTGTATGTCTGGGGCCTGAAGGGCCTTGAAAGGTTGATTGGCGTGTGAAGGTGAGATACCTGCCAATCAAAAGGTGAGAGAATACTCTTAATTGTAAATTTTGAGTAAGCGATGCTACTCGGATCTGCATCATCCTTGAGGATGTGTTCAACGTCAATGGACCCTGTATCAACCAAAATAAATTCATAGTATTTTCAGGTCTTTAGAGGGTTGCTGGTTTCAATGAAATTTTGGTCAGTATAAATTGGTCTGACCAGACTTTTGATGTCAAAGCTTTCAAACTCTTTGTCTAGTGCTAAGACTGGAGTGATAAGTATGGAAACATTTTTAAAGACCTCCTTGATCTTTGGATTTTTGGCAACCTCTTTTCCTTTGGGGGAGAGGTTAGGATTGACTGCTTGTGCAAAGCTTTCGGGAGCTTTGTAAGCATAACTGTCTCTGGTCTGCACTTTAGAGAACCTAGGTTCGCCAGAAGGAGAGGAAGATGAAGGTTTGGACTCTTTTACAAAAGGAGAAGAAACCTTAGGTTTTTCAGCTTTTGGAGCTGGGGCAGACAGAAGAGGGAAAGGGGTGACCGTTAGCCTGGGATCCAATGGAGGAATTCCGGCTAATACAGAATATTTGTTCATACTAGGAAGGTCGTTCGAAGACGGCCGGATTGTGAATGGTGAGGCAGATGCCTTGAGAATGTCCTTTCCAGAAGGACCACTGTGTGTCGAGGATTTAGGCCTGAGCGGCTTCATTTTTATCCTGCAAAAATTCCCTGGTTAGATAATCAGGTAAAGAATTGTTTTCTCCTTTAAGGAATTCAATATCAAAATCAAAATTTGATAACAAGGCTTGCCACCTAGCAAAGATTTGTTTAGAAACCAAATTTTTAACATCCTTTTGTAGAATGTCTTTAGCGGATTTACAATCTACTCTAAGCAGAAAAGATTTGTTAATTAAATCATCTTGAAATTTCATAATGTACAAGACGATAGAGAGTACTTCCTTTTTCACGGTGCTGTAATTCTTTTGCGCAGAATTCCATACACCTGAGGTATACCTGACAAGTTGTTCAAAATCCTCAGGGGATTTTTTCTGTTTTAAAATTCCACCGTAGCCGATATCTGAAGCATCAGTTTCTACGATCATAAAGGCGTCCGGGTTAGGGATACCCAAACAAGGAAGATCTTTAACAATCTCTTTGATTTTCTTGACTGCTTTGGTCTGTTCCTCAGACCAAGGACATGGCTTCCTCTTGAGCCTCTCGAATAGTGGCTTACAGATATGTCTTATCTTAGGGATAAAATCTGCCACATAGTTAATGCTTCCCAAAAATCTTTGTAATTGGGTTTTGTCCAATATAATATCTGGAAATTTGCTAGAGAATTCAATGACCCTGCAAATTGGCTTATAGGTTCCTTGATACAAGTCATGACCAAGAAATCTAATGCCCGTTGAAAACAGCTTAATTTTCTTGGCACTAACGACCAAGCCATTTTTCTTAACTATATCAAAAAATATGTTAAGATGTTTAAAGTGAGAATCAATGTCCTCAGAAAAAATTAATACATCATCTATGTAAACTATAGACATATAGCTTACATGGTTGAATATGTCATTCATAACTTTTTGAAATTCACTTGGGGCATTTTTAAGCCCAAAAGGCATAACGTTCCATTCATATTGTCCAAACGGAACGTTGAATGCAGTTTTATATTTATCTTTTTCAGATATTTGAATTTGCCAAAACCCTGACTTCATGTCAAACTTGCTGTAGACATTAGCCTTAAAAGTTCTTTTCAAAAGATCCCTTTTATTAGGAATCGGATATCTAATCCATTTTAAAACGGAGTTTAAAGGTTTATAGTTAATCACAAGCCTGGGAGAGCCTCTTTCCTGCTCCGCAGCCTTGTTGACATAAAAGGCCGAACAACTCCAAGGGGACTTGGAAGGCCGGATAATTTTGTTTTCCAAAAGTGAGTTGATTTCTGTTTTACAGATTTCCATAAGTTCCTGACTCATTTGAATGGGTCTAGCTTTAGTGCTAATGGACCTTTCATTGAATCCGTCAATGTATGGTAAATCAACAGTATGGGCTTTTCTGGCCCAAAAAGCATTTGGAAAATCAGAACAGATTTCAGATTTAAATTTTTTCTCAAGATTGGCTATCTTAGTAACCATTCCCGGGGTTTTTAAAATCTGTTCAATTCTTTTGATTTTTAAATCATCCTTTAAAAATCCAATTTGTTTGGAAAGATGAAAGACCTTGAATGCAGTTTTGTCATGCAGAAATTTGCTTTCATTTTTTGAAAGAGTTTTAATAAAAGGAAATTCAAGGGTTTTCCCCAAAACTTTGGTTTTAATTGATTCAAAACCTGAAATGAAGGGTTTAATTTGGGTGATGAAAGGGATCCCCAAAATAATCTCTTCATTTATGTTTTTGGTAATAACAAAATCGTTTTTTAAACAAATTCCATTATTACAAATGTGAGCATTAGACAGCTTGTAGTCAATCTGTATACGCTCACCTGTTGCACTATACAGCTTTGTAGTGCCTTTGGTTAGGTACTTAGTTGGTACCAGTCCTTCGATAATGCAGTTCCTATCTGCACCACTGTCTAACAAAGCAATCTTGTTGAATGTTAGATCACCAATAATTAATTTAATAAAGATGTGCGAACTCTGAGGTTTCACCTGAGTTATTGCAAGAACTCCTGGTTCTTCATTACCTTGATGAGAAGATTCTGCCTCTTCAATGATATCTGTATATCTTCTTGGAGAGTCCGGTTCTTCATCAGAATCAGAAGCTTTTTGTTCTTCTTTTATTTCTTTTAGCAATTTTTTAGCCAGCTTTTCTGCCTCAATGTTGCTAAGTCTTGTTTTGATTTCTCTTACTTCATCCTTTAAGAGATTAATCTCTTTTCTGAGATCACTTATTGAAGGTTCTTTACTCTTATCTGAGTTGAATTTTTCCATTACCTGCTTCATGTTGAATGGAGTGATAGTTGGTCTATCCTTTTTCTCTTTGAGCATAAGTTTTTGGAGTTCGAGAAGGTACTTCCTTCTGGCTTCTTCATCCTGAATATGCTCAATGGTTGCAAATAGGGTCTCTGCAGTTTTTTCTGAGAGCACTTTGATTGACTTGCTATCACAGAGACAAAACGCTCCATTGCAGTTGCAATCTGTTGCCGAATCTTCTGATTCAGAATCTTGTGCTACATTCAAGTAGTCTTCATCAGATTCTCCTTCTTCAGAGGAAGAGTATTCTGATTCAGATTCTTCTTCTTCCAAGATGGAGAAGAGTTTCTGTTTCATTTCCTCGTCAACTCCTAGAAGATTAATCTTCTTCTTCTTCTTACTGTTTCTTGGACAGTCTGGGGATTTGTGGCCTCTCTTGCCACATGTCCAGCAGGTGTCTTCAACAGTCTGGGGTCTTCTTGAACCCTTTCTTTTGGACCTTCTTTCGTCCTTTCTATGTTTGGACCTTTCCGAGGTCTTTCTTCTTCTCTTGAAAGGTTCTCCTTTTCTGGTCCTTTTGTCTGGTTTGGACGAAGGAGGCTTTAACATAGGAAACCCAAAGTCTTGGCAGAAGGTTCCTAAGTCTCTGCTAGAATCTCTTTGATCCTTTTTAATCTGTTCTTTGAGCTTCAGGTCCGTGCAGAGCTCAAGGGCAACCACATTAATGAGACTGATAATGTCACCATATGCAAGTTCTGCATATGGAATCTTACCATCACAACGATCCCTTATCTTGGATCTAACCTTTTCTGCGAAATGGGTAGGAAGGCCACTGATGAACCTCTCTTTCCAGTACTCATTATTGCAGTCTGGTCTAATGAGAACCTTATTGAGGAACATATCTTTATACTATCTGAAGTCTGTGAGCTTCTTGCAGTATAGATTGTTAAGGATTTCCAGGCTTCTGTCCTGAAATAACTTTGGCTCGCCCACGAAATGTTTAGCGATGCTGTACAATAATGTTGTAGTGGCATCCTCTTGGTTTTCATGGCTGATAAGCTCTTGGCCTGCCTCAATTTTGACAATTGTTTTTAGTGTTGTGGCACTAAGGATTTCTTGTCTATTTTGCTCGGTAAGATAATTGTCCCACCAATTCTTTAGCATGCCAGTAAAGCCTGCAATAATCAAACCACAAGCTTCTTTGTCTGTGGAATTTTTCATTTTATAGGCAGTTATGTTCATGCCTATTTCTTGTAGCTTGGCATAGATCTGTCCTTCAGCCATGCCATCAATATTCCATTCGGTAATGCTGGTTCCGTCAGCAGTTCCTTGTGGATAGAAGTTGTTTTCCTCAAACTGCATGTCTGGGAATGAAGGCCTCTTGTAGAAGTTCCTGTTGTTATGATGCCTCTTGCTGGAGCTTTCTGCAATAGCACCAATTTTTTGACCATTGCTTTCACCTTTGTTGAGGTTAAGCTTGGTCAGTTCTTCGCTGATCTTTTCCAGGAGGTTTTGCCCCTTAAGGTATTTAGGAAAGTCTTTTTTGGAAAACTCATTTACTTTGAAGGGAGGTTCACTGAAAGAAGTGTGAACTGATTTGGAAGGACTCTGTTTGGAGCTAAAAAGATTAGTACTGGAAGTACTGGGAGAATTTTTGGTTTCTTCTATTTGTTGGGAAACAACATGAAGAATTTGGTTTGTATAATTATTCTGCTCGTAGACTTTGTTCAAATCTTCGGCAGTGACTGGAGCAGTAGGTTGGCTACTAGGTTTTTTGAAGGGAGAGGCTTTTATAGTCTCATTTCTGTAAGGTATTAAGATACCTTCGAGTGGAGGAGTGACAGCGTTCACCGTTTTCTCCTTTGTATGCCATTGTCTGACAATCATTTTGAGAGAGGAGCTATTGTCTCCAAGCTGTCCAGTGACTTCAAACCACTTAAAGAATTCAAGTTCTGTCTTGAACTTTTTCATGTCCTTGTACCATTTATCTCTGAAAATGGTCCTTTCTTCTATGGTATATTTTGCCTTATACCATTCTTTTTTAACCTTATGTTCTGGAAGGTTCCACCATTCAGTTATCTTCTTTTTGTTGATCTCATAATCATCATCTGAAGAGAGAACACCCAAAGAATCTTTTCTCCTCTGCTCAGGTATCATTTCACTGGCAGTAGGGCTAGTAGGCATATCACCTGCATGTTCTTCATAGAAAACTTTAGGAATGGTGTGAGAATAATCCACCCCGTGAATTTTCCCTTTTTCACCATTATCAGAAGAAGAGTTACTATTATCCTCCCGGGGACAAAAAGAAGAGGGTCTGGCCGAAGACATTCTTCTACTTGAAGACGCTTGGCTGTAAGAGTTGGATCTCAAAAATTTAAGATTTATGGATCCATCTGGAAATTGGATAACCCTGTCGATCTGAGACCGTTCGGGTTGAAGAGGAGTAGGGTTGGTAATGGAATCGAATTTCCATTCTTCATCAGATAGGATGTCAGTCCATCTGAGAAGTCTAGGGACAAAGGTAGTACAGTGCTCTTGGTTTGCTTCCATGAGCATGGTAACCCCTTTGACACTAGCATTAATAGCCTTTGGGGCTATCGTGGTCTTCATAATCTTATAATATACCCTGTATATTATAGCTATTTCACGGGTGTCAACCTTGCTATTCATGTTCTTGGTCTTGACATTAAGTGTCAAGGTATCCAGGATATTGGGGTCCTGAATGTCGACCGAGAAATTAGGATAGCAATTAAAGTATACCGGGCCATTGGCGAGGTTACTTTCTAAAACTCCTAACAGGGAATCATCAAAGTTCAATAATCTATCATCACGTAATAGAAGACATAAAGGGATGTTTAAACCTTTTCTAAACAGAGGTTTAACAGTAATTTGAACTAAGCCAATATGCAAGAATTTAAATTCATTTTTAAATTTCTGTATATCAGCAGATACAAGAAGCTTTATGCATTCTAAGTGATTATTAATAGAGACAGTTGATTCACATGTCTTGATATGCAATTTTTTAAGAAATGAAAAGTTTCCTGTTTGGTAAACCTTTTCAATCGGTTCTCTAGGAATCGACCAATTTTGCAAATCATTTTCAATTTTTGAAATTGAAACATTTATGCTATTCATGTCATAAACATGCTGGTTCATGATAATACAAACTATCGCCTTCGAGATAAGATAATCAAGTTTATACTATGTATAACTTATAATCAATAGGGCAGAACAATCAAGTCAAACAATTATTTAAAACAATTGGCCAGGATTAGTTATCGATATCCGGACGAGTCTACTTGATTGGATGACGTTGTTCAAATAGTTATATGAATAGTAGTAAAATTCTCTGGATTTTTAATTATTTAAATGTTTGATGAGTAAGTCTGAGATATAACATGAAGAATTCATATGGATATTACAATAGTTCTTTGGGAATAGACACTACGAGGCCAAGGATCAAGCCTAACGCCTCCCCTCGGCTAAGCGGCAATTACGATCCCTTCAGGCTGGTCTATTCTTAAGAACCATACACCGAATTCCTCAATACTCAGACTAATATTCAAACAAGAAAATAGTCTAGAATCCTAAGAATAATACTATACATCATATAAGCAATTGTACAGGAATCATCTTCCTCAAATCTGCCGGAACCCCACCTGGTTCAACCATTCTAACAATATATTGACATGCTGTTCTAAGCTATTAATCAAAGTAACATAGTATAACTTAAATATCTACCTCAGGCAATAATAATTTTAGCCTAGTATGGCTAACATGGCTCTGATACCATAAGTACAGGATCTAAACATATAGCATAAAATAGATGAAGAGTTTTAATAAATAAACTTACTTGTTTATTGAAGAAAGAGGAAATAAAGCAAGAGGCATCATAACAACAGGAACTTCTACAAGAGGCCTTCATTCCCAGACATGCAGTTTGAGGAAAACAACTTCTATCCACAAGGAACTGCTGACGGAACCAGCATTACCGAATGGAATATTGATGGCATGGCTAAAGGACATGTCCAGCAGGTGTCTTCAACAGTCTGGGGTCTTCTTGAACCCTTTCTTTTGGACCTTCTTTCGTCCTTTCTATGTTTGGACCTTTCCGAGGTCTTTCTTCTTCTCTTGAAAGGTTCTCCTTTTCTGGTCCTTTTGTCTGGTTTGGACGAAGGAGGCTTTAACATAGGAAACCCAAAGTCTTGGCAGAAGGTTCCTAAGTCTCTGCTAGAATCTCTTTGATCCTTTTTAATCTGTTCTTTGAGCTTCAGGTCCGTGCAGAGCTCAAGGGCAACCACATTAATGAGACTGATAATGTCACCATATGCAAGTTCTGCATATGGAATCTTACCATCACAACGATCCCTTATCTTGGATCTAACCTTTTCTGCGAAATGGGTAGGAAGGCCACTGATGAACCTCTCTTTCCAGTACTCATTATTGCAGTCTGGTCTAATGAGAACCTTATTGAGGAACATATCTTTATACCAATGTCCTTTCCAGAAGGACCACTGTGTGTCGAGGATTTAGGCCTGAGCGGCTTCATTTTTATCCTGCAAAAATTCCCTGGTTAGATAATCAGGTAAAGAATTGTTTTCTCCTTTAAGGAATTCAATATCAAAATCAAAATTTGATAACAAGGCTTGCCACCTAGTAAAGATTTGTTTAGAAACCAAATTTTTAACATCCTTTTGTAGAATGTCTTTAGCGGATTTACAATCTACTCTAAGCAGAAAAGATTTGTTAATTAAATCATCTTGAAATTTCGTAATGCACAAGACGATAGAGAGTACTTCCTTTTTCACGGTGCTGTAATTCTTTTGCGCAGAATTCCATACACCTGAGGTATACCTGACAAGTTGTTCAAAATCCTCGGGGGATTTTTTCTGTTTTAAAATTCCACCGTAGCCGATATCTGAAGCATCAGTTTCTACGATCATAAAGGCGTCCGGGTTAGGGATACCCAAACAAGGAAGATCTTTAACAATCTCTTTGATTTTCTTGACTGCTTTGGTCTGTTCCTCAGACCAAGGACATGGCTTCCTCTTGAGCCTCTCGAATAGTGGCTTACAGATATGTCTTATCTTAGGGATAAAATCTGCCACATAGTTAATGCTTCCCAAAAATCTTTGTAATTGGGTTTTGTCCAATATAATATCTGGAAATTTGGTAGAGAATTCAATGACCCTGCAAATTGGCTTATAGGTTCCTTGATACAAGTCATGACCAAGAAATCTAATGCCCGTTGAAAACAGCTTAATTTTCTTGGCACTAACGACCAAGCCATTTTTCTTAACTATATCAAAAAATATGTTAAGATGTTTAAAGTGAGAATCAATGTCCTCAGAAAAAATTAATACATCATCTATGTAAACTATAGACATATAGCTTACATGGTTGAATATGTCATTCATAACTTTTTGAAATTCACTTGGGGCATTTTTAAGCCCAAAAGGCATAACGTTCCATTCATATTGTCCAAACGGAATGTTGAATGCAGTTTTATATTTATCTTTTTCAGATATTTGAATTTGCCAAAACCCTGACTTCATGTCAAACTTGCTGTAGACATTAGCCTTAAAAGTTCTTTTCAAAAGATCCCTTTTATTAGGAATCAGATATCTAATCCATTTTAAAACGGAGTTTAAAGGTTTATAGTTAATCACAAGCCTGGGAGAGCCTCTTTCCTGCTCCGCAGCCTTGTTGACATAAAAGGCCGAACAACTCCAAGGGGACTTGGAAGGCCGGATAATTTTGTTTTCCAAAAGTGAGTTGATTTCTGTTTTACAGATTTCCATAAGTTCCTGACTCATTTGAATGGGTCTATCTTTAGTGCTAATGGACCTTTCATTGAATCCGTCAATGTATGGTAAATCAACAGTATGGGCTTTTCTGGCCCAAAAAGCATTTGGAAAATCAGAACAGATTTCAGATTTAAATTTTTTCTCAAGATTGGCTATCTTAGTAACCATTCCCGGGGTTTTTAAAATCTGTTCAATTCTTTTGATTTTTAAATCATCCTTTAAAAATCCAATTTGTTTGGAAAGATGAAAGACCTTGAATGCAGTTTTGTCATGCAGAAATTTGCTTTCATTTTTTGAAAGAGTTTTAACAAAAGGAAATTCAAGGGTTTTCCCCAAAACTTTGGTTTTAATTGATTCAAAACCTGAAATGAAGGGTTTAATTTGGGTGATGAAAGGGATCCCCAAAATAATCTCTTCATTTATGTTTTTGGTAATAACAAAATCGTTTTTTAAACAAATTCCATTATTACAAATGTGAGCATTAGACAGCTTGTAGTCAATCTGTATACGCTCACCTGTTGCACTATACAGCTTTGTAGTGCCTTTGGTTAGGTACTTAGTTGGTACCAGTCCTTCGATAATGCAGTTCCTATCTGCACCACTGTCTAACAAAGCAATCTTGTTGAATGTTAGATCACCAATAATTAATTTAATAAAGATGTGCGAACTCTGAGGTTTCACCTGAGTTATTGCAAGAACTCCTGGTTCTTCATTACCTTGATGAGAAGATTCTGCCTCTTCAATGATATCTGTATATCTTCTTGGAGAGTCCGGTTCTTCATCAGAATCAGAAGCTTTTTGTTCTTCTTTTATTTCTTTTAGCAATTTTTTAGCCAGCTTTTCTGCCTCAATGTTGCTAAGTCTTGTTTTGATTTCTCTTACTTCATCCTTTAAGAGATTAATCTCTTTTCTGAGATCACTTATTGAAGGTTCTTTACTCTTATCTGAGTTGAATTTTTCCATTACCTGCTTCATGTTGAATGGAGTGATAGTTGGTCTATCCTTTTTCTCTTTGAGCATAAGTTTTTGGAGTTCGAGAAGGTACTTCCTTCTGGCTTCTTCATCCTGAATATGCTCAATGGTTGCAAATAGGGTCTCTGCAGTTTTTTCTGAGAGCACTTTGATTGACTTGCTATCACAGAGACAAAACGCTCCATTGCAGTTGCAATCTGTTGCCGAATCTTCTGATTCAGAATCTTGTGCTACATTCAAGTAGTCTTCATCAGATTCTCCTTCTTCAGAGGAAGAGTATTCTGATTCAGATTCTTCTTCTTCCAAGATGGAGAAGAGTTTCTGTTTCATTTCCTCGTCAACTCCTAGAAGATTAATCTTCTTCTTCTTCTTACTGTTTCTTGGACAGTCTGGGGATTTGTGGCCTCTCTTGCCACATGTCCAGCAGGTGTCTTCAACAGTCTGGGGTCTTCTTGAACCCTTTCTTTTGTACCTTCTTTCGTCCTTTCTATGTTTGGACCTTTCCGAGGTCTTTCTTCTTCTCTTGAAAGGTTCTCCTTTTCTGGTCCTTTTGTCTGGTTTGGACGAAGGAGGCTTTAACATAGGAAACCCAAAGTCTTGGCAGAAGGTTCCTAAGTCTCTGCTAGAATCTCTTTGATCCTTTTTAATCTGTTCTTTGAGCTTCAGGTCCGTGCAGAGCTCAAGGGCAACCACATTAATGAGACTGATAATGTCACCATATGCAAGTTCTGCATATGGAATCATACCATCACAACGATCCCTTATCTTGGATCTAACCTTTTCAGCGAAATGGGTAGGAAGGCCACTGATGAACCTCTCTTTCCAGTACTCATTATTGCAGTCTGGTCTAATGAGAACCTTATTGAGGAACATATCTTTATACCATCTGAAGTCTGTGAGCTTCTTGCAGTATAGATTGTTAAGGATTTCCAGGCTTCTGTCCTGAAATAACTTTGGCTCGCCCACGAAATGTTTAGCGATGCTGTACAATAATGTTGTAGTGGCATCCTCTTGGTTTTCATGGCTGATAAGCTCTTGGCCTGCCTCAATTTTGACAATTGTTTTTAGTGCTGTGGCACTAAGGATTTCTTGTCTATTTTGCTCGGTAAGATAATTGTCCCACCAATTCTTTAGCATGCTAGTAAAGCCTGCAATAATCAAACCACAAGCTTCTTTGTCTGTGGAATTTTTCATTTTATAGGCAGTTATGTTCATGCCTATTTCTTGTAGCTTGGCATAGATCTGTCCTTCAGCCATGCCATCAATATTCCATTCGGTAATGCTGGTTCCGTCAGCAGTTCCTTGTGGATAGAAGTTGTTTTCCTCAAACTGCATGTCTGGGAATGAAGGCCTCTTGTAGAAGTTCCTGTTGTTATGATGCCTCTTGCTGGAGCTTTCTGCAATAGCACCAATTTTTTTACCATTGCTTTCACCTTTGTTGAGGTTAAGCTTGGTCAGTTCTTCACTGATCTTTTCCAGGAGGTTTTGCCCCTTAAGGTATTTAGGAAAGTCTTTTTTGGAAAACTCATTTACTTTGAAGGGAGGTTCACTGAAAGAAGTGTGAACTGATTTGGAAGGACTCTGTTTGGAGCTAAAAAGATTAGTACTGGAAGTACTGGGAGAATTTTTGGTTTCTTCTATTTGTTGGGAAACAACATGAAGAATTTGGTTTGTATAATTATTCTGCTCGTAGACTTTGTTCAAATCTTCGGCAGTGACTGGAGCAGTAGGTTGGCTACTAGGTTTTTTGAAGGGAGAGGCTTTTATAGTCTCATTTCTGTAAGGTATTAAGATACCTTCGAGTGGAGGAGTGACAGCGTTCACCGTTTTCTCCTTTGTATGCCATTGTCTGACAATCATTTTGAGAGAGGAGCTATTGTCTCCAAGCTGTCCAGTGACTTCAAACCACTTAAAGAATTCAAGTTCTGTCTTGAACTTTTTCATGTCCTTGTACCATTTATCTCTGAAAATGGTCCTTTCTTCTATGGTATATTTTGCCTTATACCATTCTTTTTTAACCTTATGTTCTAGAAGGTTCCACCATTCAGTTATCTTCTTTTTGTTGATCTCATAATCATCATCTGAAGAGAGAACACCCAAAGAATCTTTTCTCCTCTGCTCAGGTCTCATTTCACTGGCAGTAGGGCTAGTAGGCATATCACCTGCATGTTCTTCATAGAAAACTTTAGGAATGGTGTGAGAATAATCCACCCCGTGAATTTTCCCTTTTTCACCATTATCAGAAGAAGAGTTACTATTATCCTCCCGGGGACAAAAAGAAGAGGGTCTGGCCGAAGACATTCTTCTACTTGAAGACGCTTGGCTGTAAGAGTTGGATCTCAAAAATTTAAGATTTATGGATCCATCTGGAAATTGGATAACCCTGTCGATCTGAGACCGTTCAGGTTGAAGAGGAGTAGGGTTGGTAATGGAATCGAATTTCCATTCTTCATCAGATAGGATGTCAGTCCATCTGAGAAGTCTAGGGACAAAGGTAGTACAGTGCTCTTGGTTTGCTTCCATGAGCATGGTAACCCCTTTGACACTAGCATTAATAGCCTTTGGGGCTATCGTGGTCTTCATAAGCTTATAATATACCCTGTATATTATAGCTATTTCACGGGTGTCAACCTTGCTATTCATGTTCTTGGTCTTGACATTAAGTGTCAAGGTATCCAGGATATTGGGGTCCTGAATGTCGACCGAGAAATTAGGATAGCAATTAAAGTATACCGGGCCATTGGCGAGGTTACTTTCTAAAACTCCTAACAGGGAATCATCAAAGTTCAATAATCTATCATCACGTAATAGAAGACATAAAGGGATGTTTAAACCTTTTCTAAACAGAGGTTTAACAGTAATTTGAACTAAGCCAATATGCAAGAATTTAAATTCATTTTTAAATTTCTGTATATCAGCAGATACAAGAAGCTTTATGCATTCTAAGTGATTATTAATAGAGACAGTTGATTCACATGTCTTGATATGCAATTTTTTAAGAAATGAAAAGTTTCCTGTTTGGTAAACCTTTTCAATCGGTTCTCTAGGAATCGACCAATTTTGCAAATCATTTTCAATTTTTGAAATTGAAACATTTATGCTATTCATGTCATAAACATGCTGGTTCATGATAATACAAACTATCGCCTTCGAGATAAGATAATCAAGTTTATACTATGTATAACTTATAATCAATAGGGCAGAACAATCAAGTCAAACAATTATTTAAAACAATTGGCCAGGATTAGTTATCGATATCCGGACGAGTCTACTTGATTGGATGACGCTGTTCAAATAGTTATATGAATAGTAGTAAAATTCTCTGGATTTTTAATTATTTAAATGTTTGATGAGTAAGTCTGAGATATAACATGAAGAATTCATATGGATATTACAATAGTTCTTTGGGAATAGACACTACGAGGCCAAGGATCAAGCCTAACGCCTCCCCTCGGCTAAGCGGCAATTACGATCCCTTCAGGCTGGTCTATTCTTAAGAACCATACACCGAATTCCTCAATACTCAGACTAATATTCAAACAAGAAAATAGTCTAGAATCCTAAGAATAATACTATACATCATATAAGCAATTGTACAGGAATCATCTTCCTCAAATCTGCCGGAACCCCACCTGGTTCAACCATTCTAACAATATATTGACATGCTGTTCTAAGCTATTAATCAAAGTAACATAGTATAACTTAAGTATCTACCTCAGGCAATAATAATTTTAGCCTAGTATGGCTAACATGGCTCTGATACCATAAGTACAGGATCTAAACATATAGCATAAAATAGATGAAGAGTTTTAATAAATAAACTTACTTGTTTATTGAAGAAAGAGGAAATACAGCGGAAGCATTGAATATAGCAACTATTACAGAGAGAGTCTTAGTTGTCTAAAATTTCGAATGCTTCTAAGCCTAAAACTTCTGTCTTATATAGACAGAGAAGAGATAACGTAATCTAGGTGTCTTCCTTTCTATTGGAGCACTTGGATTGCATTATCTTTACTGGGTCCCCATCTGGTTTGAGTGGGAATCATTTTTTGAGTGGAGACCTGCTTTCCGTATAGTGTGGTCCCATCCGGTTGGTGGAAACTTGCTTTCCTCAAAGTGGATGCTTTGCCTTTATCTTTTGGCAAAGTTGTGTCGGCCAGTAGCTTTTATGCCAGCTGCTATTTTGTCTTTTTAGGACTTTAATCAGTGATAATTCCGGACCTTGGGCCCTCTATCACCCTTTCTTTGGTAATTCCGATTTCTGTGAAATCTCTACCAAGAAAGCCAATTATTCCGGATTTTAATATCCTCAATTGGGATTTCAATCCGAGTAAAGACTTAAATAGGACTGTGCTATACCTTTTGGGTCTAGCATATCCCCAATATTACCACTTTGGGATGAGCTTACTTCTTCAAGAAGTTGAGATGCTGATTCTTCATCAGAATTTTCATCTAGTTCTGAAAGAGCCTTTTGGAGCTTTTTCTTAAGCTCTTCCTTGGACTTTGATTTTTGTGCTACCTTCTTCTTGGGAGGTGATTGGATGACGCTGTTCAAATAGTTATATGAATAGTAGTAAAATTCTCTGGATTTTTAATTATTTAAATGTTTGATGAGTAAGTCTGAGATATAACATGAATAGCATAAATGTTTCAATTTCAAAAATTGAAAATGATTTGCAAAATTGGTCGATTCCTAGAGAACCGATTGAAAAGGTTTACCAAACAGGAAACTTTTCATTTCTTAAAAAATTGCATATCAAGACATGTGAATCAACTGTCTCTATTAATAATCACTTAGAATGCATAAAGCTTCTTGTATCTGCTGATATACAGAAATTTAAAAATGAATTTAAATTCTTGCATATTGGCTTAGTTCAAATTGCTGTTAAACCTCTGTTTAGAAAAGGTTTAAACATCCCTTTATGTCTTCTTTTCCGTGATGATAGATTATTGAACTTTGATGATTCCCTGTTAGGAGTTTTAGAAAGTAACCTCGCCAATGGCCCGGTATACTTTAATTGCTATCCTAATTTCTCGGTCGACATTCAGGACCCCAATATCCTGGATACCTTGACACTTAATGTCAAGACCAAGAACATGAATAGCAAGGTTGACACCCGTGAAATAGCTATAATATACAGGGTATATTATAAGCTTATGAAGACCACGATAGCCCCAAAGGCTATTAATGCTAGTGTCAAAGGGGTTACCATGCTCATGGAAGCAAACCAAGAGCACTGTACTACCTTTGTCCCTAGACTTCTCAGATGGACTGACATCCTATCTGATGAAGAATGGAAATTCGATTCCATTACCAACCCTACTCCTCTTCAACCCGAACGGTCTCAGATCGACAGGGTTATCCAATTTCCAGATGGATCCATAAATCTTAAATTTTTGAGATCCAACTCTTACAGCCAAGCATCTTCAAGTAGAAGAATGTCTTCGGCCAGACCCTCTTCTTTTTGTCCCCGGGAGGATAATAGTAACTCTTCTTCTGATAATGGTGAAAAAGGGAAAATTCACGGGGTGGATTATTCTCACACCATTCCTAAAGTTTTCTATGAAGAACATGCAGGTGATATGCCTACTAGCCCTACTGCCAGTGAAATGAGACCTGAGCAGAGGAGAAAAGATTCTTTGGGTGTTCTCTCTTCAGATGATGATTATGAGATCAACAAAAAGAAGATAACTGAATAGTGGAACCTTCCAGAACATAAGGTTAAAAAAGAATGGTATAAGGCAAAATATACCATAGAAGAAAGGACCATTTTCAGAGATAAATGGTACAAGGACATGAAAAAGTTCAAGACAGAACTTGAATTCTTTAAGTGGTTTGAAGTCACTGGACAGCTTGGAGACAATAGCTCCTCTCTCAAAATGATTGTCAGACAATGGCATACAAAGGAGAAAACGGTGAACGCTGTCACTCCTCCACTCGAAGGTATCTTAATACCTTACAGAAATGAGACTATAAAGGCCTCTCCCTTCAAAAAACCTAGTAGCCAACCTACTGCTCCAGTCACTGCCGAAGATTTGAACAAAGTCTACGAGCAGAATAATTATACAAACCAAATTCTTCATGTTGTTTCCCAACAAATAGAAGAAACCAAAAATTCTCCCAGTACTTCCAGTACTAATCTTTTTAGCTCCAAACAGAGTCCTTCCAAATCAGTTCACACTTCTTTCAGTGAACCTCCCTTCAAAGTAAATGAGTTTTCCAAAAAAGACTTTCCTAAATACCTTAAGGGGCAAAACCTCCTGGAAAAGATCAGTGAAGAACTGACCAAGCTTAACCTCAACAAAGGTGAAAGCAATGGTCAAAAAATTGGTGCTATTGCAGAAAGCTCCAGCAAGAGGCATCATAACAACAGGAACTTCTACAAGAGGCCTTCATTCCCAGACATGCAGTTTGAGGAAAACAACTTCTATCCACAAGGAACTGCTGACGGAACCAGCATTACCGAATGGAATATTGATGGCATGGCTGAAGGACAGATCTATGCCAAGCTACAAGAAATAGGCATGAACATAACTGCCTATAAAATGAAAAATTCCACAGACAAAGAAGCTTGTGGTTTGATTATTGCAGGCTTTACTGGCATGCTAAAGAATTGGTGGGACAATTATCTTACCGAGCAAAATAGACAAGAAATCCTTAGTTCCACAGCACTAAAAACAATTGTCAAAATTGAGGCAGGCCAAGAGCTTATCAGCCATGAAAACCAAGAGGATGCCACTACAACATTATTGTACAGCATCGCTAAACATTTCGTGGGCGAGCCAAAGTTATTTCAGGACAGAAGCCTGGAAATCCTTAACAATCTATACTGCAAGAAGCTCACAGACTTCAGATGGTATAAAGATATGTTCCTCAATAAGGTTCTCATTAGACCAGACTGCAATAATGAGTACTGGAAAGAGAGGTTCATCAGTGGCCTTCCTACCCATTTCGCAGAAAAGGTTAGATCCAAGATAAGGGATCGTTGTGATGGTAAGATTCCATATGCAGAACTTGCATATGGTGACATTATCAGTCTCATTAATGTGGTTGCCCTTGAGCTCTGCACGGACCTGAAGCTCAAAGAACAGATTAAAAAGGATCAAAGAGATTCTAGCAGAGACTTAGGAACCTTCTGCCAAGACTTTGGGTTTCCTATGTTAAAGCCTCCTTCGTCCAAACCAGACAAAAGGACCAGAAAAGGAGAACCTTTCAAGAGAAGAAGAAAGACCTCGGAAAGGTCCAAACATAGAAAGGACGAAAGAAGGTCCAAAAGAAAGGGTTCAAGAAGACCCCAGACTGTTGAAGACACCTGCTGGACATGTGGCAAGAGAGGCCACAAATCCCCAGACTGTCTAAGAAACAGTAAGAACAAGAAGAAGATTAATCTTCTAGGAGTTGATGAGGAAATGAAACAGAAACTCTTCTCCATCTTGGAAGAAGAAGAATCTGAATCAGAATACTCTTCCTCTGAAGAAGGAGAATCTGATGAAGACTACTTGAATGTAGCACAAGATTCTGAATCAGAAGATTCGGCAACAGATTGCAACTGCAATGGAGCGTTTTGTCTCTGTGATAGCAAGTCAATCAAAGTGCTCTCAGAAAAAACTGCAGAGACCCTATTTGCAACCATTGAGCATATTCAGGATGAAGAAGCCAGAAGGAAGTACCTTCTCGAACTCCAAAAACTTATGCTCAAAGAGAAAAAGGATAGACCAACTATCACTCCATTCAACATGAAGCAGGTAATGGAAAACTTCAACTCAGATAAGAGTAAAGAACCTTCAATAAGTGATCTCAGAAAAGAGATTAATCTCTTAAAGGATGAAGTAAGAGAAATCAAAACAAGACTTAGCAACATTGAGGCAGAAAAGCTGGCTAAAAAATTGCTAAAAGAAATAAAAGAAGAACAAAAAGCTTCTGATTCTGATGAAGAACCGGACTCTCCAAGAAGATATACAGATATCATTGAAGAGGCAGAATCTTCTCATCAAGGTAATGAAGAACCAGGAGTTCTTGCAATAACTCAGGTGAAACCTCAGAGTTCGCACATCTTTATTAAATTAATTATTGGTGATCTAACATTCAACAAGATTGCTTTGTTAGACAGTGGTGCAGATAGGAACTGCATTATCGAAGGACTGGTACCAACTAAGTACCTAACCAAAGGCACTACAAAGCTGTATAGTGCAACAGGTGAGCGTATACAGATTGACTACAAGCTGTCTAATGCTCACATTTGTAATAATGGAATTTGTTTAAAAAACGATTTTGTTATTACCAAAAACATAAATGAAGAGATTATTTTGGGGATCCCTTTCATCACCCAAATTAAACCCTTCATTTCAGGTTTTGAATCAATTAAAACCAAAGTTTTGGGGAAAACCCTTGAATTTCCTTTTGTTAAAACTCTTTCAAAAAATGAAAGCAAATTTCTGCATGACAAAACTGCATTCAAGGTCTTTCATCTTTCCAAACAAATTGGATTTTTAAAGGATGATTTAAAAATCAAAAGAATTGAACAGATTTTAAAAACCCCGGGAATGGTTACTAAGATAGCCAATCTTGAGAAAAAATTTAAATCTGAAATCTGTTCTGATTTTCCAAATGCTTTTTGGGCCAGAAAAGCCCATACTGTTGATTTACCATACATTGACGGATTCAATGAAAGGTCCATTAGCACTAAAGCTAGACCCATTCAAATGAGTCAGGAACTTATGGAAATCTGTAAAACAGAAATCAACTCACTTTTGGAAAACAAAATTATCCGGCCTTCCAAGTCCCCTTGGAGTTGTTCGGCCTTTTATGTCAACAAGGCTGCGGAGCAGGAAAGAGGCTCTCCCAGGCTTGTGATTAACTATAAACCTTTAAACTCCGTTTTAAAATGGATTAGATATCCGATTCCTAATAAAAGGGATCTTTTGAAAAGAACTTTTAAGGCTAATGTCTACAGCAAGTTTGACATGAAGTCAGGGTTTTGGCAAATTCAAATATCTGAAAAAGATAAATATAAAACTGCATTCAACGTTCCGTTTGGACAATATGAATGGAACGTTATGCCTTTTGGGCTTAAAAATGCCCCAAGTGAATTTCAAAAAGTTATGAATGACATATTCAACCATGTAAGCTATATGTCTATAGTTTACATAGATGATGTATCAATTTTTTCTGAGGACATTGATTCTCACTTTAAACATCTTAACATATTTTTTGATATAGTTAAGAAAAATGGCTTGGTCGTTAGTGCCAAGAAAATTAAGCTGTTTTCAACGGGCATTAGATTTCTTGGTCATGACTTGTATCAAGGAACCTATAAGCCAATTTGCAGGGTCATTGAATTCTCTAGCAAATTTCCAGATATAATATAGGACAAAACCCAATTACAAAGATTTTTGGGAAGCATTAACTATGTGGCAGATTTTATCCCTAAGATAAGACATATCTGTAAGCCACTATTCGAGAGGCTCAAGAGGAAGCCATGTCCTTGGTCTGAGGAACAGACCAAAGCAGTCAAGAAAATCAAAGAGATTGTTAAAGATCTTCCTTGTTTGGGTATCCCTAACCCGGACGCCTTTATGATCGTAGAAACTGATGCTTCAGATATCGGCTACGGTGGAATTTTAAAACAGAAAAAATCCCCCGAGGATTTTGAACAACTTGTCAAGTATACCTCAGGTGTATGGAATTCTGCGCAAAAGAATTACAGCACCGTGAAAAAGGAAGTACTCTCTATCGTCTTGTGCATTACGAAATTTCAAGATGATTTAATTAACAAATCTTTTCTGCTTAGAGTAGATTGTAAATCCGCTAAAGACATTCTACAAAAGGATGTTAAAAATTTGGTTTCTAAACAAATCTTTGCTAGGTGGCAAGCCTTGTTATCAAATTTTGATTTTGATATTGAATTCCTTAAAGGAGAAAACAATTCTTTACCTGATTATCTAACCAGGGAATTTTTGCAGGATAAAAATGAAGCCGCTCAGGCCTAAATCCTCGACACACAGTGGTCCTTCTGGAAAGGACATTCTCAAGGCATCTGCCTCACCATTCACAATCCGGCCGTCTTCGAACGACCTTCCTAGTATGAACAAATATTCTGTATTAGCCGGAATTCCTCCATTGGATCCCAGGCTAACGGTCACCCCTTTCCCTCTTCTGTCTGCCCCAGCTCTAAAAGCTGAAAAACCTAAGGTTTCTTCTCCTTTTGTAAAAGAGTCCAAACCTTCATCTTCCTCTCCTTCTGGCGAACCTAGGTTCTCTAAAGTGCAGACCAGAGACAGTTATGCTTACAAAGCTCCCGAAAGCTTTGCACAAGCAGTCAATCCTAACCTCTCCCCCAAAGGAAAAGAGGTTGCCAAAAATCCAAAGATCAAGGAGGTCTTTAAAAATGTTTCCATACTTATCACTCCAGTCTTAGCACTAGACAAAGAGTTTGAAAGCTTTGACATCAAAAGTCTGTTCAGACCAATTTATACTGACCAAAATTTCATTGAAACCAGCAACCCTCTAAAGACCAGAAAATACTATGAATTTATTTTGGTTGATACAGGGTCCATTGACGTTGAACACATCCTCAGGATGATGCAGATCCGAGTAGCATCGCTTACTCAAAATTTACAATTAAGAGTATTCTCTCACCTTTTGATTGGCAGGTATCTCACCTTCACACGCCAATCAACCTTTCAAGGCCCTTCAGGCCCCACACATACAACTGGTTTGACTACAGGGACGCGTGGTTTAACTTCCTGTTCAGCTCAATCATCTTCTAGGGTGACGGACGTTTTCTCTCGACCACCGTCCTCACCCCAGTAGTGCTTACATCGCTCCGGTGGTTTTCCCATTAACTCTCGTGATTCAACTATCTGAGCATCATCAGCTCGATCAATCACGTTGATCACCGAGAGTTCCTCGTACACAGTCGGGAGTTTGGTGGCCTTGTATACATCAAACACTTCCACCTTGTCATGTGCTCGCATGGTTAGCTGCCATGCAGCTACATCAATCAGCGCTTTCCCAGTCGCCAAGAAGGGACGTCCTAAAATAAATGGGACTTCTGCGCTGGCTCAAAATCCAGCATGACGAAATCTACCGGGAAGATAAGGGAGCCCACTTGCACCAGCACATCCTCCATAATTCCATCAGGTCTGGCTAAGGACCGATCCGCTAGTTGCAAGATCACTATTGTTGGTCTAGGACTCCCTAGACCCAACTTCTTGAATACCGATGACGGCATCAAATTAATGCTCGCTCCCAAATCACATAATCCGCGAGCTCGGATACTCTACCCAATTGTAATTTGTATAGTAAAGCTCCCAGGATCTTTGAGCTTTGTGGGCAATCGGTTTTGTATCCGGGAAGTGCACTCCTCCGTGAGAGCTACCGTAGCATACTCAGTCAACCGACTTTTGTTCGCCACGATGTCCTTAATGTACTTTGCATACTTCGGCACTCCCTGCAAAACATCAACAAGAGGTAAGTTAATATGTACCTGTTTCAGCACCTCCATGAATTTCTTGAAACATGCCTCCTCCTTGTGTTTTTTTAATCTTTGAGGGAACAGGGGTGGTGGTCTTTCTGATTCAGCTTCCTTTTTCTTCCCCCTCTCTTCACTTTGCTCCCTCTCAACTTCTTCTACTCCCGATTGTTGAGGTGGTCTTTCTGGTTCCACCTCTTTAAGCTGCAAACCACTCCTTGTGGTCACCGCATTCACCTGCTTGGGGTTGGGATCTGTGTCGCTCGGAAGTCCTCCTCTAGGCCTGGTGTTTTGGGCTCCAGCAAATTGCCCAAATTGATATTCAAGTGCCTTAGTAGCTAACTGGTTGTTCTTCACCTCGGCTGCCAATTTCACATAGTCAGCCTGCAATTGAGCTTGGTTAGCTATCATTGTCTTGAACACCTCCTCAATGCTGGGTGATGGTGGGGGAGAAGGTGTATTATTGTTTCTATATTGTGCTTGATAGTTTTGCTGCCCTCCTTGATTCCTCTGCGCCCCCTGACTCGAACTTTTCCCTTGATGGTTGTTGCTACCCCAAGAGAAATTCGGGTGATTCCTCCAGTTGGAATTGTAGTTGTTGCCATACTGTTGATGGTTATTCCTCTGTACATTTCCCACAAAGTTCACCGAGTCAGGATTTGCTCCACAACACTCAGCTGAGTGCTCACTACTCCTGCACACTTCACACCAAATTTGCTGCACTACATTCACTGGGGCTTGAGTCTGGTTCATTGTCATATTACTGAAGTGGGTGTTGAGTTGATTCTGTAAAGAAGCTATCTGTGCAGCAATAGCTGTAAAACCATCCACTTCTAGAACTCCTGCTGCTTTCCTTGTTCCTCCTCTTGACGAATCAGCATTCCACTCCGGATTTCCCTGCGAAATACGATTTAACAAGGTATACAGCTCCTCATAAGTTTTCTCCAATGCTTGTACCCCAGCTGCTAAGTCTAGGAAGATTTTTGTGTGGGGTTCCAAGCCCTCTATAAAAGTGTGCACCAGCACATCATTGGATTGATGATGATGTGGACAATCCCGCAACATGGACTTGAATCTCTCCCAAGCCTGATACAGATTCTCCCCCTCTCTCTGTTTGAAACATAGAATTTGACTTCTAAGTCTTGCTGTTTTACGGGATGGAAAAAATCGTATCAAGAATTTCCTTGCAAGATCATCCCACGTAGTAATAGATTTAGGTGGCTCAGCTTTCAACCACCTCTTGGCTTCTCCCAATAGTGAGAATGGGAACAATGTAAGCCTGACATAATCTGATGACACTCCAGCGGGGATGTAAGTGTCACTTATCTCCAAAAAATTTTGGAGATGCTGCTGTGGATCCTCATGAGGGAGACCTGTGAACTGCCCGCTAGTGTGCAGCAATTGCACCATGTTTTGTTTGAGCTCGAACGTCCCTCCTGGCTCAGGTTTGAAAATGCTAGATGTGACATTGTTAGCATGTGGGATTGCCACCTCGCAAACCAGCCTAGCTGCCATTTCCTCGGGCACTAGCATTGCCCTTACTACTGGTGGATTCTGTTGTTGCTCCATGATTGTTTGTCTAAGCAACTGCAGCTTCTTCTCTAGAGCTTCTCTCCGCTGATGATGAAATTGTCTTTCAGGCTCTAAATATGAGTCCACTAGCTCCTTGTCTCTTTCCAGTGTTCAACAGAGATTATATCTGCGAAATATAGGCTAAGACCAAGTTGTCAACACTTAAGAAAAAAATATAGTAAATTTACACTTAAGAAAAATTCACCAATTGCCAGTCCCCGGCAACGGCGCCAAAAACTTGTTCGCTGTCTGCTCTGGGGTATTTCCTACACGCAAGTGCACATGGTCGAACAAGTAGTAAAGTGGCTTAAGTAAGCCAAGTATCGATCCCACAGGGACTGGGATAAGGTAATAAACTACTTAAGTGTTAGTATACTTGCTCTAAAAATGAAGACAATAGTGCAAAGAAGAGTTTGATATTTTGATTTGTAATTATATGCCAAGTCTAAAAGGAATATCTAATGTGAGTCTAAACTATGAATGTGAGCATGCTGAGGCTAAATGAACATGTATAGAAACTAATTATCGATACAATTTTTGGTTAATCTTTCCTCCGGTTACTAGTCAAAAATTATTGCCAATGGATTAAAACTCTCGTATTTAACCCAACTTAAGACTCATGAACCGTCCACCTACATTTCTGTGATTAAACGAAATTCATGTTCTAGCCATACAAAACCGATTCCTTAATTGACTAATATGACTTTCAGGTATATTTCTATCCTGAAGGTAAATCAATTCTCAATTTTCCCAAACTAAGAAAAGATCATATCCTATTGATTCACAATTTTCCAATTTCTTGCTCTCTCGAGTGAAACCGGACTTTTTAGATATACATTAACATTGGTCACACATCAATGCAGTAAGAACAAGAATCAATAGAACAACCATGGAAGAAAAGATGAAAAACCCAATTGATCAATAACTACATTTCAATACAATTGTTCTTAACCTCAGCAAGAAGAGGAATTAGCCACTCATTTTTGGATTAAACATCGTTAAATGAGTGTTAAACATACAAGCAATTGAATTAAAGAAGAAGGAGACAGAGAAAAACCCTGACAATTTCATCCCCTCAACTGCCTGTAACCCACGTTCTTGCTCCACCAAGTCAGAATAATTAAAAATGAACCTAAGTGTTCTATTTATACTAGTGGAAATATTTCCCGGAATAACAAGCAACGTGTCACGGAGTGCATCGCGGAGCACTGCCTCCGTGACACGCCACTGACGCGGACCCTTACTGGAAATTGAGTGTCCAGGTAATAAGGCCCAACGTGGCACGGCGTGCAACACGGGGCTAGGCCAACGTGCCACGGCCCCAATGCGCACCCTCACTGGATTTTGGCCAAAAAATCACTATCCAGGCAGAAGGCATCCGCGATGGCAGCGTGACTTCCATGTTGACTGGCAAAAAATGAGCTGACTTCCTCAATCTGTCGACAATTACCAAGATAGAATCAAATATGCGCCTAGTACGGGGTAACCCTGTCACAAAATCCATGTTGATTGCTTCCCTTTTCCACATAGGCACCGTTATCTCCTATGTCAACTCGCCGAGTTTTTTTGATGTTCCTCTTTTACCTGCTGGCAGTTAGGGCATTATGCTACAAATTCTGCTACACCCTTTTTCATTCTCAGCCACTAGTAGATCTCTTTTATGTCATGATACATATTTGTTGAACTGGGTGCAGAGAATAACGGGAATAATGTACCTCTACCATGATCTGCTAGCGAAGTCCTACCACATCTGGAACACAGAGGCGACCCCTAAATCTCAAGACTCGTCTTTGGTTACCTCAAAAGCTAATACTTCCCATCGCTGAACTTTATCTCTAAGATGTACCAGGTTAGGATCTTCATACTTCCGCTCTTTTATTTCTACAACCATGGATGATACTATAGTATTCTGAATCACTGCCACACTGTCTCCTAATTCTACTATTCGGACGGCCAAACTGGCTAACTGGTGCAATTCTCGGGCCAGCTCTCGCTGTTTGGGCCTCAAGTATGCTAAACTCCCCATTGATCTATGACTAAGAGCATCTGTTATGATGTTAGCCTTCCCTGGATGATATAAAATATTCACGTCGTAGTCTTTCAGCAATTCTAACCAGCGACGCTGCCGCAGATTCAACTCTTTTTGTGTAAAGATGTACTGGAGGCTCTTATGATTGGTAAGAATGTCCACATGCACCCCATATAGTTAATGTCTCTAGATTTTTAAGGAATGAACTACTGCCGCTAACTCTAGGTCGTGAATGGGATAGTTCTTTTCATGCTTCCTCAGCTCTCTTAAATCATAAGCAATTACCTTACCATGTTGCATCAGAACATATCCTAACCCGACACTCAAAGCATCACAGTACACTGCATAACCTTCTGATCCTATCCACAAAGCTAGTGCTGGCGCTGATGTCAATCTATTTTTCAACTCTTGGGAAACTCTGCTCACACGCTTCAGTACAATGAAATTTAGCTACTTTCTCGGTCAACTTGGTCAAAAGCACTGATAAGGTAGAAAACCCTTCTACAAATCTTCTGTAATACTCGGCTTATCCTAGGAAACTGCGTACCTCAGTTGGAGTTGTAGGTCTAGGAAATGTCTTTACTTCCTCGATCTTTTGTGAATCTACCTGAATACCAGCCTCTGACACAATATGGACCAAAAAGGCTACCAAATTCAGCCACAACTCGCATTTAGAAAATTTTGCATACAACTGATGATCCCTGAGAATCTGGAGCACTATTCACAGATGATCTCGGTGTTCTTCTTCTGAGCAGGAATACACCAGAATGTCATCAATGAACACTATCACAAACAAATCTATATACGGCTTGAAGGTGTTATTCATCATATCCATGAATGCTGCAGGAGCATTCGTCAATCCGAAAGACATGACTAGAAATTCAAAATGGCCATACCTGGTCCTAAAGACCGTTTTTGGGACATCTCTCTCTCGAACCCGAACCTGGTGATACCCATACCTTAAGTCATCTTAGGAAATACTTCGCCCCTTGTAGCTGATCCCACAAGTCATCTGTCCTGAGAAGCAGGTATTTGTTCTTGACAGTGACATAATTTAACTGTCGGTAGTCTATACACATGGGGAGGGAGCCATCCTTCTTTCTACAAACAGAACTGGTGCACCCTATAGTGAAGAAATTGGTCTGATGAAGCTCTTATCTAACATATCTTTCAGTTGTTCCTTCAATTCTCTAATCTCAGCAGGAGCCATTCGATACGGAGGGATAGATATAGGTTGAGTACCTAGTAATAGGTCGATAGCAAAATCAATTTCCCGTTCTGGGGGAATACCAGGAAGTTTATTTAGGAATACATTAGGAAATTCATTGACTATTGGAATGGACTGAAGAGTCGGGGATTTTGCTTGGACATCCTGAACCCTGACAATATGATAAATGCACCCATTCGCTATTAGATTTCTCGCCCGAAGATAGGATATAAACCTACCTTTTGGCGTGGCTGCATTGCCTTTCCACTCCCGAATTACCTCCCCTGGGAAGTGGAATCGGACAGTCTTGGTACAACATGCTACATTGGCATATCATGGTGCTAGCCAATCCATACCTATAATAGCATCAAAATCAAGCATTTCTAGTTCCACTAAATCTGTCGAAGTTTGGAGACCAACAACCTCTGCTGTACAACCCCGCTAGATACTTTTATCTATAATAGAATCACCGATGGGTGTGGACACTAAAAAAGGTCACTGAAGCATTTCTGGCATGAGACCGAATTTCCAGGCTACTAGTGGTGTCACATAAGACAAAGTGGAACCTGGGTCTATCAAAACGTAAATTGAATGAGAGCAGATGTCCAGCATACCTGTCACAACATCCAGCAATGACTCTGACTCCTGTCACCCCAGTAAAGCATAAGTACGATCTGGACCGGTGCCAAAACTCAATGCCCCTGACATGCCTCGGCCTCTGTCGGCTGGAGCTGAGGGCCTGCACCCTGCTGGAGATGCTAGGGCACGTGACCCTACTGAAGACCTTTCTTGTCGGTCCCGATCACTCTAACCCCTAGTTGGACAGCCTCTTATCATGTGACCCTCCTTCCTACAAGCGTAACACGCCATAGAACCATACCTATATGCCCAGGATGACATCAACTGTAGATAGGGCAGGGTGGCATGGTGAATCTACTTTGCTCTGACCGTCTCTACTATTGTGAACCAGATGGCTGTGAGCTCTCGCCTGGTCCTGACTGCTCCCGATGGCCTAGTCTACAACCCTTCTACTGTTGTGAAGGGAGGGAAATAGGTGGTCTGCCTGATAGTCGCAGCCTGGGTCCAGCCTAAAACTCTGCCTAAGTATCACTAGGTCTAGCCCTGCGGTGCTACTCCTGATTTTCCCTCTCTATCTCTCGTTGCGCTGCCTGATCCCCTCAATATTCTGAGCAAATACTTGAACACAGGCAATATCCATGTCCTCTCACAGCATAGTCGTAATACAAGTTTCTACGTACTTTGGAAGCAGCCCCATAATAAATTAGTGCACTCTAGCTTGCATTGTATCTACAAAAGCTGGTGCATATCGGGCCAAGGAATCAAATCTCATAGCATACTCCTGAACACTCATTGAACCCTGCTCCAGATGAAGAAACCGATCTACCCGAGCTTGTCGAATTTCTCATGGTAAATAGTGGTCTAGGAATGCCTCTGAAAAGCTATAACAAGTCGGAGGAGAAATATCTCTACCTCGGGACCTTTCCTAACTCTCGTACCATAATACTGCTATGTCCCACAACTGAAATACCGCTAACTCAACTGACTCCACAGGCATGGCATGCATTACCCTGAATATCTGTTGCGGCTAGTCCAAAAAGTCCTCAATGTCCTCATCTTAGTTCGTCCCTGTGAACTACGGGGGACTCAGTGCGATAAACTCTCGGACCCTCGATCTACCACGTCCTTCTGAAGATTCAGAAACCACTGGTGCCACTGGCTGACGCTACGCAGCTATCATTTGAGCTAGCATAAAGACAACACTCCTGACCTCCTGGTCTGATGGTACCAATATAGGAGCTTCAGGAGGGAGTGCCGACACATCTGCCGCTCTGGAAGGCTCCTGGCATGGCGGAGAGTGCTTGGGAGACCGAGATGAAGTCTCCCTGTCTCCCTCAAATCAGGCTGACCCAGACTGAGACACCCTGCTACTGTCCTCTCCCGCTGTGATGGCCAACTTTCTGCAAGTCATGGTTTATCGCATGTCCGACATTTCTTTGTAGACAAGCAGAATATAGTAATCTTAGGAACTTATCCATATATAGCACAGCTTTATGGCAAGATTGGAAAAGAAAGAAGAGTGACCACCCTAACATACCCCACAGTTTCCTGTCTATAGAATGCGGTGCACAACACATCCATAGGCAAGAATCTACTTGTCACGGCTTGCAGACTCCCTAGGATACGACCAGCTCTGATACCAAGTTAGTCACGCCCCACCTCGGGAGGCATGACTGGCACCTAGTGCCATACTAGAATCTGACTAACCTGGCTAGGCTTATGCATGTCTGGTGCATTCCTGCAACTCAATTTCAAGAAAACATCGAGCTATATCTCGGCTATAAATGCATCCTCCAACCGATAAGGCCATATAGCCACCTATAAATGAAAACAGCTGCCCAACAACAAGCAATAGGAGGGAGTCCTATGTGGGCCAACAAGACCACCATGACTTCTAATTTTAACTGAAAGGAAAATCAAGCAACTATAACTATACTATAGCCGAAAAGGCCACTATCTAACAGCTAAACGAGGCCCCATACGACCATCACACAAAATAAAACATACATAGGCCCCACACAGCCAACAACAACTAACCACAGGGAATTGTAAATATGCAAGCCTCTAAGAGTAGAATATTGGTCGAGATAGGGCCCCGACCTACCCATACTGTACAATCAAAAAGAACAAACCTTCTAACTAATTAGCTCCGGAGGAGGGGAGCTAACAGTACAGCTGACTCATGCTGGGAACTAGGAAGGTCTTGATCCGTGTCAATACGCACCTCCAGGCAAGTAATGCGGCGCCCCAAGATGGGTGTCAGTACAATATGTACCATATATGTAAGGCAATAATTGGAAATAACTTAATGAACTTGAAATAAAACTAAAAGTAATTGAATGAAAGGGGATAGAGACATAACCTAATTAACTTGACTTCCTGTTACCAAATCTACTAGTAAATAATGCAAACAAGAACCTTACCTGGCCCCCATAAGCTGGAAGGTACAACCTACACAGAATAACCCACCTGAGGCCCCCATAAGCCCTAGCGAGTACACTCCAATCTATATACCCCTAACAAGGTCAAAACAGGTCAATTAATAGCTATAACCGTCCTGCCAGTCCCCTGGGTCTGCAACTGAGCCCACTCGGCCCCTAAACTGTAGCTGCATCTGAGTCCAGTGGACTCCTAATATCTTCACCCAGGGCACCAGGCTCAATGGGGGTGTGGTGACGATACAGCATAAAGTAGTCTAGCCATGGAATGGACTATATGAGGCCCTCGAACCTCATCTTTGTCCCTTGAGGATGGCATACTACTCCTTGGAGCGACGTCATATAGCCCCTGTCGGGCGTCAACACAACTAGTAACCCTGGGGTGGTCATGGAAGGCTATACAGGGCGAAGTCAATCCCAAACTAACATAAGTACTGATCTCAGCTAATAACAATGACTATTTACAATAATAAGACTTCTATTTATTATTGGGATTCAGACTATATTGTAGTTCTATAGAAACTAACTTGCTAAACAAGTTCGCCTTAACATACCTCGATCTCCGATTTTTGATTAACTGGCTAGTTTCAATTCACATTCAATATCCCTTTCCAACTGTAATCGTATTACTGGGAGAATGAGACTAGTTTCAATACTAAATTCAGTAGAAATGATAACTTATAATACTAATATTAACTATACTTCAACTTAACGAAATACAGATGAAAACGTATATTTTCTGAGAATTCAGAAGGGAGCAATACTTACTTGAGGCCTGTGAACTTATAGAAAGCAGTTTGGAGAAATTATGACAACTTTTGCTCGGCGGGGTTACGATTTTGCCAAGCAAATTTCAAGGAAATAACTCCGTAGTAATGCTCCCTGTAGGCTTAAAACTTGATACCCAAAGTTAATTTGAATTTTGACGGCGTTTAATAGCTTAATTGGAGGAAAATCTATAGCAATCTTTGTATCTCTCTCTCTGGATGAAATTATTTGAAGGAAATGAACTACAATTGAATAAGAGGGCTATATATATGTTTTAGGGCGGTGGTAGGGGGCGCCCTGCACCACCCATCACGCAAAACCACCCTCTACATTGCGCCCCTCAATGAACCAAGGGGCAAGCGCGCTGCGCTGCCCTAGGCGCCAAGGTGTTGGCGCATCGTGTTGGCCCTTGCAGCCTGGCCTCGCTCCACCCAACTTTTGAGGTTTCTATACACGTGTTGTAATCTCTTTATTCATCACAAATCCATGCGTACTCTTATGAACTTGCTAACTTTTACAAGGTGTAATAGGTTGCCTCCCAAGTAGCGCTTGATTTAATATTGCAGCATGATGCAGGTGGCCCGGTTACTCATAATTCACCAAGCCACCACTTGGGTTGCCTCCCAAGAAGCACCTGATTTAACGTCACCACACGAAGCAAGTCTCTTGACTACTCAGACTTCGTCAAGGAACTCAGATTCATCCTCTATCACTGAGACTACACTACATTCCTTCGGTTGCTGCATTGACCGGCAGATGTTGAAAGTAACCTCTTGTTTATTCAATCTGAACTTCAGTTGGCCAGCCTCCATATCCATTACAACCCTCCCAGTAGCAAGGAATGTTCGCCCCAAGATGATGGGGACCTCATAATCAACCTTGCAATCTAGGATCATGAAGTCTGCTGGGATTATGAATTTGTCTACTTGAACAAGCACGTCAAACAGGATCCCTACTGGCTTCTTCACAATTCTGCTGGCCATCAATAGCCATATGGTAGTCGGTGTTGGGGCTCCTAAGCCCAACTGCTTGAACACATCCAATGGCATTAGATTGATGCTTGCTCCCAGATCACAAAGTGCCCTTACGAACTCGACATTGCCAATTGTGCAAGGTATAGTGAAAACACCCGGGTCTTCCTTCCTCTGGGCCAAGACCCGTCTTGCTATGGCACTACAGTGATGTACATTATCTATAGGCTCATAACTCACCAACCTTTTCTTTGTCACAAGGTCCTTTATCAACTTAGCATATCCTGGCATTTGTTCCAACGCCTCAACCAATGGTATGTTCGCAGATAATTGTTTGAGCATTGACAGGAATTTCTAAAACTTACCAATCTACACCTTCTTCTTCATTCTTTGGGGGAACGGTGGCGGTGGTCTTAGGATAGCCTTGTAAATTTGCGTTGCACCTTTTTCAACTTCAGACCCTTTTTCACCAGTTGTGGTCTCAGGCAACTCACCGTTTTCAGCACCTTCCATCTCAGAACTATTTTCATCAGCTTCAGCTAAGCTCTCTTTCTTTTGTTCAACTAAAACTGGTAGAGAGGGGTCAACTATATTCTTACCACTCCTAGTCATCACATCCATGTAGTGGCCATCGTTCTTTGGGTTCTGGACTGTGTTGCTAGATAGTGTACCCTTCTTTCTAGGGTTCAGTTATGCTGACAATTTCCCTAGCTTCTGTTCAATTTTCTTGATAGCTGTCAAGTGGGATTCCACTCTTTGGCCCATGCTCGATATATCACCTCAGATTTCTTTCAACTGATCGTTAGTGGATCTTACCTTTTTCAGCATCTCAGCCATTATGCTCTCTAGCTTTGACTGTCCAGCCTCCCCATCTCATGCATTGGGAGCACATATACTCCATCTCAGTCGTTGCGGTAACCATCATTCCTTCTCCAGTCTTATTCGCGCTCACGACCTCGGCCTTCTGTCTATGTACCTATTTCGGTTATAATTATATATGTATTGGTTTCGACCTTAGTTTCTAGAACCTTGGCGCCAATTGTCTTGTCCAGACACTTGGGCGTTGGCTCGAAAACCCACCACCTGGCTGTCTAGGAGATTTGCCTCCTCCTTAGAATTAGAGTAGTCTGCCCCTCGCTCCTATCCTTGTGTCCCCACTACGTTCACCTTATTGGCTCCAGCTCCTATAATGTTCTTTGTAAGCAAATCCAATGATGTGCGCGTGTGAGCCAACTCCTGGTCGCATTTTTCTTCTTTCCTATGTTGGTCTGCAGTCAAACCAATAGCATATGTACCGACCGCTGCATCTGCCTCTCGGGTATGCCATGCCCTGCTTGTTTTCGTCACCCCATCAAGAATAGTAGTAGCTTGCTCCCAGGGGTGACTCATCAATGCTCCTCCCGCCACTATGTCTACTACAGCTTTTATGTTATTGCTCAAAGACCTATAGAAATTTCCAACAAACTATCATCTAGTATTTTATGGTTTGGGGATTTTGTCAACTTCTTCTTGAACCTCAGCCAGGTTTAATGAAGTGCCTCATCTTTAAGTTGTCAGAAATTGTAAATTTCATCCTTGAGCTGCAAAATACTAGACGGGGGAAAGAATCTTTCTAAGATGGCTTGCTTGAGTTCCCTCCAGTTGGTTATGGAGTAGTTGGGCAACTCTGATAACCATAAAATGGCTTCCCCTAATAGCAAAAAGGGAAAAAGTCTGAGTCTGATGGAATCTTGGCTAACTCTAGGCAACCTATACGCCTTGCATATTCCAACAAAGTTCATCAAGTGCAGGTTGGCGTCATCCGCTGCGTGACCACTGAACACCCCTTTCATGTTTAATAGTTGAATAATGGTTCTCGTGACGTCAAATTTGTCCCCAGTAGATAGTGGTGGTGGTACAATTGCTCCAGTTGACCCAACTTCATCAATGTCTGGGTCCTCATCATCGAAGAACTGAGGGGAAAATCTATGACCTTTGTTGCCCCACCCATGTCGATCAGAACCTCATCTCTGGCATCCTCCGTACCCTAAAGTGCAGCTTGCCTAACTTCATCTATACGGGCATCTCTGTGTTCCCGATTTTCCATTTTGTGCAGTGTTCGTTCAATTTTGGGGTTCAACGGAATTAGGGTATTTCCACTACTCCGAGTGCTTGGAATTCACCGAGCAACAACCTGTGGGTATCACAAACAAACAGAAAATGTAATTCAGGAAATAACTACAAAAATTCAGATACAAGAAATTAATTAGTATTAGTCGTATTCCCTGGAAACGACACCACTTTTTGATAATGCTCAAACTCACACCTCCTACAGAAGTATGAAGCGGATGTTGTCAATAAAGAACCCAACAAAGATGTTGGGGTCGAACCCACAGGGAATGTGGAAGATCTAGACTAATGCCGGTAAGTGAACTTGTTGGTTAGTTACTCCAATTTGGGGGTTTTAAGAACACAATAATTAAAACAACAATTGAAATTATGATGTAAATCAAGATTGAAGAATAACTAGGGTATGTGTTCCCCGTGGATTCATAACTGCTTCGGGTATTCACACGTGATCAATACCAATGCTTACTTATAGAACTGATAACTAAGGTTCATCCAAATCACTGGTTCGTCCCTATTGGATGAGTATACTCAATCACCGGATCAGGTCTCATGAACAGTTTCAAACTATCCGTTATCAATAAGTTCCAAATTTAGCTATCTTGCAACCATAACTCAAGTTGATACAATGATCATCAAGATCAAGGCTTTGTTGTAAATCTCTTTTCCTAATCTCTATCTCTCTAGGCTCAAGCAAGTGAAGAATTCAGGCAAGTCCTAATATTGTACACCGTTAAGAAATATTTAAGCATGAAGAGAATACAATACAAGTGTTTTGCATTGGTTTTGAATCACTTTTGTGTATCTCTATCTCATTAATACACCATGGTTCCCAAAACCCTAGCTATGGAGGTTTTAGCCTCTCATAGTTGCAAGGTTGTGGTATGCATTCATAATTAAACACATAATTCAATACTTACAATCGTAGATGAGAGAAAAGCTTCTTTGATTATATCAGAAAAACCTTAAGAACAATTGATAAAGATCAAGAAAGAATGCTAGAAACGGTTGATCACAAGTCAATCAACTCAATTCTATGTTTTCCCTCAAATCTCTATTGCTTTCACGCCTATATCACTTCTATCTAATGTTCCCTATCATTCTCTACTAAAAATAAAACATAAAAAGTATTTATACAGACATAAGAATCCTTTTCCTAAGCTAACAGGGTGATTTTCCATAGCTGGCACCGCCTGAGCCACAACTGATCATACGACCCGCAGCAGGATTGTACGGGTCATGCCTGCTGTCCTTAAATCCTTGGATTGCTGAAATTTAGCTAAGTTTTGGACCTTGGTATGACTCTTACATGCTTTCTACGAGTTGTGAATTGCTTCCCTGGTGTGGCTCTGAGAACTCTAACTTTTTCTAAAATTATTCACAAGTGTTAAGGTACGACGCGTACCTTCCAGCCACGACTCATACTGTTTGAAGTTTTGCTTAGCATTGAAAATCCACCGAAGATCACCACTGCTCCAGTTACGATTCGTACCTTGTTGTCACGATTCATAGATCCATCTGTATCAGGAGTCTGCCTTTGTGCAATTCTTCTGAATATTTCCACGACTCAAACTATGGCTTACACCAGTATTGTACGACTCATAATGAGAGGCATAGGTTACATTCTCCACAATCCAACCATTGAAACTTTTCATGATTCTCATTACAGCTCATACCATCAACATAGGCTCGTACTGAGACTGTGACTTTAGCTCATTTTCTACACTTTCAGGCTTCTTTTGCACATTCTTGCTCCAACACTTATTTTTTCTGTAATCAAAGAAAAAGTGCCTTATATCTATATAAACACACCTAAGTTCATGTTATCTTCTTTGTATTGAGCATCGAAAGTGTGGTAAACCCACAGCACATCAGATAGCAGTCGGTGCTAAAATCGCTTTTATGCTTTGTCCTCTCATCGGGATTAGGAGAGCACACCTGACGTGGTCACGAGTATGTTACGTCTCTTCCATCTAGATGTGTATTCCCTACTAGATCTAGGATCCAAACTATCATTCATTACTCCCTATGTAGTTGTTTAGTTTGAAATCAGTTCAAAAGTTCTCTCAGAACCATTCTCAGTCTCCACCCTAGTTGGTGACTCAGTTAGGGCTAGCCAGGTATATAGAAACTGTCTAGTCGCAATGTTGAGTAAAGTCATTCCAATTGATCTAATAGAGCTAGAAATGGTCAACTTCGACCTCAATCTTGGCATGGATTGGTTACATTCCGACTATGCCTCAGTCAACTGCAGAACTAGAGTCATCAGATTTCAGCTTCCAAATGAGCTAGTTTTACAATGGATGTGTAGTGTTTCAGCGCCTAAGGGTTGCTTTATTTCCTACCTTAAGGCAACAAAGCTCATTTTGAAAGGGTACATCTATCACCTCGTTTGGGTCAAAGATTCTAGCTCTGAGACACCAACTATTCAGTCAGTTCCAATTGTCAGTGAGTTCCCTAACGTCTTTCCCGAAGATCTTCCCGGAGTTCCTCCCAAGAAGGAAATAGACTTCGGCATAGACCTTCTTCCAAACACTCATCCTATCTCTATTCCTCCTTATAGAATGGCTTCTGCTGAGCTTAAGGAGTTGAAGGAACAGCTAAAAGACCTTCTTGATAAGGGTTTCATCAGGCGCAGCATCTCTCCATGGGGTGCTCTAGTGTTGTTCGTGCCAAAGAAAAATGGTACTCTCAGAATGTGTATCGACTACCGTCAATTGAACAAGGTTACAGTTAAGAACCAGTATTCCCTACCCAGGATTGACGACTTGTTCGATCAGCTTTTGAGAGCCAGTTGTTTTTTCAAGGTAGATCTCAAGACGGGGTATCATTAGCTTAGGGTCAGGGAATGTGACATACCGAAAAAAGCCTTCAAAACTTGGTATGGTCACTATGAATTTGTGATTATGTCCTTTGGACTAACTAATGCCCCTGCAGTATTCATGGACCTAATAAATAGAGTATTCAAGCAGTATCTGGACATGTTCGTTATTGTGTTCATAGAAGACATTTTGGTGTACTCTAGATATGAGAAAGAGGATGCTAACCATTTGATAATAGAGTTTCAGACTCTTAGAGACTGCCAGTTGTTCACTAAATTCAAAAAATGTGAATTCTGGCTGAAGTGTGTGGCTTTCCTTGGTCATGTGGTCTCAGGTGAGGGTATCCAATGAAAGACTGGCCAAGACCTACTTCCCCAATAGATATCAAAAGTTTCCTGGGTCTAGTCGGTTATTACCGATGGATTGTAGAAGGATTTTCTTCTATTACGTCTCCTCCGACTAAGCTAACTCAGAAAAAGGTGAAGTTTCAGCGATCAGATGCGTGTGAGAAGAGTATCCAGGAGTTGAAGAATCGACTCACTACAACTCTAATTTTGACCTTACCGAAAGGAACAGATAGATTTGTAGCCTACTGTGATGCTTCCAGAGTTGGCCTTGTTTTGTTCTGATGCAGCGGGGTATGGTGATAGTGTATGCCTCCAGACAGCTCAAGGTGCATTAGAAGAACTATCTGACTCATGACCTTGAATTGGCATTGGTACTGTTTGCTTTGAAGATATGGAGACATTACCTCTATGGGGTTCACGTGAATGTTTTCACCGACCACAAGAGCCTGCAGTATATGTTCAATCAGAAAGACTTGAACCTTTGTCAGAGAAGGTGGTTGGAGCTATTGAAGGATTATGACATAAGTGTGTTATACCACCTGGGCAAGGCAAATGTGGTGGAGGATGCCTTGGGTAGAATTTCCATGGGGAGCGTTGCCCATGTTGAAGATGGCAGAAAAGAACTAGAAAATATTCACAGGTTAGCTCGGTTGGGAGTTAAGTTGGTCAATTCAGCTAAGGGCGGAGTAGTAATGCAAAGTGGGTCAGATTCCTCATTAGTTGTTGAGGTTAAGTCAAAGAATGATGTAGATCCCATACTGCTTAAGCTGAAGGAAGCGGTTCCACAAAAAAAAAAGTGGAGGCTTTCTCTAAAGGGGGAGATGGCGTGCTTCGTTACTACGGAAGATTATGTGTACCGGACGTAGGTAACTTGAGACAGCAGATACTAGTAGAAGCCCACAGCTCCAGATATTCTATCCACCCAGGTGCCACTAAGATGTACCCTGACCTATGGGATATCTATTGATTGAACAACATGAAAAGAGACATTGCAGAATTTGTGGCTAAGTGTCCGAACTGCCAACAGGTTAAGGTGGAACACCAAAGACTAGGGGGTTTGACTCATGATATCAGAATACCAACGTTGAAGTGGGAAGAAGTGAATATGGATTTTATTACAATTCTACCTCGTACTCGCCTGCAGCAGGACTCAATTTGGGTGATAGTAGATCAGATGACCAAATTAGCACATTTCCTCCCAATTAAAACTACGGACTCAGCTGAGTTATTATGCTAGACTGTACATCCGGGAGTTGGTCAGACTACATGGAGTTCCCTTGTCCATCATTTCAGATAGAGGTACCCAGTTCACCTCTCATTTTTGGAAGTCATTTCAAAAAGGACTTGGTACTCAGGTCAAGCTCAGAACAGCTTTTCACCCTCAAATAGAACGACAAGTTGAGCGGAAAATTTAGACCATAGAAGATATGTTGAGATATTGTGTGATCGAATTCAAGGGTAGTTGGGATGATCACTTACCTCTTATTGAGTTTGCATACAACAATAGCTACCACTCTAATATTCAGATGGCCTTGTTTGAAGCATTATTTGGTAGAAGGTATAGGTCTCCCATAGGGTGGTTTGAAGTTGGAGAAGCTACCTTAATAGGACAAGAGTTCATGAAGCTATGCAGAAAGTGCAAGTTATTAGATAAAGGTTGAAAACAGCTCAGAGCCGATAGAAATCATATGCGGACGTGAGGAGGAGAGATTTAGAATTTTCTGTGGATGATTGAGATTATCTGAAAATTTCACCCATGAAAAGGGTGATGAGGTTTGTAAAGAAAGGGAAACTCAGTCCGAGGTATGTAGGACCCTAAAGGATTTTGAGGAGAATTGGCAATGTGGCCTATGAGTTAGATTTACCTTCGGAGTTAGCATCTATGCACCCAGTCTTCCATGTGTCACTGTTGAAGAAGTGCATCAGTGATCCGAGCTCAGTTGTTCCACTAGACAGTGTGGGAGCGAAGGATAGTCTCTTTTACAAAGAAGTCCAAGTCCAGATACTAGACAGTCGGGTTCGTAAGATGAGGAACAAGGAAATCACTCTAGTGAAAGTCTTGTGGAGGAACCAGCTAGTTGAGGGAGCCACATGGGAGGCAGAAGCAGACATGATGGCAAAATATCCACATTTAGTCCCTTCCAGTACAACTTCAACATCAGGTATTAAATTCCTCCCTAATACTCTATTCAGTTTCATATTCAGTTCATGAGCCCCAGTTTCTTTCATGTCATAAGTTGTATGTGAGGTTTATGAATTCAGTTCAGTCATGTAATTCAGTCCGGAGTCAGTCACTCCATCACTTTTCAGCTTTTGCTTTTCAGTATTTGATATGACAGTTGCTTTCCCCAACTTTTCAGTATGTTGATCCACATTTGAGGACAAATGTTCCCAAGGGGGAGATATTTTAATACCCCAAAAGCCCCTAAGATCAGAGCCAAAGGTTCAATTGAAGAAAATAGAAAAATTTGCACTAGGTCATAGGATGAGTGGCCCAGTGATCCGTGAAGTACTCCACAAGTCATGGAGTGAGTCGTGAAGTGACGGGAGGATTGGCAAGAACTTGTGGTCAGGAGGTGATCACAAGAGAGGCAATGAGTTGTGGTCAGGGCAACGACTCGTCAGGTGAGTTGTGGTCAAGGGTCCGAGGTGGACTCCCTGGAGATACTATGAGAGGTAGCCATAACTCTTGAAGTGACTCCATAACTCGTGGAGTTAGCTGTGGTCATGAGTTTGTGTTGGATGTGGAATTTTCGGCACTGTTCATCATGAATTTTCACCACAAGTCGTGGTGTCTCTCCTGGTGACAGATAGGATGAGGTCTCCCAGTGTTGATGACGGGACACGTAACGAGTCATCCCTTAAGTAATGACTCGTCCAGTCCCTCGTTGAGACTGGCAATGTGATTTTCCTATGGAATTTTTAAGGGTTTTTCTGTAATTTTCTAAACTCCTAGGCTCTAAACTACGTCATTTTGGGAACATTTTAGAGGTAATTAGAGGAATAATCGACTAAGTTCCTTTCATTTTTCATTCATCTCACGATCTCAAGAGCAAAGAAATTCCTGTCAGGCATCTCAAAGCTAAACTAGGGCTCCCACAATTCTTCAGATTTCTTTAGACTTCTCTCAAGGATTTGATCATAGGTATGTGGGAATTCAACAAGGGTATTCTTCTTCCCTTGTGTCCCCAAAACCCTTCCATAAACTCCTATCAGTTCTAGTCCTAAGATCTCGAATTAGAGAATTTTTTCAGTCATATTCCAAATTCATGTGGAATGTTGTTCATATTATTTGTTTCTATATTTCCACTACTTAGTGATCGTGTTGATACTTGTTTCCTATAAAATGATTTTAGCCCTCTATAAATGCAGTAATTAGGGTCTTGCATAATTGATTAGACAGTCTTGTTGCTTGACTTTATTAGTGTTGGAATTCCTATGTTATTACAATCACATGAATCCTCAGTCAATTGCATATTAGTTCAGTCTCAATTAAAATGTTAGTATCTTCAGTATCTTTCAGTAATGTCAGCTGTTCAGTTTGACTATAGTCAGTTCTTGAGGTGTCAATAATGTCTGCCGGTTATCAGTTATCAGTTTGTTCTCTAGACGGTTACGACGCTTTCAGATAAGCATCTCTGACCAGTTTGAGAACTACCAGTATCAGTTTCAGTTTATTCTCTAGACGACTACGATGCTTCCAGATAAGCAATTATGGGCAGTCTTAGAACACCAGTTATAATTATCCGGTCCGATAAGACTCTCAGGTACTTTCAGATAAGTATCCCTGACTTAGTCTTGGGCCCCAGCTTCGTGCTATAAGCTTAGTAGTCAGACTAGGACTATCTAGTGGGAGTAGAACTTAGCACCAAGAGGACCAGGGTTCCAGCGCACCCAGGTTCCTAGAACTGCATTGCCACCGTAGGTTATTTAGCCTAAATAGGCCCAGACAATGATCTCACCATTCATGGCTTTATACCCTAGCAAGGTATATTGGATCCTATCTATGGGGCGTATACATTGAACTGCATGTTTAGCTCACGTGGTTATATGTTGATTATAGACTCTCCCACTTGTCAGTACAGTCTCAGTTCAGTTCAAATCAGTTTAGCTCAGCTCAGTATCTTAGTTCCAGGACATGTTTATGACCATCATCCAGGGTCATTATTGACAATATCAATTATAGTTCAGTTTTATCAGTTTACAGTATTCAGTTGGTCATTTCATGTTATTTCAGTATAGTTACTTATTCTTCATGCTTATTGTATCTCTCACCTACTTAGTACATTTGAAGTATTGACACATACTTTCTATGTAATATGATACAAGCACCAGTTCTCAGTCCAAGCATCGTCCGAAGTTCCCCCAGACGAGATCGACAGCAGTATTTGGTGAGTCTTCATCTTCCGAGGACAATATTTGTCTTCAGTTTTAGTTCTTACTTAGACAGATTTTAGAGTTAGCTAGGGGCTTGTCCCAGCAACTCATCAGTTAGTAGTTGGCTTTCAGACACAATTACGTAGTATTATTTCTTTGTTATGTTGACTCTTGTCAAATCAACATTTCCTGAATGATTGTATTTTTAAAGCTTCCGCTTACGTTTACTCAGTTTACCGGTGTAATGATAGACAATGGGTTAGCTTGGGGTCACTTGTGGCACCAAGTACTGTGCCTCGGCCAGGGTGTAGACTCGGTTCGTGACAATAAAGCCAATGTCACGACCCGAACATAGGCCCAGGCCGAGACACGGGAAAAAGAACCCCAAAAGGCTCCAAGTAGACCTATGGCATGAATATAACATCTAACTCATTCAAATACTATGGAAGATCAACATGAATAGCATGCGGAAGTCTGAACATAACATCACATCTGAGTACCTATATAAGTCTAAAGTTGAATACAACTACGTCTGAAAAGCCTCTAATACTAAAGAGTTGATCGGACAAGACCCCAACTAACTCACTATAGTCTGAAAACTAAAAAGACGAAATACAACTTATATAAAGGTCCCTCGCAAGATGAGGACTCACCAACTGAGACTGAGAAGTGGTAACTCCGGAAGTCTGTCTAGTGGCGGAAATGAGTCTGGATATCGGAGCCTGTATCATGAAATGATGCAGCATAGAGTATGCGGTTAGTACATGGAATGTACCGAGTATGTAAGGTAAGTAAAACCACTAAGTAAGTAAAATCATAAATCATGCATATAATAAAATATAATCAAGATAAGATTCTGAGAGTAGGGTTTGCATGCTATTTTCTGAAATCATGATCTGAACATAACTAAATATCATAACTGAATCGAATGACCCAAAGCTAAAAACTGATAATCATAAGTAAAACTAAACATTGGATCAAACCTGCTGAAAATATAATATCATGACTGATGTGCATGCATAACTGAAATCATGAGGAACAATGGGAGACTTGTCATACAATCGACATTACCACGATAGAGCTTACGTGGTCCCAACTATCACACTCAAGTGGGTAGAGTCATCTAAAGCTTTGCCAAGGCTAAGGACGCTACCATGATATTGATATCAAGCTGAAGGCCCCATGGGGCAGGGGAAGCTCACAAGAGAGGTCCCAAATAATCTAATAATACCTATGTTGGCGTGTAGTTCTGAGGCATAGGGTTGATTGACCCTTAGCCTACTCGGTACTAGACACTACTCCCAAAACCATGCATGTGCTCTCCATCATTTTTCGATGAAGCTGACCATCGTCTAGTGACGTAGCTAACTCATAACATACATACATAAATATGAAATCATACATGAGGAGCCTTGGCTAAAACCATACCACAAGCTGAACATAATTGGGAGTCTAGACTCCAAAAACCATGTAGTAAGCTAATTAACATGAATTCATAAAACATACTTGATCATATGGGCTTTCTCAATACTTAACATGCTTGAAAGAAACTTGATTCTCTTGAAAACATGAACATAGACATGGGTAATTTGAAAACATGTTTTTCTCATATACATCTCATCATATATGAACATACATATCATAATCTCAACTTGCCATGAACTTCCATGAATGGGAAATATACATTGTGAAACTTGAAAATATAAATTTGTAGTTGAAAACCTTGTAAAACTTTCCCATGAATCATAATTCAACATTTGGAACATGCTTAGATCATACCCATGATAGAACTTAGAGAATTCACATATTTGGGTTAAAACCCCATAGATTCATCAATAAGGATTTCATGAAATAGAGAGGGTTTGGGAATGGGTGTGGACTATTGCACCCATTCATAGCCTTACATACCTGAAGATATTTGATTTCACCACTTTCTTGATTGCCCAAAGAGAATTGAGGAAGAACTTTGAAGAACTAGGTTTGATCACCTCTTAACCCTCTAAACTTGCATGAATGAATTAGGATAGGCTTTGAATGAATTAACCCTTCTTAAAACACTCAATTTTGAGCTTAAAACGACATAGTTTAGGCCTTAAGAACTTAGGAATTACGAAAAAGCCCTTATTAAATTCGCAGGAAAATATGCACTGCCAGTCCCCATGAGGGACTGGACGACTCGTGCCCTAGACCATGACTCTTGGTCACCAGTCGTTACCTTCACTTCCACATTTCTTTTGGGGGTCATCACGGGGGACACCATGACTCATGGTGTACCGACGAATCGTGGTGATGGACCATCACTAACACTGCCTGCTTCCCTTCTCCCTTCAACCATCTTTGACAACGGGTGACCTAACGAATCATGGGGCTAACCACAACCCGTGGTCACGCCAAACCCAAAATTTTCAACCAAGTCCTAGCCTTTTCCCACGAGTCACTTAACGACTCGTGGGGTTCCTGATAGGTCACTGGATGACTCGTCTTGTGACTTGGTGTAGAAATTTCTATTTTCTCCGTTTAACTCTCGAGTCTGATCTTAGGGTTTTCGGGGTATTACAATATCTCCCCCTTGAGAATGCTCATCCTCGAATGTTGAAAATCATATTGGAAAGTAGAGAAATGCAATCATCATACTCGAACACTAAACATACATGCTGAAAACTGACGGAGTGACTGACTCTGATTTGAACTACATGACTTAACTGAATTCTTGAATCACATATACATCCATCCACATGCATGAACGAAACTGGGTTACATGAGCTGAACATGAAACTAAATGGAGTACTAAGGAGGAAATTGGTACCTCAAGCTGAAACTGATCTGAAAGGGAATAGATGCGGGTATTTAGCAATCATATCTGCTTCAGCTTCCCGCGTAGCTCCCTCAACATGCTGATTCCGCCGTAGAACCTTGACTGAAGCTACTTGTTTGTTTCTTAGCTTTCGAACCTGGCGATCCAGTATTTCCACCATAACTTCCTCATAATTAAGGTTGTCCTTCACACCTACGCTCTCCACCGGAACAACTAAAGTCGGGTCACCCAAACACTTCTTTAAGAGCAATACATGGAAAACTGGATGGACTGAAGCAAATTCTAAGGGAAACTCCAATTCATATGCTACTTTGCCAACCCATTTCATAATCCAGTACGTGCCAACATAACGGGGACTAAGTTTCCCTTTCTTTCTGAACCTAATCACTCCCTTCATGGGAGATACCTTCAGAAACACCCAATCATCGACTTCAAACTCAAGTTCTCTCCTCCTCACATTTGCATAGGACTTTTGGCGACTCTGAGCTATTTTCAACCTATCCCTTATGAGCTGAACTTTCTTCATATCCCATGGACTAAATCTGGACCTATCATTGTAGCTTCACTGACCTCAAACTAACCAATAGGCAATCTACATCTCTGCCCATAAAGAGCCTCAAACGAAGCCATCTGAATGCTGGAATGGTAGCTGTTGTTATACACAAACTTAATGAGAGGCAAATGATCATCCCAACTACCCTTGAAATCAATCACACACTCTCTTAACATATCCTCAAGGGTTTGAATAGTCTGCTCGGCCTGACCATCTGTCTGCGGGTGAAAGGTTGTGCTAAGCTTGACCTCAGTACCAAGTCCCGTCTGAAACGATCTCCAAAACTGGGAGGTAAACTGAGTACCTCTATTTGATATTATGGACAAGGGAACTCCATGCAACCGAACTAGCTCCTGAATGTACAACTTAGCATAATCCTCCACTGAATTGGTGGTTTTGATCAGTAGAAAATGAGTTGGTTTGGTCAACCGGTCCACAACCACCCAAATGGAGTCATACTATTGATAAGTGCGAGGCAACCCTGTGAAGAAGTCCATATTGATTTCCTCCTACTTCCAAGTAGAAATGCTGATGTCTTTAAGTACACCTCTTGGTCTCTAGTGCTCAACCTTCACTTATTGATAATTCAGACACTTGGCCACAAACTCTGCTATGTCCTTCTTCATGCCATTCCACCAATAGGCTTTCCATTGGTCACAATACATCTTGGTGGCACCTGGATGTATGGAATATCTAGAACCATGAGCCTCGTGCAACATCTGATCCTTCAAATCATCAACATTCGCAACACTGAAACGACCCTAATATCAAAGCACACCATCTCCCCCTTTAGTGAAGACCTCTACCTTCTGATTCTGTACAGCTTCCGTCAACTTCACCAAAATAGGTTCCTTGTCTTGCCTAGCCTTAACATCGGTCACCAAGGATGATTCTGACCCATTCTGAACAATAACACCACCATCCATCGAGTCAATCAAACGAGCTCCCAAACGTGCAAGCCGATGCATATCCTTCACCAGCGCCTTCCTGCCTTTATCTACATGGGAAACACTCTCCATAAAAGCGTACTAAGAGAATCTTCTACCACATTAGCCTTGACCGAATGGTAAAGGACACTTTTATCATAATCCTTGAGTAGCTCCAACCACCTTCTTTGACATAGACTTAGATCCTTCTGGAGTAAACACATATTATAGGCTTTTGTGGTCTATAAACACATCTACATGGACGCTGTACAAATAGTGTCTCAAAATCTTCAAGGCAAATACTACCGCCGCCAATTCAATAACATGAGTCGGATAATTCTTTTCATGAACCTTCAGCTACCTAGAAGAATATGCTATAACATTACCATTCTGCATCAATACACAACCAAGGCCAATCCTCGAAGCATCACAATATACCACAAACCCATCGGTACCCTCAGGTAGGGTTAACACCGGTGCTGAGGTGAGTCGAGTCTTCAACTCTTACAAGCTCTTCTCACAAGCCTTCGACCATTGAAACTTCACCTTTTTCTGGGTCATTTTGGTCAATGGTGCTGTAATGGATGAGAATCCCTCAACAAATCTTCGATAGTAACCAGCTAAACCCAAGAAACTCCTGATATCGGAAGGATTCACCAGTCTAGGCCAATTCTTCACTGCTTCTATCTTTTGAGAGCCTACCTGTACACCCTCACTTGAAACCACATGACCCAAAAATGCCATCGAGCTCACCAAGAACTCACATTTACTGAATTTAGTATGCAACCAGCGATCCTTGAGAGTCTATAGCACCACCCTCAAATGAGAGCATACTCCTCCTCACTCTGAGAGTATATTAGGATGTATTCTATGAACACAATCACAAACATATCCAAATATGGCTAGAACACCCTATTCATCAAATCCATAAAAGCTGCAAGAGCATTTGTTAGTCCAAAAGACATAACTACAAACTCATAATGACCATATCGGGTCCTGAAGGCTATCTTCGGGATGTCACTCTCCCCAAACCTGAGTTAATGGTATCCGGATTTGAGGTCTATCTTTGAAAAGCACTTAGTACCCTGAAGCTATTCAAACAAATCATCAATCCTGAGGAGAGGATACATATTCTAGATGGTGACCTTGTTCAATTGCCGATAATTAATGCACATATGAAGAGAACGATCTTACTGATAAAAAGAATTGGTGCACTCCACGGGGATTTTCTAGGTCTAATGAATCCATTGTCCAAGAGGTCTTTCAACTGCTCCTTCAACTCCTTTAGCTCAGCTGGAGCCATTCTGTAAGGAGGATTAGATATAGGCTGCGTATGGGGAAGAAGGTCAATACCAAAATCAATCTCCCGCTCAAGAGGGATTCCCTGTAAATCATCTGGAAACACCTCTGGATACTCACATACTACTGGAACTGACTGGATAGTTGGGTTCTCGGATGTAGCATCCTTAACCCTAACTATATAGTACATGCAACTCTTAGAAATCATCTTTCCACCCTTAAGGTAGGAGATGAAATGACCTACAGGCATAGCTGAACTACCCTTCTGCTCTAGGATTAGCTCACCCAAAAATCTGAACTCTAGTGCATGGGTTCTACAATTGACTGAGGAATAATATGCATATAACCAATCCATGCCGAGGATAACATCAAAATCGGACATGGCTAACTCTACTAAATCTGCTGAGATGACTTTATGAAGGACTATGACAGGGCAATTTCTATACACTTGTCTAACTATAACTGAATAACCAACTTGAGTAGAGACTGAGAAGGGTTCTGATAAGATTTCGGGACTAACTAAGAAACTACTAGAAATATAGGGCGTCACAAAAGATAAGTCGCCCCTGGATCTAGCAATGCATATACATCAAGGTGGAATATTTGTAACATACCAGTGACTACATCTGGGGAGACCTCCTGCTCCTAATAGGATGCTAGGGCATAAAATCTGTTTTGACACTGTCTGCCACCTGTACTAGTAGATGCCCCCTACTGAGTTGGGCATGCTGGTGGAGCTGCTGGAGGTTGGGCCTCGGCCCCTATCATGACCCTTTCTAGCTGGTGGGTACTCTCTAAGCATATGTCCGGTCTTCCGGCACCCGAAACAAGCACCTGACCTTGCTAGGCACTGACCCACATGTCTTCGGCCACATCTGCTACACTCAGAAGGGCTGGTGTCTGCAGGTCTACTATTCTGGCCTCTCGATCCTGATTCTCTTGCCCTTTGATCGTGCCTAGATCTGGATGTCACACTCATAGCTGAAGGTGCTGGGGCTGAATATCTCTAGTGGGACTACTGACGGTGCCCACTAGGTCTCTGCTAGAAGAATCTGAAACTATCAGTCCTGGCCCTCTTGTCCTCTCTCTCTCGCTCACACACCTGCACTGCCTCCATCTGTTGGGAGTACAGGGCTATCCGAGTAAAGTCAATGTCCTGAAGGAGCATCGTGGTCCAGCAATCCCTAACAAAGTAGTCTGCTATCCCATGTACGAACCTGCTCACTCGAGCTCTTTGATCCGCCACCATCTCAGGTGCATTCTTGGACAGACGAGTGAACTCCAAGGCATACTCCTGAACTATCATCTTCCCTTGATTTAGATTAACAAACTCGATTGTTTTGATGTCCCTCATCTCCCGAGGGAAGACCCGATCTAGAAAAGCGGCATGAAACTCATCCCAACTGATAGGGCCTACTCAAAATGCCCTACTATCCTTCCATTGTTATAACCAAATGTGTGTGACCCCCTTCAACTGGTACGAGGCTAAATCGGCGCACTCCTCCCTAGTCACCCCCATAATCTGGGTGATCTTTAGAACCTCCTCAATGAACTCATGTGGATCCTCGTCCACCTTTGATCCAAGAAACTCCAGAGGGTTCATTCTCATAAATTCTCTAACTCTTGCCACTGTCACATTCCCCATTTGAGGGACATGCGCTACCGCCTACTGATTGACCTGGGCGGTCAAGGCCTGGCTAACATCTGAATGGCTGCCCTGAACTCCGCGTTGGCAACTGGATAAGGTATATGCTCCTCGTGGGCTGGTGGGGACTGTTGGTACCTGTCTCCATTGCCATTCTCATGGCCATTTCCATTTTTCTTTCTCCTTCCATTAACTCTATGGGGAGGCATGATTCTGCAAACGCGTATAGCACGAGTGACAAGGATAGAGAGACATTTCATCGCATGACTTAGATCATGAAAGAAGGAAACATTTCCTAAATGTCTCATAGCCTCTTCATCATAAGAGTGGCGCGCTTCACACCCATGAAAAAGGCTCTACTTAATGCGGCTTTTGGACATCCTAGGACACTTCAAAATCTAATACTTTGATATCAAGTTTGTCACGACCCGAACATAGGCCCAGACCGAGACACGAGATAAAGAACCCCGAGAGGCTCCAAGTCGACCCATGGAATGAATATAACATCTAACTCATTCAAATAATACGGAAGATCAACATGAATAGCATAGCGGACGTCTGAACATAACCTCACATCTGAGTACATACATAAGTCTGAAGCTTAATACAACTACGTTCAAAAAGCCTCTAATACTGATGATTTGATGGGACAAGACCCCAACTAACTCACTATAGTCTAAAAACTAAAAAGAAAAAATACAACTTATATAAAGGTCCCTCGCAAGATGAGGACTCACCAACTGAGACTGAGAAGTGCTAACTCCAGAAGTCTATCTAGTAGCAGAATGAGTTTGAATATCGGAGCCTGTATCATGAAATGATACAGCATAGAGTATGCGGTCGGTAAGTGGAATGTACCGAGTATTCAAGGTAATTAAAACTGCTAAGTAAGTAAAATTATAAATCATGCACATAATAAAACATAATCAAGATAAGATTCTGAGAGTAGGTCTTGCATGCTATTTTCTGAAATCATGATCTCAAAATAACTGAACATCATAACTGAATAATATGACCCAAAGATGAAATCTGATAATCCTAGGTAAAACTAAACATTGGGTCAAACTTGCTGAAAACATAATATCATAACTGATGTGCATGCATCACTGAAATCATGAGGAACAATGGCAGACTCGTCATATAACCGACATTACCAGAATAGAGCTTACGTGGTCACAACTATCACACTCAAGTGGGCAGATCCATACAAAGCTTTGCCAGGGCTAAGGACGCTACCATGATATCAATATCAGTTGAAGGCCCCTTGGGGAAGGGGAAGCTCAAAGGGAGGTCCCAAATAATCTGATCATACCTACATTGGCGTGTAGTTCTGAGGCATACGATTGACTAAACCTTAGCCTACTCGGTGCTAGGCACTACTCCCAAAAACATGCATGTGCTCTCCGTCGTTTTTCAACAAAGCTGACCATCGTCTAGTGACGAAGCTGACTCATAACATACATACATAAATATGAAATCATACATGAGGAGCCTTGGCTCAAACCATACCACAAGCTGAATATAATTGGGAGTCTAGACTCTAAAAACCATATGGTAAGCTAATTAACATGAATTCATAAAACATACTTGATCATATAGGCTTGCCCAATACTTAACATGCTTGAAATCAACTTGATTCTCTTGAAAACATGAACATAGACATGGGTAATTTCAAAACATGCTTTTATCATATACATCTCATCATATTTGATCATACATATCATAATCTCAACTTTCCATGAACTTCCATGAATGGGCAATATAAATTGTAAAACTTGAAAATACAAATGTTTAATTGAAAACCTTGTAAAACTTTCCTATGAATCATAATTCAACATTTAGAACATGCTTAGATCATACCCATGATAGAACTTAGAGAATTCACATATTTGGGTTAAAACCCATAGATTCATCAATAAGGATTTCATGAAATAGAGAGGGTTTGGGTATGGGTGTGGACTATTGCACCCATTCATAGCCTTACATACCTGAAGAGATTTGATTTCACCACTTCCTTGATTTCGCAAAGAGAATTGAGGAAGAACTTTGAAGAACTAGGCTTGATCACCTCTCAACCCTGTAAACTTGCATGCATGAATTAGGATACGCTTAGAATGACTTAACCCTTCTTAAAACACCTCATTCTAAGCTTAAAACGACGTAGTTTAGGCCTTTGGAACTTAGGAATTGTGGAAAATCCCTTATTACATTCGCAGGAAAATACACAATGCCAGTCTCCACGAGGAACTGGATGACTCGTGCCCTGAACCACGACTCGTGGTCACCAGTCGTTACCTGCACTGCCATATTTTTTTGGGGGGTCACCACAACTCGTGGTGTACCTGACGAGTCATGGTGATTACCCATTACCAACACTGCCTGCTTCCCTTCTCCCTTCAACTATCTTTGACCACGCGTGACCTAACGAATCATGGGGCTGACCAAGACTCGTGGTTATCCCAAACCTAAAATTTTCAACAAAGTCCCAGCCTTTCCCCACGAGTCACTTAATGACTCGTGGGGTTCCTGAAGGGTCATTGGACGACTCGTCCTGTGACCTGGTGCAGAAATTTCTATTTTCTCTATTTTAACTCCGGGATCTAATCTTAGGGTTTTCAGGGTATTACAGCCAAGTACAGCCTGTAGAATTAATTTGTGGTCTGTAGATCAGACCGTTTGTCAACCTAGGAATTTTATCTCTCTGAAGTTCAATCTACAATGTAAGATACAGCCCATAGAATCCATCTATGGTCCAGATGTTAGACCATCTGATGATTTTAATTTTTACTCATCCTTTGAAGTTTCATCTACGACACAATGTATGGCACATAGATTATATGGACCATAAGTTGAACCATAAAATTTCAATAGTAACTTAAGAAAATAGGGTTTTATTCGTACATTGACATACGGTATCATAGAATTCACTTATGGTCCATATTTCATTTACGATACCTACATAATGATTTTCTATAAAATCCCATACTTCATTTTTTCAACTCTAGGGTACCTTCATGCCCATTTGAAGGCTTCACATGCTACATATACTATATAAATCACATGAATGACTACCTTCTCATAATTAAGACCAATTTACTTACGTACTAAGATTAGACATAGTTTTTCAGTGATACGAGGTATTATAATATCTTCCTCTTGGGATCATTCATCCTTGAATGATGGTCATGGGCATAGACAGTATTTAACTTTGAAAATATTTCTTGAGACTTTGGTAGAGTTTCCTTTTTATATTGGACTATCCCTAATCATTAAATCTAGGTCAGGAAATTAGAAACATCATCATCATAAGCATCAGTAATTTATATATATGAGAAAGTCCATAATAACTAAGTAGGCACGAGTCATAGGGGCCATGTACAATATCGAGTACCCCTGTCATATATTTAATCCCGCCCAGATATGTTTGCAAGTGAGATAATTGTCTTTTCAACACAGCTGCATCTCTTTTCGGGAGATGGTACGGTACGATGTCATTACCCTCTTTTTCTCCCTCACTCCTTGAAGAAGAGCGAACAGCTGATCTTTCCTGGTCCTTTCGAACCAGTCTTTCAAAACCTGGAAAAAGACTTTGGCTACGATTCGATCTTGAAACCCCACATTCAGCCACTTGACTCTAAGGAGAGGGGCGAACGAGAGTTCTAATAATTCTCTTCCTTCCGGTCTGCGAGCGTCCCATCTTTTTCTTACTTGAATGAAGAAAGACAGAACCTCTCTTTTCGGCCACAGCCAGCAGTTCGCTTTCCACTTCCGAATACCAAAAAGCGATTGAGAGAAGAGCAGTACGTAGGACTTAAAAAGAGGGTTCCTTCCTCTCTTCAAAGTTGGTAGCAACAGAACTCTTTCTAAACCACTAGAGACAGTCACCTACAATAATCAGTCTACCTATGCAACATTGTAGAGAGACGTTCGACTCCACGTGCCCGCTGAACAGTTCCGAAGTAGCAAGACGAGTGAATGAAGGCGCTGTAAGCAGTAGTGAATACTTTTTCCATGGAGACAAACCCCTCCGGCGGAAACGTTCCCTTTGTCACTATAGACTGAACTTGATGTGAACCTTTTCGATTATTAGTAGCGGCTCGTGAAGTAGCCCTCTTTATTTACAAAAAAAAGGATACATGCCCCTTCCTTACAGTCAAGTGGCTTTCTGTAATCATATAAAGCAAACGATATTTTAGCCATTTGCATCAAGTTCAAACTTCCTTCCTGCATGCGCGCCCCCCCAGAAGCACACACTATAATAAGAGGTAAAATTTGATTGGCAGCATGTCCAATCAAACGGGTGATTTTCTCTCCGACTACAGATCCCATACTACCCCCCATAAACTGAAAATCCATAACCCCAATTGCTACGGGAATGCCGTTTAGTTGGCCTATGCCTGTTTGAACAGCCTCGGTTAATCCTGTCTTTTTTTGATAAGAATCAATACGATCTTTATAAGGCTCCTTTTAATATGGATATGTCATAACGTAAGTTTACTTAGACATGGAGGACCTACAATAATAAATGAATTCATAGGGTATATCATGAGTTCATTTAGACATAAAGGCATAACATAATGTAAAGCTTGAGTTTCTTAGATCATGAGCATCACATGGGACATGGAATCATACAAATAATAGAGTAAGGCTAGAGTCATTACCTCTAACATCTTCTTCTCATTATAGGAATAATTGAGGATATTTCGCCTTCATATCATTTTCTACTTCCCATGTAGCCTCCTCAACATTTGGTTTCTCTATAATACTTTTATAGATGCTACTTCTTTGGTCCTTAATTTGTGAACCTGGCAATCAAGTATTGCCACAGAAACCTGTTCATAAGTTAGACTCTCTCTCACACATGTATTCTCAATCAGAACCACAAGGGCTAGACCTCCCATACATTTATTAAATATAGATACATGAAATATTGTATGTATTAATGCCAACTTTGTAGGAAATTCTAGCTTATAGGATACCAGCCCAATTCTCTGCAAAATCTTGTACAGATCAATATATCTGAAACTAAACTTCCCTTTCTTCCCAAATCGCAAGATGCCTCTCATAGGTTAAACCTTTAAGAATACCCAATCATTAATATCACATTCCAGATCTCTTTGTCATACATCTATGTAGGATCTTACTACTTTGGGAAATCTGCAACTGTTCTTGGATTAATTTGACCTTTTTTATTACCTGATGAACCAAGTCTGGTCCTAGTAGTTCTGCCTCACCTATTTCGAACCAACCAATGGGTAATCTACATCTTCGCTCATATAGGGACTCATAAGGTGCCATCTTGATACTGGCATGATAATTGTTATTATAAGAAAACTCAACCAAGGGTAAGTGATCATCCCAATTTATTTTGAAATCCATAGCACATGCTCTCTACATATCTTCGAGCGTCTGAATTGCGTGCTCGGCCTGACGGTCTGTCTGCGGGTGAAAAGTAGTGCTAAGCTTTACGCAAGTACCCATTCTTTCTAGAAAGACTTTCAAATGTAGGTTGTGAACTGAGCATCTCTATCAAATACAATGGACACTGGGGTCCCATGCATTCTAACAATCTCCTGACTATATAACTTAGCGTAATCCTTTTCTAAATTTGTCATTTTGATAGGCAAAAAGTGTGTTGACTTAGTAAGTTGGTCCACAATCACCCAGATCGAATCATGTTTCTGAAATGAGAGAGACTAAATCGGTTACGAAGTACATATTGATCATCTCTTTTTTTCCATATGGGAAATTCTATGTTCAGTGCTAGGCCACTGGGCCTCCGGTGTTCTGCTTTAACCTATTGGCAATTCGGACATTTAGCAACATAGTCTTCTATTTTTTTCATATCATCCTATAAATATATCTCTTTTAAGTCATGGTACATATTGGTAGAACCTAAGTGGATAGAATATCTGGATTTGAACACTTCTACCATAACTTTCTCATGATTTGTCCACATCTAGGACACATAATCTACCTTGGTACCATATCCCTTATACTCAAAATCTATCATATTTTGTTTGTAAATTGCTTCTTTCAGCTAGAGCAAGATTAGATCTTCATATTTTCTTTCCTTTAACTCTACATCTAAGGATGATTTGCCCTATTTTGAACAACTACACTACATACTTGGAGTCTAAAAAACAAACCCCTAGGCTTGCCAATATGTGCATATCTCTTTCTATCCCTCTTACTTTCTTCAACATGAGCTAGACTTTCTGTGGACTGTCAGCTAAGAGCATCGGCTACTACATTAGCCTTCCTTGGAAGCTAGAGGATCTCAACGTCATAATCCTTCAGCAATTCAATCCATCTTCATTACTTGAGGTTCAACTCTTTTTTGTTTCAAAATATATTAGAGACTTTTGTGGTCTATGAAGTTATCCACATGAACTCCAAAAAATTAGTGGCGCCACATCTTTAGTGAAAATACTACAACAACCAATTCTAAATCAGACGTCAGATAGTTCTTTTCATGTTTTTTAGCTGTCTGGAAGCAGAGGCTACAACTCTCCCATTCTGCATCAGAACACAACGAAGACTTATTCTCGAAGCATTATAGTAAACCAAGAATCTATCACTTGCCTCTGGTAAGGTTAGAATAGTAGCATTAGTTAATTTAGTCTTTAGCTCTTGGAAACTTCTGTCACATGCATCTAACCATTGGAACTTGGTCTTCTTCTGGGTTAACTTAGTTAATGGAGCAAATACAGAGGAAAATCCTACTATAAACCTTTTATAATAACCTAGCGAACCCAAAAAAACTCTTAATCTCTGTGGGAGTTGTGGGTCTTGGTCAATTCTTCACTGCCTTAATTTTTTGGAAATCAACCGTGATACCTTTATTGGATACCACGTGGCCTAGGAATGCCACTGAGTTCATCCAAAACACATTTAAAAAATTTAGCAAACAATTGGCGATCTGAAAGAGTCTACAATACCAACTTTAGGTGATCTGTATGTTCAGACTCTTTGCTTGAGTATACTAATATGTCATCAATCAACATGATAAGTAAGGCTTGCGCACTCTATTCATGAGGTCCATAAAAGTTTTCAGGGCATTCGTTAATCCAAAATATATTACAAGGAATTTAAAATGTTCATATCGGGTTCTGAAGGTTCTTTCCAAAACATCTTCTTCTCTGACATTCAATTGGTGGTACCCTGACCTGAGATCAATCTTGGAAAAACAATTGGCACCCTGAAGTAGATTAAACAAGTTATTGATAATTCTCAATACAACTCTCCTAATTAAGGGAGGTGGCAGCGGTCGTTGTCAAAAATAAAATACTCGAAGGGTGTCGGAGTCGAATCCAACAAGGAAGTGAGATAGATCAACCAAGAGTTGTAAAATAGATCAATTTAGCATGCATCATTGTTCAACATGTATAAAGTAAATAGTTGGGGGAAAAGGAAAATCAATATTGAATTAAAATTTATAAAACTATATTAAGCAAGTACTTTATTGCAATAGATGAGAATGAACTAGCGATATGCTATTGACGGGGCGTCGATTGGATTGAGGTTAACTGAGGAGTCTCAAACATCAATTACAGCATGAATAGTAATAGCTAAGGCTACACTCGATATTTCTTCAACCACTTAGGTGAATTTACCTTGGTTTTTCTCAAACCCCAAGGTCATAACACAAATTAGCCACTAAAAACTTGAGGGCGAGTTGATCTATCTCTAGCCTCAGCCCTTTAATGGATTGTGGAAATGGGTTTTGATTATCTCTAGTTCAACCCTATATATCCGTAATCCAAATCCTCGCTAATGCTTCCTCACCCAGATCTTACTTCTCTCTTTCAAGGAAAAGTAAGATAAAAAAGTACATCAATGTTTGCAACCATTAATTTTAGCATTCAAACTTTGAGGAAATACTAGATTCATGCAAGATAATTGAATTTAAGACTAAATCAACAACACCCAATCCATTCTAAACTCCAATCATAAACACATCCCTAGCAACTAAATTAGTTACTCATAGATGAAGTTAAAGAGAGGATATCGATGGGTATTCATTAACATTCATCATATTGAATAGAAATTCAAGCTTTCAACAATCCGCTACGATGGTATTCATAGCTCAAAATAGCAAAGAATAAGAAGAAGAAGAAGAATTTACTCTCCTCTTTATCTCTCGACTTATCTCTAAAATTCTCTACACGATGTAAAAGTTCTTCTATGTATGAGTACAAATGGGGTAATTCTGGATATTCCCTTTTTTACACAGCTTTCCTCATATGCCATTGTAATCTTCCATACCAAATTTATGAAGAAGTTGGATATTTTTACCCTGGTAGCGATTTGGTCACTTGCGCGCACCTATATTTTGCAGGTGCCCACCTGCAAGTTGCAGATCCCTCGCCAGTCCTAGCGGTGTGGCCTGGCATCCTTCTGCGGTTGAACCTGCATTTTACAGGTGCCAACCTGTGCTTTGCAGGTTCCTTTCTGTGCAGCATCAGTGTTGATTGCATTTGCACAGGTTCCCTTCTGGGGAACGCATATTCCTTGCTTCCAGCATAGTGCTTTTTGCTCAATTTCTCTGTTTTCCTTGTCTAAGTTCAATACCTGCAAAATCAAAGAGAAAAGGCATAAAACCTTCCTAATTGATGTGAAAATAATGAAAACGCTCATGCTTAAAAGCCTAATGAGTTGGTATATTACCAACTCATCAGACCCCCAAACTTAAACCATTGTTTGTCCTCAAGAAAGGCATTCTCTCACCACTAAGAATTGAATTAAGCATCCACATCACAAGAGCTGTATAAGGGACTCCTAGAGCTTAAGACAACCCCAAAATCTCACACTGACTCATGATAAATAATAAGACTCAAAACATGTTGCACAAACTCAATTGGCAACCACAAGCATTTGGCATATCTCACTTTCATTCTTTTCAATTCAAATCAGGGGCATATTCCAATAAATCAAAATCAACCAGCATCTCAAGTCATTGATAATCAACATTCAATGTTTGCCTCAAAGTTCACCACATAACTTATCATATTCATACCTCTCAATGGAAAATACAAGTTTTAGCATTTATTCTATGAAAATGATATCACTCACTACAAGAGAGAATCCCATTACACAGATGCAATTCACACATAGGGATTATGCGATGATGCAAAAACACTCACTCTCTCAAGGAAATTCAAGTGCATACATAATCGACCCATGCACTTTCCCTTTATGAAACTCGCCACTAATGTAGAGTTGCTACACTTGGAATCACTAAGGACTTGCGGGTCATAATGAAGGTTAGGGGTTAAAGGTAGGACAATTTTTAGCTCTAGTGACTAAAGCCTCCCTAATTCCTTTTGTGAAAATATTCAAACATCCCATTACACTATTAAGTCTACTCCACCTTATCTCTCCTTGTTCATGCTTCACATTTTTCATTAAGAACCACCCTTTTAACACCTTGGATTCCACGTTAAGCCTCATTTAAACAAGAGATAGCACCATTTAATTTTTTCTTCTTTTTAGAGGTTTTTAACCAATCATTTCATTCTTTTCATCAAGCAACTTGGTGCTATCTCACATTTAAAACTCATTCCTCTTCTTTCCCTTTTTTTTGCACACCCCTAAACTTAGGCTTTTGCCTACATCACATCTCATTTTTCCCCCTTCAACTCTTTTTTTATTTTCTTTTTTTTCATCACTAGCAATTAGGGAGGAATGGGTGTCAAAGAGGAGGATTAAAAATGGTATTAGGCTTATAATGCGGTTGCCCAAAGAAAAGCTCAAGCTCAAACAATGGCTAACAAGGGTTGATGTTCAAGAAGGTTACTTAGTGGTGAAGTGACTAATCATAATAAAGCCTAAGGTCATCTCCCAAGTGCAGCTACAACTAGGATTTCACCTTGAATTACATTCGGGCCAAGTTTTAGATAATATGCATGCTTAAGAATTAAACTAAACAGTATACCACACAAGGCATCATATTCCAGGGAAATTAGCTAGTTTTCACAAACACATCAAAGGAATGACTTTAGACAAGCTATTTTTGAGTTTTGCGTACTCTCTTTGAAAATTAAAAATTCAAACAAAGAATGTAGAAGTCATGACAAAAGAGTACTCTTTCCAATTTCACCTTCTCAACTTCAAAATCATTGCTATGCCTTAAAAAAATTTTGGTGGTACCAACTAAATCAAGTACAACAATGACTCAAAGATATGGGATTTTCCCTTAAGAAAGTCGCCTCTCAATCTAGCATAGGAAAATGTCACTTGATTCAACACACAAAAAGAAAAAATAAAAATTTGCTCCTTGGGAAAGAACTATGGCATAAAGAAAACTCCTAGAGTTTATTACTATCTACTATCTACAAAGGTGATTTGCAAAGCACGAGTCAAGAATTAATTGGAATGTAAGACCAACCCGTCACTCACATCATCAAAGCAAGAGAAATAGACCAACAATTTTCATTAATTCAAAACAAGACAAGGGCATTCATTCAATCTAAGAAATTAAACTAAATACTAAAAAGTATCAAAAGCAAACAAGCCTGACAAGGGAAACAAGAGCCAACAATTAAATGAAAAAGAGAACTCCCTACCCCTAACTAAAAATTACACATTTTCCCCAATGTACAAATGAAGAATAAAGGGGAGGTAAAAAGAACTCCCCAAATCAGCTACTCATCATCATTGGCATCATTAGCTACTTCAGCTCTCCCACTACCATCTACTTGCTCAGCCTCATCATCCTCTCCCAAGCCCACAAACAAGTGATAAATAGGGCCTCAGGCTGTATGTGGGGTATCCATGACTTCATTTAAGAAGCTCACATCGGGATCATCCATGGGTTCCCTACTCCTCAATTCTCTCACATCAACCCGGAGGGAAGAGACCACTCCCTCAACCACATCAACTCGAGACCATAGCTTATTTAGACTATTAAAGACATCTTTCATTACCTTCTTCACCGATTGCTAGATAAGGGTTAGCAGATTCATAGCCAACTTTTTATGTTGGTTGTCATATGAGTAAGTCATCTCGGCCTAATTTTGAAGCCCACTAGACCTGAATGATAAAGGTGGTGGTGAACACCCTGAGTGGTACCTCCTTAGAAACATATCCCGACATCTCAGGGTTTGGCTTATTGAGGTTGAGAACCATTGGGGCTTCATCAAGGTCATGGGTGGTGGATCCTTCTGGAATATCCCAGGTTTGCAGCCTTTTCTTTTTTCTCTTGAGACCATCGATGTCCCTCTTTTTGTCAATGCTAACCACATCAGTGGTGGTGCTAGGCTTTCATCTGGCAAGTATGGGACCCCTTCCCAAGCATATAGTAGACTGATGAGAACAGGGTAAGGCATGAAAAGACCTTATTACCGAGCCTTTCTCATCACTTGGGTGGCAACCACTTCAGTGAAGTTTATGGGCACTCCAGACATAATACAAGCAATCATGAAGGCAACCTTAATGTGTATTTGTTGATCATTCTTGGAAGGAATGACACAATAGCATACAAACTCTAGCCACAGTTTGGCTTAGAATTTGAGGTCTTGTCATGCAATTTCTCCTCTCTCAGTAGCCCAAAGAGGTTGACCATTGGCAATAATTTAGGCCACCCACTGTTGTTGATTTTCTTTGTTAGCCACCTTTGCTAAAAGTTCGATCCTTGAGTCAATTTCATCACCCCAATAAATAGAATTAATGGCATTTAGGGTGATATCTACTTTCACTCCACGGACCATGATTGATGGGAGATAGGGGAACTCATCCTCTTTCCCTTTGTGTTTCATCGAATCTTGTCTCACTTGATATGAGGCATAGAATTCTAGTACCAAGTTAGGGAAGAAATTTGGTAGAGCATCCGTGAATATATGCCAATGCCTCTCATCAAATTATGTATTGATGTCGGGGAAGTCGTCCCCCAGCCTTGCTAGATCAAAGCGTTTTCGGGAGTGATTGACCGGCCTTGATACTTGAGGTAGTACTCTTTCATATCTTTCACACAAAATATGATATCATCTCTGTTGTTAGTCTGGTTTTGCTGCTCCTTGGCCTTATCCTTTCCCTTGATCTTGGAGGAGGTTGAGGCCTTCCCTTTGTCTGATCGCTTAGATGAAGTCATGTTCCTTCAAAACAATGTGAGTGTCATACATAAACCAATATCCTTTTGTATTTTTCATAAGGGAGGTAAAAGAAAATAACTATGCTAAGATAAGGAATAAAAAGAAAAAGATTATATTCCAACAAAATGGAATATCATTTTTAATAACTGGTAGCACCTACTCGATACCTGCGTTTCGTAGGTTAGGACCTGCAGTTCGCAGGTGTGTCATAGGTAAGAGGCATAAACTTAGCAAAATTGACCAAGCATACATTTCACCTTCCTTTCACAGGTGGTGATCCATGGTTCGAAAGTGAAATGCAGGAGGTGGGCAGTGAACCTGAAGCTCAACCCTCAACCCGCGTTGCAACGTGCATTCCGCAGAGTTAAATCCACGACATGCAAGTGTTCAACAATGCTTAACAATGATTTCCATACACTACAGTTCACATTTTTCACAAGTATGAGCATATCAACATCTAACGGGTACTCAAACTTTCCTGAAAGATCTAACACCAAAACCACAACAATTTCTATCTTTTGGACCACTCAACTATTTCCCTTAAGATGGACGTTACCCGTCTACCATCGAGAAATGTCAAGTGGATAATCTATTTCCCATTTCACCCTACTCACCCACATTATCACATTTTCATCTATATTCAAATACAAAATAAAAATGATGATTTTCCCTTAAGAAAGACGTCAACCCATCTATCATCGGGAAAATCATACATTTCAAGCAAGTGGGCTACTCAGATTTCACCCTCAACTAATACAAAGCACAAGAGAACGCCCAATATATCTAGCATTATGAAACAAAAATTTCTGACCACATAGTTTTACAATTTTGAATTCCCCCGCAATACCCATGAAAATCACTTTTACCAAGAGCATGAAGACACCTAATGGGGAATGGGGGGAATATAGGTCAAGATAAAAAACTAAAATACTAGCATGCTTTTTGTGCTACAGCCATCCTTAAACTTTAAAGAACAAAGATGAATAGCAAAAACATACCAAGTAAGTTGAGAATAGGAATGAACTTTAAAACTTGAACTTTCTTTTCTTCAAAAGTGGCCGACCCTAGCTCTAGCTTCTTTTGTTTTGTGAGTAAAATGGTGAGTAATGGTAGAAAGTGGTGAAGAATGGTGGAATATAGAGGAGGAGAATATGAAGGGATTGGTGGAATTAAAGGTGGGTTTAGTGGTGGAGTGTGGGAAGTTGGAGCGGCGGTTAAGGGGTTATAGAAAGAGGAAATGGTGCAGAAAATGGGGGTCTTGGGAAGTGGGGAGAAGTTTAAAATACACGGGTCGGACCACAGATCAGGTTTTTCAATGTGTCGATCAACCTTTTAAAATTACTTTATACCTGCACCTACGCCAGACCTGCAGCCACAGACTTGAAACTATGAACCGCAGTTCAGGCGCAAGTAGACTTAGTTCTTCCTAATTCACTGCTTGGGCTGACAGACCTGCGTTCTGCGGATCTGCTCTTGCATTTCATCGGATCAGCACAAGTTTCTTCCATTTTTTACAATTTTACTAGGTTTTCTGCTTTAGACCTGTAGTGGACCCATGTTCTGCGGATCTCCACCTATGTTTCGCAAGTGAGGCGCAGACACCCTTCAATTTGCCAGGATTTCTGGATCAAGTTTGCGCCTGGCCTACTTGTCACATATTGGTACCTGCATTTCACAAGTCTCATGTAGGGTATCATCCTTTGTTTTCTTCCACTTAGTTCTCGATTCAATCATCCTTACAAAACAAAAATGACAAAAAATGTGAAATGCAAAGGAATTTAAAGACACTTGGGTTGCCTCCCAAAAAGCGCTTGATTTAACATTGTGTCCATGAAGAATTCATCATCGCAACTCCTCAATCATTCGAAGGGTTGTCCTCCACATCACCCTCTTCATCACACTCATTTCCTTTCTCATTCTCCTCATCCATAATCACAATCACTTTTCACTCATCAGGTGATTTTGTTGATTGACAAACATTGAATGTCACCTCCCAGCCACCAACTCAGAATTTCAACTCTCCAAGCTCCACATCAACTAATTCTCGTCCCATGGCCAAGGGTGTTCACCCCAAGATAATGGGCACCTTAATATCGACATCGCAATCCAACACGACAAATTCAATCAGAAGTATGAATTTGTCGACCTTGACCAACACATCCACAAGAATTCCTACTGGGTGCTTTATAGAACAATCTGCCATTAGCAACCTTATTGTTGTAGGCTTGGGGCTTCCCAAACCTAACTTCTAGAATATCATGAGAGGCACAAATTTTATACTTTCTCCTAGATTGTAGTGGGCTTTGTTGAACATGTAAACCCCAATTGTGCATGGAATAGTAATTGCTCCTGGGTCCTTCCTTTTTAGAGCAAGGTTACTTGCCATCACAGGGCTACAATAATGTGACACCTCCACTGTTCCCATATCAACTGCTCTTTTCTTTTTTAGAAGATCTTTTATGAATTTAGCATATCCGGGCATTTGGAGCAAGGTATCAACTAGCGGGATGTTGACAGACAACATGTTGAACATGTCGAAGAATTTTCGAAATTAATTATCCTCTTTCTTCTTTGCTAATCGCTAATGGTAAGGAGGTAGGGCTCTAGACATTTGGCCTTTAGCATTGGGGGCCTCCTCGCCCTCTTCATCAAAATTCTCAGTTTGAGGAGGAGCATCAACTCCTTTCTCCTCTAACACCATTTCACTATCGACACAATTAGGTACTCTTGGCACCTCATCATTCACGTCTTCTTCACTAGGTTTCGATCCAGCATCCACCTTGGGTTTAACACCCGTATTTGAAACAACCTTTCCACTTCTTGTGCCAATAGCCATGCAATGGCTATCCTTCTTAGGATTTGGAACCGTATTACGCGAAAGGGTTCCTTTCATCCTCGGATTCACTCTACATTTGATTCATTTGATCCTCCAAGTGTTTAATTGAGGCTGAATGGGCTTCACCATTTGACACCTCCCCTTTTAACTCCCTCACACCATTATTAGTGGACTCCACTTTCTTTTATACCCCAGCAAGCATCTCTTCAATTTTGGAACTCCCCAAATCACTCACACTCGACTGCATTGGGGCCATATTAGCTTTAAGAGTGGAATATACGGGTTCACACTTTTGTGGTTTCTATCCCCGTCTCATTCGATCTCTCGATTCCTTCACATGTTGTCTCTATCACCCCATCCTTGGTTTGCACCTTGATCTCTCCAACCTTGATTCCCATCATGAGGACGCCATGGGCCCTGATTGGCACCTTGGTACCCTTGAAGGGAACCCATCATCTGGCTAGCCATGAATTGGCACTCCTCATCATAACTTGGCGTGAAGCATCTCCCTCATAGTGGTTGGGACCTTGGGTTCCCACAGCACTAACTCCCTTAGCTCCTATACCCAGCAAGTTTTCTGTCATCAACTCAACCTGTGTCATCATCTTTGATAAGGTCTTGTCCCTCTCTTCATCACGCCTCCTCAAGTCGACTGCAAGATAGATATAATATGCACCACTTGCGGACAACTCGGTGTCCCTAGTGTGCCAAGATCTATTCGTTTTTGTCATCCTATCAAGAAGGGTGATCTTGGGCAGATTTATATGCCCAAGTGATACTCAAACGTATTATTTTTGCCTTGTTTGTGTGCAATATGTATATATTCTCATGTAATTGGTAATAAAATGTGAATTTATACTAACCAACATGATTAGCATTTGTTTTGCAGGAAAATATGATTTTTAGGAGCTAAAATGCATGTCGGAACTATATCGGAGTTGGACTTGAATACGAGCGTGGAAAATACATTGGAATGCACAAATTATAAGGGCTCCGCGATGGAGCCGTGCCACGCTACCATCGCGGAGGCACACTGCCTGGAGAGGCAATTAAATGGCAATTTCCAGTGAGGCCTCGCGACAGCTCCGTGGCACGGAGATAGGCCTCTGCGTTGGCTTCCGTGCCACGTTGAGGCTAATTTACCGGACCCTGGATTTCCAGTGAAGGTCCGCGTCCATGCCGTGTCATGGAGGCAGTGCTCCGCGTTGACCTCCGTGACACGTTGCTTGTTATTCCGGGAAAAATTTCCCACTAGTATAAATAGCACACTTAGATTTATTTTAATTAGTTCAGACTTGGTGGAGCAAGGACGTGGGTTAGCAGCAGTTGAGGGACGAAAAAGCTAAGGTATTTCTTCTCTTCCTTTCTTCTTTCAATCAATTGTATGTATGATTTACACTTGTTTTAGGATGATCAATCCACAAATGAGTGGCTAATTTTCTTCCTTGCTAAGGTTTTGAACATGTGTAGTGAATTTTGATTGTAAATGATATGGTTTTCTTCTTCTTCTTTCATGTTGTTCTATTAATTCTTGTTCTTACTGCATTAGTGCTTGGCCGACATTAATGTACATCTAAAAAGTCCAATTTCACTCGAGAGAGCAAGAAATTGGAAAGTTGTGAATTAATAGGGTATTGTTCTTAACTTGATTTGGGAAAATTGGGTTTTGATGTGCTTTCGTGATAGAAATATACTTGAAAGCCGTATTAGTCAATTTAGGAACCGGAATTGTATTGCTAGGTCGTAAATTGCATTTGATCACAGAAATGTAGACGAATGGTTTATGATTCTTAAGTGAAATTAAATACGAGAGTTTTAATTTCTAGGCTAAAGTTCTTGGCTAGCAACATGAAGAAGAGATTAACCGAATTATTATTACAATCGAATTCATTACTTGTTCTTAACCTTGGCATGCTCTTATCCATAGTTTAAATTCACGGTAAATAATTGTTAATAGTTTTAGTATATATTTTATAAACAAAAACTCAATTAATTGTTGGTTACGTTGTTGTTAGCATAGTTAGAAGTAAGATAAGAATATAGTATACTTAGGCAAATTTTACATACCCTGAGCCTCCTTGGATCGATACTTGGCTTACTTAGCCACTTTATTACTTGTTTGACCACGTGCACTTGCGTGTCGGTTTATAATATATAATACCAACCGAACAGACCGAACAAGTTTTTGGCGCCGTTGCCGGGGAGGCTAGGCAGATTTGTGAAATTGTGTTTAGTGTAAATTTACTGTATTTTTATTTTTATTTTCTTAAGTGTTAACAACTTGGTCTTAGCCTGTATTTTGCAGATTTTGTTTCTGTGAACACTGGCAAGGGACAAGGAGCTGGTGGAATCTTACTTAGAGCCTGAACGTGAATTTCATAGTCAACATAGAGAAGCTCTACAAAAGAAGCTGCAGTTGTTCCGACAATCTATTATGGAGCAACAAAATCCACCAGTTGTGAGGGCAGTGTTAGTGCCCGATGAAGCAGCAGCAAGGCCGGTTCACGAGGTGGCAATCCCACACGCTAACAATGTACATTCTAGCATCCGCAAACCAGAGCCTGGAGGGAGGTTTGAATTAAAGCAGAATATGGTGCAACTCTTGCACACAAGCGGGCAATTTACCGGTCTCCCTCATGAAGACCCACAACAACATCTCCAAAACTTTTTGGAGATAAGTGACACTTATATACCTGCTGGAGTGTCACCTGATTATGTTCGGCTCACCTTATTTCCATTTTCCTTACTTGGTGAAGCCAAGAGGTGGTTAAAAGCTGAACCACCCAATTCTATATCAATGTGGGATGATCTTGCACGGAAGTTTTTGATTAGATTTTTCCCTTCTCGTAAAACAGCCAGACTTAGAAGTCAAATTCTAAGTTTTAAACAGAGGGAGGGAGAAAATCTATATCAAGCCTGGGAAAGATTTAAATCCATGTTGCGGGACTGTCCTCATCATCATCAGTCCAATGAGGTGTTGGTACACACATTTATTGAGGGTTTGGAACCCCACACTAAAATTCCGTTAGATTCAGCAGCTGGAGGGCAAGTGCTGGAAAAGACTTACGAGGAGCTGTACACTTTGCTCAACCAAATTTCACAGGGCAATCCAGAATGGAATGCAGATTCATCTCGAGGTGGAGCAAGGAAAGCAGCGGGATTGCTTGAAGTGGATGGATTCACAGTTATCGCTGCATAGATAGCTGCCTTGCAAAATCAGTTAAATAACCACTTCAACAATATGAACTTGAACCAGCTGTCAGCTTCAGTCAATGCAGTCCAGCAGATGTGGTGTGAAGTGTGTGGTAGTAGTGAGCATTCAGCTGAATGCTGTGGTGCAAATCCTGATTCTGTTAACTTTGTGGGCAATGCACAGAGAAATCAGCAGCAGTTTGGTAGTGGCTACAACTCAAATTGGAGGAACCATCCGAATTTTCGTCGGGTAGAAACAACCAACAAGGACAAGGTTCTGGTCAGGGTATGCAGAGAAATCAAGGAGGGCAACAAAACTATCAAGCTCAATTCAGAAATCATAATGCCCCTCCTCCACCACCATCACCGACCATTGAGGAGATGTTCAAAACCATGATCGCTAATCAGGCACAATTGCAGGCTGACTATGTTAAATTGGCAGCCGAAGTGAAGAACAATCAGTTGGCGACCAAGGCTCTTGAATATCAGTTTGGGCAATTTGCTAGTGCCCAAAATAGAAGACCCAGAGGAGGACTACCTAGCGACACGGATCCTAATCCGAAGCAGGTTAATGCGGTGACCACTAGGAGTGGTTTACAGTTGAAGGAGGTGGAACGGGAAAGACCGCCTCAAAAGTCAGGAGCAACAGATGTTGAGGAGGAACAAAGTTCTGATAGGGGGAAGACTAAAGAAGCAGAATCAGAAAGGCCTCCACCCCCGTTCCCTCAACGACTCAAGAAACACAAGGAGGAGGCGTGTTTCAAGAAATTCATGGAGGTGCTTAAACAGGTACATGTTAACTTACCTCTTGTTGATGTCTTGCAGGGAGTGCCAAAGTATGCAAAATATATTAAAGACATCGTGGCTAACAAAAGTCGTTTGACTGAGTATGCCACGGTGGCTCTAACGGAGGAATGCACTTCCCGGATTCAGAATAGACTGCCCACGAAACTGAAAGACCCTGGAAGTTTTACTATCCAGCTGACTATTGGGCAAAGTATCCGAGCTCGTGGATTATGCGACTTGGGGGCAAGTATAAATCTGATGCCATCTTCGGTATTCAGAAAGTTAGGTCTAGGGAGTCCTAGACCTACAACGGTAATCTTGCAGCTAGCGGACAGGTCCTTAGCTAAGCCGGATGGCATTGTTGAGGATGTGTTATTGCAAGTGGGCTCCCTCATTTTTCCGGTCGATTTTATTGTTCTGGACTTTGAACCAGATGCTGAAGTCCCATTTATTTTGGGACGACCCTTTTTGGCAACCGGAAAAGCATTAATTGATGTAGCTGCGGGTCAACTTACAATGCGGGCACATGACAAGATAGAAGTGTTTGACGTGTACAAAGCACCCAAGCTTTGTAAATGAGGAACTCTCGGTGATCAATGTGATTGATCATGGGAATGCTAATATAATGAATGATTCCCGAGAGTTAACAGGAAGGCCACCAGATGAGGATGAGAACTACTGGGGGGAGGACAAGGATCGTGAAAAATCGTCCCTCACCCTAGTAGATAATTGAGCATAATGGACGTCGAGCCGCGACGGTAAACCAGGCGCTGCACGGGAGGCAACTCGTGAAACATATTTTCTTTCTTTCTTTTCTTAGTGTAAATAATTTTTTATTTTTTATTTTTCTTTTCTTGATTAGGTTTAGATTCTTGTTTTAGTTAATATTTTTCGTTTTAGTTAGGGAAATCTATTAATCTAACCAATTTCGTTTAGTGAGGTGATTTTCAGGTCTAACGGAGAAAAATATGCATGGAAGCGGGAAAAATAAGGCAAGGTATGAAAATAATTTTTATTGAAGAAACAGTGCACTGGGGCGTTGGCTCCGTGTCACGGAGGAGTGGCTCCGCGTTACCCTCAGTGACACGTTGAAGGAAAAATTAGATTTTTTTAAAAATTTCCAGAGAGCCAATGCGTTGGCTCCGTGTCACGGAGGAGGGGCTCCGCGTTACCCTCCGTGACACGTTGCCCTTTATTCAGTGCCGGGTCACACCGGGTTGCCGGGTGACCCGCGTGTTTTTCTTTAAATTAACCCCGATTTTGCCCAATTTTTCCCCATTTCTTCTACTCTCCGCGACCAAAACACCCAAATCCCCCTCCCCAACCAACGTGCCACGCTATTAGGCAAGGAATACGTCAAGTTTCTTCGGTTCTTCAACTCAAAGGTATGTTTTCCTCGTTTCTCTCAAATTTTTGGCGATTTTAGTCGAATTTGGGCATGTGAGGTGAGATATATCACCCCAAGTAGCAATTTAACATGATGTTGAGTTATTTGTGATTGATATATGTTCGGATTGTTGTAATTAGCGTTTGAACTTATCGATTACATAAATAATTCGAATTTGATTGTAGCATTGTATTCTAGGGCATGGGTTGTTGAATTTGACTTGGGTGACTTGATAATTCGATACATTAGATGCCGGGGTGTGTTTGTAAATTGAGATAAGTCATTGTAAATATTGTAGGAATGTTAAAAGACGACGAAGTCTCGAATTTTTGGGAAAATGTGAAAATTGTGTAAATTGGTTTGATTAATTGGATTCGTTTGTATATAGAATGTTTTTGTCGTTGTTTTTAGTTTTTGTTTTTATTGATTGTGCGATGGTTGAACTGTTAGTGATAGTAGGATTGGGATTAGTTGTATGAAGTCTGAGTAGTACGCTAACCATTATGCTGTCGAAATTGTTTTTTGTAAACGCACTAAGCATAAAGTGTATACTTGTTGTCTTTGGTGTAAATAGAGTTCTCCTTGCTGTAGTTTTGTAAAAGTAGCTAAGGCCTAAGTGTGGGGTAAACGTTGTGTAACCTGACCTTAGCCTAAGTTAACATCTTTATAGCTTAACGTTGTGCTTGTTAATTTATATTGACAGGTACAATGGCTAGCAGACAGGATAAGGGCAAGGGTGCTTCTACCTCAGGCACCGGCAGGAAAAGAATGAGATTGGGCACCGCAGTCCCAGCTGCACCAGCTGTTCCGCATGGCCAACGCCGCCAATACGGAACAAGGTGGGTAACCAAGGAAGGAAAGAAATGGTATGCTAAGCATAAGGAGAGCAAGTACTTCCCAGAGGAACATATTGCACGGGAACCACTAGCACAGGAGTTCCCCCGTATTGTGCAAAGGATTGAAGCAGCTGGGCTCAGCTTTATCTTTCAGGAGCCCAAGGAGTACAACCTTCATTTGGTCTGAGAGTTCTACGCAAATTGGAACCCGGCCATCAGAAGCCACACAATAAAAATCAGAGAGCAGATTGTTACTCTGGAACCCCAGCAGTTCAATGCCATCGTTGGAGCGCGGGACACAGATGCTCACGTTCTCCGCAAGCTAAACATCACCCCACCGTACGCCGACATCAGACGTACGTTGTGTGGGGCTCGATCCACAGCCCGATGGAGTAGACATAAGGAGAGGGGTTACCACCAGACTCTGCCTTATTCGCAGATGAATAGGGAGGCCAGAATATGGCTGAAAATTGTATGTTCGTGCTTGATCCCGGGAGTTCATATGACGGATATGACCCGGGACCGTGTCTGCTTGGTGTATGCCCTTATGAAAGGGCTTGAGATTAATGTTGGGGCGGTAATTATATCCGCCATGAAGAGAGCCAGACTACACCAGGGCCACAGATACGGGTTTGGCGGACTCATCACCACCTTCCTCCGAGGCCTCGATGTCGAGGAAGAAGCCTTGGATTACATTCCGCAGTTGGAGCGGAGGGCCCTCGATGTGACAAAAACTAAGGCCCCCGATACCACACACAGACCAGTGCAGAATTTGGGCGAGCGACATGCTCGTGACGATCAGTACATGGCACGTATGTTCGGCATGCAGATGCTTCAGCTACGGATTGGTGGGAGACCAGCCACCGAGGAAGAATTATGGCAGCTGGAGCTGGATTACCCATTTGGCGAGAATGCCAGAGCCTTATGCCGAGTGGGACCAGCCTTCGTGGAGTCGACGGATGACGATGTCCCTACTGATGAGGAGACACATCGGGAGGACTCCGATGTGGAGTCTGATGACGACGATGGAGCTGACTCAGATATGGGTGACGAGGCAGTAGCACCAGATGAAGAAGTCGAATATTTCGACTGATCAGGGAGTTCCACCACCCGAAATTCTGTTTTGTAATTTTTGTGAACACTGGGGACAGTGTTCGATTTAAGTGTGGGGTGGGGAGTAGCTAGGTGCTGGGACTTGGCTCTAATCTGCTGTATGCTTTTCCTTGGTTTGTATGTATGTTTGTGCTTTCCCTGTTATAAACTGATTTGTGTTGTATTTGTATATATTTGTTTGTGTGGTTAATGATGTGTGTGTTATTTTTTTTAAAGTTATGGTTGCCAGTGTAAATATTTTGTAAATATTTTTTTTCCTATCGAGATGATCGATATTTTTCAAAAATTTTCGCGAAAATATTTTGCACTTGTAAATATTTTCTTTCTATCGAAATGATCGATGTGTTGCAAAAATTTTCAGTTTTTATTTTGTTTGGGTTTCTCGGAGTTTGTTTTCGGTTCTTTTACCGAGAATAGTCCCATTGAACCGATGTCATAGTTAGTGACCGTTCCCTATGATGGATGGATGACGACCGTCTTAAGGGAAATGTAGTCGGTAGGAGTAGGATTTTAATTTGTTTTTAATTTTTCTTTGGTGGATTGCATCAATGAACTGTAGTTGCTTTATGGTTGCAAAAATTTCGTTGCGTGTGTAACCGATGTTCAAAATGTGAAAATGATTCGTTTGAAAGCATGCAATTTTGGTAAATATGTTGAGTTACCTAGGCTATAGAATTTGATTCAGCATGATTGAGGCTTAATTTTGAATTCATGTGATTGGCTAATTAGAGAGTCTGTGAATGCATCTTGATTCGAGCATGTGCATGAAGTGTGAAGTGAGCTATTGTTATTCCATGCCATTGTGAATTGTCTAGAACTTGCCTGGTGTGTTTACAAAACGAAATGAAGGAGGTGTAGTGTTGGAAAGGATGTAGGCATTTCTTTGTTTTTAATCGATAGTTTCCATTTTTTTTTTCTTGTCAAATTCTACCTTTTTATATGTTGTATACCCTAGTCAGCCCGTTGAGCCTTTAGCCGATTTCTTTCTTTCTTTTGTCCAAAATTGTATAAACTAAGCTTTATTCCTTCTTTTCATTAGCCTTAAAGTCTATACAAAACTCTTAAGCGCTTACAAAGAAAAGAAAATGTTTCCCAAAGTGTTAAAGAGTGAAAGGAGTGAAAAGAAAAAGAAAAGCAGAGTGAGGAAAGAAAAGATGATGTTGAAGAGGCACTTGTTATAATTAAATGATATTGAGGGTACATGAAAACCCTTTGTTTTGTGTCAAGTGTGTTTGATGAAATGGGTAGTACGAAAGTAAACCAGCATGAATGGGAGAAAAAGAGAAAAGAGAGGAACAATGTCCATGAGTCGATGGGAATGTGTTGAAAAGGCGCTTAAGGATGCTAGCGACTATTATTGGCTAATCCAATATATATACTAGATCCATAGCCCCGTTACAACCCATTAAAGTCCTACTTGATCCTACATTGCATTTCTTTATATTAGTGGAGTAATACACTAAGGGCAAGCCTATGGGTCACGATATGATGCATGTGAATTCTTTTGGGAGAGTGAGTGAAATTAATTTTTATATGCCCTACTTGAATGTTTGTGTGTTGCATGAACAAAAAGTGGAAGATTCTCTTGAGTGTGAGGGCACATGCTTGATGAAAGATTGATTTTCGTGTCGGATTTCTAGATTAGCTGATTTGCATGAGTTTGCCGATATCAAGAATAAATTCTTAAAGTCTAGGAAGTCTTGATGTATTAAAGGTCATTGTATTGTAAGACCAAGCATGTTTTCGTGATGATTTGCAAAAATTGAATAATCGGTATGACCGTAGCATAAATGGTCGCACCATAGTGATGAAGGTTGGGATGTAATTTGCATGAGTTGTGTATGTGTTGTTCGTGGACGAACAAGGGTTTAAGTGTGGGGTAAGTGATCTTGGGCAGATTTATATGTCCAAGTGATACTCAAACGTATTATTTTTGCCTTGTTTGTGTGCAATATGTATATATTCTCATGTAATTGGTAATAAAATGTGAATTTATACTAACCAACATGATTAGCATTTGTTTTGCAGGAAAATATGATTTTTAGGAGCTAAAATGCATGTTGGAACTATATCGGAGTTGGACTTGAATACGAGCGTGGAAAAGACATTGGAATGCACAAATTATAAGGGCTCCGCGATGGAGTCATGCCACGCTACCATCGCGGAGGCACACTGCCTGGAGAGGCAATTAAATGGCAATTTCCAGTGAGGCCTCGCGACAGCTCCGTGGCACGGAGATAGGCCTCCGCGTTGGCCTCCGTGCCACGTTGAGGCTAATTTACCGGACCCTGGATTTCCAGTGAAGGTCCGCGTCCACGCCGTGTCACTGAGGCAGTGCTCCGCGTTGACCTCCGTGACACGTTGCTTGTTATTCCGGGAAAAATTTCCCACTAGTATAAATAGCACACTTAGGTTTATTTTAATTAGTTCAGACTTGGTGGAGCAAGGACGTGGGTTAGCAGCAGTTGAGGGACGAAAAAGCTAAGGGATTTCTTCTCTTCCTTTCTTCTTTCAATCAATTGTATGTATGATTTACACTTGTTTTAGGATGATCAATCCACAAATGAGTGGCTAATTTTCTTCCTTGCTAAGGTTTTGAACATGTGTAGTGAATTTTGATTGTAAATGATATGGTTTTCTTCTTCTTCTTTCATGTTGTTCTATTAATTCTTGTTCTTACTGCATTAGTGCTTGGCCAACATTAATGTACATCTAAAAAGTCCAATTTCACTCGAGAGAGCAAGAAATTGGAAAGTTGTGAATTAATAGGGTATTGTTCTTAACTTGATTTGGGAAAATTGGGTTTTGATGTGCTTTCGTGATAGAAATATACTTGAAAGCCGTATTAGTCAATTTAGGAACCGGAATTGTATTGCTAGGTCGTAAATTGCATTTGATCACAGAAATGTAGACGAATGGTTTATGATTCTTAAGTGAAATTAAATACGAGAGTTTTAATTTCTAGGCTAAAGTTCTTGGCTAGCAACATGAAGAAGAGATTAACCGAATTATTATTACAATCGAATTCATTACTTGTTCTTAACCTTGGCATGCTCTTATCCATAGTTTAAATTCACGGTAAATAATTGTTAATAGTTTTAGTATATATTTTATAAACAAAAACTCAATTAATTGTTGGTTACGTTGTTGTTAGCATAGTTAGAAGTAAGATAAGAATATAGTATACTTAGGCAAATTTTACATACCCTGAGCCTCCTTGGATCGATACTTGGCTTACTTAGCCACTTTATTACTTGTTTGACCACGTGCACTTGCGTGTCGGTTTATAATATATAATACCAACCGAACAGACCGAACAAAGGGCCTTAGCCAAGCCATATGTTTGGTCCATGATTGAACCCCTTTCAAGATTATTTGCCACCGATTTGTTGATAGAATTCAGGGATCTATAGAAAATTTGGAGCAACACCCCATCAGACAGACCATGATTGGTGCAAATGGTGACCTTTTTCTTGAGTCGAAGCCAAAATTCATGAATGGGCTCCCCTAGGAGTTGACAAAAGTTTGTTATTTCATCTCTCAACTATAGCATCCAGGATGGAGGGAAGACCCTATCTAAGAAGGCTTCAATTAGCTCATTCCATGAGGTTGTGGAATTGGCAGGCAACTCATCCAACCACACCATGGCTTCACCCTTTAATAAGAATAGGAATAGTTGCAACCGTATAGACTCTTGGCTTATGTTGGTGATGTTGGACAATTGACATATTTCTATGAAGTTCTGGAGGTGCCGATTAGCATCCTCCGAAGCTTGTCCTACAAACAAACCGTTTATTTGCAAAAGGTGTAGCATGATGCTCGTGACATAAAAGACCGCATTCCCTACCGTGGGTTGTAGGAGAATGGCATCATCCACATCATTAATCATGGGATCATCCTCTCCCTATATTAAATCATCCATGTTGCCTTTGTTGCTAGTGTGGCTCATTTTTCACACACCTAGACAAACAGCAAAAACACAAAAATAATGTAAACCAAAATTAAATTACTAAAAAACTAATGGCGATTAAAACTCAATTCCCTGGAAATGGCGCCATTTTTTAATAAGGCTCAATACATCTCGCCCGATTAAGGGAGGCGGCAGCGGTCGTTGTCAAAAATAAAATGCCCGAGGGGTGTTAGGGTCAAATCCAACAAGGAACAGAGATAGATCAATCAAGAGTTGTAAAATAGATCAATTTAGCATGCATTATTGTTCAACATGTATAAAGTAAATACTGGGGGGAAAAGGGGACATAATATTGAATTCAAATTTATAAAACTAGATTGAGCAAGTTCTTTGTTGCAATAGATGAGAATGAACTAGAGATGTGCTATTGACAGGGCGTTGATTGGATTGCAGTTAATTGACAAGTCTAAAACATCAATTACAGCATGAATAGTAAAGGCTAAGGCTACACTCGATGTTTCTCAACCACTTGGGTGAATTTGCCTAGGGTTTTCTCAAATCCCAAGGTCACAACACAAATCAGCCACCAAAAAATTGAGGAAGAGCTAAGTTATCTCTAGCCTCAGCCTTTTAATGGATGGTGAAAATGGATTTTGACTATCTCTAGCTCAACCCCACATATTCATAATCCAAATCCTCACTAAAGGTTCTTCACCTAGATCTTATTTATCTCTTTTAAGAAAAAGTAAGATAAGAAAAGTACATCAATATTTGCAATCATTAATTTTAGTGTTCAAACTTAGAGGAAACACTATATTCATGCAAGACATTGAACTTAAGACTAAGTCAACAACACCCAATCTATTCTAAACCTCAATCATGCACACATCCCTAGTAACTAAATTAGTTACTCATGGATGAAGTTAAAGAGAAGATTCCTATGGGTAATTCATTAATATTCATCATATTGAATAGAAATTCAATCTTTCAATAATCTTCTACAATGGTGTACCTAGCTCAAAATAGCAAAGAAGAAGAAGAAGAACAATGTACTCTCCTCTTTCTCTCTCTACATCTCTCTATAATTCTCTACACAATGTAAAAGTTCTTCTATGTATGAGTACAAATGGGGTAATTCTTCATATTCCATTTTTCACACAGCTTTCCTCATATGCCATTGTAAGGTTCCACATCAAATTTATGAAGAAGTTGGATATTTTTTCCCTGGCAGGATTTGGTCACTTGTGCAGCGCCTGCATTTCACAAGTGCCCATCCGTGAGCCTCAAATTCCTCACAGGTCCTAGCAGTGTGGCTTGGCATCCTTCTACAGTTTCACCTACATTTCGCAAGTGCCAACCTATGCTTCTTTGGTTCCTTTCTGCTCAGCATCAGTGCTGACTGCATTTGCGCCTACGTTTCGCAGGTACCCTTCTGCGAAACCCATGCTCCTTGCTTCCAGCATGGTGCTTTTTTTTCAATTCCTTTGTTTACCTTGTCTAAGTTCAATACCTATAAAATCAAAGAGAAAAGGAATAGAAACATTCCTAATTTATTTGAAAACAATGCAAAAGTTCATTCTTAAAAGCCTAATGAGTTGGTAAATTATCAACTCATCAGTTATTAATCCTCGAAAATGGATATTTATTCTTTATGGTGAGCTTGTTCAACTGACGGTAATCAATGCACATACGTAATGATCCATCCTTCTTTTAGACAAATAAGACTTCTGAGATACTTGGTCGAAATAAACCCCTTATCATGCAGGTCCTTCAATTGTTCCTTTAATTCTTTAAGTTCTTCTAGTGCCATCTTATATGGAGGAATATATATTGGTTTAGTATCGGGAAGAACATCAATTTCAAAATCAAAATCCCTATCTAGAGGCATTCCTGGAAGTTCATCTAAAAATAGTTCTAGATATTCTTTAACAACAGGCATAGATTAAAGAGTCTATGCTTCAACATCGGTGTCCCTTACCAGAACAAGATGATATAAGCATCCCTTGGAAATTGGATTTCTCATTGTAAGGTATGAAATAAGCCTACATTTTGGCATTATGATATTACCATTTCTTTCTATGACTAGTTCATTTGGAAACTTGAATGTAACTACCTTGGTTTAACTATTAAGAGTACCATAACATGATGATAGCCAATTCACACACGTAATGACATCAAAGTCGACCACCTCTAATTCAATTAGATTGATTGTAGAAGCTCTACAACCCATCATAACCATACTACTCCTATAAACTCATTTGGCAATAATTGACTCATCGACTAGAGTTGATATAGAGAATGGTCCACATAATCATTTGGGTTCTATCCCAAACTTCTTAGCAATGTAAGAGTTTGGTCCACATAATCATTTGGGTTCTATCCCAAACTTCTTAGCAATGTAAGGGGTTACATAAGACAAAGTGGATCTAGGATCCATTAGAACATAAATATCAAGAATGAAAATCATTAATATACCTATGGCAACATATGGCGACACCTCCAAGTCCTGACAACTAGATAAAATATATACATGATTCTATCCCCCACCTCTATTGTTAACTCACCTTGATAGGGATTGAGAATCACGTGGAAGAGCTATATGAGTAGCTGCTACATTTTGAGATAAAGTTGCATTATCACTAGTTTCATGTCTCGCTGATAGACACTCTCTCTGAAAATAGCCTCGAAGACTACATCCATAACATAAATCCATTTCCGTGCGACACTCTGATGGGTGCCTTTTTTCACGTATGTTGTAGGGAAGTTGTTGTGAATTACTCTATGCAACACTAGCTAGGGATTGAGAGCCTAGCACTTTAGAATTATAGTTTTTGCTATTTTGTCCTCACCTATCATTTTTGGACCCCGGAGGTGGTGCACTCATAGAAGATGGTGAAATACCTGATGACCTCCCATTAAAGAAAGTCTTGCCAGTGCTTCTTCGATATTGTTCATTATTACCTGTTGATCTGGCCCTTTTGTTCTGGTTCTTTTCTCTTTCAGCTCTAATTCTTTGCTTCAGATCCTCTATTTATTGTGCATAAGACATTAACCTTGATATACCATTTCCTTATTCTGCAAAGCTGAAGTACATTCACCAGCCACATGTGCTCCTAAACCATACACAAAATGGCATATCCTTGTCCGTGTGGTAGAAATCATCTCTAAATCATATAATGACAACTATGTGAATTTGAGGTTGTATTCTCTCACACTCATGGCACCTTGCCAAAGAGTTGTAAATTCATTGACTCTGGTTTCTCTTTGCTCCAACGGAAGGAAATGGTCAATGAAAGCATCCATAAAATCATCCCAAATCGTGGGGACTGCATTTTTCACTCGAGATAGCTCCTATTGCTCATATCATGTGATGACCATATCTTTTGACTGATAAGAGGAAAATTAAACTATCTCCATCTCATTAGTATTCATCACTCAAAGAATCCTCTACACCTCATCTATAAAGTTCTAAGGATCCTCTTCTCGTTTGGACCCTGTAAGAATTGGAGGAATTATTCTAAGGAACTCTTTGATCCTCGATGTAGCTGAACCCAGATGAGAACATATACTTTGTAATGGTGTACCCTAACACTGAGACTGTGTTGCAACCAATTGGGTGAGCATATGAATAGCTCCCTCATGTATGCATTAATAGTACTATTGATGACGTGTAAGCCATAGGGTTCACTATAGTACCCTCTATCAATGACAGAGAGGCACAAGCAGTTTGGACTATTGGGTGACTCTAAGACCTCATTTGGACTCCCTGAGGTTCGCTGAAGTTTGCCTCATTGGTGGCATTAGCTCTTTGTCTTGAAGTTGTCTTCCTCTTAGTAGGCATTTTATGTAACAAACATAGTCATGCAAAAGTAGTAACATTTACTAGGGCTCAACATTATAGCATGATCTATAGTATGAAAGAAGAGTAACATTCTTATACGTCCTTTAGCTTCTAAATTGTAAATGTGGCGTTCTTTATTCCCTAAGTTATACTCTACTAGATTCGGCCTCATAGACTCCCTAAGACACTTGAACCTAGTGCTCTAATATCAAATTTGTTATGCCTCGACCCTAGGCATAGGCATAGTTGGCACTCGATGCCATTGCTGGCCTAAGTGAACCTCATAACATGACATAAATTATAGAAAATTTATCTAATATGAGCAGGACATTAATAACTTAAAGCTTTCAAAATATAAGTACTCAATAAATAGAAAAAGTTTGCAAAATTTATATCATGAATATACTATACTCATCAATATAATATATAAAGCCTCTAACATAATGGAATAAATAATTTACTGGGATAAGACGCGCAGCATAACTCTAAGCCAAAAACTAGTAATGTTGAACATAAGACTAAGCCCAAAACAAATAAGGCTTACCAAAAGCTGAGTATGTGAATTCTAACATGTGGTTTGATCATTAACCTAAGTACTTGAGTCTGTATTATGAAATAATGCAGCATTTCCAGAAATATAGACGTAAGTACATATAGAATAGTATTGTTTGTAAAATGGCTAAATAAGAATATAAACATAATTGAAATATAAGGACAACTAGAAATATAGACATATCATGAAGGAAATCCAGAATTCGAAATCAATGGGTTGACATTATTAAATATCATCTTTCATCATTCATTAGTTCGTCATGGGAGGTTCTTACTTTAACCGACATAAATCACCATATAAAAATATGGAGTCTAATCGCTATCTGATCAGCTAAACCATCTCATTCCTTGACATGGTATGAGGCATACATAACATGTTTGCTAGCAAGGATCTATATTAGTCAATACTAGGAGCACATAAGGAGTCGCTCAAACCAACGAAAGCGATTCATAACCTACATTGGCATACATAGTTTCGGGCATGAATGCCTTCTCAATAATTAATACTACTCCCATTCATTAAGTGTGAGTTTAACTCAAAGCCATCATTTAGCCTTCATAACCTCTTAAGTCATAATTCATCATCATGTCGTATTCATAGTTCATAATCTTCAAGACACATATAAAATTCATATTCATCATGTTATATTCATAGTTCATAAAAATCTTTAAGGGCTTCTCTTTTAGAGGAAAAATCAATTTATAAAGTTGACGCTTTTCATAAGAAAATTCATGGTCTCATGAAATAATAAATAGAGATTATAAAACATGTATAGGACTCATGGGAATGCAAAAATAAATAACCATAGACACATTATACTTTCCCTTAATCCTAACAATTCAAGAAGAAGGGTTTTATATAGACTTTCATGAGACATGGTTCGGTAAATAAAATAAAGTGTTCCCACATGTGAGATAGCATTTCATACCTTAACTGCAACCAAGAAACTAGAGAAAACTAAAGTCTTGATGAAGAACGCTTAACTTCTGCCTAGTTTCTTGGGATGAGGTTTTTCTTGAAACCATAAGATGGTAGAAGACAACCTTTACATATGCTATCATAAAATCTCCATTATTCTATGGAAAATATTAGAGTATGATTACCTTGATGTAGGAAGACATAGAGAGGAGAGAAATATCGAACTAGGGTTGGACAGAAGTGGAAAAGTGAGAGAAAAGTCAAATTTTGCATATGTATAACGACTACATCGAGGGACTTATGAAAGGCCTAGGTTGACTTACGATACCATGAAATTGACTTACAGTCCATAAGTCTAACCCGTAAATCCATACTTCCAATCTACAGTATCAGGTACGGCCCATAGAATTAATCTGCGGTTTGACCATTTGTCAACCTAGGAATTTTATCTCTCTGAAGTTCAATTTATGGTGCCAGATATAGCCTGTAGAATTCATATATGGTGTGTATTTTTGCTCGTCTATTGATTTAACTTTTACTCATCCTCTGAAGTTTCATCTGCGGCAAAAAGTATGGCTCATAGATTCCATCTATGGTCCATAAGTTGAACTGTAAACTCTTAATAGTGATTTTAAAAAGTAAGGCTTCCTTCTCACATTGACATATAGTACCATAGAATTCACTTATGGTCCGTATGTTATTTACGGTACCTGCACAGTGATTTTCTACAAAATTTCATACTCCGTTATTTCAACTCCTTGGTACCTCCATGCCTATTTAAAGGCTTCAGACACTACATATACTCCATAAATCACATAAATGACTACCTTCTCATAATTAGGACCAATTTGATTATGTATTAAGGTTCAAAATACTTTTCTAAAAGAACGAGGTGTTACACAGGAACTCGATTGAGTATTTTATTAGTCGTAAGAATGGCTTTCCCCCGCAAGTTCTAAGATAAAGCAGAACTTATCAATAAGGCATTTGTCATATCTTTTAAAGTTTGATTTTTTCTTTTTCGCAATTTTGTTAGATTGTGATGAGTAAGGGGCAATTGTTTGATGAATAATATCATATTTCTAACATATTTCTTCAAAAGGAGATTCATATTTGTCACCTTATTACTTCTTATCATTTTAGTTTTTTATTTAGTTGTGTTTCAACTTTATTTTTGTGTATATTAATTGCTTCATCTTACCATCAATAAGTGAATATAGCAATATCTAGTGTTGTCGTCAATAAAAGTTATGAAATATTTTTTTCACTACGAGATGGTATTGACTTCATATCGCAAATATCAGTGTTAATTAAATCTAAAGGATTTTGAATTCCTTTTAACTTGACTTATAAAAATGTTTCAGGTACATTGATTTCACAGATATGACACTTTAATTTATTACATTCAAAATTAGGCAATACCTCTATGTTAATCATTTTTCTCAAGATTTTGAAGTTGATGTAACCTAAATGTGAAAGCCATAAAGAATTTGACTAAAGTAAATTGTAACGACCCACCCGACCGTTATAGCACCACGACCACCTAAGAGCGGGCGAATTTAAAATTTTTTAAAAAGTTTAGAATGAATTCAGACGAATAAGTTTGAATGGGCCAAGTCGAAATCGTTGGGCCCCCAGGCGCATGTCCACAATGGAGTTTACTCTTCGCCATGACGGAACCGCTCAGCAATAAATGGTCTCGTTGCAGCGAGTGATGCGGACTAGAATTTTCCAATCCTTTTCCAGTTAAGATTTTAAATAAAAAGTATTCTCTAAAAAGGGGCTTAATAAAAAGGCCCAGAAATAGAAAATAGACTTTTGGAAAAAAGAGAAGGGGCTAGGAGGTGAGGATTTGTCCTCCAAAGCTAGGGCTTTGCCAGAAGAACTCAGGAATCGGTGCAAGCATGCAATTGGGAACGTCTTGACGATACCTTGGCGCTTAGGTAGGCTATAGTTTACTCACTTTTGTATGAGATTTCGATTAGCTAAACATATACGTGTGTATAGTTGATGTGCTTTTGATGCGTAGGATCGAAACTTATACAAATTGTTATTGATTATTTGAAATCGGTGAGATTCTGAGGATGAACAAATTAGAAAAAGGGGTGGTGATATCCCCGTAATATGAAAACCTCTAGGAGAGAGATTGCAATAATAATTAATCTATGTATAAGGGTGTATGTAGGATCAAATCAATTTTATATAGAATGATCTTCGGGTGTTGTTGTCGAATATAGTTTCATGTATAAGGACTTATAGAGTCATTCTTCCCGAATAGTAATCTTGAATGGATATTCTTATAAATCATGTCTATAGGATGCGGTAACTGAACGATTAATAGATTATGATTATTATAGAACATGAGTTAAAGCCCATAATTTAGAGTATCTATACTCTACATAATGACCTATACGTGCCATGGATAATACTGTATTTTTTGGGTTGGTGAATATTGTTCATGATGATGGTTGCATTGTTAAAAAGTTAATTATTGAAATAAGTTTGATGTGATGTTGCCTCCATTATGGTGGGCATTGTAGAGATGAGATAATAGGTGGGGAAGAAACAATTCGTGGGAGAAATTGGGAAGGAAACTGGTCGCAGTACTGCCAAACAATACCGCTGCAATGGTTATGGTACTGCTGCAACGAGACCGTTGTGGCGGCTGTAATGCTGCTGTAGCGAAGTCCAAACCAGCGAGTGGCCCAGGTTGCACTTCCTTGTGATGTTATAGATACAAATTGGTTTTATAATATGGGATATGAAATTGGGTTCGTAACTATGCATTTGATTATACTTATTGATATGTATACATAACTCTTGTCATGTGTAATTTATTGTTTGTTGTACTATGATGTGTGTCCTGATATTGAGGGGAAAATTGGTACCAATCTAACGTGTGCATGAGATAATATATAATACGGAAAGGCAAATCATTGATATGATGGTGAATGTGAGTCCTGGAGCCAAAGGGATAGAACTTGGATAAGCAGGCTAGTACGATCAGACTCTGAATGAGAAGTAGAGATATGAGTGGCTCGTGCCTGAGGTGAGCATCCAGACGAACGGTATGAGGTAGTACACAGACAGGTATGGATAAAATACCATGGGCTGGGTGTACAAATATGAGTACACAGACAAGTACGATGAAGGTTTCATACGGCTGGGTATACGTACATGGATTTCTAGAGTCCCCTGCAGGTTATGACTAGAAAGGCAAGCATAACACCCTATGGCATGTGTGTACAGTGATGTGACGGAGGCGTATGCATGGCATATCATCGATGGTATTATTTTTGAGATAGAGATTGTGCGGGTATGGTTCGATATACATACGGCTGTAGTGACAAAAAGGTACAGGTATACCAGTATGATACAAGATATATCGGCACCGTTTGATTTGAGGTGAGAAACATATTTGGAGCACAGTATATGACAATAAAGTGCAGGTATGATATTATATGGAACATTCATGATATGGAGACTGGTATGTGCATGTACTTTAATTTTGGGGTATCCAAATCCCTCGACATGTTTTGATGACTCCTTGTATGTACTTGAATTAGTTAATCTGCATTTGTAATTTGAATGTTGTTTTATTGGTTTCATGGGGTATAGAAGGTAGTATGATGGGTTTAACAAAAAAGGAGCGAATTAACATGAGACAACGAGTAGTATTTAATTAATGTACTAGATTTGAAAAGGTCTGAATATTTTGTAAGTAATTGAGTAGGTTAATAAATGGTAATGGATGCACTTAGTCAATCAAAGAGGAATGGTAAAAGAGGTAGATGTGCTATACAACTGTATAGAAGAATAGAACAAAACTGGATCAGGGAAAATCGATTACTAACTATTGGGATAGCATTGCAGCGGACACATCGCCACAGCAGCAGAATCACTGTAGCGGTTTGAGCCTTCGCTGTAGTGAAAATAGAGAGAGGCAGATTTAAGGATTGATCGACGACTAGGATTGTAGAATAACTGCATGAACCATGGTGAGTCTTAAGAGATGATAAGGTAGTCATTAATTTAGTGGGTTGTTTCATAGGTGAAATAATTTCTTATATTAGTAATGTTGATTGTATATTTATTATTATGATGTTATGTTAACTAACCTTATTTGGACAATGATGCCTATCGGTGCGTGTGGTGTACTAAACTACCTTGCTACACCTTTTTGGTGTAGGTTGTGGTAGGTTTAAAGTTCATTGATTGGAATGGAGTACTCAGCATCAGCTTCCGTGTTCTTCTTCTGAGATGAAGCTATGTCATTTTGTCTTCTCATGTATTCTATTAGAGCTCTCGTACCTGTCTAGACTAGATCTTGGGAGAGTGATAATGCAATACCACGGAAATGCCTAAAATTAGACTGGGGAGTTGAAATGAAAAGTAGCAGAAAAATCTGAAAATCTTCTCAGGATGACTCATTATACGAATCGTTGGTGGGACCAATGACCCATGGAAGGTGGCCATGGTGAGAAGCTGCAGAATCGAGCTGGGAAGTAACGAGCCTCAGAATGACCCATTGGATGTTGCAGTGAGTTATTGAATGGGAGTCGTTGTGAGGTTGGTTTTGATTAGGGAGGAAGTAATGAACGGTGGAAGGACCCATTGTTGGGAGCAACAGGCCGTTGTCAGCGTCCTGAGAGAAATCCCAGGTTAGGGTAGTGGTGATGACGACTAGCAACAACGAGTCGTTGGAGCTTGTAACGATTCATCCTATCCGGTCATGGTAGGGGACTTGAGACCAGAATGAGGGATAAGACAATGAAGGGATGTAGTGGATCATTGGAGCCAGTAACTGTCAGTTGTGACGCCCATTGCCACTGGCAATGCATTTTTTCCAGAAATTTCATTAAGAGTATTTTTGTCATTCCTAAGCCCTAGGATCCTAAACTACATCATTTTAAGTTTGAAATAGTGTGGTTTAAGAAGGGTTAAGTCATTCTAAGCCTATCCTAATTCATGCATGCAAGCTTAGGGGCTTGAGAGGTGATCACGTCTAGTATTCTTCAAAGTTCTTCCTAAATTCTCTTTAGGTAATCAAGGAAGTGGTAAAATCAGATCTCTTCAAGTATGTAAGGTTATGAATAGGTGTAATTTTCCAGACCCATGCCCAATCCCTCTCTATTTCGTGAAAGCCTCATTGATGAATCTATGGGATTTTAACCCACATGTGTAAATTCTCTAAGTTCTACCATGGGTATGATCTGAGCATGTTCCAAATGTTGAATTATAAATCATAGGCAAGTTTTACAAGGTTTTCAATTACAAATTTATATTTTCAAGTTTTACAATTTATATTGCCCATTCATGGAAGTTCATGGCAAGTTGAGATTATGATATGTATGTTAAAATATGATGAGATGTATATGAGAAAAGTATGTTTTCCAATTACCCATGTCTATGTTCATGTTTTCAAGAGAATCAAGTTGATTTCAAGCATGTTAAGTATTGGGCAAGCCCATATGATGAAGTATGTTATTATGATTTCATATAATTATCTTACCACATGATTTTAGAGTCTAGACTCCCAATTATGTTCATCTTGTGGTATGGTTTGAGCTAATACTCCTCATGTTACGATTTCAGATTATGCATGTATGTTATTATTCAGCTTCATCACTAGACGATGGTCAGCTTCGTTGAAAAATGATGGAGAGCATATGCATATTTTGTGAGTAGTGTCTAGCACCGAGTAGGCTAAGCGTCAGTCAACCCTATGCCTCAGAACTCTGCGCCAACGTGGGTTTATTTATATACTTTGGGACCTCCCTGGAGCTTCCCCTACCCCCAAGGGGCCTTCAGCTTGATATCGATATCATGGTAGCGTCCTTAGCCTTGGCAAAGCTTTGGACAGCTGTTACACCCCGTAAGTTTCTAACATTTAATTAGCCTATTCGTACGTTGGTTGAGAGTTTTAGAGTGCCATACGTACGAGGAAAGGTCTTGGGGAAAGGCCGAATGAGTGTAAAGTCGGGATTTCATGGGAGGAGGCCGAACCAAGTTGCCCGGTGAGGGGCAAAGTGGCACAGAGCAGCCCCCTCCACATTACCCAACGTGCCACGCCCGTAAATTAGCGCGTTGAGGTCTATGCCACGTTGCCCTATCCGCCGTCTCAAGTATATATAGGCCTCAACCTTAGATTTCATGTTATTTTCTCAAATAAACTCGGCCAGCAGAGTTAGAAGTGAAGGGGAATATAATTTTCATTCGATTACGCTGCTAAACACCGTCCAAATCCAAATTAACTTCGGGTATAGAAGTATAAGGCTGCAGGGAACATTTCTACGGAGTTAGTTTCATGAAATTCGCCCAGCGAATCGTCGTCCACCGAGCCAAAGGTGTTGAAATTGCTCCAAACTAGTGTCAATACTATTACAGGCTGAAAGTAAGCATTTCTCGCTTCTAGACTTTCGAGAAATAACGAGTTTCCGACCGTGTTCCGTAAAGTTGAAATATAGTTAATATTTATATATAAAGTTTTCCTTTTTGTTGAATTTACTGTTAAAACTAGTCTTATCTTTCTAGTAACACGATTTCAGTTGGGAAGAGCTGTTGAATACAAATTGGAACTTATCGGTTAATCAAAAACCGACAATCGAGGTATGTTAAGGCAGCTTCCTTCGGCAAGTTAGTTTCTATAGCATTATAACTCAGTCTAAATTCCAGTAAGAGAATTAGAAGTACGTAATCATGAATAGTTATTGTTATTAGTTGAGACTAGTATTCTACGTTGTGTTGGGATTTGATAGCCTATATATCCATCCATGACCAACCCCAGGGTTACTAGCTGTGTCGACGCCCGCCAGGGGCGAGATGACTTCGCTCCAGAAAGAGCGGCATGCCGTCCGCGAGGGACAAAGATTGGGTCCCAGGTCCTCATAGAGTCCATTCCATAGTTGGACTATTATACATACGCCGTATCGGCGCCACACTCCCAACAATCCTGGTGCCTGAGGTGCAGATATCAGGCGTCCACTAGACTCAGACACAGCTATAGTCAGGAGCCGAGCAGGCTCAGTTGCAGACCCAGGGGACTGGCAGGATGGCTATAGCTACCAGTATGACCCGTTATGACCTTGATAGTGGTATATAGAATTATGTGTACTCACTAGGGCTTATGGGGGCCCCAGGTGAGTTGTTCTATGCTGATTGTACCTTCCGACTTATGGGGGCCAGGTAAGGTTCTTGTTTGCTTTAGTTATTGGTAGACTAGATAGTAGAAACCCAGCTACTCAGGTATGACTTATGTCCCCTCTCTTTCAGTCATTTCAGCTTGATCTTTACTACTCAGTTATTTACAGTTATCGCCTTACATATTCAGTACCTATTGTACTGACGCCCTTTTTGGGGCGCTGCATTACTTTCCTACAGGTACGGATAGACGAGGAGCAGGTCCCTCGTAGCTTTCAGCCGGCATCGTCAGAGCAGTTAGCTCCTTTCTTCCAGAGCCTATAGATAGAAGGTTTACCCCTTTTGACTGTACAGTTTATGGGTAGGTCAGAGCCCTGTTCCAACCATTGTATTACTCTTAGAGGCTTGCATATTGTATCTATTTCCCTATGGTTAGCTATTATTCGTCGTGTGGGGCCTTGTTCAGCTGATAGATTAGCGGCCTTTTCGGCCATAGTTTGGTGTAGCTCTGGATTTACTTAACAATCATAACTAGACATCATGGTGGTCTTGTCGGCCCGCATAGGATTCCCTGTTACTGCTTGTTCTGGTTAGTTGTTTTCTTTCACAGGTGGCTATAAGGCCTTGTTGGCCAGAGGTTGTGTTTACAGCTGAGATATAGATCGTTATTTCCTTGATTTAAGAGTTAGTGTCATCCCTGCACTAGAAGTGGTTAGGCTCTGTCAGCTCAGTCAGTTCAGATCCTAGTTGGGCACCAGGTTCCAGTCATGCCTCCCAAGGAGGGGCATGACAACGGCTCTACCCACTTGAGTGTGATAGTGAGGACCACATAAGATCTATCGTGGTGATGTCAGTTATATGACGAGTCTCCCATAATTTCATGATTTAAGTTATGCATGTTCATTAGTCATGATATTATGTTTTCAGCAGGTTTGACCAAATGTTCAATTTTACTTATGATTATCAGTTTTCAGCTTTGAGTCATCAGATTCAGTTATGTTATTTAGTTATATTCAGATCATGATTTCAGAAAATAGCATGCAAGCCCTACTCTCAAAATCTTATCTTGATTATATTTTTTTATATGCGTGATATATGATTTTACTTACATAGCGGTTTTACTTACCTTGCATACTCGGTACATTTCACGTACTGACTGCATACACTATCTTGTATCGTTTTATTATATAGGCTCCGATATTCAGAACCAATCTCCCCACTAGTCAGACTTCCGAAGTTAGCACTTCCAGATTAGGGTTGGTGAGTCCTCATCTTGCGAGGGCCCTTCTGTTCATTTATGTTCTGTATTTTAAGCTTTCAGACTATAGTGCGTTAGTAGGGGTCTTGTTCCATCAACTTGTCAGTATTAGAGGCTTTTCGAACATGGATGTGTTTAGCCTTAGACTTATGTCATGTATTCGGGATGTCATGTTATGTTTAGACTTCCGCTATGTTATTCATGATGATCTTCCGCTTAAATATGTTTGAGTTATATGTTATGTTCTTGTCATAGGTCTACTTGGAGCCTCTCGGGGTTCCTTGTCCCTTGTCTCTATCCGAGCCTATGTTCGGGTCATGACAAACTTGGTATCAGAGCATTAGGTTTTGAAGTGACCTAGAGTGTTTGGAAGCCGCATTAAGTAGAGTCTTTTTCATGGGTGCGAAGCACACCACACTTATGACGAAGAGGCTACGAGATGTTTAGGAAATGTTCCTTTCTTTCATGATCTAAGTCGTGTTATTAAATGTCTCTCTATCCTTCTAACTAGTGCTATATGCGTTTGCATAATTATGTCTCCCCGTAGATTTAATGGAAGGAGAAATGGAAACGGAAATGGTCATGAGAATGGCAATGGAAACGGGCACCAGCAGGCCCCACCAGCCCACGAGGAGCATATACCCGAGCCAGTTTCCCACATGGAGTTCAAGGTATCCATTCAGATGTTAGCCCAGGCCTTGACCACCCAGGTCAATCAGTAGGCGGTAGCACATGTCCCTCAGAATAGGAATGCAGCGGCGGCGAGAGTTAGGGATTTTTTGAGGATGAACCATCTGGAGTTTCTTGGATCGATAGTGGATGAGGATCCACATGAGTTCATTGAGGAAATTCTGAAGATAACCCAGGTTATGGGGGTGATGTGGGAGGAGTGCGCTGATTTAGCCTCATACCAGTTGAAGGGGTTTGCACACATTTGGTTCGAGCAATGGAAGGATAGTAGGGCAGTTGGAGCAGGACTTATCAGTTGGGATGAGTTTCATGCCACTGTTATGGATTGCTTCTTCCCTCGGGAGATGAGAGAGATTAAAGTAGCCAAGTTTGTGAACCTAAAGCAAGGGAATATGACTATTTAGGAGTATGCCTTGGAGTTCACATGCTTGTCCAAGTATGCACCTAAGATGGTGTCATATCAGAGGGCCTAAGTGAGCAGGTTTGTACATGGGATAGCAGACTACTTGGTTAGGGATTGCCGGACCGCGATGCTGCTTTGACATTGACTTTGGTTGGATAGTCTTGTACGCCCAGCATATGGAGGTAGTGTAGAAGAGTGAGCGGGAGAGAGAGGCCAAGAGGGCCAGGACTGATAGCTTCGGATTCTCCCAGCAGAGACCTAGTGGGCACCATCAGTAGTCTCATCAAAGATCTTCAACCCCAGCACCTTCAGCTATGAGAGTGAGATCTAGGTCCAGGCACGATCAGAGGGGACGAGCATTAGGCTCTAGAGGCCAGAGTAGCAGACCCGCAATGTGGTCGGAGACACACAGGTCAATGTTTGGCGGGTACAGGTGATTGATTCGGGTGCAGAAAGCCCGGACACATGCTTAGAGATTACCTAGTAGCCACACAGGATCATGATAAGGGCCTCTCCAGTTTAGTAGCTCCACCAGCTCACCCAGCTCAGCAGGGGGCATCTACTAGTGTGGGTGGTGGTCAGTGTCAAAACAGTTTTTATGCCCTAGCATCCCGTCAAGAGAAGGAGGTCTCCCCAGGTGTAGCCACTGGTATGTTACAAGTATTCCACCTTGATGTTTATGCATTGTTAGATCCATGGGCTACTTTATCTTTTTTGACACCCTATGTTGCTAGTAGTTTAAGAGTGAGTCCAAAAATCTTATCAGAACCCTTCTCAGTTTCTACTCTAGTTAGTGATTCAGTTATAACTAGATGGGTGTATATAAATTGCCTTGTCATAGTCCTTCAGAAAGCCACCTTAGTAGTTTTAGTAGAGTTATCGATGACCGATTTTGATGTTATTCTTGTCATGGATTGGTTGTTTTCATGTTATGCCTCAGTCAATTGTAGAACCTATGCAGTAGAGTTCAGATTTCCGGGTGAACCATTCTTAGAGTGGAAGGGTAGTTCAGTTATGCCTGTAGGTCATTTCATTTCCTATCTTAAGGCCAGAAAGATGATTTCTAAGGGTTGCGTGTACCATCTAGTTGGGGTTAAGGATGCTACGTCTGAGACCCCAACTATCCAATCTATTCCAGTAGTATGTGAGTATCCAGAAGTGTTCCCAGATGATCTACCAGGAATTCCCCCTGAACGGGAGATTGATTTTGGTATTGACCTTCTTCCCAATACGCAGCCTATATCTATTCCTCCTTACAAAATGGCTCCAGCTGAGCTAAAGGAGTTAAAGGAGCAAGTTGAAAGATCTTTTGGACAAGGGATTCGTCAGACCTAGTAAATCCCCGTGGGATGCACCAGTTCTCTTTGTCCACAGGAAAGATAGTTCTCTTCGTATGTGCATTGATTATCGGCAATTGAACAAGGTCACCATCAAGAATAGGTATCCTCTCCCCAGAATTGATGATTTATTTGACTAGCTTCAGGGTGCTAAGTGCTTTTGAAAGATAGATCTCAGATCCGGATACAATCAGCTCAGGGTTCGGGAGAGCGATATTCAAAAGATAGCCTTCAGGACTCAGTATGGTCTCTATAAGTTTGTACTTATGTCTTTTGGACTAACAAATGCTGTTGTAGCTTTTATGGATTTGATGAACAGGGTGTTCAATCCATACTTAAATATGTTTGTGATTGTGTTCATAGATGACATCCTAATATACTCTTGGAGCGAGGAGGAGCATGCCACTCATTTGAGGGTGGTGCTACAGACTCTAAAGGATCGCCAGTTGTAAGCTAAATTCCATAAATGTGAGTTTTGATTGAGCTCAGTGGAATTTTTGGGTCATGTGGTGTCAAGTGAGGGTGTACAGGTAGACTCTCAGAAGATAGAAGCGGTGAAGAATTAGCCTAGACCAGTAAATCCTTCGAATATCAGGAGTTTCTTGGGCTTATCTGGTTATTATCAGAGACTTATTGAGGAGTTTTCATCCATTGCAGCCCCGTTGACTAAGTTGACCCAGAAGAAAGTGAAGTTTCAATGGTCGAAGACTTGTGAGAAGAGCTTCCAAGAGTTGAAGACTCAACTCACCTCAACACCAGTGTTGACCCTACCTGAGGGTACCGATGGGTTTGTGGTATATTGTGATGCTTCGAGGATCGGCCTTGGTTGTGTATTGATGCAGCATGGTAAGGTTATAGCATATGTTTCTAGGTAGCTGAAGGTTTATGAAAAGAATTATCTGACTCATGATCTCGAACTGGCGACAGTAGTATTTGCCTTAAAGATACACTATTTGTACGGGGTCCATGTTGATGTGTTTACGGACCATAAAAGCCTACAATATGTGTTTAATTAGAAGGATCTAAATATATGTCAAGAAGGTGGTTGGAGCTACTCAAGGATTATGATATGAGTGTCTTTTACCATCAGGGCAAGGCTAATGTGGTAGAAGACGCTCTTAGTAGGCTTTCTATGGAGAGTGTGTCCCATGTAGATGATGGGAGGAAGGAGTTGGTGAAGGATGTGCATCGGCTTACATGGTTGGGATTTCGTTTGGTTGACTCGACCGATGGTGGTTTTATTGTGCAGAATGGTTCAAAATCATCCTTGGTGACTGATGTTAAGGCTAGGCAAGATGAGGATCCTATCTTGGTGAAATTAAAGGAAGTTGTTCAGAATCAGAAGGTGGAGGTCTTCTCCAAAAGGGGAAGATGGTGTGCTCTGATATCAGGGTCATTTATGTGTACCGAATATTGATGATTTGAGAGATCGGATGTTGCACGAGGCTTATGGTTCCAGATACTCTATACATCCAGGTTCTACCAAGAAGTACCGTGACCTACGGGAAGTCTATTGGTGGAATGGCCCAAAGAAGGACATTGCAGAATTTGTCGCTAAAGTGTCTGAATTGTCAACAGGTGAAGTGGAGCATCAAAGAACGGGAGGTATGTTTCAAGACATCAGTAATCCTACTTGTAAGTGGGAGGATATCAATATGGACTTCATCACAGGGTTGCCTCGTACTCGTCGACAATGTGACTCCATTTGGGTGGTTGTTAACGGGTTGACTAAGGCAGCTCATTTCCTACCGGTTAGAACTACCAATTCAGCGGAGGTTTATGCTAAGTTGTACATTCAGGAGCTAGTTTGGTTGCATGGAGTTCCCTTCTCCATCATATCGGATAGAGGTACTCAGTTTACTTCCTAGTTTTGGAGATCGTTTCAAAAGGGATTTGGTACTAAGGTCAAGCTTAGCACAACGTTTCACTTGCAAACAGATGGCCAGGTGGAGCGGACTATTCAGACCCTTGAAGATATGTTCAGAGCGTGTGTGATTGATTTCAAGGGTATTTGGGATGACCATTTGCCTCTCATTGAGTTTTCATATAACAACAGCTATCATTTCAGCATTCAAATGGCTCCATTTGAGGCTCACTATGGGCGTAGATGTAGATCGCCTATTGGTTGGTTTGAAGTCGGTAAAGCTGCAATGATAGGACTGAGTTTAGTCCATGAGGCCATGGAGAATGATAAGGGACAGGTTGAAAATAACTTAGAGTCACCAAAAATCCTATGTGGATATGAGGAGGAGACAACTTGAGTTCGAAGTTGATGATTGGGTGTTTCTAAAGGTGTCTCCCATGAAGGGAGTGATGAGGTTCGGAAAAAAAGAGAAACTTAGCCCCCTATGTTGGCCCATACCGGATTGTGAAACGGGTTGGCAAGGTAGCATATGAGCTGTATTTGCCCTTAGAATTAGCTTCAGTCCATCTAGTTTTTCATGTATCGCTCTTAAAGAAGTGTATGGGTGATCCCGCTCTGGTTGTTCTAATGGAGAGCGTAGGTATGAAGGCCAGCCTTAGTTACGAGGAGGTTCCGGTGGAAATACTAGATCATTAGGTTCAAAAGCTAAGAAATAAAGAAGTAGCCTCAGTCATAGTTTTATGGAGGAATCAGCATGTTGAGGGAGCCACATGGGAAGCCGAAGCAAATATGATGGCTAAATACCCATATCTATTCCTTTTCAGCTCAGTTTCAGCTTGAAGTATCAGTTTTCTCCTTAGCACTCTATTCAGTTTCGTGTTCAGCTCATGTAACCCAATTTCCTTCATGCATGTGAATTGATGTATGTGTGATTCAGGAATTTAGTTTAGTCATGTAGTTCAATTCAGAGTCAGCCACTCCGTCAGTTTTTAGCATGTATATTCAGTGTTTGAGTATGATGATTGCATTTCTCTATTTTTTCAGTATGCTTTCCCACATTCGAGGATGAATGTTCTCAAGAGGAAAATATTGTAATACCCTCAAAGTGTCTAAGACTAGACTCAGGAGTGGAAATAAAGAGTAGCAGAAAAATTTGAAAATCCTCTCAGGACGACTCATTGTACGGATCATTGGTGGGACCAATGACCCGTGGAAGGTGGCCGTGGTGAGAAGCTGCAGAATCGGGCTGGGAAGTAACGGGCCTCAAAATGACCCATTCGATGTTGTAATGAGTCATTGAATGGGAGTCGTTGTGAGGTTGGTCTTGATCAGGGAGGAAGAAATGAGTCGTGGAATGACCCGTTGTGGGGAGAAATGGGCCGTTGTCAGCGTCCATGAGAGGAATCCCAGGTTAAAGCAATGGTGACGATGACTGGCAGCAACGAGTCATTGCAGCTTGTAACGACTCGTCCTGTCCTACCATGGTAGGGGACTTGAGAGCAGAATTAGGGATGAGACAATGAGGGGATGTAACGGATCATTGGAGCCAGTAATGGTCTGTTGTGACGCCCATTGCCACTGGCAGCGTAGTTTTTCTAGAAATTTCATTAAGGGTATTTTCATCATTGTTAAGCCCTAGGGTCCTAAACTTCGTCGTTTTAAGCTCGAAATAGTGTATTTTAAGAAGGGTTAAGTCATTCTAAGCCTATCCTAATTCATGCATGCAATCTTAGGGGATTGAGAGGTGATCAAGTCTAGTTTTCTTCAAAGTTCTTCCTCAAATCTCTTTGAGCAATCAAGAAAGTGGTAAAATCAGATCTTTTCAAGTATGTAGGGTTATGAATTGGTGCAATTGTCAACACCCATGTCCAATCCCTCTCTATTTCATGAAATCCTTATTGATGAATCTATGTGGTTTTAACCCAAATGTGAAAATTCTCTAAGTTCTACCATGGGTATGATCTAAGCATGTTTCAAATGTTGAATTATGAATCATGGGTAAGTTTTACAAGTTTTTCAATTATAAATTTATATTTTGAAGTTTTACAATTTATATTGCCCATTCATGGAAGTTCATGGAAAGTTGAGATTATGATATGTATGTTCAAATATGATGAGATGTATATGAGAAAAGCATGTTTTCAAATTACCCATGCCTATGTTCATGTTTTCAAGAGAATTAAGTTGTTTTCAAGCATGTTAAGTATTAGGCAAGCCCATATGATCAAGTATGTTTTTACGATTTCATGTAATTAGCTTACCACATGATTTTGGAGTCTAGACTCCCAATTATGTCCAGCTTGTGGTATAATTTGAGCCAAGGCTCCTCATGTTATGATTTCAGATTATGCATGTATGTTATTGTTCATCTTTGTCACTAGACGATGGTCAGCTTCATTGAAAAATGATGGTGAGCATATGCATGTTTTGGAAGTAATGTCTAGCACCGAGTAAGCTAAGGGTCAATCAATCCTATGCCTCAGAACTACGCGTCGACGTAGGTTTACTTATATACTTTGGTACCTCCCTTGGAGCTTCCCCTGCCCCTAAGGGGCCTTGAGCTTGATATCGATATCATGGTAGCATTCTTAGCCCTGGCAAAGCTTTGGCCGGCTCTGCACACTTGAGTGTGATAGTCGGAACCACGTAAGCTCTATCATGATGATGTCGGTTATATGACGAGTCTCCCATTGTTCCTCATGATTTCAATTATGCATGTTCATCAGCCATGATATTATTTTTTCAGTAAGTTTGACCCAATGTTCAATTTTACTTATGATTATTAGTTTTCAGCTTTGGGTCATTCCATTTAGTTATGATGTTCAGTTATGTTCAGTTATGTTCAGATCATGATTTCAGAAAATAGCATGCAAGCCCTACTCTCAGAATCTTATCTTGATTATGTTTTATTATATGCATGATTTATGATTTTACTTACTTAGCGGTTTTACTTACCTTACATACTCATTACATTCCACATACTTACTGCATACTCTATGTTGTATCGTTTTATGATACAGGCTCTAATATTCAGACCCAGTCCCGCCGCTAGTTTGACTTCCAGAGTTAGCACTTCCCGATTAGAGTTTGTGAGTCCTCATCTTGCGAGGGCCCTTCTATTTATTCATGTTCTGTATTTTCAATTTTCATACTATAGTGAGTTAGATGGGGTCTTGTCCCATCAATTCATCAGCATTAGAGGCTTTTCGGACATAGATGTATTCAGCTTTAGACTTGTCTCGAAAAATAAGTAATTTATGCTGGGCCTTTATCCTATTTTTAGATTCATTAGGCTTCTTATTAGTTGGAACTTCCTGTCATGTATTCGGATGTTATGTTATGTTTAGACTTTCGCTATGTTATTCATGATGATCTTCCGCTTAAATATGCTTGAGTTATATGTTATGTTCATGTCATGGATCGACTTGGAGCCTCTCGGGGTTCCTTATCCCATGTCTCAATCCGTGTCTATGTTCAGGTCATGACACATAGTTGTTGGAAAGCTTGTATGATTATTTTAAAATATTGTTGGTTAGTGTAAATAAATGAGAAATTTTGGATAATTGATGTAACGTTCCGCAAGGGTTCTCCTATCGAGTAGAGTCGATGTAGGTGTCTGCATAACCCGCTTATTTGGGTTCGTGACATAAATAAGAATAAGCTTCAAGTTTATTCATTTCAATAACTATTACATTCAATTTAAAAACTACCTCGGTTAGATAACTTTTTCCTATGTATCATTTTTGTTAATTATAACTTTTTCATAAATAAAAATGCATGTAAACCCATTTTCAACAACAAGTGGTGTAGAAACGAAATTATTGCAAATTTCTGAAATATGGAGAATGAGAGTTACTACTCTTTTCCTAAAATCATCTTCAAATATATCTTTCCAACTCCTTTGATTTTAGTAGTTGGAGAGTTTTTCATGAAGATAGTCTCTTCTGAACTTGTAGCAGCACAAGAAGCAAACAACCCTTTGTTTGCGCAAATATGGAGAGTGACTCCTAAATCAATCCACCATTCATTTGGATTTTCTACCAAATATATTCTGAAACATGACACACAAGTTCTCCATCTTGTCGTTATTTTCAATTATGTTTACTTGATTTTTTTTCTTGTCTTTCTTTGGAGCATGACAGTTAGCAGCCCTAGGTCCAAATTTCATAGTTATGGAAATTGCCTTTTGAATTTCTTCTTATAGGGGTAACTTCTTGATTCAAACAACTTCTTTCTCTTTTTGTTATTTGTTGGTGCTTCTTCAACAGTACGTGATCTTACTATTGTTAAACTTATATAAGACATCTTTTTTGCAGTCTTGTTATCTTCTTCTATCCTTAGACAGACAATCAAATCTTCAAGAGTTATCTTTAGCGTTTATACTTCAAATAATTTTTAAAATCTCTCCATAAAGGAGATAACTTTTTGATAAATGTTGCAACTTGAAATATTTTATTTAAGACCATACCTTCAATGGATAATTTAAATTTAGTAATACAATCAATATATTTAATAATAAAAATATCAAATCAGATCATACCTTTCTCAAGGAGATCATGAATAATAACTTGTAGTACTTGGACTTGAGACATGACAGACTTGTTGTCAATCATTTTAACGTCCAAAACTTTTGTAGCCGCGAATTTCTTAATCTATATCTTCAATCTTATAGTTTTTCTCAAGAGCGTTCCACAACTCTTCAGAAGTTTTACAAACTGATTAAGTTTTTAATCTTCAAATAGAATATAAAACAAATAGGTTTACTTGGTGAAATTTTTATTTCTTCAAATCAAGTAACAAAGTGGATAAAAAGTCACAAGGTATTTAATATCAATAAGGAATCAGAAATCTGAAGATTTAGTCTCTAAATTATAACTCCTTAAGCTTATTATTATTTGTATTTCAAACAATTCTACAAAAAAATCAATTTTTGTTTGATAATCAAGAAACTAAATAAATTCTGAAACATAAAAGTAGAAATAAAAAATTATTCTGAGCCCAGAAATTGTTTGTGTTTCCTTAAGAAATTATAACCCCACATTGTTGCTAAGGAATTAGGTTAATTTCTCCCATGATAAATGAAAAAAATATTTTTGTAATATAGGCAATGCAAATTACAGAATTTCCATGAACTCAAACGGTAGAATACAATCACATTGTTCACTTACATTTTTCTTTTGAAAGACAATGCACAGATTACAAAAGACTGAAGGAAAATATTTGCTGATTTTCATTGGTGAAAACCTGAGGCGAATCCTCGAAATTTATAACCACAAGATTGGTATCAAGAGGTGCGGACATGCTTATTTGTTAAAGGCAAAGTATTTTCATAATTTAATTATCGTTTGAAAAATTTTTAGTGAATAAATAAAATAATAAATAAATTTGATCTAAAGAATATATCAATCAAATAATTTGATCAAATTTCAAATTCAAATCCAAAGTCGATGTCGAGCTGAGAGACTACTCTCTTCTCAACTTCTTAAGAGCTAAAAGAAGTGCTTCTATATATAAGAATAAAATATTTCCTCTCCTAACTAATTAAGAACAAATAAACTTCATTAAAATTTCATTTCTTGTCATTTCCCAATTCACTCTCCGCCTTAATTTTTTGAATCTCAACAATTATCTCATATGAATCTATATATATATATATATAAGAATTTGTGTATGTATTTGCCCATATATATATATATATATATATATATATATATATATATATATATATATATATAAGAAGTTTATGGGCATGCTGATGCGATATGCCTCTTAAAACTCATTCCTATTTATCTTTTTTTTTTTATTTTTTGAGCATTTTTTATTTTAAAATTATTTTTTTAATCTGTATATTTAATTATTGCCCTTTAATGTTATTATTCATCATTATTTCTATATTATTGTTTCTTCTCTTATTACGGATCACTTCTTCTTCGTAACTTCCCCTTGAATATCTCATTACTTTATGATTTATTTTTCTTAATAATAGACTATTTTAATTACCCCATAAATGTTTGAAAAATTTTCTTAACTCATATAAGTACATACTTTAACATATGAATCGCAAAACCAAATCCTCATGCATAATTTTAATCTCGCAAAAATTAGATATTTACACTTCCGCCTATTAGTTTACCTGAAGGTTTAAAGGTGTTAGACTGTTAGATGTGAGATCTCTAAGAGTGATACGTGCCTAGCGATTTATGCTCACTAGGTTCGTGTGAATTTCTAAGATTTCGATTACACCGACTAGGATTTAACGACGGATAATATCGCTTTAGTATCTTTTGAAGATGATAGTGTTTTGATTGTCGCTGCTCCGGCTGGTGGTGGTATCGCTGCTATTTGTGGCTAACACCAAAAAAGAAAGATAAGAGGAAGAAGACTCTAAAAACGAGTTTGAAGAAGGCTCTAAAAAAGAGTTTACTTTATCTTTGATTTATAATTTCATAAGGCACAATGGTTGTGATTATAAGGAGAAAAATCACAACCTTTTATGACCAAATAGTCATGAGAGAGACAGTGTATTTGCGGGAAAAAAATAAATAAGAAAAAAATAGATGGTTTTCTTGACTGTCGTTGCGGGATTAGGAATTTATTGTTTGCCTTCTTTTTTTTTTCAATTTCTTCTCATTTTTTGTTTTTTGTTGGTTTTATTCTTATTTCTTTTTTTAATTATAAGAAAATTAAGAACTTCTTTTTGTCCATGATTTTTGTATTTTTATTAAATAGGATAGAGTGATATATATCCATGTATATAATTGTTATTCATGATTTGCGCTTAACAGATCTCGAAAGTATCACTAAAAAATTTTTAATTAAATTAAAGCAATCTTCAATTTTCCCTTAATACACCACACTATATTAACATTTTCCGTAAATTCTTTTCAAAGAATTCTATATGAGATATTAAAAGAATTATAAAGAGATATAGAATCATAGATGATGTTTGATTATATATATATATACAAAGTGATGTGGCACTTCTTAGATGCTAGAAAAGTTAATCTTTTTCTCAATTTTTTGAGGTTTAATTCTTATTTTTTATTTTAAATATAATAAAAATATTAAGTTACTTTATTTATCTCTTTCCATATTAAAATTATTTATTATTACTTTAATTCTTAGAGTCTCTCTATTTCCGTCTGTTTTAATTTCTTTTTTATAAAATGAGTTAAATACCACAATTACAAATAGTTAATGCATGAGTCTTTTTCTTATAATCTTTTGCTTATAAATAAAAATTGTATAAGTCTTTTTCTCTTTATAGGTATTGGTTTATTTTATCTTCTAATTCTAATTTTCTTTGTCACTTATTTTCTAAATTTTATTTTTATCTTTTTCTTCTATGTTTTTTGTTATAATTTTTTTTATTAAAATTTTTTTCAACTTCTAACTAGCAATAAGAGGGTTTGCTCTCATCAAGTAAGTTTCATTACCTTCTCTTCAAATTTACTCATATGTTATATAATTATTAGTTTGCATTTGAATGTTAAGCTTTTTATTTCTAAAATAAATGTATCAAATGTCTAGCTAATTTCTTCATTAATAAAAATAAAAAATATTAAACATTTGTAATACCAAAGTTTTTTTTTATGAAAAATGATATTATAGCTTTGACAAATTATTTTCAAAACATAAAAAAAAATTCAATTTTTTTTCTTCTCATTCGGTCTTTTTTCTTTCTTCTGTTTGCAGTATTTTATGTTAACGTATTGCCTATTGGTTATAGCTTTATCTGATAAAGAGGAAAACAAAATAAAGGAAATAGAAGGAGAAGTGAGGTCATTCAAGGGATGGAAGTGAAAATCATTGAATGAATACAATGATGTCAATCAATATAGTCAAAAAATATTGTTGTTGTGGAAGAGGACAATAGTTGTTTTACTATTTGAAAGGATGCTATATTCTATAATTTCACTCTCAAATTAATTAATCATGAATCTTTTAGATTTGATCTTTATTTTTTTTTGGAATGTAAATTTATTTTTATTGTGCACGAGAGTCATAAGATCACAAATTTTCTATCAATATGTTATTAACCATATATATATATATATATATATATATATATATATATATATATTTAAAATTCAAATTTTTAGAATATTATTTTGTGTCATATGGAGAGGCTGATTTTTTTTTCTTATAATATGAGTACCTATATAAATCCCAGAAATTGAAGAAATTCAAAAGTGTTAGAAATGGACGATGAAACTTGAAAGATATTAGAGTATTTGACTTAACTATCTATAGTATTATCATTGTCCAAGAATCATAAAAATGGTCTTAGAAAGGCATGACACCTTCCTTAGATCTATGTGTATAGATATTTTTTATATTAATTATGTCATTTTAATATAACTAGTTTTGGATCACGTGTGTTGCACGTATATACCATGTTAATTGGTATAATATTTTTTCGCTTATAAAAAATATCAATAAAATATGCCCGTGAGTTATAAATTAAATAAAAGAAGAAAAAAATACAAACTTAAAGTGATGAGAGGTGATCTTAATTCTGGCAATTATATTATATGTATTGAAATTTTAAGAATTATTATTTTTGAAATGTGAAGATATTAGATATGACCACCTGAATAGGTTCATTGAAATTGCTCGTGCAAACATTTTTAACAGCTAAAATTTTGAGTTTATGAGTTCTAAAAAATTGTAAAGAAGATAACTTTTTTTATGAACTAACATTCTTGTTAATAAATTAGTTTCATTTTGCTTCAGATTACTAATTTTAAATAAATTATTTTTTACATATTAAGTGATTTTTTAGTACAAACACATGATTTACAAGAAAACTGTTGGTTTCTGTCAAACTCGTAAGTTTTATTTAAAAACAAAATTGAGAGAGACGAAAGAAATTACAACGTGGAAAATCAAACTCTCAACAATAAAATAAACACTCGTATAAATAACTAACTAAACTACTAAAATCCCTCATAAGTTGTATAATGACTCCATATATTCCTGATCATCAACATACGAATATCAAATGCAACAGTCAAGATAACTATATTAGAAAAAAAAAAGCTCTACATTCGAGTAAATTTCAAGCAAATCACTTAAACCCATTAATTCAAAAAGTGTAAGAAATAAAAAAAAATTCATTACTTACAGTAATTTAAAGTAAATTACATAAACCCATCATTATTCAAAGTGAAAGAGATAAAAAAGAGATAAACCTTATATATTAAAAAAAGATAGAAGACTCTGTTGAAATTTTGGCCGAAATTCTCACATATCTAATTTCCAGCTCAAATAAATTCTTATATGTTGAGTGTGTTTATATATTTCTGCAAGGCATGAAAAATGGATAAAAGATAAAAAGTTTGGATATCTCATTTATTATATCTTTAATTGTTCATTATTATTTTTAATACTGTTGAAACGTTTTATTTAAAAGAATTTAGGAAGACCAGAAGCATTGTATTAGCACGTAAGATGAAAAAATATATACTAAATATGCATTTACTTGTAATTTAATTAGATAATAAATATAGTTATAGTGTTTCTCAATTTCTTGATCAAGTAGTAAATGAGCACAAAATTTAAAAAAAAATTGAAGAGACTCAAAAACAATGATAATAATGATTAACTGTTACTATTTACTATAAATATATTTATTTATTTATTTATATAATATAAGTTTATATTTTTGTACACAAGTATTATATAGGAATAATATTTCTCCAGAAGTTACCAATATATATATATATATATATATATATATATATATATATATATATATCGTATTATAATATTTTTATTATTTATTTATTTTATTTAGTGGAGAGGCAAAATGGTAACCCAACTTCGAAGTTAGGAGCTTCTCAATTTTATTATAATATAATTATTATTTATTTATTTTATTTAGTGGAGGGGTAAAATAGTAATCCAACTTTGAAGTTAGAAGCTTCCCACTTGTAATATAAATTTTTTTTTTTCTTCCTAGTTTCATTATTTTTATATGTATAAAATAATTAAAACTTAATAATTATTGAAATATATTACAACCCTTTATCATGCATTTAATTTTACACTAAAATTATTTATTTAACTAAAAAATCTCATTTTTTAATAGAGGGGTATTTTCCTAATCTAACTTTAGACTTAGGGGCTTCCTACTTATAATATAATATGATTGATTACTTATTTATTTTGATCAAAATAAGAGTCTTCATTATAACTCTATAATTTTTTTATATATATATAGAAATGGAAAAGACAAAAGGAGATTGTTGATAATAGAATATTTACTCTATTAATTTTAATGAGATATTTATAAATTTTATATTTCTGAATTTAATATTTATTTATGATAAAATATGATTAGGAAATTTTAGTATAAATTCCAAAAATACCATCATCAAATATATTTTCTTAACTGAAATATAATTATTTTTCTTAAATAATCACCTAAAGAAAAATTTTATTGATTAAATAAGACACTATTCTGCAATACAAATATTGAGCTTCGTAGGTAAGGTGTAATTAGGTAAATTATTGAAAAGAAATTTATGATTATTATTTTTTGTTAATTTGAAGTAGCATGTATTGATATAAATACATACTACTTATAAGTGCATTTTATGATTCTAATGGTATTGTACTTGATCATATCACAAATAAATACTTTAATATATAATCTACTAAAATATTTTAAAAAATAAAAAGATTACTATTTATTTTATATTTCTAAATATGACACTTTATTAATATTTATAAGATGATATAAGAAACATAAATATAATATAATGAGAGTGCAAAGGCGTTAATATTGATTACACAAAACGCCAATCAATTTACTAATTTTTATGTATATTTCATGAATATGCATAAATATAATTGATCGATTGATCGAATTAAGACACTGAGTAACGATCCACCTCACTCAGGTACGAGTACGACAATAGCAGAGAGCGAATAGGTAAACTTTTAAGTACTGATGCAAAATTAATTTAACTTGATTTGGTTTTATACAAAAATATTGAAACCAAATTCACACAGACACCAAGAACTAGTAATATTAATTCAGTTTGCAATCAAATATTTATAAATATTTAGTAAAATTTTTTATATATATACACACCAATAAAAGTTATTTTGATTTCTGTGAATTCGTAGCTATATATATATATAAAAAAAATTATGGGAGAGTATTTTATTAACAGTTTTAAAGATAAATAAAGTATATAAGTGTGTTTCATGTTGGATCACGTGCCAAAAAAAATTAAAACAGAATTAAAAACAACCGAAACCCAGAAAAGCGAAAATATGAACTTTGAACAAATCTAACCTCCCTAACATATAAATTGTAGGCGGAAAAAGAAAAATTTCTATTATCATCGTCATTCTTCCACGTTTATGTAGAAGTTAAAAGCCAAATCAATCAATTAATAAATAAATAAATAAATAAATATATATATATATATATATATAAAGGAACTTAGAAGTATGCTGATGTGGCATATTTCTAAGGCTTCTATTTTTATTTTATTTTTTAGCTTTATATATATATATATATATAAAGGAACTTAGAAGTATGCTGATGTGGCATATTTCTAAGGCTTCTATTTTTATTTTATTTTTTAGCTTTTTAATTTTTTTTTATTTTCAAATTATTATTTTTATTTTATTTATTTAATTAATATCATTTAATGTTAAGCTCCACTAAATAAAATAGATAAATAAAAATAAAAATAAAAATAAAAATAAATTAAATTAAAATATAATAAAAGTAAAAAATTCTTAACTTCAAAGTTGCATTATGATTTTAACTCTCCACTAAATAAAATAAATAAATAAAATAAAAATAAATATAATATGTAAAAATCATCATAGCATATTATTATATAAGTGGGAAGCAAAAAAGTGAAAAGTTAAAATAAATAAATAAATAAAACTAATAAATAATAATAATAATAAATATAAATAATAAATAATAATAATAACTAACTAAATAATAATAATAATAATAATAATAATAATAATAATAATAATAATAATAATAAGAAGAAGAAGAAGAAGAAGAAGAAGAGGGAAGACAAAAAGTGAAAAGTTAAAATACTAAAATAACCTTCAAATATTGAGAGACTAATATACCCTTCAAATAATAAATAGGTTTACTTCTTCATCATCATCTAAATAATTCATTGTGAAATAATTAATGGTCTGATAATATTTATTTTTATGCAATTTTAGCTTTTAGTATATATAATTTTATAGGAATAGTTTTAGACTGAAGGGTAAAATAGTCATTCAATAGTTTATGAACACTTGCTTATATGTCATATATCTTTAATTTACTTTCATGGTAATCTAACTTTTCACTTTTTGGCTTTCCACTTATATAATAATATTATACTAAAAGTGAGAAGTGTCTAATCTAAAGTTAAAAGACCAAAATATCCATAAAAATTTGAACGACCATATTTACTCTTTACTTCAAACCTATTCATCTACTAAAATGTAATTTATATTTCAAAATATAATAAAGCGATAATACATAATAAATGTAAAAGATGAATAATATGAAGATGATTCATGTTTCTAAAATTAATGTCATTTATTGTAATCAATTAAATTTAGAATTACTTTAATCTTCTCTATCCATTACAAATGTCCGTTAATATCAATCTTTAATATGTCTATTCAATATTTAGTTCCTTCATCTTTCAACTTCTTGATGGAAAGTATATTAATTCATTCATTACTTAAAGAAAAAGCTCAATGACATATTTTTGTGTTCAAAGAGTGTCCTTGTTGGTTATGGTTAGTTTTCTCTTTCATTATTTTAATTAGTGACATTTTGTTTAGATGATGCAATGGAGGTCTGTCGATGTTGTGATGTAATCAAGTCATTGATCTTGAGCCTGTGAAGTCTTCTAAGTTGTGTTTTAGTTACTTTTTCTATTTAATTATTTCTCAATTGTCTTTATTCATTTGCTAAACAATGTTTATTTTGCCCTGTTACACCATATTTTTTTCGCAACTAAAACGATCGCTTTTATCGGAAAATATTTGTTCCATGATTAATATATTTTTATTAACTTATTATATTCTCTAATTTATATTTTAATGTATCCATGTCCAGGGCACAAAGACAGAAATGCATGTCAAGAAAGAGCCAGCATATGAAAGAAAGTCAATTAAATGAATGCCGGCGATGCCAAAAATTAAAACTTTGAGATTTACAAACTATATGTTTTTTGGAATTATTTTGAAGAATTTAGTAAGGTCGACAACTTTTCATCTGTTTCTTTTATAAATCTGATTTGTGTTTATTCTATTCAAGCACATGTGTATATTGTTTTGCTTTTGCTAAGTCAATGAACAACTCTATTTTTGGTCTTCAAACAAAAAAAATCAAATTGCCAACTCGAACACAAATTTAGTGCTCATAATATTTATGTGATTTAACAAAATTTTATACTTATATTTGATATGGAATACATGCGCAACCCGCGTACCCAAATACTAGTATATATAATAAAGGAGACTTAAAGACATGCTGATGTGGCATGCCTCTAAGAGCTCCATTCATATTTATCTTTTTTATGATTTTTTGAGTTTTTTGGTTCATTTATAAATAACTTAATCCATCTAAATTGATTTGCTTGATAGTATTGGGATTAAATTTTTACACTATTATTAAAGAATGAAGAAAGTTGAGTTGAATCTACATCGACTGGAGTTTATTAAATCAATTTTGAATGAAAAATTATAATTTCAAATAAAGAAAATATTATTATTTCTAAATTCATTCACTCGCAAAATTAAATACAAATAAATAATCTATCTATCTATCTATCTATCTATCTATCTATATATATATATATATATATATATTAACAGTGAAAAATATTTCAAACGTAACAGTGAAAATATTTCAAATGTAGTGTGGACAAAGTTTTGTAAAATCCTACTCAGTACTCCCTCATTCGCGGTGTCTTTAACATGCAAGTTTATGTATATTCCCCCCCCCCCCCTCCCCCCTTTTTTTTTTATTTTTTTTTATCAACCTTTTCAATCTCTTGCTCTTTAGTTTTTGGAGTTCTTAACAACAAATTCTTCAACCCCACCCCGGATATGGTGATAACAACGTCCTGTCTACGGAGAACAATTCACCTACAAAGTTCCTAGGAATTTACAGGTTGATCCATCGTCATTATTAAGAAACTAAGAGCATAACCATTTACTTAGGATGATTTATATTAACTGTAATATTTTAACATAAAACAACATTAAGAATAGTAAAGCTACTAATTTACATATAGGGGAAAACATTAAATAAGACACTTGCATGCTTAAGACGCGAGTGAGGTTTCCCTTTCGGGAACCCCCGGAGACTCTTGTATTAAAAACTTAAACTGTTTAGATAGTCTTAAGAAATGAGTAAAGGGATTCTTTTGGGGCTGTAGAGTAGATAGGAGTTTGGGAGTTTTTGGGAGTAAAGTATTGGAATGGGGGCTTAGGAGTGTTTTTTCTCACTTCTTCCGCTTCTATTTTGTTCTATGTTCTTTGGTGTGAAGAGGGGGTATTTATAGGTAGAAAGATAAGAGTGCAAGAAAAAGGATGGCTAAGATCTAACCGACACTTTTGTAAAGGACGATCAGGATTTTGCCGACACTAGTGCTATCTTATCAAATAATACACGTCGGGTGCTCTGTGGGTCCCATCGTCACATGCATTATTGATATAGACTATACGACTCTATTAAAACTAAAGACGCGTGCTTATCAGTTTTTCCTTCATTTTGGAAGGTAGTGATAAAGTAAGCACTCACAGGACACTTAGTAGGCATCCCTACTAGACATATTTATAGACATAGGTACTATAGACTTTATAGACTTGGACTTTTTTTTTTTTTTTTAAGTATCCAGATTATGAAGGGCAATTGAGTCAAAACTCATTCCTGAATCATACCCTTCGTTTGGGTCTTGTGCCTCTTGATAGTCTTCTTCTTCAGTAGCTGGGAAACTGGACTCTTCTGATGTACGTTGTCTCTGGTTTTCATGGTCCAGATCTGAAACAATATCGTCTAGTCTGATTGGCGATTTGTCCATATGCTTGTCTTGCTCTATTTCTTTGATCTGCTTGTCTTGTTCTACTTCTTTGATCATTTCTTCTAAGGTCTTCTTAATTATATTTTCAATAGTCTTTTTCTTCTTTTTAATTAGAGCCTTCTGTCTGGATGTTTCACCCATGGTGAAAGACTTTGGTAGTCGTCTTCGGGGAGGAGTTGCCGATTTCTCTTCACTTTTGGTGAAAGACTTTGGTAGTCGTCTTCGGGGAGGAGTTGCCGATTTCTCTTCACTTTTTGGCAAAGTGACAGCCTTTAACGGATTTGATATGTCTTTACCAGTCACCGTTTGAACCGGACTAGCTGTATCATTACCCGATACAGTAGGTCTATTTACATTCAGAGAGGAATGCACACTCTTCTCATCCATTTTATTGTGAGATGGAGAACTCGTGTCTGGTTGTTTCTCCTTTCTGAGCAACTTCATTAGCTGATCTTTCTCTTGTCTCAAGGCTTCACATTTAGCATTTAGCCTTTTAAAACCTTCTGTCATGGCCTCACAGTGATCACAGAAAATTATTTTGTCTGTATCTCTTTGGACTTTGTATTGTGGAGTTTGGATCGAGTTTTGTTTTAGGGCTGGAGAGATGAAGTAATTTGGACCCAAATATCCCCTTGCATAGTCTAATGCTTCAGTTAAATCATTAAAACCTTTGAAAAGAGGATTTTTTACTCCGTTTATTGAGTCTACTACTTCTTGCCATGTCTGAAAAACACCATTAATTTTTCCATGTATAACTACATAAAATTTAAATTTCTTTTCTGTGTTTCTGTCTGTAAAGTACTGTCCTAGTGCATTTAAAGTGGCTATGAAATATTTTATGTCTCTTTTAGTATATGCCATCCATAAATTATCCATTAAACACCTCTGGGGTCTGTCTATTTTACAATCTGGCATTTCTTTAAAAGACAGGTTACATTTAGGATAACAAATTAGATTATATTTACCAAAGTGTATTCTATCTAACGTCTCGACGGATGTCTGTGGCCTGAAGTGCACATTAGCTAAAAGAGTCTGAGCGTATGAGTCTGAAGCAGAGGCTGGGCTTTTGCCTTTGTCTGTCTGAGCTGGTATTGGTCTGGTGCCTGCATTTGGTCTCATACTGAAAAAATAACTTATGGTTATGCAGATTTCAAGTTTAGCCTACTCAATTGATCTGCTAAATTATTATCTTTCCCTTTTATGTATTCGAAAACTATGTTAGGATATATTGAGATAGTATCTATGAAATTTAACCATCTCCTTTTACTACTATTCTTTTGGTTTATCTTCTGATGAAATTTTACTATAGCCTCACAGTCTGTTCTTACTAATATTTCATTTTTATTTAGAATATATAACCTGAAACCATTTAATCCGTATATTATAGCTAAGACTTCTGCGTCTATACTACTCATATTTCCTTTTTCTTTATACTTACCACTCTGGTAGGCACAAATTTTTTCTTCTTGTTTAAGACTATATTTAGTTGGTCTTGCCTTTAATACTGCTCCCCATCCTTGAATACTTCCATCAGTTTCTATAATTAAATAGTCTGATTCTAATGGGATGCTTAAATCTGGAATATTTTTTACTTTTTCTTTAATTTGTTGTACTAATCTGATATCTTCGGTATTGAAATGTTTTTGTCCTTTGCTTCCGGTTTTGGCATATAGTGGTCCGACTATTTTTCCTAAGTCTTGTATAAAATTTCTGGCATAATTTACTAATCCTAAGAATTTTTGAAGGTCTTTCGTCTTATCTAATTTGTCTGGCATTTCTAATACCTTTTTAGCTATATGAGGCTGTAATTTTATTTTTCCATCTCCTATGATGACTCCTAAAAAGTTTATATATGTTTTACATAACTCCATTTTCTTTTTACTAATTATAACTCCTTTACTTACAAATAGTCTAAACACTGTCTGTAAGTGTCCTAAATGTTCTTGTAGGTCCTTACTGAATACTAGAATATCATCTACATATACTAACACAAACCTCTTATAATCTCCAAATATTTCATCCATTTTTCTTTGAAATATTGGAGGGGCAGTTTTGAGTCCAAATGGCATTGCCAACCATTCGAAATGCCCTTCTGGACAAGTAAATGCCGTCCATTCTATACTATCAGGGTGCATTTTTACTTGCCAATATCCTGATTTACAGTCAAACTTGCTAAATACTCTTTTCCCCTGTATTCGATTAAGTAACTCACTCTTGTCGGGTAACTTATATGCATCTGTTCTTATATTGTCATTAAGTCTTTTGTAATTTATGACCATTCTGGCTTTTCCTCTAACTATTTCATTATGATTTCTTACCATAAAAGCTGCAGATCGGTGTCTAAAAGTGGATCTTCGGATTACACCTAGAGATAATAGTTCTTTTATCTGAACTTGAAAATCTTCTATGTCTAGATTTGTTGCTTCTATTGCCGCTGTTCTGATGGTATATTCCGGGTTTATTATATCTAATTTACACATTATCTTATTGGCTCCCCAGTGTAACAAAGGTTTTTCTCCTATTATTTCCAATTCGTCTAATGATTTTACTATGTTTTCTAAGTCTTTAGGTCCTTTAATATTTCCTATACTTTTTAGTCCTTTATTGAAATTATAAAAAGATGTTTCTAAATTAATTAAAGTATAATTCTTTCTTCTTATTTCTTCGTCAGAATTATAATTATCACTATCTTCTTCTTCATAAGTTTCTTTATTACATTCTTCTTTGTTTTGACACTTAGCACAACAGGATTTTTGCTCTTCCTTTTTATACCTTTCTTTTGTTAAAATTTTTTCTGTTTGAACAGAGGTATATGTAGTTTGTTTAAAAAATGCTACGCCGTCTCGTGTAATTAAACAGCTTCCTGAATCTTGAAATATAAAGTTTAGTCCTATGACAAAGTCTGCTTGGATATTCAGATCTCTTACAAGTATTTTATTTACATTATAAGATGGGTTATAAAAATTTTTGCATGTATTTTGGAAACTTATCCTAGCCTTTTCTATGTAATATTCATACGTATTATAGGTACCGTCCATTTGCATTGCAGCAATTGGCTTGGGTAACCTGGTTAATAATTCGTGAGGAACTATCTTTTTATTTATTAAACAACTAGTACATCCTGGATCTAATAATGCTAGCATTTCTATCTCAATGTCTTTAATCTTGATTCTTGCTAATACCTTTACCGTTGTTAATTTCTTATCTTCATTACAGATTAATCCTGCATCTATAGTATTTTTTATGTTAAGGTAGTTATCCTGCTCTTGGCTTGATAGTGTGGCTTCGATATTAGTTCCTATATTTGGAATTATTGGTTCTTCTTCTAACTTTCCTTTTCCTTTTTCTAATATTCTTATTCGCTGATCTAGTTCTTGTATTTTTGCTTCTAATGAGTTCATTCTTAAATTAATTATTTGATTACTTTCATCTTTTTGTGCAGGTATTTCTATTTTAATTCCTAATTCTTTTTCTATACAGGTTGTGCAGCCTTCCATATAACACTTCCTGCATTTAGCTCTTTTGTCTTTGCTAGGGTACCATCTACAGAATCCACATGGCCTACTATCCAGACCTTTTTGTTTTTCGAAACTGTGGTTATATTCTTGTATAATATTCATCATATCATTGTATTGTAAATCTTCTAGTTCTAGGGGCAGTATTAAGTCTGTTCCTACCTCATTAATGAATTCTTCTTTCTCAGAGTCTGACGAGTCTGTTTTAGCACCTTCTGTTAATTCTATACTTACCACCGAGTATATACTTTATGTATCTGACATATATTCATCTACATTTATCAAAGTTTCTTGTAATTCTTCTATTAACTGAGAGTTTCTAGGTTTTGTATTATATCGTTTAGGACAAGTATTTGCCAAATGTTCTGCACTGCCACAAGTAAAACATTCTAATTTATTTTTGTAGTTCCTTTCATTTCTGTATTTTCTTACGTGTCTATTTTTATCTAAATATGGTTTCTTTGCTGATGATTTTCTTAAGTAATATTTCTTTCTATACGGTTTTTGATTATAATGTCTGCCTTTATACCGTCTAGGCTTATATGGTTTTTTGTCATAATGTTGTGTTGTATACATTATAGTTTTGCAGAAATTCATTTCATTTTATTTTAATTGTTTTTGTATTTGTATGTTTGTGCATTTTTCTGTTAATACTTCCATTATATGTTGTACTCTTTGTCCTATTGACCATTTCGCAGTTGGGTTCTGTATCACACCTTCTCTTTTGTACCATCTTTCTTCTATTTCTCTACCTAATGCTCCTGGTAATTTGTTAAACAATTTTTTACCTATGTCTTCATCAAAGGTATTTCCACTAAGTGTGCAATAATAAAAGAATTCCCTTAGAAATTCTTTAATATAACACTAGTTAGAGATACTTAGTTGTTCTAATTTTATTAACGCGTTTCTTTGAATTATAATTGTCCCGCTATTTGGGTCTTCGCATGTAAGTAAACTATGCATTTTATTTGTGAAATTATAAGGGTTTGTCCCCATATCTATCAATGTCTGAAATTCATGTGGAAAATTACTTTTATATGCTTCCCATACTGCTTTAGCTGATTCTCCTAAAAATGTTTCCATGTATCTATACATGGTTTCTGCATCTGTCTCTTGATAATTTTTAATAAAGTCTGCTACTACTATTCCTTTCCAGATATCTATTGCCGAGTTCCACAATTGTGGATCATGAGCCGCTAGATTTAATATTTTTCCTTTACTACCTCCTTCTTGTAATCTAATAGGTTCTTCTATAGGCATCCTTTTACCCATAGGTTTTATTTTATCTGTCCTAATTTCTTCATCTGGATTTATTCTCCGTACTCTTCTTCTAGGCACATTTCATGTACTAGTATCTATAGTATGTATTTGCGAAGTTTTCTGAAATGGTGTCGAACTACTTGATTCCATCAGTTCTTTTTCACTTATTAATGATGTAGTCTCTTCTTCATTATGTCTATATCCTAAATTATCTGTTCTTTCTTCGCATTCTTTTAAATGTATTATGATTTCTTCTAGATTCATGTTCCCCTTTTCACAGTCTTTGCATCTGAAAAATGTATACCCTTGTTCTTTATGTAATCTTTTAGCCTGTTCTATTACTTTGTCTACTGCATACCCTTCTTCTAATATTTCTATATTCATAAGTTCTACTTCCTTTTCTTCGCTGCTACTTTCTACATTCATAAGTTCTACTTCCTTTTCTTCACTGCCACTTTCTTCAGTTTGTCTAGTATAGTTGTATTCTGTAAATCTTATGGAGGTCTCACCTTTCCTATTAGTATACATTACGTGGGCTTCGGGTGTATATATTTTTGGTCTGTTAAATTTGTCTAAATTCCATTCTAGTCCTGCATAGTCTTCTGGGTCTATTTTTATGGGTTTAATTAGTTTTATTCCTTTATTCCCCATAAGTTCTACTACATCAGCTACTTTGATTTTGAATTTGGTATTACTATTTATCGCCATTTTTCCTATAAATCCTATACACATTAAGAGATTCTTTCCTTTATCCATTTCTTCATACCCTTTAGTCTGTATTCCTATTTTTATATGTGATCCAAATTCTTGTAAATTCATTAAAAAGTCTGGACTAATGTAAAATATTCCTCCATTATTTGTCATGTCTACTTCGGTCAGTCCAATTATTGCCTTTTTTAGGTCTGTCCATCTATCATCATACAATGTTATTAGTACTTTTGCACCTAGATTTTTTCTACTTAAACCTTTTATTCCTAGTATAATTAATCCTAGATGCATCATTGTCATTTTCGTATCTTTTACAGTTTTAAAGGATTCTTGATTTACAAGGTTTAACTGTACTGTATTTTCTCCTAATACAGATATTTGTTCTTCTCTGTAATGTCTGTAAAGAAGGTTATTTTTAGAAAAATACCTTGTGTTATACAATATTTTTGGGTCTAATAATTTTAGTTGATGTTGTTTAAAGAGTTGAAGGTCTTTATCTACATCTATGATTTGGCTAAGTTCATTATTTTCTTCCTCTCTTGCTTTCTTAGAGAAAATTCTAGATATTAAATTATTTCCTATTTGATTGTCTGAGTAACTAGGTCTTGGTCTTTCTTCTTCTAAGGTTCGGGTTCCCCTATTTGAAAAAAAGTCCATTTTTGTGGTTTTTTTAGCTATTTTAGGCCTATCTTTTTGCGGCGTTATTTCTATCTTTTCTAGCTTTGAAATTAATTCGTCTATATTAGTATTATGAGTTTCTTCGGCCTCTTTTTCTTTTAATAGTTTTTCTAGCTTTTGATTTATTTCTAATAAGATTGCTATAATCGTATTATTTTGTCTAACAATTATTTTATCTGACTGAGCTGTTGGTACGTGTGTAGTGAAACCTACTGGCTCCTGGAATTGGCTACTATAATCTAGTGCTTTTTTATATATTGGGTTGTCTATACTCATGAAAGGGATATTTCTTCAATATTTAATACTACTTTCTTAATTTCTTTTAATTGTCTGTCTATATCAATAGGTTGTATATCGTTACAAGTGCCTTTTCTAATTTTTTCTATAACTTCAACACCTTGTTCTTTTATGAAGTCTAGATTTCTTTCTATTTTTTCTAATATCTTTGTATGTTTATTCTGAACTTCTTCTATTTTCTCTATAAGTTGTAAGATTATTTTATCTTGTTCCTGGATCTTACTGCTAAAATTGATTAGTAAGTCTATTAATGTATTATATTGTTTATCTTCGGTATGTAGAGAATGTTCTCCCCGACCAAAATTACACCTAATGGTACTACCTTCTCTTAGTGATCTAAATTTTTTCTCTGGATGTATTTTTAAGTCTAAGTATTCTAGATTTCTTAGCGAATCTATTTTAGCGTTTTAATAACTAGATACAATTTTATTTCGATATAATTTTATAATATCTTTATAAATTTGTTTAGAGGTTTCTAATCCTTGTAATTTCCACCGTACTGCTGATAAGGTATCGGTCAAATTTTCTTGTATATAATCACTAACTAAACTTTCATCTAAAAGCTTTTGTGTTATTTCCGTAAGGTCTATGAGTCTCTTTTCAATCTTTTTAATATCTCTTAATATTTTTAAATTTCTATTTATAAACCAATTATTAAATCTTATTTGGTAAAACGTTGGGTGTCTCTTCATTAACCTAAAGGAATTTTGCTTAATATATCGTTAATCTTTCTTACTCCTAACCGACTTCTGTGTATATGAAAATTACATACCCCAATATTATGTCTTAGCTCGTTCTTATGTTCTACTATGTCTTCTACTCTTTGCTTAAGGGCGTCTTTATATTTCTTTCTAAATTGGGATAATCTTCTTCCAAAAACTTCTCTTAATTCTTTCCAATCTTTTATGGCTTGAATATACTACTGCTTATCTGCTATTTGTTGTTGAATATATATATATATATATATATATATATATATATATATATATATATATATATATATATATACATATATGTATATATATAAGGAGGTCATAAGCATGCTGATGTGGCATGCTTGTATGACCTCAATTCTTATTTATCTTTTTCGTGGATTTTTTACGTATTTTTTCTATTTTAAATTTTAAATAAGCATAATTTTAAGGTATTTAAGTATCTTTATAATAAAGAATAAGAATAAATGGAGTAATAAATATTAAGAAATTTAAATTTTTGCATTAAAGAATAAGAATAAATTGATGAGTAGTAATCGACATATTTATTGTTGTACAATAAAAAATAGAAAAAATAACAAAAATTATCAAAAATAATAATAAAAAAGATAAAATGATATAAAATAAATGAATTTTACTACCTTAGGAGATATGCCATATTATTCAAATTAGAGTAAATTAAAATATGAAATTAAGAAAAGTAGCGAAAAGAGTCAAAATGATGAATATATATATATATATATATATATATATATTGTATTTTCACTCATTCTTTTCATTATTTGAAAATAAATAAAATGCTACAATCATAACTGAAATAATACATCATAACTATGCAATGAATGTGATAATTTTATTATATCATAATTACTTAAGAATGTGGGTTTCGGTTACTAAACTCTTTGGATGAATTAAACTTAATTACTTTGTGCATTCTCACATCTATATAAAGATTTTTACATTATCATCATCCACTTAACAAGATATGGTTTGGAATTCTTTTTTTTCTTGAAAAATGATTAATAATAATGGAGGAAAATGTCAGTTTTATAAGGTTCAATGAAATGAAGGTACGTGAAATAAAGCAAGAGTGCATATGGTGGAAGATTACAGAGGTGTTGGACTCCAACAACTGTGGAGAGGGGTTTAGACAAATAAGGCGAGAAATTGTCATTGATTTGATGTCTATTAAGGACCTTACTGTTGAAAAAGAAACAACTCAAGAAAGAACGAAATCTGCAAGAAAATGAAAATACAGAATCGAAGTCAGATATACCGAAGAATGAAAGTAAAGGAACAACCGATAATAAAGTGAAAAAGCTGAAGTCAGAATCGAGGCAGATAGTTCCAAAAGAGCATCTGTAATAAGTTTCTGAAAAGGACCAAGAATCAATAAACAAATAGTATATATTGAAGTTTGGATAAAAAATTTCCTCCCTTATCAAGTTTGTACTTTTTTTAAAATTTTTTTTGCAAAGAAGTAATTAACTTTTTACTATTCAAAATAAGTAATTTTGAAAGTTATAAGTGCATTTAAATTTCATGCTAACCAATGTTTTTATTGTTTGTGCTTAATTGCTCATACAAATATTATATTTACAAGATCACTTGATTCTCAGAAGAAGAATGTCTTCATGTAATTTATAACTTACGTTGAAATAACTAACAAAATATAAACAAGAAAGTTACTAAAGAAACAAGGAAAATGCGTACTACATTGCTACAAAATATTATTAAAGAGGGAAAAATAGAAAGCGAAACGAAAAGAGAAATAATTAAAAGATATTGAGAAGGAAAAAAGAAATGACCAGATTTATTTATTTCGTATTTTCTTTGTCTTTCTAATATCACATCTTTTTTGTTATTTTTTTTAAAATAATACACATCATAGAATAATTTAGAAAACAAAAGGTAATCATGCATGTATAATTAGTATAGATATATATGAAAGATGTAGTTTATATTTTTTATTTACAAAATTTTTTTATTTAAAATTTTTTATAAAAATATTATTTTTTTTAAATTTAATATTATCTTAATAATCACACAAACAACGAATAAATTTACTTAGTCAAAAAGGACAAGCTTTAATTTGGTTCACCCAAACATTACTTAATTCATGTCAAAATGAGTAGATGTTTAGGACGTAGAATGGCTCCATGTGAAGTGTTTGGACAAATCATTTCCAACAAATCATGTCACAACTGTAAAATCAAATATTATATTACCAAATAAAACAATATTTTTAAAATACTTTTTATGCATAAATTTGCTCAACGGTATTTTTGTCGCTTTGGAAAAGCTAAATATTCTCTAGTCTACACTTGAATGGTAACTAGTTTTCAAACCCCTCGATTTTATTAATTAATCATTTTTGCTTTTACCAAAGGCAAATTGGAATTTCCGTCCCACAGCCCAAGACTATTCTTTCGCTTTATGTCAATTGTATTTTTCTTGGCTTTTGAAAATTTACATTGCCATTTCAATCCCTTAACCTTTTGTTTATTACATATTATCCCTTTCAACAACTAATTACCTTACAAGGTAAGTAAGTTCAAGAAATTCTATTGATTTGATTATTCCATGTTTAGACGTAATTGTTCAAATTTGTGCACTTTGTAAACTCCTTTCGAACCATAACAACGAAATGGTGAAATAATTTACCTTGTTTAGGTTTTTCTTCAAATAAATTTACATAAAATAAAATTATATTACCTCATTTAATGTCATAAATAGGAGCGGAAGTAAAGATAAGCAAGAGATCCGATTGAATTCACTTCATTGAAAAATCATATTATACAAATAATGTGAAAACAAGCTTTTTTAATTATGTATGAATTGTCGAATCTACTTGATACAATGAAAGATCTATTTTATACTATCATGGTGGTTAAGAAAATTACTCTATTTCACAAGTTTAAATCCCAAATGTGGTACTTATACCTTTTTAATCACCTTGGATAAAATTCTGAATCCTCTATTGACAATAAGTTATTTATTTCTACATATTTAACCATACTACTTATTCATGCCTATATGTGTGTACCTTTTTAATGTATGTATGTATATATATATGTGTGTATGTATATATGTATGTGCGGGGTCGGACATGTATGTATGTGTGTGTATATATGTTTCATCACATAAAATTATTTAAATTTTTATCAATTACAATTCTTATAACGTGAAGCACTATCAAGATTGTGACACTCCAAAATGAAGTAGAATGTGAATGATACCCAACCAATACATTCGTCGAGTGAACCCTCTTTAGTTACATGAATCACTAAATGTTGAAATTAATAGCATAACAATATCCAACATAAGGAAAGTTGAATGTTTTTTTTTCTTGCTGAAACTATTTAACCATTTGTTGATGATGATATGCAATACAATATAACACAACTGTAACGCCTTAAATTTCGGGGAGGTGCAATCAGCACCCATTGCTTTACTTGACTGAGCGAACCTCGCAGCTAATCAATCAATAACCAACAACAAGCCTGAGCTGATGAGGCTCGGCACCACAATACAATATAATGACAAGAAAGAAAACATCTAATACATAGAGTCTACTCAACTCTATAATGGAAGCCGGCCCAACGTATATGCTATAAGCCGACAAGGCCAAAACTAAACAACAACTGTATAATAGGGCCAACACTAGGTTTACAACAGTACAACAATCCAAAAGTAAGTCTACAAGCCTTTTGATCTTGGGCAGATTTATATGCTCAAGTGATACTCAAACGTATCATTTTTACCTTGTTTGTTGTGCAATGTGTATATAATATCATGTATTTGGTAATAAAATGCGAATTTATACTAACCAACATGATTAGCATTTGTTTTGTAGGATAATGTGATTTTTAAGAGCTAAAATGCGTGTTGGAACTATGTCGGAGTTGGACTTGGATGCGAGCGTGGAAAAGACCTCGGATGGCATATTTTGCAGTGGCTCCGCGATGGTGCCGTGCCACGCTGCCATCGCGGTAGCACACTGCCTGGGCAGAAATAAAAGTGGCAATTTCCAGTGTGCCTGCGCGTCAGCTCCGTGGCACGGAGACAGGCCTCCGCGATGGCCTCCGTGCCACGTTGAGGCTAATTATTCGGACCATGCAATTTCCAGAGAGGGTCCGCGTCCACGCCGTGTCACAGAGGCAATGCTCCGCGTTGGCCTCCGTGACACATTGCTTGTTATTCCGGGAAAAATTTTTCACTAGTATAAATAGCACACTTAGGTTATTTTTAAAAGGGTTTTTTTAGTTTTAGTTTTTTAGCCTGAGTTCAGAAGTGGGAGCAGGAACGTGGTTTTGTGGCAGTTGAAGAATAGAAAAGATAAGAGTTTTCTTCTCTTCCCTCCTTCTTTCCTTCAATTGTATGCATGATTCACACTCATTCTAGGATGATTAATCCAAGAATGAGTGGCTAATTTCTCTCTTGCTGAGGTTTTGAACTTGTAAAATGAATGTTGGTAATAATTGATATGGTTTCTTCTTCTTCTTGCATGTTGTTCTATTAATTCTTGTGCTTATTACATTCTTGATTGACCACCATTAATGTATATCTAAAAAGTCCAATTTCACTCGAGAGAGCATGAAATTGGAAAGTTGTGAATTAATAGGGTATTGTTCTTAACTTGATTTGGGAAAATTGGGTTTTGATGTGCTTTCTTGATAGAAATATACTTGAAAGCCGTATTAGTCAATTTAGGAACCGGAATTGTAGTGTTAGGTCATAAATTGCATTTGATCACAGAAATGTAGACGAATGGTTTATGAAGCTAAAGTGAAATTAAATACGGAAGTTTTAATTTCTAGGCAAACGTTCTTGGCTAGCAATATGAAGAAGAAGATGACCAAATTATCATGATTATCAAATTCATTACTCGTTCTTAACCTTGACATGTGCATATCCATTGTCTAAACTCAACGTAAATAGTAGTTATTAATTTTAGTAGATAATTAGTTTAGAAACAAAACTTACTCAAATCTTGGTTGGATTGTTGTTAACATAGTTAGAAATAGAATAGAGATATAGTAAACTAGGCAGTTTTGCATATCTAGAGCAGCCTCCTTGGATCGATACTTGGCTACTTAGCCACTTTATTATTTGTTTGACCACGTACACTTGCGTGTCGGTGTATAATATATACCGAGCAGCAGAGCGCGAACAAGTTTTTGGCGCCGTTGCCGGGGAGGCTAGGCGATTTGTAAAATTTTGTTTAGTGTAAATTTACTGTATTTGTATTTTTATCTTCTTAAGTGTTAACAACTTGGTCTTAGCCTGTATTTTGCAGATTTTTATTTCTGTGAACACTGGCAAGGGACAAGGAGCTGGTGGAATCTTACTTAGAGCCAGAATGTGAATTGCATAGTCAACGTAGAGAAGCTCTTCGGAAGAAGTTGCAGTTGCTCAAACAGTCTATGATGGAGCAACCCAATCCACCAGTTGTGCGGGCAGTGTTAGTGCCCGAGGAAGTAGCAGCCAGGCCGGTTCGCGAGGTGGCAATCCCACACGCTAATAATGTACATTCCAGCATCCGCAAACCAGAGCCTGGGGGGAGATTTGAGTTAAAGCAAAATATGGTGCAACTTTTGTACACTAGCGGGCAGTTTACCGGTCTCCCTCACGAAGATCCGCAACAACATCTCCAGAACTTCTTGGAGATAAGTGACACTTACATCCCCGCTGGAGTGTCACCTGATTATGTTCGGCTCACCTTATTTCCATTTTCCTTACTTGGTGAAGCCAAGAGGTGGTTAAAAGCTGAACCACCCAACTCTATATCAACGTGGGATGATCTTGCAAAGAAGTTCTTGATCAGATTTTTCCCTTCAGGTAAAACAGCTAAACTTAGAAGTCAGATTCTAAGTTTTAAACAGAGGGAAGGAGAAAATCTTTATCAAGCCTGGGAAAGATTCAAGTCCATGTTGCGGGACTGTCCTCATCATCATCAGTCAAATGAGGTGTTGGTCCACACTTTTATTGAGGGTTTGGAACCCCACACTAAAATTTTGTTAGACTCAGCAGCTGGAGGGCAAGCGCTGGAGAAGACTTATGAGGAGCTGTACACTTTGCTCAACCGAATTTCACAAGGCAATCCGGAATGGAATGCAGATTCTTCAAGAGGTGGAGCAAGGAAAGCAGCGGGAGTGCTTGAAGTGGATGGATTCACAGCTATCGCTGCACAGATAGCTGCTTTGAAAAATCAGTTAAACACTCACTTCAGCAATATGAATTTGAACCAGCCGTCAGCCTCAGTTAATGCAGTCCAACAGATGTGGTGTGAAGTGTGTGGTAGTAGTGAGCATTCAGCTGAATGCTGTGGTGCAAATCCTGATTCTGTCAACTTTGTGGGCAATGCACAGAGGAATCAACAGCAGTTTGGTGGTGGCTACAACTCGAATTGGAGGAATCATCCAAATGTTTCGTGGGGTAGCAACACTCAACAAGGCCAGGGTTCAGGGCAGGGTATGCACAGAAACCAAGGAGGGCAACAAGGCTATCAGAATCAGTTTAGAAATCACAATGCCCCTCCTCCACCACCATCACCGACTATTGAGGAAATGTTCAAGACCATGATTGCCAACCAGGCACAATTGCAGGCTGACTATGTCAAACTGGCGGCTGAAGTAAAGAACAATCAATTGGCAACCAAGGCTCTTGAATATCAGTTTGGGCAATTTGCCAGTGCCCAAAATACTAGACCAAGGGGAGGACTACCTAGCGACACGGATCCCAATCCTAAGCAGGTAAATGCAGTGACCACGAGGAGTGGTTTACAATTAAAGGAGGTGGAACCGGAAAGACCGCCTCAGAAGTCAGGAGCAGCAGATGTTGAGGGAGAACAAACCTCAGATACGGGGAAGACCAAAGAAGCTGAACCAACAAGGCCTCCACCCCCGTTCCCTCAACGACTTAAGAAACACAAGGAGGAGGCGTGTTTCCAGAAATTCATGGAGGTACTTAAACAGGTACATGTTAACTTACCTCTTGTTGATGTCTTGCAGGGTGTGCCAAAATATGCAAAGTATATCAAAGACATCGTGGCCAACAAAAGTCGCTTGACTGAGTATGCCACGGTGGCTTTAACGGAGGAATGCACATCCCGTATTCAGAATAGGTTGCCCACTAAACTGAAGGATCCTGGAAGTTTTACTATCCAGCTGACGATTGGGCAAAGTATCCGAGCTCGTGGGTTATGCGACTTGGGGGCAAGTATAAATCTGATGCCATCTTCGGTATTCAGAAAGTTAGGGCTAGGGAGTCCTAGACCTACAACAGTGATCTGGAAGCTAGCAGACATGTCTTTAGCTAAGCCGGATGGCATTGTGGAGGATGTGCTAGTGCAGGTAGGCTCCCTTATTTTTCCGGTAGATCTCATTGTTCTGGATTTTGAGCCAGATGCAGAAGTCCCATTTATTTTGGGACGACCATTTTTGGCAACCGGAAAGGCATTGATCGATGTAGCTGCGGGTCAACTCACGATGCGAGCACACGACAAGGTTGAGGTGTTCGACGTGTACAAGGCACCTAAGCTTCCGACTGTCTATAAGGAACTCTCGGTGATCAACGTGATTGATCATGGGAATGCAAATGGATTGAGTGATTCCCGAGAGTTACTAGGTAGGCCACCAGACAAGGTTGAGAACTACTGGGGAGATGACCATGATCGGGTCAAATCGTCCATCTCCCTAGTAGAAAATTGAGCGTAAAGGCTGTCGAGCCGCGACGTTAAACCAGGCACTGCACGGGAGGCAACCCGTGAAAAATATTTTTCTTTCTTTTTCCTTAGTGTAAAGTTTTTCTTTTATTTTATTTTCTCTTCTTTTTCTTGACTAGGTTTAAATGTGCATTTTAATTAGTAATTTTTATTCTTTTAGTAGGGAATCTAGTCATTTAACCAATTTTTGTTAGTGAGGTGATTTTCAGGTATACCGGAGGAAAAATACGTGGAATCGAGAAAACAAGGCGAGGTATGAAAAATAAAATTTGATAGTGAAACAGAGCACTGGCGTGTTGGCGCCGTGTCACGGAGGCAATGCTCCGCGTTGGCCTCCGTGACACGTTGAAGGCAAATCTGGAATTTTTTAAAATTCCAGTAAGCCAACGCGTTGGCTCTGTGTCACGGAGGAGGGCCTCCGCGTTACCCTCCGTGACACGTTTCCCTTATCCCAGTGCCGGGTCACACCGGGTTTCCGGGTGACCCGCGTGTTTTCTTAATAAAAACCCCCGATTTCACCCCTATTTTCCCCATTCCCTCTTCCCTCCGCGACCAAACACCCATTCCCCTACCCCCAAGCTCCGTGCCACGTTAAGAGGCAAGGAAAACGTCAAGTCTTTATCGATTCTTCAATTCCAAGGTATGTTTTCATCGTCTATCTCAAATTTTTGGCGATTTTTGTCAATTTTGAGCATGTGAGGTGAGATATATCACCCTAGGTAGAAATTAAACATGACGTGAATTATTTTGCGACTGATTGTGTTCGGATTGTTGTAGTTGACGGGTGAACTTATCGATTGATTGAATAATTCATTGTTGATTGTCGAATTGAGTTCTAGGGCTTGGGGTTGTTGAATTTTAACTTGGGTAACTTGATAGTTTGACGAAATTGATGCCGGGGTGTGTTTATTATTTGAGATAAGTTGTGGTAAATATTGTATAATTGGTGAAAGACGACTAATTCTCGATTTTTAGTGGGACATTGCGTAATATGTGAATTGGTTGAATTGCTTAGATTAGTGTATATAAAATGTTTGTATTGTTGTTTCTATTTGGTTGTTGTTATTGTTGCTAAGTGCCATGGGTGAATAGCTGTCGATGGTAGGATTGGGTTAGCTGTATGAAGTCTGAGTAGTTCGCTAGCCGTTATGCTGTCGAATTTTTGTGAACGCACTAAGCAATATGTTTATAGTGATTGTGTTTGGGGTGTAAATAGATCTATCCTTGCTAACATGTTGTAAATATTGTTAAAGATTAAGTGTGGGGTAAATTTTGTTTAACCCGACCTTAGCCAAAACTAACAAGTTTTTAGCTTAACGTTGTACTTGTCTGTGTAAATTGACAGGTACAATGGCCAGCCGACAAGATAAAGGCAAGGGTGCTTCAACCTCAGGCACCGACAGAAAGAGAATGAGACTGGGCACTGCTGTCCCAGCTGCACCTGCTGTTCCACGCGGTCAACACCGCCGATACGGAACACGATGGGTTACCGATGAAGGGAAGAAGTGGTACGCAAAGCATAAGGAGAACAAGTACTTCCCGGAGGAACATATTGCAAGGGAACCACTTGCACAGGAGTTCCCTCGCATCGTACAGAGGATTGAAGCAGCTGGGCTCAGCTTTATTTTTCAGGAGCCCACGGAGTGCAACCTTCACTTGGTCTGGGAATTTTATGCCAACTGGAACCCGGCCATCAGAAGCCACACTATTAAAATCAGAGGGCAGATTGTCACTCTGGAACCCCAGCAGCTGAATGCCATCGTTGGAGCGCGGGACACAGACGCCCACGTTCTCCGCCAGCTCAACATCACCCCACCGTACGCCGACATCAGACGTACGTTGTGCGGGGCTCGATCCACAGCCCGATGGAGTAGACACAAAGAGAGGGGTTACCACCAGACTCTGCCTTATTCGCAGATGAACAGGGAGGCCAGAATCTGGCTAAAAATTGTATGTTCGTGTTTGATCCCGGGAGTACATATGACAGACGTGACCCGGGACCGTGTCTGCCTGGTGTATGCCCTTATGAAAGGGCTTGAGATTAATGTGGGGGCGGTTATAATATCCGCCATGTAGAGAGCCAGACTACACCAGGGCCACAGATACGGGTTTGGCGGACTCATCACCACCTTCCTCCGAGGCCTCGACGTTGAGGAAGAAGCCTTGGATTACATTCCGCAGTTGGAGCGGCGGGCCCTTGATGTGACAAAGACCAAGGCCCCCGACACTACACACGGACCTGTGCTGACTCTGGGCGAGCGACATGCTCGTGACGACCAGTATATGGCCCGTATGTTTGGTATGCAGATGCTGCAGCTACGGATAGGTGGGAGACCAGCCACTGAGGATGAATTATGGCAGCTGGAGCTGGACTACCCTTTTGGCGAGAACGCCAGAGCTTTATGCAAGGTGGGGCCAGCCTTTGTGGAGCCGACTGACGACGACGTCCCTACTGATGAGGAGACACGTCGTGAGGACTCTGATGACGGCGAGGGAGCTGATTCAGATATGGGCGACGAGGCTGCAGCACCGGATGAGGAAGTCGAATATTTCGACTGAGCAGGGAGTTTCACCACCCAAAATTTTGTGCTTTGTATTTTTGTGAACACTGAGGACAGTGTTCGATTTAAGTGTGGGGTGGGGAGTAGTTAGGTGCTGGGTCATAGGCTCTAAATCTGCTGTATATTCTTCCTTGACGTTTGTGTATGTCTGTGCTTTCCCTGTTGTTGTGAACTGATTTGTGAATGATGTGTATATATTTGTTTGTGGCTAATGATGTGTGTCTTTAAAAAGTTATGGTTGCCTTTGTAAATATTTTGTAAATTTTGTAAATATTTTTTTCTCTATCGATATGATCGATATTTTTCAAAATTTTTGCGAAAGGATGTTGCACTTATCAACATATTTTGTAAATATTTTTTTCATCGAAATGATCGATGTGTTGCAAAAATTTTGAAGTTTTATTTTTGGGTTTCTCGGAGTTTGTTTTCGGTTCTTTTACCGAGAATAGTCCCATTGAACCGATGTCATAGTTAGTGAACATTCCCTATGATGGATGGATGACGACCGTCTTAAGGGAAATGTAGTCGATAGGAGTAGATGATTTGTTTTTAGTTTCGTGGGTGGATTGCATCAATAAACTGTAGTTGCTTATGGTTGCTAAAATTTTGTTGCGTGTGTAATTGATGTTCGAAATGCGAAAGTGATTCGTTTGAAAGCATGTAATTGTGTAGATATGTTGAGTTACCAAGGCTATAGAATTTGGTTCATTATGATTGAGGCTTAATCTTGAATTCATGTACTTGACTAATTAAAGAGTCTGTGAATGCATCTTGATTCGAGCATGTGCATGAAGTGTGAGTGAGGTTTTGCTATTCCATGTCATTGTGAATTGTCTAGAACTTGCCTGGCGTGTATACAAAGCGAAATGAAGGAGGTGTAGTGTCGGAAAGGATGTAGGCATTTCTTTGTTTTAACCATTAGTTTCCATTTTTTTTTCTTGTCAAAATTCTACCTTTTTATATGTTGTATACCCTAGTCAGCCCGTTGAGCCTTTAGCCGATTTCTTTCTTTTGTCTAGAATTGTATGAACTAAGCTTTATTCCTTCTTTTCATTAGCCTTAAAGTCTATAAGAAGCTCTTAAGCGCTTACAAAGAACAGAAAATTGTTTCCCAAAGTGTTAAAGAGTGAAAAGAAAAGAAAAGCAAAGTGAGGAAAGAAAAGATGATGTTGAAGAGGCACTAGTTGTAATTAAATGAAATTGAGGGTACATGAAAACCTTCCGTATGGGGTCAAGTGTGCCTGATGAAATGGGCTGTATGAAAGTAAACCAGCATGAATGGGAGAAAAAGAGAAAAGAGAGGAACAATGTCCATGAGTCGACGGGAATGAGTGTAAAAGGCGCTTAAGGATGCTAGCAACTATTATTGGCTAATCCAATATATATATACTAGATACATAGCCCAGTTACAACCCATTAAAAGTCCTATTTGATCCTACACTGCATTTCTTTATATTAGTGGAGTAATACACTAAGGGCAAGCCTATGGGTCATGACATGATGCATGTGAATTCTTTTGGGAGAGAGAGTGAAATTAATTTCTATATGCCCCTACGTGCATGTTTGTGTGCTGCACGAGCATAAAAGGGGAAGTTTCTCTCGAGTTGTGAGGGTACATGCTTGATGAAAGATTGATTTTCGTGTCGGATTTCTTGATTAGTTGATTTGCATGAGTTTGCCGATATCAAGAATCAATTCTTAAAAGTCTAGGAAGCCTCGATGTATTAAGGTCATTGTCTTGTACGACCAAGCATGTTTTCTTGATGATTTGCAAAAATCGAATAATCGGTATGACCGTAACGTAAATGGTTGCACCATAGTGACAAAGGTTGAGATGTGATGTGCATGATTTGTGTATGTGTTGTTCGAGGACGAACAAGGATTTAAGTGTGGGGTAAGTGATCTTGGGCAGATTTATATGCCCAAGTGATACACAAACGTATCATTTTTACCTTGTTTGTTGTGCAATGTGTATATAATATCATGTATTTGGTAATAAAATGCGAATTTATACTAACCAACATGATTAGCATTTGTTTTGCAGGATAATGTGATTTTTAAGAGCTAAAATGCGTGTTGGAACTATGTCGGAGTTGGACTTGGATGCGAGCGTGGAAAAGACCTCGGATGGCATATTTTGCAGTGGCTCCGCGATGGTGTCGTGCCACGCTGCCATCGCGGTAGCACACTGCTTGGGCAGAAATAAAAGTGGCAATTTCCAGTGTGCCTGCGCGTCAGCTCCGTGGCACGGAGACAGGCCTCCGCGATGGCCTCCGTGCCACGTTGAGGCTAATTATCTGGACCATGCAATTTCCAGAGAGGGTCCGCGTCCACGCTGTGTCACGGAGGCAGTGCTCCGCGTTGGCCTCCGTGACACGTTGTTTGTTATTCCGGGAAAAATTTCCCACTAGTATAAATAGCACTCTTAGGTTATTTTTAAAAGGGTTTTTTTAGTTTTAGTTTTTTAGCTTGAGTTCAGAAGTGGGAGCAGGAACGTGGTTTTGTGGCAGTTGAAGAATAGAAAAGATAAGAGTTTTCTTCTCTTCCCTCCTTCTTTCCTTCAATTGTATGCATGATTCACACTCATTCTAGGATGATTAATCCAAGAATGAGTGGCTAATTTCTCTCTTGCTGAGGTTTTGAACTTGTAAAATGAATGTTGGTAATAATTGATATGGTTTCTTCTTCTTCTTGCATGTTGTTCTATTAATTCTTGTGCTTATTACATTCTTGATTGGCCACCATTAATGTATATCTAAAAAGTCCAATTTCACTCGAGAGAGCATGAAATTGGAAAGTTGTGAATTAATAGGGTATTGTTCTTAACTTGATTTGGGAAAATTGGGTTTTGATGTGCTTTCTTGATAGAAATATACTTGAAAGCCGTATTAGTCAATTTAGGAACCGGAATTGTAGTGTTAGGTCATAAATTGCATTTGATCACAGAAATGTAGACGAATGGTTTATGAAGCTAAAGTGAAATTAAATACGGAAGTTTTAATTTCTAGGCAAACGTTCTTGGCTAGCAATATGAAGAAGAAGATGACCAAATTATCATGATTATCAAATTCATTACTCGTTCTTAACCTTGGCATGTGCATATCCATTGTCTAAACTCAACGTAAATAGTAGTTATTAATTTTAGTAGATAATTAGTTTAGAAACAAAACTTACTCAAATCTTGGTTGGATTGTTGTTAACATAGTTAGAAATAGAATAGAGATATAGTAAACTAGGCAGTTTTGCATATCTAGAGCAGCCTCCTTGGATCGATACTTGGCTACTTAGCCACTTTATTATTTGTTTGACCACGTACACTTGCGTGTCGGTGTATAATATATACCGAGCAGCAGAGCGCGAACACCTTTACGAGTTGAACAATTAATAGCTCACAACACCTTACCTGTCCTCAATCTAGGCTTTCCAATAACAACAATAATATCAGCCACAGCTAACTCACGTATTCAACACACGGCTAACCATAACAAACAACAACACATGATGCAGTATGATGCAACAGTCAATATAATGTAAAGCAATACACAAATTCAACGTTATCGAGGTGCACCTTACGGTTTTACAAATTGATAATATGTACAAACTCAAGTACACCATAGAAGAAATCACACCATACACTAGCTATATACAAGCTCTAGTGCGTCGGAGTACACATCACAACCATATACTAGCTTAATCAAGCTCATATGCATCGGAGTAAACTTCACATCCATACACTAGCTTAATCATATCAAAGTAAATATCACAGCCACAACCTTGCTGGAGTAGACATCACATGCCACCCAGATCAACTTAGCCTCAAGCTCGACCCATTGTGAGAATTATTCTCGCATTTTGGATACTCTCAAAGTCTCGAAGGCAACCAAGTTAGTATGCAAGAACCACAATAATATGCACAACCAAATAGCCTACAATAATTAACAAGATCCTCTATTCAATCTTCATAATAAAACACCAAGTTCATCTGTTTAACCAACCCATCGACATACCACCAAACACATGTACCTATACTCAATCTCAAAATATACTCCTGATTTCAATTACCAACATAAACCATCAACTCATCATATGAAGAGGAGTATGAATCAAGGGCTATAAACAAATGTAATACCCCAAAAGTCTCTAAGATCAGGCCAAAGGATTGAAACAGAGAAAGCAGAAAAATCTACACAGGTCATAGAACGAGTCATCCAGTGACTCGTGGTGTGACCTAACGGGTAGTTAAGTGACCCGTCAAGTGGTGCCCAATTTTGAGGAGATGTCATTCTTGGGATGTGGCAACGGATGGGACGACGAGTCGTCATGACACCCAATGAATCGTGATGTGACCTTTCAAGTGGATAAAGGGTGAAATTGCAGTGTTGGTAAGGTAACAGGTCTAGGGAATGAGTCGCCGGTATCCCTAATGACTCATTAAGTTGGTTGTGGGGATAAAAAGGTTGGGAGATGAAAATTTTCAGTGGTGGTGATGAGGGGAGACAACTAGTCATCAAAGGGCTTAATGACTCGTTATGTCCCTCGTGGTTATTGATAGTATCAATTTTCTCTACGAATCAGTAACAACATTTTCATAATTCCTAAGATCTTAAGCCCTAAATATTATTTTAAGCTCTGAAAGAGGTTTATTAAAGGGGTTAAAACTATTCTAAGTTATTCCCCTCCTATGCATGCAAGATTAGAATCCCTCCTTTGAAGCTCAAGCTTAGAATTCTCCAATTCCATCTCAAAATTTCTTGGGCTTTCTAATATAAGTGAAGATTCAGTCCTTCCAGGTATGTAGGACTATGAATGAGAGTTTCTTTCACTCTCATGCACAAAATTATCCTCAATTCCATGAATTCAAGTTCTAAATCAAGTTCATGATCTTATGGATTTTAACCCAATTTTATGAAATTCTCTATGATTTACTAATGGGTAAATTCCCTTCATGTTCCAAAGTATGTTTTAGGATTCATGAGAAGGTTTTATACCTATTTTGACTATAAATTCATGATTTCAAGTTTTTGAAAATTATGCCGAATTATTGATAACGTCCAAAATATACTCTTCGTACAAAGAGAAAAAACGGTTGTTGTATCAAAAAAAATATCCAGACGGATGTCGGGATCGAATTCCACAGGGACTAGTGAATGATATGCACAAGTGTCGGTTGAGAAATTGAATTTAGCTTGCACTACTTGAAAATAACATAGAAAATAAAATTTTTGGGGAAGATTGAGATTTACAAAAGAATATAACTTCTAATTTGACTAACTAAGGTAGCAAAACGACCAAGGTTGTTGACAATAATGTGAAAGACTAGAGGTGTGATGTAGCTGATATGCTAACTAAATAGGGTCATGCTAGGTCATATCATAAGTTCAATTTTTGTAAATAACCTCGGGAAAGTGGGCATTTGATATTTTTCAACCTCATAAATACCTTTTTGCTAGAGTTCTTTCAAACGCTAGGCATCATTAAACCAACCCGATCAGATTTGAATTAATAGATGCACTTCTAGCTATTAGCTATTAATTAGGAGTTAGAATGTAATTTTTGCGATTTCCAGTCCAATTTCACAATCTCTCATCCATGCCCACCATTAAATTCTCTCTCAATACTCAATTCTTGTTTTGTAAGCAAAAATCAAGTAAGAGCAATTAGACCCACATCAACAACAATAGATCTTCAATTATAGATTGGAGAGAATTTAACAAATTTACACTAATTAAATAATATTGAGATGACTCTAGCAATACCTACTCTAATTAAGCATTCATCACCACACACCTCTAGTTAATGATTTAACTACTCATAGTCAAGAAATTCAAAAGCGCATTTATCAATAAACTTATTGAATTCAATAATAGGAGTAGAAAATTCAAATTCAACAAAAAGTCTTCAGCAATGGTAGTACTTTGCTATGGAGGAAGAAGAAGAAAAAGAAAACAATTCTTTTCAATTTCCAATAATAGAATTCTTACTTTCTTCTCCTACCCAAGAGAATATTCTAAAAGCTAAAAGTTATGATCTGATGGGTACAAAGTAGTTCTCTCTAGAATATATCCAAAAGTAGGATATCCCCTCTCTTTTTCCCTACTGGACTGTAACACCCCGAAAACCTAAGATCAGACCAATGAGTTGAAACGGAGAAAATAGAAATTTCTGCACTAGGTCACAGGACGAGTCGTTCCATGACCCATCAGGAACACCATGAGTCATTAGGTGACTCGTGGGGAAAGGTTTGGACTTGGTTGAAAATTTGAGATTTGAGGTGACCACGGGTGTGACCATGAGTCATGGTCAACACCATAAGTCGTGGTCAACACCATGAGTCCTCTAGTGATCCGTGGTCAAGGGGTGCTTAGAGCATTGGAAATTTGGGTAGTATGGATGATGACTTGGTCACCACAAATCGTTGGGCACACCACCAGTCGTGGTGTCCCTCGTGGTGACCCTCAGAAGGCAGATGACCAATGTAAATAACGAAAGGTTGACCACAAGTTGTGGTCCAAGACACGAGTCATCCAGTCCCTTATTGGGACTGGCAGTGTGTTTTTCCCTGCGAATGTATTTTTCACGCCCCGAGTCAACCCCTAGTCTATCATACACTGGTATTATGAGTAAAACAAATATAGAGAAAGCTTTGAAAAAATAGCATAAAAGCATTTATGAAAATAAAACTGAAAATATAAGGTTTAAGAACATTTGAAGTCTGGAATTAATTTTGTGTCTAAAATCCCTCTAAGTGATGAGTTGCTGGGACAAGTCCCCAGCTAACTCTAAGTCTAGCTAAAAAAATAATGAACTAATTGAAAGAAATAAAATAAGGCCCTCGAATGATGAGGACTCACACTTCAAATGCTGAGGAGGAGCATCTGAACCGCGGCGACTAACGGTACTGGGTCTGAGAACCTGCAACTGTATCATGAAATAATACAGCATAAAAGTATGCGTCAGTACATTGAATGTATTGAGTAAGTGGGAGAAAACATAACTGAATATAATGCCTGAACTGATATGACATGCCATGAACAATAAGTAAACTGAACTGAACTACTGAAGAAAACTGAGGTGGTCAAAATGACCCTGTCTGATGGACAAGGCATATCCTAAGTCTGAAAGTACTGAGTCTGAGATGCTGAACTGAACTGAGCTAAACTGATAGAACTAGAACTGAGCTGAGCTACTTATTCTGAAACTGGACTGGACTGACTAGTGGGAGAGTCTATAACTGATATATAATCACGTGAGCTAGACATGGAGTCCGATGTATACACCCCACCGGTAGGACCCGATATACCTTGCCAGGGTATAAAGGCATGAACTGGGTGATCACGAAAGTCTGGGGCCAATCAGGCCAAGTAATATTGTAACCTATGCTAGCAACGTAGTTTTAGGAACCTGGGTGTGCTGGAACCCCGGCCCACTCGGTGCTAAGGCCTACTCCCCTGGAAAACCTAAACTAAACTACTAGGACGATAACTCAAAATTAGGGTCCAAGACTAGTTAGGGACATATAACTGAGAGTACCCTGAGAGTCTTGTTGGACCAGATTGAGACTGGATTCTAGACTGGTCAGAGCTGCTTATCTAGAAGCGTCGTAACCGTCTAAGAATAAACTGTAATTTGAACTGGGCTCCTAAGGCTAGTCAGATCTATATATCTAAAATATCATGACCGCCTAATGGACCAATAAACTGGATTCTGAATCTGATTCTTATAATTGGGATGCACCATTGACACCTCAAGGAAAGACTGAAGTCAAACTAATTAGTTGACAAGTTCTGAATAGTTATGAAGAGGTTCTAAGTTCTAACCGAACTGAACTACTAAGCATCTAGTAAAGAACCCAACTCATTCCAACAACACAGGAATTCTATAATATGGCAAAATTTCCAGAATTAAAGAAATCTTATCCGACAAGGCTAAAATCATTCTTATCAATGGAGTATTTACTCAACATTTAAGCAATAAGAAATACTAGAAATTCAGCCCACATCACACTTGTTATACCCCGTAGAATTCCCGGCACTTAGATGACCTATTCGCACGTTGGTTATGCATATTTGAAAGCCATACGTGCTAGGAAAAGGCCTGGGAAAAGATCGGACGAGAAACTCGTCGAACCATCGCGGGAGGAGCCGAGGCAGAGCCCCTCCGCGATGGCAGCGTGTCACGGAGGTGAGGCCTCCGCGATGGCTCCGTGATACGTTGCCCAGGTCCAGGCCCAAGTATAAAAGCCTCCACTTCAGTTCAAAAATCAGAAAACATCTGAAAATTTCCAAAACACGCTGCAACCAGAGAAAAACGTAGGAAAATTAAATATTTTCGTCCGATTACGCTGCCAAACGCTGCCCAAACCCAAATTAACCCTAGATACCAAGGTATTTAGCAGCAGAGAGCATTTCTACGGAGTTAGTTTCACGAAATACGGCCGACGAATCGGCGAGCCGCCGAACTAAAGTAAGTAGAATTAATCCAAATTTATGTCTATGTGTTCCTAGCTGAGAAGTAAATAATTCTCCCTTCTGGGCCGCTGAAAAATAGCGAGTTTTTGACCGTCTTTCGATAAGCCTAAGTTTAGGCTACAAATTAAATCGAAAGTAACGTTGCTCTTTACAATAACGTTGTATTTAGTATTGACTGACGTATTTATGAATGCAGTTGGGAGAAAATAGTTGAAGTACCGGCCGAGCCTCGTCCGACGGACGAATATTCAAAGATAAGGTATGTAAAGTTAAGTTTCCTCGGCAAGTTGAGTGACATTGAAGCAGTGTAGTAATTTACAGACCAGTAGAAGGTTCAGAAATTGATTATTGTATTATTTTGAACATTGGTGCAATATGAGCAGTTTTGGGCCGTAACGTGTACGATACCTATCCGTATGATATAGATTTGAATATAAATGATTAAGATTCGCCGTATATTCAGTATGTGATATAATATGCCCTGCCAGGATACTGTTGTGTTCAGCTGAAACCTCGCAAGGTAGTACAGCATCAGTAAAGCATTCCAGATATAGAATAGTAACTGTATATGGGTTAGAGAGCATGTTAGAAATAGGAAATCAGGTTGATACAGAAACTTAGTAAACAGCATAGCTTTCAGCAGGAACACCCGCTGGTATAGCGCTTGCCCCAGTACAGTTAGACAGGGAACTATATTCATATCTATACCTACCTGTCTCAGCATGTATCAAACATTTACAGATTGTTATTATTAGCCCAGTATATGATTTATATGATACCTTACGCCTATTAGTGTTGGCTTTTGAGATACACAGACAACATGACTAGTTGAGACCATTGTATTGATTAGGGTTGGATTACCTAGCATCCCTGACCGCCCAGGGTTAATAGCTGTATCGACTCGTCTGCCAGAGGACGAGGATACGTCACTCTATGGAGTGATATGCCGTCCCGCAAGGGGACGAAGATGGGATGCCAGTTTCCCCATATTGTGCCTTGGTCGACCCTTATACACCCCCGTCGAGCGGGTACGCCCGGGGTGTTGATTTAGAGTCCTTCGGACTCAGATACAGTTATAGTCAGGGGCTCAGCGAGCCCAAGTGCATACCCAGGGACCAACAGGATGGTTACAGCCACTATAGGAGATGGTATGACCGGGGTAGGGGCATAGATTCTGTGTTGATTGTACCTCTCGGCTTATGGGGGCCGGGTAAGGTTTGTGTATGCTGTGTTATATTCTGTATGTATGCTATATCACATTAGACGTGGGTAGATTAGCAGTAAAATGATACGCTCCCAGATATGACATTCGCTCCTCCCAGTATAATTGTGAACAGGTACGATCTATACTATCAGATAGTTAAGTTATTCCTTCTATTTCAGCTTCATCAGTCATATCGTTGTTTTTCAGATATTGTTTTCAGTTATATTATTTCAGTTGCTTTACATACTCAGTACCAGTGGTACTGACGCCCAGTGGGGCGCTGCATTACTTGCCTGCAGGTACTCCTAGACGAGCAGGCGATTCCACGTGACTCCCTGTCAGCGGTTGAGTATTCAGCTCCAGTCATCCGGAGGCTGAATTTCTGAGGTGTAGTTCAGTTCCTTTTGTTGTATATAGCATGGGTAGGTCGGGGCCCTGTCCCGATCAGTTCTATTACTATTCCTAGAGGCTTGCAGTCGGTATGTATTCCCTGTGGTCAGATGAGCCGGTCGTGTGAGGCCGTGCAGTTGTATAGTTGTATTTACTCTTTCTTACTTCTGTGATGGTCGTGTGAGGCCATAGTTGTCAGTAGTGGTGACCTTGCCAGTCACGTAGCTTCTTTTTGTGCTTTTTGATTAAGCAGCAGATAACTAGACAGCATGGTGGCCTTGTCGGCCCGTATAGGTTTCCCTGAGTTACTATATTTCTGGTTAGCTGCCAAGACAGGTACAACAGGCGATAGACCAATGGGCCGGGGGCTATATTTACAGCCGTTATATAGCCCTTTGTTTCCAGAAATCTGAGTTAGAGCCAGCCAGGCGCCAGACGCGCCCAGGCTTAACAGTCTAGCAGGTCAGATCTTAGTAGGGCACCAGGTGCCAGTCGTACCCCCCCAAGGCGGGGTGTGACAAACTTGGTATCAGAGCAGGTCATATCCCAGGGAGTCTGCAAGCCGTGCTAAGTAGAGTCTTGTCCATGAATGTGTTGTGCACCACATACTATGGGTAGGAGGCTGCAAGGCATGATAGGATGGTTGTCTTTTATTCTGATTCAGTCGTGCCATAGAGCGGTACAGTATAGGGTTGAATTCCTAAAATCTTACCATATTCTTTGGTTACAGATAATGTCAGACCAGCGCCATCCCGTCACAGGTCGGAGCTTAGACATTGCAGCAGGGGAGGGCACCAGCAGGATGCCTCCCCCTCATTTGGAGACAGCCCGATCAGAGGGCCCTACAGAGGCTTCATCTCAGCCTCCTCAGCAGTCTCCACCACGTCAGGAGCCGTTTGGAACGACAGTATCTTCAGCAATCCCTATACCAACACCTTCCGACCAGGAGGTTAGGAGTGCGGTAGTTATGATAGCACAGATGATGGCTGCTCAGCGTCAGCAAATGCCATCCACAGTTGCAGAAGCATCAGGAGGGGGCCATGAGTGTTCGGGAATATTCCTTGCGGTTTGACTCCTTGGCTCGATATGCACCGGCTTTCGTGGATACCATGGCATCCAAAGTGCACCGTTTTATTATGGGGTTGAACCCAGAATATGTCAAGACTTGTATCACGGCCACACTGCGAGAAGATATGGATATTTCCCGAATCCAGGCATTTGCCCAGAATATTGAGGGCATCAGACAACGACATCGGGAAATCAGAAGGGTTAATCAGGAGCAGCGTTGCCGGGATAGGCCAGCTGAGTTACAAAGAGAGGCCCGGGGAGGACCCAGGCCACGATTGTCAGACATGCCGCCCAGGCCCCCGCCTCCGCCACAGTCACAGGGAGGTAGATTAAGCCGCAGGGGGCAGTCAGAGGCTGGTAGAGGTTCGCAGACGGCAGATTCACCGTCACAGAGGAGGGCGGAGCAGAGTAGGTATACCCTACCACTTTGTCCTATATGCAGTCGACGTCATTCTGGAGCATGCAGGTATGGTTCCACCGCATGCTATATTTGTGGCCAAGAAGGCCATTTGATGAGAGATTGCCCAGCCAGAGGTCGTGAGGACCGGGACAGACAGGATAGGGCATCAACAGGATCACGAGCTACAACATCCTCGGCTGGGCGCAGGCCCCCAGTTTCAGCAGGTAGGGGTCGGGGCAGATCAGGGACCTCCAGTACAGGTGCGGGTCCAAGCCGCACATATGCCTTACCAGGGAGGCAAGATTTAGAGGCATCGCCTGATGTTGTGACAGGTATGCTAACTATCTGCTCACACCCTGCTTATGTGCTAATTGATCCAGGGTCTACTTTGTCCTATATTACTCCATTTGTGGCACGGAAGTTTAGTATTGTACCAGAATCATTACAGCAGCCCTTTTTAGTATCTACGCCCGTCGGTGACTCCATCACAGCTAGCCGAATTTACAGTGGGTGTACAGTAGAGGTTGATGATCGTCAGACCACAGTAGATCTGGTCGAGTTAGAGATGATAGATTTCGATGCCATAATGGGTATGGACTGGTTAGTACCATGTTTTGCTAATGTTGAATGTTGGACCAAAACGGTCCGATTCCACTTCCCGGGGGAGGCAGTACGAGAGTGGAAGGGCAGCACCGCGATGACAAAAGGTAGGTTTATTTCCTACCTTCGGGCGAGAAAGTTGATATCTAAGGGGTGCATTTACCATCTTGTCAGAGTTCAGGATGTCCAAGCAGAATCTCCGACACTCCAGTCTGTCCCAGTGGTAAATGAATTCCCAGATGTATTTCCTGATGAGTTACCTGGTATTCCCCCCAGAAAGGGAAATAGACTTTTCTATTGACTTGCTACCAGGCACTCAGCCAATATCAATACCTCCTTATCGTATGGCTCCTTCAGAACTCAGAGAATTAAAGGAGCAGTTGAAAGACTTGTTAGATAAAGGTTTTATCAGGCCGAGTACTTCCCCGTGGGGTGCGCCAGTCTTGTTTGTGAGAAAGAAAGATGGCTCGCTCCGAATGTGCATAGATTATCGGCAGCTAAACAAAGTTACAGTGAAGAATAAGTATCCGCTTCCTAGGAATGATGACCTATTTGATCAGTTACAGGGAGCCAGATACTTTTCTAAGATTGACTTACGGTCCGGATATCACTAGGTCCGAGTACGTGAGAGGGACATCCCTAAGACAGCATTCAGGACCCGATATGGACATTTTGAATTTTTGGTTATGTCCTTCGGACTAACAAATGCCCCAGCAGTTTTTATGGACCTGATGAACAGTATTTTCAGACCCTTCCTGGACTTGTTCGTGATAGTATTTATTGATGATATTCTGGTGTATTCTCGCTCCGAAGCAGATCACCGGACTCATTTGCGGACAGTGCTCCAGATTCTCAGGGACCGCCAGTTGTACGCAAAATTTTCTAAGTGTGAATTCTGGCTTAACTCAGTAGCCTTTTTAGGGCATATTGTCTCAGATACTGGTATACAGGTAGACAAACAGAAGATAGAAGCAGTTAAGTCATGGGCTAGGCCTACCACCCCGACTGAAGTTCGTAGCTTTCTGGGGTTGGCAGGATACTATCGGAGGTTCGTTGAAGGGTTCTCAACCATTGCAGCACCTTTAACTAAATTGACACAGAAAGCAGCAAAGTTTCAGTGGACGGAGGCATGTGAGCAGAGTTTCCAGGAACTGAAAGATAGATTGACCTTCGCTCCCGTATTAGCACTGCCGGAAGGCACAGAAGGTTATTTAGTCTATTGCGACGCGTTAGGTGTCGGATTGGGATGTGTGTTGATGCAGCATGGTAGAGTAATTGCATATGCTTCCAGGCAGCTGAGGAAACATGAGAAGAATTACCCCACCCATGATCTAGAGTTGGCTGCAGTAATTCATGCCTTGAAGATGTGGAGGCATTATCTGTACGGCGTTCATGTTGATATTTATACAGATCATAAGAGCCTACAGTACATTTTTACTCAGAGGGAGTTGAATCTGCGGCAACGCCGCTGGTTGGAGTTGTTAAAAGACTATGATGTGAATATTCTATACCACCCCGGAAAAGCTAATGTTGTAGCAGATGCCCTGAGCCGTAAGTCAATGGGGAGTTTAGCGTATTTGCGACCTGAGAAGCAGAAGTTAGCCAAAGAAATTCATCAGTTAGCTGGGCTAGCCGTTCGGGTAATGGAAACAGGAGATAATGGGGCCGTAATTCAGAATTCTGCAGTATCATCGCTAGTTGCGGAGGTAAAAGAACGACAGTATGAGGATCCCGATTTAGTCCAGCTCAGAGATAGAGTTCAGAAGGGTAAGGAGCCAGATTTTCAGACAACCGAGGATGGTGTGCTACGCTGTAAGGGCCGCCTTTGTGTCCCGAATGTCTCAGGCCTTCGTGGGCAGATTATGCATGAGGTACATTACGCTCGCTATTCCCTCCATCCAGGGGCGACGAAAATGTACCACGACATCATAGACATCTACTGGTGGCCAGGTATGAAAACTGAAATAGCCGAATTTGTATCTAGATGTGCTAATTGTCAGCAGGTGAAAGCAGAGCACCAGAAACCGGGTGGTTTGACTCAAGAGATATCAATACCTATGTGGAAATGGGAAGCAATAAATATGGATTTTGTGACAGGGTTACCCCGTACTAGACGCGGATATGATTCCATTTGGGTAATAGTTGATAGGCTGACAAAATCAGCTCATTTCCTGCCAGTGAGGGCTACTTTCTCAGCTGAGGATTATGCCGAAATGTATATCAGAGAAGTAGTTAGATTGCATGGGGTGCCGGTATCTATCATTTCAGACAGGGGGGCACAGTTTACAGCTAGGTTCTGGCAGTCGTTTCAAAAAGGTTTGGGGACCCAGATTAATTTGAGTACAACATTCCATCCTCAAACAGATGGGCAGGCGGAACGTACGATTCAGACGCTCGAAGACATGCTACGAGCGTGTGTGTTAGATTTTGGGGGTAGCTGGGATGAACATTTGTCGTTAGTCGAATTTGCTTATAATAACAGCTACCATTCAGCTATTCAGATGGCGCCTTTCGAGGCATTGTACAGGCGGAAATGTAGATCGCCGGTGGGCTGGTTTGAGATAGGAGAATCAGCATTAGTTGGCCCAGATATCTTTCGGCAGTCCGAGGAAAAGATAAAGCTTATTCGAGAACGTTTACTGACCGCACAGAGTCGTCAGAAGTCATACGCAGATAGACGGCACAGAAATTTAGAATTTTCGGTAAACGACTGGGTATATCTGAAAGTGTCCCCGATGAAAGGGGTAATGAGGTTTGGCAAGAAAGGCAAGCTTAGCCCCAGATTTATTGGGCCGTATCAAATTCGGCGAAGAATAGGGTGAGTTGCATACGAGTTAAACTTGCCTCCAGAGTTAGCGTTGGTTCACCCAGTATTCCACGTTTCCATGTTAAGAAAGTTCGTAGGGGACCCTTCTACAGTAGTTCCAGTCCAGGATGTTCAGGTCACAGAGGAGTTAGCCTACGAAGAGGTTCCCGTAGCTATATTAGACAGACAGATTCGCAGGCTGAGGACTAAAGACGTTGCATCTGTCAAGGTATTGTGGCGTAATAGAAACCGGGAAGAAATGACGTGGGAGGCTGAAGAAGACATGAAAACCAGATACCCTCACTTATTTCAGGCCTAGTCAGATGACAGGTATGTCCGTATCATTGCTTATACAGTACTTTATGATATGTATGTTGTAAATGATAAAGAGAGAAGTAATACTTAGTTATCCAGTGGATTGTAGAATATTGTGTGCAGTGCCTGTGTTGGACTTTTCTGCGTTTCAGGGCGTTGCGATAGTCCATATTAAAGGGGAAACTCTGCCAAAATTTTCCCAGAAACCAGAGTGAACAATTCTCTAGACAGCAGTATACATTCGGGGACGAATGTTCCTAAGGGGGGGAGAATGTTATACCCCGTAGAATTCCCGGCACTTAGATGACCTATTCGCACGTTGGTTATGCATATTTGAAAGCCATACGTGCTAGGAAAAGGCCCAGAAAAAGATCGGACGAGAAACTCGTCAAACCATCGTGGGAGGAGCCGAGGCAGAGCCCCTCCGCGATGGCAGCGTGTCACGGAGGTGAGGCCTCCGCGATGGCTCCGTGACACGTTGCCCAGGTCCAGGCCCAAGTATAAAAGCCTCCACTTCAGTTCAAAAATCAGAAAACATCTGAAAATTTCCAGAACACGCTGCAACCAGAGAAAAACGTAGGAAAATTAAATATTTTCGTCCGATTACGTTGCCAAACGCTGCCCAAACCCAAATTAACCCTAGATACCAAGGTATTTAGCAGCAGAGAGCATTTCAACGGAGTTAGTTTCACGAAATACGGCCGACGAATCGGCGAGCCGCCGAACTAAAGTAAGTAGAATTAATCCAAATTTATGTCTATGTGTTCCTAGCTGAGAAGTAAATAATTCTCCCTTCTGGGCCGCTGAAAAATAGCGAGTTTTTGACCGTCTTTCGATAAGCCTAAGTTTAGGCTACAAATTAAATCGAAAGTAACGTTGCTCTTTACAATAACGTTGTATTTAGTATTGACTGACGAAGTACCAGCCGAGCCTCGTCCGACGGACGAATATTCAAAGATAAGGTATGTAAAGTTAAGTTTCCTCGGCAAGTTGAGTGACATTGAAGCAGTGTAGTAATTTACAGACCAGTAGAAGGTTCAGAAATTGATTATTGTATTATTTTGAACATTGGTGCAATATGAGCAGTTTTGGGCCGTAACGTGTACGATACCTATCCGTATGATATAGATTTGAATATAAATGATTAAGATTCGCCGTATATTCAGTATGTGATATAATATGCCCTGCCAGGATACTATTGTGTTCAGCTGAAACCTCGCAAGGTAGTACAGCATCAGTAAAGCATTCCAGATATAGAATAGTAACTGTATATGGGTTAGAGAGCATGTTAGAAATAGGAAATCAGGTTGATACAGAAACTTAGTAAACAGCATAGCTTTCAGCAGGAACACCCGCTGGTATAGCGCTTGCCCCAGTACAGTTAGATAGGGAACTATATTCATATCTATACCTACCTGTCTCAGCATGTATCAGACATTTACAGATTGTTATTATTAGCCCAGTATATGATTTATATGATACCTTACGCCTATTAGTGTTGGCTTATGAGATACACAGACAGCATGACTAGTTGAGACCGTTGTATTGATTGGGGTTGGATTACCTAGCATCCCTGACCGCCCAGGGTTAATAGCTGTATCGACTCGTCTGCCAGAGGACGAGGATACGTCACTCTACGGAGTGATATGCCGTCCCGCAAGGGGACGAAGATGGGATGCCAGTTTCCCCATATTGTGCCTTGGTCGACCCTTATACACCCCCGTCGAGCGGGTACGCCCGGGGTGTTGATTTAGAGTCCTTCGGACTCAGATACAGTTATAGTCAGGGGCTCAGCGAGCCCAAGTGCATACCCAGGGACCGGCAGGATGGTTACAGCCACTATAGGAGATGGTATGACCGGGGTAGGGGCATAGATTCTGTGTTGATTGTACCTCCCGGCTTATGGGGGCCGGGTAAGGTTTGTGTATGCTGTGTTATATTCTGTATGTATGCTATATCACATTAGACGTGGGTAGATTAGCAGTAAAATGATACGCTCCTAGATATGAGATTCGCTCCTCCCAGTATAATTGTGAACAGGTACGATCTATACTATCAGATAGTTAAGTTATTCCTTCTATTTCAGCTTCATCAGTCATATCGTTGTTTTTCAGATATTGTTTTCAGTTATATTATTTCAGTTGCTTTACATACTCAGTACCAGTGGTACTGGCGCCCAGTGGGGCGCTGCATTACTTGCCTGCAGGTACTCCTAGACGAGCAGGCGATTCCACGTGACTCCCTGTCAGCGGTTGAGTATTCAGCTCCAGTCATCCGGAGGCTGAATTTCTGAGGTGTAGTTCAGTTCCTTTTGTTGTATATAGCATGGGTAGGTCGGGGCCCTGTCCCGATCAGTTCTATTACTATTCCTAGAGGCTTGCAGTCGGTATGTATTCCCTGTGGTCAGATGAGCCGGTCGTGTGAGGCCGTGCAGTTGTATAGTTGTCTTTACTCTTTCTTACTTCTGTGATGGTCGTGTGAGGCCATAGTTGTCAGTAGTGGTGACCTTGCCGGTCACGTAGCTTCTTTTTGTGCTTTTTGATTAAGCAGCAGATAACTAGACAGCATGGTGGCCTTGTCGGCCCGTATAGGTTTCCCTGAGTTACTATATTTCTGGTTAGCTGCAAAGACAGGTACAGCAGGCGATAGGCCAATGGGCCGGGGGCTATATTTACAGCCGTTATATAGCCCTTTGTTTCCAGAAATCTGAGTTAGAGCCAGCCAGGCGCCAGACGCGCCCAGGCTTAACAGTCTAGCAGGTCAGATCTTAGTAGGGCACCAGGTGCCAATCGTACCCCCCCCCAAGGCGGGGTGTGACAACACTTCACAACGAGACAGAAATTAATACGCAAATAGTCTTTACTCGAAAAGTTAGGGCTTAAATTCACTTTGGAAGAATATCAATGATTCAGGTAAGAATTGATGGAAATCATATCAATAATAAGCAAGGATATCATTCTATGTGAAATTGATGAAAACAACATGTAATCTCCTCGTATTTGAAAGTTAGGGCTAAAGTTGATAGAGAAACGATGAAAGGGTTTTGGGGGACACAAGGGAAGGACAATTCCCTTGTTGAATTCCCACATACCTGAGTTGAAGTTTCTTGAAGGAGAAAGCTTGGACTGCTGCAATGGAGGAAAACCCTAGGCTTGCTTTGAAAGTTCTTGAGAGACTCTTTGATAATCTTTTTGAGAATGAACGTGGGAATGAGGGGAGGAACCGTTCAAACACTCTCATAAGTCTAAAATTACATCTAAAACGACGTAGTTAAAGCTTAGAAGAGTACGAAATTACTTAATAACCCTTAGAAAAATCGCTGGAAAAACTGACAGGTAACCCTAACGGGTCGTGGTGACTGACCACGACTCTTGGATCACACTGTCTCACTTCTGAAATTTCTATACTAGGCTTGACCACGAGTCACACAACGAGTCATTACTATTGATGAAGACTCGTGGTGACACTCGTCAGGTGCATTGCCTAATAACTGACTAGGGCTGGTAACGGGGGACATAACGAGTCGTTATAGGGGACCACAACTCATGGTCACCATCCATCAAGTACACTACCCAACTCCTAAAATTTTTACCCCAACCTGAGCATATGTGACTTAACGGGTTGTGGGACCTGACCACGACTCGTTAAGTCTTCCGTTGGGTGCACTACTTCTCCCTTACCATTTCTTACTCCCCCTTCTCACGACTGACCTAACGAGTCATTAGGTCTCACAACAACCCGTTAGGTGAGTCGTTCTGTGACAACTTTCTGTAGATTTCCAGATTTTCTAATTTAAGTACCGGATCTAGTCTTTAAGTTTCCGGGACATTACATTTTTAAGGGCTTTTCCATAATTCCATGTTCCTAAGGCCTAAACTACGTCATTTTAAATGTAGAATAGTATGTTTTAAGAAGAGTTAATTTATTCTAAGCCTATTCTAATTCATGCATGCAAGCTTAGAGGTTTAAGAGGTGATCAAGCCTAGTCTCTTAAAGGTTCTTCCTCAATTCTCATTGGGAAATCAAGGAAGTTGTGAAATTAGATCTCTTCAGGTATGTAAGGCTATGAATGGGCAAAATTGTCCACACCCATGCCCAATTCTCTCTCAATTCAGGAAAATTCTAATTGATGAATCTATGAGGTTTTTACCCAATGTGTGAATTTCCTAAGTATCAATCATGGGTATGATCTAAGCATGTTTTCAATGTTGAATTATGATCAATGGGCAGATTTTACAATGTAAAATTATAAATTATGTTTTCAAGTTTTCTAAATTATGATGCCCATCCATGAAAGTTCATGAAAGTCGAGATCTATGAAATATGTATCAAGCATGATGAGATGTTTATAAAAAGAGTATGGTTTCGAATTACCCATGTCTATGTTCATGCTTTCAAGAGAATCAAGTTGATTTCAAGCATGTTAAGTATTGAGCAAGCCTATATGATCAAATATATTTTATGATTTCATGTAATTAGCTTACCACATGATTTTGGAGTTTAGACTCCCAATTATGTTCAGCTTGTGGTATGGTTTGAGCCAAGACTCCTCATGTTATGATTTCAGATTATGCATGTATGTTATTATTCAGCTTCTTCACTAGATGACGGTCAAATTTGTTGAAAAAATGATGGAGAGCATATGCATGTTTCTGGGAGTAGTGTATAACACCGAGTAGGCTAAGGGTTAGTCAACCCTATGCCTTAGAGATACACACCAATGTAGGTATATTTTGATTATTTGGGACCTCCCTTGTGAGCTTCCCTACCCCCAAGGGGCCTTCAGCTTGATATCGATATCATGGTAGTGTTCTTAGCCCTGGAAAAACTTTGGGCGACTCTGCCCACTTGAGTGTAATAGTCGAGACCACGTAAGCTCTATCGTGGTAATATGGAGAGTCTCCCATTGTTCCTCATGATTTCAATTATGCATGTTCAAAAGTCATGATATTATATTTTCAGCAGGTTTTACCCAATGTACAATTTTACTTATGATTATTAATTTTCAGCTTTGGTCATTCGATTCAGTTATGATATTCAGTTATGTTCAGATCATGATTTAAGAAAATAGTACACAAGCCCTACTCTCATAATCTTATCTTTATTATGTTTTATAATATGTTTGATTTATGTTTTTACTTACTTAGCGATTTTACTTACCTTGCATACTCAGTAGATTCCACGTACTGACCGCATACTTTATGCTGCATCATTTTATGATCCAGGCTCAGTCCCGCTGCTAGCCAGATTTTCAGAGTTAGCATTTCTCAGTCTCAGTTGGTGAGTCCTCATCTTTTGAGGTCCCTTCTTATCAGTTATATTTCGTATTTTCAATTTTAGACTTTAGTGAGTTAGTGGGGGTCTTGTCCCATTAACTCCTCAGCATAAGAGGCTTTTCAGACATAATATGTATTTAGCTTCAAAATTATGTATATACTCAGATGTTATGTATGTTCATACTTCCGCTATGTTAATTATGTTGATCTTCCACCTTAATTGTATGAGTTAGATATTATGTTCATGCCATGGGTCGACTTGGAGCCTCTCGAGGTTCCTTTTCCCGTGTCTCGATCCGGGCCTATGTACGGATCGTGACAAACTTGGTATCAGAGCCTTATGTTTGGAGTATCCTATGGTGTCTGAGAGACGCATTAAGTAGAGTCTTTTTCATGGGTGTGAAGCGTGCCACACTTATGACGAAGAGGCTACAAAATGTTTTAGAAAATGTTCCCTTCTTTCATGATTTATGTCATACGATGAAATGATTCTCTATCCTTCTAACTCATGCTATATGCATTTGCAGAATCATGCCTCCTCGCTGAGTTAATGGAAGAAGAAATGGAAACAGAAATGGACACGAAAATGGCAATGGAGATGGGCACCAGTAGGCCCCACCAACCTATGATGAGCATGTGCCCGAGCTGGTTGCTCACATTGAGTTTAGGGCAGCCATACAGATGTTAGCTTAGGCCCTGATCACCCAGGTCAATCAGCAGGCAGTAGCACATGTCCCTTAGAACGGGAATGCGGTGGCAGCAAGAGTCAGAGATTTTCTGAGGATGAACCTTCCGGAGTTTCTTAGATCAAAGGTGGACGAGTATCCATATGAGTTCATTGATAAGATCTGAAGATCACCCAAATCATGGGAGTGACCAGAGAGGAGTGAGCCGATCTAGCCTCGTATCAGTTGAAAGGGGTTACACACATTTGGTTCAAGCAATGGAAGGATAGCAGGGCAGTTGGAGCAGGCCCTATTGGTTGGGAGGAGTTTCATGCCGTATTTTTGGATCAATTCTTCCCTCGTGAGATGAGGGAGATTAAAGCATCGGAGTTTGTGAACCTAAAGCAAGGGAAGATGACATTTTAGGAGTACTCCTTGGAGTTCACTTGTCTGTCCAAGTATGCACCTGAGATGGTGGCGGATCAGAGAGTTCGAATAAGCCAGTTCATGCATGGAGTAGCAGACTACCTAGTCAAGGATTACCAGACTGTTATGCTTCATCAGTACATTGACATTGCTCGGATAGTCCTGTATGCCTAGTAGATGGAGGCAGTGCAGATGAGTGAGCGGGAGAGAGAGGCTAAGAGGGCTGATAACACTCAAACCATACCTCCTATCGAAGTATGAAGAGGACGTTGTCAATAAAGAACCCAACTAGAGGTTGGAGTCGATCCCACAGGGAATATGAAAGAGCTAGACTAATGGCGGTAAGTGAACTTGTTAGGTAGTTACTCCAAATAGCAGGGTTCTAAAGAAAACAAAAAGTAAAAACATAGTTAAAGCTTTCGTTAAAATCAAGAATGAAAGATAACTAGGGGTTTGTGTTCCCCATGGGTTCATAACTGCTTCGGGTATACATACGTGATCATCACTAATGCTTACTTGTAGAACTGATAACTTAAGTTCATTCAAACAACAGACAAATCCCTATTGCATGACTATACTCAATCACCGGGTTAGGTCTCATGAGCGATTGAAAATTAACCGTTATCAATATGTCCCAAATTTAACTATCCTGCGAATACAATTCAAGTTAATACAATGATAATCAAGATCAGGCTTTGTTGTAGTTCTCTTTTCTTAATATCTACCTCTATAGGCTCAAGAAAGTAAAGAATTTGGGCATGTCCTAATGCTTTACACCATTAAGAAACGTTTAAGCATGAAGAGAATACAATACAAGTATATTACATTGGTTTTGAATCACTTTTATGTAACCTTAGCTTGTTAATCCACCATGGTTCCCAGAACCCTAGCTATGGAGGTTTTAGCCTCTCATAGTTGCAAGATTGTGATTTGCATTCATATTTAAATACATAGATCAATACTTACATTTATTGATGAGAGAAAAATTTCTTTGTATTAATAAGAAAAATCCTCAAGAACAATATGAAGATCAAAAGAAAACCAAGAAAAGGTTGATCACAAGTTGAACAACTCAATTCTCATGTATAACTCTCCTCAATTTCGTTGCTAATCAATTCTAATCACTCCTAATTGCCTCTCTCTCTCTCTCTCTCTCGCTCTCTCTCTCTGTTTTTCTCTCTTTCTAATAAAAATAAAACATAAAGCGTATTTATACAGATATAAAAATCCTTTTCCTAGGCTAACAGGGGGTATTTCCATAATTGAAGCCGCCTACAACACGACTTGTCCTACGACTCATAACAGGTATGTACGGGTCATACTTGCTTCCAGTAGGTCATTGGCTGTCTGAATTTGGCAAAGTGTTGGTCCTTGGTATGACTCGTACATGCTTCCTACCAGTCATACTGAACTTTCGTGGCTTGACTATAAGACTTTAAAACTTTTCTGAAGTTCATCACGAGTGCTTTGGTACGACTCATACCTTACTGCCACGATTCGTACTGTCTATCCGTAGTAGGAGTCAGCCTCTTGTGCAAATTTTCTGAATCTTCCCACGAATTCTTCACTACGGGCCGTACAAGCTTTGTATGACTCGTACTGAGAGTCGTAGGATACACCTTTTCATCCTTAGACTTGTGAAACTTCTCACGACCAGTAGTACGACTCGTAGCACCTTCCTACGACTCGTACTGAGGACTGTGAGTTAAGCTTATTTTCTGCACTTTCAGGCTATCTTTTGCACATTTTTGCTCCAACACCTATTTATCCTGTAACCAAAGTAAAAGTTCCTTATATCCATATAAATATACCTAAGTCCGTGCTATTTTCTTAGTTTTGAGTGTAAAAAGTGCTGTAAACTCACAACACATCAACACCCTCAACTTAAGACTTTTGCATGTCCTCAGGCAAGGAAAAAGAAAAACTAAACACGACGCTCAACTAGAAAATAAACCTAGGATACTACAACCAATACTAAATAAAACTTGCACTATACATTCAACAATTTTCTGACCCTTTTCCATGAACCAACATCAGCTAATGTACCACAAGCAACCACAAAACATGATAAACAGGGATCAAGACATTTCATCTAGCTATCAACAAGCAATCAAGTCATCACCAATGTTTTCCACACAGACCAATGGTAAAAGTAAACATAATTCATGTACACTTACAACAAATGAAGTCCCCACTCACATATATAGTGTCAAATATTGCATGGGACTAAACAAGCAAGGCGCTCACTCTCACAAAGAAGTTTCAAGTATTATGTATTAGATACCATATGCTTGCCCATATTTTCTCTGCTTCGGTTTATCAGATGGTCGGATTAGGATCACTACAGGACTTGTTGTGGCTTGTAATGTAGGCTTTAGGGCTGGACATGATAAATATGCAAGATCTTATAAGTGACTATCCCTTCCTTGACACTATATACATTGGCTACACCATTCACCTATTTCACCCTTTTTTACTTTCATTCCTTTTATTTCCTTTTCACCTCTTTTATGTACATTTGTATGAGTATGGTGTATTTTCAACTTTTTCCAACATTTTTTTCTTTTGAAATTTTTTTTTCAAGATTTTCAACTTTTTCCATCTCCTTATTTTTTTCTCTTCACACCACACCTCATTTTTAATCTTTTTTCTTTTCTATTCCTTTTTCTCGTTCCCATCACTTATGCACCCCTACTCTAGCCACCCTCAACTTAGGCATTTTGCCTATATTGAGGTTCACAATATTCAAGGAAGGACCAAGGCAAAAATAGGTTCATTATAAGAAATGGGTACGGTTAATTGGTATATCAAAGAAAAATGGTCTATTAAAGACTCAAAATTGGGATCAAGAGAATCATATGATTTCGGTAGGGTTATTTAGGCTAAAAGTGAGCTTTAACAAAAATTTCCTATGATCATATCCTAACCAACCATCCTAAGCCTATGCAAAGACCAACCAGACAAGTTCTAGATCTTCAACACAATACTGAACTAAGTACTACACCTCACTCACTCATGGTACATAACTTATATTCACCTCACCAGTTTGGTTTATACATGGATTAACAAGACTCCTCATAGTAATATACTAAATGACATCAAAAGATCTACAAAAATCGTGCATGCAATCACAAATACATAGTTAATGCATCAATAATTTTTATGCAGGGCCAATTTTTTCTCAAATATCAAAACTAGTGCATTTTCATTGGCTGAGTACTCCTAATCTATTTCCTAATTAAAAAAAATCACAAAATAAAAAAAAATCCTAAACATGCCGGTTCTACTACATAACATGTCCGAGGGAAAAGAAACCCGACAAGAAAAACCTTTGGAAGAATCAAAAATTCCAAAATTCACAAGTACACCCCCTCCCCTTTTTGAAAATTAAGCTTCATCCCCGAAGCATGAGCTATAAGATTATAGGGAAGGGAACATACCTGTGGCGCTCTAGGCACTCCTATCGTCTTGCGGAGGAGGTACCTTCACAGTAATTGTGGAGATAGCGGTGGCCGGCGCACTCAATGAAGTATCTATAGGGGGAGTGGTTACCCCCTCAGTAGTTTTGGTCACTTCTATGACCTCTATAGCAATCTAGGCTGAATGTGGTTCACCCGAAGGGTCACGACCACTGGAAAGATCGGGCTGAGTCATGGTAGAGCTGCCTACTCCTCTAGCTCGCTCCTGCAGCTCTGACATATGTGTGTCATGAGTCTGAAGTCTCTCTACTCTGGCCCTCTTGTGTTCTTTCCTTTCCTTCTTCCTCTTCTTGCTCATACTCTCCTCTCCAACCTTCTCAGAAGCTCTTTTCTTTCCCTTATCTCCAACAACTACCGTCGGCTTCTAATAAGCTGCCAAGTCAATCTCCTCATCAAGCTCTGCATCTAAGTCTGGAAGAGTGGGGGCTGCTATGACTGCCGGTTGTCATGACGACAACTCGGCTACTTGGCTCCGAAGAGCCCCAACTCCTCATGGAGACTGCTAGTGTCAGTCTACTCTTCCATTCGCACATTGAATCAACTCTCAAATCCATCCAAGCGAGCATGTAGAGCTTGAGATACTGTATCTCATAGCTTGAATTTTTCACTCAGCCATGGTCAATCGTTTGGCCAGTTTCTGGAGGAAGTCGTGAGGCACCAAAATATGCCCCGATGGAGTCTAATTCTGCAGGCTAGACTGTGGTACAGCTGAAGTGCTAGGAGCTGATTCTGAATGATTGACATCTGTAGCCGGTGTCTCACTATGCTCCTGTACAGTGGGGACATTCACCTGTGCGTCCCCTGCTGGCTGGACTGATGGAATTATGATAGGTATTCTGGTTCGACTTACCGGGTTCATCTCATCCCAGATAATGCTAATGTCTGCAATCCTCTAGCCTCCAATCAACTGCTCCTTACCCTGTCATATTGGCACCCCTGCCTCTATGCATAGCCTGAATACAAGACTTGGGAATGGGATGGTAGTGCTCACTCCCACCGCCCGATCTCGTATCTCCTATGCGATGATCCTTGGGATGTTAATAGGATAACGGGACATGAGGCATTCCACCAAAGCTGCTCTGTCAGAACTTAATGTATTGTTGTTGACCATGGGTGCTAACCGGTGGCATACTAGTATCTAGCAGGCTTTTTCAAGTTCAGTGAGTTCTTTGTCACCTACTTTCCGCCAGTAACCCATTTAGCTTTTTCCTTATTTTCAGTGATCACACCTTCCAACCATTGCAACTACCTCTGCCTTTCCTACAAGCCTTAATTCCTGATCTACTTCATTGCCTCCACCTTGTAGTCATACTCAGGCATCATCCGTGTAGGCACGAACTGTGGTCCATATAGAATCCGAGATATGGTCTGCTCTGATATGTCTACCTCTCGTCCTCGGACCATCACACTCTCCAGTCGGGGCTGGTCTTTTATTTTTTTGCCCCTCCTTTGCCTTTAGCTCCATAGTGGCCAAATAGTTGGTGTAGAACTCCTGGACCAATTCTGTTGTATACTGAGCTGGAGTCTTGGCCATCCACTTGAAACCATAGAAGCTGAATATCCACTTTATCTCCTCAACTTCATTCAGTGAGTCTGTGAGGATCCGCGGTTCTTCCTGGATGCTTTGTCTTGGCTTGTTCTTGGAAGTGAGTGAAGTTCCCTGCTCATAAATCTCTCTGGCTCCCGACACTCTCCACCGAATTGTGCGGTTTTCTCTGGGTGGGGTCTGTACATATGCAGCATTTGGAGCCTTCTCCTCTGATTCATCACTGCCACTTTCTTCACTTGATTGTGTCTCCTCAGACCCTTCTTCTGCATTTGAGTTGTTTCCCGACTCTTGATTACCTCCTCTAGCTCCCTCCTCAAACTGGGGAGCTTAGGTAGATGTGGCAGTGGAGGCTTCGACTTGTGCTCTTGCTTTCACCCAAGTGGTTCTGGTTTCATCAGTGTGTGAAGTATCTACTTGGTAATCCTCAGTCGGACCATTAGGGGAGTTTCATGCTTGCCCAGCCTCGGACTCAGATGTTTCATCAATTAATGTTCTTTGAGCTGTTTCTTTGGATGCTTTTCGCTTCATTGTCATTGTTCTTGTATAGAAAAAAGTTAGAATTCCATATTTGAGAAAAAATAACAAGAAGAGAATACTATCATATTTTTAACACGGGTCGACAGTACGGGTCGTACCCTGAAGGTATGACTCGTATGAAGGCCTAGAAACTCTATATGCATGTTATGACTCATAGGTATGGCTCGTACCACGAAGGTATGACCCGTACCTTGAGTCATCTAATGAAGCCTCAACATTATCATTTCCTCTGTATTTTTCCATGACTCGTGCTATGACCCGTAGGTCAATTCCACGAGTCGTAGGAAGGACTTCTCTGATTAGCCCTGTTTAGTTCTTTGGTACGAGTGCTCAGTACTACTCGTAGTGACAAACGACGAACCATACTGTGCTTCATACCAATTTGTCTTATTCAATTTTGGTTCAGTTTGCAGGGGTTCTTTTTCACAATTTGGGTACTCAGATTTCCCTATGTCTAGGAATATCATTCAATCAATTAAACACTACTCATCCCTCCCCTTCTTAATCACTACCCATAACTCAACTTTTGAAAACTTCAATTCACAAGTTTAACCCAAAAAAAGATAATGTTTTCCAGTTGTTCATGGTTTGATAACATCCCTGATCATTTTATTTTGAAACTTTTCGAGCAAAGTCAATACTCATAGCGGTTTTGACAGTGAAAGCTTCAAGCAAGTTAAGATTTTTTCGATATTCAATGCATCACATAGTTGTTGCTTCTTTCTTCGACTGGTAATCACAAATATGGGTAGATTCGTGCTTAATTTAAGCACAAAATTGCTCGAAGACTCCTAGCTTTTGAGTACGGGTGTGAGAGATTTGAAGGTAGGGTTCGTAGGTTGGTTTTGTTTGTGTGGGAAGAGGGGTCGTGTGACGTGTTTAATTTAAAATAGGAAAAAGAGCAGGTGTGAAAACTTGGGTTGAGTCGGGTGATTTTTAAACTTTTGACCCATCACGACTCGAACCATGAGTTGTATGAAGGACGTACAACTCGTCCCTTGGACTCATGAGTCAAAGTTTTTGAAAACTTACCTAGGGACCTACGAGTACCTCCTATGACTCGTACCAGGTAGGTATGGTTCGTATGATGACTTGTAGGTCGATGCATTGAATTACATCTCTGAACCTCACCACTCCTCCTGCTAAGGCTCGTAGAATGTTTTCACGAGTCGTACTGAGAGCCGTAGCAACTGCTTTTTCAACAGTTTTTCTGCCTCCTATTGTATTTGTTTTCCCTACACACTGAGCACATATTAGTTCAATAACTTGGGTTGCCTCCCAATAAGCGCTTGATTTAACATCGTGGCACGACGCAGGTAGTCCAGTTACTCAGAATTCATCAAGCCACCACTTGGGTTGCCTCCCAAGAAGCGCCTGATTTAACGTCGCGACACGACGCAAGTCTCTTGACTACTTAGAATTCATCAAGTGACTCATACTCATCCTCCAGTGCTGAGATTACACTATATTCCTTAGGTTGCTGCATTATCTGGCATATGTTGAAAGTGACCTCCTCCTTGTTTAATCTGAACTTCAGCTGGCCAACCTCCATATCTACTAAGGCCCTCCCAGTCGTAAGGAATGGTTGCCCCAGAATGATGGGGACCTCATAATCGACTTCGCAATCCAAAATCACGAAGTCAGCTGGGAATATGAATTTGTCCACCTTGACCAGTACATCAAACAAGATCCCCACTGGTTTTTTCACAGTTCTGTCGGCCATCAATATCCGATTAGTGGTCCGTGTGGGGGCTCCTAAGCCCAATCTCTTGAAGACTGCCAAGGGAATCAGATTGATGCTTGCTCCAAAATCATAGAGTGCCCTTGCGAACTCGACATTTCCAATGGTGCACGGTATAGTGAAAGCACCTGGATCTTCCTTCTTTTGAGCTAGGACCCGTGTAGCTATGGCACTACAGTGATGTACATTATCTACCGACTCATAGCTTACAAACCTATTCTTCATTACCAAATCCTTCATAAACTTAGCATATCCCAGCATTTGTTCTAATGCCTCTACCGATGTTCTGTTCACAGATAGTTGCTTAAGCATCGAAAGGAATTTCTGGAACTTACCATTTTCTGCCCTTTTCTTCATTCTTTAAGTGAACGGTGGCAGTGGTCGTGGGATATCTCTGTGCACTTGAGTTGCTCCTTGATCAATGTCAGGTTCCTTCTCCTCTATCGGGGCCTCTGGCAACTCAACACTCTCCATCTCAACACTCTTATCACTTTCCTCAATAATGCTCTCTTTCTTCCGTTCAACTACAATCAGAAAATGGGGGTCAACTGTGGTCTTACCACTCCTAGTCATCTGCACCATGCAGTGACCATCATTCTTTGGGTTCTAGGTGGTGGTTATAGGCAGTGTACCCTTTTGTCTAAGGTTTAGTGATGCTGACTGTTGCCCAAGCTGCTGCTCGATTTGCTTAATGGCATTTGCATGAGATTCCACTCTCTGACCCATACTAGATATGTCATCATGGATCTCCTTCAATTGCTCATCAGTGGACCTCACCTTCTTCAACATCTCCTCCATCATGCTCTCTAACTTTGATTTCCTATCCTCCCCCTCTCGTGCATTAGGAGGCACATAAACTCCAGCCCAGTCATTACGGTAGCCATTGTTTCTTCTCCATTCTCTATTGCGCTCATGACTGCGACTCCTATCTCTGTACCTGTTTCAGTTATAGTTGTCTTTGTATTGGTTCTGACCTTGGTTTCCAGAACCTTGGTGCCAATTGTTTTGTCTAGATGCTTGGGTGGTGGCTCAAAAACCTGCCACTTGACTATCCAGGAAATTTGCCTCTTTCTCGGAGTTAGAGTGATCAGCTCCCGGCTCCATTCCTTGTGTCACTACTGCATTTACTTTTTTGACTCCTACTCCCATGATGTGCTATGTAGTCAAATCCAATGATGTGCGCATGTGAGCCAACTCTTGGTCATGTTCTTCTTCTTTCCTACGTTGGTCTGCAGTCAAACCAACAACATATGTATCGACTGCTGCATCCACCTCCCTTGTATGCCATGCCCTGTTTGTCTTAGTCACCCTATCAAGGATTATAGCAGCTTGCTTCCAGGTGTGACTCATCAATGCTCCTCCTGCCACCGTGTCTGCAACAAATTTTGTGCTATTATTTAAAGACCTGTAAAAAAATTTCCAACAAACTGTCAGCTGGAATTTTATGGTTTGAGCACTTTGTTAACTTCTTCTTGAACCTTAGCTAGGTTTCATGAAGTGCCTTTGTCTTGAGTTGTCGAAAATTATAGATCTCATCCTTTAGTTGCAACACTCTGGAGGAAGGAAAGAATCTCTCCAAGAAAGCCTGCTTGAGTTCCCTCCAGTTAGTTATGGAGTCGTTGGGTAGCTCCGATAACCATAAAGTCGCTTCCCCTGCTAGAGAGAAGGGGTAAGGTCTGAGCAAAATGGCATCTTGGCTAACTTCGGGCAACCTGTACGCCTTGCATATTCCAACAAAGTTCATCAAGTGTAGGTTGGCGTCATCCACTTTATGACCACTGAACACCCCTTTCATGTTAAACAATTGAATCATGGTGCTCATGATGTTAAATTTGGCCCCAGCGGGTAGTGGTGGCGGCATAATTTCTCTAGTTGACCAAACTTGATCAATGTTTGGGTCCTCATCATCGAAGAACTGAGAGGCAAGTCTATAACCTCTGTTGTCCCTCCCATGTCGACCATCATTAACTACCTCTTCTCTGGCATCTTCCAGATCCTAAAGTGCAGCTTGTCGAGCTAGCTCAGCTTGCCTAGCTTCTTCAGCTATGCAAACATCTCTTTGTTCCTGGTTTTCCATCCTGTGTAGTGTTCGTTCAATTTTTGGGTTCAAAGAAATCAGGGGATCTCCACTACTCTGAGTTCTTGGCATTCGCCGAAAAAAAACCTGTGGGTATCAAAAACAAAAAGAAAATTAAATTAAGGAAATAATTACCAAAAAAGTCAAATAGAAGCAAAATAATCTAGTCTTAGCCGTATTCTCCGGTAACAGAGCCAATTTTTGATAACGATCAAACCATACCTCCTACCAAAGTATGAAGCGGACGTTGTCAATAAAGAACCCAACAAGAGGTTGGGGTCGATCCCATAGGGAATATGGAAGAGCTAGACTAAAGCCGGTAAGTGAACTTGTTAAGTAGTTACTTCAAATAGGGGGTTCTAAAGAAAACAATAAGTAAAAACACAGTTAAAGATTTAGTTGAAATCAAGAATGAAAGATAACTAGGGTTTTGTGTTCCCCATGGGTTCATAACTGTTTCGGCTATATATATGTGATCATTACCAATGCTTACTTGAAGAACTGATAACTTAGGTTCATTCAAACGACTGACCAGCCCCTATTGAATGACTATACTTAATCATTGGGTCGGGTCTCATGAGCGATTATAAATTAGCCATTATCAATATGTCCCAAATTTAACTATCCTGCAACCACAACTCAAGTTAATACAATGATCGTCAAGATCAAGGATTTGTTTTAGTTCTCTTTTCCTAATCTCTGCCTCTCTAGGCTCAAGCAAGTAAAGAATTCGGGCATGTCCTAAAGTTGTACACCGTTAAGAAACGTTTAAGCATGAAGAGAATACAATACAAGTGTTTTGCATTGGTTTTGAATCACTTTTATGTAACCTAGCTTGTTAATCCATCATGGTTCCCACAACTCTAGCTATGGAGGGTTTAGTTTCTCATAGTCGCAAGATTGTGATTTGCATTCATATTTAAATACATAAATCAATACTTATAATTATGGATGAGAGAAAAATTTCTTTGTATTAATCAAAAATATCCTTAAGAACAATATGAAGATCAAAAGAAAACCAAGAAAATATTGATTACAAGTTGAACAACTCAATTCTCATGTCTAAGTCTCCTCAATTTCGTTGCTAATCAATTCTAATCACTCCTAATTGCCTCTCTCTCTCTCTCTCTCTCTCTCTCTCTCTCTCTCTCTCTCTCTTTCTCTCTCTTTCTAATGAAAATAAAACATAAAAAGTATTTATACAGACATAAAAATACTTTTCCTAGGCTAACAAGGTGTATTTCCATAACTGAAGCCGCCTGCAGCATGACTTTTCCTACAACCCGTAGCAGGTATGTACGGGTCGTACCAGCTTCTCGTAGGTCATCGGCTGGATGAAATTTGGCTAAGTGTTGGTCCTTGGTACGACTCGTACATGCTTCCTACGAGTCGTACTGAGCTTCCGTGGCTTGACTCTGAGACTTTGAAATTATTCTGAAGTTCATCACGAGTGCTTTGGTACAACTTGTACCTTGCTGCCACGACTCATACTGTCTATTCGTAGCAGGTCAGCCTTTTGTGCAAATTTTTTGAATCTTCCCATGATTTCTTCACTACGGCCCAAACAAGCTTTGTATGACTCGTATTGAGAGTCATAGGATACATCTTTTCATCCTTAGACTTCTGAAACTTCTCACGACCAGTAGTACGACTCATAGAACCTTCCTACAATTCGTATTGAGGACTGTGAGTTAAGCCTATTTTTCACACTTTCAGGCTATCTGTCACACCCCACTTTGGGGGGTATGACTAGCACCTGGTGCCCTACTAGGACCTGAACTGCTAGACTACTGAGCCTGAGCACATCTGGTGCCCGGCTGGCTCTAACTCAGATTCAGGGAAACAACGGGCTATATAATGGCTGTAAATACAGCCTCCGGCCGACTAGGCCTATAGCCACCTGTACCTGTACTAACAGCTAACTAGAAACATATCAATATAGGGGAGCCTATGCGGGCCGACAAGGCCACCATGCTATCTAGTTATCTGTAACTCAACAATGAAATATTGGAAAGCTACGTGACCGGCAAGGTCACCACTACTGTCAAGCTATGGCCCCACACGGCCAACATAAAAGAAACAGAAGTACTAACAGCTATACAACTGCACGGCCTCACACGACCGGCTCAGTTGACCACAGGGAAATATATACAGACTGCAAGCCTCTAAGAATACTGATAAGATGGTTGGGACAGGGCCCCGGCCTACCCATGCTGTACAACAAAAGAAATGGATAAACCTCTAGCTATCTAGCTCCGGATGACTGGAGCTGATGAACCTGTGAGCTGGCTGGAATCACGAGGTATTGACCCCTCGTCTATGAGTACCTACAGGCAAGTAATGCAGCGCCCCACTGGGCGTCAGTACCTCTGGTACCGAGTATGTAAAATAACAACTGAAGAGTATCTGAAAGTAATAATACAACTGATGGAATTGAAATAGAAAGAAATAGACTAAACTGATTGAAAACGTAAGGCTAGGCCTACTCTTAACCATGCTGGAAGGAGTAGGAGTCATACCTGGAGATGTATCGCTTTACTGTCGATCTACTCATATATAGTATAACGTGGCATAACACAACATAACATAGCATAGCACACACAAACCTTACCCGGCACCCATAAGCCGGGAGGTACAACCAACACGCAATCTATACCCCTACCTCGGTCGTCCCATCTCCTTATAATAACTATAAGCATCCTGTCGATCCCCTGGGTATGCACTTGGGCTCGCTGAGCCCCTGACTATAACTGTACCTGAGTCCGGAGGACTCCTGAATCAACACCCCGGGCGTATCCGCTCGACGGGGGTGTATAAGGGCCGACCAAGGCACAATATGAGGAAAACTGGCATCCCATCTTCGTCCCCTGTGGGACGGCATGCCACTCCGTAGAGCGACGTATTCTCGTCCTCTGGCGAACGAGTCGATACAGCTATTAACCCTGGGGCAGTCATGGATGCTAGGTAATCCAACCCCAAGACAATACAGTGGTCTCAACTAGTAATACTATCTGCATATACCACATACTGAAGCTAATGATAATAAAGTATTTGTACATACTGTGTGCTGAACTAGTGATAGTGATATGTACGTATCTAATACATGCTGAGACTGATAATAGTATATATACAAATATAATCTTCTGCCATACTGTACTGGGTCTAATGTTGAACAAGATATAGTTTTTCTGCTGGGAGTCATGTTGTATAACTGAGTTTCATAGCAACCTCATTTACTATTTCCAACATGCTTCCTAAACTTCATTTTAATCTATCATTCTACTTCTGAGATACCTTACAGATACTTACATTGCTTTACTAGGTTTCAACTGAATACGATAATATCCTAACATTCTTTACTAAATCACATACTGGGCATGCTGTACGGTTCCTAGCACTTTGTATTAGAATCTATATCGTGCTAGCAAGTTTCACGCTATACATAACATGATACTTCCAATATCATACAACATTTATAATAAACATAACACACGACTTCTGAATATTCTATTGGTCTTTAAACTATTTTACTATACCGAGACTACTAACTTGCTGAGGAGACTAGCTTTACATACCTTCACTTCTGATTTCCCGACTAACCGGCGTAGCTTGGTCAGTATTTCAGCTATTCCTCCCAACTTAGTCCGGTAGCTCGACGATTCGTCGGTCGTATTTCACGAAACTAAATCCGTAGGAACGCTCTCTGCTGCTAAATACCTCGGTATCTGAGGTTAATTTTGGTTTGGACTACGTTTGGCAGCGTAATCGGACGAAAATATATTTACCCTCTTCGTTCTCCTCTGCTCCTCTGCGTTTTCTGGAAATTTCATATGTTTTAAATGAAAATAAACCGAAGTGTGGCTTTATATACTTGAGCCTGGACAGGGCCAACGTGTCACGGAGCCAACGCGGAGGCTCCACCTCTGTGACACGTTGCCATTGCGGAGGGGCTCTGCCTCGGCTCCTTCCGCGATGGTTCGACAGGTTATCTGTCTGATCCTTTCTCGAGCCTTTCTCTAGCACGTATGGCTTTCAAATATGCCTAACCACCATGCGAATAGGCCATCTAGGTGTCGGAAATCTTACGGGGTATAACATTCTCCCCCCCTTAAGAATATTTGTCCTCGAATGGAAACTGCTATCTCGAGGACTTCTCAACTTACTTGTTTAGAAAAATTTTGGCAGAGTCTCCCCTGTAATATGGACTATACCATAAACTTGAAATGCAGAAAAGTCTAATACAAGTACTGCACACAATACTTTAGGATTCACTGGATAGCTAAGCATCAATCTTTCTCATTTATTCATACACAACTATAAGGTATTGCATAAGTAATGATACGGACATACCTGTCACCTGACTAGGCCTGGAATAAGTGAGGATATCTAGCTTTCATATCTTCCTCCACCTCCCAAGTCATCTCCTCTCGGTTCCTGTTACGCCACAATACCTTGACAGACGCAATATCTTTAGTCCTCAATCGGCAAATCTGTCTGTCTAGGATAGCTACTGGAACCTCTTCATAGGCCAGCTTTTCTGTAACCTGGATATCCTGGACCGGGACTGCTCTGGACGGGTCTCCTATGCATTTCCTCAGCATATATACGTGAAAGATCGGATGAACGGATTCTAATTCTGGAGGCAAGTTCAACTCATATGCTACTCGGCCTATCCTTCGACGAATCTGATAAGGCCCAACAAACCTCGGGCTGAGCTTACCTTTCTTGCCGAATCTCATTACCCCTTTCATCGGGGATACTTTCAGAAATACCCAGTCATTTACATCAAATTCCAAGTCTCTGCGCCGCACATCTGCATATGATTTCTGGCGGCTCTGTGCAGTCAGTAAGCGTTCTCGGATGAGCTTTACCTTTTCCTCTGACTGCTGAACAATGTCTGGCCCAACTAACGCTGATTCTCCAATTTCAAACCAGCCAACCGGCGATCTGCATTTTTGCCCGTATAAAGCCTCAAAAGGCGCCATTTGGATGGCTGAGTGATAGCTGTTATTGTAGGCAAATTCAATTAACGGCAAATGCTCATCCCAGCCACCACCGAAATCTAGCACACACACTCGCAACATATCTTCGAGCGTCTGAATTGTGCGTTCAGCCTGTCCATCTGTCTGAGGATGGAATGCTGTGCTCAAATTAATCTGCATTCCCAGACCTCTCTGAAATGACTGCCAAAATCTAGCTGTAAACTATGCTCCTCTATCAGAGATAATAGATACTGGAACACCGTGCAATCTAACTATTTCTCTGATATACAATTCGGCGTAATCTTCAGCAGAGAAAGTAGCTTTTACTGGCAGAAAATGAGCTGATTTTGTCAATCTGTCAACTATCACCCATATAGAGTCATATCTGTGTCTGGTACGAGGTAATCCTGCTACAAAATCCATATTCACTGCTTCCCATTTCTAGAGAGGCACAACTATGTCCTGAGTCAAACCGCCTGGTTTCTGATGTTCTGCTTTCACCTGTTGGCAGTTAGGACACTGAGCTACAAATTCAGCAATTTCTCTTTTCATACCTAGCCACCAGTAGTTTTCTTTGATATCGTGGTACATTTTTGTCGCACCGGGGTGAAGAGAATAATGGGCGTAATGTACCTCATTCATAATCTGCTGGCGGAGCCCTGAAATATCTGGAACACATAGGCGACCTTTACATAACAGCACTTCTCCCTCAGTTACCTGGAAATTTGGCGCTTTACCCTGCTGGATTCTGTCTTTGAGCTGGACCAGGTCAGGATCCTCATATTGTCGTTCTTTCACTTCCACAACTAATGATGACACAGCGGTGTTTCGAATTACTACACTACCGTCCTCTGTTTCTGCTACACGAATGGCTAGGCTACCTAACTGATGTATCTCCCTGACCAATTCCCGCTGCTCAGGCTGCAAATATGCCAAACTCCCCATGGACTTACGACTGAGAGCATCTGCTACAACATTGGCTTTCCTCGGATGGTACAGAATATTCACGTCATAATCCTTTAACAGCTCCAACCAATGACGTTGCCGCAGATTCAACTCCCTCTGAGTGAAGATATACTGTAGGCTCTTGTGATCTGTGAAAATATCAACATGGACGCCATACAGGTAATGTCTCCACATTTTCAAGGCGTGGATCACTGCGGCTAATTCCAGGTCGTGGGTAGGGTAATTCTTTTCGTGTTTCCTCAGCTGTCTGGAAGCATATGCAATCACTTTACCATGCTGCATCAACATACAACCTAACCCAACGCTTGATGCGTCGCAATACACCGCATAACCCTCTGTACCTTCCGGTAATGCTAACACTGGGGCGGAGGTCAATCTATTTTTCAGTTCCTGGAAGCTCTGCTCGCATACCTCTGTCCACTGAAACTTCGCTGCCTTCTGTGTTAGTTTAGTCAGAGGTGCCGCTATAGTAGAAAATCCCTCGACAAACCTCCTGTAATAACCTGCTAATCCTGGAAAACTATGGACCTCGGTCGGAGTGGTAGGCCTAGGCCATGATTTGACTGCTTCTATTTTCTGCTTGTCATCTTGTATACCAGCATCCGACACAATATGCCCTAAAAAGGCTACTGAATTAAGCCAGAATTCACACTTAGAAAATTTAGCATATAACTGGCGGTCCCTGAGGATTTGGAGCACTGTCCGCAAATGAGTTCGGTGATCTGTTTCAGAGCGAGAATACACCAGAATGTCATCAATTAATACTATTACGAACAGGTCCAGGAAAGGTCTGAAAATACTATTCATCAAGTCCATGAATATTGCTGGGGCATTCGTTAACCCAAAGGACATAACTAAAAATTTGAAATGTCCATATCGGGTCCTGAATGCCGTTTTAGGAATATCTCTTTCACGTACTCGAACCTAGTGATATCCGGACCGCAAGTCAATCTTAGAAAGTATCTGGCTCCCTGTAACTGATCAAATAAGTCATCAATTCTGGGAAGCGGGTACTTGTTCTTCATTGTGACTTTGTTCAATTGCCGATAATCTATGCACATACGGAGTGAGCTATCTTTCTTTCTCACAAACAGGACTGGCACACCCCATGGCGAAGTACTCGGCCTGATGAAATCTTTATCTAGCAAATCTTTCAACTACTCCTTCAACTCTCTGAGTTCTGTAGGAGCCATACGATAAGGAGAAATTGATATCGGCTGAGTTCCTGGTAACAAGTCAATAGCAAAATCTATTTCCCTTTCTGGGGGAATACCAGGTAACTCATCGGGAAACACATCAGGGAACTCGTTCACCACCGGAACGGACTGGAGTGTCGGAGATTCTGCTCGGACATCCTGAACTCTGACCAGATGGTAAATACATCCCTTAGATATCAATTTCCTCGCCTGAAGGTAGGAAATAAACCTACCTTTCGGTGTAGCAGTGCTGCCCTTCCACTCCCGCACTGCTTCTCCTGGGAAGTGGAATCGGACCATCTTGGTCCAACATTCAACATTGGCAAAGCACGGCACTAACCAATTCATACCCATTATGGCATCGAAGTCTATCATTTCTAACTCGACCAGATCTACTGTGGTCTGACGGTCAGCAACCTCTACTGTACACCCTCGGTAAATTCTGCTAGCTACAATAGAGTCACCGACGGGCATGGATACTGAAAAGGGCTGCTGCAATAATTCTGGTGCAATATTGAACTTTCATGCCAGTAATATAGGACAGAGTAGATCCTGGATCAATCAATACATAAGCAGGGTGTGAGCAGATAGTTAGCATACCTGTCACAACATCAAGTGTCGCTTCTGAATCTTGTCTCCCTGGTAAGGCATATGTGCGGCTTGGACCCGCACCTGCACTGGAGGCCTCTGATCTTCCCCGACCCCTGCCTGCTGAAACTGAGGGCCTGCGCCCTGCCGAGGATGCTGTGGCTCGGGATCCCGCAAATGCCCTGTCCTGTCTATCCCGATCCTCTTGACCTCTGGCTGGGCAATCTTTCATCAAATGGCCTTCTTGGCCACAAATATAACATCCGGTGGAGCCATACCTGCATGCTCCAAGATGGCGTCGGCTGCATATAGGGCAAAGTGGTAGGATATACCTACTCTGCTCCACCCTCCTCTGTAATGGTGAATCTGCCATCTGCGAGCCTCTGCCGGTCTCTGACTGCCCCCTGCGGCTAAATCTACCCCTCTATAACTGTGGTGGAGGCGGGGGCCTGGGCGTCCTATCCAATAATCGTGGCCTAGGTCCTCCCCGAGCCTCCCTCTGTAACTCAACTGGCCTGTCCCGGCGGCTCTGTTCCTGATTGGTCCTCCTGATCTCCCGATGCCGCTGCCTGATGCCCTCAATATTCTGGGCAAATGCCTTAACTCGGGCAATATCCATGTCCTCTCGCAGTGTGGCCGTAATACAAGCCTCAACATATTCTGGATTCAACCCCATGATAAAGCGGTGTACTCTGGATGCCATGGTATCAACAAAGGCCGGTGCGTACCGGGCCAAAGAATCAAACTGCAAGGCATATTCCCGAACACTCATGGCCCCCTGCTCTAGATGTAGGAACTGGTCTACCCGGGCCTGTCGAATCTCCCGCGGCAAATAGTGATCCAGAAAAGCTCCTGAGAAGATGGACCAGGTCGAAGGGGAAACATCTCTCCCTCGGGACCTTTCCCAGCTTTCATACCACAATACGGTGATGTCCCGTAACCGGAATGCTTCCAGCTCAACTGATTCTGTAGGCGTGGCATGCATAACCCTGAAAATTCTCTGCATTTGATCCAGAAAATCCTGAGGGTCCTCTGTCCGGTCCGTAACTGTAAACTGTGGGGGATTCGGAGCCAAGAACTCTCGGACCCTTGAACTACCGGGCCCTCCTGACAACTCCGCAACTGTAGACGGCATCGACTGACGCTGAGCAACCATCATCTGTGCTAACATGACTACTGCACTCCTAACCTCTTGGTCGGAAGGTATCGGTATGGGGACTGCTGGAGGTAGTGTCACCCCAAGTGGCTCATGATGTGGTGGAGACTGCTGAGAAGGCTGGGACGATGCCTCTGTAATGCCCTCTGATCGGGCTATTTCTAAACGAGGGTGAGGCATTCTGCTGGTGCCTTCCCCTGCTGCAATATCTAGGCTCCGGCCTGTGATAGGATGTCGCTGGTCTGACATTATCTGTAACCAAAGAATACAGTAAGCTTTAGGGACTCAACCCTATATTGTACCACTCTATAGCACGACTGAATAAGAATAAAAGACAACCATTCTATCATGCCTTGCAGCCCCCTACCCATAGTATGTGGTGCACAACACATCCATAGGCAGGACTCTACTTAGCACGGCTTGCAGACTCCCTGGGATATGACCTGCTCTAATACCAAGTTTGTCACACCCCACTTTGGGGGGTATGACTGGCACCTGGTGCCTTACTAGGACCTGAACTGCTAGACTACTGAGCCTTAGCACATCTGGTGCCCGGCTGGCTCTAACTCAGATTCAGGGAAACAACGGGCTATATAACGGTTGTAAATACAGCCTCCGGTCGACTAGGCCTATAGCCACCTGTACCTGTACTAACAGCTAACCAGAAACATATTAATATAGGGGAGCCTATGCGGGCCGACAAGGCCACCATGCTATCTAGTTATCTGTAACTCAACAATGAAATATTAGAAAGCTACATGACCGGCAAGGTCACCACTACTGTCAAGTTATGGCCCCACACGGCCAACATAAAAGAAACAGAAGTACTAACAGCTATACAACTGCACGACCTCACACGACCGGCTCATCTGACCACAAGGAAATATATACAGACTGCAAGCCTCTAAGAATACTGATAAGATGGTCGGGACAGGGCCCCGGCCTACCCATGCTGTACAACAAAAGAAAGGGATAAACCTCTAGCTATCTAGCTCCGGATGACTGGAGCTGATGACCCTGTGAGCTGGCTAGAATCACGAGGTATCGGCCCCTCGTCTATGAGTACCTGCAGGCAAGTAATGCAACGCCCCACTGGGCGTCAGTACCACTGGTACCGAGTATGTAAAACAACAATTGAAGAGTATCTAAAAGTAATAATACAACTGATGGAATTGAAATAGAAAGTAATAGACTAAACTGATTGAAAACGTAAGGCTAGGCCTACTCTTAACCATGCTGGAAGGAGTAGGAGTAATACTTGGAGATGTATTGCTTTACTGTCGATCTACTCGTATCTAGTATAACGTGGCATAACACAACATAACATAGCATAGCACACACAAACCTTACCCGGCCCCCATAAGCCGGGAGGTACAACCAACACGCGATCTATACCCCTACCCCGGTCGTCCCATCTCCTTATAATAACTATAAGCATCCTGCCGATCCCCTGGGTATGCACTTGAGCTCGCTGAGCCCCTGACTATAACTGTACCTGAGTTCGGAGGACTCCTGAATCAACACCCCGGGCGTATCCGCTCGACGGGGGTGTATAAGGGCCGACCAAGGCACAATATGGGGAAAACTGGCATCCCATCTTCGTCCCCTGTGGGACGGCATGCCACTCCGTAGAGCGACGTATCCTCGTCCTCTGAAGGATGAGTCGATACAGCTATTGACCCTGGGGCGGTCATGGATGCTAGGTAATCCAACCCCAAGACAATACAGTGGTCTCAACTAGTAATACTATCTGCATATACCACATACTGAAGCTAATGATAATAAAGTATTTGTACATACTGTGTGTTGAACTAGTGATAGTGATATGTACGTATTTAATACATGCTGAGACTGATAATAGTATATATATAAATAATCTTCTGCCATACTGTACTGAGTCTAATATTGAACAAGATATAGTTTTTCTGCTGGGAATCATGTTGTATAACTAAGTTTCATAGCAACCTGATTTACTATTTCCAACATGCTTCTTAAACTTCATTTTAATCTATCATTCTACTTCTGAGATACCTTACAGATACTTACATTGCTTTACTAGGTTTCAACTAAATACGATAATATCCTAACATTCTTTACTAAATCACATACTGGGCATGCTGTACGGTTCCTAGCACTTTGTATTAGAATCTATATTGTGCTAGCAAGTTTCATGCTATACATAACATGATACTTCCAATATCATACAAACATTTATAATAAATATAACACATGACTTCTGAACATTCTATTGGTCTTTAAACTATTTTACTACTAACTTGCTGAGGAGACTAGCTTTACATACCTTCACTTCTGATTTCCCGAGTAACCGGCGTAGCTTGGTCAGTATTTCAGCTATTCCTCCCAACTTAGTCCGGTAGCTCAATGATTCGTCAGCCGTATTTCGCGAAACTAAATCCGTAGGAATGCTCTCTGCTGCTAAATACCTCGATATCTGAGGTTAATTTGGGTTTGGACTACGTTTGGCAGCGTAATCGGACGAAAATATATTTACCCTCTTCGTTCTCCTCTGTTCCTCTGCATTTTCTGGAAATTTCATATGTTTTAAATGGAAATAAACTGAAGTGAGGCTTTATATACTTGAGCCTGGACAGGGCCAACGTGTCACGGAGCCAACGCGGAGGCTCCACCTTCGTGACACGTTGTCATCGCGGAGGGGCTCTGCCTCGGCTCCTTCCGCGATGGTTCAACAGGTTATCTGTCCGATCCTTTCCCGGGCCTTTCTCTAGCACGTATGGCTTTCAAATATGCCTAACCACCGTGCGAATAGGCCATCTAGGTGTCGTAAATCTTACGGGGTATAACACTATCTTTTGCACATTTTTTCTCCAACACCTATTTATCCTGTAATCAAAGAAAAAATGCCTTATATCCATATAAATATACATAATTCCATGTTATTTTCTTAGTTTTGAGCATCGAAAGTGCTGTAATCTCATAGCACATCAAGGGCCAGGATTGATAGCTTTGGATTCTCCCATCAGAGACCTAGTGGACACTATCAGCAGTCCCACTAGAGGTTTTCATCCCCAGCGCCTTCGGCTATGAGTGTGCCATCCAGATCCAGGAGCGATCTAAGGGGACAAGCATCAGGATCTAGAGGCTAGTGTAGCAGACTTGCAAAGACCAGTCCTCCAGAGTGTAGCAGATGTGGCCGGAGACACGTGGGCTAGTGTTTAACAGGTTTAGTTGCTTGTTTCGGGTGCAGGAAGCCCCGACATATGCTTAGAGATTGCCCAGCAGCTAGATAGGGCCATGATAGGGGTCGAGGCCCAGCTTCCAGTTCAGCAGCTCCACCAGCACGCCTAGCTCAGCAGGGGGAATCTACTAGTGCGGGTGGTGGTGGTTAGATCCAAAACAGATTATATGCCCTAGCATCCCATCAGGAGCAGGAGGTCTCCCCAGATGTTGTCACTGGTATGTTATGAGTATTTCACCTTGATGTACTTGCATTTTTAGAAACTTCCCTGTCATAGTCCTTCAGAAAGTCACCTCAGCAGATTTAGTAGAGTAGCCATGACCGATTTTGATGTTATCCTTGGCATGGATCGGTTATATGCATGTTATGCCTTAGTCAATTGTAGAACCCGTGCAGTAGAGTTCAAATTTTTGGGTGAGCCAGTCCTAGAGTGGAAGGGTAGTTCAGCTGTGCCTGTATGTCACTTCATTTCCTACCTTAAGGCTAGAAAGATGATTTTTAAGGGTTGCGTGTGCCATCTAGTTAGGGTCAAGGATGCTACGTCCGAAACCCCGACTATCTAGTCAGTTCCTATAGTGTGTGAGTACCCAGAAGTGTTCCCAGATGATTTATCGAGAATCCCTTCAGACCGGGTGATCGATTTTGGAATTGATCTGCTTCCCAATATGCATCCTATATCTATTCCTCCTTATAGAATGGATCCAAATGAGCTAAAGGAGTTGAAGGAGCAGTTGAAAGACCTCTTAAACAAGGTGTTCATTAGAACTAGAAAATCCCCATATGGTGCACCAATTCTCTTTGTCCGCAAGAAGGATGGTTCTCTTTGAATGTGTATTTATCGACAATTGAACAAAGTTACCATCAAGAACAGGTATCCTCTTCCCAGGATTGATGGTTTGTTTGACCAGCTTCAAGTGCTAAGTTCTTTTCAAAGATAGATCTTAGGTCCGGGTATCATCAGCTCAGAGTTAAAGAGAATGACATCCCAAAGATAGCCTTCAGGACTCGGTATGGTCATTATGAGTTTTTAGTTATGTGGTTTAGTCTAACAAATGCTCCTACATATTTTATGGATTTGATAAATAGGGTGTTCAAGCCATACTTTGACATGTTCATGATTATGTTCACAGATGACATCTTTATATATCTCAGAGCGAGGAGGAGCATACCGTTTATTTGAGGGTGGTTCTACAGACTTTGAAGGCCCGTCAGTTATATGCAAAGTTCAGCAAATGTGAGTTTTAGTTGAACTCAGTGGCATTTTTGGGTCATGTGGTTTCAAGTGAGGGTGTACAAGTAGACTCTCATAAGATAGATGTGGTGAAGAAGTGGCCTAGACCGGTGAATCCTTCGGATATTAAGAGTTTCTTGGATTTAGCTAGTTATTATCGGAGATTTTTTGAGGGATTTTCAACCATTGCAGCTCCGTTGACTAAATTGACCCAGAAGAAAGTGAAGTTTCAATGGTCGGAGGCTTGTGAGAAGAGCTTCCAAGAGTTGAAGATTCGACTCACCTTAGCACCACATGGTAAAGTTATAGCCTATGCTTCTAGGCAGCTGAAAGTCCATGAAAAGAATTATCCGACTCATGATCTCGAATTGGCGGCGGTAGTATTTTCCTTGAAGATTTGGAGACACTATTTGTACGGGGTCCATGTGGATGTGTTTACGGACCATAAAAACTTACAATACGTGTTTATCAAAAAGAATTTGAATTTATGTTAGTGGAGATGGTTGGAGCTTCTTAAAGATTATGATATGAGTGTTCTTTACCATCCGAGAAAGGCTAATGTGGTAGCAGACGCTCTTAGTAGGCTTTGTATGGAGAGTGTGTCCCATGTATATGAGGGGAAGAAGGAGTTAGTAAAGGATTTACATCGGCTTGCACAGTTGGGAGTTTATCTTGTTGACTCTACTGATAGTGGAGTTATTTTTCAGAATGGATCGGAATCATCTTTAGTGATTGATGTTAAAGCTAGACAAAACGAGGATCCTATTTTGGTAAAGTTAAAGGAAGTTGTTCAGAATCAGAAGGTGGAGGTCTTCTCCAAATGGGGAGATGGTGTGCTTTGATATTAGGGTCATTTGTGTGTTCTATATGTTAATAACTTGGGAGATCAGATGTTGCACGAGGCTCATGGTTCTAGATAACCCATACATCCAGGTGCCACCAAGATGTACCATGACCTACAGAAAGTTTATTAGTGGAATGGCATGAAGAAAGACATAACAGAATTTGGGGCTAAGTGTCCAAATTGTCAACAGGTGAAGGTTGAGCATCAAAGACCTGGAGGTGTGCTTCAATATATTAGCATTCCTACTGGGAAGTGGGAGGAAATCAATATGGACTGCATTACAGGTTTTCCTCATACTCGTCGATAGTATAACTCTATTTGGGTGATTGTAGACAGGTTGACTAAGGCAACTCATTTCTTACCGGTCAAAACTACCGATTCAGCGGAGGATTATGCTAAGTTGTACATGCGGGAGCTAGTTCGGTTGCATGGAGTGCCCTTGTCCATCATATTAGATAGAGGTACTCAGTTTACCTCCCAATTTTGGAGATCGTTTTAGAAGGGACTTGGTACTCAGGTCAAGCTTAGCACAACATTTCACCCGCAGATGGATGGTCAGGTTGAGAGGACCATTCAAACTCTTGAGGACATGTTGAGATCATGTGTGATTGATTTCAAGAGTTGTTGAGATGATCATTTGCCTCTCATTGAGTTTGCATATAACAACACCTACCATTCCAACATTCAGATGGCTCCATTTAAGGCTCTCTATGGGCGGAGATGTAGATTGCCTATTGGTTGATTTGAAGTCAGTGAAGTTTTGGTGATATGTCCAGATTCAGTCCATGAGGCTATGGAGAAAATTCAGCTTATAAGGGACAGGTTGAAAACAGCTTAGAGTCACCAAAAGCCCTATACGAATGTGAGGAGGAGGGATCTTGAATTTGAAGTTGATGATTGGGTGTTTTTGAAGGTATCCCCCATGAAAGGAGTGATGAGATTTGGGAAGAAAGGGAAACTCAATCCTCATTATGTTGGCCCGTATTGAATTGTGAAACGAGTTTGCAAGGTAGCATATGAGTTGGAGTTGCCCTCAAAATTAGCTTCAGTCCATCCAGTTTTCGATGTATCTCTCTTAAAGAAGTGCTTGGGTGACCCGGCTCTAGTTGTTCCAGTGGAGAGCGTAGGTGTGAAGGACAACCTTAGTTATGAGGAGGTTCTAGTGAAAATACTGGATCGTCAGGTTCGAACGCTAAGAAATAAAGAAGTAGATATAATGGCTAAATACTTGCATCTATTCCCTTCCTGCTCAGTTTCAGCTTGAGGTATCAGTTTCCTCCATAGTACTCTATTCAGTTTCATGTTCAGCTTATGTACCCCAATTTCTTTCATGCTAATGAATGTATGTGTGATTCAGGAATTTGGTTCAGCCATGTAGTTCAAATCGGAGTCAATCACTCCGTCAGTTTTCAACATGTATGTTCCGTATTTGAGTATGATATTGCATTTCTCTGCTTTTTAGTAGGTTCTCCCACATTTGAGGATGAATGTTCCCAAGGGGGAGATATTGTAATACCTCGAAAACCATAAGATCAGACCTCGGAGTTGAAATGGAGAAAATAGAAATTTCTGCACCAGGTCACAGGACGAGTCATCCCAATACCCATCAGGAACACCATGAGTCGTTAGGTGACTCGTGGGGAAAGGTTTGTACTTGGTTGAAAATTTTGGATTTGAGGTGAGCACGGGTGTGACCACGAGTCGTGATTGATGTGCTGTGGATTTACAACATTTTTGACGCTCAAAACTAAGAAAATAGCATGAACTTAGGTGTATTTATGTGGATATAAGGCACTTTTCCTTTGGTTAAAGAATAAATTGGTGTTGGAGCTAAAAAATGCAAAAGATAGCCTAAAATGTGCAAAATAGGCTCAAATTGCAGTCCACAGTACAAGCCGTAGGATGGTCCTATGAGTCGTACTGGTGGCCGTGAAAATTTGTAGAAGGCTAAGGCTGAAGAGATGCAGTATACGAGTCTCAGTATGAGTCATACCATGCTTGTATGAGTCGTGGTGATGAAGTCGTGAAAAGATTCAGAAGGTTTGCATATGAGGCTGACTCCTGCTACGAAAAGGAAGTACGAATCGTGGAATGAAGGTACGAGTTGTACCATGGCGGTCGTGATGAACTTCAGAAATATTTAAAAGTCTCAGAGTCAAGCCAGGTGAGCTTAGTACGGATCATAAGATGGAGGTACGAGTCGTACCACGATCCAACACTTAGCCAAAATCCAGCCAGCCATGCAATGTATAAAAGGATGCTACTGACCGTAGGATCTTGCTATGGATCGTAGGTTGACTCGTGACGTGGGCGAAACCAGATATGGAAATTCACCCTGTTAGCCTAGGAAAAGGATTCTTGTGTCTTTATAAATATATTTTATATTTTATTTTTCATTAGATTTTGATCAGAAGAGATTTTTATCAGAGACATTATTGGAGACAACATTAGACAATTAAGAGAAAGAGAGAACTGAGTTGTTTTGACCCGTGATCAACCTTTTATGGAATTCTTCTTGTTCTTGCTATTTGTTCTTCAAGACTTTGCTGATTAATAAAAGGAAGTATTTTTCTCATCCATAATTGTAAGTATTGATTTATGTTTTTAATCATGAATGCAATTCACAACCTTACAACTATGAGAGGCTAAAACCTCCATAACTAGGGTTGTGGGAACTATGGTGGATTAACAAGGTAGGGTTGCACAAAGTGATTCTAAAACCAATACAAACACTTATATTGTATTCTCTTCATGATTAAACGTTTCTTAACGATGCGCAACATTGGGACTTGCCTGAATTCTTTACTTGCTTAGGTCTAAGAGGTAGAGATTAGGAAAAGAGAATTACAAAGGAGCCTTGATCTTGATGATCATTGTATTAAATTGAGTTGTGGTCGCAGGATAGTTAAATCTGGAATTTAGTGATAACAGATAGTTTGAAACCGCTCATGAGACTTGGTCGAGTAATTGAGTATAGTCATTCAATAGAGATTGGTTGATCGTTTGAATGAACCTAAGTTATCAGTTCTATAAGTAAGTATTGATGATGATCACGAGTGTATACCCAAAGCAGTTATGAACCCATGGGGAACACAAACCTACTTATCCTTTAATATTGATTCAAAACCGGATTTTTGATAAATGTTTTTATCATTGATTTTCTTTAGAACCCCCTAATTTTGAAGTAACTACCTCACAAGTTCACTTACCGGCTGTAATCTAGCTCTTCCATATTCCCTGTGGGATCAACCCCAACCTCTAGTTGGGTTCTTTAACATCTGCTTCATACTTCAATAAGAGTTGTAGTTTGAGCGTTATTAAAAAGTGGCGCCATTGCCAGGGAATACGGCTAAGACTAGGTTATTTGCTTGTATTTGACTTTTTGGTAGTTATATCCTTAATTACGTTTATTTTTGTGTTTTTGATACCCACAGGCTATTCTCTGGTGAATGCCAAGCACTAAGAGTAGAGGAGATCCCTTTGTTCCACTAAATCCATAGATCAAAAGAGCACTGCACAGAATGGAGAACCATGAGCAAAGAGAAGCCAACATAGCTGGAGAAGCTAGGCAAGCCAAGCTAGCTCGAAGCTACACTACAACATGTGGAAGATGATAGAGAAGAGGTAGTAAATTCTGGTCGACATGGGAAGGGCAACAGAGCTCATAGATTTTCCCCTCATATCTTCGATGATGACAACCCAGATATCGATGAAGTTGGATCGACTGGAGCAATTGTGCCACCACCATTGCCCGCTGGGGCCTAATTTGACATTACGAGCACCATGATTCAATTATTAAACATGAAAGGGGTGTTCAGTGGTCACGCAACGGATAACACCAACCTGCACTTAGTGAACTTCGTAGGAATATGTAAGACGTACAGGTTGCCTGGAGTAAGCCAGGATGCCATACAGCTTAGACTCTTCCCTTTTTATCTATCAGGGGAAGCCACTTTATGGTTATCCGAGTTTCCCAACAACGCCATAACCAACTGGAGGGAGCTCAAACAGGCCTTTTTAGAGAGATTCTTTCCCTCATCCAGGATGTTGCAGCTAAAGGATGAGATCTATAATTTTTCACAAATTAAGACTGAGGCACTTCATGAAACTTGGTTGAGATTCAAAAAGAAGTTGACAAAGTGCCCTAACCACAAAACCCCAGATGACAGTTTGTTGGAAATTTTTTACAGGTCTCTGAATAATAGCACCAAAGCTCTAGCAGACACAGTGGCTGGAGGAACATTGATGAGTCACACCTGGGAGCAAGCTACCACTATTCTTGACAAGGTGACTAAGACAAACAGGGCCTGGCATACGAGGGAAGCTGATGCAGTGGCAGACACATATGTTGTTGGTTTGACTGCAGACAAATGAAGAAAAGAGGAAGAACGCGACCAGGAGTTGGCTCATATGCGCACATCATTGCACTTGCTGACAAAGCCTATTATGGGAGCTGGAGACAAAAAGGTAAATGCAGCGGGAACTCAAGGAAGGGAGAAAAGAGCTGATCACTCTGATTCTGAGGAAGAGGCAAACTTCCTGGATAGCCAGGTGGTGGGTTTCCGAACCAACGCCCAAGCGTCTGGACAAGACAATTGGCGCCAAGGTTCTGGAAATCAAGGTTGGAACCAGTATTGAGACAACTACAATAGAAATTGGTTCAGAGACAAGAGCCGAGGTCGTGAGCGAGTAGGAGATTGAGATGAAACAATGGATACTGCAATGATAGGGCTGGAGTCTATGTGCCTCCCAACGCACGAGAAGGGGAGGCTGGGCAATCAAAGTTGGAAAGCATGATGACTGAAATGTCAAAGAAGGTGAGGTCCACTGATGATCAGCTGAAGGAGATTCGAAGTGACTTATCAAGTATGGGTCAAAAAGTGGAATCTCATGCTACCTCCATCAAGTAGATCGAACATCAACTTGGGCAACTGTCAGCATCAATGAACCCTAGACAAAAGGGTACACTACCTAACAACACTGTACGAAATCCAAAGAACGATGCACATTGCATGACAGTGATGACTAGGAGTGGTAAAACCACAGTTGACCCCCATTTCCAGTTGAAGTTTAGCAAACGAAAGAGAGCATAATTGAGGAAGATGATACGAGTGTTGAGATAGAGAATGGTAAGTTGCAAGAGGCCCCGAGAGGTGAGAAGGAACCTGACATTGATCAAGGTGAAACCCAAGTGCATAATGTTATCCCACGACCACCGCCACCTTTCCCTCAAAGGATGAAGAAAAAGGCGGAGAATGGTAAGTTCCATAAATTCCTTTCAATGCTTAAGAAACTATCTGTGAACATACCATTAGTCGAAGCATTAGAGCAGATGCCAGGATATGCAAAATTTATGAAGGACCTAGTGACTTAGAAGAGATTTGTGATCTATGAGCCTGTTGACAATATACATCACTGTAGTGCCATAGCTACAAGGATCCTAGCTCAGAAAAAAGGAAGACCTAGGTGCCTTCACTATACCATGTACAATTGGCAATGTCGAGTTCGCAAGGGCACTCTGTGATCTGGGAGTTAGCATTAATTTGATGCCTTTGGAAGTATTCAAGAAATTGGGATTGAGAGCCACCACACTGATCAACATGCGACTATTGATGGCCAACAAACGGTTAAAAAGCCAGTGGGCATCCTAGTCGATGTGCTTGTCAAGGTAGCAAATTTATATTCCCAGTAAACTTTGTGATTTTGGATTACGAGGTTGATTATGAGGTCCCCATCATTTTGGGGCGACCATTCCTTGCAACCGGGAGGGCTCTAGTAGATGTGGAAGTTGGTCTGCTGAAGTTTAGATTAAACCAAGAAGAGGTCACTTTCAACATCTGCAAGACAATGAAGCAACCCAAGGAATTTAGTGTAATCTCAACACTAGAGGATGAGTATGAATCACTTGACGAATTCTGAGTAGTCAACAGATTTGCATCGTGCCATGACGTTAAATTAGGTGCTTCTTAGGAGGCAACCCAAGTAGTAGTTTGGTGAAGTTTGAGTAACCACGCTACCTACATCGTGTTGCGATGTTAAATCAAGTGCTTCTTGGGAGGCAACCCAAGTTATTGAACTATTGTGTGCTCAGTGTGTAGGGAAATTAAAAATAGGAGGCTGAAAAATCAGCTGCTACAACTCACAGTACGACTCATGATGGGATCCTACGAGACGTAGCAGCAGTCGTGGTGAGGATCATAGAAAAAATGACTCCAAGCTCAGACCTACGATTCATCATATGGATTGTACCTCAATGGTACCAGTTTTAGGATCTATTCGTAGGTCGCCAAGTAAGTTTTCTTCAACAGGGTCACTTACGAGTCCAAGGGACGAGTCGTAGATACTTCCTATGACTCATGGTATGAGTCGTGATAGGTCAAAAATAGCAATAATACTTGACTTGGCCCAGATTCTTTTAAGATTTTCCCTTACCTATTTAAACCCCACAAACAAACCGACCCTTCTCCCACACTAATAACACTCAAACTCATGACTTGAACTCACCTCCCCCACACCCGTAACTCAGAACCACCGAACAATTAAGAAAGTTTTTGCTCAACCCAAGGTCTGGAAAACCCTATACATTGATTTCCAGTTGAAGAAGCATCTATCAAGCAAGTATATAGCATTGAACATTGTTAAACACTCATATACTGAAAAGTGATGGTGCCAAAACCCCTGTGAGTCAGTCATTATGCTCGAAAAATAATTTTGGAAAGAAAGACAATGATCAGGGTGTTATGAAGTAGTTTTGAATAGAAGTATACTAAAACTTTGATGAACTTGGGTCTTGAAATACTCACAAAGAGTTACGGGTAATAGGTCAAAAAGGGGAGGATTGAGCATGGGTTAAATTGAGTTAATGATGTGCCTAGACCTAGGGGAATCTGAGTACCTAAAAATGTGAAAAGAGAACCCTTGAAAACTGAAAAAAGAAAATATACTTAGGTCTGGAACTGGTATGAGGCACAATATAGATTGTAGGTTGCTACTACGAGTCGTAATGAGTACTCGTACCACCAAATTGAATAAGGTTGCATAAAAAGCCTTTTCTACGACTTGTGGAATTGACCTGCGGGTCGTACCATGAGTCGTGGAAAAATACAGAGAAACACTAATACAAGGGCTTCATCAGATGACTCAAGGTACGGATCGTACCTTTGTGGTATGATTCGTACCTGCAAGTCGTACTAAAAATTTGTTGTAATTCTGGGACTTCTCACTAGTCATACCTTCATGGTACGACCCGTAGTGATGACCCGTGATGAGAATCTAAAAATCCCTTGCCTAATTCTCCTTTATCAAACATGGAATGCTAACTTCTTTCTCTACAGGTACGATAAAATACAAATGGAGAGCAGACAAAGCAACAACCCAAAGGACATTATTGATGAAACAACTGAGTCGGAGTCTGAAAAGGCAAGGAACTCACCTAGTGGTTCAGTCGAAGAGTATCAAGTAGACACCTCTGACACTGATGGAACTAGAACCACTAGGGCAAAAGCAAAGGCTCAAGCCGAAGCAGCCATTGCCACATCCACTCAAGCTCCCCAGTCTGAGGAGGGCGTTATAGAGGAACAACATAAGTCGAAAAATGACTCGAATGATGAAGAAGGGTCAGGGGAGACCCAAAATGGAGAAGAGAGCGGCAGTGAAGAATCAGAGGAGGAGGCTCCTGATGTTGCACAAAGACAGACCCCACCCAGGAAAAGCTATACAATTTGGTGGAGAGTGGAGGGAGCTAAAGAAATCTATGAGCAAGGCATCTATCTCACCGCCAAGAATAAACCAAGGAGGAGCATCCAAGAAGATCCGCATATCCTCACAAACTCACTGAATGAAGTTGAGGAGATGAAGCAAATTTTTAGCTTTTAGGGTTTTGAGTGATGGCAAAGAATCCAGCACAGTATACAAAAGAAATAGTTCGGGAGTTCTATGCCAACTATTTGGCCACCATGGAGATAAAGGCAAAGGAAGGGCAGAAGATAAAAGACCAGCCTTATCTGGAAAGTTTTATGGTCTGAGGTCGAGAGGTTGATATATCTAAGTGAACTATCGCTTGAATGTTGTATGGACCACAGTTCCTGCCTACAAGGATGATGCCAGGGTATGATCACAGGGTGGAGGCAATGAAGTAGATTTGACAGCTGAGTGTGCAGGAGCGACAAAGGCAACTGCAATGGCTAGCAGGGGTGATTGTGAGAACAAGGAAGATGTTGAGTGGGTTACATGTGACAAAGAACTCACTAAATTTCATAGCAAAAGTCTGCTGGACACTAGTGCGCCATTGGTTAGCCCTACGGTCAATGACAACACATTGAATGCTGATAGGGCAGCTTTGGTGGCATGCCTCATGTCTCGTTACCCTATCAATATTCCGAGGGTCATAGTAGATGAGATACGAGATCGAGCGGTGGGAATGAGAACTACTATCCCATTCCCGAGTCTTGTATTCAGTTAATGTATGGAGACAGAAGTTCCACGGGGTGACGAGCGTTTGATTGGAGGCCAGAGGATTGCAGACATAGGCCTTATCCAGGATGAGATGAACCCGGTAAGAAGATCCAGGATTCCCACAGCAATTCCAGCAGCCCAGTCAGCACAGGATGCACAAGTAAATGTCCCTATTAGACAGGAGTAGAACGAGACACCGGCTACAGAAGCTAGTCATTTAGAGTCAGCTCCTAGCACCTCAGCTGCACCACTGCCCAACCTGCAAACTCAGACACCAGTAGGGTATATTTTGGTATCACAGGACTTCCTCCAGAAGCTGGCCAAACGGTTGACCACGGCGGAGTGAAAGATTCAGGACATAATGGACAATGTAAAACCATGGGTCAAGTCAGAGATAGAGGCAGCAGCTCAGGCTCTACATGCTCGCCTAGATAGTTTCCAGAGATAATTCAATGTGAGGATGGCAGAGCAGACAGATACCAGCAGTCTCTGTGCGGAGTTGGGGACTCTTCAGAGCCAAGTAGTTGAGTTTTCATCACGACAACCAACAGTTATAGCAGCCCCCACTCTTCTGGACCTAGATGCCGAGCCTGATGAGGAGATCAATTTGGCAGCATACTAGGAGCCGACTACAACTATTGAGAAGGGTAAGAAAAGAGCTGCTGAGGATGTTAGAGAGGAGAGTTTGAAAAAGAGGAGGAATTAGGAGTGGAAAGCGCACAAGAGGGCCAGAGAAGAGAGAAATGTGGACTCATGACACACATATGTTTGAGCTACATGAGAGAGCTAGAGGAGCAGGTAGCTCCACCATAGCTCAGCCCAAGCTTGCCAGTGGCCGTGACGCTTCGGGTGAGCCATATTCAGCCCCGATAGTTGCAGAGGCCATCGAAGCGGCCACGATTACTGAGAGGGGACCATTGCCCTTACCAACACACCATTGAGCGCGCCGGCCACCGCTAGCGCCGCTACTACAGCGGAGGCACCACCTCCGCAAGATGATAGGAGCTCCTAGTGCGCCACAGGTATGTTCTCTTCCCAATGTTCTTGTAGTTTATTCTTCGGGGACAAAGCTTACTTTTCAAAAAAGGGAGAGGTGTACTTGTGATTTTTGGGATTTTGGAATTTTCTGAGTATTTTTCTTGCCGTATTTCTTTTTCCTCAGGCATGCAATCTAGTAGAACCGGCATGTGTAGGATTTTTATTTAGTTTGTGATTTTTGTTTAATTAGAAAGTAACTTAGGAGTACTCAGCCAATAAAAATGCAGTAGTTTTGGTTTTTGAAAAAAATTGACCCTATTTAAATCTTTTATGCATTAGCTATGTATTTGTGACAATATGCATAATTTCTTTGAATCTTTTGATGTCATTTAGTTTATTAATATGAGTATTCTTGTTAAGCCATGTATAGACCAGAGAGGTGAGGTGAAAATAGTTCATGTACCATGTGTGAATGAGGTATAGTATTCAATTCGGTGTTGTGTTGAAGATCTAGAACTTTCCCGGTTGGTCTTTGCATAGGCTAAGGATGGTTGGTTAGTATATGATCATAGGCCATTTTTGTTTAGCTCACGTTTAGCCTATATTACCCTACCAAAGTTGCATGAATCCCTTGATCCTAGTTTGAGCCTTAATAGACCATGTTTCTTTGAATTATCAATTAACTGTAACCATTTATTTACAATGAACCTGTTTTGGCCCTGGTCTATCCTTGGATATTGTGAACCTCAACATAAGCAAAATGCTTAAGTTGAGGGTGGCTAGAGTAGGGGTGCGTAAATGGTGGGAACGGGAGAAAGGAAAGAAAAGAGAAAAGAAATAGTGAAAAATGAGGTGTGGTGAGATGAAAATAAAAGATATGAAAATGTTGAGAATCTTGAAAAAGAAAACTCAAAAGAAAATGAAAATGCTAAAAAAGTTGAAAACTCACCACACCCATGCAAATGTGTATAAAAAGGGGTGAAAGGGAAGAAAAGGGAATGAAAGAATAAAGGGTGAAATAGGTGAATGGTGTAGCCAATGTATATAGTGCCAAGGAAGGGAGAGACACTTATAAAATCTTCCATCTTTATCATGTCCATCCCTAAGCCTACATTACAAGCCACACCAAGTCCTATAGTGATCCTAACTCGACCATCTGATAAACCAAAGCAGAGAAAATAAGGGCAAGCCTATGGTATCTGACACATAATACTTGTAACTTCTTTGTGAGAGTGAGCACCTTACTTCTTTAGTCCCATGCTATGCTTGACATTTCATATCTAAGTGGGGACTTCATTTATGTGAGGGTACATGTATTATGGTTGCTTTTACCATTGGTCAGAGTGAAAAACATTGGTGATGACTTGATTTCTTGTTGATGGCTAGATGGCATGTCTTGATGCCTATTTATGATATTTTTGAGGTTACTTGTAATGCATTAGCTGATGTTGTTTCTTGAGAAAGGGTCAGTAGAGTTTGTATAGAAAGTGCAAGTTTTGTTTGAGTATTGGCTGTAGTATCTTAAGTCTATTTTCTAGTTGAGCGTCGTGTTTAGTTTTTCTTTTTTTTTTCCTGAGGACATGCAAAAATCTTAAGTTGAGGGTGTTGATGTGCTGTGGATTTACAGCACTTTCGGCGCTCAAAACTAAGAAAATAGCATGGATTTAGGTGTATTTATGTGGATATAAGACACTTTTCCTTTGGTTATAGGATAAATTGGTGTTGGAGCTAAAAAATGCAAAAGATAGCCTAAAGTGTGCAAACTAGGCTCAAATTGCAGTCCACAGTACGAGCCGTAGGAAGGTCCTATGAGTTGTACTAGTGGCCATGAAAAGTTGCAGAAGGATAAGGTTGAAGAGATGCAGTATACGAGTCTCAATATGAGTCGTACCAAGCTTGTATGAGTCGTGGTGATGAAGTCGTGAAAAGATTCAGAAGATTTGCATAAGAGGCTGACTCCTGCTACGGAAAGGAAGTAGGAATTGTGGAATAAAGGTACGAGTAGTACCATGGCGGTCGTGATGAACTTCAAAAATATTTCAAAGTCTCAGAGTCAAGCCACGGGAGCATAGTATGGATCGTAAAATGGAGGTATGAGTCGTACCACGATCCAACACTTAGCCAAAATCAAGCCAATCATGCAATGTACGAAAAGATGCTACGGACCGTAGGATCTTGCTACGGATCGTAGGTTGACTCATGACGTGGCTGGAACCAGATATGGAAATTCACCCTGTTAGCCTAGGAAAAGGATTCTTGTGTCTATATAAATACGTTTTATGTTTTATTTTTTATTAGATTTTGATTAGAAGAGATTTTTACCAGAGACATTATTGGAGACAACATTAGACAATTAAGAGAAAGAGACAATTGAGTTGATTTGACTTGTGATCAACCTTTTCTTGAATTCTTCTTGTTCTTGCTATTTGTTATTCAAGACTTTGTTCATTAATTAAAGGAAGTATTTTTCTCATCCATAATTGTAAGTATTGATTTATGTTTTTAATCATGAATGCAATTCAAAACCTTACAACTATGAGAGGCTAAAACCTCCATACCTAGGGTTGTGGGAACCATGGTGGACTAACAAGATAGGGTTACACAAAGTGATTCTAAAACCAATACAAACACTTATATTGTATTCTCTTCATGCTTAAATGTTTCTTAACGGTGCGCAACATTGGGATTTTCCCAAATTCTTTACTTGCTTAGGTCTAAGAGGTAGAGATTATGAAAAGAGAATTACAACGGAGCCTTGATCTTGATGATCATTGTATTAAATTGAGTTGTGGTCGCAGGATAGTTAAATCTGGAACTTAGTGATAACAGACAGTTTGAAACCTCTCACGAGACTTGATCGAGTAATTGGGGGTAGTCATTCAACAGGGACTGGTCGGTCGTTTGAATGAACATAAGTTATCAGTTCTATAAGTAAGTATTGGTGATGATCACGAGTGTATACCCAAAGCAGTTATGAACCCATGAGGAACACAAACCATAGTTATCCTTTAATATTGATTCAAAACTGGATTCTCGATAATTGTTTTTTATCATTGATTTTCTTTAAAGCCCCCCAATTTTGAAGTAACTACCTCACGAGTTCACTTACCAGCTGTAATTTAGCTCTTCCATATTCCCTGTGGGATCGACCCCAACCTCTAGTTGGGTTCTTTATTGACAACTTCCGCTTCATACTTCAGTAAAAGGTGTGGTTTGAGCGTTATCAAAAAGTGGTGTTGTTGTCGGGGTATACGTCTAGGACTAGGTTATTTTCTTATATTTGACTTTTTGGTAGTTATTTCCTTAATTATGTTTATTTTGTGTTTTTCATACCCACAGGCTATTCTCCGGTGAATGCCAAGCACTCGGAGTGGAGGAGATCCCCTTGTTCCACTAAATCCAGGAATCGAAAGAGCACTGCACAGAATGGAGAACCACGCGCAAAATTACCAACTAATGAGTTGGTAAATTACCAACTCATCAAACCCCAAAACTTGAACCATTGCTTTTCCTCAAGTAATGCAATACTCATTCATTGAGAAATATGCCACCTCTATTCACAATTATACTTCACCAATCACCTGAACTATGACAACCCAAAAATATGCTCATCAAGCTCACCGAAAAAGAGAAGAAAATACCCCAAGAGACCAAAACAATAAAGATGTTACAAACAGGCCACCACTTTCCACCAATCAAAGCTTATGAAAGGATTCATTTAGTAAAACAAGGGCATTGCTCAACCATGAAAGACACATAGCATCTCCAGTTATAATCAATGCACATTCAAAGCTTGCCTTAGAGTTTGCACTCCTTATGCCCTATTCCTATATTAACTCTGAGTGCCCTTGTACCCCAAAAAAGGAATGATGCCACTCACCGAAATAGAGATCCCTATTCTTTTTGTCATGTGATAATTTGAATGCATACTAGGGATTGTTTGGAAGAGACACTCCCACTCACTCTCCCAAGGGAAATCTTCATGCACACACTTTACCCATAGGCTTGCCCTTCATGTAATTCGCTACTAATGTAGAGTAGCTGCACTTAGAATCATTTAGGGCTTGGGGGTTATGATGTAGGCTCGGGGTAAGGGTAGGATGAAATTTTGATTGTAGTGACTAGATCCTCCCTAATGCTTTTTGTGAATATACCTCACATTAAGTCCTTCCACTCACTTCACTTTGTTTCACTTCTTTCCTTATTTCTAACTTTCATTTCTTTAACAACCCTCCTTATAAACCCTTGGTCTTTCACAACTAGCCTTATCACCTCAAGAGGAAGCACCGGTTCATATAAATTGCTTTTCTCTTTTGGATTTATCCTTTTGTACATTTTGACACAATGTGGTGCCCCCTCAAACTGAAAATATTATCTTTCTTTTTTGCACACCCCCAAACATATTTGCCTCATTTCTCATTTTTTAATCACTCCCTTTTTCTCAGGCTTAAAGCCTCATTTCATCACTATCTTGTCACCAGCATTTAGGGAGAATGGGTGCCAAAGAGAGGTATTAAGAACAGTTTTAAGGCTTGTAATATGTTGCCAAAGAAAGGGTTTAAGGCTCAACATTCGCTGACAAGGATCAATGTTCAAGGAGGATATATGGGTGAAGTGACTAGGCAAAGGAAAGCCTAAACTCATGTTCTTGGCCCAACTACATCTAGGATTTCTCCTTGAATCACATTTGGGGCAAGTTCTAGACAAGATGTTATGCTTGAGATTCATCAAAAATTTCCTCACTACATAAGGCATCACCCGTAAAGGGTCTACAAGAGTCATTCTTAACATAAGATATCAAGTTATGATATCAAAGAGGCAAACATCACAAGTCAAGCAAAGAATTTACAATGTATGACAAAGAATGCTATGCTATGGTGTCTGATCTTGGGCAAATTTATATGCCCAAGTGATACTCAAAAGTACCATTTTAGCCTTGTTTATCTACCAATGTGTATACATTTTCATGTAATTGGTAATAAAATGTGAATTTATACTAACCAACATGATTAGCATTGTTTTGCAGGTAAAATGTGATTTTGGGAAGCTTAAATGCATGTTGGATGATATCGGGGTTAGACTTGGATGCGAGCAAGGAACAAGGCATTGGACAGCATGAATTAAAGGGGCTCCGCGATGGAGCCGTGTCACGCTGCCATCGCGGAGGCCTTCTACCTGGATAGGGAAAATTCGCCCAAATTCCAGAGAGGGTCCGCGTCCGCTCCGTGGCACGGTGGCTTGGCTCCGCGTTGCACGCCGTGCCACATTGAGCCTTAATTCCTGGACCCCCAGTTCTAGTGAGGGTCCGCGTCCGTAGCGTGTCATGGAGGCAGTGCTCCGTGATGCACTCCGTGACACGTTGCTTGTTATTCCGGGAAAAATTCCCACTAGTATAAATAGAACACTTAGGTTCATTTTTCTATATTCTGACATGGTGGAGCAAGGACGTGGGTTACAGGCAGTTGAGGGACGAAAATATCAGGGTTTTTTCTCTCTTTCTTTCTTCTTTACTTCAATTGCTTGTATGATTAACACTCATTTTAAGATGTTTAATCCACAAATGAGTGACTAATTCCTCTCCTTGCTGAGGTTATGAACAATTGTGATGAAATTTGATCATTGATTCTTTGGTTTTTCATCTTTTCTTCCATGTTGTTCTATTAATTCTTGTTCTTACTGCATTAATGTGTGGCCTACGTTAATGTACATCTAAAAAGTTCGGTTTCACTCGAGAGAGCATGAAATTGGAAAGTTGTGAATTAATAGGATATGTTCTTTACTTGGTTTGGGAAAATTGAGTCTTGATTTGCTTTCAGGATAGAAATATACCTGAAAGTCGTATTAGTCAATTTAGGAACCGGAATTGTATGGCTAGAACATGAGTTCCATTTGATCACAGAAATGTAGACGGATAGTTCATGATTCTTAAGTGAGGTTAAATACGAGAGTTTTAATCTCTTGGCAAATGTTCTTGGCTAGCAACTGGAGGAAAAGATTAACCAAATTATGATGATAATTAATTTCATTACATGTTCGTTTAACCTCAGCATGCTCTCATTCATAGTTCAGACTCAAATTAGATAATTGTTTTAGCTTTAGTATAAAAATTATAAAACAAACTATCAAACTTTTGGTTACACTGTTGTCTGCATTTTTAGAAGTAAAATATAGTACACTTGAGTAAATTGCACTTCATCCAAGTCTCTGAGGGATCGATACTTGGCTTACTAAAGCCACTTACTACTTGATCGACCACGTGCACTTGCATGTCATTTTATATACCCACAAGACAAACCGAACATGTTTTTGGCGCCGTTGCCGGGGACTTGGCAATTGGTGAATTTGTTTTAAGTGTTAATTTACTGATTTTATTTTCTTAGTGTTGACAACTTGGTCTTAGCCTGTATTTTGCAGACTTAATTGTTGTTGAACACTGGCAAGAGACAAGGAACTGGTGGAATCGTATATAGAGCCAGAAAGAATATTTCACAGTAAACGGAGAGAAGCTCTACAAAGAAAGCTGCAGTTGCTCAGACAGACGATCATGGAGCAACAACAGAATCCACCGGTAGTACAGGCAATGTTAGTGCCCGAAGAAGCAGCAGCTCAGCCGGTTCGCGAGGTGGCAATCCCACATGCCAATAATGTTACATCTAGTATCCGCAAACCTGAGCCAGGAGGGAGATTTGAACTTAAACAGAATATGGTGCAGTTGCTGCACACTAGCGGGCAGTTTACATTTATAGAGGGTTTGGAACCCCACCCAAAATATTGCTAGACTCAGCAGCTGGAGGGCAAGCGCTGGAGAAAACTTATGAGGAGCTGTACACCTTGTTGAACCGTAATTCGTAGGGCAATCCAGAATGGAATGCTGATTCATCAAGAGGTGGGACAAGGAAAGCAGTAGGAGTGCTAGAAGTGGATGGGTTTACAGCTATCGCTGCACAGATAGCTGCATTGCAAAATTAACTTAATAGCCACTTCAGCAACATGACATTGAACCAGCCTCAAGCCCCAGTTAATGCAGTACAACAGATGTGGTGCGAAGTGTGTGAAAGCAGTGAGCACTCAGCTGAGTGTTGTGGAGCCAATCCTGACTCGGTAAACTTTGTGGGTAATGCGCAAAGGAACCACCAACAGTATGGTAGTAGCTACAATTCCAATTGGAGGAATCACCCTAATTTCTCATGGGGTAGCAACAACCATCTGGGCCAAAGTTCGGGTCAGGGTGTGCAAAGGAACCAAGGAGGGCAGCAGAATTATCAAGCACAATTCAGAAACAACAATGCACCTCCTCCACCACCATCACCCAGCATTGAGGAGATGTTCAAGACCATGATAGCTAACCAAGCTCAATTGCAGGCTGACTATGTGAAATTGGCAGCCGAAGTGAAAAACAACTAGTTAGCTACCAAGGCACTTGAATATCAATTTGGGCAATTTGCTAGTGCCCAAAACACAAGTCCTAGAGGAGGACTGCCGAGCGACACGGATCCCAATCCCAAGCAGGTAAATGCAGTGACCACAAGGAGTGGTTTGCAGCTGAAAGAGGTGGAACCAGAAAGACCACCTCAGCAGTCGGGAGCAGCAGAAGTTGAGAGGGAGCAAAGTACTAAAAGGGGGAAGACTAAGGAAGCTGAATCAGAAAGACCTCCACTCCCGTTCCCTCAACGACTAAAGAAACACAAGGAGGAGGCGTGTTTCAAGAAATTCATGGAGGTGCTGAAACAGGTACATATTAACTTACCTTTTGTTGATGTCTTGCAGGGAGTGCCGAAATATGCTAAGTATATAATGGACATCGTGGCAAACAAAAGTCGATTGACTGAGTATGCTACGGTGGCTCTAACGGAGGAGTGCACTTCCCAGATTCAAAATAGACTGCCCACAAAGCTAAAATACCCTGGGAGTTTTACTATCCAGATTACTATTGGGCAGAGCATCCGAGCTCGTGGATTGTGTGATTTAGGAGCGAGCATAAATTTGATGCCATCTTCGGTATTCAGAAAGTTGGGTCTAGGGAGTCCTAGATCCACAATGGTAATCTTGCAGTTGGCGGATCGATCCTTAGCCAGACCTGATGGCATTGTAGAGGACGTTCTGGTGCAAGTTGGCTCCCTAATTTTCCCGGTAGATTTTGTCGTGCTGGATTTTGAACCAGACGCGGAAGTCCCATTTATTTTGGGACGTCCTTTCTTGGCAACCGGGAAAGCACTAATTGACGTAGCTGCGGGGCAGCTAACAATGCGAGCACATGACAAGGTGGAGGTGTTCGATGTGTGCAAGGCACCCAAGCTCCTGATGGTGCATGAAGAACTCTCGGTGATCAATGTGATTGATCAATGCGATGATGAGCAGAGGAAGGATTCACGGGAGTTAATGGGAAAACCACCGGATAGGTGTAAGCACTACTGGGGGGAGGACGGTGATCGAGAGAAATCGTCCATCACCCTAGAGGACAATTAAGCTTAACGACGTCGAGCCGCGACGGTAAACCAGGCGCTGCACGGGAGGCAACCCATGAAGAATTTTTTTCTTTCATTTTGTAAAGTGTAAATAGAAATTTTCTTTTCTTTTTCTTTTTCTTGATTTACTACAAAAAAATTTCGTTTTAGTTTTTGTTTTATTTGTATTTAGAGTGAAACCTATAATTCTAACCAATTTTGTATAGTGAGATGAATTTCAGGTCAAACAGAGAAAAATATGCACGGAATCACAAAGGAAAAGTCGAGGTATGAAAAATTAATAAAAAGTGGCAAACAGTGAGCTGAGGCGACAGCTCCGTGTCACGGAGGTGGACCTCCGCGTTACCTCTGTGACACGTTGAGGTATAATCTGGAAATTTTAAAAATTTCCAGAACAGTCTCGCGATGGCTCCGTGTCACGGAGGCAGTGCACCGCGATGCACTCCGTGACACGTTGCCTTGTATATCGCGACGGGTCACACTGGGTCACCGGGTGACCCGCGCGATTTCCTTACTTTTTAACCCCAAAAACCCTCCCTTTTCCCTCATTTTTTAAGCTCTCCGTGACCAAGCCCCCCAAAACCCATCCCCCATCAACGTGACACGGAGTAAGGCAAGAAATTCAACAAGTTTTCTTCAATTCTTCAAAGTCAAGGTATGTTTTCCGATTTCCTCTCAAATTCTTGTCGATTTTCTTCGATATTGAGCAGGGGAGGTGAGCTAAATTGCCCTAAGTATAAATTAAGCATGAATTCGAGTTAATTGTTGTTAATGAATGTTCGGAATGTCGTTATGATTGCTTGAACTTGTCAATTGCATAAATTAATCGAATTTGCTTGATAATATCAATTCTAGGGCTTGTTTTTGAATTTGGAGTTGAAAATGTATTGAACTGGTGAATTTCATGCCGGGAAGGATGTGTGGAATGAGATGAGTCGATGCACGAATTGTTAGGATGTTAATAGAATGACGGATTCTCGAGTTAAGGGAATGTTGAAATTTGTAAGAATTTGGTTAGTTGTATAGGTTCGTGTAGATAAATTTTTGTTGTTGTTTTTGTTTCTTTGTTTTTCTTTGCTAAGTGTGATGGGTAAAATGTTAGCGATGGTAGTGATTGTGATTAGTTGTACGAAGTCTGAGTAGTACACAGAAGATATACCATCGAATTTTTCGAACGCACTAAGCATGATTGTATAGTTGATTATTGTGTGTAAATAAAGATAATCTTGCCGTAGTGTTGTAACTGTAGCTAAGGACTAAGTGTGGGGTAACCTAGTGTAACCCGACCTTAGCCGAAGTTAATATCCGTTAGCTGAACATTGATCTTGTTTACTTGGGTTGACAGGTAAAATGGCAAGCCGGCAAGAGAAAGGAAAAGGCGCATCAACTTCGGGCGCCGGAAGGAAGCGAATCAGACTGGGCACAGCAGTCCTAGCTGCACCAGCAGTTCCACGCGGCCAACGCCGCCAATATGGAACGAGATGGGTGACTGATGAGGGGAAAAAGTGGTACGCAAAGCACAAAGAAAACAAATATTTCCCCGAGGAGCATATAGCACGGGAACCATTGGCACAGGCGTTCCCTAGGATGGTCCACCGGATCGAGGTAGTTGGGCTCAATTTCATATTTGAGGAGCCCAAGGAATGCAATTTGCACCTGGTTCGGGAGTTCTATGCCAATTGGAACCCAACTATCAGAAGCCACACCATCAAGATCAGAGGGCAAATAGTCACTTTAGAGCCCCACCACCTCAATGCCATCATAGGAGCACGGGACACAGACGCCCACGTACTCCGACAACTGAACATTACCCCACCGTATGCAGACATCAGACGCACATTATGTGGGACCTGATCGACAGCTAGATGGAGCAGACACAAAGAGAGGGGCTACCACCAGACTCTGCCATATTCACAGATGAACAGGGAAGCCCGAATCTGGCTGAAGATAGTCTGCTCATGCCTAATCTCGGGGGTACACATGACAGATGTAACCCGGGATCGTGTATGCCTGGTGTACGCCCTGATGAAAGGGCTGGAGATCAACGTGGGGGCGATAATTATCTCCGCCATGAAGAGAGCCCGGTTGCACCAGGGGCACAGGTATGGCTTTGGTGGACTAATCACCACCTTCCTCAGGGGCCTAGATGTTGAGGAGGAGGCCCTCGACTATATCCCGCAGATGGAGCGGCGAGCCTTGGATGTTACAAAAACTAAGGCTCCCGACACCACCCACGGGCCAGTGCTTACACTTGGCGAGCGACATGCTCGTGACGACCAGTATATGGCTCGGATGTATGGGATGCAGATGCTCCAACTGAGGATAAGCGGGAGGCCAGCGACAGAGGAGGAGCTATGGCAGCTCAAGCTAGACTACCCTTTCGGCGAAAACGCCAGGGCTTTATGCCGAGTGGGGCTAGCATTTGTAGAGCCCACAGATGATGATGTCCCCACAGATGAGGAGACACGTCGGGAGGACTCCGATGTAGAGTCTGATGATGACGACGGAGGAGACTCGGACATGGGAGATGAAGCAGCAGCACCCGACGAAGAAGTGGAATACTTTGACTGATCAGGGAGTTCCACCACCCGATTTTGTGCTATTTTAATTTTTGTGAACACTGGGGACAGTGTTCGAACTAAGTGTGGGGTGGGAGTAGTTAGGTGCTGGGCTGGGCTGTGTTGTATGTATGCTCTATTCTGTTGTCGTGTATGTGAAAATTTGTTTTCCCCTGTGAGTTGTGAATTTTTAAGTTGTTGTTCTGTTTGTAAATTTATGTGAATTGATGTGTGTTGCTCAATATTGCTAGCTGATTCTGATTCTGTACATATTTTTGTTATCGAAATGATCGATAATTTTTTTTAAATTGTACATATTTTTTCTATCGAAATGATCGATATTTTTAACTTTTTTTTAATTCTTGGGTTTCTCGGCGTTTGTTTTCGGTTCTTTTATCGAGAATAGTCCCATTGAACCGAAGTCATAGTAGTGACCGTTCCCTATGATGGATGGATGACGACCGTCTTAAGGGAAATGTAGTCGTTAGGAGTAGTTTTTGCAATTATTTTTCAGTTTTTTCTTTGGTGGGTTGCATCCCAAAACCTGTAGTTACTCTATGGTTGCGAAATTCTGGTTGCGTGTTGTACATGATATTTAAAATGCAAAGGTGATTCGTATGAAAGCATGCAACTTTGTAAATATGTTGAGATACCTAGGCCATAGAGTTCGATTCAGTGTGATTGAGGCTTAATGTTTGAATTCCTGTAATTAGCTGATTGAAGAGTCTGTGAATACATCTTGAATTGAGCATGTGCAAAAAGTGTGAAGTGAGGTGTTGTTATTCCATGCTATTGTGAAGTGTCTAGAACTTGCCTGGTGTGTGTACAAAACGAAATGAAGGAGGTGTATTGTAGGAAAGGATGTAGGCATTTCTTTGTTTTAACCGAGAGTTTCTATTTTTCCTTGTCGTACACACCTTGATTGTATACCCTAGTCAGCCCATTGAGCCTTTAGCCTATTATTTTTTTCTTTTGTCATAAAGTGTAAACCGAGCTTAATTCCTTCTTTTCATTAGCCATAAAGTCTATACAAAAATCTTAAGCGCTTAAGAAGAGAAAATCATTTTCCCGAAGTGTCAAAGAGTGAGAATGGTGAAAAGAAAAAGAAAAGCAGAGTGAAAAAAAAAAAGGTTGAAGGTGCACTTGCTATAAATAAACGATAATGAAGGTGCCTGAATAATCTTTGTTGTTGTGTCAAGTGTGCTTAATACGATGGGTCATACCAAAGAAAATCATCAAGAATGGGATGATGAAAAAAGAAACAATGTCCATGAGTTGATGGGATGTGTGAAAAGGCGCTTAAGGATGCTAGTGGCTATTATTGGCTAACCCAATATTTACTAGTTCCGTAGCTTCCATTACAACCCATTCAAGTCCTACGTGATCTTACATCGCACTTCTTTATATTAGTGGAGTAATACACTAAGGGCAACCTTATAGGTCATGACATGATGCATGTGAATACTTTTGGGAGAGAGAGCGAAATTGTGTTTACATGCCCCTGCATGAATGTTTGTGAGTCATATGAGCAAAAAAGGGAAGATTCTCTTGTGTTGTGAGGGCACATTCTTGATGAAAGATTAATTTTCGTGTCGGATATCTTGATCAGCTAATTTGCATGAGTTTGCCAATATCGAGAGTCGATTCTTAAAGTCTAGGAGGTCTTAATGTATTGAAGGTCATTGCATTGATAGGACCATGCATGTTTTCTTGATGATTTGCTGTATTGAATAATCGGTATGACCATAGCCTAAATAGTCGAACCAAAGTAGCGAGGTTGGGATGTAAATTGCATGAAGTGTAGGGTTGTTGTTCGAGGACGAACAAGGATTTAAGTGTGGGGTAAGTGATCTTGGGCAAATTTATATGCCCAAATGATACTCAAAAGTACCATTTTAGCCTTGTTTATCTACCAATGTGTATACATTTTCATGTAATTGGTAATAAAATGTGAATTTATACTAACCAACATGATTAGCATTGTTTTGCAGGTAAAATGTGATTTTGGGAAGCTTAAATGCATGTTGGATGATATCGGGGTTAGACTTGGATGCGAGCAAGGAACAAGGCATTGGACAACATGAATTAAAGGGGCTCCGCGATGGAGCTGTGTCACGCTGCCATCGCGGAGGCCTTCTGCCTGGATAGGGAAAACTCGCCCAAATTCCAGAGAGGGTCCGCGTCCGCTCCGTGGCACGGTGGCTTGGCTCCGCGTTGCACGCCGTTCCACGTTGAGCCTTAATTCCTGGACCCCCAGTTCCAATGAGGGTCCATGTCCATAGCGTGTCACGGAGGCAGTGCTCTGCGATGCACTCCGTGACACGTTGCTTGTTATTCCAGGAAAAATTTCCACTAGTACAATATTCTGACTTGGTGGAGCAAGGACGTGGGTTACAGGCAGTTGAGGGACGAAAATATCAGGGTTTTTTCTCTCTTTCTTTCTTCTTTACTTCAATTGCTTGTATGATTAACACTCATTTTAAGATGTTTAATCTACAAATGAGTGGCTAATTCCTCTCCTTGCTGGGGTTATGAACAATTGTGATGAAATTTGATCATTGATTCTTTGGTTTTTCATCTTTTCTTCCATGTTGTTCTATTAATTCTTGTTCTTACTACATTAATGTGTGGCCTACATTAATGTACATCTAAAAAGTCCGGTTTCACTCGAGAGAGCACGAAATTGGAAAGTTGTGAATTAATAGGATATGTTCTTTACTTGGTTTGGGAAAATTGAGTCTTGATTTGCTTTCAGGATAGAAATATACATGAAAGTGGTATTAGTCAATTTAGGAACCGGAATTGTATGGCTAGAACATGAGTTGCATTTGATCACAGAAATGTAGACGGATGGTTCATGATTCTTAAGTGAGGTTAAATACGAGAGTTTTAATCTCTTGGCAAATGTTCTTGGCTAGCAACTGGAGGAAAAGATTAACCAAATTATGATGATAATTAATTTCATTACATGTTCGTTTAACCTCAGCATGCTCTCATTCATAGTTCAGACTCAAATTAGATAATTGTTTTAGCTTTAGTATAAAAATTATAAAACAAACTATCAAACTTTTGGTTACACTGTTGTCTGCATTTTTAGAAGTAAAATATAGTACACTTGAGCAAATTGCACTTCATCCAAGTCTCTGAGGGATCGATACTTGGCTTACTAAAGCCACTTACTACTTGTTCGACCACGTGCATTTGCGTGTCATTTTATATACCCACAAGACAAACCGAACAGTGTCAACACTTGCTCATTATCTTAGTTTTCTTGCCCTCATTTTAAAATTCCATTTCAACAGTTTTTTTCGGTGGTGCCTCTCGAAAAAAATTCATAAGAGAATCAAGAAAACATGGAATTTTACCTTAAGAATGTCGCCACTCAATCTATCATCGGGAAATGCCAACTCGGTTTCGACAACGAAAATAAATAAAAACAAAAGAATGCTCCTCGAAAAAGAACCGTCGTCTAAAGAAAACCCTTGAAGTTTTAATTACTAAAGTACTATTTACAAAGGTGAAAAAGGAACAAGACTTCGGGTCATGTCATGCAAGATTTCGAAATTCCAAACAAAGACCCCATTTGATCACTAACCATCAACCATCAAAACTAAACCAAGTCATTCACTCATTTTTTTCAAAACAAGACATGCCCAACAAGGGCAATCATCAATCATCAAAAGAAAACAACCCAATAAAGACTCTACTCAATCAATTTCAAAACAAAAACATAAAAACATCCAAAGAAACATCAATCCCTGACCCCATCATCAACTACGCTCACCCCTTTCCCACTTAAGAGAGTACGTTGTCCCCAATGTAAATATGTAAAAGGGAAAGGGACAAGAAACTCCCTGAGTGGGTTATTCTTCGTCCTCATCAACCTTTGCATCACCTGCACCACTGCCATTAGCCTCATCTAGACCAGTATAATCATCTCTCAGGCCCTCGAACAGATCATCAATTGGACCCCGAACTAAGGAAGAAGCAGCCATTGCAGCATCCAGGGCGCTTATATCCGACACTTCTGTTGAAGTCCGATTCTTCCACTCTTGTACCCTAGTACGGAGAGAGGTGAATGCCCCTTTAACCACATCACCCTCTTGCATAGCGTGGTGACACTCTCGTATAACTTGATCTCCTTTTTGATGGTTTGGGAAATGAGTGCAAGGAGGCTCTTAGCCAATCTCTAAAGTTGGCTTTCGTGAGAATTTTCCATCTCCACAAGCCTATGGAGACCACTTGGTTGAGAGGATTGCAAAGGGGGAGATGCTCCACGCTGAGGCATGTCGCCTGATGCTTGGCATGACATTTCTGGCTGGGGCATGTTGACTCTAGGGCTTGTGGTGATTGGGCTAGCTCATGGGAAGGGGATCCTTCCTGCACTCCTAAGGCTTGCAGTCTTTTTCTTTTCATTTTCGGTGCCTTGGCATCTCTATTCCAATCGATGGCTATCACTCCTAGAGCAGCATAAGGGGTTTCATCAGGGAACAGAGGCACTAAAGCTTGTGAGCAAAGCTGGGAAATCAGGACGACATAAGGCATTGATGTTCTAGACTGTCGAGCCTTTTTCTTCATTTGCTGAGCAACAATTTCTCCGAAGTTAATGGGGACTCCAGTCATAATGCAGGAAATAAGAATAACAGTTTCTAAGCTGACCCTCTGCTCATTTTTGGAGGGAATGATCAGTGCGCAAATAAAATCCAGCCATAGCTTGGCCTCAAATGTCAAATCGTGGCAAGATATTTCGCCACCCATTGAGGCCCAGAGAGGAGTGTCAACAACAATAATTCAAGCTACCCAAGCAAACTGATACTTCATATCAGCTACCCAGGCCATGTACACCATACTGGATTCAACTTCGTCTTCCCAAAATAAGGAGTTGATGGCCGCTTGGGTAATTTCAACTTCTAACCCCCTTAGCATCACCGACAGTAGGCACGAAAAGTGATCGACCTTTCCCCTGTGCTACGTGCTATCTTATCGGGCCTGATATGAGGCATAAAATGCATGCCATTGCCTTTCTGTGAATTGGGCGGTGATGTTGGGAAGATCACCCCTCAATCCCGCCAAATCAAACCGCTTCTCCACTGTGATGGATCGGCATTGACAGATGACATAGTGATTTTTTTCAGCTCTTCTGACTATGCTTTCCGTGGTAGCTAGGCAAAGTCTATGTTATATCAAAGCAGACTACTTCCTAGTGCTCTTGCATGTTGGGGATGCAAAAGATTATTACTTTCTTGGTGTTGGCACGCCGTGGAGCAGCCTTTGCTTTTCCCTTTCCCTTACTAGAAGATGAGGCGAGGCCTTTCCTTTTCTTGTATTCCTGGATGAAGACATGGCTTTTCTGCAAGAATGATGTTAGTGACAGCTATTCTAAGAGAAAATTAAAATAACAAAACTAGTCTAAGGGTGAATTGAGAAACAAGAGTAAGCAAACATCATTTAAAAAACCAACAATATCGATGAAGCACCGGTGAGTCACTGATCACGGGCAAAAATAGCATGCCCGAGATACGCTTTATGACTTAAATTAGTCTTGTTTATCTAAGTTATTGTATACATTTTCATGTAATTTTATATGAATGTGAAGATATGTGCTAACCAACATGATTAGCCTTTGTTTTGTAGGTTTTGATGACTTTGGAGTAACTAATCCATGAGTTGGTGAAGTAGAGGCTTGGAAACGGAATTAACCCATGAACGTCGGCAAAGAGGAGGCACAAAACAGCCCACCTGCGCGTCGGCAACGTGCCACGACAGGCAGGCTGATCACACCAGCCCACCTGCACGTTGGAAACGTGCCACGGCAGGCTGGCTGCGCGACATGGAGCTGTCAACACGCTACCCAAGCAGCGTGACACGCTGCCAACGCGGCAGGGTGCTGCCGAGGCCAAATTTCGGGTAATTTCCAGAGAGCTTTCGCATTGCCTCCATGTCACGGAGGCAGTGCTCCACGATACACTCCGTGACACGGAGCTGTTCCACGGGAGGCTAAATTATGCACGTTTTCCATTTACTATAAATAGGTCCCTTAGCTCCTAATACCACTTGGTCACGATTTTATTCTGGAAAACTACCTAGGAGTGAAGGGAGAAGTGGGAGAACTCATCTAGGGTTTGGCGAATTCCCTTCTCATCTACCAAATTCATGTAAGTATGTTAGGTTAGTAGTAGTTAGTGTAGTTTTATGAACATGAATGGCAAGAACCCTTCCTCTAGGGTTGAAGCCATGAATTAGGATTGTGATTTTATGAAATTGTTTTGGAATTAAGTTATTGATTGTTGTTTTCATCTTGCGTTCTGGATTGTTGGTTGTTTTTGTGATTGATCACCATGAAAGCATATTTGTTAGCTTGAGTAATAGATTGAGAAAGCATTACCTAGGTCAGGACATGAGAATGTGAGGAGCATGTTTGTATCTCGGGAGAGATTTTTGTGTCAGGATAGAAATATACCTAACACCGTGCTTGGTTGACACACGGGGGTTATGAAAGACCAACTTGGGATGTCACATCACCACTCGAAGAAGTAGTTGTGAGGCTAAGTTGAGTTAAATGGTTAGACGCACGAAAGTCCCTAATCGTTTCCCCGTAAACCACAACATAATTGATTGCCCGCGACTAGAAATTAAACTCCTCGCTCACAATGATGCAGTGAGGCTAGATTGCCGTGTTTAGAGGCTCGAAAGACCATAAACATGAAATTCTAATTATGTGAAATAACAATTGATAGTTCCATGCTTAACCCATTGCAAATCGTAGTATCGCATGATTAATTGGTTTTAACTCTATGTTGCTCCTAGAATAATTTCAAAATATTTTGTTGAGCTAAACTTAGACTTAATTAATCTCAATCGAAAATGTCTATAACCAACACTTGAGAAAGTTAAGATCATACTTGCAATGGATAGTTAGAGGAATGGGTCCAGTCCCTGTGGGTTCGACATTCCGGTTCTTAAAAAGAGCCACTATATTACTTGCACGACCCGTACACTTGCGGACGCGCGAATCAGGCACATCAAGTTTTTGGCGCCGTTGCCGGGGACTCAGCAAAGTTTTGATAATTTATCTATTTTTATGTGATTTTTAAATTTCCTTAAGTGTTGAGAAACTTGGTCTTAGTCTACTTATTGCAGGTGACAGGTTGTCCTGCCGAGCTGGCTAGAAAAAGAGAACTTGTGGAACCGTTGCTTGAACCTGAACGTCAAATCCATTTGCGAAGGAGAGTAGCTCTAGAGCAAAAGCTGAAGAGACTTCAAGAATAGGTACAACAACAACCACCCGCGGGACAAGAACAATTGTCATCAGAAGCAATGGCAGCAAGACCAGTTCGCGAAGTGGAAATCCCACTAGCGACGAATGTAACCTCTAGCATTCATAAACCGAAGCCTGGAGGGCACTTTGATCTTAAACAGAACATGGTGCAGCTGTTACATTCTAGTGGTCAATTCACTAGGATGACACATGAGGAACCGCAGCAGCACCTACAGGGCTTTTTAGAGATTAATGACACGTTTGTCCCCACCGGCGTGTCCACAGATTATGTCCGACTGACCCTCTTCCCATTTTCACTGTTGGGAGAGGCGAAAAAGTGGCTGAAGGCTGAGCCACCGAACTCCATAACTTCATGGAATGACTTGGCTAAGAAGTTCCTTATCAGATTCTTCCCTTCAGGCAAAACTGCAAAGTTGAGAAGTGAAATACTCAGTTTCAAGCAGAGGCCTGATGAGAACTTATATATGGCTTGGGAAAGATTCAAGTCATTGTTGAGAGACTGTCCCCATCACCAGCAAGCAAATGAAGTGATGGCACATACCTTTGTAGAAAGTCTAGACCCACACACAAAAATATTACTAGACTCTACATCGGGTGGGCAAGCCTTGGAGAAGACTTATGATGAGTTGTATACTTTGTTGAACAGAATTGCACAAGGAAATCCAGAGTGGCACAGCGAGTCATCGAGGGGGGCAGGAAAGAGATTGGGGTTGATAGAAGTAGATGGGTTGAATGCCTTGGCAGCACAGTTAGCTTCGTTCCAACATCAAATGATGACTCAGTTCAATAAACTGAGTATGAACCAACACCAGGGCCAGGTTAATGCAGTTAGCAAGCTCCGAGTTGGTGCGAAATTTGTGGTCATAATGGGCACAATGCAGAATCTTGGGGAGCCAATCCGGAGTCAGTCAATTTTGTTAGTAATGTGCAGCGCAACAATTAGAATTTTGAAACCAGTTACAACAGAAATTGGCAGGGCCACCCGAATTTTTCTTGGGGTGGAAACCAAAAGCAGAATTATATGCAACCTCAACAACAACAGTATCAGCAGAATAGGCAGAATGATGGGCAATTGAGTAGCAGCATTGAGGAAACACTGTAGAAAATTATTGAGACCCAGAATCAGTTAGCGGAAAATCAGGCGAGGATGGCGACAGACTTAATGAATCAACAAGTAGCCTCCCGCAATCTTGAAAAACAAGTGGGTCAGATAGAAGATGCTCAGAACATGAGGTCACCGGGGGGATTACCCAGTGATGTAGATCCTAACCCCCGGCAAATCAATGCCATCAGTCTTAGAAGCGGAAAGCAATTAGCTGATGCAATGCCTAAAGAGTTGAGAAAGGAGGTGCAACCGGAGTTGGTTAGACCAGGACCATCCACCGACACGGGAGTGAATCATAGTGCGGGGCAACAAAATGCAAAATCTTCATTGCAGCCAGCACAAAGACCACCACCACCATTCCCTCAGAAATTTAGAAAGAGCAAGGAGGAAGAATGCTTCAAAAAGTTCTTTGAGAGCTTCAGAGAACTTCACATAAATTTGCCTCTTATTGATGTCTTGTAGGGAATGCCCAAGTATGCTAAATACTTGAAGGACGTGATGGCAAACATAGTTAGATTGGTGGATGTCCAGACTGTAGCACTGACCGAGGAGTGTAGTCACAGGGTATTGAGCAAAATGCCAAAGAATCTCAAAAACCCAGGGAGTTTTACCCTCCCCATACAAATTGGTAAAGTTGAGGTGCTGCGAGCTTTGTGTAACTTAGGGGCAGCAGTTAATCTAATGCCCCTAGCCTTATTCAACACCCTGGGGTTGGGAAAACTAAGGCCGACAAGGTTGATACTGCAGCTGGCTGACAAGTCGCGAGTGACACCTGATGGAATAATAGAGGACCTTCTCATCAAAGTAGGTAAGTTCATTATACCTGCTGATTTTATTGTCTTAGATTTTCAGGTTGATGACCAGGTACCCCTGATCTTGGGATGGCCATTCTTGGCCACTGGAGGAGCGGTGATTGACTTGAAAGCAGGGACCCTGAAAATGGGGGTTGAGGATGAAGAAGAAATCTTCTGCGTTTACCAAGAAATGAACCCATCTGCACACTACAGAGACCTCTGTCAAGTCAGTGTGTTGGCAGAGGATGAGTGTGGGGTGGAGGATTCCACAGGTGCAGGGCCAAAGGCAATGACAAGTGTTCAGCACAATTCTAATAGAGGGCTTCAATTTAAGAAGAAGTTGGAGAAAGAGAGGAACAGAGTGGAGGCTGTTCCCTCTAAACAGCAAAAGATAAGGAGATGGTTCTTGAACGGGAACCCAGGTATGAGGATGTCCTGAAAAGGATAGTTCACGTCGGGCCACGACGTAAAATAAGGCGCTGCTTGGGAGGCAACCCAAGGGTACCTCAGGTACAATTTGTAATTTTGAATTTTTTATTGATTTTTTTACTTTCATTTTGTTTGTGTTTTTGGTGGAAAGTTAAGCACAGATGGAGGGAAGTCTGAGTACCGAGAAGGTGGAAGCCAAAGAGCATGGAAGAGAAGAAGTGTGGGGTTGAACACCCACCTCTGCAAACTTGAAAGGAAAGCATGCTTTTAGCTTGGCATAGAGGCTCAGGGAGTATTTCTCATCCTTTAAATGTTAATTTGATGCTATGAGGACATAGCATGATGTAAGTGTGGGGTAGTAAGGTGGGAGAGGGTTTACATACCTGGTTTCTGAGTACCCGACTGACCGGTGTGATTTCCGTCGGTACTTCTGCTGTTTCTCCCAACTACATTCATATACACGTCAATTAGAACTAAATGCATTAATATTCGGGAGAAATTGTCACTTTAGATATATATATTTATCCCAACTTTAACCTTTCAAAAACGGTCGAAAACTCATTATTTTTCAGCGGTCCAGAAGGGAGAAATATTCACTTCTCAGCTAGGAACACATAGACATTAATTTAGAGCAATTCTACTTACCTTAGTTCGGTGGCTCGCCGATTCGTCGGCCGTATTTTATGAAACTAAATCCGTAGGAATGCTCTCTGCTGCTAAATATCTCAGTATCTGGGGTTAATTTGAATTTGGGCAGCGTTTAGCAGCGTAATCGGACGAAAATTATTTAATTTCCTTCGTTCTTACTCCTCTCTGCCGTACCCTCTGTTTTCTGGAAATTTTCCTTTGATTAAAATGAATTTAAACCGAAGTGGGGCTTATATACTTGAGCCTGAACCTGGGCAACGTGTCACGGAGCCATCGCGGAGGCCTTACCTCCGTGACACGCTGCCATCGCGGAGGGGCTCTACCTCAGCACCTCCCGCGATGGTTCGACGGGTTTCTAGTCTGATCTTTTTCCCGGCCTTTCTCTAGCACGTATGGCCTTCTAATATGCTTAACCCACGTGCGAATAGGTCGTCTAGGTGCCGGGAATTCTACGGGGTATAACATTCTCCCCCCCCTTAAGAACATTCGTCCTCGAATGTACATTGTTATCTATAGGACTACTTACTTTATTTTCTAGAAAAATTTCGGCAGAGTTTCCCCTGTAATATGGACTATAACAAAAACCTGAAATGCAGAAAAGTCCAACACAGGCACTGCACATAATATTCTAGGATCCACTGGATAACTAAATATCACTCTTTATCATTCACAGACATACAACCATTAGGTACTGCATAAGTAATAATACGGACATACCTGTCGCCTGACTAGGCCTGAAATAGGTGAGGGTATCTGACTTTCATATCTTCTTCTGCTTCCCACATCATTTCCTCATGATTCCTGTTACGCCACAATACTTTGACAGATGCAACATCTTTAGTTCTCAACCTGCGAATCTGTCTGTCTAAGATAGCTACGGGAACTTCTTCATATGCTAACTCTTCTGTGACCTGGACATCTTGAACCGGAACTACTGTAGAAGAGTCCCCTATGAACTTCCTTAACATAGAAACATGGAACACTGGGTGAACAGATGCTAACTCTGGAGGCAAGTTCAACTCGTATGCAACTCGGCCTATTCTTCGCCGAATCTGATATGGCCCAATGAATCTTGGGCTAAGCTTGCCTTTCTTGCCAAATCTCATCACCCCTTTCATCGGAGACACCTTCAGGTATACCCAGTCACTTACCGCAAATTCTAGATTTCTACGCCGCATATCTGCATACGACTTCTGGCGGCTCTGAGCAGTCAGTAAATGTTCTCGGATAAGCTTTATCTTTTCCTCGGACTGCCGAACAATGTCTGGGCCAACTAATTCTGATTCTCCTATTTCAAACCAGCCCACCGGCGATCTACATTTTCGCCCATATAATGCCTCGAAAGGCGCCATCTGAATAGTTGAATGGTAGCTATTATTATAATCAAATTCAATCAGCGACAGATGTTCATCCCAGCTACCCCCAAAATCTAGTACGCACGCCCGTAGCATATCTTCGAGCGTTTGGATAGTTCGCTCAGCCTGTCCATCTGTCTGAGGGTGGAATGCTGTGCTCAAATTGATCTGTGTTCCCAGACCCCTCTGGAATGATTGCCAAAATCTAGCTGTGAATTGTGCTCCCCTGTCTGAAATAATAGATACCGGCACTCCATGTAGTCTAACTATTTCTCTGATATATAATTTGGCATAATCCTCAGCTGAGAAGGTAGCCTTCACTGGTAGGAAATGAGCTGATTTTGTTAGCCTGTCTACTATTACCCAAATGGAATCATTTCTGCGTCTGGTACGGGGTAATCCTGTTACAAAATCCATATTTATTGCTTCCCATTTCCACATAGGCACAACTATATCCTGCGTCAGACCGCCCGGTTTCTGGTGCTCTGCTTTCACCTGCTGGCAGTTAGGACATCTAGATACAAATTCAGCTATTTCAGATTTCATACCTGGCCACCAGTAGATGTCTCTGATATCGTGGTACATTTTCGTTGCTCCTGGATGGAGGGAATAACGAGCGTAATGTACCTCATGCATGATCTGCTGGCGAAGCCCTGAAACATTCGGGACACATAAATGGCCCCCACAACGTAGTACTTCATTTTCAGTCACTTGGAAATCTGACTCTTTACCTTTCTGAATTCTATCTCTGAGCTAGACTAAGTCAGGGTCCTCGTACTGCCATTCTTTTACCTCTGTAACTAGTGATGACTCGGCAGAATTCTGAATTACCGCTCTGTTATTTTCTATCTCCACTACTCGAACGGCTAAACCAGCTAGTTGATGAATTTCCTTGGCTAATTCCCGCTTCTCGGGCCGCAAATACGCCAAACTCCCCGTTGACTTACGGCTCAGGGCATCTGCTACTACATTAGCTTTTCCTGGGTGATAGAGAATATTTACATCATAGTCTTTCAATAATTCTAACCAGCGACGTTGCCGCAGATTTAACTCCCTCTGTGTGAAAATGTATTGCAGACTTTTATGATCTATGAAAATGTCTACATGGACGCCATACAGATAATGCCTCCAAATTTTCAGAGCGTGGATCACTGCGGCCAGTTCCAGGTCATGGGTCGGATAGTTCTTTTCGTGTTTCCTCAGCTGTCTGGAAGCATAAGCAATCACCTTACCATGCTGCAACAACACACAACCCAGTCCCAAACCTGAAGCGTCCCAATACACCGCATACCCATCTGTTCCCTCTGGCAATGCTAGTACTGGGGCGGAGGTCAATCGGTCTTTCAACTCTTGAAAACTCTGCTCACATGCCTCCGTCCACTGAAATTTTGCTGCTTTCTGTGTCAGCTTTGTCAGAGGTGCTGCTATAGTGGAGAATCCTTCAACAAATCTCCGATAATATCCTGCTAAACCCAAGAAACTGCGGACCTCGGTCGAAGTGGTAGGTCTGGGCCATGTCTTGACCGCCTCTATTTTCTGTGTGTCTACCTGTATACCAGCATCCGACACGATGTGCCCCAAAAAGGCAACTGAGTTCAGCCAAAACTCGCACTTAGAAAACTTGGCGTACAGCTGACGTTCTCTAAGGATCTGGAGTACTGTTCGTAAATGGTTCTGGTGATCTGTCTCTGAATGAGAATATACCAGAATATCATCGATAAATACTATCATGAACAGATCCAAATACGGTCTGAATATGCTGTTCATCAGGTCCGTAAACACTGCGGGAGCATTCGTCAGCCCGAAAGACATAACTAAGAATTCAAAGTGACCATACTTGGTCCTGAAAGCAGTCTTTGGAATGTCTCTCTCACGAACCCGGACCTGGTGGTATCCGGACCTCAGATCTATCTTAGAGAAACATTTGGCCCCCTGCAACTGGTCAAACAAATCATCTATTCTCGGGAGCGGGTATTTGTTTTTAACCGTTACCTTATTCAGCTGCCGGTAGTCCACACACATACGGAGTGAGCCATCTTTCTTTCTTACAAACAGAACTGGCGCACCCCACGGGGAAGTACTAGGCCTGATAAAACCTTTGTCGAGCATATCTTTTAACTGCTCTTTCAACTCTCTAAGCTCAACTGGTGCCATGCGATACGGGGGAATGGATATAGGTTGAGTCCCTGGCAACAAGTCAATCGCAAAATCTATCTCCCTTTCGGGAGGGATACCAGGCAACTCATCCGGAAATACGTTAGGGAATTCATTGATTACTGGAATAGACTGAAGAGTCGGAGGTTCCACCCGAACGTCCTGGACTCTAACTAGGTGGCAAATACATCCTTTTGCTATTAATTTTCTTGCCTGAAGGTAGGAAATAAACCTACCTTTCGGCGTAGGCGTACTCCCTTTCCACTCTCGTACTGCTTCCCTTGGAAAGTGAAATCGGACCGTCTTGGTCCAGCATTCTAAGTTGGCATAGCATGGCACTAACCAGTCCATACCCGTAATGGCATCGAAGTCGACCATCTCAAGTTCTATTAAGTCTACCGTGGTCTGGCGATCAGCAACCTCTATCGTACACCCTTGGTAAACTCTTTTAGCTGTAATCGAGTCACCGACCGGTGTAAGCACTGAAAAGGGCTGCTGAAGCAATTCAGATTCGATGCCCAACTTTCGGGCCACAAATGGTGTAATATATGACAAGGTAGACCCTGGATCAATCAATACATAAACAGGGCATGAGCAGATAGTCAATATACCTGTGACCACGTCGGGAGATGCCTCTGAATCCTGCCTCCTTGGTAATGCATAGGTACGGCTGGGGCCGGCACCTGAGCCAGAGGCTCCTGGTCTACCTCGGTCCCTATTTCCTAAACCTGGGGGTCTGCGCCCTGCTGAGGCTGTTGGAACTCGTGGCCCTGCTGATGCTCTATCCAGACCATCTTGACTACCCTGTCCCCTGGCTGGACAATCTCTCATTAAATGCCCTTCCTGTCCGCAGTAATAGCACCCTGGGAAGCCTTGCCTGCAGGCTCCAGAATGTAGTCGGTGGCATATAGGACAAGGGGTAGATGCAAATCTACTCTGTTCTACCCTCCGCTGCTGAGGTGAGGCTACTGTCCGTGAACTGCTACCGGACTCTAACTGACTCCGGCGAATAAACTTGCCCCTCTGTTGCTGTACCGGTGGTAAAGATATGGGTGGCATATCTGAAAACCGTGGTCTCGGCCCCCTAGGAATTTCCCTCTGAACCTCGGCGGGTCTGCTCCTACGGCGCTGCTCTGAAGTCGCCTGTCTGTCACCCCGCTGTCGCTGCCTCAGGCCCTCAATTGTCTGTGCGAAGGCCTGTACCCTGGCTATGTCCATGTACTCTCTCAAAGTAGCTGTCATGCATGTCTCTATGTACTCTGGGTTCAGGCCCATAATAAAGCGGTGGACTCTGTACGACATGGTGTCCACAAATGCTGGTGCATAGCGGGCTAAGGAGTCGAATTGTAAGGAATATTCATGGACACTCCTAGCCCCCTGCTCTAAATGTAAGAACTGGTCCATCCGAGCCTGTCTGACCTCCCGGGGTAAGTAGTGGTCCAGGAAGGCCTCTGAAAAGCTGGACCAAATAGGAGGGGCTGCATCTCTTCCCCGAGACCTCTCCCAACTTTCGTACCACAAAACAGCAATATCCTGTAACCGGAACACTGCTAACTCAACTGATTCTGTTGGGGTTACGTGCATGACTCTAAAGATCCTCTGCATCTGGTCCAAAAAGTCCTGAGGGTCCTCCGCTGAATCCGATCCAGTAAACTGAGGGGGTCCCAACGCCAAGAATTCTCTAACCCTGGAACTACCTGGCCCCCCTAGGGATTCTGCTGCTGTAGGAGGTGCTGGCTGACGCTGAGCAGCTAGCATCTGAGTCAACATAACCACCGCACTGCATAGTTCCTGATCAGACGAAGTGGGTGCAGGAGCTGTGGGAGGCGGTGCTGCCTCAAATGGTGTCTGGCGAGGCGGAGACTGCTGGGAGGGCCGAGATGACGCCTCCGTATTGCTCTCAGATCGGGCGGAATCTGGCTGTAATTGAGGCATCCTACTGGTGCCTTCGCCCACTGCTGTATCCAATCTCCTACCTGTAGCTGGGTGCCACTGGTCTGCCATAATATCTGTGAGCAAAGAGGGTGGTGAGTTTCAAAAGTCAACTCTATACTGTACCGCTCTATAGCACAATTGAATAAGAAAGAAAAGTGACAATCCTAACATGCCTCGCAGCCTCCTGCCTATAGTATGTTGTGCACAACACATCCATAGACAAGACTCTACTTAGCACGGCTTGCAGACTCCCTGGGATACGACCTGCTCTGATACCAAGTTTGTCACACCCCACCTTGGGGGGTATGACGGCACTTGGTGCCTGCTAGACTCTGGACTGCTAACTGGTCCAGCCTGAGCACATCTGGTGCTTTGGCTGGCTTTGGCTCTATTTCAAGAAACAAATCGGCTATATAACGGCTGTAACTACAGCCTCCGGCCAACTGGCCTGTAGCCATCTGCACCTGTAACAACAGCTAACCAGAAACAGACTTGTAACAAGGAACCTATGTGGGCCGACAAGGCCACCATGCTGTCTAGTTATCTGTAACTCAACACAAGACCGCTGTAAAACTACGTGACCGGCAAGGTCCCCACTACTGTCAAACTAAGGCCCCACACGGCCAACATAAACTGGAATACAAAACAGCTACAGCAGACTGCACGGCCCCACACGACTTGCTCAAATAACCACAGGGAATATATACAGACTGCAAGCCTCTACGAATACTGTAAGAAACTAATAGAAATGATCGGGACAGGGCCCCGACCTACCCATACTGCACAACAAAAGAAAAGGAGCTACACCTCTGGGAATCAGACTCCGGATGACAGGAGCTGATGACTCACTGGCTGGCTGGAATCACGAGGGATCGGCTCCTCGTCCGTGAGTACCTGTAGGCAAGCAATACAGCGCCCCGCTGGGCGTCAGTACCACAGGTACTGAGCATGTAAAGCAAACTGAAATATGCAACTGAAATGAATAGCACAATAACATGACATTTAAGCAAGAAGTAGCTGAGTCTATCTAGCTGAGGATAACTGGGGAGAGTTTATACATTCTGTAACTAACTGAGCGTACCTGAAGACGTGTCGTCCTTCTGTCTATCAGTATCTACTAGCACATATCAATATACATAATAATACACACAATACCTGACCGACCCCCATAAGCCGGAAGGTGCCAACCAAGCAAGCAATCTATTTACACCTACCCGGGTCTAAACCAACCAAAAACAAGTCACTCCACTCATCTGATAACTGTGAGCTCCTCCCCCTTGGGTACGTAGCTCAGGCCTTGGCCTCTGACAATAAACTGTGTCTGAGTCCGAAGACTCCTGCCTCTGGGCACAGGTGTGCACACAGAGTGGTCTGCCCCTGTAAACAGGGTGTGCTAGCTCTGCGCAGAGTAAACTGAACTACCCCTGCAAGCAGGGTGGTCTGGACCGTATTATCATGGTGGTCGGCCATCATCGTCCTTTAGTCGGACGGCATCGCCCAGCTGGTGGCGGTATCTGAATCTGGTATCGACACAGCTATAACCCAGGGGCGGTGGGGATGCAAAGGGAAACCCACAAGCCATAGCAAGTATCAACAAACAATAGCACATACACAGCAAGCATGCTCAATGCAAAATACTAACCATATTCTCTTCTTGTATCTCAAGGCCAGTTTGTATTAAATAACTGAAACTATATTCTGTTTTACACTATTCCTGATTGCTGGACTAACTGCTACCTGGCCTTTATCTGTCTATCTGATTATATCTGGATATAGCTCAATAACATGAAATGCACCACCTACTACTGGATACAATCTCAACAGATGTAATACGTATTGCCTGAATATCTACTATTCTGATTATCGAATGATACGTAATTAATATACTAGCATGCTTGCTGGAAATTGTACTAAAATCGTTCCTGTACGCTGGGTATCGGTTAATAGCCTTTATTCTATTTACTTTCTAAGTTGTACTTCCTGGCTTGCCGAAAGAATAACTTTACATACCTGGTTTCTAAGTACCCGACTGACCGGTGTGATTTCCGTCGGTACCTCTGTTGTTTCTCCCAACTACATTCATATACACGTCAATTAGAACTAAATACATTAATATTCGGGAGAAATTGTCACTTTAGATATATATATTTATCCCAACTTTAACCTTTCAAAAATGGTCGAAAACTCGTTATTTTTCAGCGGTCCAGAAGGGAGAAATATTCACTTCTCAGCTAGGAACACATAGACATTAATTTAGAGCAATTCTACTTACCTTAGTTCGGCGGCTCGCCGATTCGTCGGCCGTATTTTACGAAACTAAATCCGTAGGAATGCTCTCTGCTGCTAAATATCTCAGTATCTGGGGTTAATTTGAATTTGGGCAGCGTTTAGCAGCGTAATCGGACGAAAATTATTTAATTTCCTTCGTTCTTACTCCTCTCTGCCGTACCCTCTGTTTTCTGGAAATTTTCCTTTGATTAAAATGAATTTAAACCGAAGTGGGGCTTATATACTTGAGCCTGAACCTGGGCAACGTGTCAAGGAGCCATCGCGGAGGCCTCACCTCCGTGACACGCTGCCATCGCGGAGGGGCTCTGCCTCAGCTCCTCCCGAGATGGTTCGATGGGTTTCTCGTCCGATCTTTTTCCCGGCCTTTCTCTCACACGTATGGCCTTCTAATATGCTTAACCCACGTGCGAATAGGTCGTCTAGGTGCCCAAAATTCTACGGGGTATAACAAAGCAAACCCGCTGAGATTCAGAGGGAAATTCCTAGGGGGCCGAGACCACGGTTTTCAGATAGGCCACCCAGATCTTTACTGCCGGTACAGCAGCAGAGGGGCAGGTTTATTCGCCGGAGTCAGTCAGAGTCCGGTAGCAGTTCACGGACAGTAGCCTCACCTTAGCAGCGGAGGGTAGAACAGAGTAGATTTGCATCTACCCCTTGTCCTATATGCCACCGACTACATTCTGGAGCCTGCAAGCAAGGCTTCCCAGGGTGTTATTACTGCGGACAGGAAGGGCATTTAATGAGAGATTGTCCATCCAGGGGACAGGGTAGTCAGGATGATCTGGATAGAGCATCAGCAGGGCCACGAATTCCAGCAGCCTCAGCAGGGCGCAGACCCTCAGGTTCAGGAAATAGGGGCCGAGGTAGACCAGGAGCCTCTGGCTCAGGTGCAGGTCCCAGCCGTACCTATGCATTACCAGGGAGGCAGGATTCAGAGGCATCTCCCGACGTGTTCATAGGTATATTGATTATCTACTCATACCCTGTTTATGTATTGATTGATCCAGGGTCTACCTTGTCATATATTACACCATTTGTGGCCTGAAAGTTGGGCATCGAACCAGAATTGCTTCAGCAGCCCTTTCCAGTGCTTACACCGGTTGGTGACTCGATTATAGCTAAAAGAGTTTACCGAGGGTGTACGGTAGAGGTTGCTGATCGCCAAACCATAGTAGACCTAGTAGAACTTGAGATGGTCGACTTCGATGCCATTATGGGTATGGACTGGTTAGTGCCATGCTATGCCAACTTAGAATGCTGGACCAAGACGGTCCGATTTCACTTTCCGGGGGAAGCAGTGCGAGAGTGGAAAGGGAGTACACCTACGCCGAAAGGTAGGTTTATTTCCTACCTTCAGGTAAGAAAATTAATAGCAAAAGGATGTATTTACCACCTGGTTAGAGTCCAGGACGTTCGGGTGGAACCTCCGACTCTTCAGTCTGTTCCAGTAGTCAATGAATTCCCTGACGTATTTCTGGATGAGTTGCCTGGTATCCCTCCCGAAAGGGAGATAGATTTTGCGATCGACTTGTTGCCAGGGACTCAACCTATATCCATTCCCCCGTATCGCATGGCACCAGCTGAGCTTAGAGAGTTGAAAGAGCAGTTAAAAGATTTGCTCGACAAAGGCTTTATCAGGCCTAGTACTTCTCAGTGGGGTGCGCCAGTTCTATTTGTAAGAAAGAAAGATGGCTCACTCCGTATGTGTGTAGACTACCGGCAGCTGAATAAGGTAACAGTTAAAAACAAATACCCGCTCCCTAGAATAGATGATTTGTTTGACCAGTTGCAGGGGGCTAGATGTTTCTCTAAGATAGATCTGAGGTCCGGATACCACCAGGTCCGGGTTCGTGAGAAGGACATTCCAAAGACTGCTTTCAGGACCAGGTATGGTCACTTTGAATTTCTGGTTATGTCTTTTGGGCTGACGAATGCTCCCGCAGTGTTTATGGACCTGATGAACAGCATATTCAGACCGTATTTGGATCTGTTCGTGATAGTATTTATCAATGATATTCTGGTATATTCTCGTTCAGAGACTGATCACCAGAACCATTTACGAACAGTACTCCAGATCCTTAGAGAACGTCAGCTGTATGCCAAGTTTTCTAAGTGTGAGTTCTGGCTGAACTCAGTTGCCTTTTTGGGGCATATCGTGTCGGATGCTGGTATACAGGTAGACACACAGAAAATAGAGGCGGTCAAGACATGGCCCAGACCTACCACTCCGACCGAGGTTCGCAGTTTCCTGGGTTTAGTAGGATATTATCGGAGATTTGTTGAAGGATTCTCCACTATAGCAGCACCTCTGACAAAGCTAACACAGAAAGCAGCGAAATTTCAGTGGACGGAGGCATGTGAGCAGAGTTTCCAAGAATTGAAAGACAGATTGACCTCCGCCCCAGTACTAGCATTGCCAGAGGGAACAGATGGGTATGCAGTGTATTGCGACGCTTCAGGTTTGGGACTGGGTTGTGTGTTGATGCAACATGGCAAGGTGATTGCTTATGCTTCCAGACAGCTGAGGAAACACGAAAAGAACTATCCGACCCATGACCTAGAACTGGCCGCAGTGATCCACGCTCTGAAAATTTGGAGGCATTATCTGTATTGCGTCCATGTAGACATTTTTACAGATCACAAAAGCCTATAGTACATTTTCACACAGAGGGAGTTAAATTTGCGGCAACGTCGCTGGTTAGAATTGTTGAAAGATTATGATGTAAATATTCTCTATCACCCGGGGAAGCTAATGTAGTAGCAGATGCCCTGAGCCGTAAGTCAATGGGGAGTTTGGCGTACTTGCGGCCCGAGAAGCGGGAATTAGCCAAGGAAATTCATCAACTAGCTGGTTTAGCCGTTCGAGTAGTGGAGACAGAAAATAACAGACCGGTAATTCAAAATTCTGCCGAGTCATCACTAGTTACAGAGGTAAAAGAACGGCAGTACGAGGACCCTGACTTAGTCCAGCTCAGAGATAGAGTTCAGAAAGGTAAGGAGTCAGATTTCCAAGTGACTGAAAATGAAGTGCTACGTTGTAAGGGCCGTCTATGTGTCCCGAATGTTTCAGGGCTTCGCCAGTAGATCATGCATGAGGTACATTACGCTCATTATTCCCTCCATCCAGGAGCAACGAAAATGTACCACGATATCAGAGACATCTACTGGTGGCAAGGTATGAAATCTAAAATAGCTGAATTTGTATCTAGATGTCCTAACTGCCAGCAGGTGAAAGCGGAGCACCAGAAACCGGGCGGTCTGACGCAGGATATAGCTGTGCTATGTGGAAATGGGAAGCGATAAATATGGATTTTGTAACGGGGTTACCCCGTACCAGACGCAGAAATGATTCCATTTGGGTAATAATTGACAGGCTGACAAAATCAGCTCATTTCCTGCCAGTGAAGGCTACCTTCTCAGCCGAGGATTATGCCGAGTTATACATCAGAGAAATAGTTAGACTACATGGAGTGCCGGTATCTATTATTTCAGACAGGGGAGCATAGTTCACAGCTAGATTTTGGCAGTCGTTCCAGAGGGGTCTGGGAACGCAGATTAATTTGAGCACAACATTCCACCCTCAGACAGATGGACAGGCTGAGCGGACTATCCAAACGCTCGAAGATATGCTACGAGCGTGTGTACTAGATTTTGGGGGTAGCTGGGATGAACATCTATCGTTGATTGAATTTGCCTATAATAACAGTTATCACTCGGCTATTCAGATGGCACCTTTTGAGGCTTTATACGGATGGAAGTGCAGATCGCCGGTTGGCTGGTTCGAAGTAGGGGAATCAGCGATGATTGGGCCAGACATTGTGCAGCAGTCAGAAGAGAAAGTAAAGCTTATCAGAGAGTGCCTATTGATTGCACAGAGTCGCCATAAATCATATGCAGATGTACGGCGCAGAGACCTGGAGTTCAATGTGAATGACTGGGTATATCTGAAAGTGTCTCCAATGAAAGGGGTGATGAGATTTGGCAAGAAAGGCAAGCTTAGCCCGAGATTCATTGGGCCATATCAGATTCGGCGGAGAATAGGCCGAGTTGCATACGAATTGAACTTGCCTCCGGAGTTAGTATCTGTTCACCCAGTATTCCATGTATCTATGTTGAGGAAATTTGTAGGAGACCCCTCCACAGTTGTTCCAGTTCAGGATGTCCAGGTCACAGAAGAGTTAGCATATGAAGAGGTTCCAGTAGCTATCTTAGACAAACAGATCTGTAGATTGAGAACTAAAGATATTGCGTCTGTCAAAGTATTGTGCCGTAACAGGAACCGAGAAGAAATGACTTGGGAAGCCAAGGAGGACATGAAAGACAGATATCCCCACTTATCCCAGGCATAGGCAAACGGGAGGTATGTTAGAACTGTTTTTCCTTATGAATGCTTATATTTCATATATGGAAGCAGGCGATTGATTATAGACAGTTTTATACATGAATGATATTATATCGTGTAGAGTACCTATATTGGCTTTTCTGCTTTTCAGGAATTTTGAGATAGTCCATAATACAGGGGAAACTCTGCCAAAATTTTTCTAGAAACAAGTTGAGTAAGTTGAGAAAGTCCTCTAGACAAAATGTCATTCGAGGACGAATGTTCTTAAGGGGGGGAGGATGTTATACCCCGTAAATTTTAAATGAATAAATAGCCTAATGTCATGTTGGTTAAGGGATTTAGAAAGCAAAAAAAAAAGAATAAAATGAATAAAAAGTCGGTTTTCCTCCATTTTTATCAAGGAAATCATCAAAAAACAGGGGATATACATATGAAAGGAAAACCCACGACAATTATATACGATTTCCTTCCGATTACGCTATGAAACGCGGTCTAAACTCCATTTCGGCTTAGGTACAGGGGTATAAAGCTGCAGAGAGCAATCCTACGGAGTTGGTTTCGTGAAATTTGGCCAGCGAAACATCGTGCTACCGAGGTAAAGTAAATAGAATTGCTTTAAATTAGTACCAATGTGTTCCTAGCGTTGCAGTGAGCATTTATCCCTTCTGGACTATCGAGAAATAACGAGTTTTCGACCGTTTTTCGAAAGGTTGAAGTTTGGGATAAATATATATCAAAAGTGATAATTTCTCCCGAATATTAATGTATTTAGTTCTAATTGACATGTATATGAATATAGTTGGGAGAAACAGCAGAAGTACCGACGGAAATCACATCGGTCAGTCGGGTACTTAGAAACCAGGTATGTAAAGTTATTATTTCGGCAAGCCAGGAAGTACAGTCTAGAAAATAAATAGAATGAAGGCTATTAACAGACATCCAGCGTACAGGAACGATTTTAGTACACTTTCCAGCAAGCATGCTAGTATATCAATACATATTACATTTGTTGAGATTATACCCAGTAGTAGATGGCATGTTCTATGTTATTAAGTTATACTCAGATATAATCAGATAGACAGATAAAGGCCAGACAGCAGTTAGCCAGCAATCAGAAACAGTGTAAAACAGAATATAGCATCAGTTATTTAATACAGACTGGCCTTGAAATAAAAGAAGAGAATATGATTAGTATTTTTCATTTGAGTATGCTTGATGTGCATGTGTTTTGTATGTTGAGACTTGTTGTGGCTTGTGGGCACCCTTTAGCAGCCCCACCGCCCCTGGGTTATAGCTGTGTCGATACCAGATTCAGATACTGCCACCAGCTGGGCGATGCCATCCGACTAAAGGACGATGATGGCCAACCACCATGATAATACGGTCCAGACCACCCTGCTTGCAGGGGTAGTTCAGTTTACTCTGCGCAGAGCCAGCACACCCTGTTTACAGGGGCAGACCACTCTGTGTGCGCTTGTGGCCGGGGCAGTTTATATATAGATTTTTATAAAATTACCCTGTGGCGTGCTTGCACCCAGGGGCAATTTCAGTCACAAATACAGCAGCAAATTACCCCGTGCGCACTTGCGCCCAGAGGCAGGAGTCTTCGGACTCAGACACAGTTTATTGTCAAAGGCCAAGGCCTGAGCTACGTACCCAAGGGGACCGGTAGGAGGAGCTCACAGTATCAGATGAGTGGAGTGACTTATTTTTGGTTGGTTTAGACCCGGGTAGGGGTATATAGATTGCTTGCTTGGTTGGTACCGTCCGGCTTATGGGGGTCGGTCAGGTATTGTGTGTACTATTATGTATAGTGATCTGTGCTATTAGATACTGATAGATAATAGGACGACACGTCATCAGGTACGCTCAGTTAGTTACAGAATGAACAAACTCTCCCCAGTTATCCTCAGCTAGATAGACTCAGCTGCTCTTGCTTATATGTCATGTTATTGTTGCTATTCATTTTAGTTGCGTATTTCAGTTTGCTTTACATGCTCAGTACCTGTGGTACTGACGCCCAGCGGGGCGCTGCATTGCTTGCCTATAGGTACTCACAGACGAGGAGCCGATCCCTCGTAATCCCAGCCAGCTAGTGAGTCATCAGCTCCTGTCATCCGGAGTCTGATTCCCAGAGGTGTAGCTCCTTTTCTTTTGTTGTGCAGTATGGGTAGGTAGGGGCCCTGTCCCGATCATTTCTATTAATTTCTTACAATATTCGTAGAGGCTTGCAGTCTATATATATTCCCTGTGGTTAGTTGAGCCGGTCGTGTGAGGCCGTGCGGTCTGCTGTAGCTGTTTAGTATTTCAGTTTATATTGGCCGTGTGGGGCCTTAGTTTGACAGTAGTGGTGACCTTGTCGATCACGTAGTCTTACAGTAGGTTTGTGTTGAGTAACAGATAACTAGACACTATAGTGGCCTTGTCGGCCCGCATAGGCTCCCTTATATCGACATATTTCTGGTTAGCTGTTATTACAGGTACAGATGGCTACAGGCCAGTGGGCCGGAGGCTGTGTTTACAGCCGTTATATAGCCGGTTTATTTCTTGAAATAGAGCCAAAGCCAGCCAAAGCACCAGATATGCTCAGGCTGGACCATTTAGCAGTCTAGAGCCTAGCAGGCACCAGGTACCCGTCATACCCCCCCAAGGTGGGGTGTGACAGAATGGCGTCACCCGGTCTATCATCGGGAAAAATGTTGCATTTCATTCCGATTGGGTTACTCAGACTTCACCCATTTCAAAATTTCACATGCATAAAACACATATTCCCCATTCCTTTCAACAACTAGAGCATATTTATGAGTTCAGTAGGAAAGGGAAACGAAGTATTAACACTAAAAGAATCAAAACCCGTTGAGAAAATCAAGACAAGGGCAAGAATTTTACCACAATGTAGGATTGCTTGCACACTTGAGCTGAAAAAGCTTAGAGAATTCTCAACAATGGAACTTCAAGGGATGTGTAGTAGAGGAAGGAATTGTGACTGAAGTGAGTGTGTTATTGAAAGGATGGAGAGGGTTTTATAGGTCAAAGGTGGAAGATTGATAGGTTGAGGGGAAGGTGGAGAGTTAGTGTTAGTATATTGGTGGGAAGTGGGAAGATGTAAAGGTGGGAAAGTGGAAAGGTTAAAAAGAGACAAATATGGGGAAGTGGGAATATTGGCTAATGGAGAGACAAAAATGGAATGAAAAAATGGTGAAAAAGGGGAACTAAGGGAATATTTTCAGAATAGGGCGGCTTATCAGGTATTTGGGATTCGGTGGGTCCGCTCTTTAATTTCCATTTTGAGACAAATTCATACCTTAATCGGTGCTATATCGGTGGTTCGCCGAAGCACACCGGCGTTATGCCGCTTAACTTTTTCTCTGCCGGGTATTTGTGCCCAGTTCTATGTTTCTGAGTCGGCGACCCACTGGCGGTTCACGGATTGGATCGGCGATCTGCCGGTGACCCGCTGCTTAGGTACCAAAGCTTCAGGTCCTCTGTGTTACATCGGTAACAACCGATGGTCCACGGTTTTTCTTTCGCAGTTCGCTGATGGGTTCGCTGGTCATTTTCTCCAAGCCACAGCCTTCTGTTTTGCACTTATCTGGAATGGTGATTTGTGCTTTTGGATTGGTGAATCGCCGGTTTAGCACCGTTCCTCTCTATGTGGTTTGTTTCTTCCTTTGTTTCTCACTTCGGGGGCGTTTCAGCTGATGGACACACCTTGAAGGTGACTTCCTCACTTCCATCTCAAAATTTTAGCTCCCCAAGCTCCATCCACCATGGCTTTCCCCGTAGCTAACAACGGTTTTCCCAAAATAATAGGTACCTTCACATCCATTTCACAATAAAGGATAACAAAATCAGCAGGTAGGATAAACTTATCCACTCTTACCAACACATCTTCTAACACCTCCACTGGTTTTTTTATGGACCTATCTACCATGAGCAACCTCATTGACGTCGGCTTTGTGCTTCTGAGTCCCAATTTCTTGAAAGTGAGCAGGGGCATTAAATTTATGTTGGCACCAAGATCAGATAGATCTTTTTTAAACACACATATCCCAATTGTATAGGGGATTGTGAAAGCTCCTGGGTCTTCCCGTTTGGGGGCAAGGTTATTCATCATCACTGAACTACAATGGTGCATTTTCTCCCCACTACCTGCATCAACCACCTTTTTATTCTTCAACAATTCTTTCATAAACTTTGCGTAACCTTGCATTTGGAGAAGAGCATCCACTAATGGTATATTGATGGACAACTTGCTAAACATGTCAATAAATTTTCTGAACTGCTCATCCTTTTTTCTCTTGTCCAACCACTGTGGATAAGGAGGTGAAACTCTTGATTCAACCTTGTCATCAATTAGGGCCTTCATGCCCGCCTCATCATTATCAGCATGTGAGAGGATTTCATCATCCTTCCCCTCTCCTTCCTCTTCAATCTTTTCCTCACTCCTTAGAGTCATTGGCATTTTGTCGACTTCATCTTCTTCATCTAATTTAGGGTTATTAACCTCTTTAGGCTTCACCAGTGCATCTCCAATCACCTTTACACACATAGTGACAATAGCCATGCATTGACTATCTTTCTTTGGATTAGGCATTGTGTCACTAGGAAGCGTTCCCTTCATCCGGGGGTTTATTTAAGCCGACAAGTGATCCATTTGGGCCTCCAAATGCTTGATAGATGCTGAATGTGAACTCACTATTTGGTCAAGGTTAGACACCTCCTCTCTTAATTCTTTGACCCTGCTCTCGGTTGACTCCACCTTCTTTAGAACTCTAGATAGCATTTCTTCAATTTTTGAGCTACCCGCATCACTCATGCCTGACTGACTGTGGGAGTTCCCAACTTTTAGAGGGGGAACATACGGGTTTGAACTCCGGTGATAGCGATCACCCTCTTGATTTGGCTCCCTATTACCCTACCTTTCATTTCTTTTGGGCCATCCTTGCGGCTCACGATTTCTCCAACCTTGATTGTCATCCCTTGGGCGCCATGGGCCTTGGTTTGCTCCTTCAAATCCATGTCGAGGACCTCTCATTTGGTTTCCCATGTATTGACATTCCTATTCATATATCGGCGGGGACGATTCTCCTTCATATTGCAAGGGACCTTGCATTCCCACAACATTTACCACCTTGGGCCCTGCTCCCATTACATGTTTTGTCATCAATTCCAGTTGTGTCATCATCTTGGCAATATTCTCATCTCGCTCTTCATCCTTTTTTCACAATTCAGCCGCCAAGGCACTTGAGCTGATCTCATCGGTAGACACATGTATTTCTCATGTGTGCCAAGCCCTATTGGTCTTTGTCATTCTGTCTAGAAGGGCTTTGGCCAACCCATATGTTTGGTCCATGATAGAACCACCAGCTAGGTTGTTGGCCACAGACTTGTTGATGGAATCAAGGGCCCTGTAGAAGCTTTGGAGAAGCACTCCATCAGGCAATCCATGATTTGGGCAACGAGCAACCTTCTTTTTGAACCTTGACCATGCCTCATGCAAAGGCTCTCCCGGTTCTTCCCTGAAATTTGTGATGTCATCCCTCATCTGCAGCATCTTTGATGGAGGGAAAAAATGATCCAATAAAGCCTAGGTTAACTCTTCCCAAGATGTAATACAACCCAGAGGGAATTCCTCCAGCCACATTTTTGCCTCCCCCGTCAGTGAGAAAGGAAAGAGTCTCAACCTGATTGACTCTTGACTAATATTTGTAATATTAAAGGGCTGGCATATCTCCAAGAAGTTTCTCAAATGCTGATTTGCGTCCTCACTTGGTTTCCCACAAAGAGTCCCTTCATTTGCAACAAATGCAACATGGTACTTGTGGCATGAAATACCACATTCCCTACCATCGGTGGTAGGCGAAATGCTCCCGCAATTTCCGGCATCATCGAATTATCCTCGTCGTGCTCCATGTTATCTTCCACTGAGCCATCCCCTGCTTGGGAGTGATGAATCATATGGTTGTAAGATCCTAACAATCATAGAAATCTCACGTCAAGTAGCTACGATGCAAAACTATTTCAACCTAATAATCAACACAAGAATATCAAGCGCTAGTCCTCGACAATGGCGCCATTTTTTATAACGTCCAAATATATCCTTCATGAAAAGAATATACACGTTCAAAGTATCAAAACAAGTAACCCGACGAGTGTCGGAGTCGAATCCCACAAGGACTAGTGAATAATAGTTACAAGTGTCGGTTGAGAAATTGAAGTTAGCTTGCACCACTTAGAGTTAACATAAAAACAAATAAAATTGGGGGGAGTAAAATTTGCAGTGAATTGTATTTGGTGATTTAGTGAATGAAACAACAGGATCAACAAAGTTGTCAACAAGAGTGTGAAAGACTAGAGGTGTGGTGTAGATGATATACTAACTAGACCGGGATATGCTAAGTCATCTTATGAATTCAACAAGTGTAAATAATCTCGGGAAGTGGGTAATTACAACTTTTCAGCCTTCTAACTACCTCTTACTAGAGTTTGTCAAACCTCTAGCCATGATTTAGCTCAACCCAATTAGATTTGGATTAGCAGCTGCACTAGTTTCTAGCTATTAGCTGCTAATAAGGAATGAGACTGCAATTTTAGCTATTTCTAGCCCAATTTCACAATCTCTTATCCATATCCACTATTAAATTCTCTTACAATACTTAATTATTCTTTTATAAGCAAGAATAAATAGACCCATATCATAATCAATGGATCTTCCTTTATAGATTGAAGAGAATCTAACAGATTTACAATTATTTAAATAATATGAAGATGACTTTAGCAATACCCACTCTAATTAAGTATTCATCATCACACACCTCTAGTTAATGATTTATCTACTCATGATTAAAAAATTCAAAAGCACATTCATCAATAACTTCATTGAATATAATAGCAAGAGTAGTAAAATCAAATTCACAAAATAGTCTCCAACAATGGCTGAAACTTACTATTACAAAGAAGAATTAGAGAAGAATACTTTTTCCAAGTTTACCAATCAAAATCTCTCTATCTCTGCTAAGAGAATGTTCTAAAGCTCAAAAGGGAAGCAATGATGTGATATCCTTTGCTCTCTCTCTATCTCTCTATATTTCTATATATTAGTACACAATACTTTATCTGCTATTTGTATTCTGAAAATTAGGGCACTTTTTATCTCTTTTTCCGTGCTGGATAATTATACCCCTAAGCACCATTCTGGAATAGGCAGAGACACTGGCGGTTCATCGGTCCCAATTTGTGAACCATCGGGTATCTTATTTGGGCCCTCACTCAACTCCAGTGAGCATCTTCCATTCTTCTGGCGTTTTGCCGATATCAATTCGTGAACCGCTAGATCTTTATGCTGCTTTCCAGAAACTTGGGTGTCTTTCGGCGATTGGACCAGTGAGTCGCCGCTGGCAACTCGCGATTCGTCGGTGGCATTATTCCTCAGAGGTAGTGATAATCGGCCTTTGGCCGGCGTTTCGCCGGTCTTCATCAGTGGACCTCCGATTCGCTCTCACTTCCTTCTTTTTGCTATATTTTTTCTCTTTTCTATATATTTAGGCATCTGCACACAACAAAAGCAAAAAGGGCATAAAATCCATATAATCAACTCAAAAACTAAGCTAAAACTCAAATTTAAGAGCCTAATGAGTTGGTAAATTACCAACTCATCAAAAGTCTAATTGATGAATCTATGGGATTTTTACCCAATGTGTGAATTTCCTAAGTATCAATCATGGGTATGATCTAAGCATATTTTCAATGTTGTATTATGATCAATGGGCAAATTTTACAATGTTTTAAATTATATATTATGTTGCAGATTTTACAATGTTTTAAATTTTAAATTATGTTTTCATATTTTCTAAATTATGATGCCCATCCATGAAAGTTCATGAAAGTCGAGATCTATAAAATATGTATTCCAGCATGATGAGATGCTTATGAAGAGAGTGATGATTTCGAATTACCCATGTCTATGTTTATGTTTTCAAGAGAATCAAGTTGATTTCAATCATGTTAAGTATTGGGCAAGCCCATATGATCAAGTATGTTTCACCATTTCATGTAATTATCCTACCACATGGTTTTGGAGTCTAAACTCCCAATTATGTTCAACTTGTGATATGGTTTGAGCCAAGGCTCCTCATGTTATAATTTCAGATTATGCATGTATGTTATTATTCAGCTTCATCACTAGACGATGATCAGTTTCATTGAAAAAATGATAGAGAGCATATGCATATTTTTGGGAGTAGTGTCTAGCACCTAGTAGGCTAAGGGTCAATCAACTCTATGCCTTAGAATTACACGCCAACGTAGGTTTACTTATATACTTTGGGGCCTCTCTTGTGATCTTCCCCTACCCCCAAGGGGCCTTGATCTTGGGCAAATTTATATGCCCAAGTGATACTTAAATGTGTCATTTTAGCCTTATTTATCTATCAATGTTTATACATTCTCATGTGATTGGTAATAAAATGTGAATTTATACTAACCAACATGATTAGCATTGTTTTGCAGGTAAAATGTAATTTTGGGAAGCTAAAATGCGTGTTGGAAGAGATCGGGGTTAGACTCGGATGTGAGCAAAGGACAAGGCATTGGAAGGCACAAAATAAAGAGGCTCCATGATGGCAGCGTGACACGACTCCATCGCGGAGGCCTTCTGCCTGGATAGGGAATTTTCGGCCTAATTCCAGTGAGGGTTCGCATTGGGTCCGTGCCACGGTGGCCTGGCTCCGCGTTGCACGCCGTTCCACGTTGGGCCTTATTACCTGGACCCCCAATTTCTAGTGAGGGTCCGCGTCGGTGGCGTGTCACGGAGGCAGTGCTCCGCGATGCACTCCGTGACACGTTGCTTGTTATTCCGGGAAAAATTCCCACCAGTATAAATAGAACACTTAGGTTCATTTTTCAATATTCTGACTTGGTGGAGCAAGAACATGGGTTACAGACAGTTGAGGGGATGAAATTATCAGGGTTTTTCTCTCTTTCCTTCTCCTTGAATTCAATTGCTTGTATGTTTAACACTCATTTAACGATGTTTAATCCATAAATGAGTGGCTAATTCCTCTTCTTGCTGAGGTTAGGAACAATTGTATTGAAATGTGATTGTTGATCAAAATTGGTTTTTCATCTTTTCTTCCATGGTTGTTCTATTGATTCTTGTTCTTACTGCATTAATGTGTGGCCTACGTTAATGTACATCTAAAAAGTCCGGTTTCACTCGAGAGAGCAAGAAATTGGAAAGTTGTGAATTAATAGGATATGATCTTTTCTTGGTTTGGGAAAATTGGGAATTGATTTACCTTCATGATAGAAATATACCTGAAAGTCATATCAGTCAATTTAGGAACCGAGTCTGTATGGCTAGAACATGAATTTTCGTTTAATCACAGAAATGTAGGTGGACGGTTCATGATTCTTAAGTTGGGTTAAATACGAGAGTTTTAATCCATTGGCAGTAGTTCTTGACTAGCAACTGAAGGAAAAGACTAACCACATTATATTGATAAGTAATTTCTTTACATGTTCATTTAACCTCAGCATGCTCACATTCGTAGTTCAGACTCACAGTAGTTAAGCGTTTTAGACTTAGCATAAAAATTAGAACCCAAAAATATCAAATTCTTGGTTACACTGTTGTCTTCATTGTTAAAATTAAAATATAGTAACACTTGAGTAGTTCGTTACCTTATCCCAGTCCCTGTGGGATCGATACTTGGCTTACGTAAGCCACTTTACTACTTGTTCGACCACGTGCACTTGCGTGTAGTTTTATACCCATATAACAAACAGCCGAACAAGTTTTTGGCGCCGTTGCCGGGGACTGGCAATTGGTGAAATTGTCTTAAGTGTTAATTTACTATACTTTTATTTTCTTAGTGTTGACAACTTGGTATTAGCCTGTATTTGCAGAATTAATCTCTGTTGAACACTGGCAAGAGACAAGGAGCTGGTGGACTCGTATTTAGAGCCAGAAAGATTATTTCATCGTCAGCGGAGAGAAGCTCTAGAAAGAAAGCTGCAATTGCTCAGACAAACACTTATGGAGCAACAACAGAATCCACCAGTAGTACGGGCAATGTTAGTGCCCGAAGAAGTAGCAGCTCGGACAGTTCGCGAGGTGGCAATCCCACATGCTAATAATGTCACATCTAGCATCCGCAAACCTGATCCAGGAGGGAGGTTCGAGCTTAAACAAAACATGGTGCAATTGCTGCACACTAGCGGGCAGTTTACAGGTCTCCCTCATGAAGATCCACAGCAGCATCTCCAAAATGTTTTGGAGATAAGTGACACTTACATCCCCGCTGGAGTGTCATCAGATTATGTCTGGCTTACATTGTTCCCATTTTCACTATTGGGAGAAGTCAAGAGGTAGTTGAAAGCTGAGCCACCTAATTCTATTTCTACGTGGGATGATCTTGCAAGGAAATTCTTGATACGATTTTTTCCCTCCGGTAAAACAGCAAGACTTAGAAGTCAAATTCTAAGTTTCAAACAGAGAGAGGGAGAGAATCTATATCAGGCTTGGGAGAGATTCAAGTCCATGTTGCGGGATTTTCCTCATCATCATCAATCCAATGATGTACTGGTGCACACTTTTATAGAGGGTTTGGAACCCCATACAAAAATATTGCTAGACTCAGCAGCTGGGGGACAAGCGCTTGAGAAAACTTATGAGGAGCTGTATACCTTGTTGAACCGTATTTCGTAGGGCAATTCGGAGTGGAGTGCTGATTCGTCAAGAAGAGGGACAAGGAAACCAGCAGGAGTTCTAGAAGTGGATAGTTTTACAGCTATTGCTGCACAAATAGTTGCTTTACAGAATCAACTCAACACCCACTTCAGTAACATGACAATGAACCAGCCTCAAGCCCCAGTGAATGCAGTGCAGCAGATTTGGTGTGAAGTGTGCGGGAGCAGTGAGCACTCAGCTGAGTGTTGTGGAGCAAATCCTGACTCGGTGAACTTTGTGGGAAATGTACAAAGGAACAACCACCAACAATATGGCAACAGCTACAATTCCAATTGGAGGAATCACCCGAATTTCTCCTGGGGTAGCAACAACCATCAGGGGCAAAGTTCGAGTCAGGGTGTGCAAAGGAACCAATGAGGGCAGCAGAATTATCAGGCACAATTTAGAAACAACAATGCACCTCCTCCACCACCATCACCCAGCATTGAGGAGATGTTCAAGACGATGATAGCTAACCAAGCTCAATTGCAGGTTGACTATGTGAAATTGGCAGCCGAGGTGAAAAACAACCAGTTAGCTACAAAGGCACTTGAATATCAATTTGGGCAATTTGCTGGAGCCCAAAATACCAGGCCTAGAGGAGGACTTCCGAGTGACACAGATCCCAACCCCAACAGGTGAATGCGGTGACCACAAGGAGTGGTTTGCAGCTGAAAGAGGTGGAAACAGAAAGACCACCTCAACAATCGGGAGCAGCAAAAGTTGAGAGGGAGCAAAATGATGAGAGGGGGAAGACAAAGGAAGCTGAATCAGAAAGACCACCACCCCCGTTCCCTCAACGATTAAAGAAACACAAGGAGGAGGCGTGTTTCAAGAAATTCATGGAGGTGCTAAGACAAGTACATATTAACTTACCTCTTGTTAATGTTTTGCAGGGGGTGCCGAAGTATGCCAAGTATATAAAGGACATCGTGGCAAAAAAAAGTCGGTTGACTGAGTATGCTACGGTGTCTCTCACGGAGGAGTGCACTTCCCGGATACAAAACTGACTGCCCACAAAGCTCAAAGATCCTGGGAGATTTACTATACAAATCACTATTGGGCAGAGTATCCGAGCTCACGGGTTATGTGATTTGGGAGCGAGCATTAATTTGATGCCGTCATCGGTATTCAAAAAGCTGGGTCTAGGGAGTCCTAGACCCACAACAGTGATCTTGCAATTGGCGGATCGGTCCTTAGCCAGACCTGATGGCATTGTGGAGGACGTTCTGGTGCAAGTTGGCTCCCTGATCTTCCCGGTAGATTTCGTCGTGCTGGATTTTGAACCAGACGCGGAAGTCCCATTTATTTTGGGACGTCCTTTCTTGGTGACTGCGAAAGCGCTGATTGATGTAGCTGCGGGGCAGCTAACAATGCGGGCACACGACAAGGTGTAAGTGTTCGATGTGTACAAGGCACCCAAGCTCCCGACTGTGCACGAGGAACTCTCGGTGATCAATGTGATTGATTGAGTTGATGATGAGCAGATAAAGGATTCACGAGAGTTATTGGGAAAACCACCGGAATGGTGTAAGCACTACTGGGGGAGGACGGTGGTCCAGAGAAAATGTCCATCACCCTAGAGGACAACTGAGCTTAATGACGTCGAGCCGCGACGGTAAACCAGGCGCTGCTCGGGAGGCAACCCGTGAAATTTTTCTTTGTAAATTGTGAATAGATTTCTTTTTCTTTTTTTTATTGATTAACAACAAATTTTTTAATTTTTATTTTTGTTTTTATTGTTATTTTGAGTGAAACCTATAATTCTAACTAATTTTCTGTAGTAAGATGAATTTCAGGTCGAACAGAGGGAAAATATGCAAGGAATCGCAAAGGAAAATGCGAGATATGAAAATCAAGAAAAAGTGGCAAAATAGTGAGCTAGGGCGATAGCTCCGTGTCACGGAGGAGGGCCTCCGCGTTACCCTCTGTGACACGTTGAGGTATAAATCCGGAATTTTAAAAGAATTCCAGAACACCCTCGCGACAGCTCCATGTCATGGAGGCAGTGCTCCGCGATGCACTCCGTCACACGTTGTTGTGTATATCGCGATGGGTCACACCGGGTTGTCGGGTGACCCGCGCGATTTTTCCACTTTTAAACCCCGAATCCCCCTCAATTTTCCTTATTTCTCACACACTCTGCGACCAATCTCCCTAAAATCCCTCCCCCTTCAACGTGACACGGAATAGGCCAAGGATTTCATTGAGTTTTCTTCAATTCTTCAAATTTAAGGTATGTTCCTCAATTTCATCTCATTTCTTGTCAATTTTCTTCGATATTGAGCATGTGATGTGAGCTAAACCTGCCCTAAGTAGAAATTAAGCATAAATTCAATTGAATTGTTGTTGATGAATGTTCGAAGTATCATTGTGATCGCTTGAACTCGTTAATTGCATAATTTAATCAAATTTTTGTTGATACAATCATAGCTAGGGCTTGTTTTTGAATTTGAAGTGGAAAAATGTAGTGAACTAGTGAAATTCATGATGGGTTGTACATGTTGAGTGAGATGAGTCGATGTGCTAGTTGTTATTATGCTAAAAGACCGACGGATTCTCGAGTTAGGGGAATATTGAAATTTGCAAGAATTGGGTGAGTTGTATAGGTTTATGTAGATAAATTCTTGTTGTTTTCGTTTCTTTGTTTCTCCTTGCCAAGTGCGGTAAGATAAAATGTTATCGATGGTAATGATTGTGGTTAGCTATACGAAGTCTGAGTAGTACATAGAATACATACCGTCGAATTCTTCGAATGCACTAAGCATGGTTGTATATTTGGTTGTTTGTTTGTGTAAATAGGTATGATCTTGCCGTAACGCTGTAATTTTAGCTAAGGACTAAGTGTGGGGTGGCCTAGCTTAACCTGACCTTAGTTGAAGCTAATACTCATTGGCTAAACATTGATCTTGTCTATTTGGGTTGACAGGAAAAATGGCAAGCAGGCAAGAAAAGGGGAAAGGCGCATCAACATCTGGCGCCGGAAGAAAGAGAATCAGACTGGGCACAGCAGTCCCAGCAGCAACAGCGGTTCCACGTGGCCAATGCCGCCAATACGGAACCAGGTGGGTGATGGAAGAGGGGAAGAAGTGGTACGCAAAGCACAAGGAGAACAAGTACTTCCCCGAGGAACACATAGCACGGGAACCGTTGGCACAGGATTTCCCTAGGATTGTCCACAGGATCGAGGCAGCTGGGCTCAACTTCATCTTTGAAGAGCCCAAGGAATGCAACTTGCACCTGATTTGGGAATTCTATGCCAATTGGAACCCGACTCTCAGAAGTCACACCATCAAAATCAGAGGGCAAATAGTCACCTTTGAGCCCCACCACCTCAATGCTATCCTAGGGGCGCGGGACACAGACGCCCACATGCTTCGACAACTGAACATAACTCCACCATATGCGAACATCAGACGCACCTTGTGTGGAACCCGATCAACAGCTAGATGGAGCAGACACAAGGAGAGGGGCTACCATCAGACTTTGCCCTATTCACAGATGAACAGGGAAGCCAGGATATGGATTAAGATCGTTTGTTCCTGCCTAATCCCAGGGGTACATATGACGGATGTAACCTGGGATCGTGTATGCCTGGTGTACGCCCTGATGAAAGGGCTGGAGATCAACGTGGGGGCGGTGATTATCTCCGCCATGAAGAGAGCCCGGTTGCATCAGGGGCACAGATACGGATTTGGTGGACTACTCACCACATTCCTGAGGGGCCTAGATGTTGAGGAAGAGGCCCTTGACTACATCCCGCAGATGGAGCGGCGACCCTTAGATGTCACCAAAACTAAGGCTCCCGACACCACCCACGGGCCAGTGCTTACACAAGGCGAGCGACATGCTCGTGATGATCAGTATATGGCTCGCATGTACGGGATGCAGATGCTCAAGCTGAAGATAGGCGGGAGGCCGGCAACAGAGGAGGAGCTATGGCAGCTCGAGCTAGACTACCCTTTTGGCGAAAACGCCAGGGCTCTATGCCGAGTGGGGCCAGCATTTATAGAGCCCACGGATGATGATGTCCCCACAGACGAGGAGACACGTTGGAAGGACTCCGATGTGGAGTCCGATGATGACGATGGGGGTGATTCAGACATGGGAGACGAAGCAGCAGCACCTGATGAAGAAGTGGAGTATTTTGATTGATCAGGGAGTTCCACCACCCAATCTTTTGTGTTATTTTAATTTCTGTGAACACTGGGGACAGTGTTCGAGATAAGTGTGGGGTGGGAGTAGTTAGGTGCTGGTTGTGCTGTTATGTATGTCCTAATTTGTTGTTGTGCCTGTGAACAAAATTTTCTGACCCTGTGATTTGTGATTGTTAAGTTGTTGTTCTGTATTGTAATTATATGTGAAACTGTTGTGTGTTGCTGAATGTTGCTAGCTGATTTTGTACATATTTTTGTTTATCGAAATGATCGATATTTTTAAAACTTTTTTTAATTCTTGGGTTTCTCGGCGTTTGTTTTTGGTTCTTTTACCGAGAATGGTCCCATTGAACCAAAGTCCTAGTTAGTGACTGTTCCCTATGATGGATGGATGAGACCGTCTTAAGGAAAATGTAGTCGTTAGGAGTAGATTTTTCATTTATTTTTCAGTTGTTTTTCTTTTGTGGGTTGCATCCCAAAACTTGTAGTTACTTTATGGTTGCGGAATTCTGGTTGCGTGTTGTACATGATATTTAAAATGCAAATGTGATTCGTATGAAAGCATGCAACTTTATAAATATGTTGAGATACCTAGGGCATAGAGTCGATTCAGTGTGATTGAGGCTTAATGTTTGAATTCCTGTAATTAGCTGATTGGAGAGTCTGTGAATATGTCTTGAATTGAGCATGTGCAATAAGTGTGAAGTGAGGTTTTGTTATTCCATGCCATTGTGAAGTGTCTAGAACTTGCCTGTTGTGTGTACAAAACAAAATGAAGGAGGTGTATTGTAGGAAAGGATGTAGGCATTTCTTTGTTTTTAACCGAAATTTTCTATTTTTCATTATTGTACCCACCTTGATTGTGTACTCTAGTCAGCCCGTTGAGCCTTTAGCCTATTAATTTTTTTCTTTTGTCAAAAAGTGTAAACTGAGCTTAATCCCTTCTTTTCATTAGCCGTAAATTTGATCCAAAACTCTGAAGCGCTTAAGAAGAGAAAATCATTTTCCCAAAGTGTCAAAGAGTGAGAATGGTGAAAAGAAAAGAAAAGCAGAGTGGTGGAAGGAAAGAAAAGGTTGAAGGTGCACTTGTTATAAATAAACTATAATGAAGGTGCATGAATAATCTTTGTTGTTGTGTCAAGTGTGCTTAATAAGATGGGCCAAACTAAAGAAATACTTCAAGAATGGGAGGATGAATAAAGAAACAATGCCCATGAGTTTGATGGGATGTATTGAAAAGGCGCTTAAGGATGCTAGTGGCTATTATTAGCTAGCCCAATATTTACTAGTTCCATAGCTTACATTACAACCCGTTAAAGTCCTACGTGATCCTACATCACACTTCTTTATATTAGTGGAGTAATACACTAAAGGCAAGCTTATGGGTCATGACATGATGCATGTGAATTCTTTTGGGAGAGAGAGCGAAATTGTGTTTTTATGCCCCTGCTCGAAATTTTGTGAGTTCATATGATCAAAAAGGGGAAAATTCTCTTGTGTTGTGAGGGCACATGCTTGATGAAAGATTAATTTTCGTGTCGGATGTCTTGATCAGCTGATTTGCATGAGTTTGCCAATATCGAGAGTCGATTCTTAAGTCTAGGAGGTCTTGATGTATTGAAGGTCATTGCATTGATAGGACCATGCATGTTTTCTTGATGATTTGCTGTATTGAATAATCGGTATGACCGTAACCTAAATTGTCGAACCAAAGTAGCGAGGTTTGGGTGTAAATTGCATGAGGTGTAAGATTGTTGTTCGAGGACGAACAAGGATTTAAGTGTGGGGTAAGTGATCTTGGGCAAATTTATATGCCCAAGTGATACTCAAATGTGTCATTTTAACCTTGTTTATCTATCAATGTTTATACATTCTCATGTGATTGGTAATAAAATGTGAATTTATACTAACCAACATGATTAGCATTGTTTTGCAGGTAAAATGTAATTTTGGGAAGCTAAAATGCGTGTTGGAAGAGATCGGGGTTGGACTCGGATGTGAGCAAAGGACAAGGCATTGGAAGGCACAAAATAAAGAGGCTCCACGATGGCAGCGTGACACGGCTCCATCGCGGAGGCCTTCTGCCTGGATAGGGAATTTTCGGCCTAATTCCAGTGAGGGTTCGCGTTGGGTCCGTGGCACGGTGGCCTGGCTCCGCGTTGCACGCCGTGCCACGTTGGGCCTTATTACCTGGACCCCCAATTTCCAGTGAGGGTCCGCGTCGGTGGCGTGTCACGGAGGCAGTGCTCCACGATGCACTCCGTGACACGTTGCTTGTTATTCCGGGAAAAATTCCCACCAGTATAAATAGAACACTTAGGTTCATTTTTCAATATTCTGACTTGGTGGAGCAAGAACGTGGGTTACAGGCAGTTGAGGGGACGAAATTATCAAGGTTTTTCTCTCTTTCCTTCTCCTTGAATTCAATTGCTTGTATGTTTAACACTCATTTAACGATGTTTAATCCACAAATGAGTGGCTAATTCCTCTTCTTGCTGAGGTTAGGAACAATTGTATTAAAATGTGGTTGTTGATCAAAATTGGTTTTTCATCTTTTCTTCCATGGTTGTTCTATTGATTCTTGTTCTTACTGCATTAATGTGTGGCCTACGTTAATGTACATCTAAAAAGTCCAGTTTCACTCGAGAGTGCAAGAAATTGGAAAGTTGTGAATTAATAGGATATGATCTTTTCTTGGTTTGGGAAAATTGCGAATTGATTTACCTTCAGGATAGAAATATACCTGAAAGTCGTATCAGTCAATTTAGGAACCGGGTTTGTATGGCTAGAACATGAATTTTCGTTTAATCACAGAAATGTAGGTGGACGGTTCATGATTCTTAAGTTGGGTTAAATACGAGAGTTTTAATCCATTGGCAGTAGTTCTTGACTAGCAACTGGAGGAAAAGACTAACCAAATTATATTGATAATTAATTTCTTTACATGTTCATTTAACCTCAGCATGCTCACATTCATAGTTCAGACTCACAGTAGTTAAGCGTTTTAGACTTAGCATAAAAATTAGAACCCAAAAATATCAAATTCTTGGTTACACTGTTGTCTTCATTGTTAAAATTAAAATATAGTAACACTTGAGTAGTTCGTTACCTTATCCCAATCCCTGTGGGATCGATACTTGGCTTACGTAAGCCACTTTACTACTTGTTCGACCACGTGCACTTGCATGTAGTTTTATACCCATATAACAAACAGCCGAACAGGCCTTCAACTTGATATCGGTATCATGGTAGCTTCCTTAGCCCTGGCAAAACTTTGGACGACTCTGCCCACTTGAATGTGATAGTCGGGACCACGTAAGCTCTATCATGGTAATGTAGGTTATATAACGAGTTCCCCATTGTTCCTCGTGATTTCAGTTATGTATGTTCATCAGTCATGATATTATGTTTTCAGCAGGTTTGATCCAATGTACAGTTTTACTTATGATTATTAGTTTCCAGCTTTGGGTCATTCAATTCAATTATGATATTCAGTTATGTTCATATCATGATTTAAAAAAATAGCATGCAAGCCCTACTCTTAGAATCTTATCTTGATTATGTTTTACAATATGCATGATTTATGATTTTACTTACTTAGCAGTTTTACTTACCTTGCATACTCGGTACATTTCACGTACTGACCACATACTCTATGTTGTATCATTTTATGATACAGGCTTCGATATCCAGGCTTAATCCCGCCACTAGTCAAATTTTCGGAGTTAGCATTTCTCAGTCTCAGTTGGTGAGTCCTTATCTTTCGAGGGCCTTTCTTATCAGCTATATTTCATATTTTCAGTTTTAGACTTTAGTGAGTTAGTTGGGGTCTTGTCCCATCAACTCGTTGGTATTAGAGGCTTTTCAGACATAGTATGTATTCTGCTTCAAACTTATGTATGTACTCAGATGTTATGTATGTTAAGACTTTCTCTATGTTAATTATGTTGATCTTCTGCCATAATTGTATGGGTTAGATATTATGTTCATGCCATGGGTCAACTTGGAGCCTCTCGAGGTTCCTTGTCCCGTGTCTCGATCCGGACCTATGTTCGGGTCATGACATGGACATTTTTACCCCTGATCAGCATTCTATCACTTGCGGGAGTACCGACGGTTCGCTGGTTACATTCCGCGAACCGCTGGCTCTAATTAATTTTGCCTTCAGTGAGCTCTAGTAGCATTAGGCAATTCCTTCAGCATTTCTCCAGTCTCCACCCACTCTCCGTCGATTCTTTTCTCTTTGATCATTTCATTCGGTGAATGGACCGGCGATTCGCTCGTTGAAGTTCGCATTCACCGATTGCTATGATTCCCAGAGGCAGTGTTCATCAGCTTTTGGCTAGCGTTTCGCCGGTGTTTCTCCAATCTTATCCGGTGAAGCGCTGGTTTTCACTTGATTCCCTTCTTTTTGCTCCCTTTCTTGCACTTTTCTCCAAATCAGATATCTTCACACAAAAAGGAAAAAAAGGGCATAAAATCCACTAAATAGCTTGAAAACTAGACTAAAGCTCATGCTTAAGAGCCTAATGAGTTGGTAAATTACCAGCTCATCAAACCCCCAAATTTGAACTATTGCTTGTCCTCAAGTAATGTAGTTATTATCAGGTAAACAACATGCCGCTTCACAAAAATGTATGCATAATGACCACTTGACTTCAGAAAACCCAAAAATGCTCACAGATTCACCGAAAAAGAGAAGCAAATTCCCCCAAAACAAGAAAGATGGAAACATTTCAAGAGTCCACCACCATTCAAAAGAGTGATTCACAAGAGCATTCTTTTTGCAAAATGAAGGCATAACTCATCCGTGAAGTACACATAGCATCTCAATTCATGATCATTGCACATTTAAAGCTCCCCTTAGATCTTGCATTTCTCATGCCCTATGCATAAATTTACCTTTAATGCAATTGTGTCCTTAAAAGGGATGATGCCACTTACTGAAGAGAAAATCCCTATTTATTTTTATCATGAACTCAATGTATTCATACAAGAGATTGCATAAAGAGAAGTGTTACACCCTGTAAAAGTTAGTAACTTACAAACGTATGCGTGGAGTTGTGTTAAATAAAGAAGGTATGATGCGTGCAAGAAACCCCGAAGGTCGGGTCGAATGAGGTAAGGCTGCAAGGGCTAGTGCGTCACGCTAGCACCCTGGTGCTCTGGGCAGCGAGACACACCAGCCATGCCAGTGCCTTGAGAGGTGTGGTGTGCCAGGGAGACTCCGCAATGGGAGGCACGGTGCGGCCCTAGGTTTCCGCATTGAGTGGCGCGAGACGCCCCCTTGACACCGCCCCAAAATGTATATAAGGGCCCTTAAGTTCATTTGTGATCATTTTCCAACATTGTCACAGCCAGAGAGAGTGTGAGACGAGAGAATTCAATGTTTTTCATCTGGTTACGCTACCAAACTCCATCCAAACTCCGATTAACTTTAGGTATTGAATTATAATCCTGCGAGAAACATTACTACGGATTTAGTTTCACCGAAAACAGCTGGCGAACTGGAACTCCTCTGAGTAGAAGTTGTCAGAATTGCTTCAAACTAATTTCTATACGATCACAAGCTTCAAGTAAACATTTCTCCCTTCTGAACTCTCGGGAAATTATACTTTTTCAGCTGTATTTCGTCAAGTTAAGGTGTAGTTAATATTATTATGAAAAGTTATCATTTTCTTCAAATTGACTTCTGAAACTTGTCTCTTTCTCCCAGTAATACGATTACAGTTGAGAAGGCCTGTTGAATTTAGGTTGAAACTCGCCGGTCAAACAGGAAGTCAACACTTAAGGTATGTAAGGCTATCCTTTCGGCAAATTATGTTCGTCGTAAAGTTAATACGACCCTTATGTCTACAGTACATCTGAGTAAACCTGTTGGGGTCAGTTGTTGTAGATTAAATTGAGCCTATAGTGATGAAATAATAATTCTTGTCCAAGTTAGCCTAGCTAGAATGATCTTTCCCCCAAAGTTGAGTAGTTAGCTGTTATCCCATTTACTGAGGCTGTAAAGGTCGTATCGAATTCCATTTATTGAGGCTATAAGGGCCATATTTAGTTCCATTTACTAAGGATGTAAGGGTCATATTGAGTTACATTTACTGAGACTGGAAGGGCCGTATTGGGTTCCATTTATTGAGGCTGTAAGGGCCGTATTGAGTTCTATTTACTAAGGTTGTATGGGCCATATTGAGTTCCATTTACTAATGTTGTAAGGGCCATATTGAGTTTCATTTACTGAGGCCGTGAGGGACATAACGAGTTCAATCAGATTGAGGCCACGAGGGCCACTCCGAGTTGCAGTTTATGCAAAATTCCTTAGTGGTTAGGTAAGTGGAGCGGATCTTGTTTGTACTTGTCGGGGCTTATGGGGGCCCAGGTAGGTTTTTCTGTGCTATTTGTACCGTCCAAGCTTATGGGGGCCTGGTTAGGTTCTTGTTTGCATATATAGACTTGTTGCATAGATAATTCAGATAGTACAGGTATTGTAGGTTAAATCCTTACTCCCTCTTTGAAATTATTACAGATTTACTAGCTTTCAGTCAGTTATTATCTTTTTGCCTTACATATTCGGTACATATTGTACTGACGCCCACTCGGGTGCTACATTACTTGCGTGTAGGTACAGATAGACGCGGTTCAGGATGTTCCTAGCCTTCAACTGAGGTCAGCGGTTTATTCAGTTCCTTCCCTCCGGAGTTGAAAGTTAGACGAGGTTTACTTTTGATGTACAGTTTTGGGTAGATCGGGGCCCTGTCCCGACCATTATATCACTCCTAGAGGCTTGCCACTGTTGTATATTCCTTGTGGTTATTTTGCTATTGGCCATGTGGGGCCCATGCATGCTTTATTTCCCGTGATGGCTGTGTGGGGCCTTGTTTAACTGTTAGATAGCGGCCTTGTCGGCCATAGCGTAGTTTAGCGCCTGATTTACGTTTCAGTTATAACTAGACAACATGGTCGTCTTGTCGGCCCGCATAGGATCCCTGTTATTGTGTTGTTCTGGTTAGCTGTCTTCTTTTACAGGTGGCCTTGTTGGCCAGGGGCTGTATTTACAGCCGAAATATAGCTCGTTGGTTTCTTGAATTGAGTGTTAATGTGCACCAGTAGTGCACCAGTCCAGTTAGACTAGTTCAGACCCAGTGTGGCACTAGGTATCGGTCATGCCTCCCAAGGTGGGGCGTGACAAACTTGGTATCAGAGCAGGTCATATCGCAGGGAGTCTGCAAGGCGTGCCAAGCAGAGTCTTGTCTATGGGTGTCTTGTGCACCACATCCTATAGGCAGGAGGCTGCAAGGCATAATAGTATGGTTACTCTTTTTCTCCTCCACTCGTGCTATAGAGTCGTGTTGTATAGGGTGACTTCCTGAGCTTATGTTATCCTATTTGTTTACAGAAAAATGTCAGACACACGGCAGGCCGTGATTGGTCGAGAGCTGGATGTGGCTGCAAGAGAGGGCACCAGTAGGGGGCTCCAGGTTGAGTCATCCCGATCTGAGGGCGACAGAGGGACACCACCTCAATCTCCCCAGCATTCACCACCCCATTCAGCAACCGCCAGGGCGGCAGATATACCAGTACCACCCCCCGCTATTCATATTCCATCAGATCAGGAGCTCAGGGGTGCATTTATATGTTGGTACAGATGATGGTTGCTTAGCATCAGCCTCAACCGATGGTACCAGTTGTTGTTGAGCCCATTGAGGGGCCCGGTAGTTCAAGAGTTCATGAGTTCCTGGACTTGAGTCCCCCACAATTTATAGGGACAGATCACAGAGAGGACCCTCAAAATAAAATAGACCAGCTACAGAGAATATTCCGGGTCATGCATGCCTCGTCCACAGAATCAGTTGAGCTAGCAGTATTCAGATTGCGAGATGTAGCGGTTTTGTGTATGAGAGTTGGGAGAGATCTCGAGGCAGAGATGCACCTCCACCTACATGGCCCATCTTTTCAGAGGATTTCATAAATCATTATTTGCCCCGAGAGGTCCGGCAGGCCAGAGTAGAGCAGTTTTTGCATCTTGAGCAGGGAAGGATGAGTGTCAGGGAGATGCATTTAGATTTGACTCCCTAGACAAGTATGAACCCTCGTTTGTTGATACCATGCCAGCCAAGGTACACTGATTTATCATGGGGCTCAAACCAGAATATATAGAATCTTGCATTACAGCCACACTGCGGGAGGATATGGACATTTCATGGATCCAGGCCTTTGCTCAGAATATAGAGGAACTCAGACAGCATTAGTATACTATGGAAAGGTCAGGTCAGGAGCAGCGTCGGAGGGCTAGACCCACATATTTTTAGACAGATTTTCAGGGCGGGCCCAGGCCTCATTTTTTAGGTAGGCCACCTAGGCCTCCATTCCAGCAGCAGTAGGATAATAGCTCAAATCATCGGAGGCAGTCAAGCCCCAGTGAAAGTTCACGAGCGCCAGGCTTGCAGCAGCAGAGGGGGCGAGATCAAACAGAGTTAGCAATACCCCGGTGCAGCATTTGTCATAACCGGCATCTAGGGAGGTGCAAATATGGTTCCAACACTTGTTATACCTACGGGAAGGAGGGACACATGATGAGAGACTGCCCGACTAGACGCCAGGGCGATCAGGACCAATAGAGTAGATCTTCGGTAGGTTCATATGCCCCAACACCTTCTACAGGGCGTAGGCCCTCAGCTCTAGTCGGCAGAGGCCGAGGTAGATTGGGGTCATCTGGTTCGGGTAATAGTCAGTATCGTACATATGTATTTCCAGGGCAACAAGAGTCAGAGTCGTCGCCAGATGTTGTAACAGGTATATTAGATGTCTGTTCTCACTCAGTTTATGTTTTGATAGATCTGGGCTCCACTTTGTCGTATGTTACTTCGTTAGTAGCCCAAATGTTTGATATAGCACCAGAATTGCTTTAGCGACCCTTTTCAGTATCTACCCTATTGGTGACTTTATTATTGCTAGAAGAATTTACCGAGGTTGTACAGTAGAGGTTGTTGTTCGTCAGACCTCAACAGACCTAGTAGAATTAGAAATGATTGATTTTGATGTGATTATGGGCATGGATTGGCTGGCACCATGTTACGCTAATGTAGAATGTTGGACCAGAATTTTCCGATTTCATTTTTCGGGGGAGGAAGTGCCAGAGTGGAGAGGTAATACAGCTACACCAAAAAGTAAGTTTATATCCTATTTTCTAGCGAAAAAGTTAATAGCAAAGGGTTGTATCTACCTTATTATTAGGGTTCAAGATGTGCAAGTAGAATCCCCGACTCTCTAGTCTATCCCAGTTGTTAATGAGTTCCCAGATGAACTTCCTGGTATTCCCCCAGAGCGGGAAATAGACTTCTCTATAGATTTGCTACCAGATACTCATCCGATATCTATCCCCCCCCCCCCCCCGTATAGAATGGCACCTGCAGAGCTTAGAGAATTCAAAGAGCAGTTAAAAGATCTGTTATACAAAGGTTTCATCAGATCTAGTATGTTACCGTGGGGTGCGCCAATTTTGTTTGTAAGAAAGAAAGATGGTTCCCTACATATGTGCATAGATTACCGGCAATTGAATAAAGTTACTGTTAAGAATAAATATCCTCTTCCAAGAATAGATGATTTGTTTGACCAGCTGCAAGGGGAGAAATACTTTTCTAAAATTGATTTGAGATCCGAGTACCACCAGGTTCGAGTTCGGGAGAAAGATATCCCGAAGAAAGCTTTCAGAACCAGGTATGGTCACTTTGAATTTCTTGTTATGTCCTTCAAGTTGACTAACACGCCAATAGTGTTCATGGACCTCATGAATAGTATCTTCAGGCCGTATTTGGATCTATTTGTATTAGTGTTCATTGATGATATCTTGATCTACTCCCGCTCAGAAATAGAACATAAAGGTCATTTGTGAACAGTACTCCAGATCCTCAGATATCGCCAATTGTATGCAAAGTTTTCTAACTGTAAGTTCTGGTTAAATTCTGTAGCTTTGTTGGGCCACATTGTATCAGAAGTTGGTATTCAGGTCGACTCACAGATCATTGAGGCAGTGAAAACATGGCCTAGGCCTATGACTCCAATAGAGGTTCGCAGTTTCTTGGGGTTAGCCGGATATTACAGAAGGTTCGTGGAAGGGTTTTCTACTTTGTCAGCACCGTTGACTAAATTGACTCAAAAAGCAGCCAAGTTTCAGTGGACCGAAGCTTGCGAGCAGAGTTTCCAGGAATTGAAAAACAGATTGACCTCAGCACCAGTATTAGCTTTTGCCAGAAGGTTATGCAGTGTATTGTGATGTGTCAGGTGTGGGGTTAGGATGTGTTTTGATGCAACATGGAAAGGTAATTCCTTATGCTTTGAGGCAGTTGAGAAAACATGAAAAGAATTATCCCACTCATGATCTAGAGTTGGGTGCAGTGGTTCACGCCTTAATGATATGGAGACATTACTTATATAGGGTGCATGTGGATATTTTTATTGACCATAAAAGTCTTCAGTACATTTTCACACAGAAAGAGTTGAATTTGCGATAATGCCGTTGGTTGGAATTGTTGAAAGATTATGATATGAACATCTTATACCACCCAGGGAAAGCTAATATTGTGGCAGATGCTCTTAGCCGTCGATCTATGTGCAGTTTGGCATACCTGAGGTCGGAACAGCGGGAAATGGCTCAAGAATTGCACTAGCTTGCTAGTTTAGCAGTTTGGATAGTTGATACAGGGGATAACGAAGCCATAATTCAGAATACAGCAGTGTCGTCCCTGGTAGTAGAGGTAAAGGAACGTCAATATGAAGATTCCTATTTAGCATAGCTCAGAGATAGAGTTCAGCAGGGTGAAATATCAGTTTTTGAAGTATCCAGCGATGGAGTCTTGAGGTACAGAGGTCGCCTCTGCGTCCCGGATGTAGCAGGACTTCGCCATCATATTATGGCAGAAGTACATTATTATCGCTTTTCCCTTCACCCAGGTTCAACGAAGATGTACCATGGCATAAAAGAGATATATTGGGGGCTTGGAATGAAGAAGAGTGGCGCTGAATTTGTAGCGTAGTGTCCCAATTTTCAACAGGTAAAAGAGGGATAACAAAATCCCGGCGGCCTAACTCATGAGATAGCTATACCTATGTGGAAGTGGGAGTAAATTAATATGGACTTCATCATAGGACTACCCCGTACCAGGCATAAATTTGATTCCATCTGGGTGATTGTTGACAGATTAACGAAATTAGCTCATTTTCCGCCAGTCAGGACCACTTTTCAATCGAGGACTATGCCCGAGTTGTACATTAGAGAGGTAGTCAGATTACTTGGTGTCCCAGTGACTATTATTTCTGATAGAGGAGCACAATTTATAGTTAGATTCTAGAAGTCATTTCAGAAAGGTTTGGGAACACAAGTGAATTTGAGCACGACATTTCATCCTCAAATAGACGAGTAGGCAGAACGTACGATTCAGACACTCAAGTATATGCTACGGGCATGCGTGCTAGACTTTAGGGGAAGCTGGGAAGAACATTTACCCCTTATTGAGTTTGCTTATAATAATAGTTATCATTTAGCAATTCAGATGGCACCATACGAGGCTTTATATGGGTGAAAGTGTAGGTCCCCAGTTGGTTGGTTCGAGGTAGGAGAATCAGAGTTAATTGGACCAGATATGATCCACCAATCAGAGGAGAAAGTAAAGCTTATCAGAGAATGTTTGTTGACATCTTATAGTCATCAGAAATCTTATGTCGATGTGCGGCGTAGAAACCTAGAATTCAATGTAGATGAATGGGTGTTTCTGAAAGTCTCATCCATGAAGGGCGTAACGAGGTTTGGTAGGAAGCGAAAGCTTAGCCCAAGGTTTATCGGGCCGTATCGAGTCCTCCGGAGAATAGGCCAGGTGGCATACGAGTTAGATTTGCCTTCGGAGTTCGATTTTATTCACCCGTTCTTTCATGTATCGATGTTACAGAAGTGTATAGGAGATCCGTCCTGTGTTGTGCAGGTTACTGAGGAATTAGCCTATGAAGAGGTCCCTATAGCCATATTAGATCAGCAAGTTCGCAGATTGAGAACCAAAGATGTTGCCTCCGTTAAGGTATTGTGGAGAAATAGAAATAAAGTAGAAATGACTTGGGAAGCTGAGGAAAACATGATATCTAGATATCCTCGGCTGTTCCAGGATTAGTTCCGGTTATGCAGTTAAGGTAGAGTCATTCAGCTATTGTTTATGATTAATATTATTGATACTATTCAGTTGATTGCCATTCTGTTGTGCAAGAGAGTGCTATAGTATCATGTGATATACATATATTGGTCTTTTCTGCATTTCAGGATTTTCTTGTTAGTTTATATTACAGGGGGACTCTGCCGAAATTTTTTGAAGGAAATAGTTAAAAGAGTTAAGACCTTACGAGTTGAAATGGACATTCGAGGATGAATTTTCCTAAAGGGGGAGGATGTTACACCCTATAAAAGTTAGTAACTTATAAATGTATGTGTGGAGTTGTGTTAAATAAAAAAGGTACGACGCGTGTAGGAAACCCCGAAGGTCGGGTCAAATAAGGTCAGGCCGCAAGGGCTAGCGCGATGCGCCAGCACCCTAGCGCTCTGGGCAGCGCGGCGCACCAGCCCTACCAATGCCTTGAGAGGCATAATGCGCTAGGGAGAATCCGCAATGGGAGGCGCGACACGACCATAGGTTGTTGCGTTGAGTGGCGCGAGTCGCCCCCTTGCCACCGCCCCTAAATGTATATAAGTGCCCTTAAGTTCATTTGTGATCATTTTCCAACATAGTCATGGCCATAGAGAGTGTGAGACGAGAGAATTCAATGTTTTTCATCCAATTACACTACCAAACGTCGTTCAAACTCTGATTAATGATCGGGGGCTAAAATAACATGCCCGAGTGATGCTTTATAACTTAGTTTTGTCTTGTTTATCGAATTAATTATATGCATTCTCATGTGATTTTATGTAAATGTGAATATATACTAACCAACATGATTAGTCCTTGTTTTTGAAGGTTAATAATGCATTTGAGGAACTAATTCATGATTTGGTGAAGTGGAGGAATGGAATCAAGAGCAAAACGTGAAAGTCAACAAGAAAACATGCAATAACTGGCACCCTGCGCGATAGGAGCCGTGGCACACTGCCAACGCGGCAACACTTGGCCAAAAGTTGCATTTTTTGGCACATTCCAGTGAGGGTATGCGTTACCAACGTGTCATGGAGGTCAAGTAGGGCGTTCAGCTCCGTGACACGTTGTTGTTCCACCACAGGCCAAATTTTGCAATTTTTCAGCATAGTATAAATTGAACCCTTAGCTCCTAAAATCAGAGGGTCACGATTTTATTCTGGAAAACTACCTAGGAGTGAAGGGAGAAGTGGGAGAACTCATCTAGGGTTTGTCAAACTCCCTTCTCATCTACCAAATTCATGTAGGTATGTTAGTTTAGTAGTAGTTAGTGTAGTTTTACGAACATGAATGGCAAGAACCCTTCCTCTAGGGTTGAAGCCATGAATTATGATTGTGATTTTATGAAATTGTTTTGGAATTAAGTTATTGATTGTTGTTTTTGTCTTGCATTCTGGATTGTTGGCTGTTTTTATGATTGATCACCATGAAAGCATATTTGTTAGCTTGAGTAATAGCTTGAGAAACCATTACCTAGGTCAGCACATGAGAATGTGAGGAGCACGTTTGTATCTCGGGAGAGATTTTTGTGTCAGGATAGAAATATACCTAACACCGTGCTTGGTTGAGACACGGGGGTTATGAAAGACCAACTTGGGATGTCACATCACCACTCGAAGAAGTAGTTGTGAGGCTAAGTTGAGTTAAATGGTTAGACGCACGAAAGTCCCTAATCATTTCCCCGTAAACCACAACATAATTGATTGCCCGCGACTAGAAATTAAACTCCTCGCTCACAATGATGCAGTGAGGCTAGATTGCCGTGTTTAGAGGCTCGAAAGACCATAAACATGCAATTCTAATTATGTGAAATAACAATTGATAGTTCCATGCTTAACCCATTGCAAATCGTAGTATCGCATGATTAATTGGTTTTAACTCTATGTTACTCCTAGAGTAATTTCAGAATACTTCGTTGATCCAAACTTAGACTTAATTAATCTCAATCGAAAATGTCTATAACCAACACTTGAGGTAGTTAAGATCACACTAGAAATGGATAGTTAGAGGAATGGGTCCAGTCCCTGTGGGTTCAACATTCCGGTTCTTAAAAAGAGCCACTATATTACTTGCACGACCCGTACACTTGCGGGGCGCGAACAAGTTTTTGGCGCCGTTGCCGGGGACTCGGTGAAGTTTTTATAATTTACCTGTTTTTGTGTGATTTTTGAATTTCCTAAAGTGTTGAAAAACTTGATCTTAGTCTGTTTATTTGCAGGTGACAGGTTGTCCTGCCGAGCTGGCTAGAAATAGAGAGCTTGTGGAACCGTTGCTTGAACCTGAACGTCAAATCCATTTGCGAAGGAGAGTAGCTCTAGAGCAAAAGCTGAAGAGACTTCAAGAAAAGGTACAACAACAAACCACCGCGGGACAAGTACAATTGTCATCAGAAGCAATGGCAGCAAGACCAGTTCGCGAAGTGGCAATCCCACTAGCGACGAATGTGACCTCTAGCATCCGTAAACCAGAGCCTGGAGGGCACTTTGAGCTTAAACAGAACATGGTGCAGCTGTTACATTCTAGTGGTCAATTCACTGGGATGGCACATGAGGACCCACAGCAGCACCTACAGAGCTTTTTAGAGATTAGTGACACGTTTGTCCCCACCGGCGTGTCCACAGATTATGTCCGACTTACCCTCTTCCCATTTTCATTGTTGGGAGAGGCAAAAAAATATAAAGTGGTTGAAGGCTGAGCCACCGAACTCCATAACTTCGTGGAATGACTTGGCTAAGAAGTTCCTTTGCACAGCTAAAGGCAATGTCAAGTCTTCAGCCCGAGTCTGATAGAGGACTTCAAATTGAGAAGAAGTCAGAGAAAGAGAGGAACGGAGTGGAGGCTGTTTCCTCTAAACAGCAAAAGAAAAGGAGATGGTTCTCGAAAGAGAACCCAGGTATGAGGATGTCCTGAAAAGGACAGTCCACGTCGGGCCACGACGTAAAATAAGGCGCTACTTGGGAAGCAACCCAATGGTACCTCAGGTTCAATTTGTAATTTTGATTTTGTGTTGATTTTGTTATGTTTATTTTGTTTGTGTTTTTGGTGGAAAGTTAAGCACAAATGGAGGGAAGTCTGAGTACCGAGAAGGTGGAAGCTAAAGAGCATGGAATAGAAGAAGTGTGGGGTAGAACACCCACTTCTTAAAACTTGAAAGGAAAGCTTGCTTTTATCTTGTCATAGAGGCTCAGGGAGTATTTCTCATCCTTTAAATGTTAATTTGATGCTATGATGACATAGCATGATGTAAGTGTGGGGTGAGGGAAATTTCTTGAAAATTTCAATTTTTGTGCTTAACGATTTTTGGTGAATGTAATGCTTGTGAGAAGAATTTTGAAAATTTTCATGAGTCAAGTATGACTTCATCACCCGTTGGTTTTTCGTTTCGGTTCTTTTCCGATGGGGGGTATTTGAACTGAAGAATAAAATTTTTCTTTTTCTTTCCTTTGTCTGTATATAATGTTTTAGTCATAGTTAGGGACTGTTTCCAACGATGGATGGATGACGACCGTCTTGAGAAAAAATTAGTCGATAGGTTTTGGGTTTTTGAAACCATAACTAATTGGTGCTTGAGGTTCTTGTTAGGTGCTATACATGATTGTAAGAGGCCAGTATGTTCAGTGTGAAGCATGCAGGTGTATAACTTTGTGTGAGACACTTAGGCTCTTGAATTTGACTTAATATGATTGAAGCTTAATTCTGAATTCTTGTGATTAGCTGAGTAAGAGTCTGATGAATGTGTCTTGAATTGAGCATGTGCCGTGAGTGTAAGGGTTTTGAGTATTTTGTGCTATTGTGGATTGTCTAGAACTTGCCTGGTGTGTTTATAAAATGAAATGAAGGATGTGAATTGTAGGAAATGATATAGGCATTTCTTTGAATGAACCAAATTGTTATCCCTCATTTTACCTACCTTGAAAAATTAATCCTAGTTAACCCCATTGAGCCTTGAGCCTATTCTTTGACAGCTGCAACATAAGCTTAATCCTTTTTCTTTCATTAGCCTTGAATTTGATCCAAAACTCCTAAGCGCTTGAGTGGAAAAAATCCGAAGGAGTAAAGGAGTGAGAAGAATGAAAAGAAAGGAAAAGTAGCAAGTTGTAGAAGTGAGAAAAGGACAAAGGTGCACTTGTGTGAAAATGGTTGATTATTAGTAAGGAGTAAGGAAACAAATTAATGTAAAATTATTTATAGAGCTCCTTACTAATAAGCTAAAAGTGCCTAAAGAAAAGGGGGAACATAAGAGGAAAAAGAAAGCTGAAAAGAGGAAAAAGGTGAAGTAAGGGAAGGGAAGTTCGTAAGGAGGGCGTGATGTATTAAAAGCGCTTGGGAAAGTTAGTCACTATTATTGGCCAGAATAGTACCTACCTGTCCCTTAGCTTACATTACAACCCATTAAGTCCTACTTGATCTTACATTCACACATCCTTAAATTAGTGGAATAAAACACTAAGGGCAAGCTTATGGGTCATTACATGATGCATGTGACTTCTTTGTGAGAGTGAGCGTAATTCTATTCATGTACCCACACATGTTGTGATTTAAAAATTGTTTTTGCGTGTGAATTTGGGTAACTCTCTTTCCGTGAGGGCACATGTTGAATGAAGGATATAATTCATGTTGGATTTATTAATCAGTTGATTTGCATGAGTTTGCTAAGATTGAGAGTCGATTCTTGAGGTTAAGAAGTCTTAACATAGTTGTACTTCATTTCTATGATCGAATCGTGCATGCTCTATTTTTAGCTTGTTATCTTACGTAATCATCGTAGTCGTAGCTTGAATATTCTTGCTAAATGAGTTATGGGTGAGTCTCCATATGCATGAGATGTAATAGGTTGTTCGGGGACGAACAAGACTTTAAGTGTGGGGTAGGTGATCGGGGGCTAAAATAACATGCCCGAGTGATGCTTTATAACTTAGTTTTGTCTTGTTTATCGAATTAATTATATGCATTCTCATGTGATTTTATGTAAATGTGAATATATACTAACCAACATGATTAGTCCTTGTTTTTGAAGGTTAATAATGCATTTGAGGAACTAATTCATGATTTGGTGAAGTGGAGGAATGGAATCAAGAGCAAAACGTGAAAGTCAATAAGAAACATGCAATAACTGGCACCCTGCACGATAGGTGCCGTGGCACGCTACGAACGCGGCAACACTTGGCCAAAGGTTGCATTTTTTGGCACATTACAGTGAGGGTATGTGTTACCAACGTGTCACGGAGGTCAAGTAGGGCGTTCAGCTCCGTGACACGTTGCTGTTCCACCACAGGCCAAATTTTGCAATTTTTCAGCATAGTATAAATTGAACCCTTAGCTCCTAAAATCAGATGGTCACGATTTTATTCTGGAAAACTACCTAGGAGTGAAGGGAGAAGTGAGAGAACTCATCTAGGGTTTGGAAAATTCCCTTCTCATCTACCAAATTCATGTAAGTATGTTAGTTTAGTAGTAGTTAGTGTAGTTTTACGAACATGAATGGCAAGAACCCTTCCTCTAGGGTTGAAGCCATGAATTATGATTGTGATTTTATGAAATTGTTTTGGAATTAAGTTATTGATTGTTGTTTTCATCTTGCATTCTGGATTGTTGGTTGTTTTTATGATTGATCACCATGAAAGCATCTTTGTTAGCTTGAGTAATAGCTTGAGAAAGCATTACCTAGGTCAGGACATGAGAATGTGAGGAGCATGTTTGTATCTCGAGAGAGATTTTTGTGTCAGGATAGAAATATACCTAACACCGTGCTTGGTTGAGACACGGGGGTTATGAAAGACCAACTTGGGATGTCACATCACCACTCGAAGAAGTAGTTGTGAGGCTAAGTTGAGTTAAATGGTTAGACGCATGAAAGTCCCTAATCGTTTCCCGTAAACCACAACATAATTGATTGCCCGCGACTAGAAATTAAACTCCTCGCTCACAATGATGCAGTGAGGCTAGATTGTCGTGTTTAGAGGCTCGAAATACCATAAACATGCAATTCTAATTATGTGAAATAACAATTGATAGTTCCATGCTTAACCCATTGCAAATCGTAGTATCGCATGATTAATTGGTTTTAACTCTATGTTGCTCCTAGAGTAATTTCAGAATACTTCGTTGACCCAAACTTAGATTTAATTAATCTCAATCGAAAATGTCTATAACCAACACTTGAGGTATTTAAGATCACACTAGAAATGGATAGTTAGAGGAATGGGTCCAGTCACTGTGGGTTCGACATTCCGATTCTTAAAAAGAGCCACTATATTACTTGCACGACCCGTACACTTGCGGGGCGCGAACAATTAACTTCGGGTATTGAATTATAAGCCTGTGGGAAATATTACTACAAATTTAGTTTCATGATAAATGCCCGGAGAATCAGAACTCCGCCGAGTAGAAGTCGTCAGAATTGCTTCACACTGATTTCTATACAATCACAGGCTTCGAGTAAGCATTTCTCCCTTATGAACTCTCGAGAAATTATACGTTTTCGACCGTATTTTGTCAAGTTAAGGTGTAGTGGATATTATTATTAAAAGTTATCATTTCCTTCAAATTGAGTACTGAAACTAGTCTCGTTCTCCCAGTAATACGATTACAATTACGAAGGGCTACTGAATTTAGGTTGAAACTCGTCGGTCAAACAGGAAGTCGACACTTAAGGTATGTAAGGCTATCCTTTCGGCAAGTTATGTTTGTCGTAAAGTTAATATGACCCGTATGTCTACCTTACTTCTGAGTAAACCTGTTGGGGTCAGCTGTTGTATATTTAATTGAGCCTATAGTGATGAAATAATAATTCTTGTATGAGTTAGCCTAGCTAGTGATTCCCCCCCCCCCCAAAGTTGAGTAGTTAGCTACTATCCCATTTACTGAGGTTGTAAGGATCGTATTGAATTCCATTTACTAAGGCTGTAAGGGCCATATTGAGTTCCATTTACTGAGGCTATAAGGGGCGTATTGAGTTCCATTTAGTGAGGTTGTAAGGGCCATATTGGGTTCCATTTACTGAGGCTGTAAGGGCCATATTGAGTTCTATTTACTGAGGTTGTAAGGGCCATATTAAGTTCCATTTACTGAGGTTGTAAGGGTTGTACCGAGTTTCATTTACTGAGGCCTTGAGAGCCATAATGAGTTCCATCAGATTGAGGCCCCGAGGGACACCCTGAGTTGCAGTTTATGCAAAAGTCCTTAGTGGTCAGGTAAGCGGAGGGGATCTTATTTGTACTTGGCGGGGCTTGTGGGCGTCCAGGTAGGTTTTTCTGTGCTTTTTGTACCTTCCAGGCTTATGGGGGCTCGGTTAGGTTCCTGTTTGCATATATAGACTTTTTTTGTTTAGATAATTCAGATGGTACAAGTATTTCAGGTTAAATCCTTACTCCCTCTTTTAAATTATTACGGATTTATTAGCTTTCAGTCATTTATTTTCTTTCTACTTTACATGTTCGGTACATATTGTACTGACGCCCACCCGAGCATTGCATTACTTACCTGCAGGTGCAGATAGACGCGATTTGGGAAGTTCCTAGCCTTCAGCTGAGGTCAGCGGTTTATTCAGTTCCTTTCCTCCGGAGTTGAAAGTTAGCGATGTTTACTTTTGATGTACAGTTTTGGGTAGGTCGGGGCCCTGTCCCGGTCATTATATCACTCCTAGAGGCTTGTCGACTATTATATATTCCCTGTGGTTAGTTTGCTGTTGGCCATGTGGGGCCCATGTGTGCTTTATTTCCCATGATGGCCTTGTGGGGCCTTGATTAGCTATTAGATAGCGGCCTTGTCGGCCATAGCATAGTTTAGCGCCTGATTTACGTTTCGGTTATAACTAGATAACATGGTGGTCTTGTCGGCCCGCATAGGATCCCTATTATTGTGTTTTTCTGGTTAGTTTTCTTCTTTTACAGGTGGCCTTGTCGGCCAGGGGCTTTATTTAAAACCGAGATATAGCTCGTCGGTTTCTTGAATTGAGTGTCAATGTGCACCAGTAGTGCACCAATCTAGTTAGACGAGTTTAGACCCAGTATGGCACTAGGTGCCGGTTGTGCCTCCCAAGTTGGGGCGTGACAAGAAGATTGCACTTACTCTCCCAAAAGAAATCTATATGCACCCAACTCGACCCATAGGCTTGCCCTTTGTGTAATTCTCCACTAATGTTGAGCAACTGCACTTAAAATCACTTAGGTCTTGTGGGGCATAATGTAGGCTAGGGCTAAGGGTAGGATAAATGTTTAGCTTTTGTGACTAATGCCTCCCTAATGCCTTTATAAACACTTGTCACATCCCATTATCTTATTGAGATTACTCCACCTTATTTCTCCTTGTTCATTATCTTCATCATTTGTGTAACACAAGCCACCCTTATAACACCTATAAATTTCACATTTGGCCTTATATATGCAAGAGACAGCACCTTTTTACTATTCTTCCTCTATTGATGATTCGAGGTCTTTCCACCCATTGATTCATTCATTTCATCTCAATTTTGGTGCTACCTCTCATTGAAGCTCTCATCCCCCCTCCCCTTTTCTTGCAAACCACCAAACTTAGGCTTTTGCCTCATCTCACATTCATTTCCTTATCTCTCCCCATTTCATGGGCTTCGAGCCCCATTTTTCATTATTTTATCACAAGAAATTAGGGAGGATGGGTGCCAAACAGAAGGATTAAAAAATAGTCATTAGGCTTGTAAATGTGGTTTTCAAAGAAATGGTCCAAGGCTCAAGCGTTGGCTATTGATCGTGGGCTAAAATAGCATGCCCGAGTGATGCTTTGTACCTTAATTTAATCTTGTTTATCTAAGTTATTTTATACATTTTCATGTAATTTTATATAAATGTGAATATATGTGCTAACCAACATGATTAGTCCTTGTTTTGTAGGTTTCAATGATTTGGAGGAACTAATTCATAAGTTGGTGAAGTAGAGGAATGGAGTCGGAAGCAATCGACAAAAGTCGGCAAGGAGTAGGCCATGGCAAGGCTGGCCGCGCCAGGCAGCATGCCACACTATGTGTGTGCCGCGCCAAGCGCCGTGCCATGCCTAGGCATGGAAAGCGAGTAGATGCGGCAGCAAGCAGTGCTCCAGCGTGCCAGCAACGTGCCACGGTAGGCCAGCCCCGCGCCAGCAGCATGCCATCGGGCTGCCCAAGCAGCGTGACACGCTGCCAACGCGGCAAGAAGGTTGCCGAGGGTAGATTTTGGGTGATTTCCAGAAAGCCTTCACGTTACCTACATGTCACAGAGGCAGGGCTCCGCGATACACTCCGTGACACGGAGCCATTCCACGACAAGCTAAATTGTGCACCTTTCTCATTTATTATAAATAGGACCCTTAGCTCCTAAAACCACTTGGTTACGATTTTATTCTGGAAAACTACCTAGGAGTGAAGGGAGAAGTGGGAGAACTCATCTAGGGTTTGGAAAATTCCCTTCTCATCTACCAAATTCATGTAAATATGTTAGTTTAGTAGTAGTTAGTTGTAGTTTTACGAACATGAATGGCAAGAACCCTTCCTCTAGGGTTGAAGCCATGAATTATGATTGTGCTTTTATGAAATTGTTTTGGAATTAAGTTATTGATTGTTGTTTCCGTCTTGCATTCTGGATTGTTGGTTGTTTTTATGATTGATCACCATGAAAACATATATGTTAGCTTGGGCAATTGCTTGAGAAAGAATTACCTAGGTCAGGACATGAGAATGTAAGGAGCATGTTTGTATCTCACGATATAATTTCGTGTTAGGATAGAAATATACCTAACACCTTGCTTGCTTGACAAAACGGGGGTTATTAAAGACCAACTTAGAATTATCACATCACCACTCGAAGAAGTAGTTGTGAGGCTAAGTTGAGTTAAATGGTTAGACGCACGAAAGTCCCTAATCGTTTCCCTATAAACCACAACATAATTAATTGCTCGCGAACTAGAAATTAGCATCCTCGCTCACAATGATGCAGTGAGGCTAGTTTGCCGTGTTTAGAGGCTCGAAACACCATGAGCATGCAATTCTAATTATGTGAAACAACAATCGATAGTGTCATGCTGAACCCATTGCAAATCGTAGTATCGCATGATTATCTGGTTTTAATTCTATGTTGCTCCTAGAGTAAATTCAGGATATTTCGTTGACCAAAACTAGACTTAATTAAATCTCCCTCGAAAACTTCTATAACCAACATTTTTTGGTATTTAAGATCACACTTGTAATGGATAGTTAGAGGAATGGGTCCAGTCCCTGTGGGTTCGACATTCCGGTTCTCTAAAAGAGCCACTATATTACTTGCACGACCCATACACCTGCGGACGCGCAAATAAGGGCCGAACAAGTTTTTGGCGCCGTTGCCGGGGACTCGGCGAAGTTTTGATAATTTATCTATTTTTGTGTGATTTTTGATATTTCCTTAAGTGTTGAAAAACTTGGTCTTAGTCTGTTTATTTGCGGGTGACAGGTTGTCCTGCCGAGCTGGCTAGAAATAGAGAGCTTGTGGAACCGTTGCTGGAACCTGGACGTCAAATCCATTTGTGAAGGAGAGTAGCTCTAGAGCAAAAGCTGAAGAGACTTCGAGAAAAGGTACAACAACAACCACCCGTGGGACAAGCACAATTGTCATCAGAAGCAATGGCAGCAAGACTAGTTCGCGAAGTGGCAATCCCACTAGCGACGAATGTGACCTCTAGCATCCGTAAACTGGAGCCTGGAGGGCACTTTGAGCTTAAACAGAACATGGTGCAGCTGTTACATTCTAGTGGTCAATTCACTGGGATGGCACATGAGGACCCGCAGCAGCACCTACAGAGCTTTTTAGAGATTAGTGACACGTTTGTCCCCACCGGCGTGTCCACAGATTATGTCCGACTGACCCTCTTCCCATTTTCACTGTTGGGAGAGGTGAAAAAGTGGCTGAAGGCTGAGCCACCGAACTCCATAACTTCATGGAATGACTTGGCTAAAAATTTCCTTATCAGATTCTTCCCTTCAGGCAAAACTGCAAAGTTGAGAAGTGAAATACTCAATTTCAAGCAGAGGCCTGATGAGAACTTATATATGGCTTGGGAAAGATTCAAGTCATTATTGAGAGACTGCCCCCATCACCAGCAATCAAATGAAGTGCTGGCTCATACCTTTGTAGAAAGTCTAGACCCACACACAAAAATATTACTAGACTCTGCATCGGGTGGGCGAGCCTTGGAGAAGACATATGATGAGTTGTACACTTTGTTGAACTGAATTGCACAAGGAAATCCAGAGTGGCACAGCGAGTCATCAAGAGGGGAAGGAAAGAGAGCGGGGTTGATAGAAGTAGATGGTTTGAATGCCTTGGCAGCACAGTTAGCTTCGTTCCAACAGCAAATGATGACTCAGTTCAATAAACTGAGTATGAACCAACACTAGGGCCAGGTTAATGCAGTTCAGCAAGCTCCGAGTTGGTGTGAAATTTGTGGTAATAATGGGCACAATGCAGAATCTTGTGGAGCCAATTCGAAATCAATCAATTTTGTTGGTAATGTGCATAGGAATCAGAATTTTGGGAACAACTCCAGCAGAAATTGGCAGGGCCACCCGCATTTTTCTGGGGGTGGAAACCAAAAGCAAAATTATATGCAACCTCAACAATAGCAGTATCAGCAGAATGATGGGCAATTGAGTAGCAGCATTGAGGAAACATCGCAGAAAATTATGGAGACCCAGAATCAGTTAGCGGAAAATCAGGCGAGGATGGCAACAGACTTAATGAATCAGCAAGTAGCCACCCGCAACCTTGAAAAAGAAGTGGGTCAGATAGCAGCTGCTCAGAACATGAGGTCGCACGAGGGATTACCAAGAGATGCAGATCTTAACCCCCAGCAAATCAATGCCATCAGTCTTAGAAGCGGAAAGCAATTAGCTGATGCAGTGCCTAAAGAGTTGAGAAAGGAGGTGCAGCCGCAGTTGGTTAGACCAGGACCATCCATCAATGTGGGAGAAATCAGAGTGCTGGGCGAAAAAATGCACAACCTTCATTGCAGCCAGCACAAAGACCACCACTACCATTCCCTCAGAAATTCAGAAAGAGCAAGGAGGAGGAACGCTTCAAAAAGTTCTTTGAGAATTTCAAAGAACTTCACATAAATTTGCCTCTTATTAATGTCTTGCAGGGAATGCCCAAGTATGTAAATACTTGAAGGATGTGATGGCGAACAAAGTTAGATTGGTGGACGTCCAGACTGTAGCACTGACTGAGGAGTGCAGTCACAGGGTATTGAGCAAAATGCCGAGAAGCTCAAAGACCTAGGGAGTCTTACCCTCCCCATACAAAATGGTAAGGCTGAGGTGCTACGAGCTTTGTGTGACTTAGGGGCAGCAGTTAATCTAATGCCCCTATCCTTATTCAACACCCTGGGGTTGGGAAAACCGAGGCCGACAAGGTTGATGCTGCAGCTGGCTGACAAGTCGCGAGTGACACCTGATGGAATAATAGAGGACCTTCTCATCAAAGTAGGTAAGTTCATTATACCTGCTGATTTTATTGTCTTAGATTTTCAGGTTGATGACCAGGTACCGGAGGAGCGGTGATTGACTTGAAAGCAGGGACCCTGAAAATGAGGGGTGAGGATGAAGAGGAAATCTTCCGCGTTTACCAAGAAATGAACCCATCTGCACACTACAGAAACCTTTGTCAGGTTAGTGTGTTGGCAGAGGATGAGTGTGGGGTGGAGGATTCCATAGGTGCACAGCCAAAGGCAAAGTCAAGTGTTCAGCCCGAGTCTGATAGAGGACTTCAAATTGAGAAGAAGTTGGAGAAAGAGAGGAATAGAGTGGAGGCTGTTTCCTCTAAACAGCAAAAGAAAAGGAGATGGTTCTCGAAAGAGAACCCAGGTATGAGGATGTCCTGAAAAGGACAGTCAACGTCATGCCACGACGTAAAATAAGGCGCTGCTTTGGAGGCAACCCAAGGGTACCTCAGGTACAAATTGTTTAATTTTCATTTTGTGTTGATTAGGTTATTTTCATTTGGTTTGTGTTTTTGGTGGAAAGTTAAGCACAGAGGAAGGGAAGTCTGAGTACCGAGAAGGTGGAAGCTAAAGAGCATGGAATAGAAGAAGTGTGGGGTCGAACACCCATCTTTGGAACTTGAAAGGACGGCATGCTTTTAGCTTGGCATAGAGGCTCAGGGAGTATTTCTCATCTTTTAAATGTTAATTTGATGCTATGAGGACATAGCATGATTTAAGTGTGGGGTGAGAAAAATTTCAAAATTTTTGTGATTAACAAGTTTGTGGTGAATGTAATTCTTGGGAGGAATTTGTGAGAAGTTTGAAAATTTTGAAAAATTTTGTGAATTAAGCATGACTTCATCACCCGTTGGTTTTTCTTTTCGGTTCTTTTCTGACGGGGGGTCTTTGAACCAAAGAATAAAAATTTTCTTTTTCTTTCCTTTGTCTGTATATAGTGTTTTTAGTCATAGTTAGGGACTGTTTCCGATGATGGATGGATGACGACCATCTTAAGGAAAATTAGTCGATAGGTTTGGGTTTTTGAAACCATAACTAATTGGTTCTTGATGTTCTTGTTATGTGCTATACGTGATTGTAAGATGCAAGTATGTTCAGTGTGAAGCATGCAAGTGTATAACTTTGTGTGAGACACTTAGGCTCTTGAATTTGACTCAATATGATTGAAGCTTAATTCTAAATTCTTGTGATTAGCTGAGTAAGAGTCTACTGAATGTGTCTTGATTTGAGCATGTGCCATGAGTGTAAGGTTTTTGAGTATTCTGTGCTATTGTGGATTGTTTAGAACTTTCCTGGTGTGTTTATAAAACAAAATGAAGGATGTGAATTGTAGGAGATGATATAGGCATTTCTTTGAATGAACCAAATTGTTATCCCTCATTTTACCTACCTTGAAAAATTAATCCTAGTTAGCCCCATTGAGCCTTGAGCCTATTCTTTGACAGCTGCAACATAAGCTTAATCCTTTTTCTTTCATTAGCCTTGAACTTGATCCAAAACTCCTAAGCGCTTAAGGGAAAAATATGAAAGAGTGAAGGAGAGAGAAGAAGGAAAAGAAGGAAAAATGGAAGTTGTGAAAGTTGAGAAAGGTCAAGGGTGCACTGATGTGAAAACGGCTGATTATTATAAGGAGTAAGAAAATAAATTAATGAAAAGTTACTTATAGAACTCCTTACTAATAAGCCCAAAAGTGCCTAAAGAAAGGGGGAACAAAAGAGGAAAAAGAAAGCTGAAAGGAGAAAAAGGTGAAGTAAGGGAAGGGAAGTTTGTGATGAGGGCGTGATGTATTAAAAGCGCTTAGGGCAGATAGTCACTATTACTGGCCATAGTAGTACCTACCAGTCCCTTTGCTACATTACAACCTAAGAAGTCCTACTTGATCTTACATTCATACATCCTCAAATTAGTGTAATAAAACACTAAGGGAAAGCTTATGGGTCATTACATGATGCATGTGAATTCTTTGTGAGAGTGAGCGTAATTCTATTCATGTACCCACACATGTTGTGATTTAAAAAGTTTTTGCGTGTGAAAAATGGGTAACTCTCATTCCGTGAGGGCACATGTTGAATGAAGGATATAATTCATGTAGTATTTCTTAATCAGTTGATCTGCATGAGTTTGCTAAGATTGAGAGTCGCTTCTTGAGGTTAAGAAGTCTTAGCGGAGTTGTATTTCATTTCAATGATTAAATCGTGCATGCTCTATTTGTGGCTTGTTATCTTACGTAATCATTGTAGCCGTAGCTTGAATATTTTTGGTAAATGAGTTATGGATGAGTCTCCATATGCATGATATGTAATAGGTTGTTTGAGGACGAACAAGACTTTAAGTGTGGGGTAGGTGATCGTGGGCTAAAATAGCATGCCCGAGTGATGCTTTGTACCTTAATTTAGTCTTGTTTATCTAAGTTATTTTATACATTTTCATGTAATTTTATATAAATGTGAATATATGTGCTAACCAACATGATTAGTCCTTGTTTTATAGGTTTCAATGATTTGGAGGAACTAATTCATAAGTTGGTGAAGTAGAGGAATGGAGTCGGAAGCAATCGGCGAAAGTCGACAAGGAGTAGGCCATGGCAAGGCTGGCCGCGCCAGGCAGCATGCCACGCTATGCGTGTGTTGCGCCAAGCGTCGTGCCACGCCTAGGCATGGAAAGCGAGCAGATACGGCAGCAAGTAGTGCTCCAGCGCGCCAGCAACGTGCCACGGCAGGCCAGCCCCGCGCCAACAGCATGCCATCGCGCTGCCCAAGCAGCGTGACACGCTGCCAACGCGGCAAGAAGGCTGCCGAGGGTAGATTTTGGGTGATTTCCAGAAAGCCTTCGCGTTACCTCCGTGTCACAGAGGCAGGGCTCCGCGATACACTCCGTGACATGGAGCCATTCCACGACAGGCTAAATTGTGCACCTTTCTCATTTATTATAAATAGGACCCTTAGCTCCTAAAACCACTTGGTCACGATTTTATTCTGGAAAACTACCTAGGAGTGAAGGGAGAAGTGGGAGAACTCATCTAGGGTTTGGAAAATTCCCTTCTCATCTACCAAATTCATGTAAATATGTTAGTTTAGTAGTAGTTAGTTGTAGTTTTACAAACATGAATGGCAAGAACCCTTCATCTAGGGTTGAAGCCATGAATTATGATTGTGATTTTATGAAATTGTTTTGGAATTAAGTTATTGATTGTTGTTTCCGTCTTGCATTCTAGATTGTTGGTTGTTTTAATGATTGATCACTATGAAAACATATATGTTAGCTTGGGCAATTGCTTGAGAAAGAATTACCTAGGTCAGGACATGAGAATGTAAGGAGCATGTTTGTATCTCACGATATAATTTCGTGTTAGGATAGAAATATACCTAACACCTTGCTTGCTTGACAAAACGGGGGTTATTAAAGACCAACTTAGGATTATCACATCACCACTCGAAGAAGTAGTTGTGAGGCTAAGTTGAGTTAAATGATTAGATGCACGAAAGTCCCTAATCGTTTCCCTGTAAACCACAACATAATTAATTGCCCGCGACCTAGAAATTAGCATCCTCGCTCACAATGATGCAGTGAGGCTAGTTTGCCATGTTTAGAGGCTCGAAAGACCATGAGCATGCAATTCTAATTATGTGAAACAACAATCGATAGTGTCATGCTTAACCCATTGCAAATCGTAGTATCGCATGATTATCTGGTTTTAATTCTATGTTGCTCCTAGAGTAAATTCAGGATATTTCGTTGACCAAAACTAGACTTAATTAAATCTCCCTCGAAAACTTCTATAACCAACATTTTTTGGTATTTAAGATCACACTTGTAATGGATAGTTAGAGGAATGGGTCCAGTCCCTGTGGGTTCGACATTCCGGTTCTCTAAAAGAGCCACTATATTACTTGCACGACCCGTACACTTGCGGACGCGCAAATAAGGGCCGAACAGCTATCAAAGATTAATGTTCAAGGAGATCATTTTGAGTGAAGTGACTTAACAAAAGAGGGCCTAAGATCATGTTCTAAGTGCAACTACATCTAGGATTTCGCCTTGAGTCACATTTGGGACAAGTTATAGACAAGAAGTTGTGCATGAGATTCACAAAAGTCCTTACTACACAAGGCATCACACCTAATCCACAAAACATTATTCACACATAATCTTGATTTAAAACATCAGAACATGTAAATTTATAAGCCAAACGAGGAATCTACAAAGTATGACAAAGAGTGCTATGTTCTTGTTTCAATCATCTGCTCATTATTTCTTATTTTCATGCCCCATTTTAAAATTCCATTTAATACATTTTCTGGTGGTGCCACTCAAAACAGCTCCATAAATGACTCAAAAACGACATGGCATTTTCCCTTAAGAAAGTCGCCACTCAAGCTATCATTGGGAAGTGCCCACCCAGTTTGACAATAAAAAGAAGGAAAAAACAAAGAAATGCTCCTCAGGAAAGAACTGTGGTATGAAGAAAACCCTTGGAGTTTGATTATTATTCTACTATTTACACGACGAATAAACAAAGGACTTGGGTCCTGAAGGAGTAAATAATTCAAGACAAGGACCCCATTCTCATCATTAGCCAATAACATTCATCCAAAAAAATTTTCAACCAAGTCATTCACTTTTTTTTCTTTTCAACATCACAGGCCTGGTGAGGTAATCATTGACAGGAGTAAAGATTGAGCCCAACAAAGGCTTACAATTCATCACAGATAATAAAAAAAATACAAAATCCTGACAAGGGCTACTTCGACTCATCTTTAAAATAAAACATCAGTGACCCCCCAACAAATACTCATCCCTCCCCCAGCTAAGAGAATACATTGTCCCCAATGTATGGATGCAAAATAAAGGGGTAAGAGACTCCTTGAGCAGGTCACTCCTCATCCTCATCATCCACAGCTTCCCCCGCTCTTGTGGCACCAATGAAACTAGCCTCTCCCAGCTCCTTGGTGTCATCCCCCAAGCCCTCAAACAAATCGTTAATTGGGCCTCAAACAGTGGAAGGAGCAGCCATTACGGCATCGAGAGCGCTCATGTCAGGCACTTCCATAGTTGTTCGGATTTTCCACTCCCGCACCGAGATTCGGAAAGAAGTGACAGCCCCCTCCACTACATCCACCCATTTGCATAATGTTGTAAGGCTCTCATACATTGATTTCATCTCCCGTTTGTCTATTTGAGCAATGAGTCTAGGGAGACTTCTAGCCAACTTTTGGAGTTGGCTCTCATGAGAGTTGGTCATTTCTACGAGCTTGTAGACCACTTGGCTGGGAGGATGTAGGAGGAGGAGATGCTCCCCTAAGAGGTGTGTCGTTGGAGGTTTGGACCCTAGCTTCTTAGTGGGATACATTCATATTTAGGGCATGCGGTGATTGCTCCGATCCATGGGAAAACGATCCCTCAGCCAACCCAAAAGCTTGCAATCTCTTCTTCTTGACTGCAGGTGCCTCAACATCTCTTTTCCTATCCAAGGAGATCAATCTGGAGGTAGAGACATGGGTCTCATCAGGGAACAATGGAATACCCACTTGTAGTCACAACTGGGAAATGAGGACCGCATAAGGCATGAAGGTGTTGGCCTATCTTGCCTTCCACTTCATCTGCTGGGCCATAATCTCCCCAAAGTTAACGAGGACTCCAGACATGATGCAGGCTATGAGAATTGCTGACTCCAAGATGAACCGCTACTCATTTTTTGAATGAATGATGCGGCCACAGATAAAATCCAACCATAACTTGGTCTTAAACTTCAGATCATAAAAAGAAATTTCGCTATCCATGGAGGCCCATAGTGGGGTGTCAACTGCAATGATGGGGGATATCTAGGTGAATTGATTTTTCATGTCCACAATCCTTGCCATATACTCTGTGCTCGAGTCAATTTCTTCTTCCTAGAACAAATAGTTGATTGCATCCAGAGTTATGTCTACCTCTACCCCACGTACCATGACTGATGGTAGGCAGGGGACTTCATCGATTTTGCCTTTGTGCTTCATGATGTCCTGTCTAGCCTGGTAGGAGGCATAGAAATTCGGCACCAGGTTTGGGTAATAATTCGGGAGAGGATTGGCAAAAGCATGCCATTGCCTGTCTATGAACTGAGCAGTGATGTTGGGCAAGTCCCCCGTAGTCCCGCCAAGTCGAACCTTTTCTCCATCGTTATTGATCGACCCTTGTATATAGTGTAGTGCCTTTTCATTTCGGGCACACAGAAGATGATGGTCTTCCTATAGTCGGGGGGTGTTGTGGAGGCTTTGTCCTTGCCTTTGCCTTTGGTGGTTGAGGAGGTTGGTGCCTTACCTTTGCCTGTGTTCCTAGATGAAGACATTTTCTGCAAACATGATGTTAGTGGCAGCCATAATACATTGGAATAAAATAACTAAACATTATACTAAAATTTAGATCAGAAGAAAAGATGAAAAACCATCATTAAAGAACAGGCAGCACCGACGAGCCCCCGGATGGTATCCGCGGACTGCCGATGCGAAGCAGTAAAATAGGTAGACAACAATTCCACCGAAGACAAGGCAGTGAATCGCTAATTCTAATTCGTGAACCGCCGATGTAACACGGATTCCAAGTAGTGGCCTAAAGCCAACTGGAGTTTGGACCGGCGTTCCATCGGCGTTTCGCCAGACCCTACCGACAAATAACCGAATATCATCATTCCCAAAGAAATTCCAAGAATTTCAATGGCACCAAATTAAAAACACCCACTCACATTACATTAAAGTATCAATTCTACATAGAGATAGGACTCAAATGATGATTTACCCTTAAGAATGGCGTCACCCAATCTATCATAGGGCAAAGCACGTATTTTTAATCCATTTGGGTTACTCAGAATTCACCCCATTTAAGCCCACAAAAATATCATAACTATCCCACACCCCTATTAGCCAACAACTACTATCTCCCGCTTCTTTCAGCAAACAAAGTATCAATCATGAAACTAATGGGAAAGAAAGGCATTAGCAAGAAGGGCAATGTATATTAAAGCCATATGAATGTGCAATCAAAGTTCCATTGATGAAAACATACAAAGAATAAGAGATACATTACCACACTTAGGAGAGAGTTTGGCAAAGACTAACTTGTGGTATCTTGATAATTCTCAACAATGGCACTTCTGAGACTTGTGTTGTAGAGAGGGAGAATGTGAGTGTAGTGAGAATTTGTGAAGAGAGTGAGGGGTTTTATAGGTGAGCAGGTGAGAGTGTGGTTAATTGATGAGAATGTGGGATAGTGATGGTGATTTAATGTGTTTATGGGAAGTGAGAAAGAGAGATATGTGGGAAAGTGGGAAGATGGGTATTGGGAAGACAAAAAGGGTTGTGGGAAAATGGTAAAAGGGGAACCTAAGGGAATATTTTCCAGATTAGGGCATCTCAAGCAGATATTTGGGGTCAGGTGGATCCATCTTTAATTTAGATTCTGAAACCAAACCCGTGCCTCGATCGGCGTTACACCGAAGGCCGCTGATATGAGCCGACGCTTAGCCTCCTTAACTTTTTGTGCTTGAATTCATGCCCAGTTCATTGTTTGATAGTCGGTGATAGACCTTCGGTTCACGAGTGTGGCCTACATTTCACTGATGGATCCTCTCTTGGGTACCCAATGCTCAGGTAATTTGTGAGGGACCGACGGTTGACCGACGGTACACGATTTTGAATCAGCGGTCTGCCAGTTCAACCTTCGGTCGAACACTCATGTTTCCAACATTTGGCTTTCATGTTTTAGGGTAGCAATTTGTGCATCTGGATCGACGACTGTGTTGCCTGCCTTGTTTTTTTGTGCTTTCTCTCTTTGTTTCTCACTTCATTGGTCTTACAAAGTCAAAAACAACAATGATGGATCATCCACCGACTCAGACTTCTCTATCTCAACTCTTCTCTCCTCATTCCCTACATGCAACACTCCAATCACCTTGCATTCGTCAGGAGATTCTGCTGATGGACACACCCTGAAGGTGACTTTTTCACATTCGACTCGGAACTTGAGCTCTCCTAGCTCCACATCAACCAAAGCTCTACCCCTGGTGAGAAATGGTCTCCCCAAAATGATTGGCACTTAAACATCCATTTCACAGTCAAGGACTACAAAATCAGTTGGTAAAATGAATTTATCTTCCATCACAAAAACATCTTCTAATACTCCCACAGGCTTCTTTATGGAATGATCCGCCATTAGCAACCTCATTGATGTGGGTTTGGTGCTTCCAAGTCCCATCTTCTTTAAAATGATGAGGGGCATTAGATTTATGCTTGCGCTGAGATCGCATAGAGCTTTCTTAAACACACATATCTCAATTGTACAAGGGATTGTGAAAGCTCCTGGGTATTCCCGTTTGGGGGGAAGATTGCTCATCATCATCGCACTACAATGGTGCGTCATCTCCTCGCTACCGGCATCAACCACCTTCTTTCTTTTTCAGCAACTCCTTCATGAATTTGGCATATCTGGGCATTTGAAGAAGGGCATCCACCAACGGTATATTAATAAACAATTTGCTGAACATGTCAATGAATTTTCTGAACTGACTGTCCTTCTTTTTTTTAGCCAACCGTTGTGGATAAGGGGGTGGAGCTCTTGTTTCAACTTTTTCATCATTTGAGGCCTTCATGCCTACCTCATCTTCATCAACGTATGAGGGAACTTCATCATCCTTCCCCTCACCTTCAATCTTCAGTCTTTTCACCGCTCCTTGGTGGTTTTGTCACCTCATCAGCTTCATTTTCCTCATTTGATTTGGGATTAATAACCTCCTTGGGATTTACTCTCGCATATCCAACCAATTTATCACTCCTAGTAACAATAGCCACACATTAACTATCTTTCTTTGGGTTCGGCAGTGTATCACTTGGGAGAGTTCCCTTCATTTGGGGATTCATTTGAGCAGACAAGTGGTTCATTTGAGCTTCCAAATGCTTAATGGAGTCTGAATGAGAGCTCACTGTCTGGGCAAGGTTAGACACCTCCCTTTCAATTTCTAGACCCCGCTGTAAGTTGATTCTACTTTATTGAGGACTCTTACTAACGTCTCTTCAATTTTTGAGCTACCTGCATCGCTCACACCTGGCTGACTTTGGGCGTTTTTAGATTTTTGAGGGGGAACATATGGTTTGAACTCCAGTTGTAATGATCTCCTTCTCAATTTTGCTCTCTATTGCCTCATCTTTCATTTCTTTCGGGCCATCCCTGTGCATCATGGTTTCTCCAACCTTGGTTCTCTTCCCATAGGTGCCAAGGACCTTGATTAGTCCCTTGAAACCCAGGTCAAGGACCCTCCATCTAATTTCCCATGTATTGGCATTCCTCATCGTACCTCAGTGGCGCCGATTCTCCTTCAAATTGCAATGGACCTTGCATACCTACAACATTCACCACCTTGGGCCCTGCCCCCATCACATATTTGGTCATTAGTTCCAGCTGCATCATCATTTTAGCAATATTTTCATCTCGCTCTTCATCTTTTTTCCGTAACTCAGCCGCCAATATATTAGACCTAATGTCATGTATAGATACATTTGTCTCTCTCGTGTGCTAGGCCCTATTTGTTTCTGTCATTCTGTCCAAAAAGGCTTTAGCCAACCCATATGTTTGATCCATAATAGACCCTCCAGCTAAATTGTTGGCAACAAATTTGTTGATGGATTCGAGAGCGCGGTAAAAACTTTGGAGAAGCACTCCATTAGGGAGGCCATGGTTGGGACAAAGAAAAACCTTCTTTTTAAACCGTAGCCATGCTTCATGCAGGCTCTCCCGGCTCTTGCCTGAAGTTTGTGATGTCATCCTTCAGCTGCAACATTTTCGACAGAGGGAAGAAAATATCTAAAAAGGCTTCAGTTAATTCTTGCCAAGATGTAAACAACCAAGAGGCAGTTCCTCCAACCACATCGTCGCCTCTCCCATTAGGGAAAATGGAAAGAGCCTTAGCCTGATAGATTCTTGACTTATGTTTGTGATGTTGAAAGGATGGCATATCTCCAAGAAATTCCTCAAGTGACGATTTGTATCCTCACATGATTTTCCCCCAAATAGTTCTTTCATCTGAAGCAAATGTACCATTGTACTTGTGACATGGAACACAACATTCCCTACCATAGGTGGTAGGCGAATGGTTCCCGCCACTTTGGGCATCACTGGGTTATCTTCCTCATGCTCCATATTACCCTCCACTAAGCTATCTCCTACTTGTGAATGATGACTCATATGACCTTATCCTAAGAAGAACAACAAACTTTATGTCAATACTTATGATGCCAGACTAATTCAAATTAACAATCAACACAAGAGTATCAAGCGCTAGTCCCGGGGAACGACGCCATTTTTGACAAAGTCCAAAATATACTCTTCATACAAAGAGTATAAGCGGTCGTTGTATCAAAAAAATATCCCAACGGATGTCGGGATAAATCCCTCAGGGACTACTGAATGATTTGCACGAGTTTCAGTTGAGAAATTGAATTTAGCTTGCACCACTTGAAAATAACATGGAAATAAACATTTTGGGGAAGATTGAGATTTACAAAAGAATATAACTTCTAATTTGACTAACTAAGATAGCAAAAATACCAAGGTTGTTGATAATAATGTGAAAGACTAAAGGTGTGGTGTAGATGATATGCTAACTAAATAGGGTCATGCTAGGTCATCTCATAAGTTCAATTTGTGTAACTAACCTCGGGAAAGTGGGAATTTGATGTTTTTCAACCTCATAAATACCTCTTGTTAGAGTTCTTTCAAACCCCTAGGCATCATTAAATCAACTCGATTAGATTTGGATTAATTGCTACACTAATCTCTAACTATTAGCTATTAATTAAGAGTGAATGTAATTTTGGCTATTTCCAGCCCAATTTTACAATCTCTAATCCATGTCCACCATTAAATTCTCTCCCAATACTCAATTCTTCTTTTGCAAACAAAAATCAGGTAAGAACAACTAGATCCACATCAACAATAATGGATCTTCAACTATAGATTGGAGAAAATTTAAAATATTTACACTAATTAAACAATATTGAGATGAATCTGACAATACACACTCTAATTAAGAATTCATCACCACACACCTCTACTTAATGATTTAGCTACTCATAGTCAAGAAATTCAAAAGCAGATTTATCAATAAACTCATTGAATTCAATAATAGGAGTAGCAAAATCAAATTCAACAAAAAGTCTTCAGCAATGGTAGTACCTTGCTATGGAGGAAGAAGAAGAAGAAGAAAAATAAAACAATTCTTTTCAATTTCCACCAATAGAATTCTTACTTTCTTCTCCTACCCAAGAGAATGTTCTAAAAGCTAAAAGTTAAGATTTGTTTAGGTATAAAGTACTTCTCTCTAGAATATATCCAAAAGTATGGTATCCCCTCTCTCTATTTTCATGCTGGATATTTTTACCCCTGATCAACATTCTTGCACTTGCGAGAGTACCGGCGGTTCTCCGGTTACATTTCGTGATTAGCCGGCTCTAATTAATTTTGCCTTCAGTGAGCTCCAGTAGCCTTAGGCAATTCCTTCGGCGTTTCACCGATCTCCATCCGTGCGTTGCCGATTCATTTCTCTTCAATCGAGCAATTTCAGGTGTCATTCGGCAAATGGACCGGTGAGTTGCCGGTTGAAGTTCGTGTTCATCGGTTGCTATGATTCTCAGAGGAAGTGTTCATCAGCTTCTGGTTGGCGTTTCGCTGGTCTTCTTCGATGAAGCTTCGGTTTTCACTTGATTCCCTTCTTTTTGCTCCATTTCTTGCTCTTTCCTGCAAATCAGATATATGCACACAAAAAGGGAAAAAAGGGCATAAAATCCATCTAAATGAATTGAAAACTAGACTAAAGCTCATGCTTAAGAGCCTAATGAGTGGGTAAATTACCAACTCATCAATTATGCAAGTTCATGAGAAGTCAAGTTTATGATTTATGATTTCAAGTATGATGATATATATAGCATGATTGAATGTGTATGAATTACCCATGTATGAATCCATGATTTTGACTTATGAAGTCTATTTCAAGTATGCATGGTTTTAAGATTTGGGCAAGCCCACACATGTTAAGTATGTTTCATGATGTAGTTCAGTTTTATAATATCAGCTTATCATATGGTTTGGAATGATACCCCCTGATTTTAGCTTATGGTATGTATGGAGCCAGGACTCCCGATATTCAGATTTCAAACTATGCATGTACTTACATTATCAGCTTTGTTGAAAAACGATGGTTTCGGCTTCATTGAAAAATGATGGAGGGAACTTTGCATGTTGTTAGGAGTAGTGTCTAGCACTGAGTAGGTTAGGGGTTCATGTAAACCCCGGGTCTCCGAACTACATGCTTAGATAGGTTTATATATTTACATTGGGACCTCCCATGAGAGTTTACCCCGCCTACAAGGGGCCTTCAACTTGATATCGATATCATGGTTGCGCCCTTAGCCTTGGAAAGGCTTTGGACAGCTCTACCCACTTGAGTGTGATAGTTAGGACATCACATAAGCTCTATCGTAATGGTGACGGTTGTGACCAGTCTCCCATTGTTTCCCATGGTTTCAGTTATGCATGTTTATGACTTATGATATAATATTTCAGTAGGTTTGACCCAATGATCAGTTTATGATATTTTACTTATAATTTCTGTTGTGGCAAGCCATATGATTCTATTTTCAGCTTTGGTTCATTCGATTCAAAAATAAGATTTAGTTTATGATTATTCATGTTTTTAGAGATCAGCATGCAATTTATATTATGTGCATGATTTCAATTATACTTACTTAGCCTATTTTACTTACCTTACATAATCAGTACATTCCAAGTACTAACCGCATACTCTATGCAGTATCATTTCATTATACAAGTTCAGATGCTCAGACTCAATTCCGTCATTAGCCAGTCTCCACAGCTTAGTCTATTTCTCTTATTGGTGAGTCCTCATCTTTGGAGGACCTTTATATTGATGAGTTGTGTTACTTTTAATTTTCAGACTCTTAGTGAGCTAGTTGGGGATGTTGTCCTATCAGCTCTTCAGTTATGTTAGAGGCTTTTCCAAACAATATGTAAAATTTCAGTTTTGTCAGTGTTGACTCTGTATGATTGATATGTATTCAGACTTCCGGTTATTCATGTTTAGTTTATTAGTTTCCATTTGATGTATGCTCTTGATCCGTTATGTTCATGCCATGGGTGAGCTTGGAGCAATTTGTGGTTCTAGGTTCTGTGTCTCGATTCGGGGCCTCAGCTTGGGTTATGAAAAACTTGGTATTGGAGCAAAGGTTTAGAATTTCCTAGGGCGTTTGAAAGCCATGTTGAGTAGAGTCTTTTCCATGGGTTTGAAGCGCGCGACACTTACGGGGGAGAGGCTACAAGACATTTTAGGAAATTTCCCTTATTTCATGATCTATATCATGCAATGAAGTACCTCTCTATCCTTCTATCTCATGATATATGCATTTTTAGAATCATGCCTCCATACTGAGTAAGTGGTAGAAGGAACATAAATGGAAAAGGCTATGAAGATGGCAATGGAGATGGGCACCAACAAGCCCCGCTAGCACCAATAGGTTCTTTTCCTGAGAAAGTATCTCATGCTGAGTTTAGAGTGGCATTTCAGATGTTGGCACAAGCTCTAGACGCTCAGGTCAACCAGCAGGCAGTGTCCCATGTCCCTCAGAATAGGAGCACAGCAACGGCTCGAGTTCGGAATTTCCTCAGGATGAATCCACCTGAGTTCCTTGGGTCAATAGTGGGTGATGACCCGCATGAGTTTCTTAAAGAGGTACACAAGATTACCCAGATTATAGGGGTGATGGGAGAAGAGAGTGCAGACTTAGCCTCCTATCGACTGAAAGGGGTTGCTTATATTTGGTACCATCAGTGGAGGGACGGTCGAGCAATGGGCTCAATTCCCGTCAACTGGGATAAGTTCGTTACTGGATTTTTAGACATATTCTTCCCTAGGAAGTTGAGAGAACCAAAGGTGGCAGAGTTTCGTCAACTAGAGGAAGAACAATAAGATTTTGCAAGAGTACGTCTTGGAGTTTACCCGATTGTCCAAGTATGCACCGGAGATGGTTGCGGATTAGAGAGCTCGTATGAACAAATTTGTCTATGGAGTATCAGATTTGCTGCTCAAGGAGTGTAGGACTGTAATGTTGAACAGTGATCTAGACTTCTCTCGGTTGTTTATATATGCCTAACAAATAGAGGCAAATTAGATGAAGGAAAGGGAGAAAGAGGCCAAGAGTGCTATGATAGGAAGCTTTGGGTTTTCCCAGCAGAGGTCTAGTGGCAAACATCATCAGCACTCCCATCAGAGATCATCAACCCTAGTGTTGTCATTAGCCAGTGTGCCATCTAGATCTAGGCGTGATCAGAGAGGAAAGACATCAGGCTCCCAAGGTCAAAGGAGCATGTCAGTAGAGCCCAGTATTCTAGTTTGTAGCATGTGTTGTAGAAAACACACCAAAGAGTTCTTAGCATGTTCAGGTGCATGTTTTGGGTGCAGGAAGCTCAAACACATGCTTAAAGAGTACCCTGTAGCCAAAAAGGGATAGGGTAGAGGTCGTGACCCAGCCACCAGTTCAATAGCTCCCCCAGCACACTCAGCTCAGCAAGGTTCATCCACTAGTGCAGGTGGCGGTCAGCGTCATAAAAAATTTTATGCCCTCTCATCTCGTCAGGAGAAGGAGGTCTCCCCAAATGTGGTCACTGGTATGTTGCCAGTATTTCATCTTGATGTATATTCATTGTTAGATCCAGGGGATTCTTTATCTTTTATGACTCACTATGTTGCCATTAGTTTTGGAGTCAATCCTAAAATCCAATCTTAATCCTTCTTAGTCTCTACTCCAGTCGGTGACTCAGTTATAAGTTGATGGGTAGATAGAAATTTCCCTATAACAGTCCTTCAAAAAATCACTTCAGCCGATTTAATAGAGTTAGACATGACTAATTTCGATGTTATCTTTGGCATGGATTGGTTGCATGCATGTTATGCCTTAGTGAATTATAAAACCCGAACGGTAGAGTTCCAATTTCTGGGTGAGCCAGTCCTAGAATGGAAAGGTAGTTCAGTTGTGCCAGTAGGTAGCTTTGTCTCCTACCTTACGTCCAAAAAGATGATTTCTAAGGGTTGTGTGTACCGTCTAGTTAGGGCTAAGGATGCGACGTCCGAGACCCCGACTATCCATTCTGTTCCAGTAGTATGTGAGTACCCAGAGGTCTTTCCTAATAATCTACCAGGCATCCCTCCCAAACGGGAGATTGACTTTGGTATTGACCTTCTTCCCGATACGTAGCCTATATCTATTCCTCCTTGCAGAATGGCTCCAGATGAGCTAAAAGAGTTGAAAGAGTAGTTGAAGGACCTTCTATATAAGGGCTTTATTAGACTAGTAAATCCCCGCAGGGTGCATCAGTTCATTTTGTCTGAAAGAAGGATGGATCTCTTCATATGTGCATTGACTATCGGTAGTTGAACAAGGTTCTGATCAAGAACAAGTGTCCCCTCCCAAGAATTAATGACTTATTTGACCAACTTCTGGGTGTTAAGTGCTTCTCAAAGATAGACCTCAGATCCAGCTATCACCAACTCAGAGTTAGGGAGAGTGACATCCCGAAGAGATCCTTTCGGACTCGGTATGGTCACTATGAGTTTGTAGTTATGTCGTTTGGACTAATGAATGCTCCTGAAATTTTCATGGATCTAATGAATAGGATTTTCAAGCCATATTTTGATATGTTCATGATTGTCTTCATAGATGAAATTCTCATATACTCTCGGAGTGAGGAGGAGAATGTCGCTCATTTGAGGGTGGTGCTACAGACTCTCAAAGATCTCCAACTATTTGCTAAATTCAGTAAGTATGAGTTTTGGTTTGACTCAGTAGCATTTTTGGGCCATGTGGTGTTAATGATGATGTGCAGGTAGACTCTCAAAAGATAGAAGTTGTAAAGAATTGGCCTAGACCAGTTAATCCTTTAGATATCAGGAGTTTCTTAGGTTTAGCTTGCTATTACAGGAGGTTTGTCAAAGGATTTTCATCCATAGGAGAACCGTTGACTAAGTTGACCTAGAAGAAAGTCAAATTTCAGTGGTCGAATGCCTGTGAGAAGAGTTTTTAGGAGTTAAAGACTCAACTCACTTCAGCCCTAGTATTAACCCTACCTGAGGGTACGAATGATTTTTTATGTATTGTGATTCCTCTAGGGTTGGTCTTGTGTGTGTGTTGATGCAGCATGGTAAGGTCATTACATATGCCTCTAGACAGCTTAAGACTCATGAGAAGAATTACCCAACGCATGATTTAGAATTGGCAGCGGTGGTGTTTGTTTTGAAGATTTGAAGACACTACCTGTATAGGGTCCACGTGGATGTGTTTACAGACCACAAGAGCCTACAGTATGTGTTCACCCAGAAGGATTTGAATTTGTGACAAAGAAGATAGTTACAACTGGTCAAGGACTATGACATGAGTGTTCTTTATCATCAAGGCAAGGCCAATGTAGTGGCGGATGCCCTAAGAAAACTGTCCATGGAGAGTGTTTCTCATGTGGAAGATTGAAGGAAAGTGTCATGCCCCACCTTGGGAGGCATGACTAGCACCTGGTTTCATATTGGGATCAGAACTGACCTGGCTGGGCTTTATATATAACTAAGGGTGGTGGCAGGGGATGGCACCCCACGCCGCCCATCACGCCAACTTGATGCCACACCGCGCCCCTCAGTGTGCCAGTGGGCCTGGTGCGCTGCACTAGCCAGTGCACTGCCGGCTGGCACATCGCACTGACCCCTCGCAGCCTAGCCTCGCCCGACCCTGATTCCAAGGCTTTTTCCATATGTGTCGAGCTCTTCTTACTTGTCACAAATCCATGTGTACGCCTACTAACCGATGAGATTTTATGGGGTGTAACATCCTCCCTCCTTAGGAACATTTATCCTCGAATGTCATCTTTAGGCTTAAAAGAGTTAACTCGTTTAACTAATATTTAGAAAAATTTTGGCAGAGTCTCCTCTATAATATGGATTATTCGGAAACCTGAAACGCAAAAAAGTCCAACATAGGCACCTCGCAGGATGCTATAAACAGCTATTTCACCACAAAGAGGTAGCCAGCTAAATAATACAGATAACATAAGCAGTAGTAAAATAACAACTGAATAACAACATCACCTTTAACTGCATAATCTGAATCAGTCCTAGAACAAGTGAGGATATCTAGACCTCATGTCATCCTCAACTTCCCAGGTCATCTCTTTTTTATTCCTGTTCCTCCATAGTACTTTAACAGAGGCTACATCTTTAGTCCTTAACCTACGAACTTGTCGATCTAGTATGGAAACTGGAACCTCTTTATAGGCTAACTCCTCAGTAACTTGAACATCCTCAATTGGCACAACTCGGGACAGATCTCCTATGCATTTTCACAACATTGAAACGTGAAAGATTGGATGGACAGATTCTAGCTCTGGAGGCAATTCCAACTCATATTCCACTCGGCCTATCCTCCGAAGGATCTGATACTAGCCAATAAACCTAGGGCTAAGCTTTCCCTTCTTGCCGAACCTCATCACACCCTTCATTGGCAAAACCTTGAGAAATACCCAATCATCAACCTCAAATTCCAAGTCTCTACATCGTACATCAGAATAGGACTTCTGGCGATTCTGGGCTGTTAACAAGAGCCTCTTATGAGTTTTACTTTCTCTTCTGACTGGTGAATCATATCAGGTCCAACTAACTCTGACTCTGCTACCTCAAACCACCCGATAGGAGACCTACATTTTCGCCCGTACAAGGCCTCATAAGGCGCCATCTGGATTGCAGAGTGATAGTTGTTATTATATGAAAATTCAATAAGAGGTAGATACTCATCCCAACTTCCTCCGAAATCTATCAAACACGCCCGTAGCATATCTTTGAGCATCTAAATTGTGTGTTCTACCTAATCGTCTGTCTAAGCATGGAATGTTGTACTCAGATTAACCTGTGTCCCCAATCCTTTCTGAAACAACTGCCAAAATCTAACTATGACTTGTGCCCCTCTATCAGAAATAATAGAGGTGGGGACACCATGTAGTCAGACTATCTCCTTAATATACAACTCAGCATAGTCTTCAGCGGAGAAGGTAGTCTTGACTGGTAAGAATAAGCTGACTTCATTAATCTGTTGACAATGACCCAAATAGAATCAAATCTACGCCTGGTATGGGGTAATCCTGTCACAAAGTCCACCTTGATCGCTTTCCATTTCCACATAGGCACTGTTATTTCCTATGTTAATCCACTGGGTTTCTGATGTTCGGCCTTTACCTGCTGACAGTTAGGACATTGGGCTACAACTTCTGCTACACCCTTTTTCATTCCAAGCCACCAGTATATCTCTTTTATGTCATGATACATATTCATCGAACCTAGATGAAGGGAGTAATGAGAGTTATGTACCTATGCCATGATCTGCTGGAGAAGTCCTGCCACATCTGGCACGCAGAGGCGACCCCTAAATCTCAAGACCCTATCTTCTGTCAATTTGAATGTCATTAACTCACCTTGCTGAACCTTATCTCTGAGTTGTACCAGGTTAGGATCCTCATATTGACGCTCTTTTACCTCCACAATCAAGGATAATACTACGATACTCTGAATCACAGCCCCATAATCCTCTGAGTCTACAATTTAGACGGCTAAGATCGATAACCGGTGCAGTTCTCGATCTATTTCCTACAGTTCTGGCCTCAAATGTGCCAAACTTCCCATAGATCTTTGGCTGAGTGCATCCACTATAATGTTGGCTTTCCCTGGGTGATATAAATATTTACATCATAGTCGTTCAGCAATTCTAACCAACTATTGTCGTAAGTTCAACTCCTTAAAGATGTACTGGAGGCTCTTATGATCAGTAAAAATATCCCTGTACACCCCATACAAGTAATGCCTCCATATTTTTAAAGCATGAACCACTGCAACTAACTCTAGATCGTGGGTGTAATAGTTCTTTTCATGCTTCCAGAGCTACCTCAAAGCATAAGCAATCACCTTACCATGCTGCATCAGGACGTATCCTAACCCAATGCCTGAAGTGTCACAATATACAACATAACCCTATGAACCTTTTGCAAAGCTAACACCGGTGCCGACATCAATCTGTTCTTTAATTCCTGGAAACTCCACTCGCAGGCCTCGATCCAATGAAATTTGCCTGCTTTATGAGTCAATTTAGTCAAAGGCGCTGACAGGGTGAAAAATCCTTCTACAAACCTCCGGTAATACCTGGCTAATCCCAAGAAACTGCAAACTTCTGTTGGAGTTGTCGGTCTAGGCCATGTCTTTACCGCCTTAATTTTCTACGAATTAACCTGTATACCAGCCTCTGATATGATATGGCCCAGGAAGGCCACGAAATTCATGAAGGACTCACATTTAAAAAAAAATCATACAATTAGAGATCTCTGAGAGTTTGAAGTACCATTTGCAAATGATTGTTGTGTTCTTCTTCTGAACGGGAATACACCAGGATGTCATCAATGAATACTATCACAAACAAATCTAAATATGGCCTGAAGATGCTGTTCATCAAATCCATGAACACCGCTGGGGCATTTGTCAACCCGAAGGACATGACTAGAAATTCAAAATGATCATACCTGGTCCTGAAAGCTATCTTCAGAATATCTTTCTCCTCAACCCATACCTGGTGATATCCTGACCTTAAGTTAATCTTAGAGAAATATTTCTCTCCTTGAAACTGATCAAAAAGTCATCTATTCTGGTGAGAGGGTACTTATTCTTAATAATAACCTTGTTCAACTGTTGATAATCTATGCACATGCAGAGGGAGTCATCTTTCTTTCTTACAAACAAAATTAGCGCACCCCACGGCGACGTACTCGGCCTAATAAAACCTTTATATAACATATCCTTCAACTTTTACTTCAATTCTCTCAGTTCAGCCAGAGCCATTCGATATGTAGGGATGGATATAGGTTGAGTACCTGGTAGAAAGTCAATAGAAAAATCAATTTCCCGTTCTGGGGGGATACCAGGAAGTTCATATAGAAACATGTCTTGAAATTCATTGACCACTGGAATGGACTGAAGAGTCTGAGATTCTACTTGCATATCCTGAACCCTGATAATATGATATATACAGCCCTTTTTTATCCACTTTTTCTCCTGAAGATAGGATATGAACCTACCTTTTGGAGTAGCTGCACTGCCCTTCCACTCTTGCACTACCTCCCCTGGGAAGTGGATTCGGGCTGTCTTGGTCCAACACTCTACATTGGCATAACATGACGCTAGACAATTTATGCCCATAATTGCATCAAAATCAATCATTTCTAGCTCTACTAAATCTGCTAAATCTAGTGACCAACAACCTCTATTGTAGCCCCGGTAGATCCTTTTAGCTATAATAGAATCACTGACAGGCATAGACACCGAAAAAGGTCGCTGAAGCAATTCTGGCGTTATAACAAACTTCCGGTCCACTAATGGTTTAACATAGGACAAAGTGGAACCTAGGTCTATCAAAACATAAACTGAGTGAGAGAAAATGTCTAGCATACCTATCACAACATTCGGTGATGACTCTGACTCCTGTCGCCCCGATAAAGGCATAAGTGTGATCCGGACCGCTGCCTGAATTAGATGCCCTTGACCTGCCTCAGCCTCTATCGGTTGGAGTTGAGGGCCTGGGCCCTGCTAAAGGTGCTGAGGCATGTGACCTTGCTGAAGACCCATCCTTTCGGTCCCGATCACACTGACCTCTAGCTGGACAATCCATCATCATGTGACCCTCTTGTCCACAAGTGTAAAAAGCAGTAGAACCATACTTGCATGCCCCAAAATGACGTCGACTCTAAATAGTACAACATGGCACAGTAGTCCTGCTCTGATCTGACCCCCTCTGCTGTTGAGAACCTGATGCCCGTGAGCGCTCTCGGGTCCTGACTGCCCTTGGCGGTTTGATCTACCACCCTATTGCTACTGTGGGGGTGGGGTTCTGGGCAGCCTGCCTGATATTCATGGCCTAGGTCCGCCCTGAAATCTTGCCTGCATGTCACTGGGTATAGCCCTAGGAGATGCTCTTGATTTATTCTCTCTATCTCCCGCTGTCACTGCCTGAACCCCTCAATATTCTGAGCGAAATCCTGAATGCGGACAATGTCCATGTCCTCCTGCAGAGTAGCTGTGACACACGTTTCCACATACTCTAGAAGCAGCCCTATAATAAACTGATGTACTCTGGCTGGCATAGTGTCTACAAATGCTAGCACATATCTGGCCAAGGAATCAAATCTCATAGAATATTCCTGAACACTCATCGAGTCCTGCTTTAGGTGTAAAAACTGGTCCACCCGGGCCTGTCAAATTTCCTGCAGCAAGTAGTGATCCAGAAAAGCCACTGAGAAACTAGACCAAGTCAGAGGGGAAGCGTCTTTGCCTCGGGACCTCTCCCAGCTCTTGTACCATAACACTGCTATGTCCCGATCTCAAAACACCACTAACTTAACCGATTCTGCGGGCATAGCATGCATTACCCTGAAAATCCGCAATAATTGATCCAGGAAGTCCTGAGGGTCCTCTTCCTAGTCTATCCCTGTAAACTGTGGAGGACTCAGGGCAAGGAATTCTCGGACCCTCGAACTCCCAAGTCCTCCCAGAGATTCAGCAACCACTGGTACCATAGATTGGTGTTGAGCGATCATCATCTGGGCTAACATATAGACGACGCTCCTAACCTCCTGATCTGATGGTATAGATATAGGAGCTGCTGGAGGTGGTGCCGACATGACTGATACCCTAGAGGGCTCCTAGCATGCGGATACTACTAAGGAGACCGGGATGAAGTCTCCCTATTTCCCTCAGATCAGGCTGGCTCTAACTGGGGCACCCTACTAGTGCCTTCTCCTGCAGCAACATCTAACTTTCGACTGGTCGTAGTCTGTCGCATGTCCGACATTTCTCTGTAGATAAGAAGAATAAGGTAATCTTAGGGACTCAACCCTATACAGCATCGCTCTACAGCACAACTGAAGAAAAAGGAAGGGTAACAATGCTATTATTCCCTGTAGCCTCCTGCCTATGGAATGTGGTGCACAACACACCCGTAGACAAGACTCTGCTAGACATGACTTGCAGACTCCCTAGGATACGACCTGCTCTGATACCAAGTTTGTCACGCCCCACCTTAGGAGGCATGACTGGCACCTGGTGCCATACTGGAATCTGAACTGACCTGGCTGGGCTTTATATATAACTAAGGGTGGTGAAAGAGGGTGGCACGGGTCGTGCCAACTTAATGTGACACTGCGCCCCTCAGTGCGCTAGTGGGCCAGGCACACCGCTCTGGCCAGTGCACTGCCGACTGGTGCATCGTGGTGGCCCCTTGCGACCTAGCCTCACCCGACCCTGATTCTGAGGCTTTTCCCACACGCATCAAGCTCTTCTTACTTGTCACAAATCCACGTGTACGCCTACTAACACCCCATAAATGTTAACGATTAGTAAGCGTACACATGAATTGGTGAAGAGTAACAAGAACTTGACGCGTGTGGAGAAAGCCTCGAAAGTGGGGTCGGACGAGACCAGTGTGCACAGGGCCAGCGTGACGCGTCAGCCAACAGTGCACTGTCCAGTGCGGGGTGAAGGCCTGCTGGCACTTTGAGAGGTGCGGGGCGCCAGGCCTGCTGCCTCAATGAGAGGCGCAGGGCGCCAGGCCTGCTACCTCAATGAGAGGCGCAGGGCGCCAGGCCTGCTGCCTCAATGGGAAACGCGGCGCGCTAGGGTGGCAGCCTCAATAGGAGGCGCGAGGCACACCCCTGCCACCGCCCAAGAATGTATATAAAGGCCTCTTCACAATTTAAATCATTTCCCTATTTAAACTCATGGCCATATAAGAGGAAACATGAAGGATTTAAGTAATTTTCGTCTGTTTACGCTGCCAAACACCATCAAAATTTGAATTAACTTCGGGTATCGAATTTTAAGCCCTTGGATCATTATTACGGAGTTATTTTCATGAAATTTGCCCGGCGAATTGTAACCCCACCGAGCAAAAATTGTCAGAATTGCTCCAAACTGATTTATGTATAATCATAGTCTTTAAGTAAGCATTTCTCCCTTCTAAACTCTCGAAAAATAATACATTTTTGGCCGTGTTTAATTAAGTTGAAGTATAGTCAATATTGGTATTAATAGTTATCGTTTTACGCTGATTTTGGTATTGAAATTCATCTCTTTCTCCAGTTATAACGGTTACAGCTGAAGAGAGCTGGCGAATACAAATTGAAACTCGTCGGTTATCCAGGAAACGATAATCGAGGTATGTCAAGCTTAACCCTCGGCAAGTATACTCATCGTACAGTGTTACGATTTATGTTCTAGAACAGAAATGACGATTTCATATGTTGTAGATAGATGCTACCACTAGATTGTGATTACACATACTGTAATTAGTTGTTGCTAGTATATAGAGATTAGACATGTTGTGATTAACTGTTGTCCGTATATTACAGTTATATAAGTTCTGGTTAGCTGCTAGAAAACGTATATGGATTTTATTAGAATTCCATGTTTGTTGCCAAGCCTAGATCTTAGGAGCTCGTGAGAGTTACCGAGCCTGAGCTAGTAAGTTGAGCAGCACGGGCGCAGCTAGGCGGTTTAATTACTAGTTTGGTGTCTGTATTGTTAGGAAAGCACGCCTAGAGGCAATTGGCGTATCCCTACACCCTAGGGCCATAAATTTCGATAGGAAGGCCATGTTTTAGAGTCAGCAACCTAAGGTTGTCTAGTGAGCTGAGTGACAGCCTGTCACCCTATTAGCTAATACCAGTGATCGTCAGTCTTAGTGGGCTTAGAAGTTAACATATAAGTAACCCAGGAAGCCAGCCCAGTCATCCAGATCAAATAGACCCGTGGGTACTCTAAAGAAGCGGACCTTATTAGTAGTTAGAGGCTGAGCACCCCAGCCGGTTCCTATAACCCACAGGTTGCCAGGAATGGTTAGGTCTATATAAAGTTGTCTATAAGGTTAAGAATCACCCAGAAAAGTAATATAAGATCTGATTGGACCAAGATGAGGCCTAAGGCAATAGTAAGTACCATGTTAGTATAGTACTACCCACAGGCTAAGGATGTCAGTAAACTTCCTATAGACGATTAGGGGTCGATCGCTCAAAAGCATGTTCGGCCAGTACCAGTCCTATAGTTGTCTTAAGCAGAGGGATTGAGTAGTTAGTCATTCGCAACCCCGCATTTATTATGAGTTATAGATGTCCGGGCAGGACATATAGAGAGTTGTGTTGGACCACTCCATATCTCTCCCTATTTAGTCCAGACTATTAGAGATCATGATCACTATCAGGATCCTCTGACCAGATACAAGTGCACGGTGTGCCTGCTAAGCTTTATAGATTATCCTAGGGGGCGAGCAGTGGTGGCGTTAAGCCCAAAAGGCCAGTTACGCCTTTTGAGTGGATAGATTAAGATTTTTGTACAACACCTTGGTTGGGGTTGCCCTCACTTAGGAGCCATCCATGACCACCCCAAGGCTACTAGCTGTGTCAACGCCCGCGAGGGGCTAGATGACGTTGCTCCGAGGAGCAGTATGCCATCTGTGAGTGAAAAAGATGAGGTCTGAGGTCCTCATACAGTCCATTTCATGGCTGGACTACTCTTATGCCGTATCGCCACACCCTGTCGAGTTCGGTACCCGGGGTACAGACAGCAGGAGTCCACCAGACTCAGACATAGCTATAGTTCAGGGGCTGAACAAGCTCAGTTGTAGACCCAGCTGATCGGTAGGTTTGCTACAATACTAGTGGATTCATAGAAACCTGGATAGGGGTATATAGATTATGATGTGCTCGCTAGGGCTTTTGGGGGCCCAAACGAGTTATTCTGTGTTGATTGTACCTTCCGGCTTATGGGGGCCAGGTGAGGTTCTTGTTTGTATTCTAGTCTGCTAGTTATGGTTTATAAATTTGTATTATACAGTCTTAGCTTGTGTACATGTAGTGTTCGTTAGATGCAGATTACGAATCAGCAGGCGTACATGTTATTACGAATCAACGGGAGTACAGGTTAATCTTTCTGTCCTTCTTTCTATTCACTTTCAGTCTTTATCAGTTTATCTATTGCCTTACATATTCGGTACATATTGTACTGATGCCCTCCTCTAGGCGCTGCATTACTTGCCTGCAGGTTTAGACAGACAGGGTTCAAGATCTCCAATAGTAGTTGTTCAGAGTCCGCAGTTGGGACAACTCCTTTCATTCGTAGTTTCCAGGTTGTAGAGATTTCTGTATTTTAGTTATATAGCATTTCGGGTAGGCCGGGCCCTATCCCGACCACTATTAGTACTCTTAGAGGCTTGCAGCTATTGTCGTTAGTTAGTTAGTTGTATGTTGGCCTTGTTGGGTCTTAATCGGTTATGCTTCGTTTGTTGGCCATGTGGGGCCTAGTATAGTAGCTCGTCTTCATTTCTGTTATAACTAGACAGCATGGTGGCCTTGTCCACCCGCATAGGATCTCTTTTGTTGCCTGTTGTTGGTTACCTATTTTTGTTTACAGGTAGCTATACGGCCTTGTCGGCCGGAGGATGTATTTACAGCCGAGATATAGCTCGTTGTTTTCTTGAATTGAGTCGCAGGCTGGCACCAGGCATGCATAAGCCTAGCCAGGTCAGTTAGTTGCCAATGTGTCACCAGGTGCCAGTCATGCCTTCCAAGGTGGGGTGTGACAAACTTGGTATCAGAGCAGTTCGTATCCTAGGGAGTTGTGCAAGCCGTCTCTAGTAGAGTCTTGGTTATAAATGTGTTGTGCACCACATTTTATAAGCAGGAGGCTACGAGGCATGATAGTATGGTTACCCCTCTTTCTTCTCAATTCGTGTTGTAGAGAAGAATTGTATAGGATCGAGTCCCTAAGCTTTCCTTGTTATGTCTGTCTAGAATAATCTTCGAGATAAGACAGCCACCAGCCAGTTGCAAGATAACCACAGCAGCAGCAGGAGGTACTAGTGAGGCATCACAGTTGGGGGACGGTTAGCCAAACGGCAGAAGTAGACGTCTTTTATATTTCCCCATCACCCTCCCCAAGTACTAGGAACCTCATAATGAGATAGATATGCCAGTGCCATCCCCAGTTCTCCCTACAACCTCAGAATAAGGGGTTAGGAGTATAGTATATATGTATGTATGAGATGGTTTACCTACTAGATATTTAGAATTAGCCAGGGGCAGTAGTTAATGTGAATTACCTGAAAGGTGTGAAGGAAGGAGGAAATTGCAGGATTCCTACCTCTAACTCTTCGAATATTGTAAGGTTCCATACCTCAGTCTTACCACAGTAAGATAGGGTCATTTTCCACCTCCTAGCATATTCTTACAGTACACTAGAAAGCGTAAGTATCAGTGTTATGGCGCTCAGAACGAATAGTAGAGGAGAGCTAGAATTATTGTCCTCGAGGAGGATTAGAGAGTGGTTGAAACCCTTAGTATTTACACATTATCTAGACCCTCAAGGTAGTAAGCCAGGGAGGGGGATAAGGTTGTCAATACCACTCGAGTGTGTATGAGGAAGTCCAACAGCAATAACCCCCAGTAATAGTAAAGCTTAAGTCAGAAAAAAGGCCGATTCCGCTGTAGTATGCTAATGACGGCAGGGCATACCTGCAAGATAATAGTTACGACCCTAGTTTGTAATATCGAAGGACAGGGAGATCATATGAACAAAATAGGCCCTAGTGTGAATCAGAAGGAATATAGGTCAGTAGACCTGGCCGGTAACGTCCTTGATAGTACGAGGTAGGAAGCACCAACCTCAGAGTTCAGCCTAAGGGAACAAGAGGAAAGGCGTAAATATCTAATGGGGAAAAACTAGAATCACCTCTAGGCTGATAAAGCATAGGATCACCGCCGAATATTGAGAACTAAGCATCGGGCTGACAGTTAAAAGACAGTGAAGGTGTAACCTAGAATGCTGCAATACCCCCCACTAGTTGAGGAGGTAAAGGAGTACCGACATAGAGACTTTAACTTAGAATAGCTTGGAAACAAGGTCCAGTAGGAATTCATTGGCCTCAAGACAATAACGGGCAAAGTCATAAGACCCAGAGGTCGACTCTACGTTACAGGGGTAGTAGAATTTCAAATAGCAGACATAGCTAAGGTGCACGTGTTCGTTACTCCCAGAATTTAACAAATATGCAGTGGGCCAAAAAGAAAGTCCTATTGATGGCATGGAAAGATAGAAGATATCATTGAATCATAGAAGTAGAGCTCCAGTGACAAGCTAGAAAAGACGTAATAGTAGGAACTGAGCAGTCCAATATAGGAGATGGTCATGTCTGCAAAGCAGTGGAAAGTAATTAACATGAATACAGTCACAAGCTATATCATACCAGGTGTAGTTTGGACTCATTTGAGCCAAGGTGGAAAGACTAATGAGATTGATTTGTGTCTCGCCAGATGGAACTATATTGCAGCTAAAGCGTGCGACGAGTTAAATATTTAAGAAGTAGTTTGGTTACGTGGAACCCAGTGTATAGTAAACCCTGACAGAGAAGCACAACTCCTAACCAAGTTATAGGAAACCGTTAGAATAGATTGGAGCGCATGCTAAAATTAGTACCACTTCTTATCTCCACGTAAATAGCCCAAAAGAGCACTTAGGTCAGACGCCAGGCGGTCTCTTATGAGTGGAAGCGAAAGCCCCCTAAAGTAAATTAAAGGTAGTTGGACCAGGGCATATTATAGCAGATAGACTGAGAAATTAAATTTACCAAGAAATTGGTATCGATAGCCTAGGGCCGTCAGGAGTCCTATCCTAAGGTACGACGTAGGCAACTAAGGGTTGAAGCAACAGTTGGATATTTCTAGAAACGTTGTCGAAAAAGTGCGTTATGAGAATAGGTCAAAAGGACAAGCTTAGGCCTAGGTTTATTGGCCCAGATCATATCCTTCAAAGGATAGGCGAAATGGCATATAAGCTAAAATTGCCTCCAGAACTAGGACCTACTCATTCAGCTTTCACATGTCGATGTTGCGAAAGGACATAGATGCCCCATCCCAAGTTGTTCTAGTTAAGGATGTTCAAGTTACGAAACGTTCCAGTTGAGAACTAAGGATGTCACCTTTGTTAAGTTATTATGGTGAGACAAGAATAGAGAAGAAATGACCTAAGAAGTCGAGGACAACATGAAAACCAGATATCCTCATTCGTTCCAGGATCAGTCCAAACTATGCAATTAAGGTAAAGGTGTTTCTTCAATTGTTATTTTATGATGTATGTTACGTATATTGTTCAGTTGACTAACAATTCTGTAATTAAAAAGTTGTTATGGTGTCATATGAGATATCTGTATTGGACGTTTATGCATTTCAGGATTTTCAGATAGTCCATATTATAGGGGGGACTCTGTCAGAACTTTTCCAGAATAATAGTCCAAAAAGTTAAGCTCTTGTGAATTGAAGTAGACATTTGAGGATGAATGTTCCTAAGGAGGGGAGGATGTTACACCCCGTAAATATTAATGATTAGTAAGCGTACACGTGGATTGGTGACGAGTAAGAGGAACTTGACGCGTGTGGAAAAAGCCTCGGAAGCGGAGTCGAAAGGGACCAGTGCGCATAGGGCCAGCGCGACGTGCCAGCCAGTAGTGCACTGGCCAGTGCGGGGTGCCAGGCCTATTGGCGCTTTGAGAGGCGCGGGGCGCCACGCCTGCTGCCTCAATGAGAGGAGTGAGGCAACAAGCCTGCTGCCTCAATGGGAGGCGCAGCGCGCTAATATGGCAGCCTCAATGGGAGGCGCGAGGCACACCCCTGTCACCGCCCAAGAATGTATATAAAGGCCTCTTCAAAATTTAAATAATTTCTCAATTTGAACTCATGTCCAGAGAAGAGGAAACACGAAGGATTCAAGTAATTTTCATCCGTTTACGCTGTCAAACACCGTTCAAATTCAAATTAGCTTCAGGTATTGAAGTTTAAGCCCGCAGGGAGCATTACCATGGTGTTATTTTCATGAAATTCGCCCGGCGAATCGTAACCCCACCAAGAAAAAGTTGTCGGAATTGCTCCAAACTGATTTCTATACAATCACAGGCTTCAAGTAAGCATTTCTCCCTTCTGAACTCTCAGGAAATAATACGTTTTGGGCCGTGTTTCGTTAAGTTGAAGTATAGTCAATATTGGTATTAAAAGTTATTGTTTTACGCCGATTTTGGTATTGAAGTTCATCTCTTTCTCCCAGTATAACGGCTACAGCTAAAGAGAGCTGGCAAATAGAAGTTGAAACTCATTGGTTATTCAGGAAATGACAATTGAGGTATGTAAGGATTAACCCTCGGTAAGCATACTCATCGTACAGTGTTACAACTTATGTTCCAGAACAAAAATGACGATTTCATATGTTGTAAATAGTTGCTACCATTAGATTATGATTAGACATATTATAATTAACTGTTGCTGGTATATAGAGATCAGACATGCTGTGATTAGCTGCTATACGTAGATTACAGTTACATAAGTTCTGGTTAGCTTCTAGAAAACATATATGGATTTTATTAGAATTCTATGTTTGTTTCCAGGCCTAGATCTTAGGAGCTCGCGAGAGTTATCAAGCCTGAGCTAGTAAATTGAGCAGCATGGGCGGAGCTAGGCAGTTTGACTACCAGTTTGGTGTCTATATAGTCAGTAAAGCACGCCTAGAGGCCATTGGCGTATCCCTACACCCCAGGGCCAGAAGTTTAGATAGAAAGGCCATTTTTTAGAGTCTAGTAACCTAAGGTTGTCTAGTGAGCTGAGTGAAAGCCTGTCACCCTATTAATTATTACCAGTGATCGTCAGTCTTAGTGGGCTTAGCAGTTATTATATAAGTGGCACAGGAAGCCAGCCCAGTCGTCCAGGTCAAATAGACCCCTGGGTACCCTAAGGAAGGGGACCTTATCAGTAGTTAGAGGCCAGGCCAGCACCCCAGCCAGTTCCTATCACCCACAGGTGTCCAGGAATGGTTAGATCTATATAAAGTTGTCTATAAGGTTAAGAATCGCCCAGAAAAGTAATATAAGATCCGATTGGACCAAGATGAGGCCTAAGGTAATAGTAAGTACCATGTTAGTATAGTACTGCCCACAGGCTAAGGATGTCAGTAAACTTCCTATAGAGGATTAGGGGTCGATCGCTCAAAAGCATGTTCGACCAGTATCAGTCCTATAGTTGTCCTAAGCAGAGGGATTGAGTAGTTAGTTATTCGTGACCCCACAGTTATTATGAGTTATTAATGTCCGAGCAGGACATATAGAGAGTTGTGTTGGACCACTCCATATCTCTCCCTATTTAGTCCAGACTATTAGAGATCATGATCACTATCAGGATCCTCTGACCAGATACAAGTGCACAGCGTGCCTGCTAAGCTTTATAGATTATCCTAGGGGGCGAGCAGTGGTGGCGTTAGGCCCAGAAGGCCAGTTATGCCTTTTGAGTGGATAGATTAAGATTTTTGTACAACACATTGGTTGGGGTTTCCCTCACTTAGGAGCCATCCATGATCACCCCAGGGTTACTAGCTGTGTCGACACCCGCGAGGGGCTAGATGACATCACTACGAGGAGCGGTATGCCGTCCTTGAGGGATGAAGATGAGTTCTGAGGTCCTCATATAGTCCATTTGATGACTGGACTACTCTTATGCCGTATCAGCACACCCCGTCGAGTCCGGTATCCAGGGTACAGACAGTAGGAGTCCACCGGACTCAAACACAGCTACAGTTCAGGGGCTGAGCAGGATCAGTTGTAAACTCAAGGGACCGGTAGGTTGGCTACAGCACTAGTGGAGTCATAGAAACCAAGATAGGGGTATATAGATTGATATGTGCTCGCTAGGGCTTATGGGGGCCCGAACGAGTTATTTTATGTTGATTGTATCTTCCAGCTTATGGGGGCCAGGTGAGGTTCTTGTCTGTATTCTTGTCTGCTAGTTATGGTTTATAAATGTGTAATTATACAGTCTTAGCTTACGTACATCTGTGTTTGTTAGATGCATATTACAAATCAGCAGGCATACAGGTTAATATTTCTATCCTTCTTTCTATTCACTTCCAGTATTTATCAACTTATCTATTTCCTTATATATTCGGTACATATTGTACTGACGCCCTCCCCTGGGCGCTGCATTACTTGCCTGCAGGTTTAGACAGACAGGGTTCAGGATCTCTAGTAGTAGTTGTTTAGAGCCGCAGTTGGGAGAACTCCTTTCATTCAGAGTTGCCAGGTTGTAGAGATTTCTCTATTTCAGTTATATAGCATTTTGGGTAGGCCGGGGCCCTGTCTCGACCACTATTTGTACTCTTAGAGGTTTGCAGACTATAGTCATCAGTCAGTTAGTTGTATGTTGGCCGTGTTGGGCCTTAATCAGTTATGCTTCGTGTGTTATCCGTGTGGGGCCTAGTATAGTAGCTTGTCTTCATTTATTTTATAACTAGACAGCATGGTGGCCTTGTTGGCCCATATAGGATCCTTTTTGTTGCCTGTTGTTGGTTAGCTGTTTTCGCTTACAGGTAGCTATACGGCCTTGTCGTCCGGAGGCTGTATTTACAGCCAAGATATAGCTCGTCGTTTTCTTGAATTGAGTCGTAGGTTGGCACCAGGCGTGCATAATCCTAGCCAGGTCAGTTAGTTGTCAGTATGGCACCAGGTTCTAGTCATGCCTCCCAAGGTGGGGCGTGACAACAAACCCCGAGTCTCAGAACTACGCGCCAAAGTAGGTTTATATATTTACATTGGAATCTCCTTTGAGAGTTTCCCCCGCCTGCAAGGGGCCTTCAGCTTGATATCGATATCATGGTAGCGTCCTTAGCCCTGAAAAGGCTTTAGATGGCTCTGCTTACTTGAGTGTGATAGCTAGGGCATCACGTAAGCTCTATCGTAATGGTGTCGGTTGTAACGATTCTCCTATTGTTTCTCATGATTTCAGTAATACATATTTATGACTTATGATATTATGTTTTCATCAGGTTTGACCCAATGATCAGTCTACACGCTTTTACTTATGATTTCATCTATGGAAAGCCATATAATTCTATTTTCAGTTTTGGGTCATTCGATTTAGACATGAGTTTCAGATTATGATTATTCATGTTTTCAGATATCAGCATGCAATCCTTATTCTCATGATCTTATGATTTATGTTATGTGCATGATTTCAGTTATACTTACTCAGCCTGTTTTAGTTACCTTGCATACTCAGTACATCCTATGTACTGGCCACATACTCTATGTTGTATCTTTTTATAATACATGTTCAAACGCTCAGGCTCAATTCCACCGCTAGCCAGTCACCACAACTTAGTCCGTTTCTCTTATTGGTGAGTCCTCATCCTTCGAGGACCTTTATATTGATGAGTTTTATTACTTTCAATTTTCAGACTTTTAGTGAGCTAGTTAGGAATATTGTGCCATCAGCTCTTTAGTTATGTTAGAGGCTTTTCCAGACAATATGTAGAATTTCAGCTTTGTTAGTGTTGACTCTGTATGGTTGATATGTATTTAGACTTCCGCTTATTTGTGTTTATTTTATCAGTTTTCATTTGATGTATTCTCTTTAGCCGTTATATTCATGTCATGGGTCAACTTGGAGCTATTCATGGTTCTAGGTTTCGTGTCTCGATTCAGGGCCTCAGCTTGGATCGTGACAATAGCCAACACACATGATATATTGGTCGAGACAAAATTCAATGGAAAATGCCAAAAAAAGGAAAGACGAGGAATGAAGATTTTTCCATGAAGTAGAAGCTCAAACACAAGGACGAAACAATAATTATTCTTACAAGAAAAAGACGTACAAACATGTATACAATGAGATTTCTATGGAATTGGTTCTCAAAATTCTAAAAAAAGAATATAACAAGACTCAAGGGCTTGTACCTTCATTATAATAATGAAAATCAAGAGAAGGGACATCCACTAAGCTGTTTTACTTGAAATAGCCACAAATTCAATGAAACAACAAAGACAACGAGCTACACGACAAATTCAATGATCTATGCTTGGATTTAAGTTTGGATCATCACTCCTCCTTCAATATAGAAATAACTATGATTTCTTGGAATATTTTGAGGGTTTCAACTGCTTTGAGAAGTTAGAAAATGATCTAGAAATGTCTATGTTTACCTATATATTCTGTCAAATTGACTTGACACGACCCGCAACCACTGTCATGCCCTCAGACTTAATTTCCTATCTTCTAAATTTTTTGTCTGAATGAAACGGTCCACAGGCAACATCAACCTCCGGCGTTCCCTCAACATATAATGTTTAGTCATAAAACTAAATTTGTACGTCCAAAATCTAATAATTAAATTAATACAAGTCATGAGCCTCAACCAACTGAACATAACAAAGCATAAAGTGTATAGAGAATTTTCTAAATAAGCAATAGTAAAGCATGGTTTAAGTATAAAACTAAGGAAATTGTCCACAACTACAAGGAATAACATAGATTGCCAACCGAATCAATAAAGTCTCAATCTAGTCAAATGTCTCATCACCTACGGCCTCAATACCTGCCGCAAATAGTTAGCAAGCTCAGATGAGCTAAATATCATTGATAAGACATCTGATGAGTCTTATAATGACCCTGTAGTCAATGGTATAGCCTTTTGAGTAAAATAAACTTATGAAATACGATAAAGAAAATTAGATAATAAGTTTAATATTAAAAATCTGAAAGCTTAAACTGATTTTGAGATCTGAGTTATAATATGTGACTAATTTTATTTGAAAATATTTGTTTGGGAAAACTTAGCAAACACTACAAAAAAAACTGGTTTTAGCAACGAATGAAATCCGTAGCGAAATCATCAAAATCCGTTGCAAAAGTAAATTAGCGACGGATTAGTGACAGAATATTTTCTGTCGCTAAAACGTTCGTAGCTAAGCCTTTAGCAATGAATTTTGGCGTCTTTTGCTACCTTTAGCGACGAATTAGCGATAATATAATTTTGTCGCTAATTTTAGCGTGAATCTTTTCATAGCTAATACATATAAAATCCGTCGTAGTTTGCTAGTTAATTTTGTCGCCAAAAATATTAGCTACAAAATTTTTCGTAACTATTCTGTTGCAATTTTTAAAATATTATTTCTAATTTTATATTTATTAAATATTTAGGTACAAAATAATCACTATTTTTTACTAATATATATTTTATATACTATTCAAAATTCCTATAAAGCATATTAAATGAAAAATAGTAATATTGAATAAGAAGCATCACAAGAACATGATTTCATATAAATAATAATCGAAAGATTAGCAAATAGATCCAAAAATACATAAATTCTAAAGCATCAACAATATTCATAATTGTTCTTCAACTAATACAATAGAGTCTGAAAGACAATGCTAACTAATATGGGGCGTGAAAGTGATGTTCATCGGGACAAAAAGTATGACCCGGGACCTTAATCATGTTTCCTTTGAGATCCAAGGCCATAAGTTCTTCTTTTCATCATTCCTCTCACGGGCTTGTATTACGTTTAAGTTGCTCTAACAATTCTTGAATTGTATCCTGTAAATAGAAGTGATGAATGAAAATCTTAAAAAGTTTTGTACATTCAATTTATCGGACAAAGTAGCAGTGTACCCTCTCCACTCTTGTCTCAGGAATAAAGTTCAGATGTGAGGTGAATTTGACCTTGCCTCCAGGAAAACTAAGGACCTAACATCGAGAGAAAGGATTATGATCATGCATACTCAAAAGTAGAATATTTGCTGGAGCTTACAAAATACTTTTTAACACCTATAGAGGCATGTATATCACACACTTGTGCCAACTAAGCCTCTAATATGCCACAGTCTCAGTCAATGGACAAAGGCATTTAAAATAGAGAGTTTGAACAGCTAGAGATGTCCACTAGAAAGCCCATGGAGTATGGGGGAGGGATGTTAAAACGGGACAAGTACATGTGACAATTAGGCTATTCGACCTATTTTAAAAGATAAACTATTTAGTATTAGAACACAATATAATGAAGCGAATAGAGCTGAATGGATTAACATAATTATTATCTTTGACATAAACTTGAAAAGTAAATGAGAAATGAGCTGAATGTGAAGGGACACATGATATATATATATATATATGTATGTATATATATATATATATATATATATATATATATATGAATGGGTACTATAAACTTTATCACTCAGACAAAGACGGGTAGGCAAATATATTTTTTTTTCGTTTTCTTGATGTTAGATACAAGAGTAATTTAGAAAACTCTATTCAAATGAAAAAGTATTCCAAGAAAATCAGATTTTCTTTTCAAGATAATCCAACACAGCTAGCACCTAAATGAACCAATATTAATTTATGTTGTCTATAACAAATCTTATTCTGTTATTATGAGTAGAAAAAAAATATTGATGTTATATTGAACCTCTAGCAGCCCCAACTTTTAGTTAGATATGCATACTCCAACTACATCCACATACAAAATCCTAAGCACAAGAAGATATCTCAAATAAGGTAGCATCATGCTAATAACAAACAACTAATTAAGTAAATGAAAATGTATTTTATTTAAGATGGTCACAAAATCAGTGGCGAAGCAAAATTTTTTGCTAAAAGTATTCAAGATTCAATATATATCTATGAAAAGGTTATTCAACCATTCTTTAGTTTATGTAGCTAAGCCCCTGCATATAATATAACATGGTATTATCAAATATGAAAAGAAAATAGTAAAGAAGTCCTGACTTTCTATGCTTATTACCAAAAAGTGTCTGGCCGGGTTGAAGATAATAATTAATTAAGTAATTAAGCTTTTAGAGCAAGAATAGCACAAACATGATCAATCTAAGTTAAAGAAAGAAACTTTTTTTTTTTGTTTTTTTTTATTGCTAAAGCTGAAAGAAAGAAACTTTAAGCAAGAAATATATTTACATTAGGATTATGAGGAAAAATAGAATAAACCCATCGGTATTACCTTTTTGACAAATTTAGTTGCTATAATACAATAACTGTAATCTAAAAAAATAAAACAAGTATTAATCTTTGCCCCAGCTAGAATATATCGATCTTCATAAGCATATGCAGAGGCGGAAAGAACAAATTAACTTTTTTACTTAAGTACAACTAATGAAAGTTCAAAGACATTCAAACTTTTAAGATTTACCTGTTGCCATTGGGTGTTATACCAAGAAACAAGCTTCACAAAGTTTTTGCTCAGATAAATTCCAGCCTTGACATCATAAATGCTTGATTTGCATATTATTTTTGTTTAGGAGGCTTCTAGTATACACATGTCATAATAGAATAAAGTACACAAATTATTTATATTTTTCAAGGAGGGGGTGATAAAGGGAGTTAAAGGAGTAAAGTACACAAACTCACTTGATATCAACCTTGATTTTAATATGTTTCTTTCTCCAACCTCAAGGTGAGATTAACCACAAAGACATTAACAACTAAAACTTGAAATAACATCCCAGTTAACATTCTATTGGTATCACGTTTTCGACAACCTTAGTAGCTATAGTACTATTGGGAATAATGTTAAATGAAATAGCTCTTCCACCTCTTCAACTCTTTTGTTGGTTCATCAAAAGAAAATCTGGATAATGAATTATATAAATGAAAACAACTTGAGTATGAACCAACATAAAACGTATTAAAAGTTAATGTACAAATAGTACTACTTAACTGTTATAGAGTGGACTGTGGTCATGATAAGACCTTTAACAGTTCCAAACTTTCATGAATAGCCTGTAAAGTCGCATCAAAATTAAGGAATTATTAAAATTTCACTTAATGGTTCAAATGTTAAAATGAAGAATAAGGCAAGAAACAAAAGGAAACATTTACGAAAGGAGAAAAGTAGTTAGTCGTACAACTAGCATTAGAAACAATGTTGATGTTTGGCTTGTAATCCTTCTCATTGACCCCGACAAGAACCATAAGAGAATCCTTGCTAGGAGAAAAATAATTTTTCATCGATCTTGACACCAAGAACAAACATATGAGCAACTTTTCTAGGAGATGAACAAATTTAGCTTGTATTCCTTCTCATTGTTCTTCTTATTTTGTAATGAATTTACTTTTTTCTTCTCAACTTTAGTTGTCTAGTTTTACTTGTCTCTGTTTTTGGATTCTACCCTAAAATCATTGATTCAATAAAAAATTTGCATGAGTAAAGATTTGACAATATCAAAATCCGATTAAGCATGCAGATATCACAAAGAAATCAAACTAGAGTATCTCTAACCACACCTTGAAACTGAAACCTTTAGCCTTTTCATATTTTGCATTTTGCAGAGATGGTACAAATCTGAATATGAACAATCACATTTTTTCCAAATTAAATCAAAGAATTTAGAAAAAGTAATTAGAAATACCTCTCCCATGGAGTACTTGAGCACCAACCACAACCTCTTGCCAGTACTGTGATAGCCCTGATATAGATTCAGAGAGGCAGGTCCACCGAAGTTATGGCCCAATTCTCCATGAATTTTGATAATTAAACACTACCGTCAGAAATTCAATTTTAAAAATTTCAAAATCACCATCTGTAACGAAATTCATACCCATAACTCCAAAATAGGCTTCCAAAAATCCTAACCCAGATCCAGTGACTTCCCTTATGCTCCAAAACAAAATTCTCTATAGGAAAAGTGAGATGGGTATTTCAAATCATGAGTTTAAGCGAGTAATGCATACCGTGAAAGCGTCTATTCAGCAATATCAGATATGAGTACATCAACGAAAAAGAAGAAGCAAAGAAGAAGTACAATGGACATTGCCATAGAAAAACCAAACCCTACCAAGAGATGGATAGATGTACTGAGGAGTGACACTACAGTAGAGGGAGAATAAAATTTTACATTAATGTATAACAAAAAAATGAAACACAAGAATATTTTTCATAGTAGTTTCCTTTAAAATATTTTGACAACTTAAAATTAATTAGCAATGAATTATTTGTCGCTACATCCATAATTGAATATTAATAAATTTAGTGATCATAATTTTGTCACTGAATCTGTAGCTAAAAAGTTACCGCCAAAACTTGGCACGCTATTTAGCGACGAATGTTAGTTTTCGTCGCTAATTTGTATCTATGCTATATGCCTATTATTTTATTTTCTTATATTGCGAAAAAATTATAATTTCATAGTTAATTTGTCGCTACTTAACGACATAAATTATTTTATCGCTAAAATTCGTCGCCAAAACTAGTTTTTTTTAGTGAAAAATTAGTCTTGCATATGTGAAATTGGGTCACCTACTAGGAGTATTGGCTTATCTCCTAAAAGCAAACAATAATGCCTACAAATATGGGAATAGCTATCCTGATTTTAGAGATGATTACAGTTAAGGAGGGTAACTACCTATCCAAGCTGAATATGATCACATTAATATCAAGATCTAATGTGATTGTTGTACATAGAACATACAGCTCGTACAATTCACCTACAACTATACTTGTGACATACGGGTCGTACATAGAACATACAACTCGTATAATTCACCTACTATCACAATAACCCTCTTTACATGTCACGACCCGAGCATGGACCTCGGATTGAGACACGAGACCTAGAACCACGAATGGCTCCAAGCTAACCCATGGAACATACATAGCATGAATAAGAGTATCACTAATGCAGAAATAAATCATGAACGTAATATAAGCAAAAGTATGCATAATATAATAGCATGAACACAAACACGAGCCAACATCGTTGAACAATCTATACATAGTTGTCTGAAAAACCTCTAAACATATGATGAGATGATGGGAAAACACCCTCAACTAGCTCGGTCATTCTGAAACTAAAAGACATAAATAAAAGAGACACAGTCAAAACTGACATCCTCGAATCATGAGGGCTCACCAAAACTGGGATCAAACTGGATTGAAATGGGAGCAAGCTAATGTCGGGACTGAGTCTGATCACCTGAACCTATATCATGAGATGATATAGCATAGAATATTTGGTTAGTACTTTGAATGTACTGAGTATGTAGAGAAAGTAAAACATGCTAGTAAAATGATAGTCTGAAATTATGAATATAAAATAAGATAGAACATGAGAGTAAGGACAATATGCTAAATGTCATATTCCTAAAATAAACGTAATATGAGCTATTCATCATAAGCTGAACATAATCACACAAGGTTTAGAAATAGAAATCATATAGTGTGCCATACATGAAATCATACGTAAAATCTATAAACTGATCAATGAGTCAAATATGTCATAAAACATAATATCATAAGTCATGAACATGAGTGACTGAAAACATGAGGAACAATGGAAGGCTTCATCATAACCAACACCATCATGATAGAGCCTATATGATGCCGCAACTATCTCGCTCAAGTGGGCAGAGACGTCCTAAGCTTTGCCAGCACAAAGAACGATCAAGGTGTGATATCACTAGTGTGCCCTTGGGTGGGACAAACACTCTCTTGAGAGGTCCCGAATATGAATATATACCTATGGTGACGCGTAGTTATGAGACCTAGGTCCTCGAAATCCTGGGCCTACTCGGTGCTAGACACTACTCCCAAAACATGCATATTGCTCATAATCATATCTTCAAAATATAGCTAATATCTATTTCTTAGGAGTCTTGACTATAAACATCTCTATAAAATCGATCTTGTAAGTCTTGGCTAAAAATCATGGGAAACATGCTTGACTAACTTATAAAATCATACATACTTGAATAAGGCTTCATAATTTGAAATTATAGAATTATAAGTTTAAGAATTTGTAAACATTCATGAATACTTTACTAATTCATCTTACTAGAAATCATGGGCTCATAAGCTTGAAATTCATAAATCATGCATTATAGGAAAAAAATCATTATAAGCTTGAAATAATCAATTCATGAGAAATTTGAGAGTTAAATCTAACCTAGTGACCATATTGTATCAAATAGAACATGAGAAAATTGAACCCATAGAGATATCATGAATAATTGCATGAAATTGGGTTAAACCCTAGTATTTCAACATAACATACTTGAAGACTTAAAATCATAGGATAGGGATGAAGTTGGATATGAGGGTGGAAGAATTTCCCCCATTCATAACCCTACATACCTGAGCTTGATGGAATCCTTGCTAGGATTTGATGCCCAAGAGGATTTAGGGAATAAGGAGGAACTTGATGGTTTAGGTTTAGGAGGGTTTTGATCTTATCTTAGAGTGTTAGGATTATAATGAGGGTTTAGGATAATCAAAATCCTTAAAAACACCCTTTAGAGGGCTTAAAATGGCATAGCCTAGGAGTCAGCAATTTATGACGTGCGAAAATACCCTTAAAATTCCAATTGTAAAAATCACACTGCCAGACCCAATGAACCACACAGCGATCCATTGGGTTTTTTGACGGGTTGTTGTCTGACCCGTGGCCACTGGCTGATTTTTTCCACCCTTTTGGCTTTTTCTTAATGCTTTACTTGACGATTCATCGTGTCACTTAATAGGTCACTTAACCACTTGTCAAGACTCTCTAAAATACAAGTTTTTCACCAACTTTCCCACTTAATGGGTCATACCACGACCCTTCGGGTCACTTGACGAGTCACACGATGACTCATTTTATGACCTTGTGTAGGTTTTTCAATTTTCTTCATTTTAGTCTTTGGATCTGATCTTAAAGACTTTTGGGGTGTTACATTACAGATCATACAATTGACTTATAGTCCATGAATCAACTTATAAAGGAACTGTGATAGAGACGCTCTATGATTCTAGGTATGGTGATCATGTACAACAGTAAAATCAACATATAAATCGTACATGGAAGGCTATTATTTAATAAGGGGTTCCTAATACGATAGATTATAAGGACCCTATGTGGAATCTAACGCCACTCCGGTGTAATAGATGAGACACCATAAAACTGAAGTAGCCCAAGTGTGATAGGATCCACAATCGTAAAGACCATTTGTAAGCCGTAACCAAGGACCGTAAGTTGTGATGCCAAATTCTGAAGCCACTACTTAAGGGACTAGTACCATATACAGTCCAATGTATGGACTGCAAATATATTCTATGGACCATATCCAGAACCCAAGCCCACCGTAAGTCGCCCGATGCCTGCGTCTATAAATGCAATTTTTCTTTCACTTTTTCACCTCTCCAAGCTCTAACACAAGCACACTCTTTTATCCAAATCCTCCCATATCAAGGTAAGCCTTTTCCATGATTTTCTAATCTATTTTAATGAGTAATTATGAATCCCTAATGAAATTATACCCCATAGACCTATGATTTTCAAGAAAATTCATCTCAAAGTTCAAGCATGGATTTTTTGAGTTCTTCAATTTGAAGTTTTTCTTCAAGTTTTTTGGATCAATAAGGTATGTAAGGATATCTCTCATGCAGAAATATCTTTTTTTTCTCCATGTTATGTTTCTTCAAAATTCCTTGAATTTTCTTTTATGAGACGATTAGGTTAATTATGAAAATGATATGCTTATTTATGTAAATATACTTGAACACCATGAACTCTCTATAAATTTCCTAAGATATTTCTAATCTATGAGTCTTATTATTCTCGCCATGAAATTATGAATTTTTTTCAAAAATATGATTTCTATGATTTTTCTTCAAAAACATGATAACTACGATTTTCTTTAAAAAGGAAGAACTTTATAAATTTTATGATATGATGAATATGTTTATGAATCATGAATTGTATTTTATTATCCCTTGATATAAAATTTACCGCATAATGAATTGGGAGTAATATTGATAACTGAAAAGGCATAAGTCCTATGACAATCACCTGAAACTACATATGCCTATATAGAATAAGGATCGTTCTAAATTTTCAACTATATCCCTATGTTATCCTTTTGTGAATATGATATGGATCCAATGTTAGGTTACGTTATATATGTATCATGCCCTAGCAATATATGGGATGTCTTAGCCGAATGGGTAATGATCGAACATCATGTGCTCATATGGTGGTTTAGGTCAGTTAATCCAAGAACCTTTCAAAAATGGACTAAATCATGATGAAAGATGTTATGTTAAGGTCAACCCAATAAATGGAACTTTTGGATTCCATTTTGTTCATTACTTATGATTCTTTAGTTATTCTTTCATTTCATAACTCTACTTTGTTTCATTCTATGTCATTTTACATATGAGTTCAATTCCACATGTTCTTATGTCCTTTTCTTTTTTTGGGGGGGAGGGGGGGGGGGAGGGGGGGAAGGCACTATATTTAATGGTGCAAGTTTAGATATGCAATACGATAAAGCTACTCACTAAGATCTCGGCATATTATCAACTTTATTGGTGAGCCCACTTAGTTTTGGGATGTAGTCTTGTTTTATTCATCTTTTGACTTATGGGTATATTGAAACTCTATCCCAATAAAATTTACTACTTGTGTTATATTAGAGGCTTCATAGATAGATGGGTCTAGATGGTCAGTGATGCAAATGATGTTGAGTCTTTTTCCTATTATTGAATAATGTTATGACTTATGATTTAAACTCAATAATGATGTTTATGAATGAAATATATTCATTTTAGAAAGGCTTTATGATAGGAATCTATCTCATCTTATTTTTCATATGTCTCATGTAATCTCATGTTAGATATTTTAAAAATCTATGAAAAGCGAGTATGGGATAATATTTGGAGAATGCCACTCCTTGGAGCAAAAAAAGTATAGATACCAGTGCACAAGTATATATCAGAAGCTGAAGAGCATAATAGAAGAGTTAGGGGCTATCATCTCATCTACTATTACTGGGAACCTGATTCATAAAGAAAAAGAAGTATAAGGAAGCTGACAAAAATAGGATCATACCTATCTGAAAGGTTTATAGAAGAGTCCTAAAGCACAAAAATCTAGATATACATACCCTTCCCTTGAAGTTGAAAATAAAGGGAATGATAGCAAGAGCCTATTTCCTGAACTTTCAAAGCTTAGAAAAGATGAAAAATAATGTCTTATAAGCCTATGGGATGAATTGCAAAAAACAAGACACATGATGTTGATAAAGACGAAGAGAAGTTTAGTTGTCACGCCTCAAGTCTACGCCCTGTACGGAACACGATACTTGGAGTCACAAGAAACCCCAAGTCAACCCTTGGTCTACATACACTGATAATCTGAGTATAACAAGCATAGCGGAAGCTTTGAAATAATAATATAAAATATTTATGAAAAACTAAAACTGAACATAAAGTTTAAAACATCTGAACAATCTGAAAGTCTAAAGTCAAGTCTGTGTTTGAAAGCCATCTACCTGATGAGTTGCTCGGACAAGCTCCCAACTAACTCTAAGTCTAACTAAAAGTAACGAAATGGCTAAAAGAACTGAAATAACGCCCTTGAAAGATGAGGACTCACACTTCTGCTACCAAGGAGGATCTAAACTGCGGCGACTAACGACGCTGAGTCTGAGCACCTGCGGCTGTATCATGAAATGATACAGCATAAAAGTATGCCTCAGTACTTTGAATGTACTGAGTAAATGAGAGAAAAAATGATGTTGGATATAAATGACTTAACTGAAATGGAATGCAATGTCCAACTAATATACTGAACTAAGACAATGAAGTAAACTGAGATGGTCAGGATGACCCTGTCTGGTGGTCAAAGACATGCCCTAAGTCTGAATTACTGAGCCTGAGATATTACACTGAACTGATCTGAACTGAACTGAACTGAACTTGACTAATATGAGACTGAATTGAGCTGACTAGTGGGAGAGTCTATAACCGACATATAACCACGTGAGCTAGACGTGGAGTTCGATATATACGCCCCACCTGTAGGACCCAATATACCTTGTCAGGATATAGAGGCATAAATTGGGTGATCACAAAAGTTTGGGGCCAATCAGGCGAATAAATATTGTAACCTACGCTGGAAACATAGTTCTAGGAACCTGGGTGCGCTAGAACCCCAGTCTGCTCGGTGTTAAGTATTACTCCCACTGGAATACCTAAACTGAATACCAAGCTGATAGCTCAAAACTGGGCCCAAGACTAGTCAAGGACATATAACTAAAAATACCCTGAGAGTCTTATCGGACCAGATTTTAAAACTGGGTTCTAGACTGGTCAGAGCTGCTTATCTAGAAGCGTCGTAACCATCTAAGAACAAACTGTAATCTGTCTAGAGTCCTAAGTCTAGTCAGAGTTGTTTATCTAAAATGTTATGACCACCTAGTGGACTAATGAAACTGAGTTTTGAGTCTGATTCTGATAACTGGGAGGTATCATAGACACCTCAAGAAATTCTGTAGTCAAACTGATCAGCTGACACTATTCTGGCCAACCCGTAGGTTGCTAAAAAAAATCTGACTAAGACTAGGCTGACATTTCTGAATATATGAATTTTCTGACTAAAGTTGCTTAACATATATTTGACTTGGTTTCTAACACATACAAATATTATCGAAACCCCTAACTCTGAAAGATTCAAGAAAATTACAAGAACACAATACTTATGCAGGATTCTAGTTTCTGTTTTCAAGAGTTAGGGATAAATTCACATTCAATAGAGCAGACATTATTTTAGTTACAAATTAGAGGAAAATATCTAGAATTATCATAGAATAATATTCCTCACGAAATAAACAAGGTCTGATAGCAATATCTTCACAATTGAAAATTTAGGGCTAGAACTGATAGTGAACTGAGGAAAAGTTTTAGGGGACACAAGGGAAGAGCAATCCCTTTGTTGAACTCCCACATACTTGAGTTGAATTTCCTTGGAGAAGGAGCTTGAATCTGCTGCAATGAGTGTGAAGCCCTAGTCTTGCCCAAGAGTTCTTGAGAGGAGATACGATCGGTTTCTAAAAGTTTTACGTGGGGAATGAGGGGGAAAACCGTTCAATCCCTCTAATATCTCTGAAATTTCACCCTAAACGACGTAGTTTAGGGACTAAATAGGTAGGAGATTACAAACATATCCCAAGCTAAAATCTGAGATCTAGTCGACAGGGTCCCAACGGATCACTCAACGAGTCATTGGTTGAGACCACGACTCGTTGGGACCTCTTGGTTGGTCTACTACTTAAAGATTGAAAATTACTGAATCTGGCAACAGGGGTCCCCACAAGGGACCTATGACTCGTTACTGCCACCCGTAAGTCGTTGCATCTGTCTTCAAGTACACTATCCAAAGCTTCACCTGGGACTCCTGACGAGCCATCTCACGAGTCGTTATTGGTGACCATGACTCGTGGTCACCATCCGTCAGATACACTGCCTCCTTTTCTCATCTCCTCACTTCCACTACCCACGACTGACCTAACGAATCATGGGGACTGACCATGAATCGTTGGGTCATCCGTGGGGTACACTGCCTCCCCTTTCTTGATCCCCTTCCCACGACTGACCTAACGAGTCATTAGATCTCATAGCGACTCGTTAGGTGAGTCATTTTGAGGCTTCTCTGCAGATTTTCAGTTATCTTGTTTTTAGTCCTGGATCTAGTCTTGGAGTTATTGGGGTATTACATTAGTAGATGTAGAGTGCCTTAGGAATACAATGAAAGAAATAGGTTCTAAAGTACTACAAAGCTAAAAAACTGATTCTCTAATTAATCAAGCGCAAATAAAAAGATCCAGAAGAAATCTTGGCTCTTTTGAGAAACTAATCCTTGAGTTCCTTTAAGACCTCAAACATGAATTGGAATTCTGGATCAATTGACCAAATGATAGAGGCTTACATCCAATTTAAAATTTTATGATACTATAAATATAAGAAAGAATATTGATCTTCAACAAATCATAGAATATAGAAGGAACAAAAGACTAGTAAGAAGGATATTGATAATGAGTTACACTGTATAGAAACAAATAGGAGTTTATAGAAGAAAATATTCAAGATCCACTTAGATCGATAGTTGTAGGATTGAAGGATGAACCAATTGAGAACTTAAATGAAGAAACTAATTCTCTAGAAGAAGATGATGAGGTGTAGAACAGAAGGAGAAGCAACAAAAAACTCAATACCTCAAGAAAAAAAATAAGTAAATCCGTCAGCCTAATTGAGGTACAATTCATCAAAACAAGAGCAGGATACATATGATAAAGGAGTTAAAATCACATGAGAAACAACTGAAGAGTTTGGATTGAAGATTCAAAAATTGATCAAGAACACTCTTGATTACCCCAAATTTTGGCTATGTTTTAGTCACAATATTAAAAGATGAATCTAAAGCAAGTATCTAGCCCAACTATATACCTTAATTGGTATGCACTCATGGATAAAACAAGGAGGATAGATGATAACGGACAATGTTATACTACCTTTAAGAATGATTAGTTGTAGAAAGAAAGTCAAAGAACTTGATTCTTATGACTAGTCCGGTATGCATATATTTTTCTTATAGTTAAATTACTAAGCTTATATGCATTACTAAACCATCAATACAAGTATCTAAAATATATTTTAATATTATTCAAATCATATATCATCAATCTTATTGCTAAACCATCTGGATACTTGATCACATCATACCTCCACAAGGATTAACCTCTTAAGACTCTTCCCTATCTGTTTCTAATGAGCTTAAGATACTCAAAATTTTAAAATTCCAAAAATTCCTTACTTACCAAAAGCCGAACAAAATGAAAAATCTAGGAGGTAGTGGAAGGAGGTGGACGTTAAAAAAGGAGGATCAAGATTATGAGAAATGGATACTGATGAGGATTGAGGAGAATATCAATGAGAGATATGTGTGAAAAAGTCATAATGGAATGGTAGGGAATTTGCAAAATTCAATCTTAAATGTTGATGATGAACCTAAAAAGGATTTAAAGCACCAATAAAGAACCCGGTCTCAGAATATAAGTCCAACAATATATGTGTATGGATAAATCTAGAGGTGTGATGGTAAATACCTTATTATTGGAGTTTAATTGGGAAGAACAAAAGCATGTTCAAGGAGAAGAAAATTGATGATTAAGAAGACAAGGGAAAATTAAAAGATGTCATTATTTTTCTTGATAAAATACTTGAAAACTTGTTTAGAAAATCTTTATTTTTAGCAAAAAGAACATATTCTTTTTTAATACCAAAACCAAACTAAATCTTACCATAGCAATGTTGTAAGCTAATGTAATTGTCTATTTAATTTAGGCCTTATAGATTAAAAGAATGCATTAAAATATCTTTTTTTGTTTGATGAGTTTTTGAGCTGAGAAATCAATATTGCTATGTCCCTAATAAGGATTCTGCTAAGTGTTGTTGCTTTTTTATAACGTCAAAAAGGGAAATTTTTGATATATTTTATTCTCAAATATCTTATATTAATAGATTAATCCAATGTATTTATGTGTTATAGGATAGAGTGTAACGAAACAGGTTCTTACTTATAAAGGAACCTGCTTCTACATAGAAGCACTGGACGTATTGAGAAGAACATACAATGTCCTATTCTCAAATATCTTCTATTCATAGATTAATCCAATGTTCTATTCTCAAATATCTTCTATTCATAGATTAATCAATGTATTCATGTGTTATAGGCTAAAGTATTGAAACAAGTTCTTACTTATAAAGGAACCTGCTTCTATATAGAAGCACTGGACATATTGAGAAGAAGATACAATGTCCTGAGCAAAATTTAAGAAGAAGATTCATGAAGAAAAAATCTATCACTAAACCATATATGAACATAAAGTTGTAAATCAAAGAACTTCATCCCTATATACAAAATTGATGAGATGTCAAAAGAAAAAAGATACATGGTCATGATCAGGTTCTCAAATATAACCATCTATAGGATTACAATGAGTGGAAATGAGTCCCTCCAGCTGATCAAGTAAGATTACAAACCTTTATTATTTAATTAAACCTAACCATCTACAAGATTGTAATGAAATGTCATGTGAGTCCCTAGATAAGGCTGAACCACACATCATGCTAAAAGCATACCGATTCTAGCAACATCTTGCTGAAATCGAGGGTCAACTAAAGCAAGCATAACATCTTGCATTTAACAACTAGTTCCTTAATAAATCTCTAAAATAAGTTGAAGAAATCAACAACATTACACGGAAATTATCAGAGAACTCGTTCCCCTGACTAAGCTGGAGATTGCTTGAAGAAGCTATTTCATGTGTGCACCAAAATACTTTGGAGAATTTTAATTGGACTTAATTTAATTCTACAAGAAAATAGAGACCAATATGAGAAAAGTTTTCATACATTAAGCACATGGAATTATCTTGAAAATAGGAGAAATAAGAATCCAAATGCATGAAAAAATAAGCAAGCCAAGTCAAATTAGAATTTAATTCTTTAAAGTCTTGAACCAATTTTTTGTTAGATAGGAGAACTAAAATGCTCCCAATTACTCCTATAAATACATCACATCAAAAATCTTTGGAGCTTAACCACATCCAAAGAGAGAGACATCAAAGTGAGAGCAAATATCACGCCTCAAACCCGATCCTAGCGCAAAGACATCAGATGCTAGAGAACCACATCGCAAGCACCTTAATATGATAGTTCACATAGTTGACCAATCATTCCTTGCTTAATCCAATTATACATATTTAAATCAAGAAGGTTTAATTTAATGAAATAATGATAATATAAACGATGTAATAATTTGTCTAGCAGCTAAGCAAAATAGTGCGACGTAGTGAGGCAAACAAAACTTCATGCAGTACCCACAAGGAAAAATATCTATCTATATATTTTTGGAGCCTCTATGAAAGAATAACTAAGTCGAGCTGCCACTTAAAAATCTACTAAAGCAATAAATATTAAGGACAAAGGCTCACGAACAAGAATATGGGCTCACCAAAAATATGGATGATCAAGCAAGACCCTTTTAAGAGGTACGCTCCTCTGGAATCTACTCCTCTCCTATACCTAACACATAACAATGGTATGCCTGAGTGTTGGATACTTAGTGAGTTTTTGGGGCAAGAGTTTTCTTCATCATCATCATCATCATCATCATCATCATCATCATCATCATAATAATAATAATAATAATAATAATAATAATAATAATAATAATAATAATAATAATAATAACAATAATACTATTATTATTATTATTATTATTATTATTATTATTATTCTTAAACTGGTCTATTCTAGTAAGAAAGAGATCCTTATATTCCCCAAAACAAAACAAGAAAATGGTCATAATGTGGCCGACAAAATAAAAAAGATAAAAGATAATATAAGATAAGATAAGATAAGACCCCATGGTCTATTATTCCAATAATTTCTTTTATGAAAGAAAAAATCTTTTACCCGAATCATCTATAAAATGGGGCCTTTTTTTTATTTTTCCTTTTCCTTTGTCCAATCTTGCACTGTTGGAAGATTTTTCCACTTGAGTCTTGAATTGATGAAGAAATATTTCAATATCCATTTCTTATGTGCTATGAATATTTTATGCTTCTCCTGCTAAACATGTATCTTCATCTTCTGTTGTATGACCAGCAGATACCATGGAAACATTGTTCGAGATCTTTATATCCAAATTTTTCATTAAGTATTTTTTTCACTTCTTCCATATAAGAAGCGAATATCTCGGATTTGAAAATTGCTCCTCTCTTCATTTGGAGCCTTCTTGTTAGTTGTTTGAAGGGACTGAGATCATCCCTGATTGTCGTAGTCTCCGCTTGATTTTTATAGGCCTTAATGGAGACTTTGATGGAATCTATAATCTCTTGGCCATGGACCTTTCCTTCTGCATTTTTCTGGAGCAATTTTTTCTAGAATTTTGTATAAATTTTTTGTAAACACGAAAATCCTTCACTATTATTTTGGACTTCGACAGACCATTTCATTATCCAGGGAATTGAGAATTCTATGAAAATATACATTACAGACATTCCCTTAAAATAGATATCTCTTTTTACAAATTTATTAATTTGAGTGAGATATCTACCTATTCAATATATAAACTCTTATATTCTTCTAATAGAATATTTAATGAAGGATCATATAAAGTCCACCATTGGCAGAACCAATTCAAAATGTGTTGTTTAAACACATGAGAGCATATTTTTTTGGACCAGGAATGCTTTTTATTAGCATTTTCATATAGGAGAGTTTTATTAAAACTTTTGATATAATCCCAGTAATTATATTTAACTACAATTTTTACTCTGGGTGTATATAATCACCCTCCTTTAAAGTACTTATACCCCATTCTTCAAGAGTAAAAATTTTCTGAATTATAATTTCGAAAAAATTATAAACTTTTTTAGTATTGGCTAGGGAAAATGCTGAAATTCAGCAAACCCGATTGATAAAAGTTATCATCTCGTAATGCATCCTATATTTATAAGCAGGAATGACATATGATGATGTATCAAAATATCTGCTCATGATTTGCCATGGATAATCTTTCCATTTCAAATCAGACTGTTCTAGGAGAGTTATTACTTTGTCCTTTTTATTTCAGTCATATACCTCAATATTTTCATTTCATTCTTCAGTGAGAGCTGAGGAATACGATGGTGTATTATTGGTTTCTTGTTGCTTGGATTTTATAAAATTCATGAATTTGTTATGCATTGGATGGTCTGTATGAAGACCAGATGTTCCTACAATATTTGAAGCTATAAGCTTCTGGTTTCCCATTTGGACTAGGACATTGCCTCTGCCCATGCCTCCTCTTCCCCTTCCTCTCCTTGAGGAGGGATTGGAATTTGGTCTCATCATGTTAATAAAGATAAAAAAGTTATTAACTCAAATATTCTCTAGTAAGAAAATCAGGAAGACTATTATCGGATCCTTTTTTATATTGAATTTCAAATCAAATGGTGCTAATAAAGCTTGTCATCTTGCAAACATCTGTCTAGAAACATCATGTTTACAATCTTTATTAAATATAGATTTTTCTGCCTGACAATTAGTCTTTATTATTAACTTTTAATTATATAAATCACCTTGAAATTTTAAAACATATTTTACTATGGCAAGAATCTCCTTTCGCTACAGTAGCATAATTTTTCTTACTATTATTTCATTTTCCAGAATAAAATTGAACAAGATATTCTTGTTTGCCCTCTGGGGAATATTATTTTAAAATTCCTCCATATTCAATTTCTGAAGCATCACTCTCCACAACCTTATCCCAATTTATATTGGTTAGAGTAAGACATGGTAGGTTATTAACCTTTGCTTTAATATTTTTAACCAAGTTGGTATGACCTTCACTTTAAGGTTTAGGATTCTTTTCCAATCTATCATATAAAATAGATGTATCCTTGGCAAGATCATTTATGAAGGGAAAGATATAGTTTAAGCTTTCAAAGAATCTCTTAAGTTGTGTTTTATCAGTAATAACATCAGAAAATTTTGAAGTAAATTCAATGCTTCTTTAGATAGGAATATTTTTTTTCTTTTTCAATATTATGTCCCTAAAATATGATATTCATTTGAAATAAAAGCATTTTTGATTTGGATATTACCAACCCATTTTGTATAATAATTTTCTTAAATAAATTCAAATATTTAAAATATATTTCTATAGTTTTAGAAAATACTAAAATATCATCAATATAGACTATTATGAAATTACTAGAGGGCATAAATATATCATTCATAATTTTTTGAAATTCAGGAGGGGTATTTTTAATCCAAATAGAATAACATTCCATTCATACAGTCCCATTGGAACATTAAAAGCAGTTTTGTAGTTATCTGCTTAGAAATTTGAATCTGCCAATATCCTGATTTTAAATCAAATTTTAAAAATATAATAGCATAATGTAATCTATCTAATAAATCTTTCTTGTTAGGAATTAGATATCTTATCCATTTTAATACTTTATTTAAGGGCTTATAATTAATAACTAATCTAGGAACTACTCGTTCTTGTTCAACATGTTTATTAACATAAAGAGCAGTACATGATCATTGTTATTTTTATGGTCTTATAAGACCTTTTTGTAATAAAATAATCAATTTTATTCTTACATAATTTCAAAAATTCAAAATTCATTTGGCACGGCTTGCTGAGAAACCTTCTTTATAAGGAAGATTGACTATATGCTTTTTCCTTTCCTAAAAAATATTTGGGTGATCCCCACAAATTTGTAATGAAAATTGATTCTTTAGAAAATTAATTTTTTTCTTAATTTTGGGTTTTGCAAAGTCTCTTCAATAGTTAAAATAGTTATTTTTATTTGTAAGAAAATCTACCTGTTTATTTTTTGAAATAATTTTTCCTTTTGATTAATATATCTTAAAAAGGGCTGAGTTATAAAATCAAATCTAATTTTTTTTTACCAAAAGTTTTGGTTATTCTGGTTATATCAATCTAATGATAGGGTGTGTGTATATATATATAAAAGGAATGGTATACCTAAAATAATTTCATTTGAAATATCGTTTACTAAAATAAAAGATTTAGATATACATACTTTATTTTTACAAATATAAGTCTTGGGTAATTTATATTCTATTCCCATTTTATGACCACTCGCATTTCGAAGAATATGAGTCATTTTATAAAAATATCTTAAAGGTATTAATCCTTCTAGTATACAATTTAAATCAGTTCCACTATCAATTAGAGTAGTAAATTGTTTTTTCAAATTATAATCAATTGCTAGAGTAACCTTTATTAAAGATTTTTGAAAAGTTATTAACTCAAGAGTTTCGAGAAATACTTCTTTATTATAAGCATCATCATCCAAATGTCTTTCTCCAAAGATATTAATTTTTGAATCTATATTATTTTTCTCAAGATTAGATAAGCTCTAATCAAAAATCATATTCTTATTTTTTAGATCATCAATCTCTTTTTTGAGATTATTAATCTTTTCCGTCAAATCTTGAATTATCGTTGGATTATTAACTGTCTGAGTCATCATCTTTAGAAGTCTCTTTACTTTTAATATTGTATAAGGCTCTTTTTGAGAAGGAATTTCCTAGCTTCCTGGATATGACCTGTAGAAGCTCCTTCCATTTTATCTATAATTTGAGATCTAATTTCTGGATCTTTAATAATTTTAAGAAGTTCTATAAGATTATTATTATCAAGGACATTAATATTTAAGTCCTTAAATTGAGAATATATATTATAAAACTCATCATCTTCCTTGCTATTACAGGGTTGTCCTATCTAACAAGGACTGGATTCTTCTTTAGAGGACATATAATCTTCTTCATGGAGAACTCGTAGATCTTCATTTATGGAGGAATTCTCATCATCACTTAGCTCTGGACTTGAATTTTCTAGAGAAGAATTGAGAAGAATCTTGTATAAAAAATCTTTTAATTTATCATCAATATCAAGGCTTTTTATTTTATCCTTGGCTCTGCAATCTTTGGCAAAATATCTTATTCTACCACATTTGTAACAGGCATTTGGCTTTGTGAATTTAATAAAATCCTTTCTTACTTTAAAAGCCATTTTTTTCTTTTTGATCTCTTTTCCCAACGTCTAGCCTTTTTTTCAGAAAAATCTTTTTTCTTTTTATGTCCATGAGACTCTTTAGACCTCTTAGGAATATCAATAGCAAATTGTTCACAGAATTCACCAAGTTGTCTTTCATTAAGACAATACCGCTTGATTTGTTGATTTACTTTAATATCATTGTATAAAGATAAACCTTCTTGGGTACAAACACTTATCAACTTACCATATGTATAATCATCATAGTTAATACTTGTTGACGTACCTCTAAGGGCTTTTCTAACTCTTTCGGCAAAAAGCGCTGGTAATCCATCTATAAATTTAGACTTCTAATGCGAGTTATTACATTCCGGCAATTTCATGACCTTGGATAAGAAACATCCTTATACCATTTAAATGATGTAAGGGTTTTACATCTAAGATTTTGAAGTATAGTTCTAATAGTCTCACTATTATCATACCATCTTCTAGAAAAATGTTCTATAATATTAAGAACTAAAGTATAAACAACATTTTGTACAGGTTGATCACCCTCTTACGTAACCGCCTGTAAAATCTTAAATGCTACTCTTGGGTTAAATAATTATCCCACCAACCTTTTAGCTGGCCTGTAAAACCTGCAATTATCATATCAGCAATAGTCTTATTGTTGTTATTATTACCTTTGCAGATAGTACTATACATTGACATCCTATGTATCAAAGTATAAATTTGTCTATCCCTATACCCATCAATATTTCATTTGTATATCTTTTTCCCGTTGTAGCTATTATAAAGGATTAATTCTTGTTCCTTTAATAAGACATCTTGAGGAATGGGCCTAGTATAGTAGTACATCATTTGGACTGGTTTCCTAGGATATCTCTCTGAAATCTTATTGATCTCATCAGAAAATTTTTCTTTTTAATTATTTCCGCGAGATCAAAAAATTACTATCCAAGCTCAAAGAACTGATTTGTAATCCTTTAAACTTTTGTTCTAATAATTTTTCTCAATCAGTAAGACTTTTTAATTTAAAGTCCTTGATTTCAAGAGGGGTTGAACACTTGAGGTAGCCATTTAGGTCTTACCTTTTATATTACTAGTCGTATTTTTTCAAATTTCAAAAATCAATTTGTCAATCCTATCATGAGTAGACATAATCTGCTCTCCCAAAATGCTCATATAAATATTAGTATAATTATGTTGTTTAACAATAATATTAACATATTGAGCAGTAATAGCAACAACATCATTTTCAAATAATTTAGAAAAAACAGTAAACTAAACTACTCTATTTTTTCTTTCCATTTGGAAAGATTGTTGTGAAGGAGATACTAATTTGGTGATTTCACTATTATTCAATTTATAATCTATTTCTAATATGAAAATATAATTTTCAACATATTTTGCCATGAACCATGGGACAAAAGCTATCATCTTGTTGTTCCTTGAAAGATCTTTATAAAATTCTTCTTGAAAGAAAGTTTTTTATTTTATATTAAAACTCTGAAAATATCATTTTCTAAACAATTCCCATTTAGGTTGAAAGAATTCATTTGAGATTTTTTTCTTGCCGGTGATCCCGGACTAATATCAATTTTGTCTTGATTCATTCTAAACTAGCAGGAAATTCATTTCGGACTCAGTTGGATCCAAATCAGGAATAGCTTTAGCAATATTATTTTTATCAATTCTAATATTGCTGATTCTATTATTTTCTCTAAATTTTGAAGTAGAAGCTCTGGATGGAAAATTTTTAATATAATCTATTGGTGAAATATAAGAAGAAGAAATTGATCTTCTAGCTGTAAGAGTCAAATTATTAGCTCTATTTATGATAGAGGCAAATTCAAAAAATCTGATTTTAACTGTTCCATCAGAGGCCTAATCGATTTCAGTGACCTCACTATCCACATTATTTTGAGGAGGGGTAGCTTCTTCAATAACCCATTCTTTAGAAAAATCAATTTCATCCCATCTGATAGGTCTTCTGGTAGTAATCTTTGATCAACCAAAATACGTTTATATTAAAATTGTTTCATTTTTAAAATTCATAATTTTACACATTGGATTTAAAGTATATAAAGGCTTATAATAAATTCTATAACATATGTAAATAACTTCAGTACCTGGCATATAATCATAACCATGTAATTTAATACTTAATATTAAAACGTTTAAAGAATTTTTATCATTTAAGAAAAATTTTAAATAAGGGTAGGCATTAAAATAAACCGGACCATAAGCTAAACTAGTTTGTACAGTCCCTATTAAAGATTTTTTTCAGTTCTGATTTTTGCCATCCCTCAAAGCTGCTATAAAATTTTCAGGTAAGACTCTTAAAATAAGTGATTTAAAAGCAACTTGTATTAACCCCATATGCATGAATCTATGAGTTTTCCTGTAAGGGGCCAAATCATTTTCAGATAATAATCTAAATGTAGCATGATCATTGTCAACAGTAATAGTCTCTTCAGTTGTTTTAAACCTAATTTTTCAAAGTGCCCATTTGATATATTACTTGGGGATGGACTTTTAGAATATTCCACTTCTTCTTTTATACTATTTCTAACAGTAAATTGCCTTCTCATGCTATTCATTATAAATAATTGTGTTGAACGTGTAACACCTATTACTACTATTTTCCATGGGTCTAATACCATAACGAGAAAAGGATTACCCAATGATACTATGGTAGGGTAAAAATAATCCAGGCGAAAAGTCCAGGCTATGTCGGTGGTCTTGTTGAAATGCCCGTTTAAGCCAAGGAAGGCGTTTTAGGGTAGTTTAGGACTCGTAATGTACTATCCTTGCCAGAATTATGGACCCATAAAAATTATAATAATATTATTATTATTATTATTATTATTAAATTGGTAGCATATATATTTTTAGTATCGATGAATTTTAATGTTAATGGCGTGATTATAGTGGTGACTGCTTAACTTTACGGTGGTTGTTGTTGTACAATCCGGTGATTGTAGAGGTGATGGTGTCATTTTGGTGGTGGGTCTAGTGGTGGGCATTGAAATTGTGTGATTGTTGTGACTTTCAGGTTTAGTAGGACTAAGAAAAAGTACCTAGAGTGTAAGTTTAGTAACATAACACATGAAGCAAAAGTGTAAGTGAAGATCGATATACAAGTCATACTCAAGAGAGGTAGTTTCAAGTATCTTGGTTTATAATCTAAGAAGACATAGAGATTGATGATGATATCATACATTATATTAGAGTGTGTGGGCGAAATGGAAGCTCACATTCAGGGTACTATGTGATAAAAAGGTGTCACCAAAGCTTAAATATAGGTTCTATATAGTGGTGGTTAGATCTACATTGTTTTATGGGGCAAACTGCTGACCAATCAAGAATGCAAACATCCAAAAGATGAAGGTAGCAGAGATGGGATACTCAAATGGATATGTGGGTATACTATGAAAGATAAAATTATAAATGAAGTATAGAAGATACGGAGGAAGTGCTCTCTATGGAGGAAAGGATAAGAAAAGTGAGGTTGAGATGGTTCGGGTATGTGAAGAGGAGGTGTTAGAGGTTGGATATAATAGGGTTTTAGGAGAAAAAGAGGTAAGAGAAGAAGAATTGGGGGAGAGGGGTGATTAGATAGGACATGTCTCATCTTCAACTTATTGAGCACATGATCCTAGATAAAAAGATATAGAGGTCAAGGATTAGGGTAGAACAATAGTAGGTAACAAAGTATTATTCACGTAGTATCTTATTCTTCATTTCTACTATTACATGTTACTTCATTTTTTAAATTTATCTTGCTATTTTTCTGTCATATTTAGCTTTGATCACACTTGTTTTAAGTCAAATGTCTATTAAAAATAGTCTCTCTACCTCCATAAATATAGAGATAAGATTAGCGTACATCCTACTCTCTCTAGACTCCACTTATGTGATTTTATTGGTGTGTTATTATTGTTGTCGTGACTTTAGGTCCCAATAGCATAGTGGTGTGATTTTGACGCTGATTCGATGGTAGGTGCTGAATTATGATGGTTCTTTATAACTTTGGATGGTGGCAATGTGATTTCGGTGGTGAATTTAGTTGTGGATATTTACATTTTTTGGTGATTTTTGCAATATTTGGTGGTGGCAGTGGTTGCAGGTGTGTGCCAGTGGTGGATGGTGAAATATGTAGCGGTTGTTTTTAATTTTTTGTGGTGAAAATGTGAGTTTGGTGATTGTGTGGTGGCATTGGTGGTGGTATTGTGGTGAAGATGAAATAGGATGACATGGAAATTTTTTTTTGAAATATGACATAATATTTGATGTAGCGATGGCATGACAATGACGTGGAGAAAATGTAAAAAATCTCCCTGATTGATTTTATGTGTGTTAGGAGGATGTTAAATTCACTTAAAATGAAGATAAGACATATTAGGTTGCTCGATTAATTTAAATGTGCAAATGAATTTTTCTAATAATCATAGGGTGCAATTTATAACTTTTTACGAAGAAAATACTTATACCTAGGACTAAAATTGATGTCAACTACAATTGCACCATCAATTCAAAGGTTATAAAGAAGAAAGATCTTTTTTTTATAAAAAAAAAAAAAAAAAAAAAAAAGGAGAGAGAGATGGAGAGCTGTATGAATTTGATGTCTCCATCTTTGAATAAAATTATTCGTATCCATTTTGGAATTCCCATTCGAGAATATTTGACATGTGAACTTTTACATGAAACGAAATGCTAAACCCATCAAATATAGTAGAAGATGGGGCCCATTTCGGGCACCAGCCCAATTTATAATTAACATCTAACCAACAGTTGATTGTTCTTCTTCAACATGTCATGCATTGATTTGGAGTTATCCCATATTCACATTACGTTATTATTAAGCAAACCAGCCATACATTCATGTCATTCTAACCTTTTTTAAAACATTCTTATCCCTAAGGAATTTTGGAAACAAGTTTTTAAACCCTACCCAAATCCATCCAATAATTTGAGTAATTTAGGTTGTGTTTGGTATGAATGGAAAACATTTTCATAGAAATAAGTGAGTTTCTTATTTATTTTTAGTAATTAGTAAGTTAAGCAAATAAAAAGTATACGAAAAATATATATATTTAATCTAGATAACATTATGAGAGTTGAATGGGGTGGGGAGTTGGAGGGTGGCGGGTGGTGGGAGTGAGTACAAGGAATGGGGTTTAGGGGCATTGGGGAGTGCGAGTAGAAAGGTTACAATGAACCTGTGATGTCATTTATGAAATTTATTTTTCTAATTAAGATGTCATTTTTTTTAATAAAAAAATTAAAATATTTAACCAATCAAATAATTTTTGATAAATATGTCCTCCCTATCAAACACAATCTTAATAAAAATGCTTACACGAAGATTTCATTAAGGTGTGTACGGCTATGAGAAAACATTCAATAACTAATAGCCTGTTTGGCCAAACTTCTCAAATCTAGTTATTTTGAGAAGTTTTTTTTTTTCTAAAAGTGCTTATCAAAAAAGTACTTTTTCTGAGAAGCAGTTTGTGTTTGACCAATAAATTTAAAAAATACTTTTGAGCAACAATTAGTGTTTGACCAAACTTTTGAAAAGTGCTTCTAAGTGTATTTTTCACAAAAGTGCTTTTCAAATAAGTTCTTTTTGGAGAGAAGCTATTTTTTTTAACTTCTGAAAAACAGCTTCTGTTGCTCCCTAAAAACACTTATTTTCTCTAAAAAACTTAGTCAAATACCTCATTTTTTAAAAATAAGTGTTTTTTTTTAAAAAATAATCACTTTTATTTTCCCACAAGATTGACCAAATAGGCTATAAAGCGCAAAGGCTAAATAGTAGATTTTGTGATTTAGACCTTCACAAAGCTCCATCATTCCGACTCTCCCAACTCATGGTAAGGCTTAGGTACTTTTTCAATAGAGATATATAAATAAAATAAACTCACAATACTATTTGATTTTCAAATATAATAACAAAAACTTTATATAATATATACAACGTCCTATAACATCCATAAAATTAGGAATTTAGTAGGCGTTTTGACTATAGATTTCATATATTTTTCATTTTATTAAAAAATTATGAAATTTGAGTTGATGATAGAGTTGTATTTGATTATAGTTTTTATAAAGAATATTTAAAACATTATTCATTTCTTGAATATACTTAATTACAAGTTTAAAAGTGTAAAGCAAATTGGAAAATAGATTGAAAGTTGTTTTTACAAATTTGAAATGCCTCTTCTAGTTGGATTTGAAATTTTAATGACCAAACCCTGATTTTCAAATAAAGTAAAAAATTATTTCTAAGACAAAAAAAGTCAATAATTTTTATGATTAGACAGTAAGATTTTAAATTTTAAATTGTGCCGACTGTATGTTGCTTGTTTTGAGTTGGTTATGGTTGGTATCATCCTTAAAATGGAACTTGTGATTTTTTTCTTCTCATAAAGCATTTGAAAGTTATGGTTAGACAGTAAGATTTTAAATTTATGGTTGGTTCGAATTGTTGATTGAATTTCCTTTCAAAAATTGAGTTTACTTGTGAAAATAATTGCTGAAAATTATTGAATAAAGTTGAAACTTGTGACTTTTTCTTCTCATAAAGCGCTTGAAACTTTTTATTGACTATTGTTTTAGTAATTAAAACGTGAAGAACGCCAACCGTCATAAATGAAACTTTGAAGCTAAAATTGTAATATCCTGAAATCCCTAAGATCAGACGTGAGGGTTGAAAAAGAGAAAACAGGACTTTCCGCACCAGGTCACAGGACGAGTCATCCAATGACCTGTGAGGTACACCACGAGTCGTTAAATGACTCGTGGGAAGGAGAGTGGACTTAGTTAGAATTTTGGGCTTGGGGTTGACCACGAGTGAGACCACGAGTCGTGTTCATCACCACAAGTCGTCAAGTGGGTTGTGGTCAGGAGTTTGATTTGAGTGTTGAGAAGTTGGCAGTGTCCCCAACGACTAGTCACTATGAGTCTTGGTGTCCCTCATGGTGACCAGTGGTGATGAAATTCTAGTTTTGGCGAGGGGAGATGACCACGAGTCGTGGTCAGTGACAACGAGTCGTCCAGTCCCTTGTTAGGACTGGCAGTGTATTTTTTCCTGTGAATTTATTAAGGGCTTTTCCGTAATTTCTAAGTTCCTAAGACCTATACTATGTTATTTTATGCTCGGAAAAGAGTGTTTTAAGAGGGTTAAGCTCATTCTAACCCATTCTCTTCCATGCATGCAAACCTAGAGGTTTCTAAGGGTGATCAAGCTTAGGATTTATCAAGTTCTTCCCCAAATTTCATTGGACTTTCAAGAGGTTAGTGAAATCAGATTTCTCCAGATATGTAGGGTTATGAATGGGTGTATTCATCCACACCCATTCCCAATCCCTCTTTAATTTCATGAAAATTTTAGTTGATGAATCTATGGGGTTTTAACCCAACATATAAATTCTCTAAGTATCAATCATGGGTATGATCTATACATATTTCTAATGTTGAATTATGACTATGGGCATATTTTACAATGTTTTCAATTACAAATTATGTTTTCAAGTTTTTACAAATTTGATGCCCACTCATGGAAGTTCATGAAAGTTGAGATTATGATATATGTATTCAAGTATGATGAGATGTATATGATGAAAATATGATTCGAATTACCCATGTCCATGTTCATATTTTCGAATGATCAAATCTATGTCAAGTATGTTTAAGTATTGGAAAAACCCATATGATAAAGTATGTTCATGATTTATCTAAATTTCATGTTATTAGCTTACCACATGAATGTCTAGACTCCCTCTATTTTTAGCTTGTGGTATGATTTGAGCCAAAGACTCTTCATGTTATGTTTTCAAATTATGCATGTATGTTATGATTCAGCTTCGTCACTAGACGATGGTCAGCTTCTTTAAAAAATAATGGAGAGCATATGTATGTTTTGAGAGTAGTGTCTACTATCAAGTAGGCTAAGGGTCAGTCAACCCTATGCCATAGAACTACGTGCAAACGTGGGTATGTTCAGATTATTTGGGGCCTCCCTTGTGAGCTTTCCTTGCCTCTAAGGGGCCTTCAACTTGATATTGATATCATGGTAGCGTCCTTAGCCCTAGAAAAGCTTTGGACGGCTCTGCCCACTTAAGCGTAGTAGTCGGGACCACGTTGCTCTATCGTGGTAATATCGGTTATATGATGAGTCTCCCAATGTTCCTCATGATTTTAGTTATGTATGTTCATCAGTCATGATATTATGTTTTCAGCAGGTTTGACCCAATGTTCAGTTTTACTTATGATTATCAGTTTTTCAGCTTTGGGTCATTCTATTCAGTCATGATATTCAGTTATGTTAAATCATGATTTAAGATAATAGCATGCAATCCCTACTATAGACTCTTATGATGAAAAGTTTATGATATGCATGATTTCTGATTTTACTTACTTAGCAGTTTTACTGACCTTACATACTCGATACATTCCACGTATTGACCGCATACTCTATGATGTATCGTTTCATGATACAGGCTCAGATATTCAGGCTCAGTCCCGTCGTTATTCAGATCCTCGATGTTAGCATTTTTCAGTTAGAGTTGGTGAGTCCTCATCTTTCAAGGGACCTTCTTTTCAGTTGTATTTCAGTATTTTCAGTTTCATACATTAGTGAGTTAGTTGGGGGTCTTGTCCCACCAACTCTTCAGTATTAGAGGCTTATCAGACATAGTATGTATTTCAGCTTCAGACGTGTGTATGTACTCAGATATTCGTGTTATCAGATTTTCAAACTTCCGCTACTACGTATGTTAAACTTACGCTTATTTATGTTGAGTTTTATATATCATGTTCATGCCACGGGTCAACTTGGAACCTCTCGGGGTTCTTTGTCCCATGTATCGATTCGGACCTATGTTCGGGTCTTGACAAACTTGGTATCAGAGCATTAGGTTTTGAAGTGTTCTAGGGTGTCTGAAAGTCGAGTTAAGTAGAGTCTTTTTCATAGGTGTGAAGTGCACCACACTTATGACGAAGAGGCTATGAAATATTTAGGAAATGATTTATTCTTTCATGATCTAAGTCGTGCGATGAAATGCCTCTCTATCCTTATAAATCGTGCTATACGCATTTCCAGAATCATGCCTCCTCGCTGAGTTAATGGAAGAACAAATGAAAATGGAAATGTCCATGAGAATGGCAATGGGGATGGACACCAACAGGCCCCACCAGCCCCCGAGGATCATGTACCCGAGCAGGTTTCCCATGCAGAGTTCAAGGAAGCCATACAGATGCTAGCTCAGGCTTTGACCACCCAGGTCAACCAACAGGCGGTAGTGCATGTCCCTCAGAACGAGAATGCAGCAGCGACAAATTGAGTTTATTGATGAGTTTTTGAAGATCACCCAGATCACGGGGATGACTGGGGAGAAGTGCGTGGATCTAGCCCCATATCAGTTGAAAGGGGTTGCACACATCTAGTTCAAGTAGTGGAAGGACAACAAGGCAGTTGGAGCAGGCCCTATTGGTTGGGAGGAGTTCCATACCGCATTTTTGGATCGGTTCTTCCCTCGTGAGATGAGGGAGATTAAAGTAGCTGAGTTTGTGAACCTGAAGCAAGGTAAGATGATAGTTCAGGAGTATGTTTTAGAGTTCACTCGCTTTTCCAAGTATGCACTTGATATGGTGACAGATCAGAGAGCCCGAGTGAGTCGGTTCGTGCATGGGATAACAGACTATTTGGTCAAAGATTATTGGATTGCGATGTTTCATTAGGGCATGGATTTTCCTCGGATAGTTCTATATGCCCAGTAGATAGAGGTGGTACAGGTGAGTGAACGGGAGAGAGAGGCCAAGAGGGCCAAGACTGATAGCTTCGAATTCTCCTAGTAGAGACCTGGTGGTGGGCGCCGTCAGCAGTCCCACCAGAGATCTTCAGCCCCTGTGCCATAAGTTATGAGTGTTCCATCTAGGTCTATACGCGATAGAGGGGACGAGCATCAAGCTCTAGAGATCAAGGTAGCAGGCTCGCAAAGTTCAGCATTCCTAATTATGGCAGATGGGCCGGAGATACACAGGTCAGTGTTTGACAGGTTCAGGTGCTTGTTTCAGGTGTGGGAAGCCTAGACATATGCTTAGAGATTATCCAGTAACCAGATAGGGCCATGATAGGGGTCGAGGCCCAGCCTCCAGTTCAGCAGCTCCACCAGCATTCCCAGCTCAGTAGGAGGCATATACTAGTGTGGGTGGTGATCAGCGCTAAAACAGATTCTATGTCCTAGCATCTTTTCAGGAGGAGGAGGTCTCCCTAGATGTAGTCACTGGTATGTTACAAGTATTCCACCTTGATGTACATGCATTGTTAGATCTAGGGGCTACTTTATCTTTTGTAACGCCCTATGTTGCTAGTAGTTTCGGAGTCAGTCTTGAAATCCTATCAGAACCCTTCTCAGTCTCTACTCCAATTGATGATTCAGTTATAGCTCAATGAGTATATAAAAATTTCCCTTTCATAGTCCTTCAAAAAGTCATCTCAGCAGATTTAATAGAGCTAGTCATGACAGATTTTAATGTTATCTTTGGCATGGATTGGCTAAATGCATGTTACGCCTCAGTAAATTTTAGAACCCATGAGGTAGAGTTCCGATTTTTGGGTGAGCCAGTCCTAGAGTGGAAGGGTAGTTCAGTTGTGCCTGTAGGTCGCTTCATTTCCTACTTTAAGGGCGGAAAGATGATTTCTAAGGGTTGCGTGTACCATCTAGTTAGGGTTAAGGTGCTACATCTAAAACCCCAACTATCTAGTTAGTTCCTGTAGTACGTGAGTATCTAAAAGTGTTTCCAGATGATTTACCAGGAGTTCCTCCCGAGCAGGAGATCGATTTTGATATTGACTTTCTTCCCGATACACAACCTATATCTATTCCTCCTTACAGAATGGCCCCAGCCGAGTTAAAGAAGTTGAAAGAGCAGTTGAAGGACCTCTTAGACAAGGATTTCATCAGACCTAGCAAATCCCCATGGGGTGCACCAATCCTCTTTGTCCAAAAGAAGGACAGGTTCCCTTCGGATGTGCATTGATTACCGACAATTGAACAAGGTCACCATCAAGAACAGTTATCCTCTCCCCAGGATTGATGACTTGTTTGACCAACTTCAGGGTGCTAAGAGCTTTTCAAAGATAGACCCCAGATCCGAATACCATCAGTTTAGGGTTCGAGAGAGAGACATTTCGAAGACAGCCTTCAGGACTCGGTATGGTCACTATGAGTTTATAGTTATGTCTTTTGGACTAATGAATGTTACTGTAGCTTCTATGGATTTGATGAACAGGGTGTTCAAGCCATACTTGGATATGTTCGTGATTGTGTTCTTAGACTATATTCTCATATTCTCTCGGAGTGAGAAGGAGCATGCCGCTCATTTGAGGGTGGTGCTACAGACTCTTAAGGATCACCAGTTGTATGCTAAATTCATCAAATGCTGTTTTGGTTGAACTCATTGGTATTTTTGGTTCATGTGGTGTCAAGTGAGGGTGTACAGGTGGACTCTCAAAAGATAGAAGCGGTGAAAAATTGCCCTAGAGCAGTTAGTCCTTCGGATATTAGGAGTTTCTTGGGTTTAGCCGGTTACTATCATAGGTTTTTTGAAGGATTTTCATCTATTGCAGCACCATTGACTAAGTTGACCTAGAAGAAAGTGAAGTTTTAATGGTTGGAGGCTTGTGAGAAGAGCTTTCAAGAGTTGAAGACTCAACTCACCTCAGCACCGGTGTTAACCCTACCTGAGGGTACCGATGAGTTTGTGATATATTGTGATGCTTCAAGGATCGGCCTTGGTTTTGTACTAATGCAGCACGGTAAGGTTATAGCTTATTATTTTAGGCAGCTGAAGGTTCATGAAAAGAACTATCTGACTCACGACCTCGAGTTGGCGGTAGTATTTGCCTTGAAGATTTGAAGACACTATCTGTACAGGGTCCATGTGGATGTGTTTACGGACCACAAAAGCCTACAGTACATGTTCACCCAGAAGGACCTATATCTACGTTAGGAGAGGTGGTTGGAGCTTTTGAAGGATTATGATATGAGTGTCCTTTATCATCTGTGGAAAAGCAAATGTGGTGGCAGAAGCTCTTAGCATGATTTCTATGGAGAGTGTATCTCATGTAGATGAGGAAAGGAAAGAGTTAGTGAAGTATGTGCATTGACTTGCATGACTAGGAGTTCGTTTTGTTGACTCGATGGATGGTGGTTTCATTGTTCAGAATAGATCAGGTTCATCTTTAATGACCGATGTTAAGGCTAGGCAAGAAGAGGATCCTATTTTTGTAAAGTTTAAGGAAGCTATTCAGAATTAGAAGGTGGAGGTCTTCCCCCAAGGGGGAGATGGTGTGTTTCGATATCAGGGTCATTTGTATGTACCGGGTGTTGATGACTTGAGGGAGCGGGTTCTGCATGAGGATCATGGTTCTAGATACTCTATTCACTCAGGCGCCACCAAGATGTACCGTGACCTACAGAAAGTCTATTTGTGAAATGGCATGAAGAAGGACATAGCAGAGTTTGTGGCTAAGGGTCCGTATTGTCAACAGGTGAAGGTTGAACATCAAAGACCTGGGGGTGTACTTCAAGACGTTCGTATCCCTACTTCGAATATGGAGGAAATCAATATAGACTTCATTATAGGTTTGTCTCGCACTAGTCGACAATATGACTCTATTTGGGTGGTTGTAGATAGATTGACTTAGGCAACCTATTTTCTATCGGTCAAAACTACCGATTCAATGAAAGATTATGCTAAGTTATACATTCAGGAGTTAGTTCAGTTGCATGGAGTGCCCTTGTCCATTATATCAGATAGAGGTACTCAGTTTACCTCCCATTTTTGGAGATCGTTTCAGTAGCGGCTTAGTACTTAGGTTAAGCTTAGCACAACATTTCACCTGCAAATGGATGGTCAGGAAGAGCGGACCATTAAGACTCGTGAGGATGTGTTGAGAGCGTATGTGATTGATTTTAAGGGTAGTTGGATGATCATTTGCCTCTCATTGAGTTTGCATATAACAACAACTACCATTCCAGCATTCAGATGGCTCTGTTTGAGGCTCTTTATGGGCGGAGATGTAGATCGCCTATTGGTTGGTTCGAAGTCGGTGAAGCTGCGATGATAGGACCTAATTCAGTCCGTGAGACTATGGAGAAAGTTCAGCTTATAAAAGATAGGTTGAAAACAGCTCAGAGTCACCAAAACTCCTATGCGGATGTGAGGAGGAGAGAGCTTGAGTTTTGAAGTTGATGATTGGATATTTCTAAAGGTGTCTCCCATGAAGGGAATGATGAGGTTTAGAAAGAAAGGAAAACTCAACAGCCGCTATGTTGGCCTGTACCGGATTGTGAGACGTATTGGCAAGGTGACTTATGAGTTGGAGTTGCCCTCAGAATTGGCTTCAGTGCATCTGGTGTTCCATGTGTCGCACTTCTCAAAATTGGCTTTAGTGCATCTGGTGTTCCATGTGTCGCTTTTAAAGAAATGCTTGGGTGATCCGACTTTGGTTGTCCCGGTAGACAATGTAGGTGTGAAGGATAGTCTTAGCTATGAGGAGGTTCCGGTGGAAATACTTGATCGTCAGGTTCGGAAGCTAAGAAATAAAGAGGTAGCCTCAGTCAAGGTATTGTGGAGGAACCAGCATATTGAGGGAGCTACATGGGAAGCTGAAGCAGATATGAGGTCTAAATACCCACATCATTTCCCTCCCGCTCAGTTTCAGCTTGAGGTATCAGCTTCCTCCCTAGTACTCTATTCATTTTCATGTTCAGTTCATGTGCCCCAGTTTCTTTCCTATCAATGTATGTATGTATGATTCATGAATTTAGTTCAGTTATGTAGTTCAGTCCGAACTCAGTCACTCCGTTAGTTTTCAACTTTAAATGTTCAGAAATTGATATGGCAGTTGCATTTCTCAGCTTTTTAGTATGTTTACCTATATACGAGGATGAATGTTTTCAAGGAGGGGATATTGTAATACCAAAAAATCCCTAAGATCATACCCGAGGGTTGAAATGGAGAAAATAGAACTTTCTACACCAGGTCACAGGACGAGTCGTCTAGTGACCCATGAAGTGCACCACGACTTGTTAAGTGACTCATAGGAAGGAGAGTGGACTTAGTTGAAATTTTGGGATTGAGGTTGACCATGGGTGAGACCACGAGTCGTGGTCATCACCACGAGCCGTCAAGTAGGCCTGGTTAGGAGTTTGATTTGGGTGTTGAAAAGTTGGCAGTGTCCCCAATGACTAGTCACCATGAGTCTTCGGGCACACCATGAGTCATTGCGTCCCTCGTGGTGAACAGTGGTGATGAAATTCCAGTTCTCGCGTCGGGAGATGACTACGAGTCGTGGTCAGTGATGACAAGTCATCTAGTTCCTCGTTAGGACTGGCAGTGTATTTTTTCCTGCGAATTTATTAAGGGCTTTTCTGTAATTTTTAAATTTCTAAGACCTATAATACGTCGTTTTAAGCTCAGAAAAGGGTGTTTTAAGAGGATTAAGCTCATTCTAACCCATTCTCTTCCATGCATGCAAACTTAGTGCTTTTTAAGGGTGATCAAACTTAGGATTCATCAAGTTCTTCCCCAAATTTCATTGGGCTTTCAAGAGGGTTTGTGAAATCAGATTTCTTTAGGTATGTAGGGTTATGAATAGGTATATTCATCCACACCCATGCCCAATCCCTCTTTAATTTTATGAAAATTCTAGTTGATAAATCTAAGGGATTTTAACCCAACATGTGAATTCTCTAAGTATCATTCATGGGTATGATCTATACATGATTCTAATGTTGAATTATAATTATGGGCATATTTTTCAATATTTTCAATTAAAAATTATGTTTTCAAGTTTTTACAAATTATGATGCCCACCTATGGAAGTTCATGAAAGTTGAGATTATGATATATGTATTCAAGCATGATGAGATGTATATGATGAAAGTATGATTTCGAATTACCCATGTCCATGTTCATATTTTCGACTGATCAAGTCTATGTCAAGCATGTTTAAGTATTGGGCAAGCCCATATGATCAAATATGTTCTTGATTTATCTAAATTTCATGTTATTAGCTTACCACATGAATTTTGGAGTCTAGACTCTCTCCATTTTCAGCTTGTGGTATGGTTTGAGCCCAAGGTTCTTTATGTTATGTTTTCAGATTATGCATGTATGTTATGATTCAGCTTCGTCATTAGACAATGGTTAGCTTCATTGAAAAATAATGGAGAGCATATGCATATTTTTAGGAGTAGTGTCTAGCACCGAGTAGGATAAGAGTCAGTCAACCCTATGCCTCAGAACTACGTGCCAACGTAGGTACGTTCAGATTATTTGAGACCTCCCTTGTGAGCTTCTCCTGTCTCTAATGGGCCTTCAGGTTGATATCGATATCATGGTAGCGTCCTTTTCCCTGGCAAAGATTTGGACGGCTCTGCCCACTTGAGCGTAATAGTCGGGACCACGTAAGCTCTATCGTGGTAATGTCGGTTATACGACGAGTCTCCCATTGTTCCTCATGATTTCAGTTATGCATGTTCATCAGTCATGATATTATATTTTCAACAGGTTTGACTCAATATTCAGTTTTACTTACGATTATCAGTTTTTCAGCTTTGGGTCATTCGATTCAATCATGATATTCAGTTATGTTAAATCATGATTTCAGATAATAGCATGTAAGCCCTACTCGTAGACTCTTATTATGAAAAGTTTATGATATGCTGTATCATTTCATAATATATGCTCAGATACTCAGGCTTAGTTCCGCCGTTAGCCAGATCCTCAGTGTTAGCACTTTCCGGTCAGAGTTGGTAGTCCTCATCTTTCGAGGGCCTTTTTTTCAGTTGTATTTCAGTACTTTCAGTTTCAGACATTAGTGAGTTAGTTAGGGGTTTTGTCCCATCAACTCGTCAGTAGTAGAGGCTTATCAGACATAGTATGTATTTCAGCCTCAGACTTGTGTTGTATTTAGATATTCGTGTTATCAGATTTTCAAACTTTCGCTATTACGTATGTTAAACTTCTGCTTATTTATGTTGAGTTTTAGATATCATGTTCATGCCATGGGTTGACTTGGAGCCTCTCGGGGTTCTTTGTCCCGTGTCTCGATCCGGATCTATGTTCGGGTTATGACAAAAATTCAGATTTGCAAAATTAAAATCATCTTTATTAGGTATTGTTCCAAAAGTTTGAAAACATCTTATGTCTCAAGTTTAAGACGATTTATTACATAGCGATATTTTAGATCGGATTTCATATTGAACTTCAAGGTGAAGTATAACAGTCCCATGAATGTCACTTGTATATCAAGCACATGACATGTGTATGTCATGACGTATATATTATATGTATGTCATGCAAATACTATTGGTGCACGACTTATATAGAATTATATATATAAGGTATACATACGACATACAGTTATATATATATATATATACACACACAATCATTTTCTTTGCAAATTCGACTTTGAATTCTTTTTTATATATCAAAAACAATTCGACTAAGTTTTAGATATACCCAAACTTCACAATCAACTCGTCTAAGATATTTCCAATAAAATCAAGCAACACCAATTGTGATACCAAGATGTTTTGGCTGTGTCAAGTGTATTCAGAATCTTTAGATCCCCTGCCATTTATCAAATTCTTCCCACAAACTCTCTTTCTTCATCTTTTCTTCTTCCGTCATCTAGCTGCATTTCAAATCAAGAATATTCAATAATCAAAGCAAACTCAAGAATAAAAATTCAGAGAGCATGAGATAGGTGATCAGATAGATACATAAATAGATATATACATAGATGGAGAGAGATGAATTGAAAGGTAAGAAAATTGGGAAGATTGAGGGATAAGTTTTATCAAAATCGACATCTAAATTGACAGAAACAATAATTGACTTAAATGATACAAAATGCAAACTATTATTAGGTTGGATAATAAATTGAAAGTCTCTAAAAAAATAATATTTAAGGGTTCTATTTTTTCATGAGGTGTAAAATTTCTATTATTTTAGGAGACTTAGCTAATTCAATTTATTAGCAGGAGCCATGCGGTTATTTTATATCCTATTCTTCTCAAAGGGTAATGGAAGGCTTGTGTTGTGATAAATGATAAATAATTGTGGACTAGGTCCACAAACAGGTAAATCAGGCCCAAGACAGGCTATATGGGGTAAGCTACAATCCAGCAATGAAAAGAATATTGTAAGGACTCTTCTTAAAGAAATTGCATCTCATAAGGACTGTATATCCTTATCAAGTGATACCATATCGCAAAGCAATAACTTAATTATCTCATGTGTATAAAAGGATGGCTCAGAGGCAGAACCAACTATATCATCCTGTATGTTTTTATTAATTTAATCGTTAGATTTTTAGATGTATGAGTTTAGTTTTATTACTACGTATTATACATCGAGGGAAGGCCGGGATTGATATCGTGTGCGGAGCATCGAACGTCAGATGAAAAATCTAGAAGGTAGGAAGTTAAGTGTGATGCTAAGCAGGAAGGATAGCAGTCTGCTACGCCAATCTAGTAGAATATATGTGAATGTGTATGTGTTTATGTAGACATATCCAATTTATTTTCAACTTATCCAAGATGGTGGAAACCCTTTATCTCTATATATTTCTCTATATTCTTTAGGATTTGAAGAAGAGTCGAAGATCTAAACTCAAATCCAAGTCTACATCATTGAAATCTAACAATTAGCTCGTGTGGTATTTATTATTTCATTGGATTCGTGGCTGTTTCGGATGGAGCGGCCTTCTTTCCTCTTGATTTCTATCATAATGGTGAAGGTATGAGTTCTTGGCTATCTAATTCTTGTTTTAGAGTTTAGAAAATTGATTCTATAGAAATCTTGTTGTATATGTATTTGTGCATCTTTTTCTTATCGGAATAGTTATGATTTTGTACTTGTGGTTGAGCTACTGCTTTATAGAAGAATCCTTGTGCCTTAAATAGTGGAGATTTCTTTAGGTTCTTTGTCCTCGATTGCAAGGTATGTTAAGGCTTGTCTTTCCTCTTTTTGGCATATTTTCATTGAATTCTATCTCGTTGATATATTGTATATGTTGACTGTTTGTAGCCCTTAATTCATAATCCTATTCATATATTAAATTGCTAGTTTGTGTTGGTAATTTGAGTGTATAGGTACGTGTTTTGGTGGAACATCGATGGGTTAGTTGAACGTGTGAACTTGGTGTTGTATTGTGAAGATCGATGGTGGATCTTGTTAGTTGTTGTGGGTTGTTTGGTTGTGCATATTAATGTGGTTTCCACATACTAATTGTGGTTTCTTCGAGGCTTTGCAAGTACTTGACGCATGAGTATAGTTCAGGCAATGGGTTGAGCCCGAGGCTAAGCTAACCTAGGTGGCATGTGATGTATACTGTTGACACCCAATTTTGACCGACCTGCGCTTTTAATATGCTGCTTATATATGTATATATTTATTTATTTATTTAACGCAAAATTCGGCTTATTTTTTTTATTTTAATTTATTATCATAATATTGCGAAAATCATTTCAAATTATATATATATGACCTATATTAATTTTAAGTTTTGATCTTAAATGATTACGATGTATATAATATATTTCGTATCAATATGCGCCCTTATTTTAAAATATATCCTTTACTTAGTAAATTATTTACCTAGTTTTGCTAATTTTATAAATTTATTTGAATAATAAAATTACTTGAATTTATAAATTATTTACGTTAATAATATGATTTTTATTTGATGACTTGACTTTATATTTTAGTCATTAATTTATTCGTAGATATAATAATTTAATTATATAATATTTACATAAGTATATTTAAATTTAGAATTTATTTATTAATAATAATATTTATATGATTTTCTTATAATTTAAATTATTTTATATCTATTTATTAAATTATTTTAAAGTGTAGTATATTTATTAACTTAATAGCAGCTAAATCCAATTTCAATCAATTCATTTAAATTATAGCCATTTCCTATTCAATTTCATTTAATTTTATTTCGATTTCGGCCACTTTCTATTGAGTTTATGTCAATTTTAGCCACTTTTAATCAATTGTGGCTATTATTTAAATTCAATTCTAGCCTAAATTAAATAAAACCCATGTACCCAATTCGCGACCCATCAGATGACCCGTATCCCAACCCGTTTCATTTAAAACTAATCTCAACCCTTCATCTTATCTAATCCTACGGTTGAGATCAAATCCTAATATTTCCTTATTTAACTACCTACCCTACCAAAAACCCTAAACACTTTCATTTTTCTTTCCACTACCCTAGCCGCCCCTAGTCTCTCTCCCTCTTCCCTCTCTCCCTCTCCTCGCCGGCGAAACCTCCATGAACGCCGGAAACAGCCACCAGTCACCGGATCTCTCTATCTCACTGCCGCCCCGCCTTCCTCTTCGTTTCTCCTCTCTGTCGCTCGAAAACCAACGACCACCGCTCCTAACAGTCGCACCCTCACCGCTTCCGCCTCTCTTGGCTCTTTGTTCCGGCCATCTTTGGCAAGAACAACCATGAAACCCTCCTAAGCTTCCTTCCTCTCCGGCAAAACCAACATCCTACAACCAGCAAGACCTTTAAACTCCCTCGCCTCTGGCCGTAAGCCACCATTAACACCGGCCAAAAACCACCATCAACCACCGAAACAACACCATGAAACCAACAGCCCGCCCGGCAACCTAAATTTTCCGGCGACGCAAAACCAACCCGTCAACCTTCTACCTCTCTTTTTCCTTCTCAAATCCGACAGCCGCATCACCAACTATCGCCTGCAAAACACCAAACCTTCATTAACTCCGGCGAGCACCCAAAACAACAATCGCCGAACACCATAACAACCGTAAACCACATGCCGGAAACCATCAGATTTTCCTCCCTTCTTGACTATTTTTATCAGGTTTAAAATGGATCTGCTTGAATCTGTCCGAATCTAGACGCGTGATATTTAATTTTCTCTACTCTATTTCTGTGCATGTTTTGACGAATAGACTTAAAATAAATTATATAAATATATATGTATATATTTATTTGTGTTTCGTCAACATTTGAGTTCATCTTTAAAAAGTCATGAAATCATAATGGCTGCAAAAAATTTATCTCTGCCTTGATATAACTAGTGAAAATCGTTTAGTTAGTTCTAATGTTTGGCATAGAGGTTTTGTATAACACTGTTTTACCTCATATTCTTGACATACACGAATACATGCTTGGTTTATTTTTCGACGCTCTGTTAAGATTTTAATATACACAATTGTTTTGTCTTGTTGCTGTTTCTAGGTTTTAATTTAGTCAAGTTGTGATTTATGCCATGATACAATCCCGTAATTAAATGTTAAACAATATTATTCAATAATTTATTTGTTTTTCCTGGTGTCAAGGCTGTTGTAAAGGTAAATATTTTAATAAGGTGGTTTTAGATTCACTGATAGACATAACTTATTACCTTTCCTTGATTGGTTTCTTTCCTAGCTTAACCTTTTAATTTGTCGCTATGAGTATTTCCACTTTGTGCTAGATCAATTCATTATGTGTTTTGTTTATTTACTTATTTGAACGACTTTTTTTTTTTTGTAATTTGTCTTAATTTAAGAAGAAAACGGTCATTAATTGATTCTTTCCTTTTAGTCAATGCTAAGTATTTGTTTGAATACAATTGGAGCAATTCTTACATAGGTTGTTTTGATTCTTTATTGATTCTGTTGGTTCCGTCTTTTTCTTAATGTGATATACACGCTTTACGAATTATTTGATAAATTGCGATATTTACGCCTTATTTGATTTGAATTATTCCTTTATTGAAATCTAGCATTCAATTTTTTTTAATTTATTTATTAGTTGTCTTTTAAAATAATTTCCCCCTTCTGTATATTTGACTAATTCCCTTCCTCTTTTAATGTCTGAAATTATGGTAACATATTATTATTCCCATGATTTAGTCAATTAAATTAGTTGCACAAGGTAAGAAGATATTTGAAATTAATTGCTGATATTCCTTCTCTTTATACTCTTACTCTTTAATTATTTAAAGGCCCCTCATCCTCTTCTTAAAGGGGAGGGCATCGAAAAAAACTGAGGTACTTCATTCTTAATATTGCTTTACTTCTCCACTCTCTTTATATATTTTCCCCCTAACCCACCTCAACACAAGCACTGCTCGGAACCCTTGAGGTTCTCGTGATCTTGATGTGTTGAAGTTTGGGGATATTTAATTGCGGAAAATTGCTCAAATTAGCGATTCTCGATATTTGCCAAACTGTCGTTAACCGGTTAGTTTATTCTAATGTCCTGTTTAATCTTTTGCCAATGTGTATTTTTGACGTTGAATGTTTTCACTTTATCATATATATGTCTGAAATTTTATGTAACGTGTCCATACTCGACTAAATAATTAAAAAGCTAAATGTATCTGCTTGTACGTGTATAGTGCGGTATTATTTGTCTAACAGGTTGTTCATGAATTTGGGAGAAGAATCGCTGAGATGGGAGGCATTACAAGCTTAGGAATTTTACACTATATATGTATATATATATTTCTTGATGTATTTATTTATTTTTATTAACTTGTAAACAATGTAAACAAAACACTAATAATAGTAAAAAAGGGGTTTGGGGGGTGGGGATTGTATGTTTATTTTGCTTTAACTATTAATCTCGCCTAGAAATCATGATTATAGGATTTTAATAACACGTGACATTAGATATCATGTTTATAGGGTTAACATAAACACGATTTTAATAACTTCTGCTAGAAATCATGTCTATAGGAACTACAACAACTTGATCATGTTTTGTGTTTAAATTTTAATAAGTTTGCGTATAGGAATTACTTTCGGTCCGCATTTTTGAATTCATAATCTGTTTGTTCGTAATGACCCCAGCATGTTTAATAAATATGTTTTATATCCAAATACTCTAATCATTAACAACTTGTTAGAATCATCTTGGTGATTATTAGTTAATTATTATGTTTATAGGTCACTTGTCAATATCAATAAACTTCGTAATAAATTATTTGATATTAGAAGACTTATTTATCTATCATAAATTAATTTGCTCACACCCTTTAGAAATCATGCCCATAGGTTTTTAATGCAATAATATAATTATGAAATTAATGTCTATAGGAATTTAATTGATTCAAACATGCAGTAACCTGAGAGATAGGATTAAATGACTTTAGTATTTTATTTTGTGTGAAGAATCTTGTAACCATTTTGATTCAAATTTGTTTATTAACATAAATATAATTTTGTTGAAGCAACTAAGTATTAGTCTAATAGGGATCATGTCATTGAATTCTATAGTGTTTGTTTGCATTATTGTCCGAGCTCGTTCCATTATCTTGGTGTTTTTTTTTTAAAAAAAAATATAAAATAAAATAATGTTTATATGATTTTTATTCCCTTCTGTGATTACTTAGGGATATGTGGCTTAAAATTGACATTGCACAACAGCAATCATGCCTGTATCATCTTTCCATCCGCATCTAGAAAATATTTGTTATAAGGTTCAAATTTAGCATTTTGCACTAAAAAGCATGCCAGAAGAAACTTCACTTTTTCGTTCCTATGTGCTGCATATTTGAATCCATTATTTGTGTTTCATATTTGTAGGATTTGCTAACTCTTGTTTAGAATTCATGTTTATAGATTTTATTTACATAGAGACAACATGAAACCTTCATTTGCTGGTTGTTTATATTCCTTTATTTGGCGTTCGATCACCTTTAATAAAGCCTTACGAATTTTAGACTCAAAAACCCAAATAGTTGTCCAAAGCCTCGTGGATCTTAAGATTGGTGCGGGTAGGCAAATAATAGGACGTTAGTTTCATCACCTAGTGCGTTTAAGTTAATTAATCAACTAGGTGGGTAGTCAGGAAATGATATTTGTGCTCACTGAATAATACGAGCAATTCAAAAGATTGCGAAGTATTATTTAAGTTGCACAAGTGATCCCATTAAGTCAAACATTTCTAATCGTAGAACTGCGTTTGGCCTGATTCCCTTAAGGGATACGTAGGCGCCTCTACGAGGTTCGGCCCCATAATTAAAATAAATATTTATATGTTTGTTTGTTATTTGGATTTTAATTGTTCCGTTTTGTCATTATTATTATTACTATTATTATTTTTTTTTTGTTTACTTGCTTTATTTGCCCAAATTTTGGTATTTATTGTTTAGACAAATTACTTTCAAATTTTAGTTTGCCCAAATTTTTACGTACTTGTCTAAACTTAATTATTATCCTTTTGTCAATTTAGTTTAAAACACATAAGTTAAATCGGCTTTATTTGATCACTTAGTTAAAATCCCCCATTTAATGAGTACGGCTGGGAACCACATTTGTGGACCTCGAAAGGTGCCTAACACCTTCCTTTCGAGGTAACTAAAGCCCTTACCTGAACTCTGGTATTTTAGGTAACAAATTAACTTAGAACGGTGCCCTAACGCACCTCAAATTCGTTAGGTGGCGACTCTTCTTTTTAACCCCTAAGAGATGTCAATGTTGGGTCCCGTTTTTCCGCGAGGGGAAAAATGGGGCGCGACATATACTCTGGCAAGGTCGATCTTGTGAATGACTATGATGTTTACCTCGGCATGATTAAGTTAGTGTATGTCTGTGACATTTACTCAGGTGCACTTGATCTTGATTAAGTTAGTGTCTGGCCATTATGTGTACTCCGATGTACTAGAGCTTATATATAGCTAGTGTATAGCTATGATGTCTTCTCTAGCGCACTTGAGCTTGTACATATCATTAACCTGTAAGACTGTAAAGTACACCCTGGCAGGGTCAAATCTGTGTATTGCTTTATATTATGTTATTTGTTGTATCATATTGCATTTATATCATTTGCATATTATGCTCAACTGTATATTGGATATTAGGGAAGTTTATGGCTAATGTTGTTGTTGTTTTTGTTGTAAGACCTAGAATGAGAACAGGTAAGGCAATGTGAATTGATATTGTTGATTTGTAGGCGGTAGTTGGCCTGTTGGTATCCTTTTTCTTTCCTTTCTGTGATATAATATCTATCTTTTCTGTTACCTCACATACTCAATACATTCTTCGTACTGACGCCCCAAGCCTGGGGGAATACATACATGTCTATAGGTGTTGATCAGTAGGTAGCTTGTGATCCTCGTAGCTGAATGAATTTTCAGACTAGTGGTAAGCTCTATGTCATTCGAAGTTACCTTGTTGTTTTGATTTGAGTACATACATTTTGAATAGGTAGGTCGAGGCCATGTCCCAATCAGGTTCATAGACTTATGTTGTGGTTGTAATGTTGTTGTAGTCCTTCTTGGCCCTATTGTACAGTTGTAGTTTCAGACTTCGACCTTGTCGACCTATTATATATATATATATATATATATATATATATAGATGCTGGAGTTGTGGGCCAACTTCCAATTTAGAGTTGAGTAAACTCTATTAATGAGTTGATTTCTTTATTATTGTTGTATATACTGGTGTCGAGCCTAGTCAGCTAAAGCTTATTCTGTTAGTTGCTTGTTGATTACCTGCAGGATTCGCTCAATAAAAGTGAGGCACTAGGTCCCGATTGCACCTCCCTGGATTTGGGGCATGACATCAACACAACTATTTTATTCAAGACAAAGCAAGTTTTTACCAAGCAATAGCCAAGGCAAGGAGTTGTTCATAAAGTCAAGTGCTGGAAGAGAAGAACTACATTAATTAGGGTGTTTCTATCTAGTTCGGGTCTATAATATGTTGTTACTTACTTTCCTAGTATAGGTACTAGTGATTTAGTATATTGAACTTGTAAGTTTCAGATACTAAGGTTGATAATTAGAGTTAACTGTTGAGTTGAGGTACTAGAATTAGTCTCTTATTATATTGAGTTGTAATCTGAACTCACTCTTTGAAGTTAGTAAAATTTTGGTTGGAAATCCTACTCATCATAGGTTGTGATTTTTACTCCCTTGAGCAAGGAGGTTTCTCACAATAAACTCGTATATTATTTACGTTACTATTTGGGAACCTGGTTCCTTAAGCTAGATATATTAATGAGTAATATCAAGACTATTGTTGCGTTAATTATATTATAGTTTATTTCAATTGGTATAAGAGATGAACTTTTTAATATAAGGATAACACTTAGAAAAGGATCTCATGTCTGCACCACCAATATCTCAAGAAGAAGCTTCAACCATCAAACCACCTCTCTTCAACGGAAAATACTATAGGTGGTGGAAGAGAAGGATAATGGATCATTTGATTGATGAAGATCATGATATATGAAATGTTATACTTGATGGGCCAGTCATTCCCATGAAGGCAAGCGAAGATGGAAAAACTCAAATCTCAAAAGACAGGCTAGAGTTTGATATTGAAGACAAGGTTGTTGTGCAAATCAATGCTAAGGCCAATGAAATATTGATTTATTAAATTGAACCTGATGGATACAACCAAGTCTTCTCGTGCACTACCGCTAAGAAAATTCAGGACACACTACAAACAACCCTCTACAAGAAGCAATGATTAGTAATAAAATTATTCTCCTCGGGTATGAACAAAGATTCAAGCGTAGGGGAGTTTCATGGATATAAAATATACATATATTCTATACTTAACAATATACTATTTAATTTCTCCACATTTTCTTACATTATTTTGCGGGAAATAAGAATGTCACAAATCACCAATATAGCAAGAAAAAGAAAAGAGAAGGTCCTGACACGTTCATTTTATAATGCAAGAAGTGAAGATACACCTTCCTCAACATATATTTTCCCCAAAATATGGCTTCTCAATATGCATCTCTCTCACATGACATTTCAACATTAAATGAAGGAATTCATTTCTATAAATAGAAGGCAACTCTCTCATTGTAAAGGGGGGAGGGGGAAGATAGAGAGAGAGAAAATAATAACTTTACTTTCTAAGATTTTGATCTTTGCACCTTTCTTTTTTCCTTCACTTTTTCTTGTAATTTGAAGAATTTCTGGAAGAATTGATAATATAATCAATATTGTAGAAATTATTTTTTTTTGTTAGATTCAAATACTCCTTAATGGAGTAATATCTATTTATTGGGATAACTGATAAAATTTGATATATATATTTATAATAACTCTCTCAATTTTAATGTATGCTTGACCTGGAATTTTCGAATTTTATTTTTATATTGTATTCGAATGTTAGATTTTAATTAATCACATCTATCTAGTTTGTTGTTAAGTCATCCTTGTATAAATTTTGTAATTCTCGTGAAACAAAACCGATACATAAATGACTAGTTAATAAATTAGCATATGAATGATAACTTTTAGATATCTAGCATTTAAAATATTAAATTTTTCCTACTTCAATTTTAATTCTAAATAAAAAATAATCATGAGCAATATCATTGATTTTTAGGTAAAGATAATCTCAAGAGGTCTTTGAGATTTTATTATAAATACAGATCTTTCAAAAGTATTTTTTGTTTGAGAAATTCACAAATATATTATAAACAATAAAATTTGTGTTGAGAAAATAATAATTGAGACAACAAAATATCACAACAATCGTAGTATTTTATTTCAAGCATAAGTGTTATAATCTCTATAAATCCTCTGATTCTTCTTTTCAAATATAAATTCAAGAAATTTTGAGCTTGATCTTGAACTTGATAAATTTGAGCTAGACTTGTACTTGAATTCAAGAGCTTTTGAGTTTGATTTTAAACTTGATGAATTTGATCTTCATTTGTATTTGAATTCAAGGGCTTTTGAGCTTGATCTTGAATTCGGTGGATTTGATCTTGACTTGTACTTGAATTCAACAGCTTGAAGTTTGATCTTGAATTTGGTGGTCTTAATTTTTAATTGTATTTAAATTCAAAGGCTTGAAGTTCATTCTTCAATCTTCGTCTTGATCTCTGAAACTTGTAGAGAAATCTACAGCATTTGATTCACGAGACTTTTCTAGCTTCTTTTTGTAATTCAGGTTCCTTTTCTAAATTATGAGACCCCTATTTATAGTTGTAGAATGGAATACTTTTGATAAAGACGAATTTCTTTCAACTAATTAGATTTAAGCTAACATGACAATATTTGATTGGTCGAAATATATTGCTTGTACACATGGTACATTTTAATTGGCCGTTGATATGAATAGGCATGTTGTGTCATTTTGACATCTGACATGAACCTATTGACTTTTTAATTTGGCTTGGCGTGCTACCTCATTTGACACATGACACCAATTTGGACCTCTAGGATGAGATGAAATCTTGGGCCACTAAGGTGGACTTATCATTTGTACCCTAAATCAATGGACTAGCCCAAAGAAATTAGATCATTAATTAAATTCATATTTTAACGAATTTAAATAATTAACCCAATTATACTAATCTATAATATTTATTTGAATTAATATATCTTAAATTTTAATATAATTTGAATTTCTTGCGAATTTAAATTTGATAAAATTTAGTTGTTACGCCCCACCTTGGGAGGCATGAATGACACCCGGTGTCATACTGGGATCTGAACTGACTTGATTGGGCTTATGCACCTCTGGTGAACGCCTACTCTTCCAATCAAGAACGACGAGCTATATCTCGGCTGTAAACACAACCCCCAGCCGACAAGGCCGCATAGCTACCTGTAAAAGAAAAACAACTAACCAACAACAAGCAGCACCAAGGAATCCTATGCGGGCCGACAAGACCATTATGCTGTTTAGTTATCTCATAATGGAAGCCAGCAATCAAAACTATACTATAGCCAGCAAGGATGCTAACTAATAACTATACTAGGCCCCACACGACTATCATGCAAAGAAAAACATACATAGTCCCCACACGGCCAACAACAAAATTAATACTGAAAAGTTGTAGCTTGCAAGTCTCTAAGAGTGGAATAATGGTCGGGACAGGGCCCCAATACCCATAAAGTGTACAACAAAAGAACAAACCTTCTAACTACCAACTCCGAGGCAAAAGGAGCTGATCAAACTATTGACTCGACTGATAACTAGGGAGGTTCTAAACTGAGTCTATCTGTACCTACAAGCAAGTAATGCAGCGCCTAAAAGATGGGCGTCAGTATAATATGTACCGAATATGTAAGGCAGCAAAAGAAAACAACTGAGAAATACTGATAATGGAACTGAAGAAATTCAATAGGAGGGATAGAGGGTTAACCTGATATAACCTTATAACTTGCTGTAAAACTAACAATAAATAGTGCAAACAAGAGCCTTACCTGGCCCCCAAAAGCCCAGAAGGTACAACCATCACAGAATAGCCCGCCCGGGGCCCCCATAAGCCCTGGCGAGTTAACTTCAATATATATACTCCTAATCAGGTCAAAATGAGTTAACATATAACTATAGCCATCCTACCGGTCCCCTGGGTCGCAACTTAGCTCGCTCGGTTCCTGATCTGTAGTTGTGTCTGATTCCGGTGGACTCCTGATAATTGGGCACCAGGCTCGACGAGGGTCAGTGATGCCGATACGACATAAAGATAATAGTCCAGACATGGAATGGACTGTAATATGGCCCTTGGGCCTCTGCATCGTCCCTTGGGATGGCATATTGCTCCTTAGAGCAATGTCATACAGCCTCGTAGGCATCGACATAGCTAGTAATCCTGGGGTTGGTCATGGAAGGCTATACAGGGAAGGATCAATCCCAATCTAAACAAACAACACCAATCTCAGACTAATAATAGCAGCTAACCACAACAATCATGCTTCTGGCATTCTTATAGGAGTCTAGGTTGTATTACAACACGCCAGGAATAACTTGCCAAAGAAAATTACCTTAACATACCTCAAATGCTGATTTCTGATTTAACTGGCGAGGTTTTACTTGCAATCGGCTATTCTTTCCAACCGTGACTTTTATACTAAGAGAATAGAACTAGTTTCAATACTAAACTCGATAAATATCGATAAATTTTGATAATAGAATTTACAATAAACCAACTTCGAATAATTCGATCAAAAATCTATAATTTCCTGAGAGTTCATAAGGGAGAAATGCTTACCTCATGCCTGTGACCGAGTAGGAATCAATTTGGAGCAATTCTGACAACTTTTACTCAGCGGAGTTCTGGTTTGCTGAGCGAATTTTTGAGAAATAACTCTGTACTAATGTTTCCTGTAGTCTTAGAACTCGTTACCCAAAGTTATTTGAGATTGGACGGTGTTTGGTAGAGTAATCGAACGAAAAGCGATTGAAATTTACGTGTTCCCTTAGTCCCTAGCCGTGAGCATCATTTGTGAAATGATTCAAATGAGAGGGAAGTACTTATATATACTTAGGGCGGTGGAAGGGGGGCACCCCGCACCGCCCAAAGCGACAAGGAAGCCCCACATCGCGCCTCTCTATGCGCCAGTGCGCCTGGCGCGTTGCGCTGGCCAGTGCCCTGCCGGCTGGCGCATCGCGTTGGCCCTTCGCGGCCTAGTCTTGCCCCACCCTGCTTCTGAGACTTTTTCCACACGTGTTAAGCTCTTCTTTCTCGTCACAAGTCCATATGTACGGTTACTAATCATTGATATTTTACGGGGTGTAACATCCTCCCCTCCTTAGGAACTTTCTTCCTCGAATGTCATCCTCAGGTTTAATGAAGTTAACCATCTTAGCCAAGATTTAGAAAAATTTTGATAGAGTTTCCCCTGTAATATGGACTATTCGAAAACCTGAAACGCAGAAAAGTCAAACATAGGCGCCTCGCAGGACGCTATAAATGGCTATTTCATCACAAAGAGGTAGCTAGCTAACAATACCGATAACACAAGTAGTAAAATAATAAATGAATAACAACATCACCTTTAACTGCATAATTTGGATCAATCTTGGAATAAGTGAGGATATCTAGACCTCATGTCATCCTCGGCTTCCCAGGTCATCTCTTCTTTATTTCTGTTCCTCCATAATACCTTAATAGAGGCTACATTTTTAGTTCTTAACCTGTGAACCTGCCAATCTAGTACGACAACTGGAACTTCCGCATAGGCTAGCTCCTCAGTGACCTGAACGTCCTCAACTGGCACCACTCGGGATGGATCTCCTATGCACTTCCGCAACATCGACACGTGAAAGACTGGGTGGACAGATTCTAGCTCTGAATGAAGTTCTAGCTCATATTCCACCTGGCCTATTCTTCGAAGGATCCGATACGGGCCAATAAATCTGGGGCTAAGCTTGCCCTTCTTACCGAACCTCATCACGCCATTCATGGGTGAAACCTTAAGAAACACCCAATCGTCAACCTCAAATTCCAAGTCTCTACATCGTAAAGCAGAATAAGACTTCTGGCGACTCTGGGCTATTAACAAGCGCTCTCTGATGAGTTTTACCTTCTCTTCTGACTGGTGGATTATATCAGGTCCAACTAACTCTGACTCCCCTACCTCGAACCACCCAATAAGGGACCTGCATTTTCACTCGTATAAGGCCTCATAAGGCACCATCTGAATTTTAGAATGATAACTGTTATTGTATGCAAATTTGGTAAGGGGTAAAGGTTCGTACCAACTTCCTTCGAAATCTAACACACATGCTCGCAACATATCCTCGAGCGTTTGAATCGTGCGTTCTGCCTGACCGTCTGTTTGAGGATGCAATTTTGTACTTAGATTAACCTGTGTCCCCAATCCTTTTTGAAATGACTTCTAGAACCTACATGTGAGATGCGCCCCTCTGTCAGAAATAATAGAGGCGGGTATACCGTGAAGTCGGACTATCTCTTTAATATACAGCTCAGTATAGTCCTCGACGGAGAAGGTTGTCCTAACTGGTAAGAAATGAGTTGACTTCATTAATCTGTCGACAATAAACCAAATAGAATCGAATCTACGCTAGGTATGGGGTAATCTTTTCACAAATTTTATGTTGATCGCTTCCCATTTCCATATAGGCACTGTTATATCTTGAGTTAATCCGTCGGGTTTTTAATGTTCGGCCTTTACCTGCTGACAGTTAGGACATTGTGCTACAAATTCTGCTACACCCTTTTTCATTCCCAACCACCATTTTATTTCTTTTATGTCATGATACATATTTGTTGATCCTAGGTGAAGAGAATAACGGAAATAATGTACCTCTGCCATGATCTGCTGGCAAAGTCCTGCCACATCTAGAACGCAGAGGCGACCCTTAAATCTCAAGACTCCATCTTCTGTCAATTCGAATATCGCTAACTCGCCTAGTTGAACCTTATCTCTGAGTTGTACTAGGTTAAGGTCTTCATACTGCCGATCTTTCACTTCCAGCACCAGGGATAATACTGCAGTATTCTGAATCACAGCCCCATTATCCTCTGAGTCCACAATTTGGACGGCTAAGCTAGCTCACCGGTTTAATTCTTGAGCCATTTCCCGTTGTTCTAGCCTCAGATGTTCCAAGCTTTCCATAGATCTGCGGCTAAGTGTATCTGCCACAATATTGGCTTTCCTTGGGTGATATAAAATATTCACGTCGTAGTCCTTCAACATCTCTAACCAAAGATATTGCTGCAAATTCAATTCCTTTTGTGTGAAGATGTATTGGAGGCTCTTATAATAAGTAAAAATATCCACATCCACCCATACAGGTAATGTCTCTAGATTTTCAAGGAGTGAAATACTGCAGCTAACTCTAGGTCGTGAGTGGGATAGTTTTTTTCATGCTTTCTTAGCTGCCTAGAAGCATAAGCAATTACCTTACCGTGTTCCATCAGGATGCATCCTAATCCAACGCCTGAAGTGTCACAATATAAGGCACAACCCTCTGAACCTTCTGGCAAGGCTAACACCGATGCCGACGTTAATATGTTCTTTAGATCTTGAAAGCTCCACTCGCAGGCCTCTGTCCACTAAAATTTGGCTGCTTTTTGAGTCAATTTAGACAAGGGCGCTGATAGAGTAGAAAATCCTTCCAAAATCCTTTGGTAATACTTGGCTAATCCTAGGAAACTACGAACTTCCATTTGAGTTGTAGGTATAGGCCATGTCTTTATCGCCTCAATTTTCTGTGAATCAACCTGAATGCCGACTTCTGACATAATATGACCTAGGAAGGCCATGGAATTAATCCAGAACTCACATTTAGAAAATTTTGCATACAACTGACAATCTCTGAGAGTCTGAAGTACCACCCGCAAATGATTTATGTGTTCTGCTTCTAAACGGGAGTACACTAAGATGTCATCGATAAATACTATCACAAACAGATCAAAATACAACCTGAAGATGCTACTCATCAGATCCATGAACACTGCTGGAGCATTCGTCAACCCTAAGGACATGAGTAGGAATTCAAAATGACCATACCTGGTCCTAAAAGCTGTCTTGGGGATATCTTTCTCGCGAACCCATACCTGGTGATACCCTGACCTTAATCTTAGAGAAATATTTCTCCCTTTGTAACTGATTAAATAGGTCATCTATCCTGGGAAGAGGGTATTTATTCTTAATGGTAACTTTATTTATATTCCAGTAGTCTATGCACATGTGGAGAGAGTCATCTTTCTTTCTCACAAACAAAACTAGCGCACCCCACGGTGATGTACTCGGCCATCTTTCAACTGCTCCTTCAATTCTCATAATTCAGCTGTAGCATTCGGTATGGAGGGATGGATATAGGTTGAGTACCTGGTCTAGTTGATAAAGAAATCGATTTCCCATTCTGGGGGAATGCCAGGAAGTTCATCTGGAACACGTCTGGAAATTCATTGACCACTGGAATGGACTGAAGAGTCGGGGATTTTGCTTGCATATCCCAAACCCTGACAATATGATATATACAACCCTTTGTTATTAACTTCTTTTCCCGAAGATAGGATATGAACCTACCTTTTGGAGTAGCTGCACTACCCTTCCACTCTCTCACTACCTCTCTTAGAAAGTGAAATCGGATTGTCTTGGTCCAGCACTCTATGTTGGTATAACACGGCGCTAGCCAGTCCATATCCATAATTGCATCAAAGTTAATCATTTCTAGCTCCACTAAATCTGCTAAAGTCTGGCGACCAACAACTTCTACTGTGTAGCCTAGATCCTTTTAGCTATAATAGAATCACCTATGGGCGTAGACACTGAAAAGGGTCGCTGAAGCAACTCTGACGTTATACCAAACTTCTGGGACACTAATGGGGTAAATAGGATAAGGCGGAACCTAAATCTATCAAAACATAAACTAAGAGAGAGCAAATGTCCAGCATACCTGTCACAACATCCAGCGACGACTCTGACTCTTGTCGCCCTGGTAAAGCATAAGTGCGATATGGGCCACTGCCTGAACTAGATGTCCCTGATCTGCCTCGGCCTCTGCCGGCTAAAACTGAGGGCCTGCGCCTTGCTAAAGGTGTTGGGGCATATGACCTTGTTGAAGATCTGTCCTGTTGATCCTAATCACCCTGACCTCTGGCCGGACAATCCCTCATCATGTGACCTTCTTTCCCACAAGTGTAACAAGCAATAGAACCATACCTGCATGTCCCAATATAACGTCGACTGTAAATAGTACAAGTGTCACAGTACGCCTACTCTGATCCGACCCCCTTTGCTGCTGAGAACCTGATGCCCGTGAGCTCTCACCGGGCCTTGACTGCCCTTGGCGGTCTGATCTGCCACCCTACTACTGCTGTGGAGGTGGGGGTCTAGGTGGCTTGCCTGATATTCATGGGCTAGGTCCGCCCTGAAATTCTACCTGCATGTCACTAGGTCTGGCCCTATGATGCTGCTCTTAACCTACCCTTTCCATCTCCCGTTGTCGCTGCCTGATCCCCTCAATATTCTTAGCGAAGGGCTGGATGCGGGCAATGTCCATATCCTCCCGAAGAGTAGTTGTTACACAAGTTTCCACATACTCTGGAAGTAGCTCCATAATGCTGGCATAGTGTCTACAAAAGCTAGTGCATATTTGGCCAAGGAATCAAATCTCATAGAATATTCTCGAACACTCATTGAACCCTGCTCTAGGTGTAAAAAATTGATCTACCCGGGCCTGTCGAATTTCTCGCGGAAAGTAGTGATCCAGGAAGGCCTCTGAGAAACTGGACCAAGTCGTAGGGGGAGCGTCTCTGCCTCGGGACCTCTCCAAGCTCTTGTACCATAAAACTACTATGTCCCATAGTTAGAATACCGCTAACTCAACCGACTCCGTGGGGGTAGCATACATCACCCTGAAAATTCGCTGCAACTGGTCCAGGAAGTCCTGAGTGTCCTCTTCCCGATCCATCCCTATAAACTAGAGGGGACTCAAGGCAAGGAACTCCTGAACCCTTGAACTCCCAGGTCCTTCTGAAGACTCAGCAACCACTGGTACCATAGGCTGGCGCTGAGCAGCCATCATCTGGGCTAGCATATAGACAACGCTCCTAACCTCCTGATCTGATAGTATAGGTATAGGAGCTGCTGGAGGTGGTATCGACATGTCCGCTACCTTGGAAGACTCCTGGTATGGCAGAGACTGTTGAGGAGACCGAGACGAAGTCTCCTTATTGCCCTCAGATCAGGCTAGCTCTAACTTGGGCACCCTGCTAATGCCCTCTCCTACCGCGGCATCTAATTTCGGCCGGTTGTAGTCTACCGCGTGTCCGCCATTTCTGTGTAGATAAGCAGAATAAGGTAAGCCTAGGGTCTCAACCCTATACAATATATCTCTATAATACCACTGAAGAAGAAAGAAGGGTAACCACACTATTATGCCTTGTAGCCTCCTGCCTATGGAATGTGGTGCACAACACACCCATAGACAAGACTCTACCAGAAACGACTTGCAGAATCCCTAGGATACGACCTGCTATAATACCAAGTTTGTCATGCCCACCTTGGGAGGCATGATTGGCACTTGGTGCCATACTAGGATCTGAACTGACCTGACTGGGCTTATGCACCTCTAGTGCACGCCTACTCTTAAAATCAAGAAAACGATGAGCTATATCTTGGCTGTAAACACAGCCCCAGCCGACAAGGCCGCATAGCTACCTGTAAAAGAAAAATAGCTAACCAACAACAAGAAGTACCAAGGAATCCTATGCGGGTCGACAAGACCACCATGCTGTCTAGTTATCTCATAATGAAAATCAACAATCAAAATTCTACTATAGCCGACAAGGCTGCTAACTAATAACTATACTATGCCCCACATGGCCATCACACAAAGAAAAACATACATAGGCCCCACACGACTGACAACAAAACTAATATTGTGAATTTGTATCCTACAAGCCTCTAAGAGTGGAATAATGGTCGGGAAAGGGCCCCGACCTACCCATAAAGTGTACAACAAAAAAAACAAACCTTCTAACTACCAACTCCGAGGCAAAAGGAGTTGATCAGACTGCTAACTCGATTGATAACTAGGGAGGTCCTGAACTGCATCTATTCGTACCTGCAGTCAAGTAATGCAGCGCCCCAAAGATGGATTTCAGTACAATATGTACCGAATTTGTAAGGCAGCAAAAGAAACTGACTGAGAAATACTGATAATGGAACTGAAGCAATTCAACACGAGGGATAGAGGGTTAACCTGATATAACCTTATAACCTGATGTACAACTAACAATAAATAGTGAAAATAAAAACCTTACTTGGCCCCTATAAGCCTGAAAGATACAACCAGCACAGAATAACCCGCCCGGGGCCCCCATAAGCCCTAGCGAGTTCACTTCAATCTATATACCCCTAATCAGGTCAAAATGAGTCAACATGTAACTATAGCCGTCCTACCGGTCCCCTGGGTCTGCAACTGAGCCCGCTCGGCTCCTGATCTGTAGTTGTTTCTGAGTCCGATGGACTCCTAATAACTACACCCTTGGCACCAGGCTCAACGAGGGTCAGTGATGCCGATACGACATAAAGATAATAGTCCAGCCATGGAATAGACTGTAATATGGCCCTTTGGCCTCTCCATCGTCCCTTGAGATGGCATATTACTCCTTGGAGCCATGTCATATAGCCTCGTAGGCGTTGATACATTAGTAACCCTGGGGTTTGTCATGGAAGGCTATATTGGGCAGGTTCAATCCCAATCTAAACAAACAACACCAATCTCAGACTAATAATAGCAGCTAACCACAACAATCATGCTTCTGGAATTCTTATAGGAGTCTAGGTCATATTACAACATGCTAGGAATAACTTGCCGAAGAAAATTGCCTTAACATACCTCAAATGCTGATTTTTGATTTAACTGGCGAGGTTTTACTTGCAACCGGTGATTCTTTCTAACTGTAACCTTTATATTGAGAGAATAGAACTAGTTTCAATGCTAAACTCAATAAATATCGATAAATTTCGATAATAGAATTTACTATAACCCAACTTCGAGTAATTCGGCCGAAAATCTATAATTTTCCGAGAGTTCAGAACGGAGAAATACGTACCTAATGCCTGTGACCGAGTAGGAGTCAATTTGGAGAAATTTTGACAACTTTTACTCGGCGAAGTTCCGGTTTGCCGAGCGAATTTTTGAGAAATAACTCCATAATAATGCTTTTCATAGACCTAGATCTCATTATTCAAAATTAATTTGAGATTAAACGGCGTTTGGTAGTGTAATCGAATGAAAAATGATTGGAAATTTGCGTGTTCCCTTAGTCGCTGGACGTGAACATCATTTGTGAAATGATTCAAATGAGAGGGAAGTACTTATATATACTTAGGGCGATGCAATGGAGGCTGACCCACACCGCCCAAAGGGCCAAGGCTGCCCCTCGTCGCGCCTCTCTATGCACCAGCGGGCCTGGCGCGGCGCGCTGGCTAGTGCCCTGCCGGCTGGAGCGTCGTGCTGGCCCTTCATGGCCTAGTCTTGCCAGACCCTGCTTCTGAGACTTTTTCCGCATGCGTTAAGCTCTTGTTATTCATCACAAGTCCACGTGTATGCTTACTAATCGTTGACATTTTACGGATTGTAACATTAGTCATTCACAAACGCCCCCCACTTTAAAACTTGTTGAAAGTGAGGGTTAGTCCTAAAGTATTAGCGGCGTATCAAAGTAGATCTGCAATTTATTTGTAATGCAAGGTCCCTGCCAATTGTTTAGATTTCTTTTTTTACTTTAATAATTTCAATAACAATTCTTCTTTGAGAATTGTAAGGCTCAATTCTATAACTATCGGATTTTAGTTCTTGAATTTAATATTTTCATAAATTATAATTTATTTAACTGGAAAAGGATCCATATAATTATAATAGTTTAATATTATTTTATATGGCTTCACAGGTACCTTTATATTTTATTAATTTTTCTCTCCAATCTAAACAAGGATTCACAATGATACTTGGTCTCCAGGTCTTTCACAGCAAAAACTCTCATATTTATGCAATTTATTTAGAATTTCAGCAATGCTTGGCTTCTCTTTGATATCTGATATCTCATCATTTACTAATTGGATTAGAACTGTTCTTAGTATTCTCCTAATTTACCCACAAGAAGGAGATATTTCGGCCGCCTTTGAAAATTTATATAAATTAAAGCCATCCTCTCCGCAATTTGTGAGCAACATCAAATCTCCCAACGATCATCTTGGTTCTATTTTGCAAGCATCAACACGACGGGTATTTTTTTTCATGCAGTTTTTTCTTATTTTTTCTCTTTTTTTAAGGTAGGGCAAGAAAATTACTTCGAAGGTGAAGCTAATCTTAATATGATTCTAAGAGTCAAAGTGTTGCATCGTCCAAGAAAAAGACTTTACACCATCGCACCATAAACTTTACACCATCTGAGGCAAAGGAACAAAAGAGTCATCTTAAGATGCATGATGTGTTGTGAGTTTACAACACTTTCGATTCTTAAAACAAAGAAAATATGCATGGTCTTAAGTGTGTGTATATGGATATGATGCACTTTTGCTGTTACACTCCATAAGTTGTCATTGACTAGCTGAAGTGTGCATGTGCTTGTGAGATTTCTTAGAGCATGGCATGTGCAGGAGAAGGCTCGAGGGAGGAACTCATGAGTGTGTTATCGAGCAGGTGGAAGTTTGGGACCAGAGGCAGGGTGCACCAGGCGCCGTATCGCGACCCTCCCCCCCACAACGCAAGAAGTGGCACATCCGCGCCCGTGTTCACCCGTGTTGGGAGGTACGCCGCGGACCCTTGGCCACCACCTCCTCTATGTTTATGTTTAAGTGAGAAGAGTTGATTTATTTGAGATATTTCTAAAGAGAGCTTCGACTTGGTCAATTGAGTTCACGAAGGTTTCATCCAATTGAAGCCAAATTATGTCGCTAAATCATCTTCAAACGTCAATTCTTCTTGGGTAGTGATTCCTAGGTCTACGGAGAACGTATCTACGGAGTTATATTTTTGAAATTGGCCCGGTTCAATGGAGTCCCGTCGAGTAAAAGTCATAGAAATCACTTCAAATTAAGTCCCAGCCATCTACAAGTGATAAGTAAGTATTTCTATCTCCTAAATTCTCTAGAATTCTTAGGTTTTGGGCCAAATTGGTCGGATTATAACTTGTAGTCGTTGTTATTGATGGATGTTATTGCTAGCCACTCTCTTGAATCAAGAATAGCCTTGTCTCCTCAATGTGAGAGCTACCATTTAGAGGGGATATCGGTTCCTAGTTAAAACAGGAGTGGGTGAGCATAAGTCGATAATTGAGGTATGTTAAGGCTAACCTCTTGGGTAAGTTATTCTCGTCGTATAGTTGATACGACCTATACCTTGTTAAGTAAGTTGAAATTATGTATGTTGTGGTTAGCTGCTACGAGTAGATTTGAGGTTATAAGCATAGCACCCCTTGTCAGGATTGACCCTACTTAGCTTTGTCTCCCATGAAACAACCTTAGGATTGCTAATTGTATTGTTGCCTACGAGGCAATATATTGCTCAGAGGAGCTATATGATTTCTGAAAGGATTATATTCAGGCCTACATGGCCCTATCGAAGTATATTCACACATGGACTTTCTTTATGCCATAGCAGCATTACTGGTCCTTAGTAGAGCCTTTCGGATTCAAGGTGCTGTTATAGGAGCCCAAAGGGCTCAGACACAGTTACAGGAGCCCAAAGGGCTTAGTTGCGATCCCAGAGACCAGCATGCTTGGTTATAGTTACCTGCGGGGCCTTAATGACATGGTCAGGAATATATAGATTGAACTGTACCTGGCAGGGCTTATAGGGGCCCAAGTAGGTTATTCTATGTTGATTGTACCTTCCAGGCTTAGGGGATCAGGTTAGGTTCTTGTTTGTATATTTACTTGTTAGCTATATGACGTGCCCTCATTCGCGCGTCCGCAAGTGTACGGGTCGTGCAAGTAATATAGTGGCTCTTTTCAAGAACCGGAATGTCAAACCCACAGGGACTGGACCCATTCCTCTAACTATCCATTTCAAGTGTGATCTTAACTTTCGCAAGTGTTGGTTATAGAAGTTTTCGAGGGAGATTTAATTAAGTGTAGTTTTGGTCAACGAAATATCCTGAATTTACTCTAGGAGCAACATAGAGTTAAAACCAGATAATCATGCGATACTACAATTTGCAATGGGTTAAGCATGAAACTATCGATTGTTGTTTCACATAATTAGAATTGCATGTTCATGGTCTTTCGAGCCTCTAAACACGGCAAACTAGCCTCACTGCATCATTGTGAGTGAGGATGCTAATTTCTAGTTCGCGGGGCAATTAATTATGTTGTGGTTTACGGGGAAACGATTAGGGACTTTCGTGCGTCTAACCATTTAACTCAGCTTAGCCTCACAACTACTTCTTCGAGTGGTGATGCGATAATCCTAAGTTGGTCTTTAATAACCCCCATTTTATCAACCAAGCAAGGTGTTAGGTATATTTCTATCCTAATACGACTTTATATCCTGAGATACAAACATGCTCCTCACATTCTCATGTCCTGACCTAGGTAATGCTTTCTCAAGCCAATGCCCAAGCTAACATATATGCTTTCATGGTGATCAATCATAAAAACAACCAACAATCCAGAATGCAAGACGAAAACAACAATCAATAACTTAATTCCAAAATAATTTCATAAAATCACAATCATAATTCATGGCTTCAACCCTAGAGGAAGGGTTCTAGCCATTCATGTTCGTAAAACTACAAAAAACTACAACTAAACTAATATACTTACAAGAATTTGGTAGATGAGAAGGGAATTTGCCAAACCCTAGATGAGTTCTCCCACTTCTGCCTTCACTCCTAGGTAGTTTTCCAGAATAAAATCGTGACAAATTGGATTTAGGAGCTAAGGGACCTATTTATAATAAATGAGAAATGTGCACAATTTAGCCTGTCGTGGAATGGCTCCGTGTCACGGAGTGTACCGTAGAGCACTGCCTCCGTGACACGGAGGTAATGCGGAGGCACACTGGAAATCAACAAATATCGACTCTAGGTAGCCCCTTGCCGCGATGCCCGACGTGGCACGCTGCTCAAGCAGCGCGATGGCATGCTGCTGGCGCGCAGTTGGCCTGGCGTGGCACGGCGCTGGCGCGCAGCTCTCTTGCCTGTATGTTGCCTTCTCTCGTGCGCCTGGCATAGGCGTGGCACGGCGCTGGGCGCGGCACACGCACAGCGTGGCACGCTGCCTGGCGCGGCCAGCCTTGCCAAGGCATGCTTCTTTGCCGGCTTTCGCCTTTTGCTCCCGACTCCATCCCTCTACTTCACCAACTTATGAATTAGTTCCTCAAAATCCTTGAAACCTACAAAACAAGGACTAATCATGTTGGTTAGCACATATATTCACATTTATATAGAATCACATGAAAATGTATAAAATACTTAGATAAACAAGACTAATTTAAGGTATAAAGCATCACTCGGGCATGCTATTTTTGCCCGAGATCACCTACCCCACACTTAAAGTCTTGTTCGTCCTCGAACAACCTTTTACATCTCATGCATATGGAGAATCACCCATAACTCATTTAGCAAGATTGTTCAAGCTACGACTATAATGATTGCATAAGATAACAAGCTAAAATAGAGCATGCACGACTTGATCATCGAAATGAAGTACAACTATGTTGAGACTTCTTAACCTCAAGAATCGACTCTCAATCTTAGCAAATTCATGCAAATCAACTGATTAAGAAATCCCGCATGAATTATATCCTTCATTCAACATGTGCCCTCACGGAAAGAGAGTTACCCCATTTTACACGTAAAACAATTTTTAAATCACAACATGTGTGGGTACATGAATAGAATTACGCTCACTCTCACAAAGAATTCACATGCATTATTTAATGACCCATAAGCTTTCCCTTAGTGTTTTATTTCACTAATTTAAGGATGTGTGAATGTAAGATCAAGTAGGACTTTTTAGGTTGTAATGTAACTCGGGTGCGGGTAGGTACTATTATGGCTAGTAATAGTGACTATCTTTCCTAAGCACTTTTAATACATCACGCCTTCATTACGAACTTCCCTTCCCTTACTTCACCTTTTTCTCCTTTCATTTTTCTTTTTCCTCTTATGTTCCCCCTTTCTTTAAGCACTTTTAGCTTATTAGTAAGGAGCTCTATAAATAATTTTTCATTAATTTGTTTTCTTACTCCTTACTAATAATCAACCATTTTCACACAAGTGCACCTTTGTCCTTTTCTCCACTTCTACAACTTTCTACTTTTCCTTTCTTTTCCTTCTTATTACTCCTTTAATCTTTCATATTTTTCCTTAAAGCGCTTAGGAGTTTTGGATCAAGTTCAAGGCTAATGAAAGAAAAAGGATTAAGCTTATGTTGCAGCTGTCAAAGAATAGGCTTAAGGCACAATGGGGCTCACTAGGATTCCATATTCAAGGTAGGTAAAGTAAGGGATAAAAATTAGGTTCATTCAAAGAAATGCCTAAATCATCTTCTACAATTGACATCCTTTATTTCGTTTTATAAACACACCAGGCAAGTTCTAGACAATCCACAATAGCACAGAATACTCAAAAACCTTACACTCATGGCACATGCTCAAATCAAGACACATTCAGCAGACTCTTAACTCAGCTAATCACAAGAATTCAAATTAAGCTTCCATCATATTGAGTCAAATTCAAGAGCTTAAGTGTCTCAAACAAAGTTATACACTTGCATGCTTCAACACTGCACATACTTGCATCTTACAATCACATATAGCACATAACAAGAACATCAAGCACCAATTAGTTATGGTTTCAAAAACCCAAAACCTATCGACTAATTTTTCCTCAAGACGGTCGTCATCCATCCATCATCAGAAACAGTCCCTAACTATGACTAAAAACACTATATACAAACAAAGGAATGAAAAAGAAAATTTTTATTTTTCGGTTCAAAGACCCCCCCGTCGGAAAAGAACCGGATAGAAAAACCAACGGGTGATGAATTCATGCTTGACTCCCAAAAAAAAAAATTCCAATATTTCTCACAAGCATTACATTCTCACAAGCATTACATTCACCAAAAATCGTTAAGCAAAAAAATTTTGAAATTTCCCTCACCCCACACTTGAATCCTGCTATGTCCTCATAGCATCAAATTAAAATTTAAAAAGGGTGAGAAATACTCCCTGAGGCCTTTAGGCCTAGCTGATAGCATGCTTTTCTTCAACTTTGCACAAGTGTGTGTCGACCCCACACTTGTTATCGTCCATGCTTTTTAGCTTCCTCCTCCACGGGTACTCAGACTCCCCCTCCATCTGTGCTTAACTTTCCACCAAAAATAGCACAAGATGAAAAATAATTAAAATCAACACAAATGCAAGAAATTAAAATGGTACCTGTGGTACCCTTGGGTTGCCTTCCAAGCAGCGCCTTATTTTACGTCGTGGCCCGACGTGGACTGTCCTTTTCAGGACATCCTCATACCTGGGTTCTCTTTCGAGAACCATCTCCTTTTCTTTTGCTGTTTATAGGAAACAACCTCCACTCTGTTCCTCTCTTCCTCCAACTTCTTCTCAATTTGAAGCCCTTTATCAGACTCGGGCTGAACACTTGTCATTGCTTTTTGGCCCTGAACTTGTGGAATCCTCCACCCCACACTCATCCTCTGCCAACACACTAACTTGACAAAGGTTTCTGTAGTGTGCAGATGGGTTCATTTCTTGGTAAACGCGGAAGATTTCTTCTTCATCCTCAACCCTCATTTTCAGGGTCCCTGCTTTCAAGTCAATCACCGCTCCTCCAGTGGCCAAGAATGGCCGTCCCAAGATCAGGAGTACCTGGTCATCAACCTGAAAATCTAATACAATAAAATCAGCAGGTATAATAAACTTACCTACTTTGATGAGAAGGTCCTCTATTATTCCATCAGGTGTCACTCGCGACTTGTCAGCCAGCTGCAGCATCAACCCTTGTCGGCCTCGGTTTTCCCAACCCCAGGGTGTTGAATAAAGATAGGGGCATTAGATTAACTGCTTCCCCTAAGTCACACAAAGCTCATAGCACCTCAGCTTTACCAATTTGTATGGGGAGGGTAAAACTCCCTGGGTCTTTGAGCTTCTTTGGCATTTTGCTCAATACCCTGTGACTGCACTCCTCAATCAGTGCTACAGTCTGGACGTCCACCAATCTAACTTTGTTCGCCATCACGTCCTTCAAGTATTTAGCATACTTGGGCATTCCCTGCAAGACATCAATAAGAGGCAAATTTATGTGAAGTTCTTTGAAGCTCTCAAAGAACTTCTTGAAGCATTCCTCCTCCTTGCTCTTTCTGAATTTCTGAGGGAATGGTGGTGGTGGTCTTTATGCTGGCTGCAATAAAAGTTGCGCATTTTGGTGCCCAGCACTCTGATTATCTCCCATGTTGATGGATGGTTCTGGTCTAACCAACTCCGGCTGCACCCCCTTTCTCAGCTCTTTTGGCACTGCATCAGCTAATTGCTTACCGCTTCTCAGACTGATGGCATTGATCTGCAGGGGTTAGGATCTGTGTCGCTGGGTAATCCCCCTTCTGATATCATGTTTTGAGCAGCTGCTATCTGACCCACTTATTTTTCAAGATTGCGGGTGGCTACTTGCTGATTCATTAAGTCTGTTGCCATCCTCGCTTGATTTTTCGCTAACTGATTCTGGGTCTCCATAATTTTCTGCAGTGTTTCCTCAATGCTGCTACTCAATTGCTCATCATTCTGCCTATTTTGCTGATACTGCTGTTGTTGAGGTTGCATATAATTCTGCTGTTGGTTTCCACCCCAAGAAAAATTCGGGTGGCCCTGCCAATTTTTGTTGTAACTGGTTCCAAAATTCTGATTGTTGCGCTGCACATTACCAACAAAATTGACTGACTCCGGATTTGCTCCACAAGATTCTTCATGGTGGCCAGTATTACCACAAATTTCGCACCAACTCGGAGCTTGCTGAACTGCATTAACCTGACCCTGGTGTTGGTTCACACTCAGTTTATTGAACTGAGTCATCATTTGATGTTGGAACGAAGCTAACTGTGCTGCCAAGGCATTCAAACCATCTACTTCTATCAACCCTGGTCTCTTGCCTGCCCCTCTCGATGACTCACTGTGCCACTCTGGATTTCCTTGCGCGATTCTGTTCAACAAAGTGTACAACTCATCAAACGTCTTCTCCAAGGCTTGCCCACCCGATGCAGAGTCTAGTAATATTTTTGTGTGTGGGTCTAGACTTTCTACAAAGGTATGAGCCAGCACTTCATTTGATTTCTGGTGATGGGGGCAGTCTCTCAACAATGACTCGAATCTTTCCCAAGCCGTATATAAGTTCTCATCAGGCCTCTGCTTGAAACTGAGTATTTCACTTCTCAACTTTGCAGTTTTGCCTGAAGGGAAGAATCTGATAAGGAACTTCTTAGCCAAGTCATTCCATGAAGTTATGGAGTTTGGTGGCTCAGCCTTAAACCACTTTTTCGCCTCTCCCAACAGTGAAAATGGGAAGAGGGTCAGTCAGACATAATCGGTGGACACGCCGATGGGGACAAACGTGTCACTAATCTCTAAAAAGCTCTGTAGGTGCTGCTGCGGGTCCTCATGTGCCATCCCAGTGAATTGACCACTAGAATGTAACAGCTGTACCATGTTCTATTTAAGCTCAAACTGCCCTCCAGGCTCCGGTTTACGGATGCTAGAGGTTACATTCGTCGCTAGTGGGATTGCCACTTCGCGAACTGGTCTTGCTGCCATTGCTTCTGATGACAATTGTGCTTGTCCCGCGGGTGGTTGTTGTTGTAACTTTTCTTGAAGTCTCTTTAGCTTTTTCTCTAGAGATACTCTCCTCCGCAAATTGATTTGACGTTCAGGTTCCAGCAACGGTTCCACAAGATCTCTATTTCTAGCCAGCTCGGCAGGACAACCTGTCACCTGCAAATAAACAGACTAAGACCATGTTTCTCAACACTTAAGGAAATTTCAAAAATCACACAAAAATAGATAAATTATCAAAACTTCGCCGAGTCCCCGGCAACAGCGCCAAAAACTTGGCGTGCCCTCATTCACTCGTCCGCAAGTGTACGGGTTGTGCAAGTAATATAGTGGCTCTTTTTAAGAACCGAAATGTCGAACCCACAGGGACTGGACCCATTCCTCTAACTATCCATTTCAAGTGTGATCTTAACTTTCGCAAGTGTTGGTTATAGAAGTTTTCGAGGGAGATTTAATTAAGTGTAGTTTTGGTCAACGAAATATCCTGAATTTACTCTAGGAGCAACATAGAGTTAAAACCAGATAATCATGCGATACTACAATTTGCAATGGGTTAAGCATGAAACTATCGATTGTTGTTTCACATAATTAGAATTTCATGTTCATGGTCTTTCGAGCCTCTAAACACGGCAAACTATCCTCACTGCGTCATTGTGAGTGAGGATGCTAATTTCTAGTTCGCGGGCAATTAATTATGTTGTGGTTTACGAGGAAACGATTAGGGACTTTCGTGCATCTAACCATTTAACTCAACTTAGCCTCACAACTACTTCTTCGAGTGGTGATGCAATAATCCTAAGTTGGTCTTTAATAACCCCCGTTTTATCAACCAAGCAAGGTGTTAGGTATATTTCTATCCTAATACGACTTTATATCCTGAGATACAAACTTGCTCCTCACATTCTCATGTCCTGACCTAGGTAATGCTTTCTCAAGCCAATGCCCAAGCTAACATATATGCTTTAATGGTGATCAATCATAAAAACAACCAACAATCCAGAATGCAAGACGAAAACAACAATCAATAACTTAATTCCAAAACAATTTCATAAAATCACAATCATAATTCATGGCTTCAACCCTAGAGGAAGGGTTCTAGCCATTCATGTTCGTAAAACTACAAGAAACTACAACTAAACCAATATACTTACAAGAATTTGGTAGATGAGAAGGGAATTTGCCAAACCCTAGACGAGTTCTCCCACTTCTCCCTTCACTCCTAGGTAGTTTTCCAGAATAAAATCGTGACAAATTGAATTTAGGAGCTAAGGGACCTATTTATAATAAATGAGAAACGTGCACAATTTAGCCTGTTGTGGAATGGCTCCGTGTCACGGAGTGCACCGCAGAGCACTGCCTCCGTGACACGGAGGTAACGCGGAGGCACACTGGAAATCAACAAATATCGACTCTAGGCAACCCCTTGCCGCGATGCCCAGCGTGGCACGCTGCTCAAGCAGCACAATGGCATGCTGCTGGCGCGCAGTTGGCCTGGCGTGGCACGGCGCTGGCATAGGCGTGGCATGGCGCTGGGCGCGGCACACGCACAACGTGGCACGCTGCCTGGCGCGGCACACGCACAGCGTGGCACGCTGCCTGGCGCGGCCAGGCTTGCCAAGGCATGCTTCTTTGCCGGCTTTCGCCATTTCCTCCCGACTCCATCCCTCTACTTCACCAACTTATGAATTAGTTCCTCAAAATCCTTGAAACCTACAAAACAAGGACTAATCATGTTGGTTAGCACATATATTCACATTTATATAGAATCACATGAAAATGTATAAAATACTTAGATAACTAGACTAATTTAAGGTATAAAGCATCACTCGGGCATGCTATTTTTGCCGGAGATCACTATACTTCAGGTTGTCGTATTATTCAGGTTAACCTCTTATCCTTCTTACTGGTTGCTTTAAGTTCTTTTATCAGTTTTATTGAGATTTTATTACTTCCTTACATATTCGGTACATATTGTACTGACGCCCATGCACAGGGCACTACATGCTTGTGATCTCGGGCAAAATAGCATGCCCGAGTGATGCTTTATAACTTAGTTTTGTCTTGTTTATCGACTTAATTATTTGCATTATCATGTAATTTTATGTATATGTGAATATATACACTAACCAACATGATTAGTTCTTGTTTTTGTAGGTTTAAAATGAATTTGAGGGACTAATCCATGAGTTGGTGAAGTGGAGGCATGGAATCGGAATTAAAACGCGAACGTCGGCAAGGAGGATCCGCAAAACTGGCCACCTGTGCGTTGGCAACGTGCCACAGCAGGCAGGCTGTGCGACCAAGGCCGAGACACACCACCTAGCACGCTGCAAAAGCAGTGTGACACGCTGCCAACGCGGCAAGGGGCTGCCGGGCGACGGTTTTGTGAGTTTCCAGTGTGCGTTCGCGATGCCTCTGTGTCACGAAGGCATATTGGCGCGATAACCTCCGTGACACGGAGCTATTCCATGCCGGGCATAATTTTATACATCTCTCATTTACTATAAATAGGTCCCTTAGCTCCTAAAATCATTTGGTCACGATCTTATTCTGAAAAACCACCTAGGAGTGAAGGGAGAAGTGGGAGAACTCACCTAGCGTTCATCAATTTCATCTTCTCTTCTACCAATTGTTGTAAGTATGTTACTTTAACAATGTTTTCTTGTAATTTTACGAACATGAGTGGCTAGACCCCTTTCTCTAGGGTTGAAGCCATGAGTTATGATTGTGTTTTTACGAATTTGTTTTGGAATTAAGTTATTGATTGTTATTTTGTATTGCATTCTTAATTATGGTTGTTTTTATGATTGATCACCATGAAAACACACGTGTTAAGCTTAGGTACATGCTTGAGAAATAAAACCTAGGCAAGAACAAGAGAATGTAGGGAGCAAGATTGTATCTCACGATATAATTTGTGGTTAGGATAGGAATATACCTAATACCTTGCTTGGTTGATAAAATGGGAAGACAAAAAGACACCAACTTAGAATCGTATTCCACCACCCGAAGGAGTAGTTGTGAAGCTAAGGTTGGTTAAATGGTTGGAGGTACGGAAGTACCCAAATCAATGGCTTAAACCCCATAAACCACATCCACGTAGTGAATTGCCCACGAACTAGAAATAACATCCTCGCTCAACAATGTAGTAGTGAGGCTAGTTTGTTGTGTTTAGAGGTTCGGAAGATCATGAACATGCAATTCTAATTATGTGAGACGACAATTGATAGTTTCATACTTAAACCATTTCAAATCTTAGTATCGCATGATTATCCAGCTTTAACTCTAGTTGCTCCTTGAATGAATCCAGAGTATGTCATTGACCACATCTAGACTTAATTAAATTTCTCAAAAAAGTCTATACTCAACACTTGCGACATTTAATATCACACTTGAACTTGATAATGAGCTGAATTGGTCCAGTCCCTGTGGGTTCGACATCTGGCTCTTAAAAAGGGACACTATATTACTTGTACGACCCGTACACTTGCGGGCACATCAAGTTTTTGGCGCCGTTGCTGGGGACTCGGCGAAGTTTAGTAAATTTGTTTATTTTTGTGTGATTTTTAATTTCTGTAAGTGTTGAGACACTTGGTCTTAGTCTGACTTATTGCAGGTGACAAGTTGTCTTGCCGAGCTGGCTAGGAATAGAGATCTTGTGGAACCGTTGCTTGAACCAGAACGTCAAATTCATTTGCTTAAGGAGAGAAGCTCTTGAGTAAAAGCTAAAAAGACTTCAAGAAAATGTACAACAACAACCACCTGCAGGACAAGCACAATTGTCACCGGAAGCAATGGCAGCCAGACCAGTTCGTGAAGTGGCAATCCCACAAGCGACTAATGTGAACTCTAGTATCCGTAAACCGGAGCCTGGAGGAAACTTTGAATTGAAGCAGAACATGGTGCAACTGTTACATTCTAGTGGTCAATTCACTGTGATGGAACATGAGGACCGCAGCAGCACTTACAGAACTTTCTTGAGATTAGTGACATGTTTGTCCCCACCGGCATGTCCACAGACTAAGTCCTACTTACGCTCTTCCCATTTTCATTGTTGGGAGAGGCAAAGAAGTGGTTGAAAGTTGAGCCACCAAACTCCATAACTTCGTGGAATGATTTGGCAAAGAAGTTCCTTATCAGAGTTTTTCCTTCTGGCAAGACTGCAAAGTTGAGAAGTGAAATACTGAGTTTCAAGCAGAGGCCTGATGAGAACTTTTATTTGGCTTGGGAAAGATTCAAGTCATTATTGAGAGACTGTCCCCATCACCAGCAATCGAATGAAGTGCTGGGTCATACCTTTGTAGAAAGTCTAGACCCACACACTAAAATTTTACTAGACTCTGCATCGGGTGGGCAAGCCTTAGAGAAGAGTTATGATGAGTTGTACACGCTGTTGAGCAGAATTGCACAGGGAAATCCAGAGTGGCACAGTGAATCATCAAGAGGGGAAGGAAAGATAGAAGGGTTGATAGAGGTAGATAGTATGAATGCCTTGGCGGCACAGTTAGCTTCGTTCCAGCATCAGATGATGACTTAGTTCAATAAACTGAGTATAAACCAACAGTAGGGTCAGGTTAATGCAGTTCAGCAAGCTCCGAATTGGTGTGAAATTTGTGGAAATAATGGGCACAATGCAGAATCTTGTGGAGCCAATTCGGAATCAGTCAATTTTGTTGGGAATGTGCAGAGGAACAATCAGAATTTCAGACACAACTACAACAAGAATTGGCAGAGCCACCAGAATTTTTCTTAGTGTGGAAATCAAAAGCAAAGTTATCAGCAACCTCAACAGTAGCAATATCAACATAATAGGCAGAATGATGGCCAGTTGAACAGCAACATTGAGGAAACGTTGCAGAAAATCATGGAGACCCAGACTCAGTTAGCAGAAAATCAGGCGAGGATGGCATCAGACTTGAAGAATTAGCAAGTGGCCACCCGCAATCTAGAAAAGCAGATGGGTCAGATAGAAGCTGCTCAAAACATGAGATTGCAGGGAGGACTACCAAGTGACACAGATCCTAACCCCCGGCAGGTCAATGCCATCAGTCTGAGAAGCGGCAAGCAATTAGCTGATGCAGTGCCTAAAGAGAAGAGAAATGAGGTGCAGCCGGAGTTGGTTAGACTGATACCATCCAATGACAAGGGAGAAAATCAGAGTGCTGTGCAACAAAATGCACAATCTTCATTGTAGCCAGCACAAAGACCACCACCACCATCCCCTCAGAGATTCAAAAAGAGCAAGGAGGAGGAATGCTTCAAAAAGTTCTTTGAGATTTTCAAAGAACTTCACATAAATTTGCCTCTGATTGATGTTTTGCAGGGAATGCCCAAGTATGCTAAATACTTGAAAGACGTGATGGCTAACAAAGTCAGATTGGTGGATGTCTAGATGGTAGCACTAACTGAGGAGTGTAGTCACAAGGTATTGAGCAAAATTCCAAAAAAGCTCAAAGACCCAGGGAGTTTTACCCTCTCCATACAAATTGGTAAAGCTGAGGTGCTACGAGCTTTGTGTGATCTAGGGGCAGCAGTTAATCTAGTGCCCCTATCTTTATTTAACACCCTGGGGTTGGGAAAACCGAGGCCAACAAGGTTGATGCTGTAGCTGGCGGATAAGTCGCGAGTGGCACCTGATAGAATAATAGAGGACCTTCTCATCAAAGTGGGTAAGTTTATTATACCTGCTGATTTTATTATCTTAGATTTTCATGTTGATGATCAGGTACCTTAATCTTGGGACGGTCATTCTTGGCCACCGGAGGAGCGATAATTGACTTGAGAGCAGGGACCCTAAAAATGAGGGTTGAAGCTGAAGAAGAACTCTTCCGAGTATACCAAGAAATGAACCCATCCACACACTACAGAAACCTTTGCAAGGTTAGTGTTGTTACACCCCGTAAATTCTCGACATGTAGATGGCCTATTCGCATATTGGTTAAGAGTTTTTGAATACCATACATGCTAGGAAAAGGCACGGGGGAAAGACCGGATAAGAAATCCGTCGAACTATCACGGAAGGGGCCGGGGCAGAACCCCTCCGGATGGCAACGTGCCATGGAGGGAGGGCCTCCGCGTTGGCTCCGTGTCACGGAGGCCCTGTCCAGGCCCAAGTATATAAGCCTCCAACTTCGGTTTTAATGATATAATTCATAAAAATTTCTAGAGAAGCTGAGAGAAAACAGGGAGAACGAAGGTTCCATAGTAATATTCGTCCGATTACGCCGTCAAACGCGGTTCAAACTCAAATTAACTGCAGATGCCGAGGTATTAAGCAACAAGGAGCATTCCTACGGATTTAGTTTCGTGAAATTTGGCCGGCGAATCGCCGTGCTACCGAGCTAAGGTAAGTGGAATTGCTCCAAATTAGTGTCAATATACTCCTAGCCCTAAAGTGAGTATTTCTCCCTTCTGGACTTCCGAGAAATAGCGAGTTTTCGACCGTCTTTCGATAAGCCAAAGTTTGGGCTATATATATATCAAAAGTATTATCTTTTTTCAGGATATTAATGTATTTAGCCTTAATTGATATATATATGAATACAGTTGGAAGGAATAGCTGAATATTGGTCGAGCTACGCCAGTTAGCCGGAAGCCGACAACTGAGGTATGTAAAGCTAGTTTCCTCGGCAAGTTAGTAGTCTCGGTATAGTAAAATAGTTCAAAGGCCAGTAGAATGTTTCAGAAGTCGTAATTTATGTTTAGTATGAATATTAGTACGATATTGGAAGCATCATGTTATATATAGCGTGAAACTTGCTAGCACAATATAAATTCTAATGCAAAGTGTTAAGAACTGTACAACATGCCTAGTATGTGATTTAGTAGAGTATGTTAGGATATTATCGTGTTCAGTTGAAACTTAGTAAAGCAATATAAGTATCTGTAAGGTATCTCAGAAGTAGAATGGTAGATTAAAATGAAGTTTAGAAAGCATGTTAGAAATAGTAAATCATGTTACTATGAAACTCAGTTATACGGCATAATTTCCAGCAGAAAAACTATATTTTGTTCAACATTAGACTCAGCACAGTATGACAGAAGATTATATATATATATACCACTATCAGTCCCAGCATGTATTAAATACATACATATCACTATCACTAGTTCAACATATAGTATGTACAGATACATTATTATTACTAGCTTCAGCATGTGGTATACGCATTTAGTATTACTAGTTGAGACCACTGTATTGTCTTGGGGTTGGATTACCCAGCATTCATGACCGCCCCAGGGTTAATAGCTGTATCGACTCGTCCGCCAGAGGGCGAGGATACGTCACTCTATAGAGTGGCATGCCGTCCCACAGGGGATGAAGATGGGATGCCGGTTTTCCCCATATTGTGCCTTGGTCGGCCTTTATACACCCCCGTCGAGCGGGTACGCTCGGGGTGTTGATTTAGGAGTCCTCCAGACTCAGGTACAGTTATAGTCAGGGGCTCAGCGAGCCCAAGTGCATACCCAGGGGATCGACAGGATGCTTATAGTTATTATAGGAGATGGGACTACCGGGGTAGGGGTATAGATTGCGTGATGATTGTACCTCCCAGCTTAGGGGGTCGGGTAAGATTTGTGTGTGCTATGCTATGTTATGTTATGTTATGTTATGTTATGCCATGTTACGTTAGATTCGAGTAGATTGACACTAGAGCGATACATTTCCAGGTATGACTCCTACTCCTTCCAGCATAGTTGAGAATAGGCTTAGCTTTACATTTTCGTCAGTTTAGTCTATTTCCTTCTATTTTAGTTCCATCAGTTGTATTGTTGTTTTCAGATAGTTTTCAGTTGTTGCTTTACATACTCAGTACCAGCGGTAATGACGCCCGTTGGGGGCACTACATTACTTGCCTGCAGGTACTCATAGATGAGGAGCCAATACCTCGTGATTCTAGCCAGCTCACAGGGTCATCAACTCCAGTCATCCGGAGCTAGATAGCTAGAGGTTTATCCCTTTTCTTTTTTTGTACAGTATGGGTAGGCTAGGGCCCTGTCCCGACCATCTTATCAATATTCTTACAGGCTTGCAGTCAATATATATTTTCCTGTGGTTAGTTTTGCCGTTCGTGTGCGGTCGTACGTATATTTAGTTGTTTATGTTGGCCGTGTGAGGCCTTATCCAGTCAGTAGTGGTGACCTTGCCGGTCACGTAGCTGTTCAGCATTTGTTATATCGATTTAGGGTTAACTAGACAGCATGGTGGCCTTGTCGGCCCGCATAGGTTCCCCTATATGAATGTGATTCTGGTTAGCTGATGTTATAGTACAGGTGGCTATAGGCCTAGTCGGCCGGAGGCTGTATTTACAGCCGTTATATAGCCCGTTGTTTCCATGAATCAGAGTTAGAGCCAGCCAGGCACCAGATGTGCTTAGGCTTAGTAGTCTAGCAGTTTAGATCCTAATAGGGCATCAGGTGCCAGTCATACCCCCCAAGGCGGGGCGTGACAAACTTGGTATCAGAGCAGGTCGTATCCCAGGGAGTCTGCAAGCCGTGCTAAGTAGAGTCTTGCCTATGGATGTGTTTTGCACCACATACTATGGGTAGGAGGCTGCAAGGCATGATAGGATGGTTGCCTTTGATTCTTATTCAGTCGTGCTGTAGAGCGGTACAGTATAGGGTTGAGTCCCTAGAGCTTACTATATTCTTTGGTTACAGATAATGTCAGACCAGCGACATTCTATCACAGGCTGGAGCTTGGGTATTGCAGCAGGGGAAGGCACCAGCAGGATGCCTCACCCTCGTTTAGAAACAGCCCGATCAGAGGACAATACAGAGGCATCGTCCCAACCTCCTCAGCAGTCTCCACCACATCATGAGCCACTTAGGGTGACACCACCTCCAGAAGTCCCTATACCAATACCTTTCGACCAGGAGGTTAGGAGTGCGGTAGTTATGTTAGCACAGATGATGGTTGCTTAGTGTCAGCCGATGCCGTCTACAGTTGTGGAGTCATCAGGAGGGGCCGGTAGTTCGAGGGTCCGAGAGTTCTTGGCTCTGAATCCCCCACATTTTACAGGTACGGACCGGACAGAGGACCCTCAGGATTTTCTAGACCAGATGCAGAGAATTTTTAGGGTTATGCATGCCACGCCTACAGAATCAGTTGAGTTGGAAGCATTCCGGTTACAGGACATCGTCGTGTTGTGGTATGAAAGCTGGGAAAGGTCCCGAGGGAGAGATGTTTCCCCTACGACCTGGTACAACTTCTCAGGAGCTTTTCTGGATTAGTATTTGCCACGAGAGATTTGACAGGCCCGGGTGGACCAGTTTCTACATTTAGAGCAGGGGGCCATGAGTGTTCGGGAATACGCCTTGCGGTTTGATTCTTTGGCCTGGTACGCACCGGCCTTTGTTGATACCATGGCATCCAGAGTACACCTCTTTATCATGGGGTTGAATCCAGAATATGTTGAGACTTGTATTACGGCCACCCTATGAGAGGACATGGATATTGCCCGAGTTCAGGCATTTGCCTAGAATATTGAGGGCATCAGGCAGCGGCATCGGGAGATCAGGAGGACCAATCAGGAACAGCGTCGCAGAGATAGGCCAGCTGAGTTACAGAGGGAGGCTCAGGGAGGACCTAGGCCATGATTGTTAGATAGGCTGCCCAGACCCCCGCCTCCACCACAGCCGCAGGGGGCAGTCAGAGACCGGCAGAGGCTCGCAGATTGCAGATTCACCATTACAGAGGAGGGCGGAGCAGAGTAGGTATACCCTACCACTTTTCCCTATATGCAGCCGATGCCATTCTGGAGCATGCAGGTATGGCTCCACCGGATGTTATATTTGTGGCCAAGAGGGCCATCTGATGAGAGATTGCCCAGCCAGAGGTCGGGAGGATCGGGATAGACAGGACAGGGCATCTGCAGGGTCACGAGCTTCAGCATCCTCGGCAGGGCGCAGGCCCTCAGCTTCAGCAGGCAAGGGTCGGGGTAGATCACGGGCCTCCAGTGTAGGTGCGGGTCCAAGCCGCACTTATGCTTTACCAGGGAGGCAGGATTCAGAAGCATCACCTGATGTTATGATAGGTATGATAACTATCTGCTCACACCCTGCTTATGTATTGATTGATCCAGGATCTACTTTGTCCTACATTACTCCATTTGTGGCTCAGAAGTTTAGTGTTGCACCAGAATTGCTTCAGCAACCCTTTTCAGTATCCACCCCCGTCGGTGACTCCATTATAGCTAGAAGGGTCTATCGCGGGTGTACAGTAGAGGTTGCTGATCGTCAGACCACAGTAGGTAGAATTAGAAATGGTCGATTTCGACGCCATTATGGGTATGGATTGGTTGGCTCCGTGCTATGCAAATGTAGAATGCTGGACCAAGACAGTCCGATTCCACTTTCCAGGGGAGGCAGTACGAGAGTGGAAGGGCAGTACAATTATGCCAAAAGGTAGGTTTATTTCCTATCTTCAGGCGAGGAAGTTGATAGCTAAGGGGTGCATTTACCATCTTGTCAGAGTTTAGGATGTTCGGGTAAAGCCTCCGACTCTCCAGTCAGTCCCAATGATGAATGAATTCTCTGACGTATTTCCAGATGAGCTACCTGGTATTCCTCCAGAAAAAGAAATAGACTTTGCAATTGATTTGCTACCAGACACTCAGCCCATATCAATTCCTCCATACCGTATGGCTCCTACCGAACTTAGAGAATTAAAAGAGCAGCTGAAGGACCTGTTAGATAAGGGCTTTATTAGGCCGAGTACTTCACCGTGGGGTGCGCCAATCCTATTTGTGAGAAAGAAGGATGGTTCGCTCCGCATGTGTATAGACTACCGGTAGTTGAGTAAGGTTACAGTCAAGAATAAGTATCCGCTTCCCATAATAGATGATTTGTTTGACCAGTTACAGGGGGCCAAACATTTCTCCAAGATTGATTTACGGTCCGGATACCATCAGGTTCGAGTCCGTGAAAGAGACATTCCCAAGACAGCCTTTAGGACTAGATACGACCACTTTGAATTTCTAGTTATGTCCTTTGGGCTGATGAATGCCCCAGCAGTATTTATGGACCTGATGAACAGTATCTTCAGACCATACCTGGACGTGTTCGTGATAGTGTTTATCGACGACATTCTGGTATATTCTCGCTCAGAGACAGACCACCAGAATCATTTACGGACAGTGCTTCAGATTCTTAGGGACCGTCGGTTGTATGCCAAGTTCTCCAAATGTGAATTCTGGCTGAACTCAGTAGCTTTCTTGGGGCATATTGTGTCGGATGCTGGTATACAGGTAGACACGCAGGAAATAGAGGCAATAAAAATGTGGCCCAGACCTACCACTCCGACTGAAGTCCACAGTTTCCTGGGATTAGCAGGATACTCTAGAAGATTTGTTAAGGGGTTCTCCACCATAGTGGCACCTCTGACTAAGCTAACGCAGAAAGCAGTAAAGTTCCAGTGGACAGAGGCATGAGCAGAGTTTCCAAGAATTGAAAGATAGGTTGACCTCTGCCCCAGTATTAGCGTTGCCTGAAGGTACAGAGGGTTATCAGTGTATTGTGATGCATCAGTTATTGGGTTGGGATGTGTGTTGATGCAGCACTGTAAAGTGATTGCTTATGCTTCCATACAGCTGAGGAAACACGAAAATAATTATCCTACCCATGACCTGGAATTAGCCGCAGTGATCCACACCCTAAAGATATGGAGACATTACCTGTACGGCGTCCATGTGGATATTTTCACTAACCATAAGAGCCTACAGTATATCTTCACTCAGAGGGAGTTGAATTTGCGGCAGCGTCGCTGGTTGAAGTTATTGAAAGATTATGATGTGAACATTCTGTATCATCCGGGAAAGGCCAACGTAGTAGTAGATGCTCTCAGCCGCAAATCTATGGGGAGTTTGGTGTATTTTTTGCCCGAGCAGCAGGAGTTGGTCAGAGAAATACATAAATTAGCTAGCCTAGTCGTTCGTGTAGTAGAGACAGGGACAGCAGAGCGGTAATTCAGAATACCGCAGTGCCGTCATTAGTTGAGGAGGTAAAAGAACGACAATATGAAGATCCTGACCTGGTTCAGCTTAAGGACAGAATTCAGCAAGGGAAGGCGCCAGATTTTCAGGTTACTGAGGATGAAGTGCTGAGATGTAAGGGTCGCCTTTGTGTTCCGTACATTTCAGGGCTTCGCTAGTAGATCATGAGTGAGGCGCATTACGCCCGCTATTCTCTCCACCCAGGTGTGACGAAAATGTATCATGATATTAAAGAAATTTACTGGTGGCTAGGTATGAAGAGGGAAATAGCAGAATTTGTAGCCCAGTGTCCTAACTGTCAGCAAGTAAAGGCGGAACACCAGAAACCAGGCGGGTTAACTCAAGACATAGCTGTGCCTCTCTGGAAATGGGAAGCAGTGAACATGGACTTTGTAGCAGGATTACCCCGTTCCAGACATAGATATGACTCCATTTGGGTAATAGTTGATAGATTGACGAAATCAACCCACTTCCTGCCAGTGAAAGCTACTTTCTCTATCGAGGATTATGCCGAATTGTATATCAGAGAAATAGTTAGATTACATGGTGTTCCAGTATCTATTATCTCTGACAGAGGAGCACAATTTACGGCTAGATTTTGGCAGTCATTTCAGAGAGGTCTGGGAACGCAGATTAATTTGAGCACAGCATTCCACCCTCAGACAGATGGACAGGCTGAAGGCACTATTCAGACGCTCGAGGATATGCTACGGGCGTGTGTGCTAGACTTTAGAGGTAGCTGGGACGAGCATTTGCTGCTAATTGAATTTGCTTATAATAATAGTTATCACTCAGCTATCCAGATAGCGCCCTTTGAGGCATTATACGGGCGAAAATGTAGGTCGCCAGTCGGCTGGTTTGAAGTGGGAGAGTCAGCGCTGATTGGGATAGATATTATTAAACAGTCAGAGAAGAAGGTAAAGCTTATTAGAGAACGCCTACTGACTGCATAGAGCCGCCAGAAATTGTATGCTGATGTGCGGTGCAGAGACCTGGAATTTGATGTGAATGACTGGGTATTTCTGAAAGTATCTCCGATAAAAGGGGTGATGAGATTCGGTAAGAGAGGTAAGCTAAGTCCGAGATTCGTTGCGCCTTATCAGATTCGTCGAAGAATAGGCCAAGTGGCATATGAGTTGAACTTGCCTCCAGAATTAGAATCCGTTCATACAGTTTTCCACGTATCTATGCTAAGAAAGTACATAGGAGACCCATCCAGAGTAGTCCCAGTCCAGGATGTCCAGGTTACGGAGGAGCTGACCTATGAAGAGGTTCCAGTAGCTATCTTAGACAAACAGATTTGTAGATTGAGAACTAAAGACATTGCGTCTGTCAAGGTACTGTGGCATAACAGGAACCGAGAGGAGATGACTTGGGAGGCAGAGGAAGATATGAAAATCAGATATCCTCACTTGTTTCAAGCCTAGTTAGTCAATATGTTAGTATTGTTATTTTATATAGTGCCTTATAGTATATGTATAAATGAGATAGTCGACTCTAGTCTTTTATGAGATGAATACTATAGTATTGTGTGGAGTACCTGTATTGGACTTTTCTGCATTTCAGGTTTTTGAGATAATCCATATTACAGGGGAAACTCTGCCAAAATTTTTCTAGAAATAAGTTGAGTAAGTTGAGAATTCCTATAAATAGAAGTTCACATTCGAGGACGAATGTTCTTAAGGGGGGGGGAGAATGTTACACCCCGTAAATTCTCGACATGTAGATCGCCTATTCACCTGTTGGTTAAGAGTTTTTGAATACCATACATGCTTGGAAAAGGCCCGAGGGAAAGACCAGATAAGAAATCCATCGACCATCGCGGAAGGAGCCGGGGAAGAACCCTTCCGTGATGGCAATGTGCCACGGAGGGAGGGCCTCCGCGTTGGCTCCATGTCATGGAGGCCCTGTCCAGGCCCAAGTATATAAGCCTCCAACTTCGTTTTTAATGATATAATTCATAAAAATTTCCAGAGAAGCCGAGAGAAAACAGGGAGAACGAAGGTTCCTTAGTAATATTCGTCTGATTACGCCGACAAACGCGGTCCAAACTCAAATTAACTCCAGATACCGAGGTATTAAGCAGAAAGGAGCATTCCTACGGATTTAGTTTCATGATATTTGGTCGGCGAATCGTCGTGCTACCAAGCTAAGGTAAGTGGAATTGCTCCAAATTAGTGTCAATATACTCCTAGCCCTAAAGTGAGTATTTCTCCCTTCTGGACTTCCGAGAAATAGCGAGTTTTCGACCGTCTTTCGATAAGCCAAAGTTTGGGCTATATATATATATCAAAAGTGTTATCTTTATCTAGGATATTAATGTATTTATCCCTAATTGATATATATATGAATACAGTTGGAAGGAATAGCTGAATATTGATCGAGCTACGCCAGTTAGCCGGAAGCCGACAACTGAGGTATGTAAAGCTAGTTTTCTCGGCAAGTTAGTAGTCTCGGTAATAAAATAGTTCAAAGGCTAGTAGAATGTTTCAGAAGTCGTAATGTTATGTTTAGTATGAATATTAGTACGATATTGGAAGCATCATGTTATGTATAGCGTGAAACTTGCTAGCACGATATAAATTCTAATACAAAGTGTTAGGAACTGTACAGCATGCCCAACATGTGATTTAGTAAAGTATGTTAGGATATTATCGTGTTCAGTTGAAACTTAGTACAGCAATATAAGTATCTGTAAGGTATCTCAGAAGTAGAATGGTAGATTAAAATGAAGTTTAGAAAGCATGTTAGAAATAGTAAATCATGTTACTATGAAACTCAGTTATACAGCATGATTCCCAGCAGAAAAACTATATCTTGTTCAACATTAGACTCAGCACAGTATGACAGAAGATTATATATATATACCACTATCAGTCCCAGCATGTATTAAATACATACATATCACTATCACTAGTTCAGCATATAGTATGTACAGATACATTATTATCACTAGCTTCAACATGTGGTATACGCAGTTAGTATTACTAGTTGAGACCACTGTATTGTCTTGGGGTTGGATTACCTAGCATTCATGACCGCCCCAAGGTTAATAGCTGTATCAACTCATCTGCCAGAGGGCGAGGATACGTCACTCTACAGAGTGGCATGCTGTCCCACAGGGGATGAAGATGGGATGCCGGTTTTCCCCATATTGTGCCTTGGTCGGCCTTTATACACCCCCATCGAGTGGGTACGCCCAGGGTGTTGATTCAGGAGTCCTCCGGACTCAGGTACAGTTATAGTCAGGGGCTCAAAGAGCCCAAGTGCATACCCAAGGGATCGGCAGGATGCTTATAGTTATTATAGGCGATGGGACGACCGGGGTAGGGGCATAGATTGCGTGATGATTGTACCTCCCGGCTTATGGGGGTCGGGTAAGGTTTGTGTGTGCTATGCTATGTTATGTTATGTTATGTTATGTTATGCCATTTTACGCTAGATACGAGTAGATCGACAGTAGAGCGATACATTTCCAGGTATGACTCCTACTCCTTCCAGCATAGTTGAGAATAGGCTTAGCTTTACATTTTCAGTCAGTTTAGTCTATTTCCTTCTATTTCAGTTCCATCAGTTGTATTGTTGTTTTCAGATAGTTTTCAATTGTTGCTTTACATACTCAACACCAGCGGTACTGATGCCCGTTGGGGGCGCTGCATTACTTGCCTGTAGGTACTCATAGATGAGGAGCCGATACCTCGTGATTCCAGCCAGCTCACAGGGTCATTAGCTCCAGTCATCTGGAGCTAGATAGCTATAGGTTTATCCCTTTACTTTTATTGTACAGTATGGGTAGGCCAGACCCCTGTCCCGACCATCTTATCAGTATTCTTAGAGGCTTGCAGTCTGTATATATTTCCCTGTGGTTAGTTGTGCCGGTCGTGTGGGGCTGTACGTATGTTTAGTTGTTTATGTTGGCCGTGTGAGGCCTTATCCAGTCAGTAGTGGTGACCTTGCCGGTCACGTAGTTGTTTAGCATTTGTTATATCGATTTAGGGTTAACTAGACAGCATGGTGGCCTTGTCAGCCCGCATAGGTTCCCCTATATGAATGTGATTCTGGTTAGCTGATGTTATAGTACAGGTGGCTATAGGCCTAGTCGGCCGGAGGCTATATTGACAGCCGTTATATAGCCCGTTGTTTCCATGAATCATAGTTAGAGCCAGCCAGGCACCAGATGTGCTTAGGCTCAGTAGTCTAGCAGTTCAGATCCTAATAGGGCACCAGGTGCCAGTCATACCCCCCCAAGGTGGGGTGTGACAAGTGTGTTGTCAGAGGATGAGTGTGGGGTGGGGCATTCCACAGGTCCATGGCCAAAGGTAATGATAAATGTTTAGCCCGAGTCTGATAAAGGGCTTCAGAGTGTGAAGAAGTTGGAGGAAGAGGGGAACAAAGTGGAGGCTGTTTCCTCTAAAAATCCAAAGAAAAGGAGATGGGTCTCGAAAGGGAACTCAGGTATGAGGATATCCTGAAAAGGATAGTCCACGTCGTGCCACGACGTAAAATTAGGCGCTGCTTGGGAGGCAACCCAAGGGTACCACAAGTATCATTTTAATTTCTTGCATTTGAGTTGATTTTTGTTTTCAACTTGTGTTGTTTTTGGTGGAAATTTAAGCACAGAAAGAGGGGAAGTCTGAGTACCCATGGAGGAGGAAGCTAAGAAGCATGAACGATAAAAAGTGTGGGGTCAAACACCCACTTATGAAAACTTGAAGGAAATCATGTTGTTAGCTAGGCATAGAGGCTCAGGGAGTATTTCTCATCCCTTTTCATTTTAATTTGATGCTATGGGGACATAGCATGATTCAGTCAATAGGTTTTGGTTTTTGAACCCGTAGCTAATTGATGGTTTGATGTTCTTGTTATGTGCTATACATGATTGTAAGATGCAAGTGTGGTTAGTGTTGAAGCATGTAAGAAGTGTATAACTTTGTTTGAGACACCTAGGCTCTTGAATTTGACTCTATGTGCTGAAATCCTAATTTTGCATCTTTGTGATTAGCTGAGTTAAGAGTCTGCTGAATTTGTCTTGAATTGAGCATGTGCTATGTGTGTAAGTTTTCAAATATTCCATGCTATTGTGGAATGTCTAGAATTTGCCTGGTGTGTATTTAAAACGAAATGAAGGATGTGGACTGTAGGAGATGATTTAGGCATTTCTTTGAATGAGCCAAATATTTAATCCACACTTTACCTACCTTGAATATTTAATCCTAGTTAGCCCCATTGAGCCTTAAGCCTATTCTTTGATAGCTACAACATAAGCTAAATCCTTTTTCTTTCATTAACCTTGAATTTGATCCAAAACTCCTAAGCACGTAAGAAAAAAAAATTCGGAACAGTGAAGGGTGAGAAAAGGGAAAAAGGAGGAAAAGTAGCAAGTTGTAAAAGTTGAGAAAAGGACAAAGGTGCACTTGTGTGAAAATGGTTGATTATTAGTAGGGAGTAAGAAAATAAATGAATGAAAAAAATTGCTTAAGTACTCCTTACTACTAAGCTGAGTGTGCTTAAAGAAAGGGGAACAAGAAGAAAAAAAATTCAGGATTGAAAAGAATGAGGGTAAAGTAAGAGAAGAGATATCCTTAATGAAGGTTGAAGTTATTAAAAGCGCTTGGGGAAGATAGTCACTATTACTGGCCAGAATAGTACCTACCCGTCCCTTAGCTTACATTACAACCAATTAAGTCCTACTTGATCTTACGTTCATACATCCTTAAATTAGTGGAGTAAAACACTAAGGGCAAGCTTATGGGTCACTACATGAAGCATGTGAATTGCGAGCGTAATTTTATTCATATACCCATACTTGTTGTGATTTAAAAATGTGTGAGTAAAAATGGGTAACTCTCTTGTTGTGAGGGCACATGTTTAATGAGAGATAACATTCATGTCGGATTTCTTAATCGGTTCATTTTCATGAGTTTGCTAAGATTGAGAGTCGATTCTTGAGGTTAGGAAGTCTTAACGGAGTTGTATATCATCTCATTGATTAAATCGTGCATGCTCTATTTTTAACTTGCTATCTTAAATAATTATTATAGCCGTAGCTTGAATTGTCTTGCTAAATTAGTTATGTGTGAGTCTTCATTTACACGAGATGTAAAAGGGTTGTTTGAGGACGAACAAGGCTTTAAGTGTGGCGTAGGTGATCTCGGGCAAAATAGCATGCCCGAGTGATGCTTTATAACTTAGTTTGTCTTGTTTATCGACTTAATTATATGAATTCTCATGTAATTTTATGTAAATGTGAATATATACACTACCCAACATGATTAGTTCTTGTTTTTGTAGGTTTAAAATGAATTTGAGGGACTAATCCATGAGTTGGTGAAGTGGAGGCATGGAATCGGAATTAAAACGCGAACGTCGGCAAGGAGGATGCGCCAAACAGGCCACCTGCGCGTTGACAACGGTCCATGGCAGGTAGGCTGCGCGACCAAGGCTGAGACACGCCATCTAGCATGTTGAACATGCAGCGTGACACGCTGCCAATGCGGCAAGGGGCTGCCTGGCGACGGTTTTGTGAGTTTCCAGTATGCGTCCGCGATGCCTCCATGCCACGGAGGCATATTGGCGCGATAACCTCTGTTCGGTCGTTTGTTGGGTATAAAACTTACACGCAAGTGCACATGGTCGAACAAGTAGTAAAGTGGCTTAAGTAAGCCAAGTATCGATCCCACAGGGACTGGGATGAAGTGCAATCTGCTCAAGTGTACTATATTTTAATTCTAAAAATGCAGACAACAGCGTAACCAAAAGTTTGATATTTTGATTTATAATTTTATGCTAAATCTAAAACAACTATCTAATGTGAGTCTGAACTATGAATGAGAGCATGTTGAGGTTAAACGAACATGTAATGAAATTAATTATCGACATAATTTGGTTAGTCTTTTCCTCCGGTTGCTAGTCAAGAACTATTGCCAAGAGATTAAAACTCTCGTATTTAACCCCACTTAAGAATCATGAACCATCCACCTACATTTCTGTGATTAAATGCAATTCATGTTCTAGCCATACAAACCCAGTTCCTAAATTGACTAATACGACTTTCAGGTATATTTCTATCCTGAAAGTAATTCAATTCTCAATTTTCCCAAACTAAGAAAAGATCATATCCTATTAATTCACAACTTTCCAATTTCTTGCTCTCTCGAGTGAAACCGGACTTTTTGGATATACATTAACGTAGGCCACACATTAATGCAGTAAGAACAAGAATTAATAGAACAACCATGGAAGAAAAGATGAAAAACCAATATGATCAACAATCACATTTCACTACAATTGTTCATAACCTCAGCAAGAAGAGGAATTAGCCACTCATTTGTGGATTAAACATCGTTAAATGAGTGTTAAACATACAAGCAATTGAATACAACGAGAAGGAAAGAGAGAAAAACCCTGATAATTTCGTCCCCTCAAGTGCCTGTAACCCACGTTCTTGCTCCACCAAGTCAGAATATTGAAAAATGAACCTAAGTGTTCTATTTATACTAGTGGGAATTTTTCCCGGAATAACAAGCAACGTGTCACGGAGTGCATTGCGGAGCACTGCCTCCGTGACACGCTACCGACGCGGACCTTCACTGGAACTGGGGGTCCAGGAAATAAGGCCCAACGTGGCACGACGTGCAACGCGGAACCATGCCACCGTGCCACGGACCTATCGCGTACCCTCTCTGGAAATTGGGCGAAAATTCCCTATCCAGGCAGAAGGCCTCCGCGATGGCAGCGTGACACGGCTCCATCGCGGAGCCCCTTTATTTTATGCTTTCCAATGCCTTGTCCCTTGATCGCATCCGAGTCCAACCCCGATATCCTCCAACATGCATTTTAGCTTCCCGAAATTACATTTTACCTGCAAAACAATGCTAATCATGTTGGTTAGTATAAATTCACATTTTATTGCCAATTACATGAGAATGTATACACATTGATAGATAAACAAGGCTAAAATTCCACATTTGAGTATCACTTGGGCATATAAATTTGCCCAAGATCACTTACCCCACACTTAAATCCTTGTTCGTCCTCGAACAACAATCCTACACCTCATGCAATTTACATCCCAATCTCGCTACTTTGGTTCTACAATTTAGGCTACGGTCATACCGATTATTCAATACAGCAAATCATCAAGAAAACATGCATGGTCCTATCAATGCAATGACCTTCCATACATCAAGACCTCCTAGACTTAAGAGTCGACTCTCGATATTGGCAAACTCATGCAAATCAGCTGATCAAGACATCCGACACGAAAGTTAATCTCTCATCAAGCATGTGCCCTCACAACACAAGAGAGTCTTCCCCTTTTTGCTCATATGAACTCACAAAATTTCAAGCAGGGGCATGTAAACACAATTTCGCTCTCTCTCCCAAAAGAATTCACATGCATCATGTCATGACCCATAAACTTGCCCTTAGTGTATTACTCCACTAATATAAAGAAGTGCGATGTAAGATCACGTAGGACTTTAACTGGTTGTAGTGGAAGCTACGGAACTAGTAACTATTGGGTTAGCCAATAATAGCCACTAGCATCCTTAAGCGCCTTTTCAACACATCCCATCAACTCATGGACATTGTTTCTTTTTTTCTTTTTCATCCTCCCATTCTTGACGTTTTTCTTTAGTTTGGCCCATCTTATTAAGCACACTTGACACAACAACAAAGATTATTCATGCACCTTCATTATAGTTTATTTATAACAAGTGCACCTTCAACCTTTTCTTTTCTTCCATCACTCGGCTTTTCTTTTCTTTTCACCATTCTCACTCTTTTGACACTTTGGGAAAATGATTTTCTCTTCTTAAGCGCTTAAGAGTTTTGGATCAAACTTACGGCTAATGAAAAGAAAGGATTAAGCTCGGTTTACACTTTTTGACAAAAGAAAAAATAATAGGCTAAAGGCTCAACGGGCTGACTAGGGTATAAAATCAAGGTGGGTACGACAATAAAAAATAGAAGCTTTCGGTTAAAAACAAAGAAATGCCTACATCCTTTCCTACAATCCACCTCCTTCATTTCATTTTGTACACACACCAGGCAAGTTCTAGACACTTCACAATAGCATGGAATGACAAAACCTCACTTCACACTTATTGCACATGCTCAATTCCAGATGTATTCATAGACTCTTCAATCAGCTAATTACAGGAATTCAAACATTAAGCCTCAATCACACTGAATCGAACTCTATGGCCCAGGTATCTCAACATATTTACAGAGTTGCATGCTTTCATACGAATCACCTTTGCATTTCAAATATCATGTACGACACGCAACCATAATTCCGCAACCATAAAGTAACTACAAGTTTTGGGATGCAACCCACAAAAGAAAAAGAACTGAAAAATAATTGAAAAACCTACTCCTAACGACTACATTTCCCTTAAGACGATCGTCATCCATCCATCATAGGGAACGGTCACTAACTATGACTTCAGTTCAATGGGACCATCCTCGGTAAAAGAACCGAAAACAAACGCCGAGAAGCCCAAGAATTGAAAAAGAAATTTAAAAATATCGATCTTTTCGATTTTAAAAATATGTACAGAATCAGCTAGCAACATTCAGCAACACACAATAGGTTCACATATATTTGCAATACAAAACAACTTACAATCATAAATCACAGGGTCAGAACATAACAACACACCCAACACCTAACTACTCCCACCCCACACTTAGCTCGAACACTGTCCCCAGTGTTCACAAAAATTAAAATAGCAAAAAAATCGGGTGGTGGAACTCCCTGATCAATCAAAGTACTCCACTTCTTCATCAGGTGCTGCTGCTTCATCTCCCATGTCTGAATCACCCCCGTCGTCATCATCGGACTCCATATCGTAGTCCTCCCGATGTGTCTCCTCGTCTGTGGGGACATCATCATCCGTGGGCTCTACAAATGCTGGCCCCACTCAGCATAGAGCCCTGGCATTTTTGCCAAAAGGGTAATCTAGCTCGAGCTGCCATAGCTCCTCCTCTGTTGCCGGCCTCCCGCCTATCCTCAGCTGGAGCATCTGCATCCCATACATGCGAGCCATATACTGATCATCACGAGCATGTCACTCGCCAAGTGTAAGCACTGGCCCGTGGGTGGTGTCGGGTGCCTTAGTTTTAGTGACATCTAAGGCCCGCCGCTCCATCTGCGGGATATAGTCAAGGGCCTCTTCCTCAACATCTAGGCCCCTCAGGAAGGTGGTGAGTAGTCCACCAAAGCCATATGCAACCGGGCTCTCTTCATGGCGGAGATAATCACCGCCCCCACGTTGATCTCCAGCCCTTTCATCAGGGCGTACACCAGGCATACACGATCTCGGGTTACATCTATCATATGTACCCCCGGGATTAAGCAGGAAAAGATGATCTTTAGCCATATTCTGGCTTCCCTGTTCATCTGTGAATAGGGCAAAGTCTGATGGTAGCCCCTCTCTTTGTGTCTGCTCCAACTAGCTGTCGATCGGGTCCCACACAATGTGTGTCTGATGTCCGCATACGGTAGAGTGATGTTTAACTGTCGAAGCGCGTGGGCGTCTGTGTCCCGCGCCCCTATGATAGCATTGAGGTGGTGGGGCTCAAATGTGACTATTTGCCCTCTGATTTTTATAGTGTGACTTCTTAGAGTCGGGTTCCAATTGGCATAGAATTCTCGAATCAGGTGCAAGTTACATTCCTTGGGCTCTTCAAAGATGAAGTTGAGCCCAGCTGCCTCGATCCGGTGTACAATCCTAGGGAACTCCTGTGCCAACGGTTCCCGTGCTATATGTTCCTCGGGGAAATACTTGTTTTCTTTGTGCTTTGCGTACCACTTCTTCCCCTCATCCATCACCCATCTGGTTCCGTATTGGCGGCGTTGGCCGCGTGGAACCGCTGGTGCTACTGGGACTGCTGTGCCCAGTCTGATTCGCTTTCTTCCGGCGTCAGATGTTGATGCGCCTTTCCCTTTTTCTTGCCTGCTTGCCATTTTACCTGTCAACCCAAGTAGACAAGATCAATGTTAAGCCAATGAATATTAACTTCGATGAAGGTCGGGTTAAGCTAGGCTACCCCACACTTAGTCCTTAGCCAAATTTACAACATTCCGGCAAGATCATCTTTATTTACACACACAAACAACCAACTATACAAACATGCTTAGTGCATACGAAGAATTCGATGGTATATATACTATGTACTACTCAGACTTCATACAGTTAACCACAATCATTACCATCGACAACCTTTTAATCCATCGCACTTAGCAAGGAAAAAAATGAAAACAACAAGAATTTATTTACACGAACCTATACAACCAACCCAATTCTTGCAAATTTTAATATTCCCCTAACCCGAAAATCCGTCGGTCTTTTACATGATAACAACTAGCACATCGACTCATCTCACTCAACATGTACATCCCGGCATGAATTTCACAAGTTCCCTACATTTTTTCACTTCAAATTCAAAAACAAGCCCTAAAAATGATGATATCAAGAAAATTTGATTAAATTATGTAATTAACGAGTTGAAGCAATCATAATGATATTCCGAACATTCATCAACAACAATTCAATTGAATTCATGATTAATTTCTACTTAGGGAAAACTTAGCTCACCTCACATGCTCAATATCGAAGAAAATCGATAGGAAATGAGATGGAATCGAAGAACATACCTTGAAGTTGAAGAATTGAAGAAAACTCAATGATTTTCTTGGCCTATTCTGTGTCACGTTGAAGGGGGATGGGTTTTAGGGAGTTTGGTCACGGAGTGAGTGAAAAATAAGGAAAAGTGAGGGGGTTTTGGGGTTTAAAAGTGGAAAAATTGCGCGGGTCACCCAGCGACCCGGTGTGACCCATCGCGATATACACGGCAACGTGTCACGGAGTGCATCGCGGTGCACTGCCTCCGTGACACGGAGCTGTCGCGAGCCTGTTCTGGAATTTTTTTTAAAAATTCTGGATTTATACCTCAACGTGTCACGGAGGGTAACGCGGAGGTCCTCCTCCGTGACACGGAGCTATCGCCCTAGCTCCCTGTTTTGACACTTTTTATTAATTTTCATACCTCAAATTTTCCTTTGCGATTTCGTGCATATTTTCCTCTGTTTGACCTGAAATTTATCTCACTACACGAAATTGGTTAGAATTATAGGTTTCACTCTAAATAAAAATAAAAACAAAAACAAAAACTAAAAATTTTGTTGTTAATCAAGAAAAAGAAAAAGAAAAATCTATTCACACTTTACAAAGAGAAAAATTTTCACGGGTTGCCTCCCGTGCAGCGCCTAGTTTACCGTCGCGGCTCGACGTCGTTAAGCTCAGTTGTCCTCTAGGGTGATGGATGATTTCTCTCGATCACCGTCCTCCTCCAGTAGTGCTTACACCTCTGGCCATTTACTAAGAACGTGGCACTCCGATCATCTTGCCACAACTCTACTGCCCCGTGCGGGGTCATTCTTACCACTTCAAATGGTCCCGACCATTTAGACCTCAGCTTTCCTGGAAACAACTTCAATCTTGAATTGAAGAGCAAGAATTTCTGTCCTGGCTCGAAAATGCGATGCTTGTCATGCCATCTTTTCGTTCTTTCCTTGTAGTACTTGGCACTCTCATGGGCATGCCAGCGGAACTCTTCAAGTTCACTGAGCTGCATTAGTCTCTTCTTGCCCGCCAGCTCTAAGTCCATATTTATCTTCCTCACAGCCTAAAAGGCTCGGTGCTCTAACTCCACCGGAAGATGACACGCTTTACTATAGACCAGTCGGTATGGTGAGGTTCCAATCGGTGTCTTGTAAGCAGTTCTGTACGCCCACAACGCATCATCAAGTTTGCTTGACTAATCATTTCGTTGTGTATTTACCGTTTTCTGGAGAATCTGCTTCACTTCTCTATTTGACACCTCTACTTGCCCACTAGTTTGGGGGTGGTATGTTGTCGCCACTTTATGGCGCACCCCATACTTGGCGAGTAATTTCTTGAAACTTGCATTGACAAAATGAGCCCCTCCATCACTGATAATGGCTCGGGGTGTCCCGAACCTGGTGAGGATGTGTTTTTTCACAAACTTCGTTACTACCTTGTTGTCATTCCTGGGACAAGCTATTGCTTCCACCCATTTTGATACATAATCTACGGCCACCAAGATGTAACAATTACCAAATGACGGTGGGAATGGGCCCATGAAATCAATGCCCCATACATCAAAGGGCTCAACTTCCAGTATATTCTGCAGCGGCATCTCTTGTCTTCTACCAATTGCTCCTGTACGCTGACATCTATCACACATTTTGACGTATGCCATAGAGTCTCTGAACAGTGTCAGCCAAAAGAAACCTGACTGTAGAACCTTGTGTGTTGTTCGCTCGCCTCCATGATGACCCCCATACAACGAAGAATGACAGCCCCTCAACACCTCTGCAATCTGACTCTCTGGGATGCATCTTCTCATTACCTGATCTGGTCCTTGTTTAAATAAGTATGGTTCATCCCAAACAAAATTCCGGCAATCATGCCTCAATTTCCTTCTCTGCTGGTTTGTTGCCTCAGGTGGGTAGACTCCACTCACTAGCAGGTTGACTATGTCTGCATACCAGGGAACTTCAGCTTCCCCAACTGGCAAGAGTTGCTCATCTGGGAACTCTTCATTGATGTTATCACTTTCCATCACATGCGACCAGCTTTCCAATCGTGATAAGTGATCTGCTACCTGATTCTTGCTCCCCTTTCTGTCTTTGATCTCAAGGTCGAACTCCTGCAACAACAAGATCCATCTGATCAACCTGGGCTTAGCATCCTTCTTGTTGAATAGGTACCGAATCACTGCATAGTCGGTGTACACCACAACTTTCGAACCCACCAAATAGGACCTGAACTTGTCAAATGCAAACACCAATGCTAGCATTTCCTTCTCTGTGACTGTGTAATTGCTTTGGGCAGTATTCAGCGTTTTGCTTGCATAATGAATAGAATGAAAGATTCTATTTTTTCTTTGCCCTAATATGGCTCCCACGGCCACATCACTGGCATCACACATCAGCTCAAATGGTTGCTCCCAATCCGGAGAAGTAAGGATAGGTGCTTCTATCAATCTCTACTTCAACTCTTCAAATGCTTTAACACACTCATCATTCAACTCAAACTTTACCTCTTTTTCTAGCAATCTGCATAGTGGTCTAGAAATTTTGGAAAAGTTTTTGATGAATCGTCTGTAGAATCCTGCATGCCCAAGAAAACTGCGCACACCTTTCACTGACACAGGTGGTGGCAACTTTTCAATAACCTCGATCTTAGCACGATCGACTTCCAACCCCTTTCGAGACACTTTGTGGCCAAGGACAATACCCTCCTTCACTAAGAAGTGGCATTTCTCCCAGTTTAGTACAAGGTTGGATTCCTCACAGCGAGCCAACACCCTGTCAAGATTCTGCAAACAAGTAGCAAACGAATTACCGAAAACAGAAAAATCATCCATAAATACCTCAACAAAATCCTCCACCATGTCATGGAAAATAGCCATCATGCATCTCTGGAATGTGGCGGATGCATTGCATAACCCAAACGGCATTTGCCTGAAAGCATATGTCCCATAAGGACAAGTAAAAGTAGTCTTCTCTTGATCCTCCGGAGCTATGGCTATTTGGTTATAACCAGAGTACCCATCAAGGAAACAATAATATTCCTGTCCAGCCAACCTATCCAATATTTGATCAATAAACTGGATGGGGTAATGATCTTTCCTCGTGGCTTCATTAAGCTTCCTGTAATCCATGCAAATCTGCCAGCCCGTGACGGTTCGGTAGGAATCAACTCATTTTTTTCATTGGTGACCACAGTCATCCCCCTTTTCTTTGGAACACACTAAACGGGGCTGACCCATTCACTGTTTGAAATCGGGTAGACCACACCTGCATCAAGCCACTTGATTATTTCTTTCCTCACCACCTCCTTCATTGCTGGATTTAGCCTTCGTTGCGGTTGAACGGTTGGTTTGTCTCCTGTCTCCATGAAGATACTGTGTGTGCAAAAAGCTGGATTGATACCCTGAATGTCTGACATTTGCCAACCCATTGCTTTCTTCCTTTTTCTGAGGATACCCAATGCTTCCTTCTCTTGTGCCTCCGTCAATTCTGCGGAGATGATCACTGGTAACATCTCATCCTCCCCCAAAAACACATATTTTAAATGGGGAGGCAATTCTTTCAGTTCCAGCTTCAGTGCCTCCTCAACGGATGGTTTCGGCAACGGTTCTAGAGACCTCATCAATGATTGAAATTCCTATCTCCTCGGATGATTTTGTGCTTCATTCAACATTTGGACCATCTCATAAGCATCTCTATCTCCAAAATGATCGGAGTGCATCAACACTCTTTCCAATGGGTCTTGAGATTCAACAATCTGACGAATTTCTTCATGTTCGACCACACTGATTGCTGAAAGCTCCTCATGTATAGCTGGGAGCTTCATGGCTTTAAACACATCAAATACCTCTATTTTGTCATGTGCTCGCATTGTTAGCTGCTCCGCAGCTACGTCAATCAGCGCTTTCCCGATCGCCAAGAAAGGACGTCCCAAAATAAATGGGACTTCCGCGTCTGGTTCAAAATCCAGCACAACGAAATCTACCGGGAAGATCAGGGAGCCAACTTGCACCAGAACGTCCTCCACAATGCCATCAGGTCTGGCTAAGGACCGATCTGCCAATTGCAAGATCACTGTTGTGGGTCTAGGACTCCCTAGACCCAGCTTTTTGAATATCGATGACGACATCAAATTAATGCTCGCTCCTAGATCACATAACCCACGAGCTCGGATACTCTACCCAATAGTGATTTGTATAGTAAAGCTCCCAGGATCTTTGAGCTTTGTGGGCAGTCTGTTTTGTATCCGGGAAGTGCACTCCTCTGTGAGAGCCACCGTAGCATACTCAGTCAACCGACTTTTGTTTGCCACGATGTCCTTTATATACTTGGCATATTTCGGCACTCCCTGCAAAACATCAACAAGAGGTAAGTTAATATGTACCTATTTCAGCTCCTCCATGAATTTCTTGAAACACGCCTCCTCCTTGTGTTTCTTTAATCGTTGAGGGAATGGGGGTGGTGGTCTTTCTGATTCTGCTTCCTTAGTCTTCCCCCTCTCATCACTTTGCTCCCTCTCGACTTCTGCTGCTCCTGATTGTTGAGGTGGCCTTTCTGGTTCCACCTCTTTCAGCTACAAACCACTCCTTGTGGTCACTACATTCACCTGCTTGGGGTTGGGATCTGTGTCGCTCGGAAGTCCTCCTCTAGGTCTGGTGTTTTGGGCTCCAGCAAATTTCCCAAATTGATATTCAAGTGCCTTGGTAGCTAACTGGTTGTTTTTCACCTCGGCTGCCAATTTCACATAGTCAGCCTGCAATTGAGCTTGATTAGCTATCATAGTCTTGAACATCTCCTCAATGCTGGGTGATGGTGGTGGAGGAGGTGCATTGTTGTTTCTGAATTGTGCTTGATAATTCTGCTGCCCTCTTTGGTTCCTTTGCACACCCTGACTTGAACTCTGCCCCTGATGGTTGTTGCTACCCCAGGAGAAATTCGGGTGATTCCTCCTATTGGAATTGTAGTTGTTGCCATACTGTTGGTGGTTGTTCCTTTGTATATTTCCCACAAAGTTCACTGAGTCGGGATTTGTTCCACAACACTCAGCTGAGTGCTCACTGCTTCCGCACACTTCACACCACATCTGCTGCACTGCATTAACTGGGGCTTGAGGCTGGTTCATTGTCATGTTACTGAAGTGGGTGTTGAGTTGATTCTGTAAAGCAGCTATCTGTGCAGCAATAGCTGTAAACCCATCCACTTCTAGAACTCCTGTTGCCTTCCTTGTCCCACCTCTTGACGAATCAGCATTCCATTCCGGATTGCCCTGCGAAATACGGTTCAACAAGGTATACAGCTCCTCATAAGTTTTCTCTAGCGCTTGTCCCCCAGCTGCTGAGTCTAGCAATATTTTTGTATGGGGTTCCAAACCCTCTATAAAAGTGTGCACCAACACATCATTGGATTGATGATGATGAGGACAATCCCGCAACATGGACTTGAATCTCTCCCAAGCCTGATATAGATTCTCTCCCTCTCTCTGTTTGAAACTTAGAATTTGACTTCTAAGTCTTGCTGTTTTACCAGAGGGAAAAAATCGTATCAAGAACTTCCTTGCAAGATCATCCCATGTCGAAATAGAATTAGGTGGCTCAGCTTTCAACCACCTCTTGGCTTCTCCCAATAGTGAGAATGGGAACAATGTAAGCCGGATATAATCTAATGACACTCCAGCGGGGATGTAAGTGTCACTTATCTCCAAAAAATTTTGGAGATGCTGCTGTGGATCTTCATGAGGGAGACCTGTAAACTGCCCGCTAGTGTGCAACAATTGCACCATATTCTGCTTAAGTTCAAACCTCCCTCCTGGCTCAGGTTTGCGGATGCTAGATGTGACATTATTAGCATGTGGGATTGCCACCTCGCGAACCGGCCGAGCTGCTACTTCTTCGGGCACTAACATTGCCCGTACTACCGGTGGATTCTGTTGTTGCTCCATGATCGTCTGTCTGAGCAACTGCAGCTTTCTTCCTAGAGCTTTTCTCCGCTTACTATGAAATATTCTTTCTGGCTCTATATATGAGTCCACCAGCTCCTTGTCTCTTGCCAGTGTTTAACAGAGATTAAATCTGCAAAATACAGGGTAAGACCAAGTTGTCAACACTAAGAGAATAAAAATACAGTAAATTAACACTTAAGACAAATTCACCAATTGCCAGTCCCCGGCAACGACGCCAAAAACTTGTTCGGTCGTTTGTTGGGTATAAAACTTACACGCAAGTGCACGTGGTCGAACAAGTAGTAAAGTGGCTTAAGTAAGCCAAGTATCGATCCCACAGGGACTGGGATGAAGTGCAATCTACTCAAGTGTACTATATTTTAATTCTAAAAATGCAGACAACAGCGTAACCAAAAGTTTGATATTTTGATTTATAATTTTTATGCTAAATCTAAAACAACTATCTAATGTGAGTCTGAACTATGAATGAGAGCATGTTGAGGTTAAACGAACATGTAATGAAATTAATTATCGACATAATTTGGTTAGTCTTTTCCTCCGGTTGCTAGTCAAGAACTATTGCCAAGAGATTAAAACTCTCGTATTTAACCCCACTTAAGAATCATGAACCATCCACCTACATTTCTGTGATTAAATGCAATTCATTTTCTAGCCATACAAACCCGGTTCCTAAATTGACTAATACGACTTTCAGGTATATTTCTATCCTAAAAGTAAATCAATTCTCAATTTTCCCAAACTAAGAAAAGATCATATCCTATTAATTCACAACTTTCCAATTTCTTGCTCTCTCGAGTGAAACCGAACTTTTTGGATATACATTAACGTAGGCCAAACATTAATGCAGTAAGAACAAGAATTAATAGAACAACCATGGAAGAAAAGATGAAAAACCAATATGATCAACAATCACATTTCACTACAATTGTTCATAACCTCAGCAAGAAGAGGAATTAGCCACTCATTTGTGGATTAAACATCGTTAAATGAGTGTTAAACATACAAGCAATTGAATACAAGGAGAAGGAAAGAGAGAAAAACCCTGATAATTTCGTCCCCTCAACTGCTTGTAACCCACGTTCTTGCTCCACCAAGTCAGAATATTGAAAAATAAACCAAAGTGTTCTATTTATACTAGTGGGAATTTTTCTCGGAATAACAAGCAACGTGTCACGGAGTGCATCGCGGAGCACTGCCTCTGTGACACGCTACCGACGCGGACCTTCACTGGAACTGGGGGTCCAGGAAATAAGGCCCAACGTGGCACGGCGTGCAATGCGGAGCCATGCTACCGTGCCACGGACCTATCGCGTACCCTCTCTGGAAATTGGGTGAAAATTCCCTATCCAGGTAGAAGGCCTCCGCAATGGCAGCGTGACACGGCTCCATCGCGGAGCCCCTTTATTTTATGCTTTCCAATGCCTTGTCCCTTGCTCGCATTCGAGTCCAACCCCGATATCCTCCAACATGCATTTTAGCTTCCCGAAATTACATTTTACCTGCAAAACAATGCTAATCATGTTGGTTAGTATAAATTCACATTTTATTACCAATTACATGAGAATGTATACACATTGATAGATAAACAAGGCTAAAATTCCACATTTGAGTATCACATGGGCATATAAATTTGCCCAAGATCAACCTCCATGACACGGAGCTATTCCATGCCGGGCATAATTTTATACATCTCTCATTTAATATAAATAGGTCCCTTAGCTCCTAAAATCATTTGGTCACGATCTTATTCTGAAAAACCACCTAGGAGTGAAGGGAGAAGTTGGAAAACTCACCTAGGGTCATCAATTTCATCTTCTCTTCTACCAATTCTTGTAAGTATGTTACTTTAATAATATTTTCTTGTAATTTTACGAACATGAGTGGCTAGACCCCTTCCTCTAGGGTTGAATCCATGAGTTATGATTGTGTTTTTATGAATTTGTTTTGGAATTAAGTTATTGATTATTGTTTTGTCTGCATTCTTAATTATGGTTGTTTTTATGATTGATCACCATGAAAACACACGCGTTAAGCTTAGGTACATGCTTGAGAAAGAAAACCTAGGCAAAAACAAGAGAATGTAGGGAGCAAGATTATATCACACGATATAATTTGTGGTTAGGATAGGAATATACCTAATACCTTGCTTGGTTGATAAAATGGGAAGATAGAAAGACACCAACTTAGAATCGTATTCCACCACTCGAAGGAGTAGTTGTGAAGCTAAGGTTGGTTAAATGGTTGGAGGTATAGAAGTACCCAAATCAATGGCTTAAACCCCATAAACCACATCCACGTAGTGAATTGCCCATGAACTAGAAATAACATCCTCGCTCAACAATGTAGTAGTGAGGCTAGTTTGTCGTGTTTAGAGGTTCGGAAGACCATGAACATGCAATTCTAATTATGTGAGACGACAATTGATAGTTTCATACTTAAACCATTTCAAATCATAGTATCGCATGATTATCTAGCTTTAACTCTAGTTGCTCCTTGAATGAATTCAGAGTATGTCGTTGACCACATCTAGACTTAATTAAATTTCTCGAAAAAGTCTATAATCAACACTTGCGACATTTAATATCACACTTGAACTTGATAATGAGCTAAATTGGTCCAGTCCCTGTGGGTTCGACATCCGGCTCTTAAAAAGGGCCACTATATTACTTGTACGACCCGTACACTTGAGGGCACATCAGCTTGCCTGCAGGTTTGGATAGACAGGTTTCAAGACCTCCTTAACAGCTATTTAGAGTCAGTAGATCGGTTATCTCCTTTCCTTCGGAGTTGCAAGATAGTAGAGGTTTTCCTGTCTTTTGTTATATAGATTTTGGGTAGGCCGGGCCCTGTCCCGACCAATATTTCAATTAGAGGCTTGCAGGCTATAGTTCATAGTTAGTCGTGCATTGTTGGCCGAGTGGGGCCTATATGTGTTATGATATGCATGTTGGCCACATGGGGCCTAGTCATGATACCTATTAGCATCCTTGTCATCTTGTAGTTATATATATATATATATATATATATATATATATATATATATGTGTGTGTGTGTGTGTGTGTGTGTGTGTGTGCGCGCGCGCGCTTTCCTTCTGTTATGGTTTAAACAGCATGGTGGTCTTGTTGGCTCACATAGGATCTTATTATTATTGTGACTGATGGGCTTGCTATCTTATGCAGGTAGTGTGTTGTGGCCTAGTCGGCCCAAGGCTATGTTTTGAGCTGAGATATAGCTGTTCAGTTCCTTTTTTATGTGTTGTTGATATGCACCAGAGGTGTATATGTCTAGCTAGGTCAGCTCAGGCTCCAGTGTGGCACTAGGTGCTAGTTACGCCTCCCAAGGTGGGGCGTGAAAAACTTGGTATCAGAGCAACATTGTATCCTAGGGAGTCTTCAAGTCGTGTCCAATAGAGTCTTGCTTATGAATGTACTGTGCACCGCATTTTATAAGCAAGAGGCTACGAGGCATGATAGTGTGGTTACCCTCCTTCCTTCTCAAATCATGCTATAGAGCTAAGTTGTATAGAGTTGAGTCCCTAAGCTTATACTATTCTATTTATCTACAGAGAAATGTGTGATGCTCGACAGACTATAGCCAGTCAGGAGCTGGATACTGCGACAGGAGAGGGCACTAGCAGGGTGCCACAGTCTAAGACCCCAACTTGAGGGTGAGAGAGAGACATCTCCTCGATCTCCCCAGTATTATTCGCTACACCAGGAGCCTCCCATGGCAGCAGATACACCAGAACCACCCCCAATTATCCCTGTACCATCAGATCAGGAGGTTAGAAGTATGATATACATGTTGGCTCAGATGATGGCCGCTCAGCGCCAGCCAGTGGCACTAGTTGTTGTTTAATCTGCCGAGGGACCCGAAGGTTTGAGGGTTTGTGAGTTTCTTTCCTTGAGTCCTCCACTGTTTTTGGGGACAGACCTTAGAGAGGATCTTTAGGACTTCTTGGAAAAGTTGCAGAGGATATTCAGGGTGATGCATGCTTTGTCCACAAAGTCAGTCGAGTTGGCAGTGTTTCGGCTTTAAGATATAGCAATTTTGTGGTATGAGAGTTGAGAAAGGTCCAGAGGTAAAGATGTATCCTCACATACTTGGTCAAGTTTCTCTGAGGCCTTCATAGATTACTACTTGCCTCAAGAGATCTGACAGGCCCGAGTAGACCAGTTCCTACATTTGGAGCAGGGTAGGATGAGCGTTCGAGAGCATGCACTGAGGTTTGATTCCCTGGCAAGATATGCACAAGCATTTATTGATACTATGCTAGCCAGGGTACACCGGTTCATTATGGGGCTTGTTCTAGAGTATGTGGAGGCCTGTATTACAGCCACATTGCAGGAGGACATGGACATTTCGCACATTTAGGCTTTTGCTCAGAATATAGAAGTGATTAGGCAGCGCCTGAGAGGGTGAGTCAGGAGCAACGTCGGAGGGCTAGGCCCACTGATTTGCAGGCATAATTTTAGGGTAGGCCCAGGCTTGATTTTTAGGTAGGTCACCTAAGCCTTTACCTTAGCAGCAGCAAGGCGTTAGATCAGATTGTCATGGACGGTCAGGTCCCGGCAAGAGTTCACGAGCGTCGGGCTCACAGTAGCAGAGAGGTTCAGATCAGATCAGGCCAGCTGCAATGCATTGTGGCATTTACAGTCGACAACATTTTGGAAGATGTAGATATGGCTCTACTTCTTGTTATACTGTAGGAAGAAAGGTAATATGATGAGGATTATCCGACCAGAGATTAGAGTGATAGGGACCAGCAAAATAGGTCCTCAGTTGGGTCACATGCTCTGGTACCTTCGATAGGGTGCAGACCCTCAGCTCTAGCAGGCAGAGGCAGAGGTAGATCAGGGGCATCTAGTTCTGGTGGTATGGATAGTACTTATGCTTTACTGGGGCGACAAGATTCGGAGTCGTCACCAGATGTTGTGACAGGCATCCTAAATGTTTGCTCTAGCTTGGTTTATGCTTTGATATATCCAGGTTCTAGCTTGTCTTATGTTACTCCACTAGTGGCACGAAAGTTTGGTACAACACCAGAATTTCTTCAGCGACCATTCTCTGTATCCACACATGTTGGTGACACTATTATTGCTAAGAGAAATAACTAAGGCTGTACAGTAGAGGTTGTTGGTCGCCATACTTTTGCAGACCTAGTGGAGTTAGAGACGATTGACTTTGATGTAATTATGGGAATGGATTGGGTAGCATCATGTTATGCTAATGTTGAGTGTTGGACCAAGACTGTTTGATTTCATTTTCCAAGGGAGGTAGTGCGAGAATGAAAAGGCAATGCAGCTACACCAAAAGGTAGATTCATATCCTACCTTCGGGCAAGGAAGTTAATTGGGAAGGGCTGTACTGTCACGCCCCAAAATTGGGGGAGGGCGCGGCTGGCTCCCGATACCTGACTGACCGGGGAAGCCGGCGGTATAACATCTGTAACCGTAACACCTAGGCCTTCCAGGCCACCTATCACAATCAACTAGAGTAAACATCTAGACCCATAAGGTCTCAACTACCACAAATAAATAATTGAAATGCTGATAAGTCCATGACTATGCTAAACTAAGCAATGGAAAGCCAACAAGGCTATCAACTGAATAATACTATACATACTATGTCCACAAAGCCTCTAATGAGTAAACTGAGTTGATGGTCGGAACAGGGCTCCGACTTACCCGTAACTATAACTCAAAACTCAACTTGAAATAACTAAGCCCTAGCTCCAAGAACAAAGGAGCATACTAACACATCTGTTGATCTGGCGAACCATTACTCCAACCGGCAATCCCAACCTCTGCCTGCACCTGCGGCACAAACACAGGTCCCCAGGAGAAGGGACATTAGTTTGAATGAAATGTACTAGTATGTAAGGCTAAAAACTATAAATATATAAGATAACAATGATAACTGAGCCAAAAATAAGGAACAGTAACAACATGGAATCCTGGAAACTGAAACCTGACAATAGGTCAATACCAAGGTGCAAATGCAACCAAGTAATGCACAAGAAAAAATTATAACTGTAATTCCGGCGGTTTGCCAACCATAAAAGCCATATAAAAATACCTCCATCTGGTGTACAATACTAGGGTAAAATAAAATATCTCCAGTCGATGTACTATATTGGGGTAAAATAAAAATATCTCTAGTTGGTGTATCATATTGGGATAAAATAAAAATATCTTCAGCTAGTGTACCATACCGGGGTAAAAAAATATCTCCTGCTGGTGTATCATACCGGGGTAAAATAAAAATATCTCCAACCGGTGTACCATATCGGGTTAAAAGAAAAATATCTCCAGCCGGTGTATCATACAGAGGTAAAATAAAAATATCTCCAACCGGTGTACCATGCCGGAGTAAAAGAAAAATATCTCCAGTCGGTGTATCATATCGGGGTAAAATAAAAATATTCTCAATCATAATCATAAATGGAGCTGAATAGGGCTTATATTGAGTCAATTTAACTAATATGGCATTGAAATGATAAATGATAAAACTGTGGCCGGAATAGGCCTCTTTTGTAACACATTAATGCAAGTGAGCACATATACCATATAAAATTAGCAAATATGTACATATATCCGTAAAGTTGTCCAATTATATATAAACATGTCAATTCAGTGACTCGACGGACCTTCAGGAGGTTGGACAACATAAGAACTTTAGTAGGGTTATAAGCAATGTCCTACAAATATCTTACCAATTTAACGTATCTCTTGAGTAGGAGCACATAGATTCTCATTTCAATACAACCTTTAACATCTGGGAGCTACATATATATACTACCCGCAGGGTGATTCCATTATATGTATCGACAACTATATACTGGAATTCTATTATCAAACTTATCACGTCGATGAGCACATATAGTTCTTAATTCATTTGCCTTATTTGCAGGAAAACATGGAAATTATAACTTGGAACATGGAGTTATTTGTCTTAACTCTTAGCATATACATAGAGCTGAGAGCTAAACTACAGACATACAACGTATGAGATTTCTGTATAACATACAAATTCGTATTTAGTTAACCGAGTAACCTCTAGGAGACTTCCTGGTAATCAAAGTTCTAAGATTAACTAATCATTATCATAGCATGTTCTTATACTTACTTAGACATTAGGAACATTGGTATATGGAGAATCTCTCCTCAGAATTTAGGAAATTCAAATGATAACTCAACAAGAGCTAAACATATGGACGTATGACTTGAATATGACTAAAATAATTCAACTATATGTTATAACATGAAAATCATATACATTAAGACTTCTTATTGGAAAGACTTATAAAGACTTGAGTTCTTATACTTGTACACAACTTCAAATACTTGATCGAGACATTAGCATGATTCTTGGAATATGATCTCTTAAAAACTTATTAAATTAGCATAACACACTTCAACATAACTTAGGTAGGTGAAGACACAACTTAAGACTCAGAGATTGGGATTTGTTCAGCTTGGGAACTCATAAGAAACTCTCTAAGTGTTGCCTTATAGGCCAAAAAAGACTTACAGCCGTAATTCGGACAATGTTGGATTGACTTACACAACTTTGTAATTAACTGAGGAGCTTAAAAAATCTAGGCATCACTATGTGTATCTTAGAAACTTTAGGATTTAACCCTTTAAGATTTGAAAGATAATTTCAACACTAGAATGGATAACTTAACAAAATCGTTTGAAAACATAACGAAAAACTTCTCTCTAACTTGAGTTACTATCTCAAAAATATTCGATTCTATTCATTTCTCAAGAAATTAATATTTTACTAGACATTCATCAACTTAACTCCTACTGAATAGAAACAACTTTATTTATAACTCTTTTACTAAATGTCTTTATAACAGGGTTAATCTTCCTAGCTGTTTTCCTAACTTGTTCTCAATCGTAACCCATATCGTCTAATTTAACAACCTTTAGCTCTACTTTCCTTATTCAGCTTAACTTCTTTGCCAAACATGATTCACTCTAGACTCAAGTCTTTACTCTCGTGTTCACTATTCCATTAATTCTTATACGCACTTACCTCTTTACCTAATTAACAACTTTATCTGCTAAACCTCGCCTTGCTTATATTTTAATGTTGTTCAAACGTTCTGAAAGAAATTACGGGAAGAGAGAATATTATTCACATATTAACTTAAAAGTTCTAACATTTACTCTTATCTTCCTTTTTTATAACGTCACAAAAAGATTAACAACTCAGCCACTCTTTCCTCATTAACATCTATCGACTTAGCTTATTCATTACACGACGCTTGCTTAGCTTTAAGGAGGGAAAACATAAAATCTTCTTTTTACCTTAAGAACTTTAAAACATAAACATATATGAGGGAATAACCATATTATGGAAACATCATTTCAATAAGCTCGTTTACCCTCAATCGGCTTAGCGTCATCTTCTTAGCTTAAGTTCGATCACACGTCGTCTTCTTAGCATTTATTACCAATTTCACCAAGTGACCAGATCTTAACATATATTCAACATCACATATACAATATAATGCAAAGAACCAGCTCACAGTTCCCATGTTAAGGGAACTTCAGACTCGATTTACAACTACGACAACAATCGTATAAAAATTACGTCCTCCGCGTTAAATTTGTTCGCTTCAACCATTCTTAACGATTCAAGATTTTTGCCAAGTACTTCCAATACTTTGGACAGAATCATACATTCCTCAATATGATTTTAGAAAGCATAGGAATATTGATCCTTTCAATGACTTAGCTTCGTGCTTGAAAATAAGGAAAGGGATGCCTTTACATACCTTGGCATGTCGACTCTAATTTTGCCGAAAACTTTCCTTTCAAGCTAAAACCTTAAGGATCCTTCCAAGTAAAATTTACAAATACAACAAGCAGCAACTTCACTTCACCAAAGTTCTGGAAAAATTAGGTAGCAACATGCCACAAGAAGACACAAAGAAACAACAACACAATACTGCAACATTCTTCAAGTTTTACCCTCATTAACTCAAAGAAATCAAAAAGGGAAGTACTTAACCTTTCTTGGAGATGTTATTAGCTAAAGTAGGATTAGACTCCTATTCTTTTCTCTGTCTAGAACCAGCTAAAAATGCAGCAACACCACAATTAACAACAAGACAACAACAAGCCATGAATTTCTTCGGAGGTTCTCTTCTCAAAGTCCAAAAGAGATAAGAGTGAAGTTTCTTACCTGGGATATCTTTTCACAATGTGATAGGGCTTTTAATTCTGTGAATTCTGGAAAAAAATGAGGTGAAACGGAGTAGCAATGAGCTTTTTAGCTCAAAATTACTTCATATAGGCGGGCTGGCAGTGCCCCCGTGCGATGTGCCCTTGCATGCGCGTGTGCCTGCTGCCTGCCTGTCTCGGCGCTCGCACGCCATGGTGCTTTCCCTGTTGATAGTGTTGTCATAAAATGAGCATAACTTTTTATTCCAAACTTCGATTGACGAGCGGTTTTTTTACTATAAACTAGACTCAAATACCTTTCATTTGATAGGTTATAGGACTTGTAAGTTATTATATATTTGGAGATATGTCCGTTTAAAGTTGACCCTTACTTACAAACTTTACATAATCTTCGCTTTTCCCTTTGCACATGTTTCCCTCCTCATCTACAGCCACAATACAATACATAATTCTCTTAATATGACATATAAACATCAAATAATCATCAAAAAATATTTTAGGGTGTAACATGTATTTACCATAATGTTAGGGTTGGGGATATGTAGGCAGAACCCCCAACTCTTCAGTCCATTTCTATGGTCAGTAAATTTCCAAATGTATTTCTAGATGAGCTTCCTGGTATTCCACCAGAGCGTGAGATCAATTTCTCCATCAATATGCCACCAGATACACAACCTATATCTATTCCTCCGTACCGAATGATTCCTGCGGAGCTGAAGGAATTAAAGGTACAATTGAAGGATTTGTCAGATAAAGTCTTTATCAAGACTAGTGCTAAGCCATGGGTGCACCAGTGCTGTTTTTGAGGAAAAAGGACGGCTCGTTGTGGATGTGTATAGATTATCGGCAGTTGAATAAGCTTACTATTAAGAATAAATACCCCCTTCCTAGAATAGATGACTTGTTTGATCAGCTGCAGGGGGAAAATACATCTCAAAGATTGACTTAAGGTTAGGATACCACCAGGTACATGTTCGAGAGAAAGATATTCCGAAGACAGCTTTCAAAACCAGATATAGTCATTTTGAGTTTTTAGTCATGTCCTTCGGATTGACAAACACCCCAACAGTGTTCATGGACTTTATGAACAACATATTCAGGCCATATTTAGATATGTTTGTGATTGTATTTATTGATGATATCTTGGTATATACACGCTCAGAAGATGAACATAGAGATCATTTGCGAAGAGTACTCCAGTTCCTCAGAGATCGCCAATTATATGCAAAGTTCTCGAAATGTGAGTTTTGATTAAATTCTGTAGCTTTCTTGGGCGATATTGTGTCAGATGCAGGTATCCAGGTTGACTTGGAGATAATCGAGGCTATAAAGACATGGCCCAGACCCATGACTCCAACCAAAGTTCACAGCTTCCTGGGGTTAGCCGGGTATTACAAAAGATTTGTGGAAGGATTCTCTACCTTATCAGTTCCATTGACAAAGCTGACTCAAAAAGAAGTTAAGTTCTAGTGGATCGAGTTTTGTGACCAGAGTTTCCAGGAACTAAAAGACAGGTTAACATCTGCACCAGTATTAACCTTACCAGAGGGTTCAAAAGGCTACGTTGTATATTGTGACGCTTCAGGCATTGGACTGGGATGTGTTTTGATATAGCATGGCAAGGTGATTGTCTATGCTTTGAGGCAGCTAAGGAAGCACGAAAAGAACTACCCCACCCATGATTTAGAACTAGATGCAGTTGTCCATGCTTTGAAAATTTGAAGGCATTACCTATATGGTGTTTATGTAGATATCTTCAGTTATCACAAAAGCCTCTAGTATGTTTTCACACAGAAAGAGTTGAATTTGCGACAACTTCGTTGGCTTGAGTTGCTAAAATACTACGATGTTAATATCTTGTATCACCCAGGGAAGGCTAATATTGTAGTTGATGCCCTTAGCCGCAGATCCATGGGCATCTTAGCATATTTAAGGCCAGAAAAGTGGGAAATCGCTCGAGAACTACACCATCTAACTAATCTAGAAGTTTGAGTAGTAGATTCAGATGATAGAAGGGTTGCAATTCAAAATAATGCAGTGTCATCTCTGGTGGTAGAAGTGAAAGAACGACAGTATGAAGACCCAAGCCTAGCACAACTCAGAAACAAGGTTCAGCAAGAAGGGTTATTAGCCTTTGAGATAATAGGGGATGGGGTATTGAGATTTAGCGTTCGACTCTGTGTTCCAGATGTGGCAAGGCTTCGTCAGCAAATTATGGCCAAGGTACATTATACCCATTACTCTCTTCACCCAGGTTCAACAAAAATGTACCATGACATAAAGGAGATCTATTGGTGGCATAGGATGAAGAAAGATGTTGTTGAGTTTGTAGCATAGTATCCTAATTGCCAGCAGATAAAAGCAGAACATTAGAAACTTGGAGAACTGATCCAAGAGATAACCGTGCCTATGTGGAAGTGGGAAGCTATCAATATGGACTTTGTTACAGGTTTACATCGCACCAGGGGTAAATTTGACTTTATTTGGGTTATTGTGGATCAGTTGACAAGATCCGCCCATTTATTGCCAGTTAAGACTACATTTTCAGCAGAAGAGTATGTTGAGTTGTATATCAAAGAGATAGTCCGGCTGCATGGTGTCCCAGTGTCTATCATTTATGACAAAGGGGAACAATTCACAACTATGTTTTGGAAGTCATTTCAAAAGTGTTGGCGATGCAGGTTAATTTGAGTACCGCTTTTCATCCCCAAACAGACAACCAGGCAGACACTCAAGGATATGTTGCAGGTGTGTGTGCTAGACTTTAGAAGGAGCTGGGATGAGAACCTACCTCTTATTGAGTTTCCGTACATTAACAACTATCATTCTGCCATTCGGATGGTGCCTTACAAGGCTTTATATGGACGAAAATGTATGTCCTTCATGGGATGGTTTGAAGTAGGTGAGTCAAAATTAATCGTACCTGACATGATACATCAATAAGAAGAGAAATTTAAGCTCATCAGAGAGCGTTTACTGACAGATCAGAGTCAGTAAAAGTCCTATTCCAATGTGCAGCATAGAGACTTAGAGTTTGATGTCGACGACTGGGTATTCCTGAAAGTTTCTCCAATGAAGGGCATTATGAGATTTGGCAAGAAGGGCAATCTTAGCCCCAGGTTTATTGGCCCATATCGAATCCTCCAAAAGATAGGCCTAGTGGCTTATGAGTTAGAATTGCCTTCGGAGCTAGAATCTGTTCATCTAGTCTTCCATGTATCGATGCTACGGAAGTGCATAAGAGACCCGTCTCAAGTTGCCCCAGTTAAGGATGTTCAGGTTACAGAGGAGTTGTCCTACGAGGAGACCCTAATAGCTAACTAGATTGACAGGTCTGTAGATTGCGAACTAAGGACGTAGCCTCCATTAAAGTCTAATGAAGGAACAAAAATGTAGAAGAGATGACTTGGGAAGCTGAGAACGACATAAGGTCTAGATATCCTCACTTGATCCAGACCTTATGATAACAGTACGCAGGCTTAGACAGTTACAGTTATGAGGTAGTTCTCAAGTGTTATATTATTTCCTTTGTTGCTAATGTTTCCAATTACTTACATACATATCTAGTTATGTTATTTAGTTGTTGTAGCATCCTATAAGGCACTTGTATTGGACATTTCTGTGTTTCAGGTTTTTGAATAGTCCATATTACGAAAGAGACTCTACCCAAATTTTCAGGCAAAGCTTAAAGAACAGAATCTCCTAAGGTTAGATTACATTCGAGGATGAATGTTCCTAAGGGGGGATGATGTTACACCCCGTAAGTTGTCATTGACTAGCTGACATGGGCGTGTGCTTGTGAGAGTGTTTAGAGCACGCCACATATGGGGGAAGGATCGAGGGAGGATCGCGTGAGTGCGTTATCGAGTGAGCAGAAGGTCGGGGCCAGAGGCAGTGCGCACCAAGTGCCACGCCGCACCACCACCTACCACCCCACGGCGCAAGGAGTGGCGTGTTGCGCCCGTATTTTGGTGCATTGAGAGGCGCGTTGCGGACCCTTGGCACCGCCTCCCCTATATATATGTTTAAGTGAGAAGAGTTGATTCAATTGAGATATTTCAAAAGAGAGCTTCGACTTGGGCGATTGAGTTCACAAATATTTCATCCAATTAAAGCTGAATTACGCTGCTAAATTATCTTAAAACATCAATTCTTCTTGGGTAGTGATTCCTAAGCCTACGAAGTTATATTTTCAAAATTGTCCTGGTTTGATAGAGTTTTGCTGTGTAGAAGTCGTAAAAATCACTTCTAATTAAGTCCCAACCATCTACAAGTGATAAGTAAGTATTTCTACCTTCTAAATTCTCTAAAATTCATAAGTTTTGGACCGAATTGGTCGTATTATGATTTGTAGTCATTGTGCTTTATGGATGATGTTGCTGGACTCTCTCTTGAATTAACAATAGCCTTATCTCCTCATGTGAGAGCTACCATTTGGAGGGGATATCGGTTCCTAGTTGAAACAGGATTGGGTGAGAAGAAAGTCGGCAATTGAGGTATCTTAAGTCTAACCTCTTTGGCAAGTTATTCTCGTCATATAGTTGATATGACCTATACCTTTGTAAGTAAGTTGAAAGTACGTATGTTGTGGTTAGCTACTACAAGTAGATCTGAGGTTATAAGCATAGTACCCCTTGTCGGAATTGACCCTACTTAGCTTGGTCTCCCGTTAAAAGGGCTCGGGATTTGTAATTGTATTATTGCCTAAGGGGCTACAGATTTCTCAGAGGAGCTAATGATGTCTGAGAGGACTATATTCAGGCCTACACGGCCTTATCAAAGTCTATTCATGTATGGACTTTCTTTATGTCATAGCAGCATTACTGGCCCTTAGTAGAGCCTTACGTGCTCAGGGTGCAGTTACATAAGCCCAGAGGGCGAAGCATTACTGGCCCTCAGTAGAGCCTTGCATGCTTAGGGTGCAGTTACAGGAGCCCAGAGGGCTCAGACATAGCTACAGGAGCCCAAAGGGCTCAGTTGCGATCCCAGAGACCACCATGTGTGGTTATAGCTACTTGTGGGATCTTAATTATATGGTTAGGGGTATATAGATTAAACTGTACATGTCGGGGCTTATGGAGGCCCAGGTTGGTTATTTTAAATTGATTGTACCTTTCAGTCGTAGGGGGGCTAGTTTAGGTTCTTGTTTGTATATTTACTTGTTATCTATACTTCAGGTTGTGGGATTATTCATGTTAACCTCTTATCCTTCTTACTGGTTACTTTCAGTTCTTTTATTAGTTTCTATTCAGCTTTTATTATTTTATTATTGCCTTACATATTCAGTACATATTGTACTGACGCCCACATATGGGGCGCTGCATGCTTGCCTTCAGGTTTGGACAGACAAGTTCTGGGACCTCCTTAGAAGTTATTTAGAGTCAGTAGATCAGTCAACTCCTTTCCTTCAAAGTTGCCAGATAGTAGAGGTTTGCTTGTCTTTTGTTATATAGTTTTAGGGTAGGTCGAAGCCCTGTCCCGACCATTATTTCACTCTTAGAGGCTTGCAGACTATAGTTCATAGTTAGTTGTGCGTTGTTGGTCGAGTGGGGCCTATATGTTTTATGATATGCATGTTGACCATGTGGGGCCTAGTCATGATACTTGTTAGTAGCCTTGTCGGGCTGTACTTATATATATGTGTGTGTGTGTGTGTGTCTGTATGTGTTTGTGCCTTCTTTCCTTTTGTTATTGTTTAGACAACATGGTGGTCTTGTCGGCCCGCATAGGATCTTATTATTATTGTGACTGTTGGGTTTGCTGTCTTATGCAGGTAGTATGTTGCAGCCTAGTCGGCCCAAGGCTATGTTTTGAGCCGAGATATAGCTATTCAATTCTTTGTTTACATACTGCTGATATGCACCAGAGGTGTATATGTCTAGCCAGGTCAGCTCAGGCTCCAGCAAGGCACTAGGTGCCAGTCACGCCTCCCAAGGTGGGAAGTTACATTTGCTTTGTTTTTAGAGAAATAAGGAGTTGGAGTTGAAAGTTGTGAAAGAAGGAAAAAGAGTGCAAAAATTTGTCCAAGTACAGACTCCAAACTAGTCGTACCTTGGTGGTACGAGCCGTACTATGATTCATGATGAATTTCAGAAGATCTGTACAAGAACAAGTCAAAGTACGACTCTTGGTATGAGTCTTACTAGAGCAGTCATGGAAATCTTCAAAAGGATGCACTTTGATGAGTCTCCTGGTACGGGTAGCAACTATGATTCGTGATGACTACCTATGACCCGTACCAAGGAGCCATGGTAAAGTTCAGATAGAAGGTGGAATGGCAGATCTCATAGTACGAAAGGCAACCACGAGTCGTAAGAGCAAGGTATGAGTTGTACCTAGACACTCATGGAATTATTCAGAGAATGCTAGAAATCACTGGTTCAGACCACGACAAAAATATATGACTCGTATGAGCATTGTATGAGTCGTATCAACTCCCAGCACTTAACCAAATTTAGAGCTACCAGGCAGTGTACGAATGAAGCTACAACTTGTATGGTCAAATTACGAGTCGTAGGAGAAGGTGACGACAATTAACTAGTTTCTCTACTAATTTAGAAAAGGTTTCTAATTATTTGTATAAATACTTTTCTAGGTTATTTTTATTGAGGGAGGAATACTTTGAGTAAGGAGTTCGACTTTTTGGGAGATTCTTCTTGAGTTTTCCTGTATTCTTGGTGTTTACTTCATTGTTCTTGAATTGATCAAAGTTGAATTTTCCAATAATCAAGTGGGTTTTTATTTCAATCTTCATTGTAAGTTCTTAATTATATTTTCTTCAATGAATGCTAATTCTTTTCTTACAATCATGAGAAGCTAAAACCTCCACAACTAGGGTTGTGAGAACCATAGTGAATTAACTAACTAGAATTTGCACAAATTGATTCTAAACCAGTATGAATACTTGTATTGTCTTCTCTTCATATTAAATGTTTCTTGGAGCGCAATGTTAGGACTTGCCAAAATTTTCTATTTACTTGAACCTAGAGAGGTAGATATTAGAAAAAGAGAAGAACAACAAAGCCTTGAACTTTATGATTCATTGTATAGCTTGAGCTGCGAAGGCAGGATAGTTAATTTGGAACAAATTGATAATAGTTAAAGTGAAATACCCTCAAGAGACCTAACCCAGTGATTGAGTATAGTCATCCAATAAGCAAGTTGAAGTCTTCAAGTCTACCAGCTCTTCAAGAAAAAGTCTTCAAATCCACCGAGTCTGCAAGTTGAAGTCTTCAAATCCGTCGATTCTGTAAATTGAAGTCTTTGAATCTGCCATGTCTTCAAGTTGAAATCCTCAAATCCTCTAAGTCTTCAAGTTGAAGTTTTCAAATCAGTCATATATTCAAGTTGAATTATTCAAATCCTCTAAGTCTTTAAGTTGAAGTTTTCAAATTCAAGAAGTCTACAAGTTGAATTCTTCAAATTTCCCAAGTCTACAAACCAAGGCCTCTAACTTTCCTGACTTAAGGTGGACTAATTTGTTCCTTTGCACCTTAGGCTGGGCTTTTTACAAATTTATTTTTAAAAGGATCTCTAAATTTTCAGTATCAAGGTGGACAAAATTTGTCCCTTTGTACCTTAAGTTTGCCTTTACATGGATTTATTCTTAAAATAATCTCCAAATTTCCAATCTTAAGGTGGACAATTTTTGTCCCTCTATACTGATAACACTCGAATCACACCTCTGTAAAAGTATGACGTGGACGTTGTCAATAAAGAATTCAATAATGATTGGGGTCGATGCCACAGGAATATGGTCAGGATGTAGAATAACGTAAGTATTTACGTTTTTAGTTCAATTATTTTCTAAAGGGGGTTTTAAAAAATGAAACACGTAACGGTATGAAAATTGAAGTTTTTATTAAGTTGATACAATTAACTAGGGAAGTGTTTCCCATGGGTTCGTAACTACTTCGGATTTTACACTTGTGATCTATCCCAATATTTAGCTTATAGAACTGATAACATAGGCTCATCTAGACGACTGGTTCGCCCCTATTGGATGATAATACTTAATCACTAGGTTAGGTCTCTTGAGTGATTTCACTTTAACCGTTATCAATTTGTTCCAAATTAACTATCCTGCGTCCGCAGCTCAAGTTATATAATGCATAAAGTTCAAAGCTTTGTTGTTCTTCTCTTTTTCTAATCTCTACCTCTCTAAGTTCAAACAAATAGAGAATTCGGGAAAGTCCCAATGTTAAGCTCCATTAAGAAATGTTTAATGTGAAAAGAGAAGACAATACAAGCATTCATACTGGTTTAGAATCACTTTGTGCAAATACTAGTTAGTTAATTCACCATGGTTCCCACAACTATATTTGTGGAGGTTTTATCCTCTCATGATTGTAAGAAAAGAATTAGCATTCATCGAAGAAAATATAATTAAGAACTTACAATGAAAATTGAAATAAAAACCTACATGATTATTTCATAATTCAACAATGATTAATTCAAGAAAAATGAAGTAAACTCTAAGAATATTGGAAAACTCAAGAAGAATCTCCCAAAAAGTCGAACTCCTTACTCAAAGTATTCCTCCCTCAACAAAAATAATCGACAAAAGTATTTATACAAATAATTAGAAATATTTCCTAAATTAACAATAAAACTGATTAACTACCGGCACCTTCTCCTATGGTACGTAACTTGATCATATGAGTCATAGCTTCACTAGTACAATGCTTGGCAGCTTTAAATTTGGTTAAGTGATGGGATTTGATACAACTTGTACAATTCTTCTACGAGTCGTATATTTTTTTTGTGGTCTGAACCTATGATTTCTAGCATCCTCTAAATAATTCCATGAGTGTCTTGGTACGGATTGTACCTTGCTCTTACAATTCGTGGTTGCCTTTGGTACCATTAGATTTGCCATTCTACCTTCTTTCTAAACTTTACCACGGCTCCTTGGTATGGGTCATAGATAGTTGTAATACCCTGAAGGCTCTTAAGACTAGACCCAAGATTTTGGTATGTATTCAGCAGAAAAGAAGGAAATTTTTCATAGGATGACTCGTGGTACAAGTCGTTACGAGAAGGTACGACTAGTAGGAAGTATCGTGGTTGGAATATGCAGGAGGAGTTCAGTGACAACGAGTCAAGGTATGACTCACGGGTACATATCACGAGTCGTAGGATGAATCATGGTTTGAGGAATGAGTTACCCTGGTTAGAAGGTATGAGTCATTGTACGATCCATTGTGGAAAACCACGGGTTAATGTACGATTCGTTAGAATGATTGAGGAGCTAAACGAGTGAACTACAAGAGCAAGCCACGAGTCATAGATTGATGGTATGACTCATGGCCAGTATTCATAAGGTATCTCTTGTGTATTATATTTGGAGGGAATGAGTCTGGGTATGACTCGTGGTGTGAAACAACAAGTCAAGGTATGACTCATAGTGTGAAACAATAAGTCGTGGCCTACACCCGTGAGGAAGAACTAAGGATCTTGAAAGCAGTGACCACGGATGGATCTAATGACTCGTAGTTTTATGGTATGAGTCGTGGTCCAACCCATGGAAAACTTCGGAAAGTCAGGAAAAATAGTGGTGACTACGTAGGGTAACCATGATTCATGGTATGGAGGTACGACTCGTGGTATGAGTCATGACATTAGGTAGAGTAAAATTTTCTGCGATTTAAGCAAGAGCATTTTCATAAATCCTAATCCTAAACTATATCATTTTAAGATCTGTTAGAAGGGTTTTAAGAGGGTTTAGCCTATTCTAACCTATTCCCTCCCCATGCATAAAGTTTAAAGGATCCTATAGGAGATCAAGCCTAGAACCTTTCAAGTTCTTCAAATCTGTTAGGTTTTCAAGGAAGGGTATAGATTCAGTTTACCCAAGTATGTGAGGCCATGAATGAGGATTTCTTCCACCCTCATGCTCATAATTCTCCTTAATTTCATGAAACAAGTCTCAATTCAAATTATGATTTAAAAGTAATTTCAATTTAATTTCATAGATTTCTTACAAATTGTTTATGGGTTGATTCCCTCTGTATTTTAAAGTATGTTTGATGATTAATGGGCAGATTTTATGCTTTTTTTAAATTAAAAATTCATGAGTTCAAGTTTTGAAAGATTTTTCCCAATTATACAAGTTTATAAAAAAGTATAGTTTATGATTGATGGTTTCAAATATGATGAAATATATAGCATGTATGAATGTTTACAAACTACCCATGTATATATTTATGATTTTACTTATAATGTCTATCTCATGCAAGCATGATGTTAAGATTTAGGCAAGCCCACTCAAGTTAAGCACGATTTCATGATTTAGCCAAGACTAATAAGTTTAGTTATCTCAAGTTTTGGAGTCAAGACTCCCCATCTGCTAAGATTTAAGTTATGTTTTGATATATGATTATATGAGTATTATATATGTTTTGGAAGTAGTATCTATCACCAAGTAGGCTAGGGAATCTAAGGTTCCCCAGTCTCATAAACTACGTGCCAACGTAGGTATACTTTAAAGACTCGCAAGAGAGCATTTTCCCGATCCAAGGGCACACCGTGATATCACACCTTACTTAATCCTTCGCCCTGGAAAGGATTAGGATGGCCCTCCACCATCTGGGCAAGATGTGGGATCATCATGAACTCATACATGGTGGTTGTCAGTTAAGAGGAGTCTCCTATTATTCCTCATGATTTTAATAATGCATATACTATAATATGTTATATCATTTTTTCAATAGGTTTGATCCAAGAATCAGTTTATGAGCTTTTACCTATGATTTCAGATATGGAAAACCATATGCACTTATTTTTAGTTTATGTCTATTCATGGTTTCAGATATCAACATGCAACATTTACTCTCAAAATCGTATGATGTTATGATATATTATATGCAAGATTTCAGTTTTTACTTACTCAGCCTATTTTACTTACCTTGCATACTTAGTATTTCCAATTACTGATTGCATAGTCTATGTTGTATCATTTCTTGATACAGGTTCAGACGTTCAGATAGTCTCGTCGCTAGTCAGTTTCCTAAGCTCGAATCCAGTTCTCCATTGATGATTCCTCATCCATCGAGGACCTTCAGTTAGTTGAGCTATGTTATTTTCAATTTCAGACTTCTAGTAAGCTAGTTGGGGTGTTGTCCTATCAGCTCGTCAGTATGTTAGAGGCTTTCAGACATAGACTTGTATTTTCAGCTTCGGATTCTATGTTGTGATGTTTTTGTTGGATAAACATTTGTTATTTAGATTTTTGCTATTTCAGAATTCAATTATCATCTTTGTTATAATGATCTTTAGTTGTCATGTTCATGCCATGGTTGACTTGGGGCCATTTATGTTTCTAGGCTTCATGTCTCTATCTGGACCTATGTTCGCATCATGACAAACTTGATATCATAGCATTAGGTTTTAAAGTATCCTAGGGTGTCTAAAAGCCACATTAAGTAGAGGCTTTTTCATGGGTTTGAAGTGGGCCACACTTATGATGAAGGGGATATGAAATGTTTTAGGAAACTTCCCTTCTTTCATGATTCTATCTCGTTCTATGAGTTTAATTCTCTCAATTCCTCTAACTCCAGCTTTACGCATTTGCTGAATCATGCCTCCACGTTGTATGAATGGAAGAAGGAACGGAAATGAAAATGGCTATGAGGATGGCAATGGAGATGGGCATCAGCAAGCCCCACCAGCCCTAGTGGATCCCGTGCCCGAGAAGGTTGCTCATGTTGAGTTTAGGGCTTCCATTCAGATGTTGGGATAGACTTTGACCACTCAGGTCAACCAGCAGGCAGTGGCTCATGTTCCCCAAAATGAGAATGCAACGGCGGTTAGAGTCTAGGACTTCCTTAGAACAAATCCCCCTGAGTTCCTTGGATCGAGAGTGGGGGAGGACCCACACGAGTTCATAAAGGAGATTCAGAAAATCACCCAGATTATGGGGTTAATGGGGGAGGAGTGTGCATACTTAGCCTCCTATCAGTTGAAAGGAGTCACTGATATATCATACAGGTAGTGGAAGGATAGCCTGGGAGTCAGAGCAGGCCCCATTGGTTGGGATGAGTTTCTCACCGCATTCTTAGAATGATTCTTTCCTCAGCAGATGAGGGAAATCAAGGCGGCCGAGTTCATGAATCTGAAATAGAACAACATGACCATTCAAGAGTATGCTCTAGAGTTCAGCCGATTGTCCAAGTATGCACCAGAGATGGTGGTTGATCAAAGGGCTCGTATGAGCATATTTGTGAATAGAGTAACGGATTATTTGGTCAAGGACTGCAGGACCTCTATGCTACATTAGGACATTGACTTCTCTCGATTGTTCTTGTTTGTCTAGAAAATGGAGGCGGTGCAGATAAGGGAGAGGAGAGAGAGGCTAAGAGAGCCAGGATAGATAGTTTCGGGTTTTCCCAATAGAGGTCTAGTGGCGGACATCGTCAACAGTCCCACCATCGATCGTCACCCCCAGCTCCGTCATCAACCAGTGTGCCATCTAAGTCTAGGCATGATCAGAGGGGAAGGACATCAGGCTCTCGAGGTCCGTGGAGCAGGTCAGTAGAGCCCAGCATTCTAGTTTGTGACAAGTGTGGTAGGAAGCACCCCCGAGAGTGCTAGTGGGTTCAGGTGTGTATTACGAGTGTGGAAAGCCCAGATATTTTCTCAGATATTGTCCAGCGGTCAAACAGGGCCATGGTAGAGGCTGCGGACCAGCTTCCAACTCAGCAGCTCCACCAACACACTCAGCTTAGAAGGGTGCATCCACTAGTGCAAGTGGGTGGTCAGCGTCAGAATAGGTTTTATGCCCTGTCATCACATCAGGAGCGGGAGGTCTCCCGAGATAAAGTCACTAGCATGTTGCGAGTATTTCATCTTGATGTGTATGCATTATTAGATCTAGGGGTTACTTTATATTTTGTGACTCCATATGTTGTGATTAGTTTTGGAGTTAGTCCCTAAATTCTATCAGAACCCTTCTCAGTCTCTATTCCAATCGATAACTCAATTATAGCTCGACGGGTATACAGAAATTTCCCTATCACGATCCTTTAGAAAGTCACCTTAGCCAATCTAGTAGAGTTAGACATGATTGATTTTGATGTTAACTTTGGTATGGATTGGTTGCATACATGTTATGCCTCAGTGAATTGTAGAACCCGTATGGTAGAGTTTCGATTTTTGGGTGAGCAAGTTCTAGAATGGAAGGATAGTTTAGTTATGCCTATAGGTCGCTTCGTTTCCTAGCTTAAGGCCAGAAAGATGATTTCCAAGGGTTGTGTTTACCATCTTGTTTGGGTTAAGGATGCTACATCTAAAATACTGAATCTCCAGTAAGTTTCTATAGGGTGTGAGTATCCAGAGGTTTTCCTAGAGGATTTACCAGGAGTACCGAGCGAGCGAGAAATTGACTTTGGTATTGACCTTCTTCCCGATATGAAGCCTATATCTATTCCTCCTTATAGAATGGCTCCATCTGAACTAAAGGAGTTGAAAGAGCAGTTGAAGGATCTCTTAGATAAGGGCTTCAATAGACCTAGCAAGTCCCCATGGGGTGCACCAGTTCTCTTTGTTCGGAAGAAAGATGGATCTTTTTATATGTGCATTGACTACCAGTAGTTGAACAAGGTTACAATCAAGAACAAGTATCCCCTCCCAAGGATTGATAACTTGTTTGATCAACTTCATGGTGATAAGTGCTTCTCAAAGATAGACCTCAGATTCAGATATCATCAGCTCAGATTTAGAGAGAGTGACATCCCGAAGAAAGCCTTCAGGACTTGGTATGGTCACTATGAGTTTGTAGTTATGTCTTTTGGACTAACGAATGCTTCTGTAGCTTTTATGGATTTGATGAATATGGAGTTCAAACCATATTTGGACATGTTCGTGATTATCTTCATAGACAACATTCTCATATACAGCAAGGAGGAGCATGTTGCTCATTTGAGGATCATGCTACAGACTCTCAAGGATCGCCAGTTGCTTGCTAAATTTAGAAAGTGTGAGTTTTGGCTAAACTCAATAGCATTTTTGGGCCATGTGGTGTCAAGTGAGGGTGTGCAGGTGGACTTCCCAAAGATAGAAGCTATAAAGAATTGGCCTAGATCAGTTAATTCATCGGATATCAGGATTTTCATGGGTTTAGCTAGCTACTACAGGACGTTTGTTGAAGGATTTTCATCCATTACCGCACCATTAACTAAGTTGACCCAGAAGAAAGTTAAATTTCACTGGTCGGATGCCAGTGAGAAGAGCTTTTAGGAGTTAAAGACCCAACTCACTTTAGCCCCAGTGTTGACCCTACCTGAGGGTACGGATGGATTCATTGTGTATTGTGATGCCTCTAGGATTGGTCTTGGGTGTGTGTTGATGAAGCATGGTAAGATCATCGTGTATGCCTCTAGATATCTTATGACTCACGAGAAGAAATACTCGACGCATGACCTGGAATTGGCAGCGGTGGTGTTCACATTGAAGATTTGGAGGCACTACTTGTATGGGGTGCATGTAGATGACCGCTATTCGCATTGAAGATTTGGAGGCACTACTTGTATAGGGTTCATGTAGATGTGTTCACAGACCATAAGAGCCTTTAGTGTGTGTTTACTCAAAAAGACCTGAATTTGCGACAATGGAGGTGGTTAGAGCTTCTCAAGGACTATGACATGATTGTCATTTGTTATCCGGATAAGGCCAATATAGTGGAGGAACGTCACGAACCTGATATCACAGTACACTATCTCCCCCTTGGAAGAAGACCTCTACCTTCTAATTCTGAAACGCTACCTTCAACTTTACCAAAATAGGATCCTCATCTTGCCTAGCTTTGACCTCAGTCACCAAAGAAGATTCTGAACCATTCTGAACATGACACCACTATCCGTCGAATCAACAAGCTGAACACCTATGAGCAAGTCTATGTACATCCTTCACTAACTCTTTCCTTTCATCCTTCACATGAGAAACACTCTTCATGGATATCCCGCTAAGAGCATCCGTGGCATGACCCAAACATAGGTCCGGATCGAGACCGCAAGCTAGAACCATAAATGGCCCCAAGTCAATCCATGGCATGAACATGACAACTAAAGATTATTATAACAAAGATGATAACTGTATTCTGAAATGGGGGAAATCTAAAGAAAAATATTTATCCAATAGAAACATCACAACACAACATCCGAAGCTGAAAATACAAGTCTATGTCTAAAAAGCCTCTAACATACTGACGAGCTGATGGGAAAACACCCCAACTAGCTCACTAGAAGTATAAAACTGAAAATAACATAGCTCAACTAACTGAAGATCCTCAAATGACGAGGAATCAACAATTGGAGAACTAGATTCGAGCTCAAGAAAACTGACTAGCAGCGAGACTAAGTCTGAACGTCTGAACCTTTATCATGAAACAATACAGCATAGAGTATGCGGTCAGTACTTGGAATGTACTGAGTATGCAAGGTAAGTAAAATAGCCTGAGTAAGTAAAAACTGAAATCATGCATATCATAGATCATAACATCATAAGATTTTGAGAGTAAAGGATGCATGTTGATATCTAAATCCATGAATAGACATAAACTGAAAATAAGTGCATATGGCTTGCCATATCTGAAATCATAAGTAAAAGCTCATAAACTGATCCTCAGATCAAACCTGTTGAAAACATGATATAATATCTTATAGTATATGCATTACTGAAATCATGAGGAACAATGGGAGACTCGTCTTAACCGACAACCACCATGTATGAGCGCATGATGATCCCACGTCTTACCCACATGGAGGAGGGCCATCCTAAGCCTTGTCAAGGAGAAGGATTAAGTAAGGTGTGATATCACAATGTGCCCTTGGGCCGGGAAAACACTCTCTTGAGAGGCCCCAAAGTATACCTATTTTGGCGCATAGTTTATGAGACTAGGGAACCTTGGAACCCCTATCCTACTTGATGGTAGACACTACTTCAAAAACATATATAATGCTTATATAATCATATATCAAAGCATAACTTACGTCTTAGCATATGGGGAGTCTTGACTCCAAAACTTGAAATAACTGAACTTATTAGCCTTGGCTAAATCATGAAATCTTGCTTAACTTGAGTGGGCTTGCCCAAATCTTAACATCATGCTTTCATAAAATAGACATCATAAGTAAAATCATAAATACATACATGGGTAGTTTAAACATTCATACATGCTAGATATTTCGTCATACTTGAAACCATCAATCATAAACTATACTTTTTTCATAAACTTGCATAATTGGGCAAAATCTTTCAAAACTTGAACTCATGAATTTGTAATTAAAACATTCATAAAATCTTCCCACTAATCATCAAACATACTTTAAAATACAGAGAGAATTGACCTATAGACAATTTGTAAGAAATCTATGAAATTAGATTGAAATCACTTTTAAATCATGATTTGAATTGAGACTTGTTTCATGAAACTAAGGAGAATTATGAGCATGAGGGTGGATGAAATCCTCGTTCATGGCCTCACATACCTGATTAAACTAAATCTACACCCTTCCTTGAAAACCCAGTAGATTCGAAGAAGAACTTGAAGGGTTCTAGGCTTGATCTCCTATGGGATCTTCTAAACTTTCATGCATGGGGAGGAAATGGGTTAGAATAGGTTAAGCCCTCTTAAGAACCTCCTAATATAGCTTAAAACAATGTAGTTTAGGGATTAGGAGCTTAAGAATTATGAAAATGCCCTTACTTAAATCGTAGAAAATTTTACTCTGCCAGATGTCACGACTCACACCACAAGTCATACCTCCATACCATTTCTCGTGGTTACCCTTCGTAGTCACCACTATTTTTCCTGAATTTATGAAGTTTTCCATGGGTCAGACCATGACTCATATCGCAAACCTACAAATCATTAGATCCACCTGTGGTCACTACTTCAAAGATCCTTAGTTCCTCCTCACGGGTGTAGGCCATGACTCATTGTTTCACACTACGAGTCATAAGCTGACTCATTCCCTCCAAATCTGATACAAAAGAGATCCCTTATGACTACTAACCATGAGTTGTACCATCAACCTACGACTCGTGGCTTGCTCCCATAGTTCACTCGTTCAGCTCCTCTATCTTTCTAACGAATCGTACATTGAGCTGTGGTTTCCCACAACGGGTTGTACAACAACTCGTACCTTCTAACCAAGGTAACTCATTCCTAAAATCACGGTTCATCCTACGACTCATGAAATGAACCCACGAGTCGTACCTTGACTTTTTGTCACTAAACTCCTCCTACAGATTCTAACCACGACATTTCCTACGAGTCGTACCTTATCATAATGACTCGTACCATGAGTCGTACTGTGAAAATTTTCCTCATACCAAAATCTCGGGTATACTCTTAGGAACCTTCGGGGTATTACACTACCTATGACCCATACCAAGGAGCCAAGGTAAAGTTCAAAAAGAAGGTAGAATGGCAGATCTCATGGTACCAAAGGAAACCAAGAGTCGTACCAAGACACTCGTGGAATTATTCAAATGATGCTAGAAGTCACAAGTTCAGACCACGACAAAAATTTACGGCTCATAGGAGCATTGTACGAGTCATACCAAATCCCAGCACTTAACCAAATTTAGAGTTGCTAGGCATTGTATCAAAGAAGTTATGACTCGAATGATCAAGTTACGAGTCGTAGGAGAAGGCGGCGGCAGGTAATCAGTTTCTCTATTTATTTAGGAAATGTTTCTAATTATTTGTATAAATACTTTTTAGGTTAATTTTGTTGAGGGAGGAATACTTTGAGCAAGGAGTTCGACTTTTTGGGAGATTCTTCTTGAGTTTTCCAATATTCTTGGAGTTTACTTCATTGTTCTTGAATTAATCAAAGTTGAATTGAATTGTGCAATAATCAAGTGGGTTTTTATTTCAATCTTTATCATAAGTTCTTAATTATGTTGTCTTCAATGAATGTTAATTCTTTTCTTACAATCATGGGAGGCTAAAACCTCCACAAGTAGGGTTATGAGAACCATGATGAATTAACTAACTAGGGTTTGCACAAAGTGATTCTAAACCAATATGAATGCTTGTATTGTCTTCTCTTCACATTAGACATTTTTTAACAGAGCTCAACATTAGGACTTGCCCAAATTCTTTATCTGCTTGAACCTAGAGAGGTAGAAATTAGGAAAAGAGAAGAACAACAAAGCCTTGAACTTTTTGATTCATTATATAACTTAAGCTACAGACGCAGAATAGTTAATTTGGAACAAATTGATAATGGTTAAAGTGAAATCACTCAAGAGACATAACCCAGTGATTGAGTATAGTCATCCAATAGGGGCAAACCAGTCATTTAGATGAACCTATGTTATCAGTTTTACAAGCTAAATATTGAGATAGATCACAAGTGTAAATTCCGACGTAGTTATGAACCCATGGGGAACACTTCCCTAGTTAATTACATCAACTTGACAACAACTTCAATCTTCAATACTGTTACGTGTTTCATTCTTTAAAAACCCCTTTTAGAAAATCATCAAACTAAAAATGTAAATACCAACGTCATTCTACATTCTAACCATATTTTCTGTAGGATCGACCCCGCTTTATTGGGTTCTTTATTGACATTGTCCGGATCATACTTTTATAGGGGTGTGGTTTGAGTGTTATCAATGCAAATGGACAAAAATTGTCCACCTTAAGATTGGAAATTTAGATATTATTTTTAAGAATAAATTCTTGTAAAGGCAAGCTTATGGTGCAAAGGGACAAATTTTGTCCACCTTGAGACTGAAAATTTAAAGATCCTTTAAAGAATAAATTTGTAAAAAAAACTCAGCCTAAGGTGCAAAGAGACAAATTAGTCTACCTTAAGTCTGGAAATTTAGAAGGCCTTGGTTTGTAGACTTGGCAAATTTGAAAAATTCAACTTATAGACTTCTTGAATTTGAAAACTTCAACTTGAAAACTTAGAGGATTTGAATACTTCAACTTGAATATATGACTGATTTGAAAACTTCAACTTGAATACTTAAAGGATTTGAAGATTTCAACTTGAAGACATGGCTGATTCAAAGACTTCAACTTGCAAACTCGGTGGATTTGAAGACTTCAACTTGCAGATTAGAAGAATTTGAAGACTTCAACTTTCAGACTCGGCGGATTTGAAGACTTTGACTTGAATAGCTGGTAGAATTGAATACCTCAACTCACATATGTAGTGGATTTGAATACTTCAGCTTAAAGAATTGACAGGTGTGAAGGCTCCACTTGCAAAATTCGTGGATTTGAAAGCTTCAACTTAAAGACTTGGAGGATTTGAAGACTTCAACTTGAATACATGACTAATTTTACAACTTCAACTTGAAGAATTCAACTTGAAGACATGGCAAATTTGAGACTTCAACTTGTAGGCTTGCGAATTTGAACACTTCGACTACCGGACTTGACAACTTGTTGAAAGATTGTACTCATCTTAGTGGCTAAACTCATTTGACATGGAGATTTACCCCCAGTAATCCATCAATATTTGGTAAATGTACAAATTGCAATGAAAGAACGCCTGTAGATTTGATCTTCACATTTTTAGTCAGGCGCCTCCTATTCCATCATACTTTACTCAAACAATAGAGTGATGTATGTATTTTTGGACTCATGACACTGAACGTAGAATGAAATCCTAAGTTTCTACGTACCTTGTTAAATAGGATCAAGTTATTCCATGGTTCATAAAGAGTGAGTTTTTTATGGTCTAATTTGTTTTCCTTGGCCGCCCGTTGTGAGGTTTTCAACTTAGCAAACATTTTACCTTTTAGATCGTGCACAGTTTATACTCTTGTGGGCCAAAAGTAACAAGTTGAAGATTTAGCTCATTTTAATGGAGATTTTTTTTACTTCAATACTTTACTCTGTTTTGAAGATCTTTGCAATGTAAAGATTTGGCTTGAATTCGAAGAGCTTTGCAACTTGACGATTTAGCTAGAATTTGAAGAGCTTTACAACTTGAAGAATTTGCCTAATTTTGAAAAACCTTTCTGTTTGAAAATTTAGGAATTTGAGGAGTTTCGAGACATACAGTTTAGGCTCGTGCAATGAGGAGAATTGTAACTTGCAATTTAGGCTCAGACATTGAGGAGAATTATAACATGCAGTTTAGGCTCGTGCAATAAGGAGCATTATAACTTGTAGTTTAGGCTCATGAATAAGGAGCATTTTAATTGCAGTTTTGACTCATGCAATAAGGAACATTGTAGTTGCAGTTTAGGCTCGTGCATTGTGGAGCTTTATAACTTGAAGTTTAGCTTATAAGTTGAGGAGTTTTATAACTTGCAATTTAGGCTCGTGCATTGAGGATCTTTATAACTTGAAATTTAGGCTTTTGCATTGAGGATCTTTATAGCTTATAGTTTGGGCTCGTGCATTGAGGAGCTTTATAATTTGCATTTTAGGCTCGTGCTTTGAGGAGCTACATAACTAGCAGTTTAGGCTCGTGCATTAAGGAGCTTCATGATATAGATGGACTCTTCGAATTCATTTGATGAAATTTTCCCTTACTATGGAGTTCTTCTATATCTTTATTTTTGCAAGGCTCACAGATAGGAAGCCATTGATCACCACTCATAGCCATGTTCAGTTCCATATTCTGCACATAGGTCGCCAACTCTTCAAACATATTGGGATTTAGTCCTTGCAAGATGTAGTGAAAACCCCAATTCATGCCTTGAATGCACATTTCAATGCTAGAAGTTTTATTAAGGTGATCTTTGTATTTGAGGCTCAAACTCCTCTAGCGATTGAAGTCAATAACTGGCTCACCTTTATATTGGCATGCATTTTTATGTTCAATTGTACTAATAGTATGCCTTGTGCTATAAAAATGATTGAGGAATTCTTGCTCCAATTACTCCTAACTATCTATGAAATTAGATTCAAGAACTGTGTACCAATCAAAAGTATTTTCTTTGAGAGATTAGACAAACTGCTTGATGAGATAATCACCATAATTCCAGCATCGTTGTGAGTCTCAATGAAGTGTGCTATATGTTTTTTGAAATTTCCTTTGCCATCAAATTTTTGGAACTTAGGAGGTTGATAGCCAACATGCATCTTCAAGTTATCAATTCTTTGTGTATACAGCTTTACATACATAAGGAAAATTTTGGATAAGGACTACGATTTATCTTTGATGGCCCCTATGATGAAGTCCTTCAATTGATCAATAGGAATAAGACCTTTAGCAGAGACTTGAATCTCTTTGACCATTGTTGTTTACTTTGTGAAGGACTCTCATTCCTCTTGAATTTCAGAAAGCTTCACATGTGCTTAAATTATTTCTCTTGCAGTCATTCTCTCATCTTATTTGTCATCTTGAAAAAGTTTAACATCTTATTCTTGCATGTTCTTTATTAAGCCTTCAACTACTTTAGTTAAACTTGCAAGTCATTCTTCTATAGTAGAAGCGTCAATAATCATTATTTGTATGATCATTGTGGATATTGAAGAATAGCATGAATCGTCACAAAGGTTGATCTTTTTCTAGATCACCTTATGTGGTGAAAATGGAGAAGATCTATCGCTTGAAGTATCATTATTTTCCTTCATGGCAAAGTTCTTGGATCCAGAGAGGTAAAGCAAGCTAGAGTCTTCTTAATCTTTTCAGCAACATTGCTTCCTCCTTCTGATGCATTGGTAGAGGATGTTGCTTCTTTTGATGATGAAGATTCAAAAGACTTAAGATGATGTAGATAAAACTTGGAGTGTTGATTGTCCCAGAATACTTTCTAGGCTTCTCGTGACCGGTCCAAAACTTCAGAAGGTAACACCAAGGATGCTTTTCACATTAGTAGAGAACTTGGAGTCAGCAGCCTTCAAGGAAGTTGATTTGGAGTTGATCTTCTTTGAAGCCATTTCGATATTTTTTATATTTGAAGGTTGAAAAGATGAGATGAGAGATATAAATTGTCCCACTGAGCGTGCCAAAATTTATAGACAATAAAATTCGCGTCAAGAAAATAATAATCAGGACAGAAAAATATTGCAACAATAATTGTATTTTATTTTGAGTGTTATAATCTCTATGAATCTTCTAATTCTTCTTTCAAATATAAATTCAAGGCATTTTGATCTTGATCTTGAACTTGATGGATTTGAGCTTGACTTGTACTTGAATTCAAGGCTTTGAGCTTGATCTTGAACTTGAACTTGATGAATTTGATCTTGATTTGTATTTGAATTCAAAGGCTTTTGAGCTGATATTGAATTGATGGATTTGATCTTGTCTTGTACTTAAATTCAAGTGCTTGAAGCTTTATCTTGAATTTGGTAGGCATGATTTTGACTTGTATTTATTTAAATCCAAAGGATTTAAGCTTGTTCTTGAACCTTCGTCTTGATCTCTAAAACTTGTAGAGAAATACATGAGTTCTTGATTCCTTGCAGCTTGTAGAGAAATATGTGGTGTTTGATCCACGAGCTCTCTCTGACTTCTTGGTGGAATTTAAGTCCCTTGTTTAAATTATGAGACTCTATTTATAGTTATAGGATGGAAGATTTGTGATAAAGACGAACTTCTTTCAACCAATCATATTTAAGTTGACATGACAATATTTGATTGGTCGTGTCGTGCCCTATTTTATACTAGTCCAAATAGTTTACAACTTTCGGCTCTTCTACCTGATTAAAAAAGGGTTCAGAGTCGCCACCTAATTTTAAGAATTTATTAGAGAACCTATTAGTCTTGCAAACTTTTAACTCTATTAGTCTGCTACACCAGAGAGATTCTAGGTAAGGTTCTTATTTACTCCAAGAGGAAGGTGTTAGGCATCCCTTGGAGCCTATCCGAAGATAGTCCTTAAATTTAGTCTAAGATGTGCTAGAGGATAATATTTATCTCATTATTACTTGCTAAAAATGTGTCAGAAAAGAGTGATAAAACATTTGTTTAAAAATAATTTAAAAGAAAGAAAAACAAATGAATAAGGTATACAAAATATACAATTGATATACATGTGATATACAAGATTGATGTATTGGATATATGTATATTGATAAGTAGTAGTTGGAAAAAATTGATGGAAATATGGTAATATAATTTTAAATTATTTTTCATAGTGAAAAGTTGTAAGTGAGTATGCAGAAAATATGGTATACATATACTAATAATATGCGAAATAATTGTAAAATAATGTACATGTACTATATATAGAGTTTATATAATAATATATATGAGGTGAAATATGTATATGAATAACTACATGTGAGTTATAATTATCTTATAAATTTTTTTGGGAAAAGGCTTTAAAACACACTCTAACTATGTTCGTATTTGTTGTTACACATTTCAACTTTGCGGGAAAACCCCCTTGGACTAATTTAAAATAGAATATATACCCCCATAAAAAGTCATATTCAAATTTGTGTTAAAGGGTGATATGCACGCGCCCACGTGTAAATTTTATACTTTTTTAATTTTTTTTCGCTTCTTAACCTTTCTCCTTTTTATTCAATTTTTTTTTCTTTTCTTGGGTTTTGCTTATATTAGTACTTATATTACCTCCTCTTGCTAGTGAATTTTTTTTTCCGGTGACTGAAATTTTTAATAATGAATTTTTTTTTTTTTGTTTGTAGATTTGGATTAGTTTTGACTTTTGATTTATATATTTGTAAAAGAAAAAAGAAATTTAAGTGTTTTATTGTATATTTTGCAAAAGACAATGGCAAAAATAAAAATTATTTATCTGGGTCTTTAATGGCAAAATGACATTGATGGATGAGGGGGAGGCAAGGATCAAATTAAACATTTAGAGTTTTCTTTTAGTATAATGAGATTGAAGTTGGAATAATTTCAAAATAATATAGAGATTCACCTTATCCGAACTAGCCACCGAAATCAGTTTTGGAGTGATAAAGAAGATACTAATAAAAAAGATAGAGAGAGAAAGAGAAGAGAAGAAGATTAGAAGAAAAACTATTATTTTTAAATTATGAAAATTTGGCCGGAGCGGAGGTCGCCGGAAGCACTTATGAAGCATGAAGAAGAAGATGAATAGTGAAGAAGAGAATAAAAAAGATAGAAAGAGAAATAAAAGAGAAAAAGTAAAAAAAAATAATTACGAAAATAGAATTTCAGCATATTTTTCTGCTCTTACTCTCTCAAGGAGAGTTTATTATATTTTCTTTGCCACATAAGCAGTTAGAGGTTTAATAATTCTATTTTAAATTAGTCTAGGGGGTTATAGGACCCCTACAAAGTTAAAGTGTGTAACAGCAAATTCAAACATAGTTGGAGTGTGTTTTGAACCTCTTTTCATTTTTTTTGTATGTATAAAATGATATATGTAGATAATAAAATAATTATGTATGATATATGACATGGATAAATAGTATGCCTAAATAGATGTTAATGTATGAGTAGAAAAATAATTTTAAAATACACATATAGGGATGGGTAAATAGTAAATATATAGTAGTAAATAAATAAGTCTGTATAAATAATAGTATATGAAAAAAGAAATAATATGCAAAATATATTTGTAAAATAATATATGTATATACCTCATACTTGAATTTTTGGAGAAAATCTAAAATGGGCCAAGTTTTTGGGCCTAAATTTCTGCAAAGAAGTTAGCATAATTAATTTGGGCCTGTAGCCCTTTTAATAAAGGGGGAGGTTACATAAATACAACTTTTTAAAATTATAATTATAAAAGTTACAACTATTTTCTAATTACATAATATACAATATATACATTATACATGATTAAATGGATAAAATTGTAAATATGGTAGTTTTTTTTATAAATGAAAATATTAATTTTTTTCTATAATTTAAGTAGATTAAATATGGTAAAAATTTAATATGTATTACTATATTTAACAACCATATATATCCTAAATATGCTAAATATGTATTATTATATTTTTCTAAAAAATTATTATATTATCCTCATATTTATTATCCATAAATTTTTCTTTTCCTTTAGTCTTTCAAAAATAAAAAATATGAATATAATATGTATTAGACACCATATATTATATTATGCATATTTGTATCAATATATTATATTATATAACTGAAGCATATATATACATTTATTTTTTATATTATGCCCAATTTTATACTAAAAATTTAACACAACACATATACTAAATATGGTATTGTTATATATTTTTTTTTTAAAAATTGTTCATATTATTCTCATATTCTTAATTCATAAACTTTCCTATTACTTTAATCTTTTACATATAAAGATTATGAATATAATATATATTAGACATCACATACTATATATTATATTATGCATATGTGTATCAATATATTATATTATATAATTGAAGCATACATGTGAATCTATTGTTTATATTATGCACAAATTTTTATTAATACCTTTTTAAACCTTTGAATGAATTCACACTTTATTCACGTATCTTAAAATATTTCGACGAATTAAAAATAAATTTTTAATAAATCATAACTAATTTATAAAAAAAAAAGGAGAAGAAAGAGATTTTTGGGAAATCAAATAAAAAAAGAGAAGAAAGAGGAATTTTTGAATTTTTTGAAAAAACAAAAATAGAGAAGATAGAGAAATTTTTGGGAAAACAAAAAATGGAGAAGAGAGAGGGATTATAGGAATTCTTGAAAAAAAATATGAAGAAGATATAAGGATTTTGGAGGATTTTTAAAATTTCTGCAAAAAAAATAAGGAAAAGAGAGTATTTTATATTATTTTGTGTATTTAAATTGTTATATTAGATATATAATCTTTTTTTGTATTTAATTAGAATAGATATTTTAGGATAGTAAAAGTTGTACAAAATGTAATTAAAAATATAAAATTTTAAATAGGTTGTATTTATGTAATTTTATTAAAGAAGTTATAAATTTTGTAATTATGATTTTTAAAAATGGTATTTGTGTAAAAAATTTTAATATAAACAGTGTAAATAAAATAAACGATTGGGCCTACAGCCCATTTTCAAAAAGATTTGACATTTTTTTAATTATTTGGGCCTAATGCTGAATTTAATTATTAAACTTTAAAAAAAATTATTTTTTACCTCTTTTATTACTTATTCGCCTAAAATACGTTGCTTATTTAAAGAATACTTATGAAGCGTCATTAAAAGAATTATTTAGTCATGAAAAATAAAGAGAATAGTGTATACGTGTCCTTTCATAAAAAAGTTAAACAACAATATAAAATAAAAAAGACAATTATGTTTTTAAGACACGCTTATGAAAGAAAATAGCTCCGGCGAGATCATTCATAAAACCACACAAACATATGTGTAAAGTAAGCAAGTAATATCCACATTAATATAAAAAAAAAAATAAGTAGCAAGGAAGGAAATTAGAAGTGTTCGGCTCTTCAAGAGAGAGAGCAACTCCTAATGTTTGACTCCCAGAGAAACCGCGATCCTAATAGTTGTTGGTCATGTATGCGGGGGCGATATTGAGTTTCAAAGGAGAACTCTCAGCTCCAGTCGATGCCATAAAAAAAGAAAAAAGTAAAAGATCAGAGAGTTACCTTTAACAAATGTAAAATACATATAAAAAAAATAGACGGAAGGATCATTAAATCATATCAATGGAGATATATGCTCATTATAATTAATTATAATCAAGTCAAGATAACAGGCATAGCATAAGACAAGTTTATAATTCAAGTGTCAAATAAATAAAATAGTCTTTTAATTACACTAAATAAGTCACATGTTCTTTAAGAGAGGGAGGGGTTTGTAACAGAAATCTCTCTAGTTATTTCTATTTCTTCAAAAGTTAGTCAAAATAACAGACATACTATAAGACAAGTTTAAAAACTCAAGCCCCAAACATACAAAATAGTCTTTGGCTTGCAATTAGAAATTAAATTAATTTGAAGATATAATTATTAAAACCCAAAATTTGCAACAAAAAATAAAATAGAAGTCACCCTTAATGAAAATTTTGAATATTTCATATCTTCTTCCTTAATCATTTCAGCCAAAGTCCCTTTTTAACACACATACATTCAACGCATAATAAAGAAAATAATAAAGGCAACTTAAGAGAGAACAAACAAGGTTAACAGCAAAATCATGCTCAACTAATAATATTCTCTATTTTTTTCTCTAACTAATCAACTGTTATTTAAGAACATAAGTTCATACGAATGCTCAAGAGGTGAAGAAAACAACCTTAAACAGGGTCACATTTAGACAAACCATGCTCATGAACTTAGTTTAGGACCATTACTTATCTTAGTCGGATTAATACTAAATGAACAACATACAAACACTTAGCTAATTAATTGCGTAAACCAAACAAATCCAGAAGAAGGGAAAAAAATGATATTCACCTATTACTACTTGAAACTCGATTTTTATGCTAACCTTCCATTATTATTACTAAATTATTTTAGCACATGCATACGAAACTAAATCTTTTACAAGCTCACAACAACATAGTTTATTGAAAAATAGGAGAACTTCTTGCAGTAATCATTATCTTTATGTCAATTACTTCTTTACATGCTAACGGCTTTTGATTAAACTGACACTGTGTAAATACTTGAACAGCCAAAAGAGAACTTCCTCAAGTCAATCTTTAAATAAGGAGAAAAAATAGTCCCAAAGCTTCATTTGACATTCATCACTTTTATCACTACATGCCTCAACAAAAATACATGTTAAGAACTAATACTTTAACAAAACCAAACCTACACGGTTAAAAAATAACAAGTATTTGATCAATTTTAGCTAAGTTATGTTAAATAAGTACTACATTCAAGTAAAGAAACTCAAGTCAACACCAAAAGAAAAAGTATGAATGGTAGCAACCCTTTAAAGGAAGAAATTCATGTTCCTAAACAAAGAGACAATCTAGTTCATAAACTCATATTATTTGCTATTAGCTTTTAAACTAAGTTGAACTTGCTATAGTAATATATGTATGCTAAACACCTAACCAGTTAAGAATTTTCACAAGTTGAAAAACTTCTAATCCTCTCAAATATAGATGTAAATGGTTACGGCTATACTCACATTCTCATATTAGTATTATAACAACATCTAAGGCAAACAATATTCATACTTTAAGGCTCAACCTTTGGAACCTTTCATATTAGAACTGAAAGCTTTACTTAAATATACAACTACACAGAGACATAAAAAACAACTAATATTAGGTTCCAATATTAGAATCAATATTGCAACAATAACTATAATAGGCGGCTCACCATACTTGAAAGCTTCAGATTTTATAGACTTTATTTCATACTAAATTACAAAGTTGTAAATACCTTACAAAAATATGATCAAAATAAATATAAAACCAATCAATGAAACTCTTTTAGCACAATTCGCACAGGGACAGACAACCGAAACAGTCACGCCCATTCTAAACATATAAACTATGAAGCGCAATATTATGGAACAAGGGAGGAAGGAATTTACCTTGCTTTGCGCAGTGATTGAAGTCGTCAAGGCCGAGTCTCAGGCCCTCCACTCCGACTACGAATGCAATAAGCAAGATGTAAATAAATATTTAAAAAATGTATTTTTTAAAATAAATAAATAAACAAAAATAAAATTTTAAATATATGTTAGAGTGAGACGAAATGAACACTGTTGAATCAAATTGGATGGCTAGAATTAAAGGGAAAGAAGCACAATTCATGTGCTTGCTTATGTGTCACACATGGATTGGCTGAAAAATATTAGCAATAATTGAGAATTTATGCAGATTTTTTTTGCTCAATATGGCTATAATTGTAATTTAAAACAAAACCAATTTTATTTCAATTTTAGCCACTTTCTTGATAAAATAGCATTAATTGAAAATTTTAAAATTATTTAAATAGTAAAAATCATCTCATTCTTGAAATATAAATAAAAATCAAGATACATAATTAATCGATTAATTTAATTAAGCTTCCGAACTTAAACAAAATACAATATTTATTCACGAAAAATGGATTAATTTAGTATTTAAATTATAATTGACTTATAATTGATAATTTAAACTACATACTCAAATAAAATACTTATTTTTTTGACATGAAAAATATAATGACACACACACACACACACACACACACACACACACACACACACACACACACATATATATATATATATATATATATATATATATATATATATATATATATATATATATATATATATATTACACACAAAAAAATGACCCTTTCTTTTAAATGAAAAATATTTTGAATAATTTAGATATTTTTATTTTATTTAAAATTTTAGAAGCTTAAAATAATTAATAAAAAATATGGAGAGCCAAAATTGGGTATCAACAGTTTGCCCCTCTTCAATCAAGAATGATGTAAGAATCTTTGGGCAAAGATATTGACGAGGTAGCCAATTTTGACCGACCACCGACACATCTTTTTTAGCAAAAAATAAATAAAAAATTTGAGAAATTATGTCTGAGATCTGGTTTCTAAGTTGCCTATACATCTCAGGTTCCACGAGAAAATCAGGACATATGTAGTTCAAGGAGCGAAAGTCATCGCAAATTAATTGACTTTCAAAAATTTGCCCCTATGTGGAATTATGATGACACTAGATTCTTTTGTGATGGAAGATCAGAACGTTTTGGCACGAATAGAGTGAGCACGGTCATGCTCGAACTTGAGCTTCCTGCATATCCCTAAAAGAGAGGGGAATCAAATCGAATGTAGTTCAGAAGCGGAAGATTATGGAGAATTTTGAGGATGCCCTCAAAATTTTGCCCAGTGTCGAATTTATGATTGACACTGATTTTCTAGCCGAGTTTGAGAAGAACTTTATAGAAAGGTACAGAAGAAAAGAGTATTGATGCACTCCAAAATTTGGAAGCACGGATAACTAATTATGAATTGAAGTCGGAGCGCTAGCCTTCGACTCTGGCTTGTGAGTTTGATATTCCTCACTAAGTAATGTCTCAATCGCTTCTTAGAGGTAGTTCCACGTTGTGTTATGTTTCTTGTGCTGCATGTATTGTTCTTCCAGCCAAGTCTTGATAAAATTATTAGCAAATAAAGTAAAGCGTGAAATGTAAATAAATGTATTACGATAGAGATCGTAAGAACAATGTATCCATTCTGAATCGGTGCTTTAGACATCATTAGTTGAATGTGTTGCATTTCCTTTAATCTTAAATAGCCGACTCAAATGATGTGCCTACAAACTCTGACATACTAAGTAAAAATGTTAGCATAAATACATAGCTAGACTTTTTATTGAATGATAACATACGATACTTAATTAGAATGAAAATGACGCCTTTGTTTCGGAGGGAATGTGATGTTGATGCAGACAGTAATGTCTTTTCTTCGGCGGGAATAATGATAAATGCAAATTACTATAAAAGTTTAAACATGATGCAATTTCCTTTATACCATGAATGATGCCTTTAGATGATGAAGATGATGTCTTTATGATGTCATAGGGTCATGATATGCATAAAGTAATATCCTTAGGCTAATGGTTTCTTAGGCAATGAAGATAACGCCTTAAGACTATGACGCCTTTGGATTATGATATGCAATAGTAAAGTCCTTGGGCAATGAAATGGTGTCTTTAGGCCATGAAGATGATGCTTTCAGACAATGATGCCCTTGGTGTCCTACCGCAGGGCCGGACGGGCCCGATGTCTCATATTTGAGGACGGATGAATGCAATATGTCCCATTAAAGGGTGGATAACCCAATGTGCCTTATTTGAGGGTGGATGAATGCGATATGTCCCAATAGAGGGTGGATGAATGCAATATGTCCCACTAGAAGGCGGATGAATGCAATATGTCCCATTAGAGGGTGAATGACCGAATGTGCTATATTTTAGGATGGATGAATGCAATATATCCTATTTTAGGATAGACGAAATATCCTATTTTAGAATGAACGAACCCGAAATATCCTATTTTAGGGTGGGCGAACCCAAAATATCCTATTTTAGGGTGCACAAACCTAACATGTCCTATTTTAGGATGGACGAACTCAAAATGTGATGCAAACTTACAGATTTGAATGTTCGTACGGTGTAGAGAGCTTGATGTGATGCCTAATTTGTAGTAGTTAATATTCATAATGTGATACAGAGAGCTTGGTGTGGTGCGGTTACAGTTATAAATATTCATAATGCAATATAGTAAGTCTGGTGTGGTGTCTTTTCAATAGCGAACATTCATAGTGCGATGCCAATAACTTGAGGATCTTTCACTTTGCTAAAATATTGTTATGAATAGAATTCCTGCACTCAAAGAAAATTGTGAGTTTTAAAATCTAATTCATATGGATTTTACATCATTTTTTGCTTCATTTGAATCTCGTGTTGTCTTTCTTGGTACTGAGCTTTGGTCTAGTGCGCGTTATCATTCAAAAATGGATGAAATTAGCCTCTGCATTACTCAAATAAAAATCATTAGTATAAAATAAAGTGATTTCCTTGCATTGAAACTTGAAGTTTGGCTTTGAATCTACATTTCTTGTTTCTTATGGAATTGCAACAATTTTGATGATGTGAATATAGCTTGCGATTTCAACATCTGCCTTTGTTGAATAAATGTTAGGCCATCTGCAAAGCTGCCCCAGTTTTGACTGTGGGGGGAATGGGAATTTTTATTATATTAAGACCGAACCTAGAATAGGCGCCCAACAAGAATCAGGTCGGACGTAGTTCATTACAAAAGTCTAAAAAGGGTTTGCAAAATAGTAGCTACTCCCAAAGGTGGGAAGATGGAGAAAGATATTCTCAAGTTGCGATATAATGTGTTTGTCAATCTTCTTGACTTGTTGCACGTTTTCTCTTCAAACGTCTTGGTACCAACTTAGATGGGTCCCCATTTACAATGATTTTGCTTGTGCTTGCAGTATCACCATTGTTGGTTGGAGGCTCTTGTTGTAGCTTTATCTTTCCATTTTCAATCATGTTTTGAATATTGAATCTCTGTGCAGGACAATCTTTAGTGTCATGTCCTTGAATGTTTGAGCGGTAAGCGCAAATCTTGGATAGATCAAGGCTTGAAGATGGATGCTTAGGTATGAATCTCTTTTTTAGTTGAAGAAGCACCTTAGTTCTCAACCTCTCAAATATATTTGCTAATGGCTTATCTAGAGTAGTAAAGGAGAAAGATTTCATCTTCTTCTGTTGTCGAGAGCGAGATTGTGCTTGGTAAAACTGTTGTTGGCATCCATGCTAAAAATTTTGCTTATGACGAGGCTGGAGAGGCACATTGTAAGGGTCAGAAGTGCCATGAGATTGCAAAATTTGATGACTTTGATGGTATTGTAGTGGGTGCACAATCACACAAGTTGAATTATTTGCGCCTTGCAGATTTCCCGATATCTTAGGTTGGAAGATCTGGCAATCAACTTGTGCTTTCGAGTTTTCTACAATTCTTCCTCCTTTGGATGTCACTTTCTATCTTTTTACCAATACGAATCAGATTAGAGAAGTTGTGGGCACAAGTTCCTAGTAGCTTATCATAATATAAGCCTTCTTGAATTTGAATGAAGGCAGAGATCAATTCTTTCTCAGGCAGTGGAGGATGTATTTTTGAAGCTTCTAACCTCCATCGTGTGACATATTCTTAAAAAGACTCATGCGACATTTTTCTTACTTTGAGTAAATCATTCATGTGCAGATTGTCTTCGATGTTGAACTTGTATTGCTTTACAAAGTCGCGAACCATATCTTCCCATGTATGCTATTTGCTAAAGTCTTGCTTGGTGTACCAAGTGAGTGTCTATCCTAATAAAATTTGAATGAATAGTCTCATTTGTACAGCTTCATCATGTCCAATTCCAATTAGCCCGCTGCAATAGTCCTTTAAATGAGTGACGGGATCTCCTTCCCCGATGAAAGTGTTATACTTCGGTAGCTTATATCTTAGTGGAAGCTCAGCATTTGGATGCACACACAAATCCTCATACTTCACATTGTGGTAATTTTTTAAGCACAACTCTTCACCAATGGCTTTTCTTAGACTGCGGAGTTCTTTATCCAAATCCTTATGGCTAGTTGATTGAATCTCCTTTCCAAGTCTAGCATATTGAAAAATCGCTAGTTGGTTGTACTTATTTTTCTCGACAGGGAACACAACTATGGGGGGATGGATATTTGGCATCATGGTCACTTAAAAATTACTGAAACTGGTAGTATATACTGATGGCACTTATGGAGAGATTGTATAAGCAGTAGTTGGGCAAGGAGATATAGTTAAAAAAAAATTTGGGTTGAGTTGGAATTTGTGGTAGTGATAGGGAGAAGGCTAAAGGTATTTCCCGTATTAATCAAAACATTTCTTCGAACCATATTTTTCTCGCTATCATCATTTTATGCTTGCACCAATCCAATACCAGTGTTGAATGCTTCAAATTTGTCTATCATTATCGCTTCGTCCTTAGTGCAGATTCGTAGCCAAAGCAACAGTTAATGCTAGTCAACCTCTAAAGAAAGAAAAAAAAACTTGTGTACAAAAATAAAGTGTTAGTGCCTGAGAATATACATACAAAATAATAAAAAATAGATTAGTTCTTCAATTTTTTAAGTAGGATCTCTAAACTAGAAGAGATGGATTAAGTCGTAGAAGGAGGGGACGAGAATGACTTATTAGTTAGTAGGCTCCAATGCTCGAGATTTGAGAAAAGGAAAGCAAACTGATTTAGAGTAGAATGTGCGATTTAGAGAAAAGCTGACTTATGTCGAACATCAAAACTCAATTGTGACTTGATCTTATCTTTTGCTAACTTTAGCATATTCCAAAAAATTTGCCCTAGTCTTGAGGATATTTTGATGATGACGTGCTTGTCTTGCGTGCTAAAATCTGGTACAATTTCATACTCTTTCTTTGGAGGGGAATATTAAAATTTTATAAAAATAAGACCGAGCCTTATGTAGGCTGCCTACGTATCCTATGTTCAACAGGAAATCAGGTCAAATGTAGTTCCAATTACATGCAAATGGGATATAGAAATATTCTTACTCTAATATGATCAAGTCCCTATGTTGGATGCCTACGTATCCGCCAAGGAAATCAGGTCAATCATAGTTTGCCTTACATAAAAAGGAATTTAAGAAAATGCAAAAGATTGATCATTATCCAACAAAAGTACATAATTGTTCCCAAAAAGATACAACTCAAAAACTAACTCTCTCAGTCGATACTTCCTAAATGTCAGTTTTTTGATGAGGTCTCGCGATATGCCTAATGACCTTTCTTAATGAAATCATTCTTGGTTCTTTGTCCATCTATATCATAAGTGCTAGAAGTAGATACGGAGAAGGATAAATTTGGCATAATAAATCTTGGTCTAGCAGTCGCTTGGCCATAAGTAGGAACTTGATTGAGAAACTGTGAATAAACTGCTTGATTATGACTTGGCATCGGCATGATGGTTGGAGACAGATACCAAATAAATTGAGGGTGGATATTGCTCTCTAAATGATTCTACCATTATTTAATAGCTTTTGGATCTCTTCTTTCAAACAATGGCATTCATCGGTAGTGTGACCTAGCATACCTGATTGAAAGGCACATTGTTTGGAGGGGTTAAAAGAATGAGAAAGAACTTTGCTAGGTTTTAGTTTCAAGATTCCAGATGATCTTAATCGTTCGAATATGATTGAATTTGTTCGCTCAAAGGGGTGAAAGTTTGAGATTTTCTTGTTTTGAGAATGAAGGAGCATTTAGTATTTCAGTGAGAATTACTTTCCCTTACTCCTTGGACTGTGCCTCATCCATAATATAATTTACCTTATCATGCCCCGAAGTTGACTCTGCTGCTTTTTTCTGAGTTCTTTTTCTTTCAGACTTTCAGGAGACTCTGTAGACTTTCTCCTCAATAGATCACACCTGCTAAAGGTGCTATTTGGATATTCATATTTCTTGATAAAATTTTTGACCAGATCGTCCCGAGAAAACCACTCCCACGAGTCTTGTTTTGCATACCACATCAAGGCTGGTTCAGTAAGCGTCCTAACAAAGAGCCCTATCTTAAGTCTACTTTCTTGCCCTATGCCCGCTAACCAATCAAGATATGCCTTCATGTGGATTCGAGGAATATCCATCCCATCATACGTTGGAAAATCAACGAGATTAAGAAGGTTCTTATTTTCATTTTCCATCTCAGCTAAATATGCTTCAGGTTGTAAAGCATGCTTATTTGTGAAGGAAACCCGGTTAGTTTCGACATTGAAATGTCTTCCACCATTTTTTTTGTCCTTGTTTGCCTCCGTCAAACTGTTCAACGCCTCTTTCAGTGAAATTGAATTCATATTTGGGAAATGATGAGAATTACTTTCATGGTTGGATACGTGGTTGTGCAAATAGGAGAGTGTCCGTCTGATTCTTCATTGGATGACTTCTTAAGGTCAGCTATCATTTCTTTGATGCCGTCAATTTCTTGTTCCATTTGTGAAACTTTTGCCTCAAGCTTAGCAATTTTGTACTTGTATGACTCTGCTTCTTTGCAGTCAAACTCATTCTCAACTAAATCAATTACGGTGATTTGGTTATTCATGTCGTCCTCGAATTTGTGCATCTTTTGATGCTCAACTTAAGGAAGCCTTTGGAAGAAAAATAACATACTTGGTAAGCGCAGAGTAGGTATTACTAGCTTAAAACAAGCAGGTGTAAAAGATTAAAGGTAGAGTATTTAGAAATGCGAGCCTACGAAGAGGTCAACAGATCAAGTCTTAAAACGGATACGCTTTATAAAGGGCGAAAGATAAATTTGGTGTTGAGTAAGTTCTGGTGCTTGTTTGGATGTATGATAAACAAGATCGAGAGTAATATTATGGATAAAAAATTATGGTTAACTGAGCGCACAAGGGTTGAACTTCCCAAGGGTTGCAAATAATTTAGTAATTCTATTTAGCATTGGCAATTTGTAAATTGTTGAGGACGGAAATAGTGTTAAAGAATTGAAGACTTATGACATTGACCTAGACTTGCACACCAAAGCTTGAAATTGGTGGGTTCGTGAAGATAAATCTTGACAACCCATAATAAAAACGCCGTAAATATTTTGAAATAAGTGAACAAAAAATCTGAAGAAGTATTTCACCTGAATAGTCGTACTTGAACAACCTGACAATGAAAATCGAATGGCAAGTGCTATTTGATAGATTGCACAAATAAATTTGGATATCTACCAATTTTAGAGCAATAAACAACGTGATGGTCAGTGATAAATTGAATGAATTTGAGAGTATAAGTAAAAGCTCAATAGCGTAAATTATTCTATGAGATGTGAAACTAACAGGCCGAATGTTTGTCATTAGAGACAGAAGATTTGACTCATAAAAGAGGGACTTGGAGGAGCTCGAGAAGGTATTAAAATTTTGACACATGATTAATTTATGAACTTTGGCAGAAAATCTAAATCCAAAGGACTAGGTATACTAGAGATGTGGGCGAAATATTTCACCTTATTATGAAGATTATGCCTATGATAAGAGACTGAGAAGGTATTCTTAAAGCTAGTTGCAGACGAATATTGAAAAACTACGACAACAATGAATCAAAATTCGTTAAGTATTCACGGAAAAAATGTGAACCTTATAAAAGATTATAGAAGGAGAGAATTTAAGGATCTAGAATAAATTTAAACCCAAATGGTTCTCTAAAGTTGTCGAAGTGCGTCAAGGGCGGAAAGATTGTTATTATTTCAAGAATCGGTAAAATTAAAATAACAAAATAGTAATAACAACAATTAAAGAAAAATATGTGATTATATAAAAGATAAGCAACTATGACTAAATTTATTACTATGAAAATTAAGGAGAATAAAGAATAATGTTAATAAAAATCATGTAAAATCATATAAAGTTACATAAATCACATAACAAATTATATAAAGTCGAGTAAATCACATAGCAAGTTATATAAAGTCAAGTAAATCACATTGCAAGATATATAAAGCCAAGAAAATCACACAATAATTCATACAAGATTGCAACAAAAATAACATGATAATATCGTCTCTTAACATGCACGTGACCTCTTTATACCAGAGGTAGGTCTAGCGTATTTTTTGAAAAATGAATGTGTCATTATATGTCATCCTCCATCTTCAGCAGCTCCTCAATCTTTCATTTCAAAAATCAAACCATTGCTCTTTAATTAATTAAATAAATTTATTTTCAAAATGAAGTGCAAGGATAGCATAAAACTATATTATATGTCGAATAAGAGACAAAAATATGATGAGATATATCATCACAAAAAGAGTTAGTCTTACCTTTCCTCTTAAAATTTAATCAATTTAGAGAAAATGATCCATATTACGATACATACATTCTTCAAATAAGACACATAATATGATAAGCGTCCTTTAGGATCGTGAACCCATTTGGACATAAGGGTGTTTGCTAAATTTGTGGATGACACCAAGGGTCAAACCACCTAGGGTTTATGCATGCATGACCTAGATCAAAGATCGTCATAGCTCTACCTTAAGTTTTTTCTATGATTGGGTAGACTCGGACTCAACATTTTTCTATATGGGAAGGCTCGTGGTCATATGGTAGTAAAACTATCCACTAATCCCATGTATGCGGAGACCCTCCAAATAAGGTGTTTGAAAGAATTTTTAAGAAGTGCAAAACATAAGTCGCGTGTACAAGTGTGTGAAGTGTCAATATTCCAGAATTAGAGGAAGTATGAACGGAATGGCAGTTAAGGAAAAACAGTAACACGTATTGTCTTTCAAACAAATTAGGAATGCAAGTTTGGATTTGGCTTGCATCTTTTCAAATAAAGAAGTTTATATCAGGCAAGTAATAGAGAGAAAAATAGCAGACAAAGAATATTGCAACAAAAAGCAAGCAACAGGCAAAAATTGAACAAACATCCCCGAACATTAGTATTAAACTAAATTTGCTAAGGTCAAAACCTATAGTCTAGTCCTCAACAGAGTCGCCATCCTGTCGTGCCCTAATTTGAACTAGTCCAAAGAGTTTACAACTTCCAACTCTTCTACCTGGTTAAAAGAGGGTTCAGAGTTGCCACCTAATTTTAAGGGTTTATTAGAAAACTTATTAGTCTTGCAAATGTTTAGCTCTATTAGTCTGCTAAACTAGTGAGATTCTAGGTAAGGGTCTTATTTACTCCAAGAGGAAGGTGTTAGGCACCCCTTGGAGCCCATCCGAAGATAGTTCTTAAATTTAGTCTAAGATGTGCTAGGGGACAATATTTATCTCATTATTACCTGCTAAAATTGTGTTATAAAAGAGTGAAAAAACATGTATTTAAACATAATTTTAAAAAAATTTGAAAGAAAAAAAACTAAAAAAATGAATGAGGTATATAAAATATACAATTGATATACATGTGATATACAAGAGTGACGTATAGGATATATGTATATTGATAAGTAGTAGTTGGAATAATTTGAAGGAAATATGTTAATATAATTTTAAACTATTTTTTGCAGTGAAAAATTATAATTGGGTATGTAGAAAACATGATATACATATTAATATACTCATAATATGTGAAATATATGTAGTATAAAAATATACGTGAAATAATTATAAAATAATGTACATGTAGTATATATAGAGTGTATACAATAATATATATGAGGTGAAATATATATGTATAACTACATGTGAGTTATAATTATCTTATAAATATATTATTTTTTTGTATGTATAAAATGATATATGTAGATAATAAAATAATTATGTGTGACATATGACATACAAAAATAAGTATGCATAAATAGATGTTAATATATGAGTAGAAAATAATTTAAAAGTATACATATAGGGATGGGTAAAATAATAAATACATAGTATGTAAAAATAAATAAGCATGTATAAAATATAGTATATGAAAGAAGAAATAATATGCAAAATATATTTGTAAAATAATATATGTATATACCTCATACTTGAATTTATGGAGAAAAATCTAAAATAGGCCAAGTTTTTGGGCTTAAATTTCTGTAAAGAGGTTAGTATAAAAAATTTGGGCCTGTAGCCCTTTTAATAAAATAAATAGATTATATAAAATAAGTGATTGGGCCTGCAGCCCATTTTGGAAAAGATCTGATAGTTTTTTAATTATTTGGGCCTAATGCTGAATTTAATTATTAAACTTTAGAAAAATATTTTTTTACCTCTTTTATTACTAATTTACCTAAAACAAGCTGTTTATTTAAAGAATACTTATGAAGGGTCATTAAAAAAGTTATTTAGCTATGAAAAAGAAAGATAATAACATATACGTGCCCTTTCCTAAAAAAGTTAAACAACAATATAATATAAAAAAAGACAATTATGTTTCAAAACACGCTTATGAAAAGAAAATAGCTCCAACGAGGTCATTCACGAAATCACACAATAATACGTGTAAAGTAAGCATGTAACATCCATAATAGTATATATATAAAAAAAAGTAGCAAGGAAGAAAATTAGAAGTGTTCGGCTCTTCAAGAGAGCAACTCCTAATGTTTGACTCCGAGAGAAGCCGTGATCCTAATAGCTGCTGGCCATGTATGCCAGGCGATGTTGAGTTTCAAAGGAGAACTCTCAGCTCCAGTTGATGCCATGAAAAAAGAAAAGAGTAAAAGATTGGAGAGTTAACTTTAACAAATTTAAAATACAAATAAAAAAATAGACGGAAGGATCATTAAATCATATCAATGAAAATATATGTTCATTATAATTAATTATAATCAAGTCAAGATATCATGCATAACATAATACAAGTTCAAAATTCAAGTCCCAAACAAATAAAATAGTCTTTTAATTACTCTAAATAAGTCACATGTTCTTTAAGAGAGGGAGAGATTTGTAACAGAATTCTCTCTAGTTATTTCTATTTTTTTCAAAAGTTAGTCAAAATAATGGGCATACTATAAGACAAGTTTAAAAACTCAAGCCCTCAACAAACAAAACAGTCTTTGGCTTGCAATTAGAAACTAAATTAATTTGAAGATATAACTTGCAACAAAAACTAAAATAGAGAAGACACCCTTAATGAAAATTTTAAATATTTCATATCTTCTTCCTTAATCATTTCAGCCAAAGTTCCTTTTTAACACACATACATTCAACGCATAAAAAAAGAAAATAATAAAGGCAACTTAAGAGAGAACAAACAGGGCTACGAGCAAAATCATGTTCAACTAATAATTTTCTCTTTTTTATTTTTTTAACTAATCAACCATTATTTAAGAACATAAGTTCTTATGAATGCTCAAGAGGTGAAGAAAACAACCTTAAACAGGGTCACATTTAGACTACCCATGTTCATGAACTTAATGTAGGACTATTACTTATCTTAGTCTATTTAATACTAAATGAACAATATACAAACACTTAGCTAATTAATTGCGTAAACCAAACAAATTCAGAATAAGGAACAAAAAATCATGTTCACCTATTACTACTTGAAACTCGGATTTTATGCTAACCTTCCACTATTATTACTAAATGATTTTAGAACATGCACACGAAACTAAATCTTTTATAAGTTCACAACAACATAGTTTATGGGAAAACATGAGAACTTCTTTTAGTAATCATTATCTTTATGTCAATTTCTTCTAACGAATTTTGATTAAACCGATACTGTGTAAATATTTGAACAACCAAAAGAGAACTTTCTCAAGTCAATCTTTAAATGAGGAGAAAAAAATAGTCCCAAAGCTTCATTGACATTCATCACTTTTATCACTACATGCCTCAATAAAAACACATGTTAAAGAACTAATACTTTAACAAAATCAAACCCAGACGGTTAAAAAGAAACAAGTATTTGATCAATTATTTTTTTTCTAAAAGACAAGGAGGATTAAGAAGGACATCATTAAGGAAAAAAAGGCAATAGCTTCAGTTAAAGCAAATCCCAAAATAACATAACCAAATCATTATTTTGCCAATGAATTATTTCTCACAACAGAATTAAGGAACTAAAATATTTCCAATACCGGCAGCAGCTCCTGTTGATGCAATTGTAGTAGCTCCTGCGCCGATGTTAATTAAGTACTACATTCAAGCAAAGAAACTCAAGTCAACACAAAAAAACATAGAAATGGTAGCAACCCTTTAAAGGAAGAAATTCATGCTCCCAAACAACAAGATTGTAATACCCCGAGAAGGCCTAAAATAGATCCGGGAGTGTAATTTGAAAAGTGAAGAAAAACTGGCAAATACCACAGGACGGACCACAGAACGCCTCGTGGTATCAAACCACGAGTCTGAATGGTGTCGTTGGTTAGGGAAAGGTTGGTGGCAGTGGAGAAAACGAGAGGTATGACGATCCGTTGTGGGATACAACGGGCCGTCCTTTGATATCGTGGCTAGGGTCAGGCTGGGCGACAGGGTAAACAACGGGAGACCCAACGACCCGTTAGGAGAAACCACGGGTCGTTGGTTGTGGTCGTTGTTGGAGTGTAATAATTTCAAGTATGGGTGACGGGTTGAAACCACGACTCGTCAGAAGGAACCACGAGTCGTGGTGAGGCTCGTGGTAAGGGGGTTCAAATTTTATGATGAGCAAACAATGGAAGGTGTAACGGACCGTTGTTTTAAAGGATGAGTCGTCTTGTCCGTCCGTTGGTTAGTTCTGAGAGAAGGAATTCAGCAGTCCATTCAACGAGGGACATGACGGGTTGTTGGTGGTTCCCACGACCCGTTGGTACCACTCGTGGGTTCTATCCGGCCAGATTTCAGGGAAGGTTCATTAAGGGCATATTCGACTTTTTCATGCATTGAGACCCTAAAATACGTCGTTTTTTGTATTTTCTGAGTGGGTTAAGGTGAATTAAGTCCTTTATGCATGCCCATTCTCATGCAAGAACTTTAGAGAGATTTTTAAGAGATTCAAGGTCTTCTTCCCTAAGTTTTCATTAATTTCTTTGTGGGTATTCAAGGGACTTCGAAATTAGTCCATCCCCAGGTATGTAGGGTTTTAGAATGGGTGAAATTCTTCCTCATCCATTCCCAAATTTTGTTTTAAATCATGAATCCTCCTATCCAAGTTCTATGGGATTTTACCCAAATGCATAAAAAGTGATTTCCCTTTATGGGTATGATTTAATTTGGTTTTAATTATTGAATTATGAATGATGGGTAGGTTTTATTATTATTTTCTTTAAATCATGTTTCAAGCTTTTAAAAGCTAAAATGCCCATTTGATGAAGGTTCATGGAATTTATGATTTACGATGAATATGCAATATTTTGAATTTATTTATGATGGAAAAGCATGAATTCAAGTTACCCATATTTATGCGCATAGTTTGAAAGAATTGAATATGATGAAGTATTGAAAAATGCCCACATGTTGAAGAATGATTTATGATTTATGAAGCGAATTACATGATTTATCGATTTATGATTTCGGCAGATAAAAAGGGCTTTGATTCTTGGATAAGCATATTTTAAAGGGGATCAATGATGATAAATATTATATCTTAGCCAATGAATTTTAGTGCATAATGTTATTGATTTATGTATGACCCTATATTTTTTTTGGGAGCCCTATCTAGCACCAAGCAGCTCGGTGTTCAAAGGACTACCCCGGTGTCTCATAACCACGTGCCGCCGTGGGTTTCTAATGATATATTGTATTGATAATGATCCCCTCAAATATGATATCACGCCTAATGCATGACCCTTGCCTGGCAAGCTAGGGTCGGCTCTGTCCACTTGAGTGAGATAGTTGGGGCATCATGAAAGGCTCTACCATGATGGTGTCGGTTATGAGGAGTTCTCCAATTGTTCCGCATGTTTTATGCATTGTTATATTTATTTTATTGGTTCAAGTTATGTTTTGATAATGTTTACTTACGATTACGATTATGAACACTTTATGAATGATTTGAAAGCCTTGAGCCTTATATTTTCTTACGGAGTATGATATGTGCATGATGTCTTCTCCTACGTTTACTTATGAGTTTTATTTTACTTTTATATATCTATTTTACTTACCTTGCATACTCGATACATTCCACGTACTGAACGCATACTTACTATATTGTATCATTTCATGATATAGGGTCTGGATCTCAGGCTCATCCTCATCCTTAGTCCATCTCAGCTTACGTTCTCAGCTTATTGGTGAGTCCTCATGTTTTAAGGGCAGTTTGATAGACTCTTATGTTATCTTATGTTTCAGTATTATTTGGGTTAGTTGGGGATGTTGTCCCATCAACCCATCTTATGTAGTAGAGGCTTTTAGACAGGATGTAGTATTCAGTTTATGTATATGTCTAGTATTTCCAGTTGTTACACTATGAGTATTCTTCCGCTATGTTTTATGCTAAGTTTTTCTGCTTTATTAAATGAGATTAGATGTATGCATGTGCCATAGGTTGACTTGGGGTCTCTCGGGGTCCCTTCTCCCGTGTCTATGATCTAGGTGTACGTCCGGGTCATGACAAACTTCGTATCAGAGCCACAGGTTGATGTTTCCTAGGGAGTCTGAAAGCCACATTAGGTAGAGTCTTTTTCATGGGTGTGAAGCGCGCCACACTTATGACGAAGAGGCTACTAGATGTTTTAGGAAATGTTCCCTTCTTTTATGATTCTATGTCGTGCGATGAAAAGTCTCTCCACCCTTCTAATTCGTGTTCGCGATTGCAGATTATGGCTCTTAGGAGAAAGAACGGAAGGAGGAATGGAAATGATGAAGGCCACAGAGATGGAAATGACCATGGGCATCAGCAAGCCCCACATGTTCAGGAGCCCCAAGCACCAGAGTCAGCCGCCCACGCTGAGTTTTGAGCGGCTATTCAGATGTTGGTGTAGGCCTTGATTGCTCAGGTCAACCAGCAGGCTGTTACGCAGGTCCCACATAATGGCAATGCAGCGACAGCTCGTATCAAAGACTTCTTGAGCATGAACCCTCCTGAGTTTACGGGGTCAAACATGGACGAGGATCCACACGAGTTCATTAAATGGATCTTGAAAGTCACTCAGGTTATGGGGGTGACAAATGGGGAGTGTGTGGACTTGGCCTCTTATCAGCTAAAAGAGGTCGCCCATATTTGGTACAAGCAATGGAAGGACAACAGGGCAGCGGGAACGGGCCCTATCAGCTAGGATGAGTTCCACATGACTTTTCTCAACAGGTTCTTGCCTCGAGAGATGAGGGAGTTGAAGGTAGCTGAGTTTGTGAACCTCAAACAAGGAAAGATGACAGTGCTTGAGTATTCTCTTGAGTTCACTCGTCTGTCAAAGTATGCCCCAGAGTTAGTGATGGATCAGAGGGAGCGGGTGAGCCGATTTGTTCATGGTATGGCTGGTTATTTAGAAAAGGATTGAAGGAATGCTATGCTCCACCAGGATACAGATTTTCCTCGCATAATGTTGTACGCCTAGAAGATGGAGGCGGCTCATACGAGGGAGAGGGAGGCATAGAAGGCTCGGACGGATAGCCGTGGGTTTTCACATCAGAGGTCCAGCAGTGGCTACTGTCCACAGTTTCAGCAGAGATTACTAGCGTCAGCACCGTCATCATTTAGTGTTCCATCCAGGCCCAGGGGTAATCATAAGAGCAGGGCTTCAGGGCCGAAGGATCAGAAGGGCACCCAGTTAGAGTATACCTCTCTAGCCTGCGGGAAGTGCGGTAAGAGTCATGCCGGGGAGTGCCTGCTCGGTTCAGATAGTTGCTATGGGTGTGGTAGACCTGGGCACATGGGTCGAGTATGCCCATATGCTAGACAAGGTGATGATAGGGGTCGTGCATAGACCACCAAACAGCCGTAGCTCCAGCCCATTCCGCTCCATAGGGAGCATTGACTAGTGGAGGTGGCGGACAACGCCAAAACTTATTTTATGCCCTTGCCTCGCACAAGGAGCAGGAGACTTCGCCAGACGTGGTCACTGGTATGTTGTGTGTTTTTCATATTGATGTTTATGCCTTGCTAGATCCGGAAGCTTCCTCATCTTTCGTGACTCCTTACATTGCTAGTAGCCTTGGAGTTAGTCCCGAGACCTTGTCAGAACTATTCTCAGTTTTGACCCCTGTTGGTGATTCAGTTGTAGCTAGACGAGTATATAGAGGATGCTCAGTCACTATGTTGCATAAGGTTACCTCCACAGACCTTGTAGAGTTAGCCATGACTAACTTAGATATTATTCTTGGCATGGACTGGTTGTTTGCATGTTATTCTTCAATTAATTGTAGGACGGTGGAATTTCTTTTTCTAGGTGAGTCAATGTTGGAGTGGAAGGGTAGTTCAGTGGTACCAGCAGGTCGGTTTATTTCCTAGCTTAAGGCTAGGAAGATGATTTCTAAAGGTTACATGTACCGCCTAGTTAGGGTTAAGGATGTGGAGTCCGAGACCCTGGCTATTCAATTAGTTCCAGTGGTGTGAGAATATCCAGAAGTGTTTCCTGATGATTTTCCACATGTTCCTCCGGAGAGAGAAATTGATTTAGGTATTGATCTATTACCCGATACATAGCCTATCTCTATTCGCCCCTACAGGATGGCTCTAGCCGAGCTAAAGAAATTGAAGGATCAACTAAAGGATCTATTGGATAAGGGTTTCATTAGACTGAGTCAGTCTCCATGGGGTGCACCAGTTCTATTTTTTCGAAAGAAGGACGGTTCCCTTCGCATGTGTATTAACTATCGACAGTTGAACAAGGTTACCATCAAGAATAGGTACCCCTTACCTAGGATCAATGACTTGTTTGACCAGCTTCAGGGTGTCAAGTGCTTCTCCAAGATTGATCTCAGGTCCGGGTATCACTAGCTCAGAGTTTGGGAGAGTGACATCCCAAAAACCGCTTTCAGGACTTGGTATGGTCACTACAAATTTGTTATTATGTCTTTCGGACTAACCAATGCCCCTGCAGCTTTTATGGATATAATGAACAGGGTGTTCAAGGCATATTTGTACATGTTCGTGATTTTTTTCATTGACGACATCTTGATATACTCCCAAAGCGAGGAGGAGCATGTCGCCCACTTGAGAGAAGTGCTTCAGACCCTCAAGGATCGTCATCTATATGCAAAGTTCAGTAAGTGTGAATTTTGGCTAGACTCGGTGGCATTTATGGGTCATGTGGTATCAAGCGAAGGCATAAGGGTAGATTCTTAGAAATTTGAGGCGGTGAAGAATTGGCCTAGATCGGTGAACCCTTCGGAAATTTGGAGTTTCTTGGGTCTAGCTGGCTACTACCAGAGTTTGTTGAGGGTTTCTCATCTATTGCGTCTCCTTTGACCAAGTTGACTCACAAAAAAATAAAGTTCCAATGGTCAGAGGAGTGTGAGAAAAGCTTCCAAGAGTTGAAGACCCGACTTACTTCAGCACCTGTGTTGACTTTGCCCGAGGGCACTGATGGCTTTGTTGTATATTGTGATGCTTCAAGAGTCGGGCTGGGGTGTGTGTTGATGCAGCGTGGGAAGGTAATAGCATATGCCTCATGATAACTGAAGGTCCATGAAAAGAATTATCCGACCCATGATCTTGAGTTGGCCGCAGTGGTGTTTGTGTTAAAGATATGGCGACATTACTTGTATGGGGTCCACTTGGATGTTTTCACGGATCACAAGAGCTTACAATATGTGTTTACATAGAAAGACCTTAATCTTCGACAAAGGAGGTGGTTGTAGTTGCTAAAGGACTACGACATGAGTATCCTCTACCACCTAGGCAAGGCAAATATGGTTGCAGATGCGCTTTGTAGGCTCTCAATGGAGAGTGTGTCCCATGTGGATAAGGGGAAGAAGGAGTTGGTGAAAGATGTTCACCGACTTGCAAGACTGGGAGTTAGAGTGATCGACTCGACCGATGGTGGTGTTGTCGTACATAACGGGTCAGAATCGTCCTTGGCAGTTGATGTTAAATCCAGGCAAGATGAGGATCCATTATTGAGGAAGCTGAAGGAGGTGGTGCGGGTTAGAAGGTGGAGGTTTTCTCCCAAGGGGGAGATGGTGTGCTAAGATACCAGGGTTTCCGAACGTCAATAATTGAGGGTTCGGATATTGCATGAGGCGCATGGTACCAGATATTCCATCCATCTGTGATCCACGAAGATGTATCGGGACTTGCAAGAAATCTATTGGTGGGATGGTATGAAGAAGGATATTGCGGAGTTCGTAGCTCAATGTACCAACCGTCAACAAGTGAAAGTCGAGCATCAAAGGTCGGGAGGTATACTTCAAGATATTACTTCTCACTTGGAAGTGGGAGTAAATAAATATGGATTTCGTTATAGGCCTACCTCGTACTCGCTGACACTATGATTCCATTTGGGTGGTGGTAGACGGGTTAACAAAGGCTGCACACTTCCTACCGGTCAAGACCATAGATTCAGCAGATTATTATGCCAAGTTGTATATTCGGGAGTTGGTCTGACTTCATGGAGTGCCCTTGTCTATTATTTCAGACCGAGGTACTCAGTTTACCTCCCAGTTCTGGCATTCTTTCGAAAAGGGACTTGGGACTCAAGTTAAGCTCAGTACAACATTCCATCCCCAAACGGATGGCCAGGTGGAACGGACAATCCAGACTCTTGAAGATATGTTGAGGGCATGTGTTATGGATTTTAAAGGTAGAATGATCATTTGCCCTTGATCGAGTTTGCTTATAATAAAAGTTATCACTCTAGTATCCAGATGGCACCGTTCGAGGCCCTTTATGGGTGAAGGTGTAGATCTCCCATCGGATGGTTTGAGGTTAGCGAGGCAGCTTTGATAGGGCCAGATGCAATTCACGAGGCGATGGTGAAGGTCCAGTTGATAAGGACCTGTTGAAAACTGCTCAGAGTCGTCATAAATCGTATGTTGATGTGTGAAGAAGAGATTTGGAGTTTAATGTGGACGACTAGGTATTTCTAAAGGTATCTCCCATGAAGGGAGTCATGCAGTTCGAAAAGAGAGGGAAACTCAGTCCCAGCTATGTGGGTCCCTATCGATTTGTGAGAAGAGTTGGTAAGGTGGCATATGAGCTGGTTCAGTTCATCCAATCTTTCATGTGTCACTTTTGAAGAAGTGTTTGGGTGACCCAGCCTTGGTAGTCCCGGTAGACAGCATTGGGGTAAACGACATCCTCAGTTATGAAGAAATTCCCATTAAAATCTTGGATCGTCAGGTTCAGAAGTTGAGGAACAAAGAAGTAGCTTCGGTTAAGGTTTTATGGTGAAATCAGCATATTGAGGGAGCTAGTGGGAAGCCAAAGTGGATATGATGGCTAGATATCTACAGTTGTTCTCTACCGGCTCAGTTCTGACTTGAGGTATCAGTTCTACTCTACAATCCCATTTAGTTTTTATGTTCAGTTCATGTGTGCAAGTTTCTTTTATGTGTATGAATGTGTATGTGAAGCATGAGATCAGTTCAGCTATGTGGTTTGGTTCGGAGGTAGTCATTCCGTGAAAATTTCGGTTAAAATGATCAGTATATAACTGAGATAAATTGTATGTTTCAGTTTGCTGCTTGCTTCCTACATTCGAGGACGAATGTTTCCAAGGGGGAGATATTGTAATACCCCGGGAAGGCCTAAGAATAGAATCGGGAGTGTAATTTGAAAAGTGCAGAAAAACTGGCATATAACATGGGACGGACCACAGAATGACTCATGGTATCAAACCACGAGTCGTTGAATGGTGTCATTGGTTAGGGAAAGGTTGGTGGCAGTGGAGATAACGAGAGGTATGACTACTCATTGTGGGATACAAGGGGCCGTCCTTTACAGCCGTAGTTAGGGTCAGACCGGGTGACAAGGTAAACTACGGGAGACTCAACAACTCGTTAGAAGAAACCATAGGTCGTTGGTTGAGGTCATTGTTGGAGGTTGATAATTTCCAGTGTAGGTGATGGGTTGAGATCACGACTCGTTGGAAAGAACCACGAGTCGTGGTGAGGCTTGTTGTAAGAGGGTTCAGATTTTACGATAAGCAAACAACGGACGGTGTAACAGATTGTGGTTTCAGAGGACAAGTCGTCCTGTCCATCCGTTGGTTAGTTTCGAGAGAACCGTTGGTTAGTTCTGAGAGAAGGCATTCAAATCCATTCAATGAGGGACATGACGGGTCATTGGTGGTTCCCACGACCCATTGGTACCACTCGTGGGTTCCATCCAACCATATTTCAGGGCAGGTTCATTAAGGGCATATTCGACTTTTCCATGCTTTGAGACCCTAAACTACGTCGTTTTGTGTATTTTCTAAGTAGGTTAAGGTGAGTTAAGTCCTTTATGCATGCCCATTCTCATGCAAGAACTTTAGAGAGATTTTTGAGAGATTCAAGGTCTTCTTCCCCAAGTTTCCATCAATTTCTTTGTGGGTATTCAAGGGACTTCGAAATCAGCCCATCCCCAGGTATGTAGGGTTTTAGAATGGGTGAAATTCTTCCTCACCCATGCCCAAATTTCGATTTAAATCATGAATCCTCCCTATCCAAGTTCTATGGGATTTTATCCAAATGCATGAAAAGTGATTTCTCTTTATGGGTATGACTTAATTGGGTTTTAATTATTGAATTATGAATTATGGGCAGGTTTTATTATTATTTTCTTTAAATCATGTTTCAAGCTTTTAAAATCTAAAATTCCCATTTGATGAAGGTTCATGGAATTTATGATTTATGATAAATATGCAATATTTTGAATTTATTGATGATGGGAAAGCATGAATTCAAGTTACCCATGTTTATGTGCACAGTTTGAAAGAATTGAATATGATGAAGTATTGGAAAATGCCACATGTTGAAGAATGATTTATGATTTATGAAGTGAATTATATGATTTATCGATTTATGATGTCGGCAGGTAAAAAGGGCCTTTGATTCTTGGCTAAGCATGTTTTAAAGGGGATCAATGATGATAAAGGTTATATCTTAGCCAATGAATTTTAATGCATGATGTTATTGATTTATGTATGAGCCTATATGCATATTTTTTTAGAGTCGTGTCTAGCACCGAGCAGCCCGGCGTTCAAAGGACTACGCCTGTGTCTCATAACCACATGCCGCCTTGGGTTTCTAATGATATATTGTATTGATAATGATCCTCTCAAATGTGATATCACGCCTAATGCATGACCCTCGCTTAGAAAGCTAGGGTCGGTTCTGCCCACTTCAGTGAGATAGTTGGGGCATCATGAAAGACTCTACCATGATGGTGTCGGTTATGACGAGTTCTCCCATTGTTCCGCATGTTTTATGCATTGTTATATTTATGTTATTGACTCAAGTTATGTTTTGATAATGTTTACTTACAATTACGATTATGAACACTTTATGAATGATTTGAAAGCCTTGAGCCTTATGTTTTCTTACGGAGTATGATATATGCATGATGTTCTTCTCCTACATTTACTTATGAGTTTTTTTTACTTTTATATGTCCGTTTTACTTACCTTGCATACTTGGTACATTTCACGTACTGACCGCATACTTTCTATGCTGTGTTGTTTCATGATACAGGGTCCGGATTTCAGGCTCATCCTCATCCTTAGTCCATCTCAGCTTACGTTCTCAGCTTATTAGTGAGTCCTCATATTCCGAGGGTTATTTGATAGATTCTTATGTTATCTTATGATTCAGTATTATTCGGGTTAGTTGGGGATATTGTCCCATCAACCCATCTTATGTAGTAGAGGTTTTCAGACAGGTTGTAGTACTCAGTTTATGTACATGTCTAGTATTTCCGGTTGTTATACTATGATTATGCTCCCGCTATTTTTTATGCTAAATTTTTCCACTTTATTAAATTAGATTAGATGTATGCATGTGCCATGGGTCGACTTGGGGTCTCTTGGGGTCCCTTATCCCGTGTCTACGATCCGGGTGTACGTTCGGTCGTGACAGAGACAATCTACTTCATAAACTCATATTATTTGCTATTAACTTTTAAACTAAGTTGAACTTTCTAACTAATATATGCATGCGAAACACCTAACTAGTTGAAAAACTTCTAAATCTCTCAAAGATAGATGTAAATAGTTACAACTATACTCGCATTCTCATAATAGTATTATAACAACACCTAAAGCAAATAATATTCATACTTCATGGTTCAACCCTTTGGAACCTTTCATGTTAGAACTTAAAGCTTTACTCAAATAGACAGCTACATAGAGACAGAAAGAGCAACTAATATTAGGTTCCGATATTAAAATCATAAATGTAACAATCATTATAATAGGCGACTGACCATACTTGAAAGCTTCAGATTTTATAGACTTTATTCCGAACTAAATTACAAAGTTGTAAAGATCTTACAAAAATATGATCGAAATAAATATAAAACCAAGCAATGAAACTCTTTTAGCAAAATTCGCTCTGGGACAGCCAACCGAACAGTCACCCCCATTCTAAACATATAAATTATGAAGCGAAATATTATAGTATACGGCATGAAGGAATTTACCTTGCTATGTGCAGCGATTGAAGTCGTCAAGGTTGAGTCTCAGGCCCTCAACTCCGACTCCGAATGTAATAAGCGAGAAGTAAATAAAGAAACAAATAAGAGGGAAAATTAGCAATTTAAGCTTATTTTTTGTTCTATGTGTTTATGTGCTGCTGTGTGTATTTTTTAGTAGTTTTTTTTGTCTGCATTTTTTTTTGTACCTATGTTGCTGCTACCTGTTCCCTTCCCAATTAGTGTGTATATGTAATATCCCAAAAGTCCTAAGATCAGACTCGAGGGTTGAAACGGAGAAAATAGGATTTTCTGCACCAGGTCACAGGACGAGTCATCTAGTGACCGGTGAGGTGCACCATGAGTCATTAAGTGAATCGTTGGGAGGATGGTGGACTTAGTTGAAATATTTGGTTTGAGGTTGAGCACGGGTAAGACTACGAGTTGTGGTCATCACCACGAGTCGTCATGTTATTCGTGATCAGAAGTTGATTTGGAGGTTGGAAGTTTGGACAGTGCTCTTAGCGGCTAGTCACCACGAGTCGTCGGGCATACCACGAGTCGTGGTGTCCCTTGTGGTGACTAGTGATGATGAGTTTCTAGTTCTGGAAATGATTTCTGACCACGAGTCGTGGTCAGTGACGACGGGTCATCCAGTCCCTTAATGGGACTGGCATTGTATTTTTTCCTGTAAATTTATTAAGGGCTTTTCTGTAATTTCTAAGTTCCTAAGGTATATACTACGTCATTTTAAGCTTATAAAAGGGTGTTTTAAGAGGGTTAAGCTCATTCTAAACCATTCTCTTCCATGCATGCAAACTCAGTGGTTTCTAAGGGTGATCAAGCTTAAGATTCATCAAGTTCTTCCTCAAATTCCATTTGGCTTTCAAGAGGGTTTTTGAAATTAGATTTCTCCAGGTATGTAGGGTTATGAATGGTTTTATTCATCCACACCCATGCCCAATCCTTCTTCAATTTCATGAAAATTCTAGTTGATGAATCTATGAGAGTTTAACCCAACATGTGAATTCTCTAAATATCAATCATGGGTATGATCTATACATGTTTCTAATGTTGAATTATAATTCATGGACATATTTTACAATATTTTCAATTACAAATTATGTTTTCAAGCTTTTATAAATTATGATGCCCACCCATGGAAGTTCATGAAAGTTGAGATTTATGATATATGGATTCGAGCATGATGAGATGTATAAGATGAAAGTATCATTTCAAATTACCCATGTCCATGTTCATTTTTTCGAATGATCAAGTCTATGTCAAGCATGTTTAAGTTTGGACAAGCTCATATGAGCAAGTATGTTTTATGATTTATCTAAACCTCGTGTATTAGCTTACCACATGGATTTTGGAGTCTAGACTCCCACTATTTTCAGCTTGTGGTATGGTTTGAGCCCAAGGCTCCTCATGTTATGATTTTAGATTATGCATGTATGTTATGATTCAGCTTCGTCCCTAGACAATGGTCAGCTTCATTAAAAAATGATGGAGAGAATATGCATGTTTTTGGGAGTAATGTTTAGCATCGAGTAGGCTTAGGGTCAATCAATCCTATGCCTCAAAACTACATGCTGACGTAGGTATGTTCAGATTATTTGGGACCTCCCTTGTGAGCTTCCCCTGCCCCAAGGGGCCTTCAGCTTGATATCGATATCATGGTAACATCCTTAGCCCTGGCAAGGCTTTGGACGGCTCTACCCACTTGAGTGTAATAGTTGGGAGCACGTAAGCTCTATTGTGATAATGTCGGTTATAAGACGAGTCTCCCATTATTCCTCATGATTTCAGTTATGCATGTTCATCAGTCATGTTATCATGTTTTCAGCAGGTCTGACCCAATGTTCAATTTTACTTATGATTATTAGTTTACAACTTTGGCTCATTCGATTCAATCAAGATATTCAGTTATGTTAAATCATGATTTCAAATAATAACATGCAAGCCCTACTCTCAGACTCTTATGATGAAAAGTTTATGATTGCATGATCTCTGATTTTACTTAGCATTTTTACTTACCTTACATACTCGGTACATTCCACGTACTGACCGCATACTCTATGTTGTATCGTTTCATGATACAAGCTCAAATATTCAAGCTCGGTCCCGCCGTTAGCTAGATCCTCAGTGATAGCACTTTCTAGCCAGAGTTGGTGAGTCCTCATCTTTCAAGGGACCTTCTTTTTAGTTGTATTTCAGTATTTTTAGTTTCAGACATTAGTGAGTTAGTGGGGGTCTTGTCTCATCAACTCGTCATTAGTAGAGGTTTATCAAACATAGTATGTATTTCAGCTTCAGACTTGTGTATGTATTCAGATATTCGTGTTATCAACAAACTTCTGCTTATGTATGTTAAACTTCCGCTTATTTATGTTGAGTTTTAGATATCATGTTCATGTCATGGGTCGACTTAGAGCCTCTCGGGATTCTTTGTTCTATGTCTCGATCCGGGCCTATGTTCGGGTGTGACGAACTTGATATCAGAGCATTATGTTTTGAAGTATCCTAGGGTATTCTGAAATCAAAATCTTATTATGACATGACCATGCATAGCTTTATAACATCATGACCGATCGAATAACTCACAGCTGAAATATAACATTTATGATGAAAGTTGAACAATAAGTCAAACCTTGATTTTAGAACATGCATGTGAGAAGTAATCACCATGAGTAATGAATATGCAAATATGAATAGTATAGACAGTGGGAGACTCATCACTTAACCAACATACCACGATAGAGCTTACGTGATCTCAACTATCACACTCAAGTGAGTAGAGCCGTCCATAATCGTGCCAGGGCTATGGACGATACCATGATATAAATATCAAGATCAAGGGCCATAGGGATGGGGATATCTCACAAGGGAGGTCCCAATAATATAATAGTATCATCCTACGTTGGCGCGTAGTTCTGGGGCATAAGGTGATCGACCCTTAGCCCGCTCGGTGCTAGACTCTTCTCCCCAGAAAAACATGCAATGCTCTACATAGTATATAATGAAGCTCAACATCGTCTATTGACGAAGCTCAAGATGAAATCGTGCATAACTCAACATCATATGAGATGAAGCTCAACATTGTCCTTTAACAAAGCTCAATAATGAAATCATGCATAGACTCGACATCATATGAGAATGAAGCTCAACATTATCCTTTGACAAAGATCAATAATGACATACATCTCAATTATGAACTTATTCATATGATAAGCTTTAATTTGAAACATACCACAAGCTAATAATATGAAATTTGGGAGACTTCGCTCCAAACAATGTGGTAGGCTTATTTCGGAAAAATCATCATTTTAAATCAACATGTGGGCATTGCCCAAAGCTTTACCATACTTGGATCTACTCAATTCACTTTAAAAATAATATTATAATTATGGGTAGCTTTAGAAACATGCTTTTCATCATCAAATCTCATCATTATCATACATTCATCATTATTCTCTTCTTTTATGAACTCCTCATCCATTGGCATTTAATTTCATAATTTAGAAAATATAGTTTGGATTGAAAATAATTTAAAATCTTCTCAAGCTTCACAATTCATCAATATAAGTATAATCTAATCATACCCATGTATAGAGATTGAAGAATTATGCAATTGGGTAGAAACCCCATACTTGATCATAGGTAATTATCATTATTTGATAGAAATTGGGCATGGATGTGGAAGAATACACCCACTCATAACCTTACATACCTAGGAGGGATGATTTTACCACTTCTCTAATTGCCCAAGATGAGATTCCAATGGAAGCCTTCAAAACTTGCTCTAAGTCCTCTCTTCAAACTCTCAAGTTTGCATGCATGGAATGAAATAATGTAGAATAGGTTTTCTCCTCCTTAAACCCACTAAAACGAGCCTTAAACGATGTAGTATAGGCCCCTAGAACTTAGTAAATGACAGAAATAACCTTACTAAATTCACGAAAAATTGCTCACTGGACCAAAAAACGGACGACCCTACTGGTCGTTGGAGGATACCACGACCCTTGGTATTTGTCCGTGTTATGCACTGCTGAGACTTGCCTTCGGATCTGAACAACGGACGAACAAGATGACTCATCCTCTAAGACAATGAATCATTACATCGACCGTTGTTTGCCCTTCACACAATTTGAACCTCCCTACCACGAGCCTCACCACGACTCGTGGTTACTTCCAACGAGTCGTGGTTTTGATCGGTCACATACACTGGAAATTCTTGCAATCCAACAATGATCGGTAACAACGAGTTTTTACAACTCACAACGCGTCATTGAAAGACCCGTTGTATGCCATCTACTGAAGTCCATCTCTTACCATGACAACGAATGACAACTCGTTATTTCTTACAATGAGTCATTACATCAATTGTTACTTCCACTGCCACCCGAACACCTGAACCCACGACTGCTCACAATGGCTCTGTAACACCCTAGAAGTCCTAGAGATCAGACCCTGGATTTAGAAGAAGCTCAGCAGAAAAGTCAATAGAAATTTGCCTCAGAATGAGTCAGGGAACGACTCGTTAGGAGACCTAATGGTTTGTGGGTTGACTAGTGATGAACTGTAAGGAGGGGATGGCAAGCCCAGTGGCCACAGACGAACTGACGAGTCATCTTGCCTAGAAACAACTCGTTAGGTTGGTCATTAGGTAGTGAATCACTTGTGAAGTCAGTGTAGTTGACAAAAGGATGTGACGAGTCGATAAGTGTGGGAACAACTCGTCAAGTCAGTTGTTAGATGGGAAGAGTTGATGTTGTGAAATATTATACACTGAACTTGACGAGTGGAATTGATGAGTCATTAAAGGAAGAAGCGACTCGTCATGTTGATTGTGAGTTGAGGAATCTAAAGTTCTGGAGTAATCTTTCAGTGCACCAGATGAGTGGGTCTAATGAGTCGTTGGGTGGAGTAACGACTTGTTACATTGGTCGTGGTTTGGAGGATGATAAAATTGTGTGAATTTTCCAGTGTACTTAACGGGCGAGATGACGAGTCATTGGATGGGACGATGACTCGTTACATGAGTTGTGACTCCAGATTCGGGGAAATTTTCGGTTTTCTTCAGGGGCATTTTTATGAACTCTATGCTTTTAACTTTTAAACTACATCGTTTTGTGTATTGTTTGGGATGTTTTTCGGTTTTCCTCTCCTCTCAAGATTCAAGAACTTCACCAAGGTGTTCACCAAGCTTCAAGGAAGATTTCGAGCAGGGTTCTTCTACCAGGTATGCGAGTTTTTCAACAAGGATACTCTTCCATTCTTGTGCCCCAAAATATTTTCATTTAAAATTCCCAATTTCTACTAATCTAGAAGATGCATGACCTAGGGTTTTAAATTGACGGTTAATCCTCCTACAACTCTTTAAATTTCAAGATTCGTTGTGACTATGAGATAAGTACGGCGTAAAATGATTGGGTTATCTTGAATTATGTGTTGGGTGATAAAAAGTGCGGAGTTCTGAAATATTCTTCATGAATGATTAGAGTCTTAAATAAGGTTTTTGTCATTGTCATTCAATTATCACAAATCCCTTGCACCCATGTTTAATATGTGACAATTATATGGTTACCCATGAGAATTTGAATATGTCAATGATAGATATGATGAGATTAAATTAGAGTTTATAGACTTGAATGATTGAAAGTAGAATATGCATGTCCCTATGTATTGATGGAATTATTAGGTAAGAAGTAAACTTATGATAATGGCTTATCTAATGCATTCTTCCCATGAATTGGAATAATTGTGAAATAGGTCTTATGAAACGAAGATGTACACTTCTCACATGATTTTGTGGTATATATTGAGATATGAGTAAGCATGTAGATCCTTGTAAATATATATTATATGAATCAATGTATGCATGTTTAAGTATGAATTGAATATATGGGTCATGAATGTCTCTATGATACATGCTGATTAATGTGAAACTGGATTTTGATGATGAGAAAGTAGTATGCATGATGTGAATCTAAAGATTCCCATTAATGTTAGACCTATGAAGAGATTCTAGTATGGTTCCATGATGATATGAGTTATGATGTTAAATCATGATAATGAAAATTTTCGAATGTTGGGCTTGTTGTTAGTGGAAAGTAGTCCCGATCCTTCCGTAGTGAAGGGTGTATGAAGAAAGCAGAGTATGTTCATATTTCTGATTAGCTACAGTAGTATAAACTAGATATAGATGTATGTATAACGTCAGACCAGTACCTCTCAGATTCTAGTAATAGGCAGGATCCTCAATAGTAGAGAGAGACTCCCTAGCATTAGTCGGGATCCTCAATAGTAGAGATTGACTCCCTAGCATCAGTCAGGATCCTCAATAGTAGAGAGTGACACCCTAGCATCATTCGGGATCCTCAATAGTAGAGAGAGACTCCCTAGCATCAGTCGGGATCCTCAATAGTAGAGAGTGACTCCCTAGCATGAGTTGGGATCCTCAATAGTAGAGAGTGACTCCCTAGCATCAATGGGGATCCTCCATAGTAGAGAGTGACTCCCTAGTACAGCGGGGGTCCTCCATAGTAGAGAGAGACTCCCTTAATGATGATATCAGTATGATTCAGTCTTGCATGACCCAGCTTTCAGATTATAATGGCTTAATAAGACGATGATCAATCTCAGTTATCAATAATTACTCGGTACAGTATGAGCTACTAAATTTAGATTTGGCACTTATTATATGTTCAGGATTGGACCCTTATGCATGAGTTCCAAGATGTTATACAAATGAGATTCAAAAAGAAGTTCCATGTATGTATTTGTGTATGTGAACCATAAAGTATGAGAATAGCATGATGAAGCAGTTATCTTGATGTATTTGATTTAGTCCTTATCTTATATTTGTTTTATTTAATTGTTATGTTATCCCACATGCTCAGTACATTCCAAGTACTGACCGCACGCCTTTTGTACTATATTGTTTCACAATATAGATTCAGGTTTCCAGACTCGGCCTCATGGTTAGCTACGCTTCGTCCCTATTCAACAGCTATTGGTAAGTCCTCATCCTTCGAGGAAGTGATTATGTTCATATTTTACTATATTTTAGTTTTAAGAATTTAGGGGTTAGCTGGGGGCTTGTCCCAGCAACTCATCAGTTTAGTAGACGGCTTTCAGACATGTCTAGACAGATTCAGCATTGTATCTAAGTGTTACTAAATTGTCTTTATGGTTTATATTAGATTCCTTTTATTAGCTTCTTCTTATTTATGCTGTTAGTCATTCTCATGTTAAGTGTATGCTATGATAATGCCATGGGTCGACTTGAGCCTCTCGGGGTTCCTTGTCCCATGTTACGGCTAGGGTGTGAACTCGGGTCGTGACTAACTTGGTATTAGAGAAAAGGTTTAGAGTGTCCTAGAGTGTCTGAGAGTCGCATTACGTAGAGTCTTCTTCATGGGTGTGAAGCACGCCACACTTTGAAGAAGAGACTATTAGACGTTTTAGGATTTTTCCCTTTCTTCATGATTCTTATCGTGTGTAAAGTATGAAGCTCTAAACAGTTCCTTCCTCTGAATCTTTCTTTATGCGCTCGCAGATAATGCCTCCTAGATGAGCAAATGGAAGGAGAAATGGTAATGATCGCCAGTAGGCACCACCAGCCCGGCAAACCCGAGGGACAATCATGTTACCCATGCCGAGTTCCAAGCAACTCTTAACATGTTCGCACAGGCTGTAACTACCGAGATTAATTAGCAAGCAATGACCCATATTCCCCAGAATGGATATGTAGTGGCGACAAGGGTGAGGGATTTCCTCCGAATGAACCCACCTGAGTTCCTAGGGTCGAAGGTAGAAGAGGACCCGTATGAGTTCTTAAAAGAGATTCAGAAGATCACCCACATCATGGGGGCTACGGGAGTTGAGAGCACAGACTTAGCCTCCTACCAGCTAAAGGAGTTTCTTACATTTGGTTTTGTCAGTGGAGGGACAGTCAAGGGATTGGAGCAGGCACCGTAAGTTGGGATGAATTTAGAACCACGTTCCTGGATAGGTTTTTCCCTAGAGAGTTAAGAGAGGCTAAGACAACAGAATTCATCAAGCTGAAACATAATGACATGACAGTACACGAGTACGAATTGGAATTTACCCAGTTATCCAAGTATGTCCCGGAGATGGTAGCGGAATAGAGGGCCCGAGTAAGTAGGTTCGTGAATGGAGTGTCAGACTCCCTGATTAAAGAGTGCAGGACTCCCATATTGCACAGGGATATAGACTTCTCACATTTGGTGATATTTGTGCAACAAATGGAGGCAGAGCATGTAAAGGAAAAGGAGAGAGAGGCCAAGAGGGCCAGGAGAGGAAACTCAGAGTCCTCCTCGCCAAGAAAGGGTGGTGGACACCACCCATTTTCTCAGAAAAGGTCAGCGGCCCCAGCATTTTCAACAGTCAGTACTCTATACAGACTTAGAGTAAAGGGGATCACGTATCCCATGCGTGCCAGTTGTGGGAAGCACCACTTGGAGAGTGTATGGATGGATCGAATGTTTGTTCTGGTGTGGCCAGTCGGGCCATATGAACCGGGATTGCGTAGCGGAAAAGCGAGGTGAGACTAGGTCCTCAACCGTTTCGTTAGTGTCCCCCATAGCTCGCCCATTTCAGTAGGATACAGTATCTAGCCCAGATGGCGGACATCGTCAAAACCTCTCCCATGCCAGAACAGCACACCAGGATAAAGGCAAGTCACCAATAGTGGCCACAGGTATGTTGTAAATTCTGTATTATCCCTTATATCATGTCAGTGCAGTATTGAATGGAAAGCCCTGTTGTAATTGCAAGAAGAGATTGTTGATGGGTAATGTGAATAGCTGTTAGTGTGAGGCTTGTAGTGAAGGCTAGCGGTGTAAGAGAAGCTACGAGGTTGTAAATTGACCTGACCTTAAGGAAGATTCGAGAGTCTTAGAATGATGACTTTAAGATAAGGGGGAGATAGTGAGTATGCGTAGTAAGTCAGACCTTGACAATGCTCATAAAGAGGTTTCGGCCTTAGCAGTTGTAGTACATTGATCTCCTCAAGGTTCATATAAATTCCCTTGTGTTCAGTTGAAGTTAAAGTGATGCCCATTCCTATATGCAGATTCCCCAAGGTTTAGAAGTAACCGTTTCAGACAGTGATGTCAGTCTTGCTCTATAAGTTCTTTATGCTCATTTTCATGTTATGAATCAGTTATGTGTGTAAATTTATGTGTTCCCGTGTGGGAAACTTGAACTCAGTCTTTGGAAGTTGTTTATTAACTCAGTAGAGTCGGATTATCTCTTATATATGCTCAGTTTTAGATGCCGGGAATAACTCGTTCTCATGAATTCCCTACCCTCAGTTAGATTTGATATCATGAATTTTAGCTTAGTATCAAGAAGCGATTCAAGAACGAAGGGTCAGTCTATATCAGTTCTGTGCTAGAGGAAAAGGGGAAAGCACTTTTCCGGTGTTCTGACTAGTTTTATGTTGGTCTCATGTTCTTCAGATTCCCTTATGCCATGGTATGCATGTTAGATGTGGATATTCAGATTTGGTGTATAGGGTTCGTCCGGAGTCAAATACTCCGTTGGTGGTTAGCTGTGATTGATTGGTATTTGGATATCGATTTCATCTCTATCTTATTAGTATGTTCAGCTAACATTCAAGGACGAATGTTTCCAAGGGGAAGATATTGTAAACACCCTGGAAGTCCTAGAGATCAGACCTCGGAGTTAGAAGAAGCTCAGCAGAAAAGTCAGTAGAAATTTTCCTCAGAACGAGTCAGGGAATGACTCGTTAGGAAACCTAACGGGTCGTGGGTTGACCCGTCATGAACAGTAAGGAGGGGATGGCAAGCTCAGTGGCCACAGACGACCTGACGAGTCGTCTTGCCTAGCAACGACTCGTTAGGTTTGTCATTGGGTAGTGAATCACTTGTGAAGTCGGTGTAGTTGACGGAAAGATGTGACGAGTCGTTAAGTGTGGGAACGACTCATCAAGTCAGTCGTTAGATGGGAAGAGTTGAAGTTGTGAAATATTATACAGTGAACTTGACAAGTGGAACTGATGAGTTGTTAGAGGAAGCAACGACTCGTCATGTTGATCGTGAGTTGAGGAATCTAAAGTTCTAGAGTAATCTTCTAGTACACCTGACGAGTGGGTCTAATAAGTCGTTGGGTGGAGTAATGACTCATTACATTGGTCGTGGTTTGGAGGATGATAAAACTATATGAATTTTCCAGCTTACTTAACGGGCAAGATGACGAGTCGTTGGATGGATGGCAAATTGTTACGTGAGTCGTGACTCCAAATTCGAGGAAATTTTCGGTTTTCTTCAGGGGTATTTTTGTGAACTCCTATGCTTTTAACTTTTAAACAATGTTGTTTTGTGTATTGTTTGGGATGTTTTTAAGGGTTTCTACAAGCCTAAACCTTCATTCTCTCAATATATCTCTCAAGCTCTTCATCTTCCTCTCCTCTAAAGATTCAAGAACTTCACCAAAGTGTTCAGCAAGCTTCAAGGAAGTTTTCGAGCAGGGTTCTCCTACCAGGTATGAGGGTTTTTCAACAAGGATACTCTTCCATCCTTGTGCCCCAAAATATTTTCATTTAAAATTCCCAATTTCTACTAATCTAGAAGATGCATGACCTAGGGTTTTAAATTGATGGTGAATCCTTCTACAACTCTTTAAATTTCAAGATCTGTTGTGACTATTAGATAAGTACGGCGTAAAATGATTGGGTTTTTGTCATTGTCATTCAATTATCCCAAATTTCTTGCACCCATGTTTAATATGTGGCGATTATATCGCTACCCATGAGAATTTGAATATGTCAATGATAGATGTGATGAGATTAAATTAGAGTTCATAGACTTAAATAATTTAAAGTAGAATATGCATGTCCCTATGTATTGATGGAATTAATTGGGTTAGAAGTAAATTTATAATAATGGCTTATCTAATTCATTCTTCCCATGAATTGGAATAATCATGAAATGGGTCTTATGAAACGAAGATGTACACTTCTCACATGATTTCGAGGTATATGTTGAGATATGAGAAAGCACGTAGCTCCCTGTAAATCTAGGTCATATGAATCAATGTATGCATGTTGAAATATGAATTGAATATATGTGTCATGAATGTCTCTATGATACATGTTTATTAATGTGAAACTGGATTTTGATGATGAGAAAGTAGTATGCGTGATGTGAATCTAAATATGCCCATTAATGTCAGATCTATGAAGAGATTCTAGTATGGTTCCATGATGATATGAGTTATGATGATAAAGCATGAGAATGAAAATTTCCGAATGTTGGGCTTGTTGTTAGTAGAAAGTAGTCTGGATCCTTCCGTAGTGAAGGGTGTACGAAGAAAGCAGAGTATGTTCATGTTTCTTATTAGCCGTAGTAGTATAGACCAAATATAGATGTATGTATAACATCAGACCAGTACCTCTCAGATTCTAGTAATAGGCGGGATCCTCAATAGTAGGGAGACACTCCCTAGCATCATCGGGATCCTCAATAGTAGACAGTGACTCCCTAGCATCAGTCGGGATCCTCAATAGTAGAGAGTGACTCCCTAGAATCAATCGGGATCCTCCATAGTAAAGAGTGACTCCCTAGTACATTCGGGGTCCTCCATAGTAGAGAGAGACTCCCTTAATGATTATATCAATATGATTCAATCTTGCATGACGCAGCTTTCAGATTATAATGGCTTAATAAGATGAAGATCAGTCTCAATTATCAGTAATGACTCAGTACAGTATGAGCTACTAATTTCAGTTTTCGCACTTATATGTTCAGGATTGGACCCTTATGCATGAGTTTTCCAAGATGTTATACAAATGAGATTCAAAAAGAAGTTCCATGTATGTATCTGTGTATGTGAACTATAAAGTATGAGAATAGCATGATGAGGCAGTTATGTTGATGTATTTGATTTAGTCCTTATCGTATATTTGTTTTATTTAATTGTAATGTTATCCCGCACGCTTAGTAAATTTCAAGTACTGACCGCATGCCTTTTGTGCTATATCGTTTCATAATATAGATTCAGGTTTCCAGACTAGGCCTCGTGGTTAGATACGCTTCATCCCTATTCAGCAGCTATTGGTGAGTCCTCATCCTCCGAGGACGTGATTATGTTCATATTTTGCTATATTTTAGTTTTCAGACTTTAGGGGTTAGCTGGGGGCTTGTCCTAGCAACTCATCAGTTTAGTAGAAGGCTTTTAGACTTGTCTAGACAGATTCAACATTGTATCTAAGTGTTATTAAATTGTCTTTATGGTTTATATTAGATTCATGTTATTAGCTTCTTCTTATTTATGTTGTTAGTCATTCTCATGTTAAGTGAATGCTATGATAATTCCATGGGTCGACTTGAGCCTCACGGAGTTCCTTATCCCGTGTTACGGCTAGGGTGTGAACTCAGGTCATGACAGGCTCGTGGTTTGAAACCACGAGTCGTTACTCCACTCGTCCTGTGCTATTTTTTTCCAGTTTCTGCAAATTTCAGATTTAACTCCTGGGTCTTATTCTTAGGCACCTCCGGGGTATTATAATATCTCCCCACTGGAAACATTCATCTTCGAATGTTGGAAGCATTCGTCTTTGAATATTGGAAACAAGCAGAAAACAGAAACATACAATTATCATAATCAAATATTGATCACTTAAACCGAAAACTGGCGGAATGACTACCTCCAAAAAGAACTACATAGCTGAACCGAATTCAGATATCACATACATCTATCATATCATAAATAAAACTTATGCACATGACTGAACATGGAAACTGATTAGAGAATTAGGGCAAAAACTGATACCTAAAACTTAAATTGAGCCTGTAGGGAACAGGTGAGGGTATTTAGCCATCATAGCCACTTCGGCTTCCCACGTAGCTCTTTCAACATGTTGATTTATCCATAAGACTTTAACTAAAGTTACCTCTTTGTTTCTTAACTTCCAAACCTGACGATTCAAGATTGCAACTGGATTTTTCTCATTACTGAGGCTATCTCCCACACCAATGCTTTCCACTGGGACAACTAAAGATGGATCACCTAAGCACTTTTTCAAGAGCGATACATGAAAAACTGGATGAACTGAAGATAACTCTGATGGCAAGTCCAACTCATATGCTACCTTACCAACTCTTCTCATAACCCGGTAGGGACCAACATAGCGGGGGATGAGTTTTCCTTTCTTTCCAAACCACATGGCTCCCTTCATGGGAGATACCTTTAGAAATACCCAATCGTAATCCTCAAACTCCAAATCTCTTCTCCTCACATCAACATATGATTTCTGATGACTCTGAGCAATTTTCAGCCTGTCCCATATCAACTGAACCTTCGCCACTGCCTCATGAACCAAATCATGCCCTATCATAGTTGCCTCACCAACCTCAAACAATCCAATGGGCGATCTACACCTTCGCCCATAAGGAGCCTCGAACAGTGCCATCTAGATGCTGGAGTGATAGATGTTATTGTAAGCAAACTCGATCAAAGGCAAGTGATCATCCCAACTACCCTTGAAATCCATCACATAAGCTCTCAACATGTCCTCGAGAGTTTGAATTGTCCGCTCCGCCTAACCATATGTTTGCGGATGGAATGTTGTGCTGAGTTTAACCTGAGTCCCGAGACCTTTTTGGAAATACCGCCAAAACTGAGAGGTAAACTGAGTGCCTCGGTCTGAGATAATAGACAAGGGAACTCCATGAAGTCGAACCAACTCCCAAATATACAATTTGGCATAATCATTTGTTGAATTTTTGGTTTTGACCGGTAGGAAGTGTGCACCCTTGGTTAACCTGTCGACCACCACCCAATTGGAGTCATATTGTTGGCAAGTACGAGGTAGGCTTGTAATTAAATCCATATTAATCTCTTCCCACTTCCAAGTAGGAATACTAATATCCTAAAGTACGCCTCCCGGCCTTTGGTGCTCGATTTTCACTTGCTGACAGTTCGGGCTACGAATTTCGCAATATCCTTCTTCATGTCGTTCCACCAATATATTTATCGCAAATCATGATACATCTTGGTGGCACTAGGATGGATAGAATACTTGGATCCATTTGCCTCATGCAATATCCGGTCCCTCAAATGATTAACATTTGGAACACATAGACGGCCCTGGTACCGCAGCACTCCATCTCCCCCTTGGGAGAAAACCTCCACCTTTTGACTTCCAACGGCTTCCTTCAGCTTTACCAAAATCGAATCCTCATCTTGTCTAGCTTTCATGTTCGTCACCAAGGACGATTTTGATTCGTTGTGCACAACAACGCCGCGATCTATCGAGTCAACCAATCTAACTCCCATCCTCGCAAGTCGATGGATATCTTTCACCAATCCCTTCTTTACCTCATTCGCATGGGACACACTCTCCATAGAGAGCCTACTAAGTGTGTCCTCTACCACATTAGCCTTACCCGGGTGGTAAAGGACACTCATATCGTAGTCCTTAAGTAGCTCCAACGACCTCTTTTGCCAAAGATTGAGGTCTTTCTGCGTAAAAACATATTGCAAGCTCTTGTGGGTCATGAATACATCCACATGGACCCCATACAAGTAATGCCACCATATCTTCAATGCAAACACCGCCGCATCCAACTCAAGATCATGGGTCGAGAAGAAGATCTATACCGAAATCAATCTCCTGCTCAGGAGGGACACCTAGAAAATCATCAGGAAATACCTTTGGATACTCACGTACTACTGGAACTGACTGGATAGTCGGGGTTTTGGATTCGACATCCTTAACCGTAACTAGATGGTGCATGCAACCCTTAGAAATCATCTTCTTGGCCTTAAGGTAGGAAATGAATCGACCTACTGGCACAACTAAACTACCGTTCCATTCTAAGACTGGCTCACCCAAAAATCTAAACTCTACGGCCCGGGTTCTACAATTAACTGAAGTATAGCATGCAAATAGCCAATCCATGCCGAGAATAACATCAAAATCAGTTATGGCTAACTCTATCAAGTCCGCTGAGGTGACCTTATGAAGGACTGAGACTGGGCAACCTCTATATACCCGTCTAACTATAATTGAGTCACCAAGTGGAGTGGAAACTGAGAAGGGTTTTGACAAGACATCGGGACTGACTCCGAAACTACTGGCTACATATGGTGTCACAAAAGACAAGGTGGCCCCGGATCTAACAAAGAATATACATCAATGTGCAAGACTCGTAACATACCTGTGATCACATCCAGGGGGACCTCCTACTCCTGACGGGAAGCTAAAGCATAGAATATGTTCTGGCGCTGACCGCCAGCTATGCTAGTAGATGCCCCCCGATTGGCTGAGCGTGCGGGAGGGGCTGTTGAACTAGAAGTTGGGCCTCGACCCCCAACCTAATCCTGCCTCGTAGCTGGAAAATCTCGAAGCATGTGCCCTGGCTTCCCACACCTAAAACAAAAACTTGAACCTGCCAAGCACTGGCCTGCGTGCCCCCGACCACATCTGCGACAAGCTGGAATGCTGGAATCTATAGGTCTGCAGCTCTGACCCCTCGAGCCTGACGCTCGCCCTCTCTGATCATGTCTAGGCTTGGATGGTACACTCAATGCCAAAGATGTCGGGGCTGATGATCTATGGTGAGTCTGCTGTCGATGCCCACCACTAGACCTCTAATGAGAGAATCTGTGATCCTCGGTCCAGGCCCTCTTGGCCTCCCTCTCTCTTGAATGTGTTGCCTCCATTTGTTGGGCGTACAACACTATGCGAGAAAAGTCCATATCCTGGTGAAGCATAGAAATATGGCACTCCCTATCAAAATACCCTGCAATACCATCAAATCTGCTCACTCGCACTCTCTGGTTGGTCACTAATTCTAGGGCATATTTCTATAAGCGCGTGAACTCAAGGAATACTCTTGCACTGTCATCCTTCCCTAATTCAAGCTCACAAACTCAGCTGCCTTCAACTCCCTCATCTCCCGAGGGAAGAATCGATCTAGGAATGCAACCTGAAACTCCTCCCATGTGATCGAACCTGCTCCTGCGACCCTACTATCTTTCCATTGGTGAAACCAGATGTGCGCAACCCCCTTTAACTGGTAGGAGGCCAACTTTGCGCACTCAACAGTACTTACCCCCATGAGCTGGGTGATCTTGACAATCTCATCAATGAAATCATGCAGGTGATACCTTGGACCCCAAGAACTCCGGCGGGTTCATCCTCAAGAAGTCTCTGACTCGAGCCGCCGCTACGTTTCCATTTAGCGGAACATGTGCAACGGCCTGCTGATTGACCTGAGTGGTCAAGGCCTGCACAAGAATCTGAATAGCGGCCCATAACTTAGCATGAGTAGTTGGCTGCGATGCCTGAGGCTCCTGAACTAGTGGGGCTGGCTGATGCCCATAACCATTTCCATTCTCGTGGCCTTCACCACCTCCATTCCTCCTTCCGCTCATTCTTAGAGGAGCCATGATTCTGCAATCTCGATTAGCATGAATTAGAAGGATAGAAAGACTTTTCATCGCATGATGTAGATAATGAAAGAAGGGAATATTTCCTAAACATCTCATAGCCTCTTCTTTATAAGTGTGTCGCGCTTCACACCCATGAAAAAGACTCTACTTAATGCGGCTTTTAGATTCCGTAGGACACTTCAAACTTATGAGTCTGATACCGAGTTTGTCACGACTTGAACGGAGGCCCGGATCGTAGACACGGGACAAGGGACCCTGAGAGACCCCAAGTCGACCCATGGCATAAGCATACAACTAACTTATTCAATAAACTGAAGAAAATATCAATGTAATCTTAGCGGAAGTCTAATTCAACATCACATCAGAATAACATCTGAAGCTAACACATACATAAGTCTAAAAAGCCTCTAGTCTGGATGAGTTAATAGGAGAAGACCCCAACTAACTAAACAATACTGAAACTGGAAATACATAAGGGAAAATGATAGTTTAGTCCTCGAAGGATGAGGACTCACCAATCCGAGCAGATACTAACTCCAAAAAGCTGTCTAAAATTGGGGTTGAAGCTCCGATCCAGGTCCTGAATCATGAAATGATACAGCATAGAAAGTATGCGGTCAGTACGTGGAATGTACCGAGTATGCAAGGTAAGTAAAGCAGCTCAAGTAAAATAAATCATTTAAAACATTTCATAACATATCATAAGCTTTCAAGTCTGAGAAGAAGGGCTACATGCATTCATTCTGAAATCAAAATCTTATTATGACATAACCATGCATAGCTTTACAACATCATGAATGACTCAAATGACTCAAAGATAAAACATAACATTTATGACGAAAGTTGAACAATGAGTCAAACCATGCTTTTAGAACATGCATGTGATAAGTAATCACCATGAGTAATGAATATGCAAATCTGAATAATATAGATAGTGGGAGACTCGTCACTTAACCGACATACCACGATAGATATACGTGGTCCCAACTATCACACTTAAGCGGGTAGTGTCGTCCATAACCTTTCCAGAGCTATGGACAATATCATGATATCGATATCAAGTTCAAGAGCCGGTAGGGCCAGAGAAAGCTCACAAGGAAGGTCCCAATAATATAATAGTATCATCCTACGTTGGCACGTAGTTCTGGGGCATAGGCTGATTGACCCTTAGCCCGCTCGGTGCTAGACTCTTCTCCCAAAAAAATATGCAATGCTCTAAATCGTATATAACGAAGCTCAACATCATCTATTGACAAAGCTCAAGATGAAATCATGCATAACTCAACATCGTATGAAACGAAGCTCAACATTGTCCTTTGACAAAACTCAATAATGAAATCATGCATAGACTCGACATCATATGTAAATGAAGCTCAATATTGTCCTTTGATAAAGCTCCATAATGACATACATCTCAATTATGAACCTATGCATATGAGAAGCGTTAATTTGAAACATACCACAAGCTAATAATATGAAATTTGGGAGACTTCACTCCAAATAATGTGGTAAGATTATTTTAGAAAAATCATTATTTTAAATCAACATGTGGGCATTGCCCAAAGCTTTATCATACTTGGATCTACTCAATTCATTTTGAAAATAATATCATAATCATGGGTAGCTTTAGAAACATGTTTTTCATCATCAAATCTCATCATCATCGTACATTCATCATTATTCTCTTCTTTCATGAACTCCTCATCCATGAGCATTTAATTTCATAATTTATAAAACATAAATTGGATTGAAAATAATTTAAAATCTGCCCAAGCTTCACAATCATCAATATAAATATAATCTAATCATACCCATGTATAGAGATTGAAGAATTATGCAATTGGGTAAAAACCTCATACTTGATTATAGGTAATTTTCATGATTTGATAGAAATTGGTCATGGGTGTGGAAGAAGACACCCACTCATAACCTTATATACCTGGGAGGGATGATTTTACCACTTCTCTAATTGTCCAAGATGAGATTCCAATAGAAGCCTTCAAAACTTGCTCTAAATCCTCTCTTCAAACTCTCAAGTTTGCATGGATGGAATGAAATAACTTAGAAGAGGTTTTCCCCTCCTTAAACCCACTTAAACGATCCTTAAACGATGTAGTATAGTCCCCTAGAACTTAGAAAATAACAGAAATAACCTTACTAAATTCACAGAAAATTGCTCACTCGACCAAACATCGGACGACCCTACGGGTTGTTGGAGGATACCACGACCCGTGGTATCTGTCCGTGATATGCACTGCTGAGTCTTGCCTTTAGATCTGAACAACGGACTAACAAGACGACTCATCCTCTGAGACAACAGATCATTACATCGACCATTGATTGCCCTTCACAAAATTTGAACCTCCCTACCATGAGCCTTACCACGACTCGTGGTTGCTTCCAAGTCGTGGTCTTGATCCATCACATACACTAGAAATTCTTGCAATCCAACAATGACCGGTAACAATGAGTCATTGGTAGACCTGTTGTATGCCATCTGCTTAAGTCCATCTCTTACCACGATAATGAATGATGACTCATTATTTTCTTATTAATGAGTCGTTATATCAATTGTTACTTCCACTGCCACCCGAACACCTAAACCCACGAATGCTCACAACAGCTCGTGGTTTGAAACCACGAATTGTTACTCCACTCGTCCTGTGATATTTTTTTTCAATTTCTGCAGATTTCAGATTTAACTCCCGAGTCTTATTCTTAGGCACCTCCGGGGTATTACACGAGAGATCCATTTTGGTATTGACCTTCTTCCCGATACGCAGCCTATAGCTATTCCTCCTTACAGAATGACCCCAACCAAGTTAAAGGAGTTGAAGGAGTAGTTAAAAGATCTCTTAGACAAGAGTTTTATCGGATCAAGAAAATTCCCATGGGGTGCACTAGTCCTCTTTGTCAAAAAAAAGGATGGTTCCCTTCAGATGTGCATTGACTATCGATAATTGAAAAAGGTTAAAATCAAGAACAGGTATCCTCTCCCAGGATTGATGATTTGTTTGACCAGCTTCAGGGTGCTAAGTGCTTTCCAAAGATAGACCTTAGATCCGGATACCATCATCTCAAAGTTAGAGAGAGTGACATTCCGAAGAAAGCCTTCAGGACTCGGTATGGTCACTATGAGTTTGTAGTTATATTTTTGGACTAATGAATGCTCCTGTGGCTTTTATTGATTTGATGAATAGGGTGTTCAATCCATACTTGGATATGTTCATGATTGTGTTCATAGACGATATTCTCATGTACTCTCAGAGCGAGAAGGAGCATGCCGCTCATTTGAGGGTGGTGCTACAGACTCTGAAGGAACCCAGTTGTATGCTAAGTTCAGCAAATGTGAGTTTTGGTTGAACTCGGTGGCATTTTTGGGTCATGTGGTGTCAAGTGAGGGTGTAAGGTGGACTCTCAAAAGATAGAAGCGATGAAGAGTTGGCCTAGACCAGGTAGTCCTTCGGATATCAAGAGTTTCTTGGGTTTAGCTGGTTATTATCAGAGGTTTTTTAAAGGGTTTTCATCCATTGCAGCACTGTTGACTAAGTTGACCCAAAAGAAAATGAAGTTTCAATGGTCGGAGATTTGTGAGAAGAGCTTCCAAGAGTTGAAGACTCGACTCACCTCAGCACTGGTGTGTTAACCCTACCTGAGGGTATCGATGGGTTTGTGGTACACTATGATGCTTCGAGGATCGGCCTTGGTTGTGTACTAATGCAGCACCGTAAGGTTATAGCCTATGCTTCTAGGCAGCTGAAGGTTTATGAAAAGAACTATCCGACTCATGACCTCGAGTTGGCAGTGGTAGTATTTTCCTTGAAGATTTGGAGACACTATTTGTACGGGGTCCACATGGAAGTTTTTACGGACCACAAAATCCTATAGTACTTGTTTACCTAAAAGGATCTGAATCTACATCAGAGGAGGTGGTTGGAGCTTTTGAAGGATTATGATATGAGTGTCTTTTATCATCTGGACAAAGTTAATGTGGTGGAAGACGCTCTTATAAGGCTTTCTATGGAGAGTGTATCCCATATAGATTAGTAAAGGAAAGATTTAGTGAAGGATGTGCATCGACTTGCACGACTAGGAGTTCATCTTGTTGACTCGACGGATGGCGGTGTCACTGTTCAGAATGAATCAGAGTCATCTTTAGTGACCGATGTTAAGGCTAGGCAAGCCGAGGATCCGATTTTGGTAAAGTTGAAGGAAGTTGTTCGAAATCAGAAGGTGGAGGTATTTTCCCAAAGGGGAGATGGTGTGCTACGATATCAGGGTCATTTTTGTGTACCGGGTGTTGATGACCTGAGGAAGCGGATGTTGGATGAGGCTCATGGTTCTAGATATTTTATACATCCAGGTGCCACCAAGATGTACCATGACATACAGGAAGCCTATTGGTGGAATGGTATGAAGAAGGACATAGCAGAGTTTGTGGCTAAGTGTCTGAACTATCAACAGGTGAAGGTTAAACACCAAAGTTCTGGAGGTGTGCTATAAGACATTAGCATCCCTACTTGGAAGTGGGAGGAGATCAATATGGACTTCATTACAAGGTTGCCTCGTACTTGTCGATAGTATGACTCTATTTGGATTGTTGTAGACAACTTGACTAAGGAAGCTCATTTACTACCGGTCAACACCACCGACTCAGTGGAGGATTATGCTAAGTTATACATTCGGGATCTAGTTCGGTTGCATGGAGTCCCCTTGTCCATCATATCAGATAGAGGCACTTAGTTTACCTCTAAGTTTTGGAGATCGTTTCAGAAGGGGCTTGGTACTCAGGTCAATCTTAACACAGCATTTCACCCGCAAACGGATGGTCAGGAGGAGCGGACCATTCAGACTCTTGAGGATATGTTGAGAGTGTGTGTGATTGATTTCAAGGGTAGTTAGGATGATCATTTTCCTCTCATTGAGTTTTCATATAACAACGACTACCATTCCAGGGCTCTGTTTGAGGCTCTTTATGGGCGGAGATATAGATCGTCTATTGGTTGGTTCAAAGTCGGTGAAGCTACGATGATAAGACCAGATTCAGTCCATGAGGCTATGGAGAAAGTTCAGCTTATAAGGGATAGGTTGAAAATAGCTCAAATTCACCAGAAGTCCTATGTGGATGTGAGGAGGAGAGAACTAGAGTTTGAAGTTGATGACTGGGTGTTTCTGAAGGTATCTCCCATGAAGGGAGTGATGAGGTTCGGAAATAAAGGGAAACTCATTCCCCGTTATGTTGGTCCATATCGGATTGCGAACGGGTTGGCAAGGTAGCTTATGAGTAGGAGTTTCCCTCAAAATTTGCTTCAGTTCACCCAATTGTCCATGTGTCGCTCTTAAAGAAGTGTTTGGGTGATCCAGCTCTGGTTGTCCCGGTAGAGAGTGCAGGTGTGGAGGATAGTCTTAGCTATGAGGAGGTTCCAGTGGAAATACTTGATCGTCAGGTTCGAAAGCTAAGGAACAAAGAAGTAGCCTCAGTAAAGGTTTTGTGGGGGAATCAGCATGTTGGGAGAGCTACGTGGGAAGCTAAAGCAGATATGATGGCTAAATACCCACATTTATTCCCTTCCATCTCAGTTGCAGCTTGAGGTATCAGTTTCCTCCCTAGTACTCTATTCAGTTTTATGTTCAGATCATGTGCCCTAGTTTCTTTCATGTCTGTGTATGTATGTGTGATTCATGAATATAGTTCAATCATGTAATTCAGTCCGGAGTCAGTCACTCCATCAGTTTTCAGCTCTAAATGTTCAATATTTGATATGGCAGTTGCATTTCTCAAATTTTATGTATGTTTACCCACGTTCGAGGATGAATGTTCCCAAGGGGGAGATATTGTAAATCCCCGAAAGCCCTAAGATCATACCCAAGGGTTAAAATGGAGAAAATAGGATTTTCTGCACCAAGTCACAGGACGAGTCATCCAGTGACCCGTGAGGTGCACCAGGAGTTGTTAAGTGACTTGTGGGGAAGGGGGTGGACTTAGTTAAAATCTTGGGTTTGAGGTTGACCACGGGTGAGACCACGAGCCGTGGTCATCACCACTGTCGTCATGTTATCCATGGTCAGAAGTTGATTGGGAGGTTGGAAGTTTGGACAATGCTCCTAACGGCTATTCACCACAAGTCTTTGGGTAAACCACGAGTCATGGTGTCCCTCGTGGTGACCAGTGATGATGAATTTCTAGTTCTGGCAACGAGTTCTGACCATGAGTCATGGTAAGTGGCAATGGGTCATCCAATCCCTCGTTGGGACTAGCAGTGTATTTTTCCATGCAAATTTATTAAGGGCTTTTCCGTTATTCCTAAGTTCCTAAGGACTATACTACGTCATTTTAAGCTCATAAAATGGTGTTTTAATAGGGTTAAGCTCATTCTAAAGCATTTTCTTCCATGCATGCAAACTTAGTGGTTTCTAAGGGTGATCAAGCTTAGGATTCATCAAGTTCTTCCCCAAATTCCATTGGGCTTCAAGAGGGTTTGCAAAATCAGATTTCTCCAGGTATGTAGGGTTATGAATGGGTGTATTCATCCACACCCATGCCCAATCCCTCTTCAATTTTATGAAAATTCTAGTTGATGAATCTATGGGGTATCAAATCCATCATGTGAATCTCTAAGTATCAATCATGGGTATGATCTATACATGTTTCTAATGTTGAATTATGATTCATGGGCATATTTTACAATGTTTTCAATTACAAATTATGTTTTCAAGTTTTTATAAATTATGATACCGACCCATGGAAGTTCATGAAAGTTGAGATTTACGATATATGTATTCAAGCATGATGAGATGTATAAGATGAAAGTATAATTTTGAATTACCCATGTCCATGTTCATATTTTCGAATGATCAAGTCTATGCCAAGCATGTTTAAGTATTGGGCAAGCCCATATAAACAAGTATATTTCATGATTTATCTAAACCTCATGTATTAGCTTACCACATAGATTTTGGAGTCTAGACTCCCACTACTTTTAACTTGTGGTATGGTTTGAGCCTAAGGCTGCTCATGTTATGATTTCAGATTATGCATGTATGTTATGATTCAGCTTCGTCCCTAGATGCTGGTCAGCTTCATTGAAAAATGATGAAGAGCATATGCATATTTTTGGAAGTAGTGTCTAGCACCAAGTAGGCTAAGGGTCAGTCAACTTTATGCCTTAGAACTATGTGCCAACGTAGGTATGTTCAGATTATTTGGGACCTCCTTTGTGAGCTTTCCCTGTCCCAAGGGGCCTTCAGCTCGATATAAATATCATGGTAGTGTTCTTAGCCCTGGCAAGGCTTTAGATGGCTCTGGCCACTTGAGTGTAATAGTCGGGACCACGTAAGCTCTATCGTGGTAATGTCGGTTATAAGACGAGCCTCCATTTGTTCCTCATGATTTCAGCTATGCATGTTCATCAGTCATGTTATCATGTTTTCAGCAGGTTTGACCCAATGTTCAGTACTTATATTATCAGTTTACGGCTTTAGGTCATTCGATTCTGTCATGATATTAAGTTAAGTTAAATCATGATTTAAGATAATAGCATGCAAGCCCTACTCTCACATTCTTATGATGAAAAGTTTATGATATGCATGATCTCTGATTTTACTTACTTAGCGGTTTTACTTACCTTACATACTCGGTACATTTCACGTATTGAGCACATACTCTATGCTGTATCGTTTCATGATACAGACTCAGATATTCAAGCTCAGTCCTGCCGTAAGCCAGATCCTCGGTGGTACCACTTTCCAGCCAGATTTGGTGAGGCCTCATCTTTTGAGGGCCCTTCTTTTCAGTTGTAGTTCAGTATTTTCAGTTTCATACATTAGTGTCATGACCCGAACATGGGCCGGGATCGGGACACGGGACAAGAAACCCCAGGGGACTCCAAGTCAACCCATGGCATGAACATAACATCTAACTCAATCATAAAAGCGGAAAATCAACATGATAAACTTAGTGGAATTATGAACTAACCATAACATCAGAAATACACACGAATCTGACGTTGATTATATTCTATGTCTGAAAAGCCTTTAATGCTTATGAGTTGATGGGACAAGACCCTAACTAACTCTCTAATTCGAAAACTAAATACATAAAGAAAACTAATAAAGCATGATCCTCGGGAGATGAGGACTCACCAACAGATGTAGGATGCTAACTCTAAAAGGTTGGCTAAGGACGAGGCTGAGTCTGAGTGTCGGAGCCTATATTATAAGACGATAAAGCATAAAGTATGCGGTCTGTACATGGAATGTACCGAGTATGCAAGGTAAGTAAAATCACTTAAATAAGTACAATCATTTAAAACATGCATAATGTAAACATGATCAAAACAAGAATCTGAGAGTAGGCTTGCATGCTATTTTTCTGAAATCATGATCTCAACATAACATAACATCATAACTGAATCGATTGACCCGAAGCTAAAATCTGATAGTCATAAGTAAAACTGAACATTGGGTCAAACCTCTTTTAGAACATATATATATATCATGAGTGATAAACATGCATAACTGAAATATGAAGAACAATGGGAGACTCGTCATATAACTGACATACAATAGAAGAGCTTATGTGGTCCCAACTATCACACTCAAGTGGGTAGAATCGCCAAAAGCCTTGCCAGGGCTAAGGACGATACCATGATATCGATATCAAGCTCGAGGCCCAATCAGGGCAAGGATAGCTCACAAGGGAGGTCTCTATATAATCTGATTATACCTGTGTTGACGCATAGTTCTGAGGCATAGGGTTGATTGACCCTTAGCCTACTCGGTGCTAGACACTACTCCCAAAAACATGCATATGCTCTCCTCGTTTTTCAATGAAGTTGACCATCGTCTATTGGTGAAGCTGAATAATCATGAATACATATAAATCTGAATTATAAATGAGGAGCCTTGGCTCAAACAGTACCACAAGAAGAGTAAATATTGGGAGTCTAAGACTCCAAAACCATGTGGTAAGCAATTTAACATGAATCATAAATCATACTTGAACATATGGGCTTGCCCAATACTTTAACATGCTTGAAAATGCTTAATTCACTTGTAAACATGATCATAAACATGGGTGACTTGAAAATATGTTTTACATTAATAATATATTATCATACTTGAACATGCATCATAAATCTCAACTTTCATGAACTTCTCATAAATGGGCATTTTGATTTATAAAACTTAAAACATGATTTTAATTGAAAAGAATGTAAAACTTGCCCATGAATCGTAATTCAATAGTAGAAATATATTTAGATCATACCCATGTAAAGAATTAGGAATTTCATGCATTGGGTTAAAACCCCATAGAATCAACATAAGAATTTTCATGATTTAGAGAGGGATCGGGCATGGATGTGAACAGATTCACCTATTCATAACCCTACATACCTAGGGAAGAGCTAATTTTACCACTCCTTGATTGCCCAATGAAGAATTGAACAAAACTTGAAGGAAAAATGAGCTTGATCATCTGTCTAACTCTCTAACTTTGCATACATGAGTAAGAATGGCCTAAAATGTACTTACCCCTCTTAAAACTCATCATTCATAGCTTATAATGACATAGTTTAGGCCCTAGGATCATAGGAATTATGGAAAAGTCCTTACTAAATTCACAGAAAATAACTGACTGGCAGTCCCTACGAGGGACTAGATGAATTATTCTCAAGACCACGACTCGTGGCATCAGTCGTCGTGTGCACTGTCCAATAATTCATATGGGCTTACCACGGGGAACCCATCGAGTCATTACTGGTGACAACGACTCATGATCACCACTCGTGATCCTCACTGCCAAATTCTCAAATGATCAACAACCGGCTGACCATGACTCATTCCAACATATGCCACCTTGCCAACCCGTTTCACAATCCAGTAGGGGCCAACATAACGAGGGCTGAGTTTTCCTTTCTTTCCAAACCTTGTCACTCCCTTCATGGGAGACACCTGCAGAAACACCCAATCATCCACTTCAAACTCAAGTTCTCTTGTTTTCACATCGGCATAGGACTTTTGGTGACTTTGAGTTGTTTTCAACCTGTCCCGTATGAGTTGAACCTTCTCCATAGCCTCATGGACAAAATCTGATCCTACCATCGCAGTTTCACCGACTTCAAACCAACCAATAGGCGATCTACATCTCCGCCCATAGAGAGCCTCAAATTGAGCCATGTGAATGCTAGAATGGCAGTTGTTATTGTATGCAAACTCGATAAGAGGAAAATGATCATCCCAACTACCCTTGAAGTCTATCACGCATGCTCTCAAGTCTCAACATTTCCTTGAGAGTCTGAATTGTCCGCTCCTCTTGACCATCCATTTGAGGGTTAAATGTTGTACTGAGCTTAACCTGAGTACCCAATCCTTTTTGAAATGACCTCCAAACTGAGATGTAAATTGGGCAACTCTGTCTGATATGATGGACAAGGGCACTCCATGCAACCGAACCAGCTCTCATATGTATAGTTTGGCATAATCCTCTGCCAAATCCATGGTTTTGATCGATAGAAAGTGAGCGGCTTTAGTTAACCTGTATACAACAATCCAAATGGAGTCATATTACCGATGAGTGCGAGGAAAACCTGTGATGAAGTCCATATTGATTTCTTCCCACTTCCAAGTAGGAATACTAATGTCCTGAAGCACACCTCCCGGTCTCTGATGCTCAACCTTCACTTGCTGATAGTTTAGGCACTTAGCTACAAATTCTACGATGTCTTTCTTCATGCCATTCCACCAATAGACTTCCTGTAGGTCACGGTACATCTTGGTGGCACCTGGATGTATTGAATATCTGAAACCGTGAGCCTCATGCAACATCCGATTTCTCAAATCATCAACGTCCGGGACACACAAGCGACCCTGATATCGAAGCACACCATCTCTCCCTTTGGAGAAGCCTCTACCTTATAATTCTGAATAGTTTCCTTTTAACTTTACCAAAATGAGATCCTCGTCTTGTATAGCTTTTACATCAGTCACCAAGGACAATCCTTATCTGTTCTGAACAATAATGCCACCATCGGTCAAGTCAACCAAACGAACTCCCAACCGAGCAAGTTGATGCACAACCTTTACCAGCTCCTTCTTTCCCTCATCTACACGGGACACACTTTCCACAGAGATTCTAATAAGTGTATGTGCTACTACATTAGCCTTTCCCAGATGGTAAAGGACACTCATGTCATAATCCTTAAGTAGCCCCAACTACCTCCTTTGCCGAAGATTGAGATCCTTCTTGGTAAACACATATTGTAGGCTCTTGTGATCCGTGAACAAATCTACATGGACCCCATATAAATAGTGTCTCCATATTTTCAAGGAAAATATAACCACTGCCAATTCAAGATCATGAGTTGGGTAGTTCTTTTCATGCACTTTTAGTTGTCTAGAAGCATAAGTTATAACCTTTCCGTGCTGCATCAATATGCATCCAAGCCCAATCCTTGAAGCATCACAATACACAAAACAAACCCATCAGTACCCTCTGGTAAGGTTTAACACTGGTGCTGAGGTCAGTCTAGTCTTCAACTCCTTAAAGATCCTCTCACAATCCTCCGACCATTGGAACTTCACTTTCTTTTTATTCAATTTGGTCAATGGCGCTACAATGGATGAAAAACCCTAAACAAATGTCTGATAGTACCCGACTAAACCCAAGAAACTCCTGATATTCGAAGAATTCACCGGTCTATGCCAATTCTTCACCGCTTCTATTTTCTAGGAGTCCACCTTTATGCCCTCACTTGACACCACATGGCCCAAAAACGCCACTGAGTCCAACCAAAACTCATACTTGCTGAATTTAGCATATAGTTGTCGATCCTTGAGAGTCTATACTACCACCCTCAAATGAGCGGCATGCTCCTCCGTGCTCCAGGAGTATATTAGGATGTCATCAATAAACACAATTATTAACATATCCAAGTATGGCTTGAAAACCTTGTTCATCAAGTCCATAAAAGTTGCAGGAGCATTCATTAGTCCAAAAGACATAACTACAAACTCATAATGACCATACCGTATCCTAAAGGCTATCTTCGGGATGTTCTCTCCTTAACTCAGAGCTGATGGTACCCGGATTTGAGATGTATCTTCGAAAATTACTTTGCACCCTAAATATGGTCAAAGAAATCATCAATCCTGGGTAGAGGATACCTGTTCTTGATGGTGAACTTGTTCAATTTTTGATAGTCAATACACATACGAAGAGAACCATCTTTCTTTCGGAAAAACAGAACTGGTGCACCCCATGGGGATTTGCTCGGTCTAATGAAACCCTTATCTAATAGGTCCTTCAACTGCTCCTTTAACTCCTTTAACTTGGCTGGGGCCATTCTTTAAGGAGGAATAGATATAGGTTGTGTATCGGGAAGAAGGTCAATACCAAAATCAATCTCCCGCTCAGGAGGGATTCCCGGTAGATCATTTGGGAAGACTTTTGGATACTCACCTACTACTGCGACTAACTGGATAGTCAGGGTCTTGGACGTAGCATCCTTAACCCTAACTAGATGGTATACATAATCTTTGGAGATCATTGTTCTGGCCTTAAGGTAGGAAATGAAACAACCTACAAGCACAGCTGAACAAACCTTCCACTCTATAACTGGCTCACCCGGAAATTTGAACTCTACTGCCCAGATTCTATAATTAACAAAGGCATAACATGCAAATAGCAAATCCATGTCGAGGATAACATCAAAATCGGTCATGGCTAACTCTACTAGATCTGTTAAGGTGATTTTCTGAAGGACTATGACTGGGCAACTTCTATAAACCCGTCTAGCTACAACTGAATCACCCACTGGAGTAGAGTCTGAGAAGGGTTCTGACAATATTTCAGGACTAACTCTGAAACTACTAGCAACAAAGAGCGTAATAAAGGACAAAGTAGCCCCTGCATATAACAAAGCATAAACATCAAGATGGAAAACTCATAACATACCAGTGACTATATCCGGGGAGACATCCTGCTCCTAGTGCAATGCTAAGGCATAGAATCTATTTTGGGGCTGACCACTGATCTTGGGAAAAATTATATGCCCAAGTGATACTCAAATACTTCATTTCGTCGTGTTTATACATTGATAATTGTACCTTCTCATGTGATTTGTAGTAAAATGTGAATTTATACTAACCAACATGATTAGTGTTGTTTTGCAGGAAAAATATAATTTTAGGAAGCTAAGATGCATGTTGGGAGAAATCGGGAAGAGACTCGGAAGTGAGCAGTGAAAAAGGCTCAGGTTATGCAGCAAACTAAGGGGCTCTGCGATGGAGCCGTATCACGCTACCATCGCGGATGATTCTACCCCGGATGATAAAAATATGCCAAGTTACAGTGAAGGTCCGCGTTGGGGCCGTGGCACGTTGGCTAAGCCCCGCGTTGAACGTCGTGGCACGTTGGGCATAATTACCTGGAGGACCGGATTCCAGTGAGGGTCTGCGTTTGTGGCATGTCATGGAGACAGTGCTCCGCAATGCACTCCGTGACACGTTGCTTGCTATTCCGGGAAAAATTCCCACTAGTATAAATAGCACACTTAGGTTTATTTTTAATTATTCTGACTTGGTTGAGCAAGAACGTGGGTTACAGGCAGTTGAGGGGACGAAATTCCTAGGGTTCTTCTCTATCTCTTTCTTCCTTATTTCAATTATTTGTATGATTTACACTCATTTAACGATGTTTAATCCACAAATGAGTGGCTAAATTCACTTCTTGCTGAGGTTAAGAACATTTGTAGTGGAATGTGATTATTGATCATCTTGGTTTTTCATCTTTTCTTTCATGGTTGTTCTATTAATTCTTGTTCTTACTGCATTAATGTTTGACCAATATTAATGTATATCTAAAAAATCCGGTTTGCGCTCGAAAGAGAAAGAAATTGGAAGTTGTGAATTAATAGGATATGATCTCTTCTTGGTTTGGGAAAATTGAGAATTGATTTACCTTCAGAATAGAAATATATCTGAAAGTCGTATTAGTTAATTAAGGAATCAATTTCGTATGGATAGAACATGAATTTCTTCTTATCATAGAAATGTAGGTGGAAGGTTCATGATTCTTAAGTTGGGTTAAATACGAGAGTTTTAATCCATAGGCAATAATTCTTGACTAACAACCGGAGGAAAGATTAACCAATTTGTATCAATAAATTTCTTCCCTGCATGTTCGTTTTAGCCTCAGCATGCTCTTTACTATAGTTTAGACTCAATTTGTATATTTGTTTTAGATTAGCATAAATTAGGAAACAAACTCCCAAAATCTTCTTGAAACTGTTGTCTGCATTGTTAGAGTTAGAGTTTATTAATGCTTGATTCGATTATTACCTTGGTCCAGTCCCTGTGGGATCGATACTTGGCTACTCTAGCCATTTTACTACTTGTTCGACCACGTGCACTTGCGTGTAGGTATTCCAAACAGCCGAACAAGTTTTTGGCACCGTTGCCGGGGATTGGCAATTGGTAAAATTTTTCTTAAGTGTTAGTTTACTATTTCCTCTTAGTGTTGACAACTTGGTCTTAGCCTGTATTTTGCAGATATTGATTTCTGTTAAACACTGGTAAGAGATAAGGAGTTGGTGGACTCATATTTAGAGCCGGAAAGACAATTCCATCGACAAAGGAGACAAGCTCTAGAGAGAAAGCTGCAGTTGCTCAGACAGACAATCCTGCAGCAACAACAGAATCCACCAGTTGTAAGGGCAGTGTTAGTGCCCGAGGAAATGGCAGCTAGGCTAGTTCGCGAGGTGGCAATCCCACATGCTAACAATGCCACATCTAGCATCCGCAAACCTGAGCCAGGAGAGAGGTTCGAGCTTAAACAGAACATGGTGCAATTGCAGCACACCAGCGGGCAGTTCACAGGTCTCCCTCATGAGGATCCACAACAACATCTCCAAAACTTTTTGGAGATAAGTGACACTTACATCCCCGCTGGAGTGTCATCAGATTATGTCAGGCTTACATTGTTTCCATTTTCACTTTTGGGAGAAGCTAAGAGATGGTTGAAAGCTGAGCCACCTAATTCCATCACCACGTGGGATGATCTTGCAAAGAAATTCTTGATACGGTTCTTTCCATCCGGTAAAACAGCAAGACTTAGAAGTCAAATTCTAAGTTTTAAACAGAGAGAGGGAGAGAATCTGTATCAAGCCTGGGAGAGATTCAAATCTATGTTGCGGGATTGTCCTCATCATCACCAATCCAATGATGTGTTGGTGCATACTTTCATAGAGGGTTTGGAACCCCACACAAAAATCTTGCTAGACTCAGCAGCTGGGGGACAAGCATTAGAGAAAACTTATGAGGAGTTGTATACCTTGTTGAACCGTATTTCGCAGGGTAATCCAGAGTGGAATGCGGACTCTTCTAAAGGAGGAACAAGGAAAGCGGCAGGAGTATTAGAAGTGGATGGTTTTACAGCTATCGCTGCACAGATAGCTGCATTACAGAATCAACTCAATACCCACTTCAGTAATATGAGCATGAAACATTCTCAAGCCCTAGTGAATATAGTGCAGCAAATTTGGTGTGAAGTGTGCGGTAGTAATGTACACTCAGCTGAGTGTTGTGGTGCGAATCCTGATTCAGTAAACTTTGTTGGTAATGTACCGAGAAATAATCACCAACAATATGGCAACAACTACAACTGTAATTGGAGAAGTCACCCGAATTTCTCTTGGGGTAGTAACAGCCATCAAGGGCAGAGTTCGAGTCAAGGAGCACAAAGAAATCAAGGAGGGCAGCAGCAATATCAGTCACAATACAAAAGCAACAATGCACCTCCTCCACCACCATCACCCAGCATTGAGGAAATGTTCAAAACTATGATAGCTAACCAAGCTCAATTGCAGGCTGACTATGTGAAATTGGCAGCCGATGTAAAGAACAATCAGTTAGCTACAAAGGCATTGGAGTACCAGTTTGGGCAACTAGCTGGAGCTCAGAACACCAGGCCAAGAGGAGGACTTCCAAGTGACACTAACCCCAACCCCAAGCAAGTAAATGCAGTGACCACGAGGAGTGGTTTGCAACTCAAGGAGGTGGAACCAGAAAGACCACCACAGCAGTCGGGAGTAGTGAAGAAGGAGAACAATGATGATAGGGGGAAGGAGAAGGAAGCTGAACCAGAAAGACCACCACCCCCGTTCCCCCAAAGACTAAGGAAATACAAGGAGGAAGCGTGTTTCAAAAAGTTCATGGAGGTGCTTAAACAGGTACACATTAATTTACCTCTTGTTGATGTTTTGCAGGGAGTGCCGAAGTACGCAAAATATATCAAGGACATCGTGGCGAATAAAAGCAGGTTGACGGAGTACGCTACGGTGGCGCTTACGGAGGAGTGCACTTCACGGATACAAAATAGGTTGCCCACAAAGCTCAAAGACCCTCGGAGCTTTACAATTCAACTGACAATCGGGCAGAGTATCCGAGCTCGTGGATTATGTGATTTGGGAGAGAGCATTAACTTGATGCCGACATCGGTATTCAAGAAATTGGGGCTAGGCAGTCCTAGACCGACAACAGTGATCTTGCAACTAGCGGATCGTTCTTTGGCCAGACCAGATGGCATTGTGGAGGACGTGCTGGTGCAAGTGGGCTCCCTTATCTTTCCGGTTGACTTCATTGTGCTAGATTTTGAGCCGGATGTGGAAGTCCCATTTATTTTGGGACGTCCTTTCTTGGCAACTGGGAAAGCACTTATTGATGTAGCTGCAGGGCAGCTAACTATGCGGGCACACGACAAAGTTGAAGTATTTGATATGTACAAGGCCACAAAGCTTCCGGCCGTGTATGAGGAACTCTCAGTGATCAACGTGCTTGATCGAGCGGATAATGCTCAAAGTGTTGATTCGCGAGAGCCTATGGGAAAACACCCGGTGAAGGACCCCCCAAAATGGGAGTTGTGGCAAGAAGATCGAAGTGCCACGTTCTTAGTCAATGGGCAGCGATGTAAGCATTGTTGGGGTGAGGACGGTAGTCGAGAGAAGACATCCGTCACCCTAGAGGATGACTGAGCTTAAATGATGTCGAGCCGCAACGGTAAACCAGGCGCTGCACGGGAGGCAACCCGTGAAATTTTTGTAATATTTGAATAGATTTCGTTGAAGAAAAAAGAAAAAAAATGAGAAAAATAAAAATAAAAACAAAAAAAATTTGTATTTTATGTGAAACCTATAAATTCTAACCAATTTCTTGTTGTGAGATGAATTTCAGGTTGAACGGAGGGTAAAAATACAAAGGAGCACAAAAGAAAAATCGAGGTGAGAAAAATAATAAAAAGTGGCAAAACAGTGAGCCTGCGCGATGGCTCCGTGTCACGGAGGAGGGCCTCCGCGTTACACTCCGTGACACGTTGAAGGTGTTTTGGAATTTTTTACAAATTCCAGAACCCCTGCGCGATGGCTCCGTTTCATGGAGGGTGTACTCCGCGTTACCCTCCGTGACACGTTGAGGTGTTATTCACGACGGGTCACACCGGATCGCTGGGTGGCCCGTGCGAAAAACCTTCTTTTTAACCCCGAAAACACCCAATTTTTCCCATTTTTCACTCCTCTCAATGACAAACAACCCAAAATCCCCCCTCCCCCAACGTGACATGGACCTAGGATCAAATTTCTTCAACTTTTCTTCAAGTTCACGAATTAAAGGTACGTTCTTGAACTTAACCTCAATTTTGGCCGAAATTGTCAATTTTTGAGCATGTGAGGTAACCAAAGCTTGCCCTAAGTGTAAATTGAGCATGAATTCATTTAAGTTATTGTTGATTGATTGGGTTGTTCATGTTGGGTAAGGTGAATTATGTTGTGCTTGTTATGAATATGCTAAGTAAACGATGGAATTTTTTTGGGAGAATGAAATTGTGAATTGCATAGAACTTGGTGAATTGCATAGGTTGTGTTAAGAGTTTTTCTGTGCTAAGTGCTATGGGATGAAATGGTATTGATGGTGATATGTTAATTACCTGTACAAAGTCTGAGTAGTACGTAAAATATATTCCATCGAATTCTCTTAATGCACAAGGCCTGTTGTTGTTTCTTGTTGTAAAGTGGGAAGTGAGACTTGTCTTGCCGTAATGTTGTGATTGTGGCTAAAGACTAATTGTGGTGGTGGCCTAGCTTAACCCAACCTTAGTCAAAGCTAATTTTAATTTGAGTAACATAGGGACTGTCTGCTTGATTTGACAGGAACAATGGCAAGCAGGCAAGATAAAGGAAAAGGTGCGTCTACATCGGGCGCCGGAAGGAAAAGGATTAGACTGGGAACAGTAGTCCCAGCAGCACCAGCGGTTCCGCGCGGCCAACGCCGTCAATACGGAACCCGATGGGTGACAGAGGAAGGGAAGAAATGGTACACAAAGCATAAGGAAAGCAAATACTTCCCCGAGGAGCATATTGCTAGGGAGCCGTTGGCATAGGAGTTTCCCAGAATCGTACATAGGATCGATGTTGCCGGGCTGAACTTCATCTTTGAAGAGCCCAAGGAGTGCAATCTTCACCTGATTCGAGATTTCTACGCCAACTGGAACCCGACACTCCGAAGTCACACTGTCAAAATAAGGGGGCAGGTAGTCACTTTTGAGCCCCATCACCTTAATGCCATCTTGGGGGCGCGGGACATAGACGCCTATGTACTCCGGCAGTTGAACATTACTCCACCATATGCAAATATCAGACGCACTCTGTGTGGAGCCTGTTCAACAGCACGGTGGAGCAGGCATAAGGAGAGGGGCTACCATCAGACGCTGCCCTATTCTCAAATGAACAGGGAAGCCAGAATTTGGCTTAAGATCGTGTGTTCCTACCTGATCTCGGGGGTGCACATGAAAGATGTCACCCGGGATCGTGTGTGCTTGGTATACGCCCTGATGAAAGGGCTAGAGATTAATGTTGGGACGGTGATCATCTCTGCTATGAAGAGAGCCCGTTTGCATCAAGGGCACAGGTACGGGTTTGGTGGCTTGCTGACCACTTTCCTGAGGGGCCTAGATGTTGAGGAAGAGGCCCCTGACTATATCCCGCAGATGGAGAGGTGGGCCTTAGACGTCACCAAAACTAAGGCACCCGACACCACTCACGGGCCAGTTCTCACATTAGCCGAGCGACATGCTCGGGATGATCAGTATATGGCCCGCATGTTCGGGATGCAGATGCTACAGTTGCATATAGGCGGGAGGCCAGCAACAGAAGATGAGCTGTGGCAGCTAGAGTTGGACTACCCCTTCGGCGAAAATACCAGGGCTTTATGCCGAGTAGGGCCAGCTTTTGTGGAGCCCACTGATGATGATGTCCCCACAGATGAGGAGACACGCCGCGAGGACTAGGATATTGAGTCGAATGATGATAGCGGAGGTGATTCAGATATGGGGGACGAGGCAACCGCACCTGACAAAGAAGTGGAATACTTCGATTGATCAGGGAGTTTCACCACCTACTCTTATGCTATGCTGAATTTTGTGAACACTGGGGACAGTGTTCGATTTAAGTGTGGGGTGGGAGTAGTTAGGTGCTGGTTGTTTGTTGTTGTTTATGTTTGTTCGGCTGGTTTTTGCTATGGGTATAAAGCTACACGCAAGTGCACGTGGTCGAACAAGTAGTAAAGTGGATTAAGTAAGCCAAGTATCGATCCCACAGGGACTGGGATGAAGTGCAATCTGCTCAAGTGTACTATATTTCGATTCTAAAAATGCAGACAACAGTGTAACCAAAAGTTTGATATTTTGTTTTATAATTTTTATGCTAAATCTAAAATAACTATCTAATTTGAGTTTGAACTATGAATGAGAGCATGCTGAGGTTAAACGAACATGTAATGAAATTAATTATTGACATAATTTGGTTAATCTTTTCCTCCAGTTGCTAGCCAAGAACTATTTCCAAGAGATTAAAACTCTCGTATTTAACCTCACTTAAGAATCATGAACCATCCACCTACATTTCTGTGATTAAATGCAATTCATGTTCTAGCCATACAAACCCGGTTCCTAAATTGACTAATACGACTTTCAGGTATATTTCTATCCTGAAAGTAAATCAATTCCCAATTTTCCCAAATCAACTAAAGATCATATCCTATTAATTCACAACTTTCCAATTTCTTGCTCTCTCGAGTGAAACCGGACTTTTTAGATATACATTAACGTAGGCCACACATTAATGCAGTAAGAACAAGAATTAATAGAACAACATGGAAGAAAAGATGAAAAACCACTATGATCAACAATCCATTTCACTACAATTGTTCATAACCTCATCAAGAAGAGGATTTAGCCACTCATTTGTGGATTAAACATCGTTAAATGAGTGTTAAACATCAAGCAATTGAATTAAAGAAGAAGGAAAGAGAGAAAAACCCTGATATTTTTGTCCCCTCAACTGCCTGTAACCCACGTTCTTGCTCCACCCAGTCAGAATATTGAAAAATGAACCTAAGTGTTCTATTTATACTGGTGGGAATTTTTTCCGGAATAACAAGCAACGTGTCATGGAGTGCATCGCGGAGCACTCCCTCTGTGACACGCTACGGACGCTGACCTTCACTGGAACTGGGGGTCCAGGAAATAAATCCCAACGTGGCACGGCGTGCAACGCGGAGCCAAGCCACCGTGCCACGGAGCTATCGCGTACCCTCTCTGGAATTTGGATGAAATTTCCCTATCCAGGTAGAAGGCCTCCGCGATGGTAGTGTGACACGGCTCCATCGCGGAGCCCCTTTATTTCATGCTGTCCAATGTCTTGTCCCTTGCTCGCATCCAAGTCCATCCCTAATATCCTCCAACATGCATTTTAGCTTCCCGAAATTACATTTTACCTGCAAAACAATGCTAATCATGTTGGTTAGTATAAATTCACATTTTATTACAATTACATGAGAATGTATACACATTGATAGATAAACAAGGCGAAAATGGTACTTTTGAGTATCACTTGGGCATATAAATTTGCCCAAGATCAATGTTTATGTTTTGTTGTTGTGCCTGTGCAAAAATTGTGACCCTGTGATTTTGATGTTTATGTTTTGTATTGTAATTTGGTGTTGTAATTAATGTGAAGTTGTTGTGTGTTGTATGGAGTTGTTGTTAGCTGGTTGTGTAAATATTTTTGTTTTATCGAAATTATCGATATTTTTAAAAAATTTCGTGAAATTTTTTATTTTTGGGTTTCTCGGCGTTTTTTTTCGGTGCTTTTACCGAGAATAGTCCCATTGAACTGAAGTCGTAATTAGTGACCGTTCCCTATGATGGATGGATGACGACCATCTTAAGGGAAATGTAGTCGATAGGAGTAGATTTCTTTTGCTCTTTTTAAATTTTTTTCTTTTGTTTGTTTGTATCCCAAACGTGTCGTTACTTTATGGTTCGGAATTCAGATTGCGTGTTGTACATGATATTTAGAATGCAAAGGTGATTCGTATGAAAGCATGCAACTTTGTAAACATGTTGAGACACCTAGACCATAGAATTCGATGTGGTATGATTGAGGCTTAATGTTTGAATTCTTGTAATTGGTTGATTGAAGAGTCTGTGAATATGTCTTGAGTTGAGCATGTGCAATGAGTGTGTGGTGAGGTTTCGTTTCTTCCATGCTATTGTGAAGTTTCCAGAACTTGCCTGGTGTGTGTGTACGAAATGAAATGAAGGATGTGTATTGTAGGAAAGGATGTAGGCATTTCTTTGCTTTAACCGAAAGTTTTTTTTTCATTATCGTACCTACCTTGAATGTACATCCTAGTTAGCCCATTGAGCCTTTAGCCTATTCTTTTCTTTTTTCGAAAAGGTACAAATCGAGCTTAACCCCTTCTTTTCATTATCCGTGAATTTGATCCAAAACTCTTAAGCGCTCAAGAAAAGAAATTTTCCCACAGTGTCATGGAGTAGTAATTGTGAAAATAAAGGAAAAGCGGAAGTGGTGAAAGTAAAGAAAAGGTCAAAGGTGCACTTGCTGAATTTAATAAAATGAAGATGTATAACTAATCTTTGTTATTAAGTCGAGTGTGCTTAAAGAAATGGGAACAAAAATAAAGGAAGGTTTCAAGAAAGGGGAGGATGAAAGAAGAAACAATGCCCATAATGTGGTGGGATGTATGGGAAAGTGCTTAAGGGTGCTAGTTGCTATTATTGGTTAGCCCAGTATGTACTAGTTCCTTAGCTTACATTACAACCCGTCAAGTCCTACGTGATCTTACATCACTCGTCCTTATATTAGTGGAGTAATACACTAGAGGCAAGCTTATGGGTCATGACATGATGCATGTGAATTCTTTGAGAGAGAGAGCGAAATCGTGTTCATATGCCCCTGCATATAATGCTTTTGAGATCATATGATTGAAAAAGGGGAAATTCTCTTGGGTTGTGAGGGCACATGCTTGACGAGAGATTTAATTTCGTGTCGGATGTCTTTATCAGCTGATTTGCATGAGTTTGCCGAGATCGAGAGTCGACTTGTGAGTCTAGGATGTCTTAATGTTTTGAATGTCACTGTATTGATGAGACTATGCATGTTTTCTGGATGATTTGCTATGTAATTAATCGGTATAACCGTAGCTTGAATTGTCGGGCCAAAGAAGCTATGATTGGGTGTCAATTGCATGAGATGTGAGATTATTGTTTGAGGACGAACAAAGTTTTAAGTGTGGGGTAAGTGATCTTGGGCAAAATTATATGCCCAAGTGATACTCAAATGCTTCATTTCGTCGTGTTTATACATTGATAATTGTACCTTCTCATGTTATTTGTAGTAAAATGTGAATTTATACTAACCAACATGATTAGTGTTGTTTTGCAGGAAAAATATAATTTTAGAAAGCTAAGATAAATGTTGGGAGAAATCGGGAAGAGACTCGGAAGCGAGCAGTGAAAAAGGCTCAGGTTATGTAGCAAACTAAGGGGCTCCGCGATGGATCCGTGTCACGCTGCCATCACGGATGCATTCTGCGCCGGATGATAAAAATATGCCAAGTTACAGTTAAGGTCCGCGTTGGGGCCGTGGCACGTTGGGCATAATTACCTGGAGGACCGGATTCCAGTGAGGGTCCGCATTTGTGGCGTGTCACGGAGGCAGTGCTCCGCGATGCACTCCGTGACATGTTTCTTGTTATTCTGGGAAAAATTCCCACTAGTATAAATAGCACACTTAGGTTTATTTTTAATTATTCTGACTTGGTTGAGCAAGAACGTGGGTTACAGGCAGTTGAGGGGACGAAATTCTTAGGGTTCTTCTCTATCTCTTTCTTCCTTATTTCAATTATTTGTATGATTTACTCTCATTTAACAATGTTTAATCCACAAATGAGTGGCTAAATTCACTTCTTGCTGAGGTTAAGAACATTTGTAGTGGAATGTGATTATTGATCATCTTGGTTTTTCATCTTTTCTTTCATGGTTGTTCTATTAATTCTTGTTCTTACTGCATTAATGTTTGACCAATATTAATGTATATCTAAAAAATCCGGTTTGCGCTCGAAAGAGAAAGAAATTGGAAAGTTGTGAATTAATAGGATATGATCTCTTCTTGGTTTGGGAAAATTGAGAATTGATTTACCTTCAGAATAGAAATATATCTGAAAGTCGTATTAGTAAATTAAGGAATCAGTTTCGTATGGCTAGAACATGAATTTCTTCTTATCACAGAAATGTAGGTGGAAGGTTCATGATTCTTAAGTTGGGTTAAATACGAGAGTTTTAATCCATAGGCAATAATTCTTGACTAGCAACCGGAGGAAAGATTAACCAATTTGTATCAATAAATTTCTTCCCTGCATGTTCGTTTTAGCCTCAGCATGCTCATTACTATAGTTTAGATTCAATTTGTATATTTGTTTTAGATTAGCATAAATTAGGAAACAAACTCCCAAAATATTCTTGAAAGTGTTGTCTGCATTATTAGAGTTAGAGTTTATTAACGCTTGATTCGATTATTACCTTGGTCCAGTCCCTGTGGGATCGATCCTTGGCTACTCTAACCATTTTACTACTTGTTCGACCACGTGCACTTTCGTGTAGGTATTCCAAACAGCCGAACAACCACCACCGGTGCTAGTAGATGCCCTCTGCTAGGCTGGGCGTGTGGGTGGAGCTGTTGAACTGGAAGCAGGGCCTCGGCCCCTATCATGGCCCTGTCTAACTGCTGGGAAATCTCTGGGAATATGTCTATGCTTCCCACATCTTAAGCAAGCACCTGTACCCACCAAGCACTGACCCGTGTGCCCCCGACCACACTTGCCACAAACTGGGATACTGGAATCTGCGGGCCTGCTGCTCTGACCCCTTGATCTTGATGATCTCCCTCTCTAATCGTACCTAGGTTTAGATAGCATACTCACTGCTGAGGATGCTAGGGCTGAAGATCTCTGGTGGGTCTGTTGTCGGTGCCCACCACCTGGGCTCAGCTGAGAGAATCAATAACTGTCAGTCTTGGCCCTCTTGGCCTATCTCTCTCTCACATGTGTTGCCTCCGTCTACTGGGCATATAAGACTATTCGAGGGAAATTCATATCCTGATGGAGCATAGTGGTCCTGCAATCCTTTTCTAATTAGTCCGCCACCCCTTGAATAAATCTGCTCACTCGCTCCATTTGATCAACCACCAACTTTGGGGCGTACTTTGACAGACGAGTGAACTCAAGTACATACTCCTGCACCGTCCTCTTCCCCTGCTTAAGATTTATGAACTCAGCTGCTTTCAACTCCTTCATCTCATGAGGGAAAAACTGATCTACAAAAATTTGGAACTCCTCCCAACTGATAGGGCCTGCTCCGACTGCCCTACTGTTGTTATACTTTGAGAACCCAAGGATCAGACTCAGTAATTGAAATGGGAAAATTTGTGAAATTGATGTTGTAGGCACAGGATGAGTCGTGGGATGACCCGTGAGGACAGCCCATGAGTTATCAAGTGACTCATGGGGAAGGCCAGTGAAGAGTTAAGAAGTTTGAGGGATAGGGTCCCCACGGGCATGGCAACGACTCATGGTCAGACCCCACGAGTCGTTAGGTCAGTCGTGGGGTAAGAGTGTGTGAAAAATCAAAGAGGTCACCAGTGTACTTCGCAGAAGCTGACCACGACTCGTTGGGTCAGATAACAAGTCATTTGGTCAGTCGTTATGAGCCCAGGAGTCCAGGCAGGCACTGGACTCAACAAGCAACATGACGAGTCATTCCCCCCAGTGACGATCCGTCAGGTCGTCCATTAGGACCACCTGGCAGTGTTTTCCTGCGAATTTAGTAAGGGTATTTTTGTAATTGCTAAGTTCCTAAGACCTATACTATGTCGTTTAAGGCTCGTTTTATAGGGTTTTAAGAGGGGAAAACCTATTATAAGCTAAGGCATTCCATGCATGCAAACTTGAGAGTTTGAAGAGAGGATTTAGAGCAAGTTTTGAAGGATTCCATTGGAATATCATCTTGGGCAATCAGATAAGTGGTAAAATCATCTCTCCTAGGTATGTAGGGTTATGAGTGGGTGTCTCCTTCCACACCCATTCCCAATTTCTATAAATCCATGAAAATTACCTATGATCAAGTATGGAGTTTTTGCCCAATTGCATAATTCTTCAATCTTTATACATGGGTATGTTTAGATTATATTTATATTGATGAATTGTGATGCTTGGGAAGACTTTAAATTATTTTCAATCAAATTTTTTTTTTCTAAATTATGAAGTTTAATGCCCATGGATGAGAAGTTCATGAAAGAAGAGAATGATGATGAATGCATGATGATGATGAGATTTGATGATGAAAAGCATGTTTTTAAAGCTACCCATGATTATGATATTGTTTCTTTTTAAATGAATTGAATATATTCAAGTATAGTGAAGCTTTGGGCAATGCCCACATGTTGCTTTTAAATCATGTTTTTCCCCAAAATAAGCTTACCACATTGTTGGGAGCGAAGTCTCCCAAATTTCATATTATTAGCTTGTGGTATGTTGAGTTAAATATTCCTACATATAGCGTATCACATGATTTGGAATATATTCTCCCACTTATATTTGAGCTTGTGGTATGTTCGAAGTAGAACTTCTCATATGTATGAATTCATAATTGAGATGTATGTTATCACTGAGCTTCATTTCATACGATGTCGAGTCTATGCATGATTTTATTATTGAGATTTGTCAAAGGACAATGTTGAACTTCATTTCATAAGATATTGAGTTATACATGATTTAATCTTGAGTTTCGTCAGTAGATGATGTTGAGCTTCATTGTATACGATATAGAGAATTTCATGTTTTGGGAGAATAGTCTAGCACCGAGTGGGCTAAGGGTCGATCACCCTATGCCCCAAAACTACATGCTAATGTAGGTTAAATACTGTATGACTTGGGACCTCCCTAGTGAGCTTCCCCCTTCCCAAATTGGCCTTCATCTTGATATCGATATCATAGTAGCGTTCTTAGCCCTGGCAAGGTTTTGGATGGCTCTGCCCACTTGAGTGTAATAGTCGGCACCACGTAAGCTCTATCGTGGTATGTCGGTTAAGTGTCTCCCATTGTCTATATGATTCAGATTTGCATATTCATTACTCATGATTATTTCTTTAAGCATGCATGTTCTGAAAGCAAGGTTTGACTCATTGTTCAGCTTTTGTCATAAATGTTATGTTTCAGCCTTGAGTCATTCAAGTTAGTCATGATGTTATAAAGCTATGCATGGTCATGTTTTGATAAGATTACGATCTAAGAATGAATGCATGTAGCCTTCTTCTCAGACTTGAAAGCTTATGATATGTTATGAAATGTTTCAAATGATTTATTTTACTTAAGCAGTTTTACTTACCTTGCATACTCAGTACATTCCACGTACTGACCGCATACTTTCTATGATGTATCATTTTATGATACAGGACCCAGCTCGCAGCTTCAGCCCTGCTCTTAGACAACTTTTTGGAGTTAGTATCTACTCGGATTGGTGAGTCCTCATCCTCCGGAGACTAGACTATCATTTTCCTTTATGTATTTCCAGTTTCAGTATTGTTGAGTTAGTTGGGGTCTTGTCCCATCAACTCGTCCATGTTAGAGGCTTTCAGACTTATGTAAGTGTACCTTCGGATGTTATTCTGATGTGACGTTGTATTAGACTTCCATTGAGATTATATTCATGATTTATTTAGTTTATTGAATGAGTTAGTCGTATGCTTATGCCAAGGGTCGACTTGGGGTCTCTCGGTGTCCCTTGTCCCGTATCTATGATCTGGGCCTCCGTTCGGATCGTGACAAACTTGGTATTAAAGCCATAGGTTTGAAGTGTCCTAGGGAGTCTGAAAGCCATGTTAAGTAGAGTATTTTTCATGGGTGTGAAGCGCGCCATACTTATGATGAAGAGGCTACGAGATATTTAGGAAATGTTCCCTTCTTTCATGATCTATGTCGTACGATGAAGAATCTTTCTATTCTTCTAATTTGTGCTAATCGCGATTGAAGAATCATGGCTCCTCGAAGGATGAACAGAAGGAGGAATGGAGGTGGTGAAGGCCACGGGAATGGAAATGGTTATGGGCATCAGCCAACCCCATCAGTTCAGGAGCCTCAAGCACCGCAGCTAGTCGGCCATGCTGAGTTTCGGCCCGTTATTCAGATGCTTGCGCAGGCCTTGACTTCTCAGGTCAATCAATAGGCTGTTGTGTATGTTTCCAAAAATGGAAATGCAGCGGCAGCTCGAATCAGGTACTTCTAGAGGATGAACCCCCCGGAGTTCTTGGGGTCCAAGGTAGATGAGGACCTGCATGATTTCATTGATGAGATTGTCAAGATCACCCAAGTCATGGGGGTGAGTAGTGTTGAGTGCACAGAGTTAGCCTCCTACCAGTTCAAGGGGATGGCACATATCTGGTTTCGCCACTGGAAGGAAAGCAGGGCAGCAGGAGCAGGTCCGGTCACTTGGGAGGAGTTCCAGGTTGCATTTCTAAACCTGTTCTTCCCTCGGGAGTTGAGAGAGTTGAAAGCAGCTGAGTTTGTAAACTTAAAACAGGGAAGGATGATAGTGCAAAAGTACTCCCTTGAGTTCACTCGCCTATTGAAATATGCCCCAGAGTTAGTGACGGACCAGAGGGCGCTGGTGAGCAGGTTTGTTCATGGTATAGCAGGGTATTTGGACAAGGAGTGTCGGATTTTGCTATGCTTCACCAGGATATGGACTTCCCTCGTATGGTGTTGTACGCCCAGCAGATGGAGGCAGCACATTCGAGAGAGAGGGAGACCAAGAGGGCTAGGACTGAGGATCATAGGTTCTCTCAGTAGAGGTCTGGTGGTGGACACTGACATCAGGCTCGAGGGGTCAAAGTAGCAGACCCGCAGATTCTAGCATCCTAGCTTGTCGCAGATGTGGTCGGGCCACACAAGCCAGTGTTTGGCAGGTTCAAGGGCTTATTTCGGGTGTGGGCAGCCCCGACACATTCTTCGAGATTGTTTAGTTGCGAGGCAGGTTCTGGTTGGGGGCCGAGGCCTGGCCTCTAGTTCAACAGCCCCTCCCCCACGCTCATCCCATCAGGGGGCATCTACTAGCACAGCTGGCGATCAGCGCCAGAACAGATTCTATGCCTTAGCTTCCCGTCAAGAGCAGGAGGTCTCCCCAGATTTGGTCAATGGTATGTTACGAGTCTTCCATATTAATGTATATGCTTTGTTAGATCTGGGGTTCTACCTTGTCTTTTGTGACACCATATGTGGCCAGTAGCTTCAGAGTCAGTCCCGATGTTTTGTCAGAACCCTTCTCAGTTTCCACCCTAGTAGGTGACTCAGTTATAGCTAGACGGGTATATAGAGGTTGCCCAATCTCAGTTCTTCATATGATCACCTTAGCAGACTTGATAGAGTTATCCATGACTAATTTCGATGTTATTCTCGGCATGGATTGACTATTTGCATGCTATGCTTAAGTCAATTGTAGAAATCGGGTCGTAGAGTTCAGATTTTCGGGTGCGCCAGTCTTAGAATGGAAGGGTAGTTCAGTTGTGCCTATAGGTTGATTCATTTCCTACCTTAAGGCCAAAAAGATGATTTCTAAGGCGTGCATGTACCATCTATTTAGGGTTAAGGATGTGAATTCTGAGACCCCGACTATCCAGTCTGTACCGGTGGTACGTGAGTATCCAGAGGTTTTTCCTAATGATTTGTCAGGTGTCTCTCCCGAGTGGGAGATTGATTTCGGTATAGACCTCCTTCCCGACACGCAGCCTATATCTATTCCACCCTACAGAATCTCTAGCCGAGCTAAAAGAGTTGAAATATCAGTTGAAGGACCTGTTAGATAAGGGCTTTATTAGGCCAAGCAAGTATCCCTGGGGTGCACCAGTCCTATTCTTTCAGAAGAAAGATGGTTCTCTTCAGATGTGCATTGATTATAGGAAGTTGAACAAGGTCACCGTTACGAACAGGTATCGTTTACCTAGGATCGATGATTTGTTTGACCAGCTTCAGGGTGCTAAGTGTTTCTCCAAGATTGATTTCAGATCTGGGTACCTCCATCTTAGGGTTCGGGAGAGTGACATTTCAAAAACCGCTTTCAAGACTCGGTATGGTCACTACGAATTTGTTGTTATGTCTTTTGGATTAACCAATTCCCCTTCAGCTTTTATGAATCTTATGAACAGGGTTTTCAAGCAATATCTTGATACGTTCGTGATCGTGTTCATCGACGACATCCTTATATACTCTCGGAGCAAGGAGGAGCATGCCGCTCATTTGAGAGTAGTGTTGTAGACCCTCAAGGATTGTCAATTGTATGCAAAGTTCAGTAAGTGTGAGTTTTGGTTGGACTCAATTGCATTTTTGGGCCATGTAGTATCGAGTGAGGGCATAACGGTAGATTCTCAAAAAATCGAGGCAGCGAAGAACTGGCCCAGACTGGTGAACCCATCAAATATCAGGAGCTTCTTGGTCTTAGCAGGTTACTATCAGAGATTCGTTGAGGGCTTTTCATCTATTGAGGCATCTTTGACCAAGTTGACTTAGAAGAAAGTAAGAATTCCAATGGTCAGAGGCTTGTGAGGAGAGCTTCCAAGAATTGAAGACTCTACTCACTTCAGCACCAGTGTTGACCCTACCCGAGGGTACCGATGGTTTTGTAGTATATTGTGATGCTTCAAGAATTGGACTTGGGTGTGTGTTGATGCAGCATGGGAAGGTGATAGCATACGCTTCAAGATAGTTAAAAATCCATGAGAAGAATTACCCGACCCATGATCTTCAGTTGGCAGCGGTGGTGTTTGCATTGAAGATATGATGGAATTTCTTGTATGGGATCCACGAGGATGTGTTCACGGATCACAAGAGCTTGAATTATGTGTTCACGCAGAAAGATATTAATCTTTGGCAAAGGAGGTGGTTGGATCTACTAAAGGACTACGACATGAGTGTCCTTTACCACCCTGGTAAGGCTAATATGGTAGCGGACGAACTTAGTAGGCTCTCTATAGAGAGTGTGTCCCATGTGGATGAAGGAAAGAAGGAGTTGGTGAAAGATGTCTATCGACTTGCGAGGTAGGGAGTTAGATTGGTCGACTCGACCAAAGGCGGCATTGTTGTGCAAAATGGATCAGAATCGTCCTTGGTAATAGACGTGAAAGCTACACAAGATGAGGATCCATTGTTGGTAAAGCTGAAGGAAGCCATTCGGAGTCAAAAGGTGGAGTTCTTCTCCCAAGGGGGAGATGGGGTGTTGATAACGCTCAAACCACACCTTGAAATAGATTTTGAATATTGTTTGCATGCTGTGATTCATTTGATTTCCTCTAATCACCCTCAAGCACAACTGATCCAAGCTTGCAGGAATCTTGTTCAAAGGGATTAGCAATGCTTTTGTAAGCATACTCATAGAGAAGAGAGAGGGTAATATCGCGGCCGACTGGTTGGCATCTAAAGCTCTGAACCAGCCGTCGGGTTATCAACAGCTTTTGACCTGTCTGCCTGGACATAAGATACCTAAAAAGAAGAAAGAAAAGGAAAATGTTATTCCTTTGGAAGTATGAAGCAGACGTTGTGAATAAAGAACCCAACTAGAGGTTGGGGTCGATCCTACAGGGAATATAGAAGGATGTAGAAGAACGCTAGTGCTTAAGCTTTTTAGTTAATTATTTCCTAAGAGGGGGTGATTTGTAAAAGTAATAGATAACAATGTTGAGAAATTGTGAAGGTTGATTCCAAATTAATACAACTAACTAGGGTAAGTGTTCCCCATGACTTCATAACCACAAGGCGTTTTATACTAGTGATCTATTCTGATGCATAGCATGCAATATAGGTAAGTTAATTTCACCTAAATGGTTGGTCCCCTATTTAAATGATTATCAACACGCAACTTGGTCCATCTACGAGTGTATGCTTGACTAACCCTTACCCTTGATATCGGATTAGCTCTCCCCGGACAAGTTCAAGTTATTATATGAGGGTTGATAGCCTCAAATCTCCATTATTAATCCCTTTTCCCATTCATTACCTCCTTGATCCGGTAAGTAAGAATAAGGCAAGTTCTAACGTTTGCAACCGTTAAGAAATAATTAAAACAAAGGGAAAAACATTACATGCATAAACTCCGTTCAAGAATCACTAAGTATTTTTTCTATGTTTGTTAATTCGTCATGGTTCCCACAGCCCTAGTTGTGGAGGTTTTAGCCTTTCATAATTATAAGTAAATCCATATCATTCATAGACAAAAGCTAAAAGTAATACTTTCAATGATGAAAGGAAGACACTTCACTTGGATAATGCAAAAATAAGGAAGAACAATTCAACAAGTATCTCAAATCGTTTTATAAAAATAAAACCTTACAATAGTATTTCGCACACTAATCCTCAAACTTGTTGTTTCTCGCCTCACCTATTACAAAGAAATAAAAGGGTATTTATAATAGTAGTTTAATGCCTTCTTTTCTTCCTTCATGGATTTGATTTGGGATTCGTAGCTCCTTTTCCTAGCCAAAAATGGAATCCAAGTCGGCAATAGCAACGGCCAGGTGACGACTCGTTAGGTCTCCTAACGAGTCATGGCAATCATTAAGTACTCGTCCTCAGCAAAATACTCCTTCAAGGTGACGAGTCACCTAACAACTCGTCAGGTCAGGGCACGAGTCATTAGGTCCCTCGTGGCTATAGATCACAAAAAAACTTCTAGTGTACTTGACGACTGCTCACAGTATCTCATGACGATTCGTTACTTCACCTGATGACTCGTTATGTCTTTCGTTGTCTTCCCTGTGCATTTTTCAGAAATTATCCTCCCAGTCTTCACGACTGGCATAACGACTCGTTACCAGATGTAACGAGTTGTGCCTTCAACTCATTAAATGCACTGTTTCTTCTCAATTAAACCCGATCTCTTCCTACAACTCCAGGAACGATTCATCCATTGAGACGACGACTCGTTACCTGGCTAGTAGTCCGCACTTTGTTTTGTTTTCTTCAAGTTCATTCCAAAAGCCTCAAATATACCCAAATCTATCATTTTTAGCCCTGAAATCATCTAATTATGTGCGTTATCTATTTTCACAAATATATAACATATACACATCCAAACACACATAATTTTTCCTCAAAACATAGTAAAGTACAGGCAAAAATATGTCTATGAAGTGTGTGAGTACGCCCTTCATCAACACCCCACACTTAAACTATTGTTCATCCTCGAACAATCTGCTACTTCCCTTCACACATTTAATCACAACATTCATCCTACAAATAGGTCTACTTACACTTAGGAGCATGAGACAAATCAATGAAGCTCAAACAATTCACTCACATGCATATAGGATCAACATTAAAATGTCAAAGTTCGAAATCACTTAGCTTTTGAAAACCAACTCATCAAGTCATATATTGGGCCAACATGAATCACATGTAATTTAGCAATCAAGATAAACCAAAGTCTTACCATTGTGTCCCTCACAATTTGGAGAGATGCCCTTTCACATACAGGATATAAGTCAATATGAACTTAGGCATAAATAAACAGTCTCCGCTCACTATCCCAAAAGAACTCAACATACATGCAAAAGACTACCCATAGGCTTTCCCTTAGTGTAATACTCCCCTAATATAGAATTATGAATCAAGGATAGGACTTAAATTTGGTTGTAATGTGAGCTAAGGGACGGGTAGAAACTATTTGGCCAAGATAGTGACTAATCTCCCTAAGCATTTTAATATTTCACAACACTTTAATTTTTTTAGCACTTTCTTCAATTTTCAAAATTTTCTCCTTATGCCTTTTATTTTTCAATTTTTAAACTTAGATGACTAGTGAGAATTTTTCTTTTAACATTGAGCTCATTCACATTTTTTTTTCATCTTCAATTTTTCAAAGCTCTTTCTTATTTTTGTATTCGCACTAACAATCACCCTCCTTGTTTAGCAAAATTTCACCTTTTTATTTTCTTCCAATTCACTAAACTTTTTATCTTTTCCCTTCACTTTTCAATTATGCTCCTTTCCTAAAAAAAATTCCATTAAAGTGCTCTAGGAGTCATTTGGATCAAATACAAGTCAATAGAACAAAAAGGGATTTAAGCTTGTAATATGGCTATAAAAAAATAGGCTAAGGCCCGACATAGCTAACTAGGATAATTACAATCAAGATAGGTAAAATAGGAGAAAAATATCGCTACCAAAGAAACGCCTATATCACTTCCTAGATCCATCATTCATATTTTGTTTTGCGCACACACCGGGCAAGTTCTAGACATCAAATTGCAAGCATGGAGTATATCAAAAATTCCTCACTCACACAATGGCACAAAATAGTTTAACAATGGAAATCAAGATCACATAAACACATATATTCATATTGAATGCATAACATAATTAAGCCCATTTTTTCAAGTACAAGAGTCAAGTTCCAAAAGACTAAGTGTTTCTACTTTTTTCATGCATTTTTGAGTGAATTTTTATAAAGTCTCAATGATATCTAAAGTGAAGCACCTAGAATTCTTAAGGTCCAAGTTCTTGTTCTTCCTAATAACTAATTTACCCTTGATGGTCGTCATCCATCCATCATCGGGCAAAGTCATGACTCAAAAAAATAATTAGACTCTCTAATCGGTTCTAAGGGACTATCCACCGGAAAAGTACTGAAAATAAAAACCGTAGGAACCCAAAATAAAATAAAACTAAAAAAATACTACCACCCCACAAGCATGCATGATATGTCATAAATCCAAAAAAAACTAAGCCTGCCATGTACAAATTTAGCAATTAAGGAATGCATAGTAATATGTAGTTCATTTCTCCCACCCCACACATAATTAGTTACACTGTCCCCAGTACTAAAACAAATAAGCATAAAGTAATAGAGTGCAAAAAGATCTCCTTGGGCCTCTACTTCTCGTCGTCTATGTGGGAAAGAGCAGCTTCCCCCATCTATGCATTTCATGCTCAAATTGTTTTGTTGAGAATCATGACATATTACCTGCACACTTGAACAAAAACGTAAAAACAAAATAAAAATTATCTTGGGTTGCCTCCCAAGTAGCTCCTGATTTAACATCGCGGCATGACACTGGTATCTTGATTACTCAGACTTCATCAAGATACCTGTTGAGACCGTGGTCACATCTTGGCCGCTTGTTTCACCACGTTGCCCCGTGACACGTTAGAAAATAAAAGAAAAACAAAAAATAAGAAATAAAGACTAAAAGTTAAACACAAGTAATTAATCTAATCCTAAACCATATCCACCGACAACGGCGCCACTTTTTGATAACGCTCAAACGACACCTTCTTCGAAAGTATGAAGCAGACGTTGTCAATAAAAAACCCAACTAGAGGTTGGGGTCGATCCCACAGGGAATATAGAAGGATGTAGAAGAAAGCTAGTGCTTAAGCTTTTTAGTTAATTATTTCCGGGGAATTTGTAAAAGTAATATATAACAATGTTGAGAAATTGTGAAGTTTGATTCCAAATTAATGCAACTAAATAGGCTAAGTGTTCCCCATGACTTCATAACCAAAAGGCGTTTTATACTAGTGATCTATTCCAGTTCTTAGCATGCAATACCAGTAAGTTAATTTCACATAAATGGTTGGTCCCCTATTTAGATGATTATAACCACGCAACTTGGTCCGTCTATGGGTGTATGGGTTAACATAACCACCGCACTACGTAACCACCGCACTACGTAGCTCTTGATCAGATGAAGTGGGCGCAGGAGCTGTGGGAGGCTGTGCTACCTCAAATGGTGTCTGGCGAGGCGGAGACTGCTGGGAGGGTCAAGATGACACCTCCGTATTGCTCTCAGACCGGGCTGAATCTGGCTGTAAGTGAGGCATCCTACTGGTGCCTTCGCCCGCCGCTGTATCCAATCTCCTGCCTGTAGCTGGGTGCCACTGGTCTGCCATAGAATCTGTAAACAAAGAGGGTGGTAAGTTTCAAAAGAACCAACCCTATATTGTACTGTGCTATGGCACGACTGAGTATGAAAGAAGGGTAACTATCCTATTATACCTCGCAGCCTCCTGCCTATAGTATGTGGTTCACAACACATCCATAGACAAGACTCTACTTAGCACGGCTTGCAGACTCCCTAGGACACGAACTGCTCTGATACCAAGTTTGTCACACCCCACCTTGGGGGTATGAAGGGCACCTGGTGCCTGCTAGACTCTTGCTCTATTACAAGAAACGAATCGGCTATATAGCGGTTGTAAATACCGCCCCCGACCGATTAGGCCTATAGCCACCTGCTAAGCACAACAGCTAACCAGAACAATGACACTATAATCTGAAGCAACTACTATTCACCTTTGTGACCGACAAGGTCACTAACTATAACCAGAACAAGGCCCCACACAGCCAACATCAAAACTAAACATATATATACATGCATGGCCCCACACGACTGGCTCCACCACCACAGGAAACATCAGACTGCAAGCCTCTAGGAAGTAATAATAGAATGGTCGGGACAGGGCCCCGACCTACCCAAACTGTAATCAAAAAGGAAATAGGAACAACCTCCAACTTTCTAGCTCCGAAGGATAGGAGCTGATAACTTTGCTGACTGGATCACGAGGGATCGACTCCTCGTCTATGTGTACCTGCAGGCAAGCAATGCAGCGCCCCACGGGCGTCAGTACCACAGGTACTGAGCATGTAAAGCAAACTGAAATATACAACTGAAATGGATAGCAACAATAACATGACATATAAGCAGGAAGTAGCTGAGTCTATCTGGCTGAGGATAACTGGGGAGAGTTTACCTATTCTGCAACTAAACTGGGCGTACCTGACGACGTGTCGTCCTACTGTCTATCAGTATCTAATAGCATATATAGATATACATATAAATACACACAATACCTGACCGACCCCCATAAGCCGGAAGGTTCCAACCAACAGAACAATCTATTTACCCCTACCCGGGTCTAAACCAACCAAAAATAAGTCACTCCACTCATCTCATAACTGTGAGCTCCTCCTACCGGCCCCCTTGGGTACGTAGCTCAGGCTTTGGCCTCTGACAATAAACTGTGTCTGAGTTCGAAGACTCCTGCCTCTGGGCGCAAGCGCTCACGGGGTAATCTGCTGCTGTATCTGTGACTGAAACTGCCCCTGGGTGCAAGCACGCAACAGGGTAATTTTATAAAAATCTATATCTGAAATTGCCCCCGGCCACAAGCGCACACAGAGTAATTTGCCCCTGTAAACAGGGTAATCTGGCTCTGCGCAGAGTAAACTGAACTGCCCCTGCAAGCAGGGTAATCTGGACCGTATTATTATGGTGGTCGGCCATAATCGTCCTCTAGGCGGACGACATCGCCCAGCTGGTGGCGGTATCTGAATCTGGTATCAACACAGCTATAACCCAGGGGCGGTGGGGATGCTAAAGGGTGCCCACATGCCATAACAAGTCTCAACATGCAAAACACATACACAGCAAGCATGCTCAAATGAAAAATACTAATCATATTCTCTTCATTTATTTCAAGGCCAGTCCGTACTAAACTACTGATGCTATATTCTGTTTTACACTGTTTTTGATTATTGGGCTAACTGCTACCTGGCCTTTATCTGTTTATCTGATTATTGTTATCCGCGATCTGAAGCTATATCAGTTTCTAGAGCCATATTTGTTTCTGGAGCTACATCTGTATCTGGAGTTATTTCTATATCTGATTACTGATCTGATTATATCTGGATATAACTCGATAACATAGAACATGCCATCTATAACTAAATATAGCTCAATAACATAAGATGTGCCATCTGTTACCGGATACAGTCTCAACAAATGTAATACATACTGTCTGTAATCTTGCTAACTCATTATACTACTTTTACAACTTCCATTCTGGGTATTATGTAAGAACATGCTGAGCTACTAGCTGATACCACATTACTACCTAAAATCATCTGACTATCCGTTATTCTGATTATATCATGATACGTAATGATATACTAGCATGCTTGCTGGGAATCGTACTAAAATCGTTCCTGTACGCTGGGTATCTATCAATAGCCTTTATTCTATTTATTTTCTAGACTGTACTTCCTGGCTTGCCGAAAGAATAGCTTTACATACCTGGTTTCTGAGTATCCAACTGACCGATGTGATTTCCGTCGGTACTTCTGCTGTTTCTCCCAACTACATTCATATACATATCAATTAGAACTAAATACATTAATATCCGGGAGAAATTATCACTTTTGATATATATTTATCCCAAACTTCGATCTTTCGAAAAACGGTCAAAAACTCATTATTTCTCGATAGTCCAGAAGGGATAAATGCTCACTGCAAGGTTAGGAACACATTGGTACTAATTTAAAGCAATTCTATTTACTTTACCTCGGTAGCACGACGTTTCGCCGGCCAAATTTCACGAAACTAACTCCGTAGGATTGCTCTCTGCAGCTTTATACCTCGGTATCTAAGCCGGGACGGAGTTTAGACCGCGTTTTGAAGCTTAATCGGAAGGAATTATATATATATATATATGTCGTGGGTTTGCCTTAAAATGGCTACCCTCTATTTTGTTTCCTAGTTTTATTGATGAAGATAGTAAAAACCGACTTTCCTATTTTTTTTATTTTATTTTCTAAATCCCTTAACCGACATGCCATTAGGCTATTTATTCATTTAAAATTTATGGGGTATAACATCCTCCCCCCCTTAAGAACATTCATCCTCGAATGACATTCTGTCTAGAGGACTTCTCAACTTACTCAACTTGTTTCTAGAAAAATTTCGGCAGAGTTTCCCCTGTATTATGGACTATCTCAAAATTCCTGAAAAGCAGAAAAGCCCAATACAGGTACTCCACACGATATAATAACATTCATATATAATTGTCTATAATCAATCGCCTGCTTTCATATATGAAATATAAGCATTCATAAGGAAAAACAGTTCTAACATACCTCCTATTTGCCTATGCCTGGAATAAGTGGGGATATCTGGCTTTCATGTCCACCTCGGCTTCCCAGGTCATCTCTTCTCGGTTCCTGTTATGCCACAATACCTTGACAGACGCAATGTCTTTAGTTCTCAATCTACGAATCTGTCTGTCTAAGATAGCTACTGGAACCTCTTCATATGTTAACTCTTCTGTGACCTGGACATCCTGAACTGGAACAACTGTGGAAGGGTCTCCTACGAACTTCCTCAACATAGATACATGGAATACTGGGTGAACAGACGCTAACTCTGGAGGCAAGTTCAATTCGTATGCAACTCGGCCTATTCTCTGCTGAATCTGATATGGCCCAATGAACCTCGAGCTAAGCTTGCCTTTCTTGCCAAATCTCATCACCCCTTTCATCGGAGACACTTTCAGATATACCCAGTCATCTACTGAAAATTCTAGATTTTTGTGCCGCATATCTGCATAAGACTTCTGGCAGCTCTGAGCAGTCAGTAGGCGTTCTCTGATAAGCTTCACCGCCTCTTCTGACTGACGAATAACATCCGGTCCAATCAGCGTTGTCTCCCCCGCTTCAAACCAGCCAACGGGTGATCTACATTTTCGCCCGTATAATGCTGCAAAGGGCGCCATCTAGATAGCTGAATGATAACTGTTATTATAGGCAAATTCAATCAACGACAGATGCTCATCCCAGCTACCCCCAAAATCTAGTACACACGCTCGTAGCATATCTTCGAGCATTTGGATAGTTCGTTCTGCTTGCCCATCTGTCTGAGGATGAAAGGTTGTACTTAAGTTAATCTGTGTCCCCAGGCCTCTCTGGAACGACTGCCAGAATCTCACTGTAAATTGTGCTCCTCTGTCTGAAATAATAGATACTGGCACTCCACGTAATCTAACTATTTCTCTGATATATAATTCGGCATAATCCTCGGCCGAGAAGGTAATTTTCACTGGCAGGAAATGAGCTGATTTTGTCAGCCTGTCAACTATTACCCAAATAGAATCATTTCTACGTCTGGTACGGGGTAACCCTGTTACGAAATCCATATTTATCGTTTCCCGTTTCCATAAAGGTGTAGCTATATCCTGTGTCCGACCGCCCGATTTCTGGTGTTCTACTTTCACCTGCTGGCAATTAGGACATCTAGATACAAATTCAGCTATTTCAGCTTTCATACCTGGCCACCAGTAGATGTCTCTGATGTCATGGTACATTTTCGTTGCTCCTGGATGGAGGGAATAGCGAGCGTAATATACCTCATGCATGATCTGCTGGCGAAGCCCTGAAATATTCGGAACACATAGGCGGCCCTTACAAAAGCAGCACTTCATCCTCAGTCACTTGGAAATCTGGCTCCTTACCTTTCTGAACTCTATCTCTAAGCTGGACTAAGTCAGGGTCCTTGTACTGTCGTTCTTTTACCTCTGTAACTAACGATGACACAGTAGAGTTCTGAATCACCTCTTTGTTATTTTTTGTTTCTACTACTCGAACGGCTAAACCAGCTAGCTGATGAATTTCCTTGGATAACTCCCACTTCTCGGGTCGCCAATACGCTAAACGCCCCATTGACTTACAGTTGAGGGCATCGGCTACTACATTAGCTCTCCCTGGGTGGTAGAGAATATTTATGTCATAATCTTTTAGCAATTCTAACCAGCGACGCTGCCGCAGATTTAACTCCCTCTGTGTGAAAATGTACTGCAGGCTTTTATGATCTGTAAAAATGTCTACATGAATGCCATACAGATAATGCCTCCAGATTTTCAGAGTGTGGATTACTGCGGCCAGTTCTAGGTCATGGGTCGGATAGTTCTTTTCGTGCTTCCTCAGCTGTCTGGAAGCATAAGCAATCACCTTACCATGCTGCATCAGCACACAACCCAGTCCAAAGCCTGAAGCGTCGCAATACACCGCATACCCATCTGTTCCCTCTAACAATGCTAGTATTGGGGCTGAGGTCAATCTGTCTTTCAATTCTTGAAAACTCTGCTCACATGCCTCCGTCCACTGAAATTTCGCTGCTTTCTGGGTCAGCTTTGTCAGAGGTGCTGCTATAGTGGAGAATCCTTCAACAAATCTTCGGTAATACCCTGCTAAACCCAGGAAACTGCGGACCTCGATCGGAGTGGTAGGTCCTGGCCATGTCTTGACCGCCTCTATTTTCTATGTATCCACATGTATCCCAGCATCCGACACGATATGCCCCAAAAAGGCAACTGAGTTCATCCAGAACTAACACTTAGAAAACTTGGCGTACAACTGACGGTCTCTAAGGATCTGGAGTACTGTTCGCAAATGGTTCTGGTGATCTGTCTCTGAACGAGAATATACCAGAATATCATCGATAAATACTATCACGAACAGAACCAAATACGGTTTGAATATGTTCTTCATCAGGTCCATAAACACTGCGGGAGCATTCGTCAGCCCAAAAGACATGACTAGAAATTCAAAGTGACCATACCTGGTCCTGAAAGTAGTCTTTGGAATGTCCCTCTCACGAACCCGGACCTGGTGGTATCCGAACCTTAGATCTATCTTAGAGAAACATCTGGCCCCCTACAACTGGTCAAACAAATCATCTATTCTAGGGAGCGGGTATTTGTTTTTAACCGTTACCTTATTCAGTTGCCGGTAGTCTATACACATACGGAGTGAGTCATCTTTCTTCCTTAAAAACAGAATCGGCGCACCCCACAGGGAAGTACTAGGCCTGATAAAGCCTTTGTTGAGCAAATCTTTTAACTGCTCTTTCAACTCTCTAAGCTCAGTTGGTGCCATGCCATACGGGGGAATGGATATAGGTTGAGTCCTTGGCAACAAGTCAATTGCAAAATCTATCTCCCTTTCGGGAGGGATACCAGGCAACTCATCTGGAAATACGTCAGGGAATTCATTGACCACTGGAACAGACTGAAGAGTCGGAGGTTCCACCCGAACGTCCTGGACTCTAACTAGGTGGTAAATACATCCTCTTTGCTATTAATTTTCTCTCCTGAAGGTAGGAAATAAACCTGCCTTTTGGCGTAGCTGTGCTCCCTTTCCACTCTCGCACTGCTTCCCCCTGAAAGTGAAATCGGACCGTCTTGGTCCAGCATTCTAAGTTGGCATAGCATGGCACTAACCAGTCCATACCCATAATCGCATCGAAGTCGACCATCTCAAGTTTTATTAAGTCTACTGTGGTCTGGCGATCAGCAACCTCTACCGTACACCCTCGGTAAACTCGTTTAGCTGTAATCGAGTCACCGATCGGTGTAAGCACTGAAAAGGGCTGCTGAAGTAATTCTGGTTCGATACCCAACTTTTGGGCCACAAATGGTGTAATATATGACAAGGTAGACCCTGGATCAATCAATATATAAACAGGGCATGAGCAGATAATCAATATACCTGTGACCACGTCGGGAGATGCCTCTGAATCCTGCCTCCCTGGTAATGCATAGGTACGGCTGGGGCCTGCACCTGAGCCAGAGGCTCCTGATCTACCTCGGCCCCTATTTGCTGAACCTGAGGGTATGCGCCCTGCTGAGGCTGCTGGAGCTCGTGGCCCCGCTGATGTTCTATCCAGACTATCCCGGCTACCCTGTCCTCTGGCCAGACAATCTCTCATTAAATGCCCTTCCTGTCTGCAGTAATAGCACCCTGAGAAGCCTTGCCTGTAGGCTCCAGAATGGAGTCGGTGGCATATAGGAAAAGGGGTAGGTGCCAATCTACTCTATTTTGCCCTTCGCTGCTGAGGTGATGCTACTGTCCGTAAACTGCTACCGGACTCTGACTGACTCCGGCGAACAAATCTGCCTCTCTGCTGCTGTACCAGAGGTAAAAATCTGGGTGGCCTATCTGAAAACCGTGGTCTCGGCCCCCTAGGGGTTTCCCCCTGAATCTCAGCGGGTCTATTTCTACAGCGCTGCTCTGAAGTCGCCTGCCTGTCGCCCCGCTGCCGCTGTCTCAGGCCCTCAATTGTCTATGCGAAGGCTTGTACCCTGGCTATGTCCATGTCCTCTCTCAAAGTAGCTGTCATGCACGTCTCTATGTAATCTGAATTCAGGCCCATAATAAAGCGGTGGACTTTGGACGACATGGTGTCCATAAATGCTGGAGCATAGCGGGCTAAGGAGTCGAACTGTAAAGAATACTCACGGATGCTCCTGGCCCCCTACTCTAAGTGTAAGAACTGGTCCATCCGGGCCTGTCTGACCTCCCGGGGTAAGTAGTGGTCCAGGAAGGCCTCTGAGAAGCTGGACCAGGTCGGAGGGGCAACATCTCTCCCTCGAGACCTTTCTCAACTTTCATACCATAATACAGCTATGTCCCACAACCGAAACACTGCCAGCTCAACTGATTCTGTAGGGGTCATATGCATAACTCGAAAAATTCTCTGCATCTGATCTAGGAAATCCTGGGGGTCCTCTGCTTGATCTAACCCAGCGAACTGCGGGGGTCCCAATGCCAAGAATTCTCTAACCCTGGAACTACCTGGCCCCCTAGAGATTCTGCTGCTGCAGACTGGCTGATGCTGGGTAGCTAGCATCTGGGTTATTAATAACCACCGCACTACGTAGCTCCTGATCAGATGAAGTGGGTGCAAGAGCTGTGGGAGGCGGTGCTGCCTCAAATGGTGTCTGGCGAGGCGGAGACTGCTGGGAGGGTCAAGATGACACCTCTGTATTGCTCTCAGACCGGGCTGAATCTGGCTGTAAGTGAGGCATCCTACTGGTGCCTTCGCCCGCCACTGCATCCAATCTCCTGCCTGTAGCTGGGTGCCACTGGTCTGCCATAGTATCTGTAAACAAAGAGGGTGGTAAGTTTCGAAAGAACCAACCCTATACTCTACTGTGCTATGGCACGACTGAGTATGAAAGAAGGGTAACTATCCTATTATACCTCGCAGCCTCCTGCCTATAGTATGTGGTTCATAACACATCCATAGACAAGACTCTACTTAGCACGGCTTGCAGACTCCCTAGGACACGAACTGCTCTGATACCAAGTTTGTCACACCCCACCTTGGGGGGTATGAAGGGCACCTGGTGCCTGCTAGACTCTTGCTCTATTTCAAGAAACGAATCGGCTATATAGCGGCTGTAAATACCGCCCCCGACCGATTAGGCCTATAGCCACCTGCTAAGCACAACAGCTAACCAGAACAATGACACTATAATCTGAAGCAACTACTATTCACCTTTGTGACCGACAAGGTCACTAACTATAACCAGAACAAGGCCCCACACAGCCAACATCAAAACTAAACACATATATACATGCACGACCCCACACGACCGGCTCCACCACCACAGGAAACATCAGACTGCAAGCCTCTAGGAACTAATAATAGAATGGTCGGGACAGGGCCCCGACCTACCCAAACTGTAATCAAAAAGGAAATAGGAACAACCTCTAACTGTCTAGCTCCGAAGGATAGGAGCTGATAACTTTGCTGACTAGATCACGAGGGATCGACTCCTCGTCTATGTGTACCTGCAGGCAAGCAATGCAGCACCCCACGGGCGTCAGTACCACAGGTACTGAGCATGTAAAGCAAACTGAAATATACAACTGAAATGGATAGCAACAATAACATGACATATAAGCAGGAAGTAGCTGAGTCTATCTAGCTGAGGATAACTGGGGAGAGTTTACCTATTCTGCAACTAAACTGGGCGTACCTGACGATGTGTCGTCCTACTGTCTATCAGTATCTAATAGCACATATAGATATACATATAAATACATACAATACCTGACCGACCCCCATAAGCCGGAAGGTGACAACCAACAGAACAATCTATTTACCCCTACCCGGGTCTAAACCAACCAAAAATAAGTCACTCCACTCATCTCATAACTGTGAGCTCCTCCTACCGGCCCCCTTGGGTACATAGCTCAGGCTTTGGCCTCTGATAATAAACTGTGTCTGAGTTCGAAGACTCCTACCTCTGGGCGCAAGCGCTCACGGGGTAATCTGCTACTGTATCTGTGACTGAAACTACCCCTGGGTGCAAGCACGCAACAGGGTAATTTTATAAAAATCTATATCTGAAACTGCCCCCGGCCACAAGCGCACACAGAGTAATCTTCCCCTGTAAACAGGGTAATCTGGCTCTGCGCAGAGTAAAATGAACTGCCCCTGCAAGCAGGGTAATCTGGACCGTATTATTATGGTGGTCGGCCATCATCGTCCTCTAGGCGGACGGCATCGCCCAGCTGGTGGCGGTATCTGAATCTGGTATCGACACAGCTATAACCTAGGGGCGGTGGGGATGCTAAAGTGTGTCCACATGCCATAACAAGTCTCAACATGCAAAACACATACACAGCAAGCATGCTCAAATGAAAAATACTAATCATATTCTCTTCATTTATTTCAAGGCCAGTCCGTACTAAACTACTGATGCTATATTCTGCTTTACACTATTTCTGATTACTGGGCTAACTGCTACCTGGCCTTTATCTGTTTATCTGATTATTGTTATCCGCGATCTAAAGCTATATCAGTTTCTAGAGCCATATCTATTTCTGGAGCTACATCTGTATCTGGAGTTATTTCTATATCTGATTACTGATCTGATTATATCTGGATATAACTCGATAACATAGAACATGCCATCTATAACTGGATATAGCTCAATAACATAAGATGTGCCATCTGTTACCAGATACAGTCTCAACAAATGTAATACATACTGTCTGTAATCTTGCTAACTCATTATACTACTTTTACAACTTCCATTCTGGGTATTATGTAAGAACATGCTGAGCTACTAGCTGATACCACATTACTACCTAAAATCGTCTGACTATCCGTTATTCTGATTATCGCATGATACATAATGATATACTAGCATGCTTGCTGGGAATCGTACTAAAATCGTTTATGTACGCTGGGTATCTATCAATAGCCTTCACTCTATTTTTTTTCTAGACTGTACTTCCTGGCTTGCCGAAAGAATAGCTTTACATACCTGGTTTCTGAGTATCCGACTGACCGATGTGATTTCGGTCGGTACTTCTATTGTTTCTCCCAACTACATTCATATACATATCAATTAGAACTAAATACATTAATATCCGGGAGAAATTATCACTTTTGATATATATTTATCCCAAACTTCAACCTTTCGGAAAACGGTCGAAAACTCATTATTTCTCGATAGTCCAGAAGGGATAAATGCTCACTGCAAGGCTAGGAACACATTGGTACTAATTTAAAGCAATTCTATTTACTTTACCTCGGTAGCACGACGTTTCGCCGGCCAAATTTCATGAAACCAACTCCATAGGATTGCTCTCTGCAGCTTTATACCTCGGTATCTAAGCCGGAATGGAGTTTAGACTGCGTTTTGAAGCGTAATCGGAAGGAATTATATATATATATATGTCGTGGGTTTTCCTTAAAATGGCTACCCTCTGTTTTTTTCCTAGTTTTTTTGTCTAAATCCCTTAACCGACATGCCATTAGGCTATTTATTCATTTAAAATTTACGGGGTGTAACAATTCATAGATAAAAGCTCAAAATAATACTTACAATGATGATAGGAATAAACTTCACTTGAATAATGAAAAAATAAGGAAGAACAATTCAACAAGTATCTCAAGTTATTTTATAAAAATAAAACCTTACAATCGTATTTCGCACACTAATCCTCAAACTTGTTGTTTCTCGCCTCACCTATTACAAGGAAATAAAAGGATATTTATAATAGTAGTTTTATATCTTCTTTTCTTCCTTCATGGATTTGATTTGGGATTTGTAGCTCCTTTTCCTAGCTAAAAATGGAATCCAAGTCGGTTGTGGCAAGGAGCCAGGTAATGACTCGTTAGGTCTCCTAACGAGTCGTGGCAATCATTAAGTACTCCTCAGCAAATTGCTCCTTCAAGGTGACGGGTCACCTGACGACTCGTCAGGTCAGGGCACGAGTCGTTAAGTCCCTCGTGACTATGGATCAAAAAAACCTTCTAGTGTACTTGACGATTGCTCATAGTATCTCATGACGATTCGTTACTTCACCTGATGACTCGTTATGTCTTTCATTGTCTTCCCTGCGCATTTTTCAAAAACTTTCCTCCCAGTCTTCACGACTGGCATAACGACTCGTTACTAGATGTAACAAGTCATGCCTTCAACTCGTTAACTGCACTATTTCTTCTCAATAAAACTTGATCTCTTCCCACAACTCCAGGAATGAGTCTTCCATTAAGACGATGACTCGTTACCTAGCTCGCAGTCCGCACTTTGTCCGTTTTCTTCAAGTTCATTCCAAAAGCCTCAAATATACCCAAATCTATCATTTTTAGCCCTAAAAGCATCTAATCATGTGCGTTAGCTATTTTTACAAATATAAAACATATACACATGCAAACACACATAATTTATCCTCAAAACATAGTAAAGTACAGGCAAAAATATGTCTATGAAGTGCGTGACTACGCCCTTCATCAGGTGTTGCGGTACCAAGGTCGTCTATGTGTTCTAAATGTTGATAATTTGAGGTACCAGATATTGCATGAGGCACATGGATCTAGGTACTCTATTCATCCGGGTGCCACCAAGATGTATCATGATTTGCGGGAAATATATTGGTGGAACAGCATGAAGAAGGATATACCACAATTCGTAGCCAAGTGCCCGAACTGTCAGCAAGTGAAGGTTGAGCATCAAAGGCCGGGAGGCGTACTTTAGGATATTAATATTCCCACTTGGAAGTGGGAAGAGATTAATATGGATTTCATTACAGGCCTACCTCGTACTCACCGACACTATGATTCTATTTGAGTGGTGGTAGACAGGTTGACCATGGCTGCACACTTCCTACCGATCAAAACCACAGATTCAGTGGATGATTATGCCAAATTGTATATTTGGGAGTTGGTTCGACTTCATAGAGTGCCCTTGTCTATTATCTCAGACCGAGGTACTCAGTTTAACTCTTTATTTTGGCGGTCTTTCCAAAAAAGGCTTGGAACTCAAGTTAAACTCACCATAGCCTTTCATCCGCAAACGGACGGTCAAGAGGAGCGAACAATTCAAACTCTCGAGGACATGTTGAGAGCTTGTGTGATATACTTTAAAGGTAGTTGGGATGATCACTTGCCTTTGATCGAGTTTGCTTACAATAACAGCTATCACTCCAACATCCGGATGGCACCATTCGAGGCTCTTTACGGGTGGAGGTGTAGATCGACCATCGGATGGTTTGAGGTTGGTGATCCAGCTATGATAGGACCTGATTTGGTTTATGAGGCCATGGTGAAAGTTCAGATGATAAGGGATAGTCTAAAAACCGCTCAGAGTCATTAAAAGCCATATGCGAATGTGAGAAGGAGAGAGTTGGAGTTCTAGGTAGATGATTGGGTATTTCTGAAGGTATCTCCCATGAAGGGAGTCAAGCGGTTTGGAAAGAAAGGGAAACTCAGTCCCCGCTATGTTGGTCCCTACCGGCTTATGAGAAGAGTTGGTAAGGTGGCGTATGAGTTGTACTTTCCCTCAGAGTTATCTTTTGTACATCCCATGTTTCATGTGTCTCTTTTGAAGAAGTGCTTAGGTGATCCATCTTTAGTTGTCCTGGTGGAAAGCGTTGGTGTGGGAGATAGCCTCAGTAATGAGGAAATTCTAGTTGCAATCTTAGATCGTCAAGTTCGGAGGCTGAGGAATAAAGAAGTAGCATTGGTGAAGGTGTTGTTGAAAAATCAGCATGTTGAGGGAGCTACGTGGGAGGCCGAAGTGGCTATGATGGCTAAATGCCCGCACCTATTCCCTACCGGTTCAGTTTCAGTTTGAGGTATCAGTTTTTGCCCTAATTCTCTATTTAGTTTCCATGTTTAGTTCATGTGCGCAAGTTTGATTTATGTTGTGATAGATGTATATGATGTCTGAATTCAGTTCAGCTATGTAGTTCCTTTCGAAGGTAGTAATTCCACCAGTTTTTGATTTAAACGATTGCATGTTTCTGAGTTTTTGTGTGTTTCTAAAATTCGAGGAAGAATATTTTCAAGGGGGAGATATTGTTATACCCTGGGAACACAAGGATCAAACCCAAGAGTTAAAATGGGAAAATTGTGAAACTAATGTTGCAGGCACAGGACGAGTCGTGGGACGACTCGTGGTCAGACCCCACGACTCGTTAGGTCAGACGTGGGGTAAGGGTGTGTGAAAAATCAAAGAGGTCACCATTGTACTTGGCGGAAGCTGACCAGGACCCATTGGGTCAGGTAATGAGTCATTTGGTCAGTCGTTACGAGCCCAGGAATCCAGGCAGGCAGTGGACTCAACGAGCAACATGACGAGTCGTTCACCCCAGTGACGATTTGCCTGGTCGTCCATTAGGACCACCAGGCAGTGTTTTCCTGCGAATTCAGTAAGGATCTTTTCGTAATTGCTAAGTTCCTAAGACCTATACTACGTCATTTAAGCCTCATTTTACAGGGTTTTAAGAGGGGAAAACCTATTCTAAGCTAAGGCATTCCATGCATGCAAACTTGAGAGTTCGATGAGAGGATTTAGAGCATGTTTTGAAGGTTTTCATTGGAATTTCATCTTGGACAATCAGAGAAGTGGTAAAATCATCCCTCCCAGGTATGTAGGGTTATAAGTGGGTGTCTCCTTCCACACCCATGCCCAATTTCTACAAATCCATGAAAATTACCTATGATCAAGTATGGGGTTTTTGCCCAATTGCATAATTCTTCAATCTCATACATGGTATGTTTAGATTATATTTATATTGATGAATTGTGAAGCTTGGGCAGATTTTAAATTGTTTTCAATCAAAATTTTATTTTATAAATTATGAAGTTTAATTCCCATGGATGAGAAGTTCATGAAAGAAGAGAATGATGATGAATGCATGATGATGATAAGATTTGATGATGAAAAGCATGTTTTTAAAGCTACCCATGATTATGATATTGGTTTATTTTAAAACGAATTGAATAGATCCAAGTATGGTAAAGCTTTGGAAAATGCCCACATGTTGCTTTTAAATGATGTTTTTCCCCAAAATAAGCTTACCACATTGTTGGGAGTGAAGTCTCCCAAATTTCATATTATTAGCTTGTGGTATGTTGAGTTAAATATTCCTACATGTATCTTACCACATGATTTGGAGTAGATGCTCCCAATTATATTTGATCTTGTGGTATGTTCGAAGTAGAACTTCTCATATGTATGAATTCACAATTGAGATGTATGTTATCATTGAGCTTCATTTCATACGATGTCGAGTCCATGCATGATTTTATTATTGAGCTTTGTCAAAGGACAATGTTGAACTTCATTTCATACGATGTTGAGTTATACATGATTTTATTGTGAGCTTCGTTAATAGATGATGTTGAGCTTCATTGTATACGATATAGAGCATTTCATGTTTTGAGAGAAGAGTCTAGCACTGAGGGGGCTAAAGATCAATCACCCTATGCCCCAAAACTACGCGCCAATGTAGATTGAATACTATATGACTTGGGACCTCCCTAGTGAGCTTCCCCCTACCTGAATGGGCCTTCAGCTTGATATCGATATCATGGTAGCGTCCTTAGCCCTAGCAAGATTTTAGACGGCTCTGCCCACTTGAGTGTATAGTCCGGGACCACGTAAGCTCTATCGTGGTATGTCGGTTAAGTGAGAGTCTCCCATTGTATATATGATTCAGATTTGCATATTCATTACTCATGATTATTTCTTTAAGCATGCATGTTCTAAAAGCAAGGTTTGACTCATTGTTCAGCTTTTATCATAAATGTTATGTTTCAGCCTTGACTCATTCGAGTTAGTCATGATATTATAAAGTTATGCATGGTCATGTTATGATAAGAATACTATCTTAAAATGAATGCATGTATCCTTCTTCTCAATCTTGAAAGCTTATGAAATGTTTCAAATGATTTATTTTACTTAATCGGTTTTACTTACCTTGCATACTTGATATATTCCACGTATTGACCGCATACTTTCTATGTTGTATCGTTTCATGATACAGGACTTGGCTTGCAGCTTCAGCCTCGCTCTTAGACAACTTTCCGGAATTAGTATCTGCTCAGATTGGTGAGTCTTCATCCTCCGCGGACTAGACTATCATTTTTCTTTATGTATTTGCAGTTTCAGTATTGTTGAGTTAGTTGGGGTCTTGTCCCATCAACTCGTCCAGATTAGAGGCTTTCAGACATAGGTATGTGTATCTTCGGATGTTATCCTGATGTGATGTTGTATTAGACTTCTGCTGAGATTATATTTATGATTTCTTCAGTTTATTGAATGAGTTAGTTGTATGTTTATGTCATGGGTCGACTTGGGGTCTCTCGGGGTCTCTTGTCCTGTGTCTATGATCCGGGCCTCCGTTCGGGTCGTGACAACTATCTTTCCATTGTCTAAACCAAATGTGTGTGAATCCCTTCAACTGATATGAGGCCAAATCAGCACACTCTACTCCATTCACCCCCATGACCTGGGTGATCTTCACAATCTCATCGATAAACCCATGGGGATCCTCGTCCACCTTAGACCCAAGAAACTTTGGTGGTCGGGTTCATCCTTAAGAAATCTCTGACTCATGCTGCCGCCGCATTTTCGTTTTGCAGGATATGTGCCACTGCCTGCTGGTTGACCTGAGCGGTCAAGGCCTGTGCTAGCATCTGAATAGCTGTCCGGAATTCGGCATGAGCAATCGGCTCTGGTGCATGGTGCTCCTGGACGGGTGGGGCTTGTTGGTTCCCATCTCCGTTGCCATACTCATGGCCATTTCCATTTCCATTCCTCCAACCGTTAACTCTGTGGGGATCCATGATTCTGCAATCGCGAATAGCACGAGTTAGAAAGATAAGGAGACATTTCATCGCACGACATAGATTATGAAAGAAGGGAATATTTCCTAAACGTCTCGTAGCTTCTTCATCATAAGTGTAACTCTCTTCACACCCATGAAAAATACTCTATTTAACGTGGCTTTCAGACATCCTAGGACACTTCAAACCTATTGCTCTAATACCAAGTTTGTCACGACCCGAGCATGGGCCCAGATTGAGACACTGGACAAGGAACCCCGAGGGACTCCAAGTCGACCCATGGCATGAACATAACATCTAACTCAATCATAAAAAAGTAATATCAACATGATAAACTTAGGGAAAGTCTAAAATAAGCATAACATCAGAAATACACACAAATCTAAAGTTGATTAAATTCTATATCTGAAAAGCCTCTAATGCTGATGAGTTGATGGGAAGAGACCCTAACTAACTCTCTAATTCGGAATCTGAATAAATAAAGAAAACTAATAAAGCATGATCCTCGGGAGATGAGTACTCACCAACAGATGTGGGATGCTAAATCTGAAAGGCTGGATAAGGATGAGGCTGAGTCTGAGTGTCGGAGCCTGTATCATAAAATGATAAAGCATAGAGTATGCGGTTAGTACGTGGAATGTACTGAGTATACAAGATAAGTAAAACTGCTTAAATAAGTAAAATCATTTAAAACATGCATAATGTAAACATGATCAAAACAAGAATCTGAGAGTAGGCTTGCATGCTATTTTTCTGAAATCATGATCTCAACATAACATAACATCATAACTAAATTGATTGACCCAAAGCTGAAATCTGATAGTCATAAGTAAAACTAAACATTGGGTCAAACCTCTTTTAGAATATATATATATATATATATCTATATATAAATATATATATATATATATATATATATCATGAGTGATAAACATGCATAACTGAAATTATGAGGAACAATGGGAGACTCCTCATATAACTGACATACCACGGTAGAGCTTGCGTGGTCCCAGCTATCACACTCAAGTGGGTAGAGCCGCCCAAAGCCTTGCCCGGGCTAAGGAAGATACAATGATATCGATATCAAGCTCGAGGCCCAATTGAGGCAGGGGATAGCTCACAAGGGAGGTCTCAATATAATCTGATCATACCTAAGTTGGCGAGTAGTTATGAGGCATAGGGTGGAATGACCCTTAGCCTACTCGGTGCTACACACTACTCCCAAAAATATGCATATGCATTTTTCAACAAAATTGACCACCGTCTATTGACAAAGCTGAATAATCATGAATACATATAAATTTGAATCATACACAAGGAGCCTAGGCTCAAACCATACCACAAGCTAAGTAAATATTGGGAGTCTAGACTCCAAAACCATGTGGTAAGCTAATTTAACATGAATCATAAATCATACTTGAACATATGGGCTTGCCCAATACTTTAACACGCTTGAAAATACTTAATTCACTTGTAAACATGATCATAAACATGGGTAACTTGAAAATATATTTTTCATCAGTAATATCTCATCATACTTGAACATTCATCATAAATCTCAACTTTTATGAACTTCTCATAAATGGGGATTTTGATTTATAAAACTTGAAACATGATTTTAATTGAAAACAATGTAAAACTTGCCCATGAATCGTAATTCAATAGTAGAAACATATTTAAATCATACCCATGTAAAGAATTAGGAATTTCATGCATTGGGTTAAAACCTCATAGAATCAACATAAGAATTTTCATGATTTAGAGAGGGATTTGGCATGGGTGTGAACGGATTCACCCATTTATAACCCTACATACTTGGGAAAGAGATGATTTTACCACTCCTTGATTGCACAATGAAGAATTGAAGAAAACTTGAAGGAAGATGAACTTGATCACCTCTCTAACTCTCTAACTTTGCATGCATGAATAAGAATGGTCTAAAATGAACTTACCCCTCTTAAAACTCATCATTCATAGCTTAAAACGACATAGTTTAGGCTCTAGGATCATAGGAATTACGGAAAAGCCCTTACTAAATTCACAAAAAATAACTGACTGCCAGTCCCCACGAGGGACTGGACGAATCATTCTCAAGACCATGACTCGTGAAATCAGTCATCGTGTGCACTGTCCAATAATTCATCTAGGTTTACCAAAGGGAACCCAACGAGTCATTACTGGTGACAACGACTCATGATCACCACTCGTCATCCTCACTACCAAATTCTGAAATGGTCAACAACCAGCTGACCACGACTCATCCCACGAGTCATGGTGTCTGACCACGACTCATGGTGGCCAACCTAGGCTACACTACCAAGTTTTCTTCTCCTTCCCATAGCCCTTGACCACGACGGACTCAACGAGTCGTGGTGACTGATCAGGACACGTGGTCAGGTCCGTGGGGACTTCCAAAACCCAAAATTTCAACTCAAGTCCTATACCTCACCATGAGTCTCTTCACGACTCGTGGTCTACCCCACAGGTCACAGAATGACTCGTGTTGTGACCTAGTGCTAGATTTTCTGTTTTCTCTGTTTCAACTCCTGGGTCTGATCTTAGGGCTTTCGGGGTATAACAATTAGTGAGTTAGTTGGAGTCTTTCCCTATAAACTCGTCAGTAGTAGAGGCTTATCAGACATGTATTCCAGTTTCAGACTTGTGTATATATTCAGATATTCGTGTTATCGGATTTTCAAACTTCCTCTATTATGTATGTTAAACTTCCGCTTATTTATGTTGAGTTTTAGATATCATGTTCATGCAATGGGTTGACTTGGAGCCTCTCGGGGTGTTTTGTCCCATGTCTCGGTTCGAGCCTATGTTCCAGTCGTGACAGTATCTCAGTACCTCCGTCTTATCTCATTTTATAAGAACTAAAGAGGGGGAAAAATAAAACTTTAAATTTTGAATCCCCTAAATTTGATGGGACAGAACCGTGAGAAAGAGGCAAAAATTCAGAAAAGAGTTGACAAAAGAGAGGGACTCTTGTCGGATTGTTGTAGGGACTCTTCCACGCCAACAGCTGACATGGTCAACAAAGTTTCGGTGAAATTTAGGGGAGGGGATTGACTGATCGCCGGTTGTTGGTTGCTGGGCATCGGGTCTGGCAAGGATTCGCTGGGGGGCGGTTTGGTCGGTTTTGTGGGAGGAGGAGGTCGTGGAGAGGGGAGTTAGGGCGGCGGAGGGCTGGTGTTGCGGTGGTTGCGGTGGTGAGAGAGGTATGCAATGGTGGTATTTTGGAGGGGTTGGGTTTGGTATAGAGAGATAAAGAGAGCATTTACTGGTTGGGTTATTTTGGTAGGTGGGTCAGGTTATCCGAGTTTGGGTAGGTATAATGATTTGGACAGCCTGATTTAAAGATCGGACAGTTAGAAATTAAAGTAAGAAAATAAATAAATACATATATAACAAATATTAAAGAAATCTATTTTTTAAAATAAATAAATAAAAATAATATTTTATATATATATATATATATTAGAGTGAGACAAAATGGACACCGCTGGATTAAATTGATTGGCTAGGATTAAAGGGAAAGAAGCACAATCCATGTGCTTGCTTACGTGGCGCACATGGATTGACTGAAAAATATTAGCAAAGATTGAGAATTTATGCATATTTTTTTTGCTCAAGTGTCTGTAATTGTAATTTAAAACAAAGCCAATTTTATTGTAATTTTAGCCACTTCTTGATAAAATAGCACTAATTGAAAATTTTTGAAATTATTTAAATAGTAAAAATCATCTCATTCTTGAAATATAAATAAAAATCAAGATGCATTATTAATCGATTAATTTAATTAAGATCCAAACTTAAATAAAATACAATATTTATTCGCGAAAAATGGATTAATTTAGTACTTAAATTATAATTGACTTACAATTGATAATTTAAACAACATACTCAAATAAAATACTATTTTTTTGACATGAAAAATATAATGATATATATACACACACACACACACATACATATATATATTACACATACAAAAAAAAACAAATTGACCCTTTCTTTTAAATTAAAAATATTTTAAATAATTTAGATATTTTTATTTTATTTAAAATTTCAGAAGCTTAAAATAATTAATAAAAAATGTGGAGAGTCAAAATTGGGTGTCAACAGGTCGAAGCATGTCACTTGTACATGTGGCATATTTTAATTGGCCTTTGATTTGAATAGACATGTTGTGTCATTTTGGCATGTGGCATGATCCTATTGGCTTTTTTTTATTTGAATTGTCATGTTACGTCATTTGTCATATTGCACTAATTTGGGTCTCTAGGATAAGATGACATCTTGGACCAGTAAGATAGGCTTATCATTTGTAGCCCAAATCAATGGATAAGTCCAAAAAAATTAGATCATTATTAAATTCATATTTATCGGACTTAAATAATTAATCCAATTACACTAATCCACAATATTTATTTGGATTAATATATCTTGAAGTTTAATATAATTAGAATTTCTTATAGATTCAAATTTGATAAAATTTAGCCGTCCATATATGTAATTCTACTCTTCTTTCATCAATTTGATTCTCTCAACTAGTAGTTGAAATATTATAAGTTTGTAGCATAGTTTTTCAATCTCTATGAAACGATATTATAAACTATATTAAAGTTTGACAGAGTACGAACTATTATTTTCTATATTCTAGTTGCCCGTCAGCAATCTTATTAAAATGATTTGAACTTACCATTAGATTCTTGGGAAGAATAGTGTTGAAGTGCTATATTTGTTTTATTCTATTGGATTCTTAGGAAGAATCATACTTATCTGCTCTATTTAGTTGATTATGAGACTTCATCTGACTTATGGAGTTAGTTCATCTGTTATCTGTTGATTATACATATATTTGTAGAGATTAATATTAACTAAAGTGTAAAAGCAAGTGACCTCAAGATCAACCTTCGTCACTACTTTAGTTGGGGTTGGTCATTGATATTTTCTAAGTAAATGTTATTTTTCGTACTCATGTTATACTTTCTGTATCTTTTTGTGTGCAAGTTTAAATCTGTGTAACTTATAATAATTTTTAAGGTCTCTTGTACTTGTAACTATCAGGTTTTGGGGGATTAGTAGTTACTCTTCCTTAATTTAGGAAAAAGAGACCATGTTTATGATTTGTCTATCGTCTTTTCTTTACATTTTCGTGCATTAATTGAATAATAGACTAAAATTGGTTAGGGTTTATCTATCGAGCTTAGATTTAGGTGTCTGCATGATTTTTAGATTTTTGAATCGTGACATGCACTTGAAGATGTTCGGGTATATCATAAAAGTGTTCAATTTGATGCATGTTTTAGGTAGTTTGTATCGTTGTTCTCATGCCCATTGAAATTCTTTATTGATAAAACTAAATTGGAGTTGCATGTACCCCATTGCCTATAATAACTAGACGAGAATTTTTTTGTGCTCATATAAGTAGAAAAAATTTCTATGGGAATAAGGATATCATATGATTTATAAGGGTGTATTTATACATGCTAGGCTTAATTAGGGCACATGGTCACTATCTTGTTTTGTTTCTACTATCATTACTTATGTTTAATAGATGTTGCTTACTAATGCATGGCCTCTTGATTTTGCGAGGTTTAAATTTCAGGATAAATCAATATATATATATATATATATATATATATATATATATATATATATAAGACACTTAGAGGCATGCTGATGTGGCATGCCTCTAAGGCCTCCATTCTTATTTTTCTTTTTTCTTGTTTTTTTGAATTTTTTCTATTTTAAAATTATTTTTTTATTTCATTTATTTAATTAATGTCATTTAATGTTATGTCACTAAACAAGCTTCACTAAATAAAATAAATAAATAAATAATAAAAAGAATAAATTAAATTAAAATATAATAAAAGTGAAAAATTCCTAACTTCAAAGTTGCATTACTATTTTAACCATCTACTAAATAAAGTAAATAAATAAAATAAAAATAAATATAATATGTAAAAATTATCATCATATCATATTATTATATAAGTGGGAGGCTAAAAAGTAAAAAGTTAGATTACCATTTTGCCCCTTCACTAAATTAAAATTTAATTAAATACATAATTAAATATTAATATTTTATCATATCATATCATAATTATATATTTGTTACTATATAAATGAAAAGCCAAAAAGTGAATAATAATAATAATAATAATAATAATAATAATAATAATAATAATAATAATAATAATAATAATAATTAATAATAATAATAATAATAATAATAAAAGAAATTGATAGAGATTCTGTTTCAAAACTCTAAAATAAAAGAAAAATAGAGATTCTGAAAAACCAGTTTCTTCTCCAAATTTGTGGAGATCACCCGAATATATTTTGGGAAAGAAAAAAGCATGTTGTAAGTTTTCCTTATGAGGAAAATTTTTCTGAGGATAATATTCCTGCTAAAGCGAGGCCATGCCAAATGAATTCAGAATATCTGGATTTATGTAAAAAAAGAAATTGATAATTTGATACAAAAGGGTTTAATAAGACCCTCAAATTCGCAATGGTCCTGTACTGCCTTCTATGTTAATAAACAAGCAGAGCAGGAAAGAGGAGTACCAAGATTGGTAATAAATTATAAACCCCTAAATAAAGTTTTAAAATTGATCAGATATCCAATTCCTAATAAAAAGGATTTATTGGATAGATTGCACGATGCTATCATATTTTCAAATTTTGATTTAAAGTCTGGATACTGGCAAATCCAAATTTCTGAAAAAGATAGATACAAAACAGTTTTTAATGTTCCAATGGGACAATACGAATGGAATGTTATGCCATTTGGATTGAAAAATGCCCCATCAGAATTTCAAAAAATCATGAATGATATTTTTAATCCTTTTAACAATTTTATTATTGTTTATATAGATGATATTCTTGTATTCTCTAAAACTTTAGAAATGCATTTTAAACATCTTGATCTATTTAAGAAAATCATTATTCAAAATGGTTTGGTAATATCTAAACCAAAAATGAATATTTTTCAGATAAATGTCAGATTTTTGGGTCATAATATAGAAAAAGAAAACATTATTCCTATTCATAGAAGTATTGAATTTGCATCAAAATTCCCTGATGAGATTATTGATAAAACCCAGCTTCAAAGATTTCTAGGAAGCTTGAATTACATTTCACCTTTTATAAAGGATTTATCCAAAGATACAGCGATATTATATGATCGTCTGAAGAAAAACCCTAAAGCTTGGACTGAAAATCATACAAAAGCAGTAAAAAATATAAAAGCTAAGGTTAATAACCTATCATGCCTTACTTTGGCAAACCCAAATTGGGTGAAATTGTAGAAACAGACGCCTCTGATATTGGCTATGGGGGAATTTTAAGACAAATCTCCCCAAATACAAAACAAGAATATCTTGTTCAATTCTATTCTGGAAAATGGACTAATAGTCAAAAGAATTATGCTACAGTAGCTAAAGAGATTTTAGCTATAGTTAAATGTGTATTGAAATTTCAAGGAGATTTATACAATCAAAAGTTTTTTATAAAAACTGATTGCCAAGCAGCAAGATTTATCTTTAATAAAGATGTTAAACATGATGTTTCTAAACAGATGTCAGTAAGGTGACAAGCTTTATTAGCTTCTTTTGATTTTGATATACAATATAAAAAGGGTACAGATAATAGTCTGCCTGATTTTCTCACTAGAGAATACATTAGCTAATAGCTTTGGTTTTGTAACAGATTATGCGGCCACAAGGTGGTTTCCCTTCCTCTAATAGAGGAAGAGGTAGAGGAAGAGGAGGAGCTCAAATAAGCAGAGATAATATTCTTGCTCAAATTGGAAATCAAAGGCTAATAGCCGCAAATATTACAACCACTTCTACTAGGGCAAGCACTTCGACTGGAATATCAGGAGTAAGTGCAAACAACCAATTATACCAACAATTTCTGGATTTTATATAATCCCAGCAGCCACAGAAGGATGCTCTACCTTCATACTCTGCAGTAACAAACGAAGAAGTTAGTGAGGCTGTAGAAGTATATGAAAAAAACAGAGGTAATATTCCTCATAGAATCAAGGGATTTGCAATGGAAGGATGACCCTTGGCAGATAATGCAAAGGTACTGTGATACAGCATCATATGTTGTCCCTACATACAAATATCGTATGCACTATGAGAACATACTCTCATCCATGAGGTTTGTTGAATTCCAACATTTTTACCCCGCCAATACTAGAAAAGTTTATAACTCTTCAAAATTCGTTATAAAAAAGATTGTCACCCCAGAAGAATGGGGAATAAGCACAATGAGAGATAGAGAATATACTCACTCAGAACAACAGGTAAAAGTAAAGTTCAATTATTGGGACTATATTGATGGCTTTAATAAAGCTCTGTTATATGAGAATGCTAATAAGAAGCATTCATGGTTCATAAAAATCTGCTCTAATAATTTCAAGAATCAGATACCAAATTGGTTTGGAAAATGGTGGACTTTATATGGTCCAAGTGTCAACATTTTACCAGATGAGTTCAAGAGCTTATATGCTGAATGGGTGGATGTTGCACCTAAATTAATAAAGTTACAACAAGAATATATTTTGAGGGAATATCCTCAATGTATTTCTTCATTGAATTTTTGATTCCTTGGATCATGAAATGGACGATTGAAGTTCAAAACACGGAAGAAGGATTCCCGTGCCTGGAGAGAATTTTTTATACAAAATTCTGGAGTAAATTACTCCATAAGGATGCAGAAGGAAAAATTCCTGAACTAGAGATAATAGACTCTATTAAAAATTCCATTGAAACAGGACGAAAACAATCTCAGATTATAACAGAGAAGGAGGAAATGAGCCCCTTTAAACTTCTTTTCCAATAAGGTCTCTAGATCAGCACTATTATCAAATCTAAAGTCCCTTACTTCTGGAAGGGGTTGAATACTAGGAGTTGCTTTAGGTATAACCTCTTTTTCTTCGGCTATCCTTTCCTTCTTGAGTTCTATATATAAACTGTCAATCTTCTCATGTAAAGAGAGAATATGCTCTCCTAAAATACTCACATAAATATTTATATAATTATTCTGCCTAATCAAAGTTTGAACATGTCTAGCAGTAATTAAGGCAGTTTCATTATCTATTAAATCCGAAAAAGCTGTAAAATGAACAACTTTATCCTCTTTTTCAATTTGAAAAGATTGTTGCGGTGGTAAAACTGATTTAGTAACAGTACCATTTGAAAGTTTATAATCATGTTCTAACATTTCTATATATTCATAAACGTATTTAGTCATAAACCATGGGACAAAAGTTATGGCTTTATTTACTCTTGAAAGATCAATATAAAAATCTTCTTGGAAAAACTTTCTTTGATTTTTATCAAAACTTTTAAAGAACCAATTTTGAAAAGGTTCCCATTTAGGTTGAAAAAATTCTTGTTGGATCTTTTTCCTTATTGGAGATCCTGGTGAAAAATCAAGTTTAGTCTTTTGATCCATATAAACCAGTTGGAAAATCCATATCAGAAGGAGTAGGATCCATATCAGGAGTTACAATATGATTTTCAATTTTGGTATTATCAACATGATCATTTTTCTGAAAATCAGATCTATCAGATCTAAGAGTATCTTCTTCTCTGATTTGAGAAGTTGATGCTCTAGATGGTAGATCTACAATATAATCAACCGTGGAGGTATAAAAAGAGTTATATTTAGGCATATAAGAATTAGATCTAAGCATTCTTGAAGATATTCTCATATCATCAACAGAATTCAAAAGCATATTATTATGAAAACGAATTTTAACCGTTCCATCCGAGGTCTGTTCAATTTCTGAAATATCAGAAGAAATATTATTTCTAGGCGGGGCCGCTTCTTCAATTATCCATTCTTTTGAAAAATCAATTTTATCTCACTTTATAGGTCTTCTAGTTATAATTTTTGACCTACTAAAGTTGGTTTCAATCAAAATAGTTTCATTTTTAAAATCCATTATTTTACACATAGAATTTAATGTCTATAAAGGTTTATAATAAATACGGTAACAGATACATATAACCTCTGTACCATGCATATAATCATAACCATGTAACTTAATACTTAATATTGAAGTATCTAAAGAATTTTCATCATTCAAGGAAATTTGCAAATTAGGATAAGCATTAAAATAAATAGGATCATAAGCCAAACTGGTCTGAACAGTCCCGATAAGAGACTTTTTCCAATTTTTATTTCTACCATCTCTGAGAGCAGCTATGAAACTTTCTGGCAAGCCTCTTAAAGTAAGGGGCTTAAAAGCAACTTGTATTAAACCAATATGCATAAACCTATAATTTTCCCTATAAGGGGCAAAATCACTTTCATTTAATAAACGAAAAGTACCATGATCAGAATCAACAGTAATAGTTTCTTCTGGTGTTTTAACAATTTGTTTAAAACCAAGTTTTTCAAAAGTACCCATCTGATATATTAATCTGGGTTGAATCTTAGGAATTGTCCATTTATTAAGGAGATCTAAATTCTGAGGCATATCATACTCATCTTTTCTACTGTTTTTAACAGTAGAATGTTTTTTTATAATATTCATCAAAAAGGAAGTGTCGGACTAATACCACCTGTAACTATCTAATAACATGGCTTTGATACCATTCTCAAGGAAGGATCGCTTCGGTGGAACCGCAGGAACTTTTACGGTTTAGAGATCATTTAAGAGAAACTTCTAATGATAGATGGAATGATATTCCAAAGGATGAGATTAATAAAATCTCATAAAAGCATGCTAGGAAGCCAGTACAAAGGATGTACTATTATCCTAGACCGACTCCTCAGGATGTTTTATTAGAAGAACAAGAAATATATATCTCTAACAGTTATAGTGAAAATGAGATATATGAATGGAATATTTATGGTTATACTGACAGACAAATTTATACACTAATGCATAGAATATTAATGTTCAGTACTGTTTGCAAAGCAAATGGTAATACTGAAAATAAGACTGCTAATATGATTATAGCAGGATTTACATGTCAACTTAAAGGATGGTGGGATAATTATCTCACTGAAACCCAGAGAATGGCAATTCTAAATGCTGTCAAAAGGGAAGGAGATACATCAGAACCCAATATAGTGTACTCTCTGATCCTTACAATTATAGAACATTTTTCTGGAAGATGGTCAGATAATAGCGAGACCATTAGGACTATGCTCCAAAACCTTAGGTGCAAAACCTTAACATCTTTCAGATGGTATAAGGATGTATTTTTGTCAAGAGTAATGGAACTCCCTGAGTGTAATAACCCTCATTGGAAATCCAAGTTCATAGATGGACTCCCTACCTTATTTGCATAAAGGGTTAGGAAAGCCCTTAGGGGAGACAGAGTTAGTATAAATTATGAAGATTATACGTATGGAAAATTAATAAGTGTTTGTACACAGGAAGGTTTATCTCTCTGCAATGAGATAAAGTTGAACCAGCAAGTGAAAAGATATCATCTTAATGAAAAGCGTCAATTGGGTGAGTTTTGTGAGAAATTCGCAATTGATATGCCAGGAACTTCCAAGAAGTCTCATAGGCAAAAGGGAAGTAAAGAAAAGGAAGAAAAGTACAAAAGAAGGTCTTATAGACCAGGAAGAAAAGAAAAACGATTGGAGAAACGTGAAAAGAGAAAAAAGAATTTTAAGGAGTCAAACTTCTGGAAAAACAAGAAACGAGATATTTGTTATAAATGTGGAAGAATTGATCACTATGCAAAAGACTGCAAAGTCAAAGATAGGATTAAGAGTCTTGACCTAGAAGATAATATCAAAGATTCTTTATGCAAAATTTTATTAAATTCCTTACCAGAAAATTTTGGGGATGAACATTCAGATATTGAATCTTCAACAAGTGAAGATTTAAAGGTTCTCCATGATGAAGATTATATAAGTTCATCAGAAGAAGACTGTTTACCATGTCAAATTGGACAACCTTGCGAAAATAAGGACAAAGAGGATGAATTCTATCAATTATACTCTCAGCTTAAAGATTTGAATATAAATGTCCTGACAAGTGATAACTTGGAGAAATTCTTAAAGCAATTGATGATCCCAATTTAAGATCTCAGATTATTGATAAGATTGGAAGTACCCAAACTTCTACTAGTAATACCAATACATTAAAGGGAATTACCTCTGCAAATAAAGGTTATACCATGATTGAGGTAATAAGACAACTCAGAGGAAGGTCTCAGAAGAATAATATGCCTACTACAATTCAAGATCTGGCAGAAGAAATTGGGAATCTCAAAAAGGAGATTTCTTCTCTTAAAAGTCATAATATGACTCTTGATGAAAGAATTGCTTTAGTAGAAGCACAGGAAGTTTATAAACATCCTGGAAAACAAGTTTTAAATGAAATCTTTCCCATTATTTCAAATAATTTTCAAAATAAGTTTCAAGAAATACCTCCTGAAGAAAAAGATTCTTTTCTAGAAACTATTGAATTAATCACAGCTCATAAACCCGTCGCAAAAGTTACTATTCTTATTGATTATAATCTAAAAAAAGATTTTACTGCTTTAATTGATAGTGGAGCGAATTTAAATTGTATACAGGAAGGGTTAATATCTTTCAGATATTTTCATAAAACTACTCATAGTCTCAGAAATGCCAGCGGACAAAAAATGGGTATTAATTATAAATTACCCAAAACTTATATTTGTACAAATAATATTTGTATTGCAGAATCTTTTGTACTTCTTAAAAACATCTCAAATGAGGTAATATTAGGTATGCCTTTTTTCTGGCATATTTATCCAATTACCAGATGGGATGAAACCGGAATAACTGGTACTTTTGAAAAGAAAGAAATAAGAATTGATTTTATATCACAGCCTTTTTCTAAATATGTTAATAATATTAAGGATATGATTTCTTAAAAAATAAAACAAATTGAATTTTTAAAAAATGAGATTTGTAGTATTACTATAGAAGAAACTCTTCAAAACTCTAAAATAAAAGAAAAAATAGAGATTCTGAAAAATCAGTTTTCTCTCCAAATTTGTGGAGATCACCCGAATATATTTTGGGAAAGAAAAAAGCATGTTGTAAGTCTTTCTTATGAGGAAAATTTTTCTGAGGATAATATTCCTACTAAAGCGAGGCCATGCCAAATGAATTCAGAATATCTGGATTTATGTAAAAAAAGAAATTGATAATTTGATACAAAAGGGTTTAATAAGACCCTCAAATTCGCAATGGTCATGTACTGCCTTCTATGTTAATAAACAAGCAGAGCAGGAAAGAGGGGTACCAAGATTGGTAATAAATTATAAACCCCTAAATAAAGTTTTAAAATTGATCAGATATCCAATTCCTAATAAAAAGGATTTATTGGATAGATTGCACGATGCTATCATATTTTCAAATTTTGATTTAAAGTCTGGATACTGGCAAATCCAAATTTCTGAAAAAGATAGATACAAAACAGTTTTTAATGTTCCAATGGGACAATACGAATGGAATGTTATGCCATTTGGATTGAAAAATGCCCCATCAGAATTTCAAAAAATCATGAATGATATTTTTAATCCTTTTAACAATTTTATTATTGTTTATATAGATGATATTCTTGTATTCTCTAAAACTTTAGAAATGCATTTTAAACATCTTGATCTATTTAAGAAAATCATTATTCAAAATGGTTTGGTAATATCTAAACCAAAAATGAATATTTTTCAGACAAATGTCAGATTTTTGGGTCATAATATAGAAAAAGGAAAAATTATTCCTATTCATAGAAGTATTGAATTTGCATCAAAATTCCCTGATGAGATTATTGATAAAACCCAGCTTCAAATATTTCTAGGAAGCTTGAATTATATTTCACCTTTTATAAAGGATTTATCCAAAGATACAGCGATATTATATGATCGTCTGAAGAAAAACCCTAAAGCTTGGACTGAAAATCATACAAAAGCAGTAAAAAATATAAAAGCTAAGGTTAATAACCTATCATGCCTTACTTTGGCAAACCCAAATTGGGTGAAATTGTAGAAACAGACGCCTCTGATATTGGCTATGGGGGAATTTTAAGACAAATCTCCCCAAATACAAAACAAGAATATCTTGTTCAATTCTATTCTGGAAAATGGACTAATAGTCAAAAGAATTATGCTACAGTAGCTAAAGAGATTTTAGCTATAGTTAAATGTGTATTGAAATTTCGAGATTTATACAATCAAAAGTTTTTTATAAAAACTTATTGCCAAGTAGCAAGATTTATCTTTAATAAAGATGTTAAACATGATGTTTCTAAACAGATGTTTTCAAGGTGGGAAGCTTTATTAGCACCTTTTGATTTTGATATACAATATAAAAAGGGTACAGATAATAGTCTGCCTGATTTTCTCACTAGAGAATATATTAGCTAATAGCTTTGGTTTTGTAAAAGATTGTGCGACCACAAGGTGGTTTCTCTTCCTCTAATAGAGGAAGAGGTAGAGGAAGAGGAGGAGCTCAAATAAGCAAAGATAATATTCTTGCTCAAATTGGAAATCAAAGGCTAATAGCCACAAATATTACAACCACTTCTACTAGAGCAAGCACTTCGACTGGAATATCAGGAGTAAGTGCAAACAACTAATTATACCAACAATTTTTGGATTTTATACAATCCCAGCAGCCACAGAAGGATGCTCCACCTTCATACTCTGCAGTAACAAACGAAGAAGTTAATAAGGCTGCAGAAGTATATGAAAAAAATTAAAAAACAGAGGTAATATTCCTCATAGAATCAAGGGATTTGCAATGGAAGGATGACCCTTGGCAGATAATGCAAAGGTACTGTGATACAGCATCATATGCTGTCCCTACATACAAATATCGTATGCACTATGAGAACATACTCTCATCCATGAGGTCTGTTGAATTCCAACATTTTTACCCCGCCAATACTAGAAAAGTTTATAACTTTTCAAAATTCATTATAAAAAAGATTGTCACCCCAGAAGAATGGGGAATAAGCACAATGAGAGATAGAGAATATACTCATTCAGAACAACAGGTAAAAGTAAAGT